>JALPQD010000029.1:4162462-5471212 GCA_023101885.1 Typhlomys cinereus
GCGGTTTTCATCATTTAATGCAGTAAGGCAACCTGTAATTTGAGTCATGACTGTAGCTCATTAGACAAAGGAACTGAATTTTTTTTTTGCTTTTTGCCTTCCTTTTAAGCCATTAACATCCTCTGGCCCCTGATCCCATCTAAAGAGACTGAGAGAATTTCAGTCAGAAACTGATTTGGTTTAGAAGAAAAGCCATACTTAAGGTGGCTAGAGCTTAGAGTTTGGTAACTATGATATGTAGAAAAAAGTGAGAACACTTCTAAATAGAACCAAAATTAAGCCACTTCAAAAATCTCTCTCTCTTTCTCTCTTTCTCTCACTCTCCTCTTCCTTCTTTTAGTTTTTCATATTCATTTCATTTAATTAAAGACAACTTTACTCCTAGTCTTTTATTTTTCTTTATAGAGTAGCAAGTTTAGTAAGCACAATTTGCTGATTATCTAAATATCCTTTATGAAAGAAAGATTCTATTCTTTATCTCTAACATTAAGAAAAAAGAATCATGGCAAAATGTGTTAGGAATGTTGACTTAGTTTTTACTCTGAATGAATCAGTAGTAGCCAGACTTCTCCCCCCACCCCCCCCAAAAAAATGAAAGCTTCAGATGAATATAAATTGATGGATATTTAGGGAAAGAGGAAGAAGACAAAGAGGAAAAGGATGAGAAGAAGAAGGGGGAGGAGGTGGTGGAGGGGGAGGAAGAGGAGGAGAAGGAGGAGGAGGAGAAGGAGGAGAGGAGGAGGGGGGAAGAGGAGGAGGAGGAGGAGGGGAGAAAGGAGGAGGAGGGGGAGGAGAGGAGGAGAGGAGGAGAGAAGGAGGACAGGAGGAGGGGGAGAGAGGAGGAGGAGGAGGAAGAGGAGGAGGAGGAGGACAAGGAGGATGAGAAAGAGGAAGAGGAGGAGGAGGAAGAGGAGGAGCAGGAAGAGGAGGAGGAGGAGAAGGAAGAGGAGGAGGAGGAGGAGGAGGAGGAGGAGGAGGAAGGGGAGGAGAGGAGGAGGAGGAAGGGGAGGAGGAGGAGGAGGAGGAGGAGGAAAGTTCCGAAAGACCAGACACACACAGCTCTCTGCTCTTCTATCAGGGAGAGAATGACTATCCCAGAGCTGTGCAGCACCCCCTAGATACCCTAACACTAACCATAGCCGCTCATCTTCAGCTCTGTATTCCTTCCCTTAACTACAGTCCTTAAAACTTTTACTGTTTAAGACTTTTCTTTTCTTGTAGATTTTCAACAATTAAATTTGTTCACCGTCAATTTCACACATGCACTTAGTGCACACTGAACAATTTCACCCCTCTGGTTACTGTACTTACATGTCCCTCTGACTCACCTCCTTACGAACATATTTCTGACATTTACATGCGTGTATTTTGTTTTGTGACACACTGAGCTTACTATGGTTCTGCTGTTTGACCATGGATTTGGAGCTATCCATCGTAACCTGATGGGATCAACAGTGAGTTCACAATTGAAGATAATGACTGCTCCTGTCCCAGACTCCATTACTGGCAAACAGTAGGGCAGCAGTAAAGATGGAGCCCTGTGAACACCTGTGAATCAACCATGATTGATGTTGACTGGGACACTGATATGCTGGTGTTTATAATGTGGAGTGATTAAGTTCAGCTGAATCATAAATAGATCACCACATACACATTGTTTTTCATGAAAGCATTTAAATTATGTGCCAAGGGAAAAAAAAAAACAAAGTATTAAATAACTGAAGTGTGGAAGGGTCAAATCGTCATACTTAATGTGCCAAAAAAAAAAAAAAAATAGAATGGCTGCATGTCAGCAAACCCTCAAAGACTAGCATGGATCTCAGAGGAGAAGGCTTCATGCAGTAGGATCCTTAGAAACAAAGAGTTAAAGAGATATATCAGAGTTGCCATATTAATGGGCAGTCCAAAAAGGGGCCCCAAGGTATGCCACTGAGTCCTGAACACTCACTAGTGTAGATTACTCAGAAGAAACTCAGCGCCACATAAACAAATATTCTGGAGGATAGGAGGAGGAATAGGCAGGAAACACCAAGAGAAGAGGAGGGAGGAAAGGGGACTGAGAAAGAGGAAGCAGGGAGGGGAGGAGGTGGGAGGGCAGGACAATATGGAGGAAGGAAGAGGGGAGAAGAAAAGAGGATGGTACCTATTGAGCTTGTAGGTAAAAAATAGATCATCTGTAAATTTCTGAGGCACAACTATTTTTTTTGTTTTTTTTTTTATTTCAGCTCATACAAACTTATTAGGTACACCAGTTCCCTCCCTCCTCCTCCTCCCCCCGTACCCCCTGCTCCCCCTCCCCACCCTCTCCCTCCCCATCCCCCAGTGCCTCCCACCCCAATTCCCAGAGAGTCCTTTCTTGTGCATGTCTGATTTTCCTCTGGGCCCTCCTCTCCGATGACGTACAAGGACCCAGTGGCCTTTCCCTGAACCCTTTCCCGTGTTCCCCTTAGGTATAGGAACACTGCTGTGGCTGCCAATCCTTTGCCTCCAAGGATCTTGGTGCCTTTAGCAGATGCTAGACTTTGTGAGGTCAACAGTGTGTTGGACAATGCGCAGGGCATGCAAAGTCCAATTATGATTGCTTCAGCCCTAACTAGTATAGAGTATCTTACATATCATTGCTCCTCCCATCCTTTTGCTCTTACACTCTTACCGCCCCCTCTTCCGCAAATTTCCCTGAGCTTCAAGATGGGGAGAGACTAAGCTGGCCTAGTTCTAGGTGGTTGATATAGAGTCTCTGAAGTTCTGGATTGTGGTTTGTTGATTTTCTTTTGCAGTTTTGCTGCTCCTGCAATGCCCTTCACTCCATCCTGGTGGGCATTGTATGTTACCCCCTGGCCAGAGACAAAAAGCTGTTAGAGTCTTGTGATAAAAGCACATTCAAAGGTAGATGTAATAAAAGTGGGAAACCACAGTGAGGGAGGGGTCTATCACCCATTTGCAAAATGGTTACTTTTTATCTGCCAGACTATATGCCCTCCTCTTCTGGTGAGATCACCCCTCAGTAGTAAATGATCAGGAACAAAAGTCTGTGAACTTAATCAGATGTCTCATTACTTATTTGGGTCCTTGGTGGAGGCCTATTTTCCCTGCTGTAACATGGTCCCTTCTCTCCTTGTTTCTGGTGTGGCCCTCCTACCCCATCCCTCCTGTTCATAATCCTTGGAATTACTGTCTCTAGGTGGGCTGGGTGGGTTTGGTACTAGGAGCCACCTATTAGGGAGTACATACGGCGCTTAATTTTCTGGGTCTGGGATACTTCACTTAATATAATTGTTTCTAATGACATCCATTTCCCGGCAAATTCCAGTAATTCATCATTTTTGATGGCTGAGTAGTACTCCATTGTATAGATGTACCACAGTTTCCTTATCCACTCGTCAACTGTTGGACATTTGGGCTGATTCCATGACTTTGCTATTGTAAACAGTGCTGCTATGAACATGGTCGTGCTTGTGCTATCGAGGTGAACCTCTGCTGTATGGGGGGTTATTCCCAAAAGTGGAATAGCAGGGTCATATGGCATTTCAATCTTTAATTTCTTTAAGAATCTCCAGACGGCTCGCCAGAGTGGCTGTATGAGCCTGCATTCCCACCAGCAATGTAGGAGAGTTCCCCTCTCTCCACATCCTCTCCAGCATTTGTGTTGTTGTATTGTGGATTTTTGCCATCCTGACCGGGGTGAGATGATATCTCAGGGAAGTTTTGATTTGCATTTCCCTGATGGCTAAGAAGTGGAGCATTTTTTAAGATATTTGTTAGACATTTTAATTTCATCCCTGGTAAAGTTTCTTTTAAGTTCCAGGGCCCATTTTTTAATTGGGCCATTGGTTTCCTTGGTGTTTAGTTTTCTAAGTTCTTTGTGCACTCTGGACATAGAGCTCTATCAGATATGTGGTTAGTGAAGATTTTCTCCCATTCTGTGGGTTGCCTTTGAGCTCGTTACAATCTCTTTATCTGAACAGAAGCTCTTTAATTTCACAAGATCCCAACTGTTGAGAGTTGGTAGCAGTGACTGTGCCATTGGATGTCTGTTTAGGAACTGTTGGCCTAGCCCAATCAGCTCGAGGGAGTTCCCTATCCTTTCAACTATGGTTTTTATAGTCTCTGGCCTGATATCAAGGTCCTTGATCCATTTGGAATTAAGTCTTGTACATGGTGACAAGTACGGGTCCAGCTTTAATCTTCTGCATGTGGAGATCCAGTTTTGCCAGCACCATTTGTTGAAGATGCTGTTCTTTTTCCATTGGATTCTTTGGGCCCCTTTGTCAAAGACCAAATGGCTGTAACTTTGTGGGCTTATATCTGGGTCTTCAATCCTTATCCATTGATCTGTGTGTCTATTTTGGAGCCAGTACCAGGCTGTCTTTATAACTATGGATTTGTAGTATAGACTAAGGTTTGGTATGGTAATACCTCCAGCTGTGTTTTTGTTACTCAGGATTGTTTTTGCTATCCTGGGTCTTTTGTGCCTCCATATGAACTTTGAGATTGTTTGGTCAACTTCTTTGAAGAATTGGGTTTTGGGAATATTGCCTTTGGTAGGATGGTCATTTTACGATGTTGATTCTGCCAATCCAGGAACAAGGGAGGTCTTTCCACCTTCTGGTGTCTTCTGCAATTTCTTTCTTTAGGGTTTTAAAGTTTTCATTGTAAAGGTCTTTTACCTCCTTAGTTAGGTTTATACCAAGGTATTTCATTTTTTTAGGGGCTATAGTAAATGGATTGTTTCTCTCAAGGCTTTTTCACTTCTTTCATTCTGGGCATATAGGAAGGCCTCTGATTTTTGCACATTTATTTTGTATCCTGCCACCCTGCTGAACTTCTCAATTAGTTCCAGGAGCTTCCTGGTGGAGTTTTTGGGATCACTCAGGTATAAGATCATGTCATCTGCAAATAGGGATAGCTTGACTTCTTCCTTGCCGATTTGAATCCCTCTTATGTCCCTTTCTTGTCTTATGGCTTCAGCTAAGACTTCAAGTACAATATTGAATAGAAGTGGTGAGAGTGGACAGCCTTGTCTAGTTCCTGATCGAAGTGGGAATGCTTCCAATTGTTCCCCATTGAGCATAATCCTTGCTGTGGGCTTGTTGTATACAGCTTTTATTATATTGATAAAGGTTCCTTCCATTCCTACTGTCTCTAGCGTTTTGATCATAAAAGGCTGTTGGATCTTGTCAAAAGCTTTTTCTGCATCTATCGAGAGTATCATGTGGTCTTGGACTTTGGACTGGTTTACATGATGAATTACATTTATTGATTTGCGTATGTTGAACCAACCTTGTGTGCCGGGGATGAAGCCTACTTGGTCCCCATGAATGATCTTTTTAATATGTTTTTGAATCCGATTTGCTAAGACTTTGTTGAGAATCTTTGCGTCTGTGTTCATCAGGGAGATCGGCCTATAGTTTTCTTTTTTAAGTGAATCTTTATTAGGTTTTGGGATTAAAACGATATTAGCTTCATAGAAGGAATTTGGTAGTGTTCCTTCCTTTGCTATTTGATGGAACAGTTTAAGGAGTATTGGTGTTATTAACTCCTTAAATGTCTGGTAGAACTCTGTGCTGAATCCATCTGGTCCAGGACATTTTTTGGTGGGAAGATTCGAGATTACTTCCTCAATTTCCTTATATGTTATAGGACTATTTAAATAATTCACACTTCCTGATTCAATTTAGGTAAGTTGTGTTTACTTAGAAATTCATCCATCTCTTTTGTGTTGTCAAACTTCACAGAGTATAAGTTTTTGAAATATGATGTTATAATTCTCTGGATTTCTTGGGTATCAGTAGTGATAACTCCATGTTCATTTCTAATTTTGTTAATTTGGGTTTTCTCTCTCTTGCTTTTGGTTAGTTTAGCTAGGGGTGTATCAATCTTATTGATTTTTTCAAAGAACCAGCTTTTTGACTGGTTGATTTTTTCTATCGTTTTCTTAATCTCGATTTCAGATATTTCTCCCCTTATTTTGCTAATCTCTCTCTTCTACTACTTTTGGGATCAGATTGCTCTAGTTTCTCTAAAGCTTTAAGCTGCATTGTTAAGTTGTTTATTTCTGATGTTTCCATTTTTTTGACGTAGGCATTAAGAGCTATGAACTTACCTCTTAGAACAGCTTTCATTGTGTCCCAGAGATTTTGGTAAGTTGTATTTTCGTTATCATTCACTTTCAGGAAATCTTGAATTTCCTTTTTAATTTCTTCCTGAATCCAGTTCTCATTCAGCATCATAGTGTTAAGTTTCCAGGAGTTAGTGTATTTTCTCTTGTTTGATGTGTTGTGGATGTCCAGCTTTAGGCCGTGTGTGGTCTGATAGGGCACAGGTTAGAATTTCAACTTTCTTGTATATGTGTAGATTCTTTTGTGGCCCAATATGTGATCTATTTTGGAAAGTTCCGTGTGCTGCTGAGAAAAATGTGTATTCTTTGGTGCGTGGGTGAAAAGTTCGATAGAGATCTGTAAGGTCCATTTCTTTCAGGGTTTGATTAAGTTCCAAAGTGTCTCTGTTAAGCTTTTGACCTGTTGATCTATCCCATGTTGAGAGGGCGGTGTTGAAGTCCCCAAGAATTATCGTTTGGGGTTGATTTCTTGCTTTAGACGCTGTAGGGTTTTCTTAATGAATGTGGAGGGGCCCGTATTGGGTGCATATATGTTCAGTATTGTGAAGTCTTCCTGGTGAATTGTACCTGTGACTAAAATGTAGTATCCATCCGTGTCTCTTATTTTTCTTTGGTTTGAATCCACTTTGTCTGATAGCATAATGGCTACCCCTGCCTGTTTTCTGCTTCCATTTGCTTGTAGAATTGTTGACCAGCCTTTTATTTTTAGAGCGTGCCTATCTTTTGTGGTGAGATGGGTTTCCTGCAGGCAGCAGATTGATGGATTGTGATTTTTAATCCAAGTTTGTAATCTGGAGTGTTTTAACTATTATTTGCCATGGTGTGCTTCTATTTTGGTCGTATCTGTTTGGGGTGCGGAATGCCTCTTGTATATGGATGGGCCTCTCTTTTTTTAGATGAGGAAAGTTTTCCTTGATGATCGTTTGAAAAATTTCCTCAGGGGTGGTATTTTGAGATTCTTGCTCTGGTTCCATGAATACGCATGTTAGGCTTTTTCAGGGTGTCCCATATCTCTTGGATATTCTCTCAAGTACCTTTTTGGCTTTAACAACCTCTTCCATTGAGCTGGTTAGTACTCCCACTTTATCTTCAAGGTCTGAAATTCTGTTTTCTGCTTCGTTAGTTCTGTTGGTAAGACTCTCTGTGGCATTCTGGGTTGAAGATAACTTGTCTTTTAGCTCAGTTTTAAACTCTGCTTGAGTTTGTTTTAACTGCTCTATGCCACTTTTTGTTTCTTGCACTGTTTTTCTCAACTCCTCCAGATGTCTGTTGTGTTCCTCTTCAAAGCGATTGATTCGATTATGTAATTCCTCCCTGATTTCCTCTTTCATAGTATTGAACATGGTAATGATCATATTTTGAAAGTCTTTATCCTGGGTGGGGCTTTCTTGGCCTTTTTCTGTGGGTTTGTTCTTGTTGGAGTCTAACATTATGGGATTAATTTCTTCAGTGGGAAATTTGTTTACTTGAGTGTTGCTTCTCATGGATTTGTACTTTGACTTTGGCATTGTCATTTTAACTCTTAAGATCTCTCAATTTCACTAAACTGAATTATTTGGCTTGGGTTCCTGGTGGGCGGGGTGGGCAGAGACTTACCTAGGTCGTGAGGTGAGGCCCGGCTGGACCGCGTGCACGTCCGGACAGGTGGAGCGGGGTGGGGTGGAAAGGGGGGATGGGGGCGACGGCGTGGAGCTATTTAACCCGAGGGCAGCTGGGGCGGGGACCGGGCGCAGGGGGAGGTCCTCCTCGTTCCTCGGCCCCACACGGGCGGCTCCGGCTGGATGGTGTGAGTCGGAGCCGGGTCCCTGTGGGCCGACCTGGGGTCCTGGTGGGCGGTGCGCCGGGGTTGGGGGGGGACGGGTCCTGAGGCACAACTATTAATAGCCAAAATATTTCCAATAAGATAAGAAATTATAAATACATTGTTGAATAAGTTATAGTAAGTTATTAGACTGGAAACTGATTTATACTTACATTTGAAACCATGTACAATACCTATGGAGGATGCTACATTCAATCATTGACTGCAACATTTGAAGATGAAAAAGATGACTATGCAAATATTTAGCTATTATTTCATGTATTTTATTCAGTGTGTAAAGAAGGGTTCAGACATATTCATATATGTTTGCACAGAAATGTGTAGAGGCATATGCACATGTGTACACATGCAAGTGCTCACAAATACATGTGGAGACCAGAAGCTGATGTTGGGTGTCTTCCTTGATCATCCACCACTGTATTTATAAAACGAAGACTCTCATGAACAGAGTACTTCAGATGACCACTGCCTCTGCCTCTCAAGTGCTGGCGTTTTCCATTTGTGCCTGGATTTGGCCTGAGTCTGGGTATCCAAATGCCATTCTTGTGCAGCAAGGACTTTATCCAATGAGCCCTCTCCCTGAGGAGAGTAGGATGCATTTTCTAATGCCTTTTCAGAGAGGATTCTGTGAAGAAAATTACACACTTTCAAAATATGAGGGTGGGAAGGGGTGCTGCCAAATAGTACCCACTGGTCAGGACCCAGCTGTTACACATCCAATAAGTCACTGCTGTAATGTCCCCTTTCAGAAGACCTGTACAGCTGTTGGCCTATCAACATTTTGCTGTGGGTGAGGGAAGACTTCAAGAAATAAAATACCTCTCCATAAGAGTATTTAAGATTAATGCAAGAAGTATAAGAGGAGCTACTTCGCACAATTTACCAGCTGATATAAGTCATCATGTCCCTCCAAGCATTGAGGCACCTACCAGTGTAGTCATTTCAGATGCAACTCAATGGCCCATCCATGCAAAAGAATGAAAGTATGATGGAGACTGGCTGGAAAGGAGAAAGAATGAATTAAAACTAGAGAGGATAGGGGATAGATAGAAAAGAGTAAAAACAGATAAATTTATTGTATTAATATATAAGTGTCAAAGAATGGAAATAATTAAAAAATAAGAGGAGAAAAATAATTGTTCCAAGAAGAAAATGAATCTCTCCACAATATGGATTAGGGATTTTTCTGTTCAAATGGTTCTTTATTTGTGCTATTTACTTTGGGAGCATAAAATAGCATTAAAAGCATAGTGAGAAAATAGATTTTTGAGAAGCATCTCAAAAAATACATCTTTTTATAAAAATGATATGTGATTAAATATATCTTTAAAAGAAATGCACTATTTCAATAATAAAGAATGAAAAAATGGGACATCAGGGAGGAGTCAGCAGAAGAGAGGATTACCAGATCAACAGACGGCAGGCTGTCAGCTCTTCTGCTACTTAGCAATATGGTCTAGAGCCTTTTTATTTCTTTAAGTGAACAAATGAAGGTGATTTTTAACACAGAAATGTATTTTTGTCAGGATGGTAGAGATGAAATTTGTTGAGATAGTTCCCAAATTGGAGAAATTTCTAAGTGAAAGTTTGTACCTGCAGTAAGAACACTGAATGAGAATGTACCATCTCTATTTCAGCCAGAGTTTTTTTTATTTGTAAAACAACTAATAAGATATAAAGATTTCAGGATGTGGGTACTAAGGATAAAAGTTAAAACTAATTTCACAGTTAATCTTAGCAATCAGACAAACTAAACTTTAGAACTTCCAGTTCAAGTTCTGGCCAATGACTGGACAACTACTGTTTCAAAAAGTTCTAGATACCTCTTTGTGGACAGCTGTTAGATCACAGACAAGTACCTTAGTTATTCGGGAGAAATTGGGGAAGGATACTAAAAGCTCCCTAAATCTAAAGTGGTCCTAAACACTGAAATAGAAGAAAATAAAAATGGAATCTATACCAGAGCTGTTTTCTAAGAAATATTTCCTGTCCAAACAACAACAACAAAAAGACAAAACTTCATATCACATCTTCACACCACACCATCACAACTTCAATTATAATAAAATTGTGAGCTGAAGCATTTGAATTGAGATCATTGTGGATTGAAAATATATTTCTTATGAAGCCCTCTGTAACCTTAACTTTGCTTGCAAAAAGACCCAGTATCTTATCTTGCCTCTGTAAGGCTATGAAAGTTGCTCTAATAAAATTTTCATCAAGCTTTTTGTCTCTATGCTTAGAAACAGAGGAGATTTGAATCCCATAATACAGATTGCTTTCCTGTTTTGCTTAATTCTTCATTTTCCACATAAATGCAAATGGCCAAATGCTCAAATGGACATGCTTGTCTCTCTCCAAGAAGGCCAGCAATTGTTTGCAGTCCTCCATGTTCTCTTGCAACCCAGTAGAAATCCAGTGGCAATTCTGGATCTTCAGTATCTGAAGAGGCTCCACTTATGCTGAGGATGATGTTATAGTGCCTTAGAGTTTCTCAATAGTCATCTTGTTCTCTCAACCACTGATGCATTATTTAAAATAACAAAGAGTCATCATTTTCACATCCTCAGTCTTTTGTCCTAAGTGACATAGTTAGTCAATATTTCTTGCATTTCCCTATAATGATACAATTTATGTTGGTTGACTATTGACTCGCTATTTTAAGACCTAGAAAGCAGCTAATGAATATTTTGTTCACATAAGATAGACAATTAAATACTAATAGAATTCAAATGCTTTCTGAATGTTAACACTAAAAACAATAACCAGTTATACATATGCCTCTCAGATGTCTTAAAATTTTACCCACATTCTATGGACTGTCACACTGGTTTTAGTGGACAATGAATGAATATTGAGCAAAGTCTTACCATGCAATAACTGCACTGAGATAAGTATTAATGTGGCAGATAATAGATAATCCTGAATAATAGATATATTAAACATGATCTGCCCCAAATCACTTTAGGAAGCCAAGACTTTGATGTAAGAAGCTTATTTCAGAGGTGATCTCAGGAAGCTTGGTAAGAATTTACTATGTTGAAAAGGAAAAGGAAAACAACAGTATACAGTAACCATGATTGTATACTTGACAATTTTCAGAATTACAGAAACCAATCAGTGCACATGTCTTTGAGGGGATTTCTAGATTGGGTTAACTGAAGTGGGAAGACGCACCATAAATGTGAGAAAAGTATTTCACGGACTCAGGTCCCAGACTGAATGACAAAGAGAAGACCAGCTGAGCAGAAGCATAGACATTTCTGCACTTCCTGACTAAAGCAGCGTGGCCAGCTGCCTCTTGGTCCTGCCACCCCATCATGATAAAATGTACTTTGAAGCACACATAGACATCAAATACAGATTCAGAACCAAAATAAGCACTTTCTTCTTTATTTTTTCAGGTATTTTGTCAAAACAGTGAAAATAATAATAGAATTTGTGATTGAATTGTTAACCTAATGAATAATCCTCAGTAAAACCAGAGAATCCTCTGAGATAATAGGAAGCACTTTAAGATTTCTTACATGTCTTAAAGAATTAAGTGTTTCCATTTCACTGAAATTCTTTTCATGAACAGTGGTCACCAAAATTTTTCTATGAAGAACGACAAATAGTAAATGCTCCATACTTTGCCTGCCATAGAATTTCCTTGAAAACTATAACATGACATCATTGTTTCATGAAAAAAGCTATAGATAAGACATTATCAAGTCACCTGAATGAGAAGAAAAGAAAGAATTCACATAACATACCAAACTGAAGTAATGGTATTTGCCATGTGTCATTTTATGAATATTACATAGCAAAAGTATTTCCAAATACAAAATGAAACACAACAAAGAAAATAAGCATTCTTTTCTTCTTTGTTGTGTACTGTATTATGTGTAACTGAAAACCCTGTTATACTTATTTCTTTTCAATGTGTAAAATAAAGATGGTTCCTTCTTCCAAGAAGTAAAACTTTAATAATATAGGGGTATATAATATTTATTTATTTGGTTTATGTACTTAAATCAAGTCTAAAGGGAAATGAAGGGGATGCAGAAGTAGTTCAGTGAGTATAGCCCTCCCTGGGCAAGCAGGAAGACTGGATTTGGATCCCCAAATCCCAAATAAATGCTAGATGCACAGGTGAGCTTCTGTAACTCTTGCACATGTACGGAAAATGAGAGGCAAAGACCCAAGAATCTTCAGAAGCTCATGGACCAGTCAGCCTGGCTTGAACTGCCATAGTTTTGTATAAGGTGGAATGTTAAAAAAAAAAAACAAAGGGCTATCTTCTAGCTGCACCTCTATCTTGACACATGAGATATGCACTTAGGTACAGACATGCCTGTGCGCACACACACACACACACACACACACATGCACACAGGTGCACACACATACAAAGTGAAGACAGAGGAAATAACCTATGAAATAACAGTGACAGAACTAAAGATTTTATAGAAAGTTGAAGATAGTAAGCAATGATTTGAGAAACAAAATTATTACTTTACCAACATTGGCCAACTATGTTATGGGTTATACATTGTCTTCAGCTTATTTTTCATATTATAAAGTTTTTACTAAATATCAGTGAGAAGTAGCAAGTAAGTACACATACATTGTATGTCAACCAAATAGAGAAAGTTCAAGGGAAGTAATTTGGGGCACATCCAAGAAACACAGATCAGCAATACTTTCATTTTGTGACTTGTTAATTTGATTTTCAGTTAGACTGCACCTGAAGAACTTTGACTTCCAACTATATCTGCACTGGACATAATTTAAAAATAAATGAAAGATCAACCAAAAGCGTTTGTGAGGTAATTGCATTTCCACTGTAGTTTTGTAAGACTGTAATCGAGTTCACTCATAAGCAATAGGATTATTGCCTCATAAAATAGCTCAATATAGTTATGGTATTCTCCCAATTGTATTGCTACAAGACCTGCTAAAAAATGTGTGCAATAACTAGAAACATAAACATATAAATGTGTTGAATTTTTCTTTTCTGACACAACAAAGAATGGAGGCAACTTCTAAAGAGAAAGGTTAAAAATAGACAAAAGTCCATAAATAAAGGAATTAAACCAATCATTAAAATATCATAAATTATAGTACATTTAAAACAGGCAAAATATCTATACTCATAAAACACTTCATTAAATTCACAGTTCAAAAAGCTCAATTTGTTAGAGAACAGAATATATAGTGAAGTCGATTATGCAAGTGTGGTAAGAACATTTTAAGAGAATTACATAGCATTTTAGAAATCTCCCTCTCTTTTTCTCTATCTTATATTCTCTCCTTCTCTCTCTCTCTCTCTCTCACTCACTCACCTGTTCAATCTCATTTTCTACATGTAAAGAAGTAAAGAGAAATTGTACAGGAGGGGTATGAAAATAGGTCTTGTAAAATGAAATCAAGGTATAAGATTTAAAACGTGTAGGTTTCTAAGATGTGCAAATACAAATATGGACAATACAAAGAAAAGATGTCTCCCCCATAAAAAAAAATAAAAAGCTGGTCCTGGGGATTTCTAACATAATCAATTAAGGAAAGAGAATTTTAGTGTCTTGCCCTAAAACAAGAGAATTCTGTGTAAGAATAGGGAATCAATGCTTTTAGGGTCTGGATTGGTCCTCAAGGAAAAGCAGCTAGAATAACAAGAATGTTAGAGAACTTCTCAACTATCTAAAAGACCTCAGAAAAGAATCTCCAGTGCCATGATAATGGAACATGGCGAGAACTTTGACTTCAGTCATGTGAGACCCTTGTCTAATAACTGAGCTTATCATTTCCTAAAATCCAGACTCAGCAAAGTACAAGAAAATAAATGTGTTGTTTGAAATCATGAAGCATCTTAGTCACTCTTTGATGCAGAAAAGCAATGCATCACATACTTGGTGGCTTATAGAAAGTAGAAGTTTTATACCTCACATCTGAAGGTGGAAAGTTCAAAGTCAAGGTCCCAGAGCACTCAGTTTCTTCTCAAGACCTGTTTCTCATACATGACCACCTTTTCTTTACACCCTCACAATTGGGAAGGACATGGGTGTTGTTTCGTTTTCACCCTCTGGGGTATCACCTCAGTCACTAAGGGTCGCCAAAATGACTTACCTCCTAATACTGTTACTTTAGTCTGCATTAAGAATTCAACAGATGGGCCTATGAGACCACACAGTGGGCAAAGGCACCTACACTCTGGCCTAGAAACTTACCATGAGACCCAAAACTCACATTGTTGAAGCAGAAAACTAATCCAAGTAAACTTTTCTCTGATCTCCTAACATAGGCTCTGACACACTTATACACACACACACACGTATACATACACTTACACATGGTACACAATAATTTGTATAATACATAAAGACCCAAACCTCATATTTACAGTAATTATCACACAACAACTTAAAAGAAACAACAGAAGCATCTCAGCTTGTGTGATGGTCAATTCCTACCACCTCTATGACCCTGGTTACTCTTTCTTTCCTATTTGCTCAGTAGTACATTCATGCACTGTTTTGCTGCTTTTTCAAAGCTTTAGACAAGACAACATACCCAAGGATAAATAAGAAATTTCATTCTCATTACCTTTGTCTCTCAGGACTCATATCTTTGATACATAGCATCTAAAAAATTCACTTGCAGCATTTTGTTCAGTTTTCAAATTGTTTTCAGGAATTGGAGGTGGGAGCTTGCCCAGTGTGAAGAGCAATTGTTATATGAACATGGTGACCTGTATCTAACTTCTAAGAACTCACATAAGAGAAATCAATATATGGCCATATTCGGAATTGTGGGGTCAGAGACACAAGAATCATGGGGGCTTTCTGACTGCTACCCTCACTCCAGATTCAGCAGCAGACACTTGTCTCAAGGAAGTAAGGAAGAGAGTGATAGAACTGAACACTCAATGTTCTCCTCTGACTACTGTGAATGCTAAGTAAGTGTGAAAACACATATATGCATGTGGGTATAGATCAACACACACATGCAAATGATTAAAATTGTTTTCAACAATGGAATTAGTCAGCTATGAGCTATTCTGTCCTGAATAGAGGAGGCTGTATCTTTTTAAACTTTGTATTATCAATATTGCTTAAAATAGTTCATTGTATTCCATTGTCTTCCTCTGGAACACTAATCACTTCTTCAATGAAACTACTGTATGACCTATGAACCAATTCCAGAATTTATCATATTATACTATACAAGCTGATGCTTCTAATTTATGAAATCCCTAATGCAAACCACAAAATTTCTGGTTTTTTTAATGAGCATGTATAATGAAGGATTAAACAATAGAAATTACCACCACGAAGTACCCTGAGGCAGGTGGTTCATTTTTTCCTTGAAGTAAGGTTTATTTGGTATTCTGATACACAAATTTTCAGAACATTATTTTGCCTTTTTCCTGGTATCAAGAGAAATATAGTAAAAATAACTTTCCTTAACTGCTAAAATTGTGTCCTGAGTTACGATTAAAACCATAATATTAGAAAATGTTAGGTTACAGGCTCATGATATGGCTCAGGTGAGTGCCCTCCTGCTGAACCTGGCAACCTGAGTTTGATTTCCAGGCTAATTATCATGGTGGAAAGGGAAGACTGAAGGCCCCAAGTTATTCTGTAACTACCATTTGCAAGCCTATGTACACACACACATGCAAACACACACACAGAGTAAAAAAGCCAATGTATTGGAGAAGGAAATAATCAGTTAAAAAAAAAAAATTCAGTTATATCCCAGAGGAACACATGATACACACAGTAGTAATCTTTGTATTGAATAATACTTGAGTTTTTTTCTAAAATATGAGAAATAAGAGTATAACATTAAGATAGAAAAGGCAGTCATATCACATATACTACATCACAGTTAAGAACAGGACACATGGACTGGAGAGATTTCTCAGGGTTAAGACTGTCTGGAGCAGAAAGACTTAAGTTCAGATGCCTGGGAAGCAGAAGGACCTGAGTTTAGATTCCAAGCCCCATGAAAAACCCCTGGGGGAAATGATGGCCGCCTGGACTCCTGCCTGGTGAGTAGAGCCTGGGAAATCCCAGAGCAATGCAAGTAGGAGGTAGAAGCAATTCAGGATGATTCCCGTAGTCACCCTTGGTTCTCCACAGGATACACAAAATGCCTTCTGACACACACATGCAGGCAAAAAAGGACACGTGTGTGTGTGTGTGTGTGTGTGTGTGTGTGTGTGTGTGTATGTAACATAATGTATTAAAATACATCCAGATAGTTACTCATGATTTTCTCCAAAGGTTAACACAGATGAGTCTGAAAGACTTGGGATTTTCAATTACACCCAAACACAGATATTTTTTGTTCATCGTGTGTTTACAAAAAGTTAAAGGATGTTCTCATAAACATTAAACATTTTACTTTCAGGTCTCAAGCTTTTTACCAGACAAATACAAACTTTTGCACAATATGTGCATGTAAAATTAAGAGCATAATTCAAGAAGTTATACATAAGCTCATTTTGAAGGCTAAGATTTTATCATGATGAAAAGATCAAAGATTTTTAGAATCCACTCAGTTGTGTCTCATTTAGAGCCTTCTTACTAGACTAGAATGTTTTCAATTTGCCTTAATAACTAAGGCTACTAACTTTGGCTCCTTCATCTTTCCTGTCATAATGCCTTCCATATTATTGCCCAAAAAGAGTGAACATTTTGCTTGTTACAAAGTGGACTTGGATTGAAACTTGGTAGGAGAACACTTGCTTAGAATATATAAGAGCCTGGGATCAGCTCCTGGTATCACAGGGCATAGGGACCACTACAGGAGTCTCCAAAGTTTCCTAAGAACTTTAAAATAAGTCTAAAAACACCAATGCAATTTTGATTCAAATGTAATAAGGTGCCTACTCCTACAGGCATAATTTTAAATTTTAAAGCTATCACTTTAAGGATGGTATTGATATATAATCAATCAACATACATTAATCTCAGTGGAACAACCAAAGACATAAGTGAACAATGGCAGAAATTCCAAAAACTAGAAGAGAATATGAAAATGCTGATGATTTCTCTAAAATAATTATTTGGTAGACTTGGTATCAGGCATTTTGTGCTAAGTTAGTGGTTTGGTTTGTGTGTTTGTGCTTGTAAGAAGTAGATTCTTGTAAGAAAATCAAAGCTTTGAAAAATCGTTTTATAGAATTCAAAAACATTATTTGTTGTTTTAATAGTTAATTTCAAATTACAAAGATTTTGCTGTTCCAGTTACTTATAAGGTTTGGAAAATAAAGGTAAATTAATCAGGTGAATCCTTTAAAACTGCAATTTCATGAATACTTTATAATGGAGAATCTAACAACATAAGCAAAACACAGAATACTGGGACGAAAGATTGTGAATTTAAGTTACTTTCTACTTTTCTCATTATTTTGGAGTTTTATTTTAATTTGTTTAACAAAAAAGCAAGTACTGATAAAAATAGAATAAAGCATCTATTTTAATAGAAAAATTGTTTTCCCTAATTCATAGAACTTTGTAACCAGAAAGGAAAAGCTAAATTGTTGTACTAAATAATGAAGTGCCATTGCAGATGGTAAGACAACATTCTTAAGGTTACATGTACTTTAACTGCAGTTTACTTACTTTAGATCCTTCTTTTCAGTTCATAAAAATTTAAAAATCAGTGTTAGAAATTGTTTATATCAATTGAAATAATGTTTGGAATAAAATTTTATATAGATCAGTTGACTTTGATCATTTATACATTTGAAGTTTATGCTTATTACCTATGATAATGCTAATATCTTGCTATATATCTGTGTGAATTTGAATGAAGAAAATACAACCACTGAGACAGAGTAAACACTATAATCAACTTATCATTTTGTATGTTACTAAAATATCCTTATAATTTTTAGTTGTATAGTTTGAAGGAAGTAGATGTGTGTTGAAATTAGTAAGATCTACAAAAGACAGTGTATGTGTATATGTATGTGTGTGCATACACATGTGTGTGTGTTTGTGTGTTTGTGTGGAGATGTCTGATCATTTTCCACAGAAGTGTTTTAAGGACTGGAAGGTTCTTGCAAGCTCTTCAAAGGAGCCTTTCTTCTTTCAAGTTCAGAGTGCTCTATCGATATTAGCTCATTAATCTTCACAGCATCCTTAGAAAGAAGACAACAGGTATTATCACTGCTTTACACAGGAACCAACAGATAATAGAAAGGTCAGTATCTTGTCTGGGTTTGTGGTGAGTCAGTTGTGAAGCAAAACTGAGGTGAGATAGCAGGGCGCAGAGGAACAAGCACCTACTTCTAACTCAACCTCCCTGCTTTAAACCTGCTGCTGCTGTGGGAAGAATCACCTAGTATTTTAAGATACATGCTCTTCATTACTGGCCACCAAGCGAGAAAGACTGGAGAAAAGTCCACCAATTCAAAGTCACCAATTTCAACCATATGAAAAAGCATGTACATTTGTGATCTTGGTTTCAAATGAGATTCAAATTGGTTGAGCAGTACTTTGAGCAACACTGGAAAAGTTGAACAGTCACTGTTGTTTAGTCATAGTTCATGATTTCCAGTGAAGTTTTAGGAGAAATTATGCTGTAATGAATGTGTGCGCAGGTCATGTCCATGGTCTGGTTGGTGAGATTCTTTCTGAAATGCACGGGAATGAGCAGGCCGTGATGTCTGGACTTAGTCCCAACAGTATTATAATGGAGAAAGAACTTATTTCAGGGTGGATTGGAAATTGCTGAAGCTGAGTGTCCAGTGAATATACATTTATTGTAATAACCTTTACAGATTTCTAGGCTTAAAAATCCTCATCATAAAGTTCCTAAAGGGGGAAACATGTATCCCCTGATATAACTCTGGCTTAGTAAACTTTAGGTTAGAGAATCTCTTTTAACCAAAACTGAGATTTCTAAACTCTGAAAAGACTGACATGAAAAGCCAAGTATGTAACCCATGTAATTTATTTACATATAATTTTAATTGCAGAAATTCAAATCATAGCTTCAAAACGATTGAGTGCTATTTTCAAAGACAAAATCATTATTTTGAAAATAAAGCAATAAAACTATTCTTACAAAATCCTCTTATTGAGCTGAATGTGCTGTGTAGATTTAAACGAAGATTTTACTGAATATTTTGAGAAATTTTTCTCTTCACTAATGTTTTTCAACATCTCAGCACTATAGTCATATTTTTATATTGAATGACATAAATCTTATTAGTGCAGAATTCAGGAAGCTGCAGGGTTGTAAAAAACTGTGATAGAATAAAGAAAGAAACCAATTTTAAAAGGAGATGTAGCTTCCTTTTCAAAGAGCTTTACAAGTATTCGTGCAAATATGATGCAACTAATAAGAAATGAAACATGATTTTGAGGAAAAAAAGTAGTCACTTGTGTTTGCAAGATAGCAACACTGTCATGTTGGTGAATTGATGCAATTGAGCTTAGTTTTTCAGGAAATCTTAGGCATTAACAATTTAAATTATAAATCCACTGTGAATTGCTTGTTGACAAAATTAGTACACTTTTCTAAAGATGCTGCAGATTTTGTTCATTTCATGAAATTATTAGAGAAATCACTCAAGTAAGAAGGATTACTGTTGTCAACGTTTCTCTCAGAGTTTATGAGCAGGATCATTATATTTTAACATATTGGGTATGTCTTAAATTGAAGGAAGTTTCTAGATATGTAACAACATTATATTTTATCAGTAAAATCAACAATTAAAAACATTGTTAGTAAGAGCATATAGACCAACAATTAACATGCACTGATAATAAACTTAATTTAACTTGGCCCAATTCCATGGCTTTAACTTGCACAAAAAAAAAAGATAAAACTGCATGTGGGGTTCCTGGGAATATAGGAATTTTAACTAAAATATCTGCAGATTAAATTCAAGGTGCACTGTCCAGCTATCAATATAGACACATGACTTTACACCTTTTTCACATAAAATGTCTTTTTGGACTTATGTGTTATTAATCATTATTTCAATTACTTAGCCATATTTGCAGAACAAACTTCCTTCTCAGATTCAGGGATGTTCATTACCATGGTGTCCTTTGTCTTTGCCAGATTCTTCATCCTTCCTCAGGGTTTTGAATCAGTGGGAGCAGCTGAAACAGACAGTGGAGAGAAGATTGCTGGCTAAGTACCTCTCAGTTTCTGAAGCCAAGTGCACCAGAAGTCGCTGAAGCTTCTAAATTAAGTTTGTCCTATTAATTAGCCCTACAATGTGTACTTACTATTTGATAATTGTTTCAAGTTCCCATGTCTACTACTTTTGGTCTTTGGCAACAAACATTCTGTAACACTAAAGTTAGTATCACAGAGACAACTGTTTGGTGAAAGGTCATATTCACTCTTACGTCTCCATTATTCTCCTCTGTCTTCCCCTTCTGAATCCCTATTAATCTCTTTTTAAACTTTCACATTCTAATTTTTCTTCTTTTTAATTCTACATGTGGGAGAACACAAGCCATATTTCACCTAACAAAATGATATTCAATTACATCCACATTTCTGCAAATGACATACTTTGCTTTATTTCTGTGGCAATACTAAATTCCACTGGGCTTATACAACACATTTTTTTTTCTATTCCTTCATCTATTGATGTGGACCTTGACTGATCCATAAGAGGGCTATTGTGATTATAATGGTAAACATGGCCCTGGCATTTGCTTTCAAAGTATACAACACGAATCTTCTCATTTGGAGGTATAGTGTGACATTGTATATTTTGTCACAAGATTTCTTATTGTAAAATCAGGGAGACTTAGCTATATGTCTCAACCCCACTACCATATTAATCTGCAGGTATTGAAACTGCAGGTATTAAACTATGGCTATTTTGTTCATCTGAAACTTATATATAATGGCTTGTAGTCATAGATTCAATCAGTTATGGTAGGTAATGAATTTATAACAGTACCTAATCAGAAGAGACAGCTTAGGAGAAAACCGAGTCCAGGGTTTTACATATATTCATAAGTGATCTACCAGAAAACTCTTAGTATCTAATTCTTGAATGGTATGACAAACTCAGATTGCTATATCAGAAGACAGTTTTCTAAAATGGAGCACTAAAAGTCAACTTACATTGTAAATAATAGAATAGACTATGAAAATTGAGAAAGAACAAACATGTTTATTTCAATAAAAGTAACAAAAGCCAATGTGATTAGAACAGATTGAGATGAGAAACTGGCATTGAGTCATTAGAAGGTTTCAAGGTATGAATAAGGAGAAATCCATATCACAAGGTGAGAAAACGTTCTATGAGAAGAGAGGATCAAAGAAAAGAGCAGAAGCAAGCAGAACAACTGAGGGTCACAAGCATAATCCAAGGCACTGATCAATATCACCAAAAAGCTTCTTTACATTCATTCCCACCAAGTCTCAGCAGTGCTCCAAGAATTCTAGAGGACATTATCTATGTCTTCTAAATATCAATGAATATTTCATTATGTAAAAAACAGTTCCCCTAAGTCACTATTTTATGGTTAACACTAGAAATGTCCTCTAACAGAGTATTTGCATGTAGGTTATGCTCCAGTGAGTTGGTTGCCAAAATACAGGAAATATCATTGCTGGTGGAGCAGTGGACAGGATGAAAAATTTTTTTTCTTCTCATAACTTTTGCTTCCTCTTATTCCTTTTATTTTTTTTGTATTTTAATATGACGATTGCAGAAAATGGAATGAAACAAATAAAATAGTTACACTTCAAAAGTAGGTACCTCAAAATTTCAGTTGGGTTGTAAAATGACATGATCTACACATCAGTATTGTATGACAGCACTAGGTACATCGCAACCAAATATTCACAGGGCATGGGAACAAACTGTTACATATGTATGCATATTTGCATGGAGTCACATGTATATGAGTGTGCACATGTTGAGAGGCTAGATGTCAACCTGGGTGCTGACGGTCCATGTGGTGTTTGAAACAGCCCCTCTCTCTGCACTGGGATTCATTAAATGGGCCAGGATCAGTGGCCACAGAGTTATAAGAATGTGTCTACCTCCTCATTATTGGGATTTCAAGCATGTTAGGACATTATACTTGGGTTCTGGAGATCAAACTCAAATCTTATTCATGTGTTCCCAGTAAACACTTTACCAGTTGAGCTACTTCCCCATTGGTTTCAACAGCATCTCATGTAGCACAAATTTGCTTCAAATTCATTCTTTCTCTGACTTCCAGACCTCATGCCCCTCCACAGAGCTGTCTGATGCTCATTATGAGGGCCTTACTTTGAAACTCTAATCTTATCTTTTAATGTTGGGTCATACACCTGATGGAGATCTAAACATTGATTTCTCCAAAATCCTCTTCACTTTTATTTTTTTCCAAATACAATATCAGATGTATTATTAGTTATAAGCGTTTTATTTTTCTTTTTTCTCTCCCTTTAGTCTCTTCATGTATCTTATCATACTGCCTCCTACTTTCAAGTCTTTGTGGCCCACTTGTGTGGCCCACTGTTCTTCATCTAGATAGTTTTTGATATCATATGCCTGACTTGATTCATGCTCCAGCAAGTGTCATAGAGCAGTGCATATATTATTAAGAGTGGCATCTACCTTTCCTTCCCTATTAGTTCTCATGAGTCTCTCAGGTAGGTGTGAAGCTTCTTGAGATCTGTCCCTTTTACTGGTGAGATGTTGATAGGACAGTTCCCATGTAGTTGTTGTCACATACAGGACATAGTGTCTGACCCACCATTGTCACACTTCAAACTCTTATTGCCCACTCCTCCAAGATGTTCCCTGAGTCTTTGGGTGGAGTGGATGTGACTTAAATGTCCTGACTATTATCAGGTATTTCACAGTCACTTATTTTCTGCAATTTGACCAGCTATGTTTAACACCTTTCATTATAGAAGGAGGCTTCAAGGTTGAATGTTGAGTGTTTCTCCAATCTATGGGTAGCATAACAGGTGTTTAAAAGGCAGCATGATGTAGTGTCTTCTTAGTTAAACTTTCATAGCCTGCTTTTGCCATGGGACATATGACCTCTCCTTTCATATTTAGTTTCTAGGAATGTGGTCCTTTCTGACAAGACTTCGAATCTGATCAGAAAGCTGTTGGTTGCCCCCTTGATACCATGCCACTATTACAGGTGGATGACTACCTCTTGCCATAGTGATTGTTGTTGCAATGTGCAGACTTCTCAGATTGACTAAAATTTCAGTTGCTTTTCTCTACCAGCACTCTCTGGTACTTTATAGAAACTGTTTATGAGGTTTTAAATTTTGTTTTCAAAGTTTAAGCATTATAGTCATAATATAATTAAAAAGAATAGAAGCCATCAGGTATATTATTTTGCTCTTCATTTCATTTTTTCAGGTGAAAGACCATATATTAGATTTGATATAAATCTCACTTAATAGCCTGCTCACAACATGATAAAATGGAATGTTATATCTAATTCTATGATAGGAGAGTGTTAGGAAAAATTTCTTTCTAAAAAATTAACTTCTTAGTAAATTGCCTCTGGCTAGTAAGTTAATTGTGTTAAATTGCTGTTAGAATTCTTATATCCTTAAAAGAATAATTCCAAATGAACAAAAGTTTGCTTTAAAAAGGCAATGCACTTTCATGACTAACAAAACCTGGAATTGTACAGTAAAAGATCAGTGTTAATGTTATTCTTTTTGGGAAAATGCTAGGTATTTGTTGAAAAGTTCATAATGGGTTTATCTACTCTCTCTCTCTTTCTCTCTCTTTTTCTCTCTCCCTTTCTCTCTCTCCTTCTCTCTCTTTCTCTCTCTCTCCTCAATTTCCAAATAGGTCTCTTTGTTCCTTTATGCTTTCTGATTGTGTATTGATTGGCAACGTTCAGACAAACTGTGATAAGGTGAGTCGGAGGAAATACATTGCTGATTCACTTAATTATGAGGTGATCTGGTAAATAATTCATGATTCACCAGTCACGCCCACAAGTCAGTGTGCCATAGTGCTCTGCCTTCCTCAGGTTCTGGCATTCTTTACTCGCCCTTTTCCATGAGTTTCCCTGAGCCTTAGAGGATAGTATAGATTTCCCATTTATGGTTGGGCATGAGGTAGACTTTTATTTTCCTCATAACTTTTACCCGTTATGAATGTCTGCAGCCAGCACTAACTACTGCAAATAGTAGCTTCTCTGATAAAATCTGACAGCAGTTCTGAGGTCTGGGCATAAACATAGCTATTGAGAAAGCAATTTTAGGGGTACACTATGTTCACTTAGGAAGACAACACTGGTAGCTTTCCTACTCTGGCCTTAAGGGAAGTGAACAGAAACATGTAAGTGAGGGTACAATTTTTCTTTCATTTTAACCCATAAAACCTGTTTAACTGACAATCAAAGCAGGATTTTTAAAGTTGATAAAATTGGAACTGCTGTGACTGAGATGTATATGGAGTCTGGAAGGCACAAGAGGAGGGAAAAAAAGCCAAAAAAGGAGTTTAAGTGATTGCTAACTTTCAAGGAAATAAGACCAAAAAAAAATATCTGAAGTAAATAGCTGGGATAGTAAGAAGACATAATTCAACATAAGAGGGAGTTAAAAAGGAAGGCATTTTGAGTTGCTAAGAATGACATCTAAAGACAAACATCTAAAGGAATCTCTTACATTTACTTATCTCTGAGCAAAAAAGAAAATTATGTTGGTGGCATGGATTGAGAGTGAATGGCAGTTCCAAAAGTATGTGAAAGTGAGCAGAATTTTGATGGGAGTATAAAGTACATAATAGGATGGAAACGTGAGAGGAAAATATGTTGTTTCTCTGTGATTGAAGCATAGAAATCTGATGACACAGAGAACATGTGAAGAACTATAGCTGGAGAAGAGAATAGTTTCTGCAAGTGGAGTAAGATTTGCATTAATTAGGAGAATGTGGGATAAAGAAAGGAAAAATATCATACTAAGGCTTATAAATGAATTTGATATAGAAGAAGAAAGAAAAATGAAAGGAAAAAAGGAAAGAAGAGGGAAAGAGGAGAAAGAGACAAGGTAGGAGAGATAGCAAAGAAAGAGCAGATGCAAGGGAAGTTAAGGGAAGGAGGGAAGTAAAAAGATATAGAAAAGAACTGAAAATATAAATAGAAAGAGAAGATAAAGCCATGTATTTTCACTTTATTGAGAAGGGTGGATCGTCTGAGACTAGAATGGCAGATAACATGGACTGATCCATGCTTTGATAACATTATTGCTCATGTACCTATGAAAGTAAAACAAAAGTATGAGAGTTAGGGGAGTAAAGAACTTCACGCTAAATACTTTTTATCTCTATAATTAACAGAAGTTTATTAGAGTGAAGGAACTATAGTGTACAAGAAAACTAAGTCAAGTCTGAAAGAACACATGAGAATAGACCAAAAGTAAATTAGCCTGCACCAATTTAAAACAAATTACTATATTGCACTGATACTGGCTATTGTTATAAATCATACCATTTTACTAATGCCAGTTGAAATATTAGCTACATTCCCTTCCTCATATATTTTATCATTGCTAAAGGAAAATGATTATCACAATTCTGTAACAAAAGTATTTCTGCTCAAAGGTATTTTGTGAGTTTAGATAAAGGATCATTGAAGAAGGGAGACTTCTCTTCAGATCTAATAATAGTCTGTATCTAAATGCTTCAAGATCAACTCTTAAATCACCTAAGATACCATCTCATTTTTTAAATCCACAAATAAAATCTGAGGAATCAAAATTCTAGCTATACTCTAGCAAAGCTTCATGATGACTTAGAATCAATTATATTTTGCAGTTGTAACAGAAATAAAGAAACTGTAAAAAGATTTGGATAAATTTAGAAAAAAATATCATGATTCGGTGTAAGCATTGTGGCAACAGCTACAGCTTCTTGACCTTTATCTGATGCTCATTCCAAGATTTTTCTTTTGCATAATGAGTTCCAAAGATTAGTAAATGCAATATATCTTTTCTTTATGACTAGCCCAATTCTATGATGATTTTACAGAATCATACTATCTGTATTTTTATCTTTTTAGAAAACTGCAATTATACACTGTAAGGTTAAAAATTACAATGCATATTACAGCTATTTCTCATAGTTATGGAAATGATCTTCCCTTCATATGCAGTGATGCTAATGTAGATCTATTATTAGATCTATTTTTAGATCTATAACTTGTAGGATATGTATTTTAAATTACTATTCCCAGATCCACTTATGCATACTCTGAGCTTTAGTTTCTTTTTAGTTTTAAAATCAATATATAGGACACATTAGCAAAGCTCTAGATTAGAAGTTGCATCCACTATCATGAACGAGAATTATTTCTTAATTCAATGCTAACTGACCTTACCTGGGTTTTTTGCCTTGGCACCATTTTAATGATATTTGATCAACTGGGTTACACTGTTTCAGGACACAAGTGTGCACAACTTTCTTATAGAAAATTCATCAGTTTGAATTTTGAATATTAAAAATTCAATAATTCTATTTTAATGAGACTTTACTTGAACCTCCTTATATCCCACCACCATCATCACTAAGACAGCTAAATGACCGTCCTTAGTCAACTCTGGAGATAACAGCCAAATTCTGGGATAAATCAAGAAACCAAGTCCTGCTATTCACCAGTAACCCATCTGATAATTCCTATTCTCGTGCCATATTTAAGTTTCCTGCTTGGTACCAGTCTTTCAGTGATGCTTATTTGCCTAAAGACCAGTCCATCTATCAATCTATCTATCTATCATCTATCTATCTATTCTATCATCTATCTATTTATATAAAATGTAAGATAATAATAAAATCAAAGATTAAATAATTTACTAAGATTCTAAGTCAGCCATATAAAGCAATGTGCTGGTGGGTTACGGACAGAAATAAAAGGGGATATTTTTAATATGATTATGGAAGGAAAAGAGTGTGGAAGACAATAGGAGTCCAGTCACAACCTTATTGTTCTCTAGTAATATAGGATGTCATGATTAATAAAACTTCTATGCAGATGAATATAGTGTAGAACTAGAATTACCCCATGACTTGGTTATCATTATGTGGTCAAAAATACACATACGTGTTTAAAATGAACATTTTTGTGAGGAGGAGCTAAAGCCTTAATATATAATGATCAAAATAATATGAGGATCAGCATCAATAAGTTTGAGTTAATTAACAACCTCATAATATACATTTAAAAGCTTATAAATAAGTGGGAATCTTCATTCTGCTGCCTGGGAAAAGAGTTTTCATACTTTTACTCCAAAGCTTTTAACTACTAATGTTCCACTTTATTATGATGAACTTTAGTACTAGTCAAAATGTGTAGACTTATCTCATAATGTCTACCCTCATGGAAATTGCCATTTGGCCAGGTAATAAGTATAGCTAATTCAAGAGAAATGCAAAAAAAGAAATAACTAGTGATTACAAATTATAATTATTTCCATGACAGTGAAAATTATTTTGAGATAAAAATATATTAAATAGCAATAACCAGAAAAGTTTCTGAAGAAAATTTATAAGACTCATAATTAAATTGTTAAGGACAAACTAACAAATATGTTACAGTCATAGGCAACAAACCACATGCAATTATGTAAAGCAAAAAAGGACTTGGTACTTCAAACAAGTTAAAATCTAATAAGAATAATGGTTGCAATGGTGATATGCAAAAGGCAGAGGTTATACTCTGGTGAAGCACATGATAAATCTGGGGAATAATGAAAAAATATACAATGCAGTCAACCTCCTATAAGGTTAATAAGAGTGTAGCCCTTATGTTTTATAAAAGATAAACTGATTTGTTTTATATGTTATATGTAAATATCAATGAACAAGAATTGTCAATTAAAACGAGAATACCTTAGTTGTAACACATATTCTAGATATCAATAAGAAGTACCCAGTTTCTAAAAGTTTTAAAGGAAAACAGAAGTTCCAAAGACAAATCAAAACTCCCACCAAAAAAAATGAGTATAGAAATTTGCTTTTTAAGTAGATTTAAATGTAGGATTGCAGAATCATGGTAACTAACCACTTAGGTAAGTGAAGGAGGGCAAGATGATAGGAGGCAGAGAAGGTCTGCTAAAATTCTGTTACTTCACTTTGGGATCATTCATGTTTCCTTTTGCATTTTTTAACCTAATGAATTCCTAGGTGAATAAAATTATTTTAATAGGTTATATATTCTGCTAAAAGTAATTTGGGAAAGAGGCAAAATTAACAACTAAGAGGCAGTGAAGAAATTATGACTTTTTTCTTGTCAAGATGGAGATAGAAACAAATAGCTTGATGGGGTCTTACATGTCATTTTCTTTATCACTCAGAAAATGGATGAAGATGACCAGTTCCCAAGACAAATAAAAATGAAGGGGGCTAAGAAAGTCATTATAGTCACTGGGGAGACAAAAATGGTGACATATAGCTGGCAGTAATACTAAGAACTGACCCTTGGAAATCAGTCTGGTAAGAAGACATGCATGAGGAAGTTCAGCATTCACACACAGAGAGTAGGTGTGGATACAAGATGGAGAAAAAGAAGGAAAATACATGGACAAAAGAATTCCAATTTCAGAATAAATAGGAGATATGATACAGGTCTTCTAGAAATATTTATAATCCTTCATGTATCACCTCAGGACACGTTCCCTTCCCTTATCTATTAATGTATATTAATCTGGTCATTGTTTTTACTACCTTTAATCAAATTCCTAACTGTAGCATCATTGGCAACTTATTTTAATGTCAAACAAACAACTACTAAATATCCATTATATGTCAATGATATGAATTCCTCTTCAGCCATCCTTTGACAACAGGACTGCACTATAGCCTAGCTCCTTACAACTTCTTGTTCTTACTAGTTTTCCTTATTACACTTAATATACATCAAACATTGCCCAAATTCAAGCTGAATAACTTTAATTTTACATACATCTTCAAGGATTCCCATCGCCTTTTCTCAACCTCAAACCCTCCACATGCCTAGATTGTTTTGTTATAATATTCTCATCTGTCTAGCCTCATTCCACATTTGTTATCTGTATATACCCCCACTATTCTTTTAAATGAACATATCACATGCTACTTACCACATCCTACATTGTCATAAGCCATTATTCATTCAGATCATAGTCTTGTAACTCTGAATAATGTAACTAACAACTAATTTTATTTAGCTGTATTTTGAGTCTTAAATCATGTCTTTATTGAAATTTTTGTTCTCATTTTACTTTCTTTATAGTAAAGATACTATTTTCCTCCCTACATAATTCCCAGTTTATTTATTTATTTATTGTGTATACCGTGTATTTGTGTGTTTGTGTGTGCCTGTTCATGTGTATGTGCAGTGTATGTGTATATGTGGTATGTGTGAATGTTGCATATTGTCATGGTTATGAACAGGTGTCAACTTGATGGTTGAGGATTTGAGCTCTGCACACATTTGTAAAGAATTAGCAGTTGATTTAAGCTCAGCGCAAACCTGAAGGAGACTGTCTAGTTGACGAGGTAGACCCAGCCCATGGTGGGTGGGAAAAGGCCCTGAACAGGTGAATAAAATACAGAGAGTTGGTTGAGGAAGTTGGCATCCTTGTGGACACTTGGCCAGACATGCTGGTCTGGCAAGTAAGGATCATCTCTCTCTCAGTCATTACAGAGAGATGGTATGGCCAGTTTCCTTGGCCCTAGTGTTGGTGCATGCTCTCCTCTCAAGCTGGACAGACTGTAACTAGACTATCAGTAAGAAAATAAACCCCTTGTTCCTTTAAGCTGGCTGGTTTCTTTAACCATGCAGGCTGGCTGACTGCAATATATATTATACTTCATAAAAAAAGACAGCATAGATTCAAGTGTTTGCTCTACCGTTCTCGCGTCCCTCATCATAAGGAAACAACTTTTCAATTTAAGCTTCTGTATTTAAAGAAAGGACAACAGAGAGATTGAATGATATGTCTTTTAAGATAAAATGAAACTGAACATAAAATCAATAACGTGCCAAATCTCAATCTATTTTCTTCCTATACACATTTTTTCAATCACCTATCTAAAACAATGTCTTCCCAAAATACTCATTCTTTAATGGGTATCAAATTTAACTGAATGCATTCAAATCTATATTTGATAATTACCTTTAGTATTCTTTACACTGATAATTCATAATTCACATACATGACAGTAAACATGAGTTTACTGGAAATTATTTCCAGGGATTATTACTTGGTAATAATTATGAACTGCAGAAAGTGAAGGAGCTATGTTTGTATGCTGTGTTCACTCTATTTTGAGATAGGAAATTAAGGCATCATACACCAAAAAGGAAAGCACATGAGAGTGTCTGAATAAGAAGGAAGAATAAATGGAAGAAATGAGAGGAAGGAAGGTAGTGTTATGACTTGTTTTTACTTTAGCTTTGAGCTGATCCTCAAGAGGAAAAAAAAAAAAGAAAAATCAGGACTTAAAAGCAAAAATTACAAAATAAAATAGGCTTTTGTAGGTTCCATTTCCTCTCTTTAGGAAACACAATGGACTGAGACCAACCTCCTCAGTACTAAAATATGTATATATTAAAAATGGTAACCACACATAAAAAGTGATATTCAGCTCCTATTTCATAATTTTGGCAAACATTTTAAATATATTAAATTATTTTCTAGCTACCAATTACAAAATAAAAGGCCTCTTTCTGTAAACCACATGAGCATTTTCAAGTCAGCGGGAACCTCTTGATGGCAACAAAGGTTTGTAATTCATAGGTGCCTGTTTTCATTCCACAGTTTAGCATGGTTATCAGAAAGGATTCTAATTCTGTATTAAGTGCAAAACTATTATATAATCAGTTTGTTACCTGAAGGATGGATTATGGCTTTGCATTTTTGTGGAGTCTGAAATTCATGCTTCAAGGGAAATATTACCTTCTTAGTAAAGTAATCCTAAATTCCAGTTATTGTTTACCATTTCAGAATATTGCAAAAGCCTGGTGGTTTCAAGACATTCCATGAAACACGAAGGCACCTTGCTAGAGATACAAGACAGTATATTGGTGGGGAAACAAGGGATAACAGTATTTACAGATCCAGTAAATAGTCAGGAGGAGTAGCAGCAAATTTCCATACTTCACAATGAACCACAAAGAGTACTCAGTTTATCTTCTTCAATTCTTGTACATTGGAATGTGAGATAGATTCTTCATCCTCTCTACTCTGGAGCTTAATGAAACATAATGAACACAAAGACTTGAATATATGCATATATTCACATTACGCCAATATAAAAAGTGATACAATATTTTTACACTCATTCGTGTGCATTTGTGTACATGCACAGGTATGTTCACAAGTTTGGAGAAAGAATTTTTTAAAAATCACTATTGTTTCTCTCTTTTCAGTTAATGTACATATAACCAGATACATAGCCAATCTATGTAGGGATGATTGCCAGGTATATTGGCTTAAATAAAAATAGGAAGTATAGCATGTTCATGAGAAGTTCTTCACTGATACTTCAAAGAATAACGATATCTGTTCACATGTCTGATGGTCTATAGTTCAACAGTCTCTTCTGACCTTTCCTCATGAAATTTAGGAGGGCATCTCTATGGACTTTCACAGACACTGAGTTTTGCTCTGTTCTTGTTTTATTTCACTTTGCAGCCTTCTTCAGCATCTTGTGAGGAAGGCTCTTTCATCCCAGCGGCTCCAGCAAGGTCCACATAACAATGCTGAGAGCCTGTCTGTATCTCTGCACTGGGAGGAAACCTCCCTCATTTGAAGAGGCTCCACATGGTACAGCATATAGACAGACATTCAGAGGGTAACAACCCATGCCAAGGTTCTAGGAAACCTTTTCCATTCTCTAATTTCACATACTGTGTTGTTCCCTATTTTATTACCTCTTCTCTAGTTAGGTACTTACCCTTATTCTTGTCCACATCAATTCACTGGCCTACTCATCCTCAAATTCCTTGCTGTCACATTCTCAGAGATTCTATCTAGCACAGCATCTGACACCAAGAAATAGTTGCAAGAATAAATGTGTCAAGGAATTGTTTTCAAAAGCAAAGCTTTTGTCCTATGAATGAGAGAGCAAGCACAAAACTTACAAAAAAATGCTGCTAAGTGAAATGTGTACTTTATTTCTGAGGAATTTGAAATTCCAATCCAAATAACCAGTGAGAATTGGCTTAGTCCTAAAAGGAAAAGCTGTATCTATCCTTCCAAGGTTCTTGGAACATCTTGGAAGAGGGGCATAAAGAATGTAAAATTCAGAGACTGGGAAGATGTGCAAACAGTGAAGTCTACTATACACACAAGCTTTGCACTCATGAATTCAGTGAAGCTACTGTTATCTGCACACAAGATACGCTCCTCAGCTTTTCTGCTACACGGGTGCAGAACCACGAGGCGCCATTCATCCTAAGGGACTGCTGACAGCTTAGATTCGTTGGAACAAATCTAAGGAACATCTTAGCATTTTCTTCAATGGTGTACACACTTATAGTTGTCCATGCTTTGTCAAGAAATTCTAATTAAACTAGGTGAGCCACAAACAGAAATAAAATCTGAAAGTAAAAGGACATTTTGGGAAGAAGTTTTAATGGGAGAAGTTGAATAAAACTGAAATGGGAAGGTTAAAATGACTAAAATGTGTTGCATAAGTATATGAAATTTTTAAACCTTGAAAAAATTTTCAAAACACTTTAAATAGATACACATAATTTGCCTGTGACTAAAAGACTGTCAAGATATCCATGGCAGTCATTAAAAATAAAAAGGAGAATTAATTCCATGAGTGTTAAAGCAAAAGGTTTAGCAGTGACTCAGGCCAGGTAAATAAAAAGATGCAGTTTACCTCCTCCCTGTTTAGCTATTGTTAATGACCAGCTTTTATTCTAACGTTTTATTCTACTTAATAGGCCCACTGTTAACCTCTTTAAGGTTCAGGGAATAGGCAATGGGAATAAATAGTCAGTCTTCAGTGTTGTAATGCTGACCAAAAGACCTTAATCAACAACTATTGATTTTAAGTCTAAAGGGAGGTCAGCCACAGTTGTGTGCATTAATATTTATTAAAAGTTGTAGGTAAGGTATAATAAAAATTAGATTTTCTATTTATCTGCATTTAGATGGCCACAAAATTAGGCTGTAAAAGAACCAATAATTGATTTCAGTCATTTAGTTTAGCATGGCAGGCTTCCACTGCAGACTTGTAAGTGAATTCAGAGGTAATGTTTACACCAATCCATCCTGAGAACAGAGGATTCCAGCATTTTGTGGGGTATCTGAATGAGGAGACAAGCATTCACATGCTTAGCAGTGGAACACAGTCTGGATTGACTGTGTTCTCTTTGTTTCTTCTTCCTCAGGATTTATTGAATGTGCTGGAGACAACTAAAGGTAATGAAGGGAATTTAGGAATATTATATGACTTACAAGCATTGACACTACCAAGGGAAAGGACATTGTCTTTTGAGTTGTTTGCTTGATTTATTTTGTTTTCTACTGAGTTGTATGTTTACAAAATGAAAAGAAGAGAGTCATTATAGAAGGAAAAAAAGGTTAGGGATAGAGGAAGAGAAGGAAGGGAAGGAGGGAGGGATAAAAGTAAGGAGAGAAAGGAAGAGGAAGGTAAAGAAGGAAGGCAGGAAGTAAGAAGGAAGCATCTTTTTTATATCACAATTAATCTTTCCTACATTTTTAACTTTTCCATATTTACTGGCATTCACTACTACTATGTAGACAGAAAGAATATAGAAATGATATTGTTGGTATATTACCCTTTGATTGGTCCCGGAGTGATAATTAATGGACATTCTACCCACATGCGGGCTATTGGAGAAAATGTGGATTACACAGTTCTGATCATTCCTACTTTTAGAGAAAAGGATCCACGGAGGTCATTGCAGAACATTTCTCTTACAAAGCATAAACAGTAGCATTCAAAAGATGGAAGACTGTATCTGGTATCAGAATGAACTGAATTTTAAAAAACAGAAATTATTTTAATAGGTTTCATTTATATTAGCTAGTATTTTCCAAGGCACTTTTCATGTTAGTAGAAAAAAATAGTTATCTACAAGTTGTAGCTTATTGAAAGATGGCATCTTCACTATGTTAACTTTCTTAACCTAGGAAATGTAATATTCAAAGCAACTATAGCCTGTCACTATTTGATGACTGAAAAGAAAACTACATACAAAGAAAAATGAAAAAAAGAAGACAGATGGAATAAGAAAAGGCAACATTATTTAGCCAAAGCTTGAGATATAATAAATAATTTGTGTCACAATTTGAATTAGTATAAAATCATCATCAATCAAAAGAGCTGAAGAATAAATATTTGACTATTTGACATAATCTAAGAAACATCAAATAAAGAATTTCTAATAGATACTAACTTTTTACCAACTCCATTTATTATTTTATTCACAATACACAGCTAGGCCACAATAAGTGCATCATTAGTAAGTAGTCTTGACTGTACTATGATGTACATAAGAATTAAATACTCAGACATTCAAACCTACATGGAGTTTTCATTGTTCTTTTTTTAACTACTGTATTTTCTCATTTATGTTAACATAGGTATTTTCCTTCTCATCAACTGATCTTCCATTAAGTATTGGCACTTTGTTATATCAGACATGAGTACATTAAGCCTTTCACGATAAATATTATAAAATAATAGTGATTCCCATAATAAATATTCTTTACAATAAAAAAGTTTAACAGACTATTGTCTTAAAAATAGCCAGAATTCGACTTGGTGATTTATGCAAAAAGCACCACAATTTGTGGTTAAGGCCATGAAAACACAGGATGGATTAGAATCATCCAGATGTCCAGATCTGCCAGGCCCCTGAGAAGTCACTCACTTTCAACAGAGCCCCAACACCAGGGCAGGGCGGCGAGAATCTTCAGTGGCATTTAGAATGATCTGATGTGGGCTCAATGGCAAATTATCACCTGAAGATTAACTAATGTCTCAGACACTTTAGTCTCTTTTGGAGAGTGCTCTGACATATGAAACTACTCACTCTTGGTCTTAATAAATACTGTTCTTCTCACATCAGTTTTATTCTTTCAAAGGTTTATATTTACCTTCCGTGTTTATTGCAACTTGCCTGTGGACACAACATCCTACCTGATGCTCATATGGTTCTGACCTTTCCAGACATTGTTTCTTTCCCTGTCAGATACATTGACCACTCTTGATCTAAGGATCTCAGATTGTGCTCTTGGCTGAACCACCATCAAGAAAGATAATGATAGTCAATTATAGAAATTTTAATGCATAAAACTGAAACTAAAGTTCAACACTCCACATTTGTTAGCACCCAATTCAAAACACCCGAATCTTATCATTTCAGAAAGAAAAACATGGGCTGGAGAGGTGGCTCAGGGGTTAAGCCTCCGCCTAGCGGGCAGAAGGTCCTGAGTTCGGATTCCAGATCCCACGTATAGACGCCAGGTGGAAGCGGGGGCGGCCTGCGCTTCTGGTCCTGGTAGGGCGGAGCCTGTGAATCCCGGGGCAGAAGGAGGTGGAGGCGTCCATGGTGGTTCGCGAGTTCGTCCGTGGTTCCTCACATACACAGACACACACACACATCGACACACACACGCGCGCACATACACATGCACATGCGTACAGTTGAATAAATAATAATAATAATAATAAATTTTTAAAAAATTAAAAAAAAAGAAAAACATACTACTAGAAACATGGTATAAATGCCATTGCAAATATGAAGTTTTTTAAAGTATAGTATTTATTCACTACATTATTCACTACAAAATTTAGCAACTCCATTCAGATCCCAACTCCACTGCTTAAAGCAACAACGTCCATTCTAGATTCTTTAAGAAGTTTTTTACATGTCTGCAAGTCTTAGATAGGAATTACCCAGGAGCAGAGTATTTGATCCCACAGACTGAGAGATCAACAGCTGCAGGTAGAAAACTTCATGGCAATGATCTGCATGTAGATAACTCTCACTAAATGCTATTTGCTTGCTTTGTAGGGCAGCAGTTATAATCTACTCTAACTGAGCCAAAAGTAGGAAAGGAAACACTATATAACACTTAAACACAGTTATCAACATTCATTATTAAAATTTTTTTGTTAACAGACAGGAACTGGAGGCATCCTCACTGAGAAATGAAGATTTCTGAACCTTGGGTCTAACAGCTGATTTTTTCGTCATTTAATACTAGCCTCAAGGTCATATTAAGCTCTCTATAAATACTATATTCTCATTCAGCAATTCTCTAAGAGCAAGACTGTAAAACTTCAGAGTTCATTTGTAATATCAGGCAGACAAAAATTCCCTCCCATTTTCTTTCATTCAAATACTATTTTCACAATGCTATATTTTACTTAGTTTTGCTTAGCACATTTAAAAGCATATACAAAATAATGGAGTCATCATAGCCCCATTTTGTGTTATTCATGAACAAGTAATATTTATTAAGCCTCCTTAAAATACTTTATACTGACCTTGGTTTTGTATGCTTTCTTTCTATTTCAAATTATTACTTCCAGTCATTCTTTATTGCTATGGCTTCAAATTTTAAAAAGAAAAATAGTAGGCTCTTTTTCAACTGAAAACTATTGCCTAAATATATGTGACAGATACTCAAGTAAAGCATAGACAATTTAAAATATACTTTGCTAACACAATCTTGTTTCATGTTTTAATGTATTTTCAAGGACATTTGCAAAATTGCTATTGGAATATGAACAAGAAAAAGGAGAAATATTCAACTAAAATGATTATAGCAAACTAGTCAAGAACATTATATAACACTTTAGCAACAAATTGAGTGTCTGCATGCAAACTATGATACTTTATAGTTTAAGTTATTAATGAATGTGCTTATAGGCTCAAGCAAAACTAAATAATTGGTATTCAACAGAAGACATTTTAGCAAAACTGTGATGCAGCAATTTCTAAATCAGATCAGAGTCATTACAGTTAATTCATAGCAGTATAAAAAAATCAATGTTCTTCAGTTTATCTGTTGGTTAATTTCTCCTAGACAAGGGGAGAATTTTCTGTGGTATATTTAGTACACATTTCTTTAGACATATAACCTTTTGACAAGAAAAAATCCTACCTCAACTCACCATACTTATGCAAGTAACTTCAAAAGATCATACTTGACTAAGTAAGATTTGTGGGAAAGGAACATAAATAGTTGGTGGACTAAAAGTCATGTCTTATATGTGAAAAAACATATAAGGAAACTATTTTAATAATCTCATGTAAATATGAAGTTAAGTAAAATGTAAAAGATAGATTTATAATATATTACAGAAATAAAACTTTTTATGTAGGGGTCAAAATTATACTGTAAATGATAATACTATTTATTAAAATACAAAAACAAACAGAAGCAAAGAGTGTGGCTTGAAGAAGAAAAAATAAATTTAATTTTTTGCCCTAATAACTGTGAGGTATTTATTATATATCCAAATGAAAATATAAAATCAGTCTATAGTTTTACGCAGCAAGGGTACAGTACAGTTCTAGGTATCCTTGAAAGTCACTGGCATAGAAATAATATATAAACCAAACTTACTAAGATTTTCTAGAAAAAAAAATCTGTATCTGCAAAAAGATTGCCAACTCAAGCTGTGAACTGCAGTAGTGCTCCATCTCACAGTGGGAAAAAAGTGATGCTAGATGCCAAAGGACTGACAGGAAAATGAATTCTCAGTCCAGAAAAGGAAGAGCGTGGACAGCGTTTCAAGAAGAAAAGGGTAGTAGTTAGGTGTACTGAAATTTATGACATTTCAATTCTAAACAAGAAATATCCTCAAGACAATGTGTGACGATAATTTCTTTAGACTCCTACCCATTTCTTTGCTCCAGATGCTGGAATGCTGTCAATGAATGGAAAGTGAGGGAAGCCATGTCATCTAGTGTCCCAAAATAAGTCACAACAGGAAATATAAAAGCTCGATTGATATTATTCTCAAGAAATACAATCTTGAAGAATGAAAAGTATAAACTCCCTGATCTGCAAAGACACATTTGGAGGCCACATGGAGAAAGACAATGCTTCAAGCCCTCTGTCACCATCAGTTTCTGGATATGCAACTGGCTAGACTTCATATGATACCAAACCACTTCCTGCCTGTTTTCTAATGAACACCTTGTTAATTCTTTCCAGGGAAGTGACAAACCACCTCTGTGATATTTTCTGTCCAAATTCATGACTTTAGATCTGTGGGTTTAATGAACAGCTTTCTGTTGCTGGAATGTGTTTAAACCTAAACATATTGATTGACACATGAGACTCAATGCAAAAATTGTAAGACATGGTGTCTTCACATAAAGATTAAGCCTTAAGGCTGTGTCCGCTTGAAGAATTTAGTGTACTTTAGGAAGCTTTGAAAACATATGTTCCTATTCTTCTTTCCTGATTTCTGACATATGAGGATGTAGAAGGGCAGAGCCATGTGAGGACAGCAAGCATCATCTCTCACCAGATATGGAAAAGGTCAATGCCTTGACTTTGGACATGCCACCCTTCTTAACTGCCAGAAATCAACTGGAACAAAATAGTTCATTGAAACAGGATAAAAGATGAGTAAGAAAACTCACTCTTAAGCTTCCTCCCTCCTTTCTACTGATGAAACTGAGATAAGAAGTTGCTGTGAAGAAGCTCACAGGAGTTAAAAGTCCAAGGCCTAAAACAATGGTTTCTGCCCTCCACAAACAGCTGTCCTTAGGGTATCTAATTATCTCCGTATCCGTCTTGCTTTCCTTCCTTAGCAAATGGAGTAGATAACCATTTGAAATACTGTCATTTTCCTTGTGCAGATCCTGACAAGAGAGAGCTCCAAGTTTTTTTTTTCCCCTTCTGTTTAAGCAAGATGTGCATACGATGTGTGTAACCCTTCTTTCTGCACTTCTGACTCATGGTTTTTGACCAGAATGCTGAGGCCCTCTAGCGAAAGTAATAAATTGGCTTTTTAATTGTTATTTGCATCTGGAGCTTCTATTCCTGGCAAGCAGTCACCCCATAAAATCAATTACTATTCAGGTTTAGGTATTTTTTATTTGGATTTTAATTAATTTATTTTATTACATTAAGTATTTGATACAATGACTTGCATTGTACATTCACAAGTTCTCAGGAAAGAATATATATTATTGCTAGCATTTACCTATCTCTCTATATCTCCCTCTCTAGCATCTATCATCTCTATCATTATTATCATCTACATATATCACTCATTTGTATCTCTATTTTGTCTGTCTCTCTGAATTTCCACATGTAAATCTAGTATTAACTGAATTCATTTTTATTAAGAATTTTTCTTTTATACAAACATAATAAGGGTTTCTCCAATCTACCCCACTTTCCTCTCCCTCCCTTTCTCCCTCTCTCCCCTTTTTTTCCTGCCTAGTCTTCCTTTACCAATCCCTCTGACTCCCTCCCACCCTGGTGCCTGTTTGCTTGTGTAGGCCACTAGGTTGCCTTCAGCTTTTCTGCTCTAGTAGGGGCTCTGGCCTCTGTAGCAGTTTAAATAGCCCTTCCTTTGGAACATCACCAATAGGGATGCTCCCTTTCACTTGTCTAGCCCTTGCCCTTAAGTTTTCCACTGCCTGTAGTTATTTCTCCTTAGTTCTTCGCTGGTCCATGGGGGAGTGTTGGTAAGTCAACCATTATGCAGATCTGGTGAGGAAAGGTCTCATTGCAGTGAGATTCTGGATAACTCAGAATGGGCTGAAGCATGCCTGTTTTCCTCCATTACATGTAATGAACATAGTTTTGCAGCCACAGAAACTAGAACATAGAAGTAAGATTCAAGGAATATCTCAAAGATAAGTATGGCTGGAATAAAGAGGAAACAAGACCATAGTAAGAATAAGTAGGAGATAAGGGGTGAGAATCTTTGTAAACTTTTAAAAACTATTTTCTTTATTTTATGTGTGCGTATGTGCTTGTGTGTGAGTGTGTCAGAGGGCACATGTGACTTCAGGAATCATCCTGGATTGCTTCTACCTCCTTCTTGTTTTGCTCTGGAATTTCCCAGGCTCTGCACACTAGGGCTGGAAGTGCAAGCTGTGGCCATTTTCACCTGATGTTTTTACATGGGACCTAGGATCCGAACTGATGACCTTCTGCTTGTGAGACAGTCTTAACCCCTAGCCATCTCTCCAGTCCCTTTGTATACTTTTATAAAGGTTTTTGACCTTCGTCTTCAATGCAACAAGTGAGGTTTTAGAGTTCCAGATTGAATGCTAATATGATACAACTTATGTCAATATACATATTTACTTTCACTTGAGGTGCCAAAGTCTTTGTGTTCATTTTTAAAGTAAAAGATAATCAGTTGTTGTGGAAACTTTTTATCTAATATTGAACTCCTATGTTTTCCTATGTATCTCTGAATGTATGTATAAGATAGCAATGAAGTGAGAAAACACAACAGAAAGTTACTATTTTTAGTTTGAAAGAAGTTTCTCCTAGCAAATTATTAAAAGAGAAATTCATGTAAATGGTATTCCTAATTTTGCCAAAAATATGATACATTTTGAACAGAAAATACTTCTACCTCTACCATATTAGTGATTCTTATCTAAATTAAATACCCAAGAAGGCATAAAAGTCTTTTGCAATCTCATGAGCCTCTTCAACTTCAATTGAAATGTTTTGCTCCAGTTTCACATGCCTGCCAGCATGAAGCAATGTTTATAAATGAAAATACCAGAAGCATGCTACTCGGAAGTATGGATTTGAAAAGCTTTATAGCTGGCAATGGCGAGATATATCAGTCATCAGAGTGTTCACTGAGCAAACAGAAGTACCTGAGTTATTACCCCCAGCAACCACATGAAAGCTGTGCTTAGCAGGCCCATAGAGCTGTCTGGCCAGCATATCTTACCAAATCACTTAGCTTCTATTTCAGTGAGCCTGTCTCAAAAATCAAGGAGGAAGCCACCTGACTTAGACATCATGCCTCTGTGCCCACAAACACACACACACACACACACACACACACACAAATGTTTGTAGCTAGTAACTATTTGCAAGTTAGCTAATTTTCTCACATATGAAAGCGCTCACTGTCTTATTAACATCTTTCTTGAGACATCTTTTGTTATCAGCCATATTATTTTCATATATGAGAAAAACCTAAGTTGTCAAAATTTCAATTCCTGAGTAAAATGAATTTTGAAATTACTGTATGTGTGAAATTGAAGAGAGGAATCATGCTATAATTAAACAGTGAGCAATCCTAATAAAACACCCACATCCCTTCCAGTATAAAGTACATTTAATGAAGAGAGAGTTCACAATACAATGCAGTCCTCCATGGTGTCCAAGATTTAGATATATGTAAGATATGAAATCAAATAATATTGAAGTTTGAATCCTAGGAGAACATTTTTCCTTTCGATGATAAAGAAATTACTCCCTGCCACAGCTAAACTGAAAAAATGTAATTGTAGAATTAATGTATATCATATAAGCATGTGATTGTGATTTTAATTTTTGTATAAACAACCATCTTTGCTTTTTATGTGATATAATTAATTTTGATGCTACAAGTTAATTGTAAGCTTATTGTACTCAGTAAGGGCGGACATGCTGCTCTAAATAACTGTAGTTCATTGAGAAAAAAAAAGAACATGTAAGATAACTTTTACAACACACTTTCATTATCCATTTATGTCAAAGAATACAATTGTTAAAAAATATAAAAGATTTTCTACTGACACAGGCTCAATCGAGATGGTTCAGAAAATGAATCTAAAATTCATAATTACTTTTCTGTATGACAACACAGCAATTCTAGAAACTGAGTATGTCTAATCTTTAACATTTATGACCCTTTGGAAGCAATTTCTTTAGTTGATACATTAAACATTATGGGAAGTATCATGTAAATATATATATATAAACATGTATATATATATATCTCTCAATTTATGTGAGTAAATTTTCTATTTCATTTATATATAATGTTAATGCATCAGGGAGTTTCATCAAATGATAAATATCCAAGTGAGAATCACTGTCAATTATTATTCATAAACAAAAACTGTTGCATTTATTTTCTTTTATTGCAGTATGATAATAACTTATACACAACTTAAGGAAAATTTATTTGGCCTACAATTCCAAAGGGCATATAGAAAGAACCTCAAGGTAACTGTGTGATTCATTCAGTAGAATGCATGGCTGCAGAAAGAAATAGGAGATAGATTTAAGTCATGACAATAATAATCAGAAAAGCAGAGAGAGCAACACCAACTGAGGGGAATCAGGGCTGTTCTGTCAATCCCCAAATACCACATACCTGTGATGTGTCTCCCCCTAAGAAGACTACTCCTTAACATGGCTCCAAAACCTTACAAGCACTAACAATATCTATGGATTCAAACACCTGAGCCTGGAGGAGACAACTTACTTTAAACCATGACACTTACCTAAACTTTTTACCTTGCTTAGCACTCCTCTTAAATTGATATTGATCAGGACATAGAGACCTTTATGTAGCTTTAATTTTAATATATAGCATAGAAGACATTTACATTTTAGTACTAAATACAAATGTAAGTAGTCTCTTTGTTTTCTGCCATACTTCTTTTATTAATAATTTCATTATATTAAGAATGTACTTTATAATAATATACATACATATTTTTGCTCTTACTCACTGTTAACTTCATGCTGAGACTTCTATAATGAAATACAGAATACAGAACAACAAATCACAACCTTGTACACTAAGCAGAAGTTTACAGGACATGGCGGCCTTCTGTTATGAAGAAATACAGAAATAGAAGGACATGTTTTTCTAAACTGTTGCTCAGAAGCAAGACTGATGGACCAAAGGGTATGTGTTCCAAAGCTAAGAGGCTGGGGGATACTGTAGGAGAATTGTTTCTTGAAATTCTTTGTGGATTCTCTGTGTCTTCTTTGCTTTGCTCCAGGTATGTGTAGAAACTCTGTGCTGTGTGTATGGCCTTTGAGGAGGGTCACAGATTTCCTTAATGGCCTGCTTCAGGGTAGAACAGTGAGAGAAATCTGAGATAGTTTCCTGCTTCTGCTGTCGTCTCTGAGGCTAACATATTATCTTTTAAAATATCGTGTTCTGAATCTCATCAGGTTTCTTTTATTTCTGAAAAGCTTACATTGAGAACACGTATTAATACACTCATGTATCTTCATCCAATTCACCGCACCACAATATTAAAAGACAATTAGATGAAGCTTGAGAAAATAATAAATTTGTAAGCATAATTATAGTGCTCATAGGATGTCATGAAGAAAATAAGAAAATGTGTTTACACTTCTGTAGCAAACAAACAAGGAAAGTTTTACTAGTTAAGCATGTAAGTTAATGAAACTCTGATAAACTATGAAAGGTAGAAGATACTCAGGGGAGAGTCAGCCTGGATGAACACCTTAGATCCTCAGATTACTAACTGATACATGATCATGGACTAGTTGCTCAGCTTCCTGGAATCTCAATATTCTTCTCTTTAAATCCAACGAGCAAGTTTGACAAAGATCAGTATCCTTTTCTATACACAAAGAAAATATATTTTGGTATGAGAAAATATAATGGTTTATATAAAATTGCAGATAATGATAATAAATTTAATATTAATTCATATTCTACAATGACATGATAATTCCTACCTGCTAATAATGAAATGTGCTGAGGAAAATTGCTATTTTCTGAAGTTTTATTACAAAGAGCACTTAGTACATAAAGAAGTAAGGAAAAACATAAGAGAAGTATAGCAAATTGAAGATTATACTTAAAATGATCTAATAAGCCTTGACTAAATTATACGCAGATTTCTTTACTTCAACTTAAACATGATTTCTTTGCTTCAACTTAAGCATGTTTTTATAACCATTATGAGTTTTCAATAGTAAATGTGATTTAGGTTTTCCCAATATATTGTTTCATTTAATAGAGACAGTTATCCAACCAAGTTTGATTATTTTTTGGAATAAGTGATGCATATTATATGATAATCTTATTGTCATATTTAGGTACAGATGTCAACCTGACAGTTGAGGGTTTGAGCTCTGGGTACATTTGTAGAAAATTAATAGTTGGGGCTAGAGAGGTGGCTCAGGGGTTAAGCCTCCGCCTTGCAGGCAGAAGGTGCTGAGTTTGGGTCAAAGACCCCACGTATAGACGCTCGGTGGAAGCCGGGGCGGCCTGCGTTTCTGGTCCTGGTAGGGCGGAGTCTGTGAATACCTGGGCAGAGTAAACAAGGAGGAGGCTGTCCATGGTGGTTCCCAAATTCGTCCGTGGTTTTACACATATGTACACACACACACACACACACACACACACACACACATGCATTATTGAATAAATAATAATAAAAAAATTAAAAAAAAAGAAAATTAATGGTTAAGCCCAGAGCAAACCTGCAGGAGATTGTCTAGTTGATGGGAAAGGCCCAGGCCATTTTGGGTGGGACTAGGCCCTGGAATAAAATACAGAGAGCTGGTTGAGAGAATTGACATCCTTTTGTACACTTGGCCAGACATGTTGGTCTCACAAGTAAGGATCGTCCCTCTCTCAGCCATTGGGTTGTGATGGTGTGGCCAGTTCCCTCGGCCCTGGTGTTGGTGCACACTTTCCCATCAAGCTGGAAACTGTAACTGGACTGTTGTAAGAAAATAAACCCCTTGTTCCCTTAAGCCCTTTGGTGGTCACTTATCAGCAACCATGTAGGTGAACTGCAACACTTATCAAGTACTTTTGCCTCAAAAAAGAATATATCATGATGGATATAAGTGCAAATTGCTTTTAACTGATTTAGTCTCTGGCTTTGCTAGGCACAGTGATGCATACACATCTAGAATCTTAACTGTTGAAGAGGCGGAAACCTAAAAATTCTGAGCAAGATAATCTCAAAAGCAACAAAAAAAAAATGACCTTAAGCAGGTAATTTGAATTCTTGAAGAAATGCTGATGAATTACAGAAAGTAGAAGGTACACAGAGGAGTGTCATTTCACACAGTCTTTATGAGGATAAGTGTGGGGTATGAGCAAAATCACAGAAGTCCTTGGCCCATGTAAGTACTATAACATTATGAACATTTTACCTATCATGTGAATGTAGGAGAAACTGAAACATTTCATGGTTAGTGATACACATAGTTAGACTGTACCTTTCACTAGTTGGACTTTTCTAATTTGTTCAAAGATGGATAGTTTGATAAAAGAAAGACAATCATCACTTCATTATACATTGTTGAAATACGTTTTATCATCTTATTTTATTAAGGGGAATAAAGAGAATACCTCTCTTAACTGTCTACTTAAAGTAAAATGGAAATTTTATACCAAGATATAAAGCCTTCATGTTCCAAATATTCAATGAAGGCATTTTATAGAGTTAGCCAACAAATATTTATTATGTACCAATGTCTGTGACACCAAAAGTCATGTTCTCATACACACCTACATAAATATAAAACTTTCCATGCACTCAAGTTTACAGTCAATGGATGAGAAGTGATTTATAGCAAGCACTTGCATACCAAGGTGAAAGGAAACAAACTCCATCATATAATACTTTGAAAGTCGAGAAAGACTATATCATTGTCAATAGGAAAGTTTCAAACAGAAAACCCAAAAAAGGCTGCACATAGAAGACAATATCCTTCTTAGTTGGATAATAAAGGATGGGAGAGTTTCAGGCACAAGAAATGCAGATAATAAATAAATAATATAAAGGCCAGAGAAATTAGATAACATTGGATTCCTCTGAGTATCATTAAAGTACAAAAAATTTCCTTGATAATAAAAATGTTGATATAAATAAAATTAACTTATTTCTATCATTGAGAATATTAGCCCATATTACACTTAAATTATATAAGTACAAATTAACAATGTAGACAGTAATCATAGAAAACAAAGACTTCTATGTCAAATGCTTTACAATTCAAAAAGAATTGCTAATTGGAAGTTCATGGTTTCAAAAAAATACAGCTTTTTATAGATGTCTGTGTTATTTGTAAATTGGTCACCAGCCTGTGGCATTACTATGAAGTGATTGAACATACCGAATGTGGGATCTAAAAGAAGAAAAGCAGATCTCTAGAGGTTTACCCATGAAGAGGACATTGAGATCGCCCTTCTTCCTCTCTATTTCTCTTCAATTGGTTATCATGAACTGAGCAACCCTTCTCTACCATATGTTTCAGTCATGATGTCATATGCTATTTCAGGACCAAAACAACAGTCAAGAGCCCATAAGCTAAAACTTTTGAAACCCCTAGTCCACATGCACCACACCTTTCTTCTAGACTGAATATCTGAGGTATTTTGTTACTTTGAAAGAAATATCACTTGCACAGCAAGACTAAGGGAAAATTTTAAATTGCAGATTAAGTAAAGAGAGATGTAAAGAAAGAAGAGAGGACAACTTTGAATAAGTTAATAAATCATTTCCAAACTTGGTAATGTTGTCTTTATGATGGGATGTATTATTTTAATAGTAGCATTATTATAGCAACAATATTATACATTAATATAATTAATGTTAATATTAATTATCATACCAATATTGAATATTATATATTAATATTATTGTACTCTTTTATAGTATCATGGAAGTATTTACCTTGTTACTAAAAGCAAAAAAGCATAAGAATGTAAATAAGATAGTGGACATGAATTTAAAGATTTTATATTCTTTCAAAATTCTTTCATTAGTGCTCAAGAATCTACCAACGCATTGTATCTGGGATCAATATTACTGACAGTTCAACTTATGTAAGAAGGAAGAAAAGCAGAGAGGAAGGAGAATTGAATGAAGAATGCAGCAAGAAAGAGAGAGAATGAGGAAACAGGTGCAGAAACAAGAAATAGTAAATGGCAAGGAAGCTGGAGGTGAGAAGAGAGCATTGAGCTTCAGTTGCCATAACTTAGTATTTTCATATCTGGAATAAAAAATTATCCTTGAGAGATTACTTGCTCCAGTGGTTTTAATAAGCATTTTAAAAGGAAAGTGGCAGCATTATTCTTGTAAAATTCAAGGCCACGGAGAAAAACATTTTTTCCCATGAAAGTGAGCAATTTCATGAACCTTCTAAAGAGCATATGGTCACCACTAATCTAGAGACTTAATCCTCTCCTTCGGGTCTCTTATTCTATTTCAGGTTATCTATCCTTTGCCTCCAGGCAGGACTAGCATTAAGCCATGTAAGACAGATGGGTTTCTACCCAGTCAAGATTTCCACAGAAGTCATTCCCACAGCCTCTCAACATTCATCAAAGTAACTACCCCAGAATTCACCAGAACAGCAAAAGATCCAACTAAGTGAAAGTTTTCTGTGCAGTTTTCTTTCTGATGCAGAGAAAAACAAGTTCTCTTTGGTTTCAGGAATGTGTGTTTGAAACAGTATACACATTTGAAACAGCAGCTCTTTTGACAGTTTAAAAACTGCTAAATCCATTGGAAATATGTTTTTAACTTCACATTGCAAATGAAAAATGTAGTTGATAAAGAAACACAAACAAAATCATTGAAGTAGTATGCGTGCTACGTAAAGTTATCAGTACAAAAACTATGCTTCATAAGGTATTTTTAAAATCTTCTTTGGAATCTGGAGAGATGGCTCAGGGGTTAAGCCTCTGTCTAGCAAGCAAAAAGTCTTGAGTTTGGATGCCAGGTCCCATGTGAAAATGACAGGAGGAAATCTGGTGGGAGGAACCTCAGAAATCCAGAGCAATGCAAGGAGGCGGTAGAAGCAATCCAAGATGACTTCCCAAGTAACCTTTGGTCCTTCACAGGGACACACAGTGCCCTCTCACGCACACGCACACACACACACACACACACACACACACACACACACACAAATAAAAGTCTTTTTTGTTTTCAGAGCTGAGACTAATCCTGGTCTGGCAGATGTTAGGCAGACTCTTCATTGACTTATATTTTAAGTCCTGTTGAAAACATAAAATCATCCTCATGATTTTTTTTCACACTTGAGTCAATTAACAAAACATTAGAAATTTCATTTTCTCATCAAAATGAAACAATAAAGTCAACTTCATAATTCACAAAACAAAATTCAAACACAGAAAACCAACCAAGTGTGCCAATTTCTAAGATTTCTCCTCATTTTGCCACATCCTAATGAACTTTGACAGCTAATTGACATTTTCCTTGATCTTACTTTTCTATCAACATAGGCAACTCTGTGCTTGAAATGCTTATTTCAAGACTTGGTAGACACACACCTGTCAATTCACACACAATGACAGTTTCCTCTGTTCATCCCCAAGCTCAAACACTGTGCACATATTAAAAGATTATTTTCCCATTAAAATGAGAAAACAAAAGCCAACACACACAGAGAATCCATCCAGTGTTGTAACAACAGGAGGTTTCATTAAATTGCAGCTGTCTTAGGACCTATTTGTGCTGTAGTTTAGACAGTAAATTCTAAATAAGCTTATGGTTTGAAGACTGTTCCCTGTACTCTTGGCAGGAATTGAGAGAGCAGAGGGAATAAGCATGGGGGATAGAGGGGTGGAATCTTTGGCAGGAAGTAGACAATGAAGTTAATTCATAAAGTATGTACAGGTGATTTGGGGGCCTTAGCGCCTTCTCTTGATCTCTCTCTTTCCTGGCCACCTTTCAGTAATTAGGCATTTTAAAGCTTTAAATTTTTTTTAATTCAATTGTGCGTGTGTGCGTATGTATGTGTGCACGCGCGTCTGTGTGTGTAGAACCACGGACGAATTCAGGAACCACCATGGACGCCTCTACCTCCTTCTGCCCCGGGATTCACAGGCTCCGCCCTACCAGGGCCAGAAGCGCAGGCCGCCCCCGCTTCCACCTGGCGTCTATACGTGGGATCTGGGATCCGAACTCAGGACCTTCCGCCTGCAAGGCAGAGGCTTAAGCCCTGAGCAACCTCTCCAGCCCCAGTAATTAGGCATTTTTACTGCAATGTACTTTGGTACCATAGGTCCAACAATATGGACAAGCTACCACAGTGAAATTTCCTTGTCCAAGAGGTAAAGCAAAACCAAAACCAAAACAAAATATTGCTCTTTAGAAGTTGATATAAGCAATGAAGTGTGTTACTCTGTTAATAGAGTTCAAGAAATAAAAGGAGTATATAACCTGTGAATTTCTTACTGTGTTCCAAAAAGGCTTCCATCATGTAAAGTAGCAATTATTATTCCTGATATGGAAATGGAAAAATAAAAAAAAGATAAATTGGTATAATAATACTGCTAGAGGCGGCTGGAGAGGTGGCTCAGGGTTAAGCCTCTGCCTTGCAGGCAGAAGGTCCTGAGTTCGGATCCTAGACCCCAGGTATAGACGCCAGGCGGAAGCGGGGGCGGCCTGCGTTTCTGGTCCTGGTAGAGCGGAGCCTGTGAATCCCGGGACAGAGTAAACAAGGAGGAAGTGGAGGCGGTCCATGGTGGTTCCCGAATTCGTCCGTGGTTCTACACACACACACATACATGCACACACGTGCACACCATACATGCATAATTGAATAAATAATAATAAAAAATAAAAAAATAAAAAAATAATACTGCTAGAGTTTTGATCTCACCAATGAGGAGGGTATAGGGACTAGTAGATGGTAACCATTCCACAAATGAGGCACTGACCTCCCCATATACCTTTGAGTCTCCTCTTATATTAAGATCTTCATTTAAACAGTCTTTTATCTTTGGTTAGGAAGTGACCTTGGATACCAATCAGGATGCAGCCAAAGGCCATGCAAGAAAAGCAAAACTGAAAACAACAAACCACAATTCAGAACACCAAAGACCTTACATTAATCATCTAAGACCAGCCAAATCTTTCCCCATCCTAAAGCTCAGGGAACCTTGCTGAAGAGGAGGTGGCAAGGTTGTAAGAGCCTAAAGATGGGAAGATCAATGATATGCAAGATACTCCACACAAGTTAGGGCTGCAGCAGCCAGAACTGGACTTTGCCTGACCTGCACAAGGGCTGATATGTCAACAACCCTAGCATGGATCACAAGAGAGAAGGCTCCAGAAAGTAGGATCCTTAGAAGCAAGGGATTAACAGTCATAATAGAGTTCCTGTACTAATGGGCTATGCCACTGAGTACTTACCCCTCACTAGGGTGGAGAACTCAAAAGGAAGTTTGGCATTCACACAAAAGGATGCTCCAGGGGATGGGAGGGAGGAAGTGGGAGGCACTAGGAGAGAAGGACATAGGGAGGGAATTGAAAGAAAGGGGAAAGGGGGGGGAGCGTGCAAGAGGACTACTGGGAGAGGAGGAGGGAGGGAGAGGATGAGGGTACCTACTGAGTTTGTATGATTAGGAAAAAATGTGTGAGAAAAAAAATATTAGTGTTTTTAATGTATTTGAGATACTACTCTAAAATAGTACATCTTTTTTATTTTATGCAAAGTGTTATACAAGGAAGCTATAGGTTATCAAGGAATATGTATATTTAAAGTAGCATTTGTTTTCCTGCATGAAAAAAATAAACCCTGGAATTTCAGAACACTTAACATAATGCAGTCCCAATGATATTACATTCTCAGAATGAAGTATGCTCTGTGGGTGGTTAACAGCACAGAGTAGAGGGCCATATTTAGAACAACTTACTGAATTGTTAAGAAAATATGGATGGTACAGAGAAGCTTTTAAGTCCTAAAAAGAAGCATCTATAACTATCTATCTATAGTAAATCATTTCATGATTGAAGGCTCTCATGAGCTTGGACCTGGCTATTGTAGTAAGTTATATACAAGTATATGTGCCTACATGCCCATGCTTACACACAGGAATATACAGTCAATCATATAGACATTTACATAGTTTTATAGACTAAGGTCTATAAAAGTATAAATACACACCTTTTATGATGTGGGATTATCACTTAAAATAATTTAAATGCATGACTGACTATCTTTTTCGTGTGTGTGTGTGTGTGTGTGTGTGTGTGTGTGTGTGTGTCAGAGGGCACTGTGAGTGCCTGTGGAGACCTAAAGGTAACCTCAAGAATCACCCCGGATTATATAGACTCTTTGATTTCACTCTGGAGTTTCCCAGACTATGTCTTCCCTGAACCAGAAGTGTAGGCTGCCAGCCACCATTTCTGCTGACTAGTATTTTAAAATAGGCACACATTGTAATAAATATTGAATTCATGAACTTTTCTTTAATAGTCTTTATTTGCATTTCAAAGTAATAATAACTTTCTCACTATACTTCAATAAATCCTTATCACTTAAGAAAATATTAGCATAGAAAATATTCATGATAACATGAACAAAGCATTAATAATCATCCTTAGGCAAGGTACAATCCTGTCTTGTGTATGTATTATATTCATTTGTGTGCTATTGAATGTTTAATTGTATAAACACACATATGTACATCCCAGAAGACAAAACAGATACCATGTCTCAGGTGCCATCTACCTTGGATTTTGTTTATTTTACTTTATTTTTGTGCCTTTCTAACTTTTGTACAATGAGTTTTTGTCATCTTCTTCCCATATTATCCTATGTCATCCTCATTCCTCCTGCTGAGGATCTTCCTCTTCCCCACAAGTTTCCCTTCTAAATTTATGTGGGTTTTTTTCTTGTATTGTCACCAAATGATTCCAAGAAGGATTTTCTGCATGAGCAAGTATCTAGCTACCTGCTGCAGAACAGATGTTATATTAGCAGCACACCTGAAACCTGTGAGTCTTCCTACTCTATCCTCCATTTATTATCAACCTTCATTCAGAGAGGCTGGGATCCTGTGAGCTCTTCCTTCATCCACCATGTAACAATGTTGTGCCCAATCATGTGTGCATCTTTCACAGATGAACACAGAGGCAGTGAGTTCGTGGATGTAGTGGCCTTGTGCCAAATGGATATTGTTTGGTGCTGCTTCTCCCGCCATGTGAGTCTTTTTTATTATCATTATTTTTTCAATTGTGCGTGTGTGTGCGTGTGTGTGCATGTGTGTAGAACCACGGGCGAATTTGGGAACCACCATGGACCACCTCCACCTCCTCCTTATTTACTCTGCCCTAGGATTCACAGGCTCTGCTCTACCAGGACCAGAAACACAGGCTGCCCCCGCTTCCGCCCAGCCTCTATACTTGGGGTGTAGGATCTGAACTCAGGACCTTCTACCTGCAAGGCAGAGGCTTAACCCCTGAGCCACCTCTCCAGCCCTGATTCTCACATTCTTACATTTCCTTTTCTTGGATGATCCCTGGGCCTTGGAGTTAGCCATTGGCAGAGTGGCAGGGGATAATTGGATGTTCAGTGTTGAGTGAACCGCAATCACTTGTTCAATGGACTTTAGCCAGTTTGGGTCTTTGTATTAATCTCAATCCATTAAAAAAAAGTCTTTTGTGGATAAAGGGTAGGATCTGCATCAATGTATGGAATTAGAGATAAAAGCTTAATGGGTAGTTTTTGGCATTGCCACTTTATCAAGCAAAAGCTGTGGGATTTCTGCTAAGGCCCAAAGACTTCCTACAACTGGTTCCTATTTAGGTGTGATAGTTAATCCTGAGTCAAAGTTACACACCTGGCAATAAGTAAAATCAGCTTAGGCCACCTGAAGAGATTATCCGGATCAATACATTACAAGACCAGCCCTAGATCCCATCAGAATCTCCATAGATCTCATAGAAACCTCCCAGTAGTGAACAAAATAAAAGGAAGCAGAGAATGGAAGAAGAGAGACTCTCAAGGAATGCTCCAGCCACATGGATGTCTGCCATGACTTAGACTGCATGCCAGTTTCAGTCAGCCAGTCATGCCACCTCTGCCATGAAAAACTGCATCTCCCTTCTGGAATTGTAAGCTGAATAAATCTCCCTTAAGTTGAGTGACTTTGAGTGTTCTCTCACAGCAATAGTTAAGAGTAACCATTACAGAAATTGATACTAGGTAGTGGATTATTGATGTGAGATTAAGAACAGCTGGTACCACAATGTGAACCTGTTTGAGAAGCTGAGAGAAGTTGGTACCCAGCAATATGGCCAATTCTGTGATGTGATTAGTGTGCCTTTGGAACTGTTTTTTGGGAGAAATACGGGGCACATTGGGACTTTGTGCTAGTAAAGTTCTTGCATCTTGGCAGTAGGGCCAAATGGGCCTTTCTTGTGAAAGCTCCAAAGAGAGCAATGCTGTGAGTGATGCAGGCAGTGGAAGCCCAGTTTGTGATGGTCCTGAGAGGGACAGAAACTGTGTTTACAACTGGACAAGTGACAAATGCAGCCATGTGTTGGTGGAGAGTTTAATGAAGTTTTGCCTTCGTCCTGAAAGCTTGCCTGAAGTTAAACTGGAGTGCTTGGCAGAGAAAATTTCAAAGCAATTAGTCTCAATAATGTGATATGGCTACTCTTTAGTTGTCTTCAGAATTATGAAAAATAACAAGGAATCAGACAGGAGGAAGCAAAAACTGTAAGATCTGATGATGAAAAAGACAATGGCAAACTTAAAAAGTTAAACCAAAAACAAGCAAAAGACAAAATGTCTGCTATTAAAGAGTATAGCTCCAGTAGTAAACCAAAGCCTTCTTTCAATTTGGATTATAGGAGAGGCCATAGCTTGAAAGAAAGCTCCCACCCATAAGAATGCAAATGCTTTTGGAAGGAATGAGCTGAAGGGTAGAGTTCCAAAGCAAAGTTCTGTTTCTCCCCTAAAGCAACCAACCAAGAGAAAAAGAGATTTTTCCTGCATTCAGCACATTGAAGCTGAATCAGCTATGATTCAAGGGGGCAATCTCTAATCCAAAGCAACAGCAAATCTTGACAAAATCGTCCACAAAGTCATGGTTTTAGAGGGAGGAGATTGTGGATTCTTCCTCCAAGATTTCAAAAAAATGGTGGAATTCAGGCAGCATATGGCAGGAAACCTGTGTTTCAGAGGCCCAAGAAGGACAGTTTGTGCTGTGGAGTTAAAGCCTGGTTTTCCATTGAGAAGTAAAGATGTTAGAGATGCCAGAGATAACTAGCACATCTTCCAAGGAAAGATTTATACCCTGGGAAGAGTCAGCCTAAGAGAATGATGTGTTATACAGGCAGCTGCATTGGAGGGGTGGAACCTAAGCCCTTTGGAACTGAGATGATTTCAATGAGAGTCACCTGTTGGACTTGTAGCTATGGAATTTGGAGTTTGTCCTGGTGGTTTGTCATCTTGTTATGGACTGATCTTTCCTGAATATGCCCCCATTCTTCCCTTTTGGAATGGAAATATTTATTCTGTACCATTGTATGTTGGAGGTATATAACTTGTCTTTTAATTTTACAGGAGGCTTTGGACTTAGGGATTATTGGGACTACTAATGTAGTCTGTACTGAGACTTTGACAGTTGGACTGAATCTGTACTAATAAGATATTTATGTAATGTGCTGTAATGTTAATCTGTAGTTATATAGTAAAATGTTACAATCTACATTGTGATATTGTATTATGGGACACTAAAGACTAAGAATTTTTGAGGGACATTGACACCTATTATGAGAAAAATAATGCATGTTCATTTATACATAGATACCTATATTATGTTAAGTGGAATTATGAATAGTATTTTTTATGTGGTGATTATGAGTGGCCTAAGGAAATGTGATCTAATGTCAAGTTGACAAGGTGTGGACTTGCAATAATTAATCCTGAGTATGAACTTGACACATCTGACATTAACTAACATCAGCTGAGACCACCTGAAGAGATTATCCAGATCAATACATTAAAATACAAGATCAGCCCTAGGTCCGATCAGAACCTCCATAGATATCATAGGAACCTCCCAGCCATGTGGATATCTGCCATGACTTAGCTTGCCTGCCAGCTTCAGCTAGCCAGCCATGCCACCTCTACCATAAAAGACTGCATCTCCCCTCTGGAACTGTAAGCTGAATAAGTCTCACTTTCTCCCTTAAGTTGGTTGTGGGTGCTCCCTTACAACAATAGTCAAGAGTAACCATTACATTAGGTTTACTATAATCCAGTGTGGTTCCCTTAAATCCAGTCAAAAAGTGATTGTTTACCCCCATGTCATTTATGGCACTATTACACATCTTCATACTGGTTCTTATTGTAGCTGACTATAGCAGTTACTCTTCTCTGTTGCTATGAGACCCAAAGTGAAGCAACTTAAGGGAGAACCTCATGGTTCCAGAGGGGAGATACAGTCACTCCTTCATGATGGAAAGACTGTCTGGCAGAAACTGGAGGCAGTCTACGTAGAGGCTGAGAGCTGTAAAACTGTAGACTTCTCCCAAAAATAGGGTGGGACTAACAACCCTCAAGGCCCACCCCCTGTGACTGCTTGCCTCCAGCAAGGCTCCACCTATAGAAGTGTCATTACCTTCCCAAACACATGAGACTGTGGAGGACAACCCACCTTTCAAACATGACACTGACAAATTTCATGTCTAGGCAAGGCTGTTGATGGTTTTTTGCCCCTGCAGCTTACAGCTTACCTTCTAATAAGAAACCTATCCATCAGAGAGGAAGATTTCAGGTCACTTCCAGTTTAAGTTTTTCATGTCCTGTTACTAAAGTATATTCTGTCCTTAGCAATAGAATCTTACCATCAGGTTCTGGTAGGAAACCATGAGAAATTGCTATAGCATATATTGTTTTTTGAGCTTGTGGGACCTTCCTGCTCATCATCTCCTATGGATCATTATCAGTTACTGGGAGTTTTGTGTAACCACCTATGTATTCTGTGAGGACCACCTCAAGGCAGTTTCTGTCATTGCTATTTCTCCTCTTTCCTTCTACCTTTGTATAAGGTACTTCCATTTGAGTGCTCTCTCTTTGTCTCTCTGTCTCTGTCTCTGTCTCTCTCCCCCAGTGTTTTCAGTAAGTAATAAAATAATAGGTTACTCAAAGTAGCCTGGAACTTATGAATTCAGCTGGCCTTTCTGAGTAATGAACCCCTGGCATCCACCTATATCTGCTCCCCAGTGATAAGACTACAAGCACAGCCAAATTTTAAGTTCTGGGTTTTGCTCTGATTTTTCATATAAAAGTTCATATAGACAGCATTCAAATTCATAAACTATATTTTGATTTTTCAACAAAAAATACATATAGGTCTATAATGGGTGATCACTAGAATAAGATGGTAATACCAACACAAACTGATATATGCCTAGCCATATCAGAATTTTTTTTTTTAGGAAAAAGACTCTTTTTGTTCTTGCTGCTGTCACAAAATTTTCTAAAAGTAATCATTAAGAAAGTTCAATAGGTAGAGGCCTCTCTGCATAAACCTCATGATCTGAGTTATACTGCAAGATCTGAGTTATACTGGTAGAAGGATTAAATTGATTTTTGAATGTTGTCCTCTCATTTGGCCATTATTCACACAAGCATCTGTGTTTTCTCTCTCTGTGTCTATCTTTCTCTTTCTCAATAAATAACTAAATAAATAATTGTAATAAACAATATAAAATATCTATAGGCTTCAGGGTTTTACATTTTACATGGAGAAAATTAAATTATTTGAGTATCAGTTTCATTAATATTCATTTACAGAAACTACAAGAATTCTTATCTTTTTTCAGATATATTTTTGAAAGTTTATTTTTCAAAGATCATTACTATTTTCATACAGGAAACAGCACTAGTTGTACAAATTACAGTTCCCTCATTGTTTTAAAATTATGAATTCATGAAGGTTAATTCCTTATATTTTTAAAAACATGTTTTCTGTTAGCACTAATTCTTGAGGACACATCCTTATTTTGTTTCATTGGTTATTTGCTTCTTCATAAACTCCATTAATAATATAAATGGATATTTCCTTTCATTTTAGTGGTAAATATATGAAATATGATTTAATATACATATTTCCTTCCACCAAAATATCTCAGCCGAACAAAGTTCTTTTTCTTACCCAGGTTTTAATTTAGAAATGTGGACTAGAATTAATTACATTGAAAAAGCTTCCTTTCATGTTTGTCTATATGAAGAATTCTATATTAAATATGAGTTCTTCACTCTGGGGGTAGATGGATTTTTACTGAGAGTGATAAATTTTCTTCCTTGGAAATTGTTTTGGGATTCTTTAAGATAAAAGATCTATATAAAAGTTATTATTATTGGTTACCTGTCTCTGCTTCTTGATTCTTATATTGACTATTTCCCAAAAGTAATTTTCATTAAGCCCCACACAGTCACACTGCTGGACCTTCACCTCTTTGTGTTCATTTCACTCAGCACTATCAGATGTTGAAACACACAGGGAAAGGGCATTCTTTCTTTGATTGATTTAGGGAAGCAGGTAGAAAATTTTATGACCTGACTATTTTTTTCCCACATGCCTTCCCTTTCAAGTCCCCAAATCTGATATAAAGGACATGGTAGTCTCTAATCACACACTAATCTCTGTTGCTCTAAATCCAAATAATTTCTTCCTACACCTTGCTCAGTTGATACTTAAATCCCTTATTATTCAATGATCCTATTTTTAACTCTGCTTGGGAAAGCAGTGGTGACTTTTGATGATAATCCTGTTCAGTCCAGTCCACTAACTCAATCCCCTTCAGGGAAACTGGGATTTTTAAGGGAGTAAATATACAGCCAGCTGCATAATCAGAAAGAAAGGAAAGCAAAGTTAGAATTTTCAAAAGTACAGGGGGTTGCAATAGAGCCTTTATATTTATTCTGATGAGTTATATATTCCTTCCATTAAATGTAACTAGTGACAACCTTTAGTCATGGTGTTTCAATGCCTGAAACTGTACCTTCGACATTTGATTTCCTCCTCAGCAACCACAGGAACAAATCCTCAGATCAATTTTTTCAAATGAGAGTTAAACTTGACTATAGCTCATATACAAGGTCTAAATAAACAAATTTATTGAAAGGATGTTTAAGAAGTAGCTTCGTGAATCAATATTTGTAACTTAAAAATGACAAAAATAAAAGAAAGAAAAATAAGTAGCAAAAGAAGCACCATATTTTGAGACAGAATACTTGATTTCTTCATTTAAGATTGTCATGGTTTTCAAATAAACATATACAGTTTATATTCTAGACTAAATTAAAGGGAAAAGTTTTTAAAAAAAATAGTATTTTTAACATTTAAAGGTCATGAAATATATCAGAAGATGATGCCTTCATAGACTTATTACAGGTAATAATACAGTAAAAATGAGCTTCATTAACCTAGTATTAGTCATGTAACCCTTCTTGTCTTGTTGGATCTTTATTTACTCATTTGTGCTATGGGTCTTGCTGATGCTTCCATATGGAAACTAATTCTGACCTTCTTCCTTATCTGTATGTATCACTCACACATTCCAAAATGTTATCAAAATCTTTCCAAAGTTCTCCCTCCTGGACAAAGTAAATCTGTGTTACCTCTCAACTCTTTATTTTCATTTGTAAGAGTAACAATTTCGATGTATTATGAATATGTATTTAATTGCAAATTAATCTTTTCTATTACAGTAGAATTTTATGAGTTCAGGATTTTAGCTCATGAATGATATTAGCCATGAATCCTGAAGGTACTATTCAGAAAGACCTTGAGGAGCTGTAAAGATAGCTCAGTCTTTGCCTCAAAAGCAGAAGGACCTGAGTTCAGTTCCCAGATCTCATGTAAAAATGCCCAGCAGAAATGGGGTGCCCTGGGGAGGCAGATCCTAGGAAACTCAAGAGCAAAAGGCCAATAGGAGGTAGGGCAATCCAGGATGATTCCCAAAGTCACCCTTGGACCTCCACACAGTGCCCTCTGACACACACAGACACACAAAGACATACACATGCACCCACCCACCCACCCCCAAACACATACACACTCAGAGAAAGAGAGGGAGATAAAGACTTAAAGAAAGAATGACTGAAAGGCTGAAATTATCACCAGACACCTGGTCTTGCCTATACTGATAGTGCATCTGAAAAACAATGAATTGTCACCTTTTATTGTAAGTATAAAAGTGACATACGTTCAATAAACAATACTTTCAACTTCAAATCTGGGTATTTTCCATCTTAGTCATGTGCAGTACAATTTTCTTGTGGTGCTGAGCAGATCACTTAGCATAGTTGAAATCAATCAGAATGGTAAATGTGGATATTCAACACTACAGTAAGATGTGCTGTGAAAAGTAAGGAAAGTGGATGTCATTGGGCCAAGTATCTTATAATAGAGTATGGGAGTGCCCTTGGGTGATACTGTGTCCCTCAAAAACAGAAAACCTATCTTCAAATAATCTGAAATTATCATGTTAGAAATTCATATAGAGGGTAAGAGTTTGGCCCAGGAGTTAAAGTGTTTGCCTTATAAGCAAAAGGATCTGAAGAGTCCAGATCCCAATTCCTCATAAAAACACCAGGTTGAAGTGGTTCATCCTCTACTTTCAGCTTTGGAAGGATAGAATCTGGGAATCCCAGAATAAAGAAGAATAAAGGAGGTGGATAAATCCAGGATGATTCCCAATGTTATCTTTTGGTCTCCATAGACTGACACACTCAAATTCCCTCTTGTACACATATATACAGACACAGACACACACCCATAGACACACACACACACACACACACACACACACACACACACACACACACACACAGAGAGAAATGCATATAAAGTTCATTCTTATGTAGTTAGTATCCTTAATTTTATTTATCTGCTTAGTATTGTTATTTGGTTAAAGATATTTAGTTAATTTCACCAATGTTGCTGTGGAGATACTTTTTTGAAGAAAGTTTATATTTTCAAAGATGCAATTAAAATATAGCACGTTGTGGAGTGGTTTATTCAATAAGTCAAAGACCTTATAAAAACAAGTCACATGACCACAAGAAGGGATTTGACTATTACAGGACATGAAGGGTAACTCTTTGTGAGCTGCTTGCCTGCTGACCTATACAGACTGTGGGATGATCAGACTCTGAAGTCATTGCGTGAATTCCTGAGAATAAACCTGACCCCATGTACATAACCTGTAGGTGCCATGTTACTGGAGAACTCCATATGCACTAAGGAACATTCAGAAATGCTGAGAGTAACATGGGAATCACTGTGAAGTTGATACCTCACTCCAAGGGATGAAACTCTGAGGATAACATAGCAACAAAAACAGACACCAACATTCTCTGAAAACACAGTTAATGTGCACAAGAGAAGATAAAACACTCTCATTAAACAAGGTAAAAAATACTATCAAGCACAAAACATGACATTTATAGAGTAATGTGCTCTGTGTAAAATTAACTACCTGAAATAAAGCACAAAATAAATATATTTAATATTAATGGAGGCATAAAAGAACATGAGCACATAAAAAGAAGAAACATTCTCAGGGTGATTTAGAACATGCTCAGAACAAATACAAATAGAAATGTATAGAGGGTAGAAACAACAAGCAACTATATTTGTCATATTGTAAGTTATAAATAGTTGAACAGAGAACAGAGAACTGGGTCATTGCACTAATTAGTTTGAACGCAGCACAGAGAGGATGGGAAGCATGACAGGATCATGAAAATGTATTAAGGCTGAAAATGAGATACTCTAACAATGCATCAGTGTTGCTGGAGGAAAGCATGAAGATAACAGCACACACCTTCCTTTTAAATATCACATATTGTCATGTTTTAGTGATACTGTGTGGTAATCTAACAAAGCACCACTGAAGCTACAAGAAAGACCAACTGCTCATTTGAAAAAGAATCACACCTGCGTTTACACCTGTATCCCATTAACAATTATGGGAATAAAAGAGGAATATTATCATCACACTGAATGAAATAACAGACCTAGAATTTTATGTTCTGAGAAATGTCCACTCAGCACTAAAGAAGAAACAAAGAAACATCCAATGGAAAGAGAACATTACTCACTTTCCCTGGGTCCTGACTTACAATTCAGCTAGAACCTTCCAGAAAAGCCATAGTACCTGTTAAAATATTGAAATAATTGCATATTGCTTGAAGAGTAATTGATGTTCTAAATCCTGGACTCACTTATATATGAAAGATGGAGTTCAGTGCAGAAATGTTAATCATATAAACTGTTAGGGTTTTGATTAAAAATGAATCAAGAACTGGCTGAATAAAACAGAAGTAATTTTATAAAAAGTTTATAAGATGGAATTAGAATTATGGAAAAGAGTAAACTGAAACACAGAAGGAAATACATATTAACAGCATTATATTTTTTATTTTTAGTTAATTTTAAAGATATTATCCTTGTTTTTTTATTTTTTTCAAGAGTAATATCTTTTTTATTATTATTATTTCAGCTCATACAAACTTAATAGGTACACCAGTTCCTTCCCTCCCTCCTTCTCCCCCCCCCCCCGAATCCCTTGCTCCCCCTCCCCTCACCCCTCCCTCCCCATTCCTCAGTGCCTCCCGCCCCAATTTCCATAGAGTCCTTTCTTGTGCATGCCTGACTCTCCTCTGGGCCCTCCTCTCCCATGACGTACAAGGACCCAGTGGCCTTTCCCTGAACCCTTTCCCGTGTTTCCCTTAAGTATAGGAACACTACTGTGGCTGTCAATCCCTTGCCTCCAAGGATCTTGGTGCCTTTAGCAGATGCTAGACTTTGTGAGGTCAATAGTGTGTTGGACATTGCGCAGGGCATGCAAAGTCCTATTATGATTGCTTCGGCCCTAACTAGTGTGGAGAATCTTGCAAATCATTGCTCCTCCCATCCTTTTGCTCTTACACTCTTACCGCCCCCTCTTCTGCAAATTTCCCTGAGCTTCAGGATGGGGAGAGATTAGTCTGGCCTAGTTCTAGGTGGTTGATATAGAGTCTCTGAAGTTCTGGATAGTGGTTTGTTGATTTTCTTTTGCAGTTTTGCTGCTCCTGCAATGCCCTTCACTCCATCCTGATGGGCATTGTATGTCACCCCCTGGCCAGAGACAAAAAGCTGTTAAACTAGAGTCTTGTTATAAGAGCACATTCAAAGGTAAATGTAATAAAAGTAGGAAACCACAGTGAGGGAGGGGTCTATCACCCATTTGCAAAATGGTTACTTTTTATCTGCCAGACTATATGCCCTCCTCTATTATCCTTGTTTTTATCCATTGCCAATCAACTATACACATTAAAGATTGACAAAAATTAACCTATAAAAAGCAAATCTTAACAAATTTCAAAGATTTACTGCCATATATTGCCAAGGTGAAAAATTATTAAGAAATCAATAATGATAATAATTAATCATCTTCCTTGGGAATGTGCATGACATGCTTAAGATCATTCATTTATGAAAATAAATCTTAAATATAATCAAAACAATATTTAGAGGTCGATAGTGAAGCTTCTAGAAGCCAAATACTGAGCACATTGAACATTTCTTTACCATTGAACATGGTAAAGAAACTAATTCTATGTAAATATAAATTGAGCAAATACTTTAAGAAGTAAGAATATACATTGTTGAAAATTAGAATACAACCAACCATAACTTAGGTAAAGTTTACATAGGAACTAAAATCTCAAGCTATTAAGAGAACTGAATCATTAGTTAAAATCCTCACCCTTCCTTGACTGTCTTTTGAATATGCATATTTAATGTTTTCAAAAAATTACCTTGAAGTCACATTTTTCAAGTATAAATTATTTGTAATATTGTAAACAATGTACTTGGTGCCAATAACTGTTAGTTATTATCAAAACTTAATATGGACATTTGGAAAAAACAGGTAAAATTAACTTTAATGAAGAAGTAAAGTTCTAAACTTATAAAATTGACAGTTTCAAACTGCTATACCAGTTACTCTTCTCTGTTGCTATGAGAAATCCCCATGACTCAAACACAACTTAAAGGGAGAAAGGGAGATTTATTCAGCTTACAGTTCCAGAGAGGTGATATAATCCTTCATGGCAGAAAGGGCATGGCTGGCTGGCTGGCAGGAGCTGGGGGCAGCCTACATGACTACAGACACCATGGAGGCTGAGAGCTTCCTCCATCAAGACCGCAACACATAAAGGTGCCATGACCTTCCTAACAACTCAAGCACATAGAGTCTAGGGGACAATTGACATTTCAAATTGTGACAACTCCTAAAATGTTTTAAGCTTTTAAAATTTATTTGTGTGTGTGTGTGTGTGTGTGTGTGTGTGTGTGTGTGTGTGTGTTTCATATGGGTACTTTTATGTGTGTGGGGGAGAACACTTAAGTGTGTATTTATAATGGCACTAGGGTGACATCAGGTCTCATCCTTGATTGCACTTCTACCTAATTAGTTTCATGGGATTTCATAGGCTTCACTTTCCAGGGCAGAAATTACAGGTCTCAACCATATCTGCCTTACATTATTTTTGTGTGTGATCTTGGGATATGAACTCAGGTCTTTTGCTTGTGAGGCAAAGGCTTTTAGTCTCTGAGCCATCTCCTTAGTCCCTTAAAATTTAACAAATAATCACTGTCAACTTATTTGAGAAACCCAAGATTTTATGCTTAAAATCTCATTATCTTAATACACAAAGAGATTTTATTGTAGTCTTTTCGTGATTGAATAGAAAGCTCATTATGATGTAATTTTAGAAGCTGAGTTGTGACTCCAAAGACAGTAACCTCTAATCTATAGATTGTGTGAATTATACATTCATGTACTGTATGCCACAGAGCAATACACAAACAAGGAAAACCAACTTTTCAGTTATAAGTACTTTATGAATCACAACATTACAAGATTATCCTGTACTACTAAACAGGTCTTAGATATCAGTAGACGTATCCTCATAGGAGGAAAGGAGAAAGTTGTTTTATTATACAAGGAAAGGCACTCTGATAGGAATGAAATTAGCAAAATTACCAGCATGCCTACTTCTAAAAACCATAATGCTTAGTCAAAAATAAGACATGCAAAAGATCCAGCAGTCTATCTACTTAACCTTAGAACATATAAACTATTTTAATACATACTGGTATTTTGCTAAAACATGGCATAAGTAAAATATAGTTGCTTGTTAATTCATTAATTATTTATGTGTAATTGCTTATGGATTAGTTGTTTCTCGCAAGGCTATGAGAAATATCTCACTGAAGCAAGTGAGGAAAGGAAAGACTTATTTGGCAACATAGTTTGACAAGGTCCAGGCCACAAGGCAGGGAAAGCATTGTGGAATTCACTTGCCTTGGAAACATGAATCTGAGGCCCCTTATGTCATGAAGCAGAGAGTGTGAATTGGAATAGGCAAGAGATCACAGCTCTGCAGGCCCAGCCCTCTCCATCCCTCTTTCTTCAGTTGGGATATACCGCTGCAGGTTGCATAACTAAACCATTTGGAAACCAAGTGTTCAACAGACACATAAGCCTATATATAGATGCCATTTCACATTCAAACCATAGTATACAAAGGGCCATTCTCATCTTACATTCTGGGAAGGATTCATATTATTACAAATAAACACAAATTATTGCCTTCAAAGAGAAAAAAGACCAAAAGCTGAGAGATCAACAATAACTAAAACAGAAAAATGTATTTGTAGTTTGATGTATGCCCTTGTTGGGAGAAAAAGAAAAAACCTAGTGTGTAAACTAGGTTTTATGTTTTCGTGAGGAAATTCTATTGCTCAAGCTATATAAATTAAAACAGTAAAACCTAACCTAAATCAGAGCCAAGCAGTAAAATGTTGTAAGGTCACCAGTAGTTACATGATTTGGGGTTTTGTATATTTAAAATGTTTCATGGTCTTTAAAATATACAATAAAAAGTTCTGCTTGAGCTCTTCCTTGTTGAATAAATATATAATACATGAATTACATTTCTTGCTATCTAGTGTTGATGATAATATGGAACATAAATACATTTTCCTGTTTTTTATATCTAGTCATTTTGTAGAAACTAGGAAATTGTACACACTCTTTGGATAAGCAATCCTTCCTCAGAAACAATGCAAGGACTAATAAACTTCTGTGGATAAGGATGCTCACTTTTGTATTATCCATAAGAGCAAAACCTAGAGACAACTTAATCAAAAAGTGATTATTTAAATAAATTATGGCTAGGAAAAACAATAGCATGCAATATAGTTGTAGAATGAGATAGATTTCAAGTACCAGTGTGCCTGTGATATATTGCTGAGTGAAACAGCAAACACCAGACCATATGAACAGGATAAAGCAATTTTAAGTTAAAAAAATGTACCTGTTTATATATTCATAGAAAATGTCTAGAAGGATAGACGTGAAACTATTTATAGTGACTACCTCTGGGACCAGAAATTGGAGTGGGTTTTAATGTGAATTTGTTTATTCTACACTTATACACCTTTGTATTTTTTATAAGAGAAACTATATTATTTAGGAAACAACAATATCAGAATAAATAAAAATAAATATTTTCTAGGTATGAGAATTTAATATTTTAAATCCCTAAACTTCTTCATTTTCATTTAGTAGCATTGTATCTATATTGAGAAACAGTTCCCATGTGATTCCACACCTATTCTCAGATGAATACAACAATCACAGTGATTTAATTTAAGTTTAAAATCATAATTGCTCATGTCAAAAGTGCTTTTGGCCTAAGGAAATAGCTCTCAGTAAAAGCTCTTAACTTGGCAGGCTAATGTAGAAGAGTTCAAATCCCACCTAGAAATGCCAGGGGAGCATGGCAGCCTATTGTAATTCCAGCTCCCAAAGGTGGAGCCTGGGAATCCCCAGAGCAAGTGTCTAACCAGAGTAGCCAAAGGGGTATGTTTACTATCCCTTGTTTATCAGAGTTTATCAAGTTGTTTATCAGAGACCAAAAAAAGAGTTATCAAGGATGCCTCCCAGGATCATTCTACATGCACATACCCTCATGTCAACATTCACAAACATATATATTGACAGATACATGCATGTACAAATATTTATACGCTTATACCACATACACACAAACATAGAAGATTAGAATATAAAGAAAAATAAACAGTGGTTTCCAGCAGTCAAAATATATTTCCTTAAATTCCTGGACTAACCCAGACTTCCATCATTTTTCCACCCTTTTTCTTCAGCTTTCTAATTCTGTCTCTCCAGTTACAAATGTTCCTTGTTGACCTGATCTCTGGTTTCGCTGAGCACAAATAACAACAAAACCCAGGACTCTAATTTGCTTCCTGTATCCAACAGCTGAAACAAGCCTGGAATACCATAATTTAACAAAGAATTTTTGCTGTTGTTCATCTACTTACTTAGACACAGGGTCTCACTTCATAGCCTGGGTTGGCTAAAAACTCACAATACAGTAGCCTTAGCATACTGGGCATAAACTTGCACTTGCATTACAAATATGCATTATCAAATCAGGCTCAATGGATTCCCTTTGAATGAATAGATAAAAGTTCTATTCTGATAGACACAGCAGATTTTATAATGAAATAAAGGGAAACAGGATAGACAATTACAAAAAATAATTTAATGAAAAATAATATTACTGAAATATGAATGAATAGCTACATGAAAGTTCCACTTACCTATTGAGCCCAAAGCATTAATCTGCTCAATCAGTGATAAGTAGAATTAGTTTATTATCAGGATTTAGTTTCACTGAGGACTTCATATGTAATTTTGTCATTAATTATAATTGTAACATGCAATAAGGTGATTTATAAAATCCAATATATTTTTCCTTTTTATATATTTGAGTACAAAAATTATGAAATTTTTGATGAGCCAACTACAGGATTTGTTCTATTCATGTGAAATTAAATTTTTTTCTTTTAATACATAGTCCTGTAGAAAAATCAAATAATTAAATGAAAAAAACTTTGAAATCCTATAAACATAATGTCTACCAAATAGTTTCAATGAAAATTATTTTATTATAGACATGGAAAAGTTAAGTATAAAGATATCTAATTACATATGACCTACAATTGCATCAATACTTGTTCCATGAAACCAAAAATCAATGTATTAAAGAATGAAAAGCCCTTAAATCACACATGGATATATAACTAAATTTTATAACATATTGGGAATTTTACATTCAATATGTAACTCAAGAAATAGATCGATAAGAGATATTTTAGAGTGAATCTATGAGCAATTCATAGTAAGGAAAAATGGATTTGTATTAGTTACCTATTTATCATCAATACTGTAATTTTCATTATACATAATAGCATACACTTTCACAAGAGGAACATTTTGATTATCTGTGTCTTTCAGTGAAAAAACTAAAATCTACTGTTAAAGAGTTATTAATAAATAATTTCCTAGAACACTTAGATAGACAGTTATGATAATAGAACATGATTACAGATAGGTTCTAGACATATAGTGCATATATTACCTATACATAAATATACATTATATAGATAAGTTCTGATAGTATATATTACTTATATTTAAATATACATATATTTGCATACGTACATGCATATACTAAGTGTGATTTAGGTGTTTGAAAAGAAAGCTAATATTAACTTGTTCCATACAAAAACTTGAAGAAAACTCAATCCCTTTCTACCACCAAACTGTGGTAAGCATGTGAAAACAAGTCTTCCCAATTATATACATTGCAATGAATACTGTGACTGTTCTTTTCTCCATGTAGCATCCCAGAGAGCTATGGAGTCCTCAAACTTCCTGTTCTGCTGAACATGTTCACTAGTAAATTCATTTTGTTCTTCTTGAGGATAACTCGCAAGGAATGTGTAGTTACATGTTTTCTTAGGTAATTCTAATTAACTTTGAAGGTCACATTAAAAATTATATAAAAATGGGATGGCTTGCATTTCAGTCTTTTAGCAACACTTACTTTCCTGCCGTGAATGCTATCTGTATATTTAAAAGCCTCACCAAAAAGCCTCATGAGTTTCTCACACACAGATCCATTATCTATTTACATACACAGATATTTATTTCTTAAGCCAAAGGCAGATATTGCATACTGGATATTAAATGATTCCATGTTATTTCTAAGGTCTCATGCAGACATCCTAACATGGCATATATGACAGTTAGATCCAAGTTTCAACTTAACAGATTGAGGGTTGGAGCTCTGGGAACATTGGAAAGAATTAGTAGTTGAGTTAAGCCCAGAGGAAACCTGCAGGAGATTGTCTAGTTGATGGGAAAGGTCTAATCATGGGCAGAAGGGACTAGTGCCTGGGCAGGGGAATAAGATGAGTGGGCAGTTTAAAAGTTGGCAACCTTCTGTATACTTTATCAGACATACACAGTCTGTCAACCGTGGGTATGGTGTGGTCAGTTCCCTCAGCCCTTAATGTTCATGTGAGCTTTCCTGCCATAATGGATGAAGAAATGTAACCAAGAATCATAAGCCAGAATAAAACCTCCTTGTTCCCCTTAAGCCGTTTGGTGAGGATTTTATCAGCAATATTCAGGTGAAATGTGATAGCATGCAATAACAATCCTCTAGCATGAACATACAGAAACTAAATCACAAGAAACCCATTTTCCCTGTGTCACATTTTGAAACTATTCTGATTTCATTTCGATAGAACTGAAGACATTTAACTGAAACATATGAACAAGTTGTCATGTAACCACAAATTGACAGTGCCAGTTAATTTTCAATGTCAACTTGGCACGTGATTCTCTGGCACACCTATGAGGAATTATTTGGCTATGATAGGCCTCTGGTCAAGTCTATGGGAGATTGTCTTGATCAGTTTCCTAACCAGAGCCTTGAAAGATGGCACAGTGGTTCATTCTCTGCCTTTCTAGCAGAAAGACCTGAGTTTGGATTCTAGATACCATGTAAAAATACCAGTGAAAAATGGCAGCAAACTGAATTTCTAGTCCTGGAGGGCAGAGACTGGGAAACTCCAGAGCAAGGCAAAAAGGAAGTTGCCACATCCTTATCCAACCAATCTGGTAGAATATATCTCAGTTTGGAAAAGATGGATTCAAAGAAACATCTTTTGGGAAAAGGACATGGCTTTATTTAAGAGAAATAAGGAAAAATATGGAAATTGTCAGGCCTTGGTGTTTCTTCCCAGTTCAGGCCTAAAGCCTGTTCCCTGGGGAAGATCACAATTACCCCATGGGCAGGTGCTAGGAATTTCTCAGAATGTCACAATAACACCCGTGAACAGATGCTAACCACTCTTTCCTACGTAATTCAAGGTTTGCCCCTGGAAGGAAGAATTCTTTGGGAATTAGGAATGCCCTTTACCTGCTTTTAGGGTTTTTGGAACTAGCTTTCTGCTCTCTGATCTAGAGAAGAAGCCTGTTTTTAACTTTAAGTCAAATTCTAAATAGAGATTTCATGTCTAGTCACTCACAATAAGTAGACTTGTTAGCCAAAATGTATGCACTGATTTTAAAAAAATTAGAGAATAACTTCAAGAGTCTTAAAACATAGGTGGGTAAAATTCCCACCTATGTACTAACTCAGAAATTCCAAACGTATCAGACTTGCTATCAGTTCACTAGAACTTTAAAAGAAACCGTGATACCCTCTTATCCTGCCTGAAGGCCAAGGAAGAGACCATCATGCCAGAAAGTCTAGATGCCAAGACTGTCCCCTGGAGATGGTATTTGCAATCCAAACTGGGATAATCCATGTCGGTAGCAAAGGAAGCCGTATCTTCCCTATCCCAAACAGCACTCTTATGAGAAATCACAGAGATGGACCATTTGAGTGCACTCCCACCAATGATCACCTCCATCCCGAAAGAGACATCCTTGGCGATATGGAGCCCGACAGTATGGACCCCAGGTTTGGAGAATGCAAGGTTCACAAATGGGTCATTCCAAACTGATGGCAACATACTTCTGGAATTCCTCAAAGGAAGACATAAGCAACTTTACTATTAAAGGAATGGATGGATGCTATCATAGGAGGAATTACTCTTTTTAATAACTAGTGTTTCCTTCAGCACATATCTCAGTAGTGCTCCATCAACAGGACCACGCTATAGGCACTTATGGCCCTTGTATATCCAAGCCATGGCCCCCTTAGAGTCATGATTCAAGCTTGGATTGCAGAGACTGAATGAGCTGCATGCAACTTCCTGAGCTAGAACCTGCTGCCATGCATGGTGCCCATGTCAACCCGCCTGACTGAGAGGACCAACCTGGACAGGACAACAGCAAAAGCTCATGCTGGGACTTATGGGGTGTTGGGTACTCCTATAGTTAATTTGAAATCAAAAGGAGCTCATTTCTCCTCTGTGTATTTTAAAAATGCAGTCTCTTTTAAAACAATGTTAATTATGTGGGCTCAGCCCCATGGCTATCTGGTGAAGCATTATAGATTAGCTAGGTTTGGAAATACTGGGAGAATGTTTCTGTTAAGTGCCTTTACCCTCAAGCAATGGGTTAGGTTCTTGAAAAAATGTCCACCCTGAAGGTGATTTTTGCTAACTAGGAAATTATATGTCTATTTGTAGGTGTAACATTCTTTACCCCAAAATTTTCTGTATAAAAGCTGTCACAAAAGTTTCAGTAAATGTGTTCAGATTCACTCAGCCTGAGAGTTGTGTGTATTCTGTTCTCCACTTGGTTCGGGGGGAGCCCTGGTCTCAAGGCCACGACTCTGATCTGCGGCAGGAAGTAGAGAAATTCAGGATGATTTCCAAAGTCAGCCTCAGGCCTCCACAAGCACACATACTCAAGTACCCTCTATTACTAGTACTAGTAGTAGTAGTAGTAGTAGTACACACACACAAAAATGCACACATGCACACAAAAATTTCTTGCATAATGTGGGAAGACATGATCCATAGCAGACAGGATGATTCTCAGGGAAGGCAAACTAAAGCAGAGAGAGACAAAGAACTACTTGCCATTCAGCAAATTTGACAGCAAGTTAGTGTGAAGGACTCAGCTGCATCCTGACACTTCTTATTGAAATATGAATGCTACTCTGTCATATGTTGGAGCTTTTAATTTACTTTGGGTCTTACAAGATCTCACAATTGTGAAACGTTGGCCTCTTACAATGTTAGAACAGAACTATTAATGTCTGTCAATTTTAAAACTTGATTATGGTAATATTGGACTATTAAAACTTTTAAATTAGATTAAATGTATATCATATTGTAATATGAACATCAGATTTGTAAAGAGTGAAAATTTATGGTTAAAAGTAATTAAGTATCAAGATGACTAAGAATTCAGTTTGGTCATTAGTATGAGCTGTCAACCTGACAATTATAAGTTTTTTCCTTAACTACACACAGAACATGGGAAAATTAATGTTTTGTTTTCTGTTTTTGTTACATTTAATTCTATTAAAATATAGCCAGACTTATAAAAACAAGTTATAGTTTGAAATTTGTCCCCAACAATCTCACGTGTTTGGCAAGGTCATGGCATCTTGAGAGGTGGCGCCTTGCTAGAGGAAGGCAGTCACAGGATGTGGGCTTTGAGTGGATTAGTCACACCCTACCTCGAATCATAAGCTCAATAAATCTCCCTTTCTCCCTTAAGGTACGTGACTTTGAGTGTTTTCTCACAGCAACAGAAAAGGGTAAGTATTATAAACAATAACCTGAAATATATACTGTCCATTTTTTAATACATTTTTTATTATTTCCGCTCATACAAACTTAATAGGTAGACCAGTTCCCTCCTGTCCCTCCTCCTCCCCCTAAACCCCCTGCTCCCCCTCCCTCCCTCCCCATCCCTCAGTGTCTCCCCCCCAATTCCCAGAGAGTCCTTTATTGTGTATGCCTAACTCTCCTCTTGGTCCTCCTCTCCGATGATGTACAAGGACCCAGAAGCATTTCCCTGAACCCTTTCTCGTGTTCCCCTTAAGCATAGGAACACTACTGTGGCTGTCAATCCCTTGCCTCCAAGGATCTTGGTGCCTTTAGCTGATGCTAGACTTTGTGAGGTCAATGGTGTGTTGGATATTGCGCAGGACATGCAAAGTCCTATTATGATTGCTTCGGCCCTTAACTAGTGTGGAGAATCTTGCAAATCATTGCTCCTCCCATCCTTTTGCTTTTACACTCTTACCGCCCCCTCTTCTGCAAAATGTCCCTGAGCTTCAGGATGGGGGGAGATTAGGCTGGCCTAGTTATACTGTCCATTTTAATTTTTCTAGAATCCCAAAGTAACTAGTATATTCAGTTTGGGGTATAAATGAATTATCTCAGATCAATGGCTTAAACTATTTTATAAGATATTTCAAGCTTTATCAACTGTCAAATGTATTATGAAATATTAAGCACCCACTAATAAGTTAATCAGGAATACATTGAACTGTTACTGTCTTCAAGATGTAATTAATATCAAAACAAAACATATAAACAAGTCTTCCCATTAAACACAAAATAATCAAGAGTTTCAAGAACACAAATAAACAATTTGATTAAATTCACTTAGCAAGAGCTACATATTAATAGAAAATATAGCATATTATTCAAAGGAAACTAGTCATTTGCTATTTTATTAACAACTCCTTTTTATAAAAATATAGAAACTTTAAAGAGTAATCTGATCTCTCATTCCAGAACATTCCAGAACAGCAGTAGCTAAATTTTGTTTTAATGTGTTTTCATAGCTAATGCTATGCAGTCATGAAGTGATGAGGTGATCAAAGTGTTTTCAGGAATGCAAACAAGCAGCCATGATTGAGTTACAGGGTGCAGTCAATAGGACATTGGAAGGAACAACAGGACATCTTGGGTGAAGGAGTATTAGGAGTCTCTCCCTCAGAGATGCATACAAATTAAGGACTTATTTTTAGATGGGGAAGGCAGGAAACTAGAAATTCTTTGACGTTATTTCTATTTTCTGAAAATCAGAACTCTGAGTCTTCTGAGAAGGGAAGAATGTGTGTAATGCAAGGAGTAGCAGTTATGTTATGCTCCTGTAGCAACATGCCACACACTGATGAACTGTGCAGATTCATATCTCATGATTCTAGAGCCTGAAGTCCAAGATCGAGGTATTTGATTGTTTGTTTCCTGGTGAAATGCCCTTCCTCCTGACTGATTGAGAGTCATCTCCTTGTGCCTTTACATAAGAGGGTATGGGACTCTGGCTTCAGTGTCTTCTCATAAGGGCGATAATTCTCTAAAGTTTTCTAGCCCTAAGCACCTCTCAAAGCCATCACTTCTAAGATCATTGAATTTAGTCCTTCAGCATATGGATATGTGGAAAATTTTTGAAAACCCTCCATAATGAGGGTGACCCTCTAAAATCACAGCTGTTAGGAATTTAAAAGAAAGGTCAGCAAGGAAACTGTCAGATAATTCACGAGGTCCTACACAGTGAGCCATCTGGACAGGAGACTGAATTCACATTGCCAAAAGTCAAAATTCTCTAAAATTCTCCTCCATTATTGTTCATAAATAAAGATACCTACCTAACATGGGATACAAAGTTTACAGAATTAGCATGACAAAGAAGTAGTTAAAAAAGCAAGTGAGAGATGAAGGTAATAAAATACAAAGATAAAAATGTGAAATGAAATTTGGATATCCTGGATTGAAGGAAAAAGTGCCAAGATAAATGTTTAAAATATTTCTTTGGAAATAATGGCATCTAGGTATGATTATACCCAGTTATAATACAAGATTTCTGCAAGCTGAAAGAGAAGGATTCTAAGTCAACATGAGCTGTATTCAGTAAATCATGTACTAGATGAATTTTTTTAATTTTGTCTCTATTTGTGTATCTATTCTCATTTCCTACTTCCAAATATAGGTTATTTACTTATATTGCAATCTTGGCATTGTAGTTATGTGTTTTACTTCCCAGCACTCAACAGAGTAATGTTCAGATACTATACATAAAGTTGGACTCTACTGAAGCCTTTCTAAAATTATATGCGAAAATTTGAGTAATGACACTATTTGCTAACATGCCTAATGAACTGAGTTTGATCGCTAAAAACCAAATTATTGAAGGAGGGAACCAACTTCTGGAAGTTATCCTTTGACTTCCAAGCATGAACATTGGCATGTATGTACACATGCAACACAAATAAAACAACACAAATAAAACAAAGATGTGTGTGTGTGTGTGTGTGTGTGTGTGTGTGTGTGTGTGTGTGTGTGTAACAGAGGACACTTGATGATATGTGCCTATGGAGGCCAAAGGATGAATTTGGGAATCATCTTGGATCATTCTACCTACTTTTTGCTCTGCTCTGGGCTTTCCCAGGCTCCATCTTTTAGAGCCCAAAGTGCAAACCACTGTCCTTTTCTCCTAGCATTTTTATGTGGGATCTGGATTTTGAACTCTGGTTCTTCTGCTTGCAAGAAAGAAGTTTAACCTGAGTCATCAGTCCAGACTCAAATAACACAAACACTTTAGTTGTTCACTCAGAGCATGAGCACAAGGTTCTTGGGATAAATTTAATTAAAAGGCAATTTTATTTTAACTTTTCAGTCGTAATATAAATCTGAGTTCTTAAAAGTTGATGTGTATGTTTTATTCTATAATTGTACGTTTAGTTACTTATTTTTAGAATGTTCCTAGTTAAATTTATCAAATAATAAATGTATCCCAAATTATTCCATGTGAAACAAGACATTTGAATTAGAAGGAAATAAAATAAATGTACAAACTATTTGAATTTTTTTCAGGGTTATTTCAGTTCAAGTTCTGGGCAAAGATTCAGGCCAGTTCTTATTTTATCCAAACTAGTGCCTCCATAATCACTATGTTACCAATCAGCTGTATTGATTCACTCCTACTTAGTACAAGTTTTATTGTGATGTTGAGAAAAAGGACTTGATTTCATTTGTCTTCAAAGGTGCATGTTATCAAGACAATGTAAGACCATTTCTGATTTTTACCATATTACATTTAATGGAGACATTTGCCTACAACTAATTGAAATGAATATTTTTCTCTATTTGGATATAAAAACAGATGCATTTGAGCTTTGATATATTTGCAGTCATCCATCACATAACTTGCTTTTTTAATCAAGTCATCAATTATTGGAATATATCAAAAAAGTCCAAATTATATCCTATGTTTAGATATCTTTTTTACTTATATAAAATAAAAGCAATAAAAATGTGGAGATTGACAGTATTCGCACATATTGTGTTCACATATGTAAAAAGACAGACATGTGAACATTTACATATATATATGCACACACACAATTCATCATTAACTCCGTTTTGATTTTTCCCACATTTTTATGAGGAGATATCACTTTAAATTTGTTCTAAAAACAAATTGATATGACTTCAATTCATTTACCAGTGAAAGAAAAGTACTGTGAGGTTATAAGCAACAATATCCTAGAATATTTTATCTTATCCTATTGATCCATTCTGTAATGTATGTTGCCTTATACAGATCACCTGCTCAGTAAGGTATACCACACAGATAAGAAACTTGATCTCACCGCTATTAAACACCACACAAACATAATACTGGGAGTTTGGTAAGGAAGAAAAAAGGTTTAAATGAGAAAAGGAAGGAGGATGGAATTAGGGATTAAGCTGGGAAAATGTCATAAATTCATTGTATTCACATATGAAACACTAAAAAAATAATAAACTGTATTTCCCAGGTACTGTAAAACTGAAATTATATAGGCTTTTCCTAAAATTAAATAAAAGTCTGTTTATATGTAGATAGAATCCATGGTGGAATATAAAAGATCTGAAAAAAATCTATTAAATTATTGTTTTTCATTCATAATATCTCAAAAGTCTTCTACAATGTGCTTGTCATGTTATTTATCTTGGAGTGCAAGCCTGTGCCACTTGAATTTTCTCAGTGTCAGTCTCAATTTGTTTTGTAGGAATACATTTCTATATCATCAGAGAATCTACATTATACTTCCATTTTATTTTATGAATACAAAGTCATACATGACTGCATGGTAAATAAGTGCTACATGTTGTATAGCATAAAATGCAGCATCCTAATATCACTATAATATTTCGCAGGATATGATTAGAACTTAGGAATTGAGAGGAGCAGAAAATAAGACAATAAAACAGGGTGCTTTTTCAGTGCCCATCTCAAACTCAGCATGTTTCTGTCCTAGAAATCTGTGATCAGCCATGGACAACTCCAGTAGGTGGAGTAATCATAATGCAAATATTCTTTGTAAGTCAACCTTCTGCTCTACTGACATCTTGGGCAAAATTTAGCATAAAATAGACGGGGCAAACATAGGATGAAAGCTAAAATTAGACATGGAGTTATGTGTGTCTTCATAAAGTAAGATATGACTATGGATCATAAAATGATTTTCATTGAATTGAAATTTTTCCTGAAGAACTTGCATTTAATGCTAAAATCTGAATAACTAGTCCATTATTGGCATCACCTGATTGAACAGAAAGATTCGGAGTCACTTGTGAGGGAAATCAGAAGGGATGGATACCAGAAAATCCCACTCAGATTTTGGATCATTTGAATATCCAAAAAGTGCATTTTCTCACATGGTTATGGCCTTGCCAGCCCATACTTGCTCATTATGGTCAGAACAATTTCTGTTCTGTGCAGAGGCATGACAGAGAGATATTTGGTGAGTTGTGAGAATGTTTGTAACAAAACATGATGAGATTGAAGAACTGTGCTTCTGATCTATTTCTCCAAGGAATCTCATTCAACATTTATCAGAATTACATTTACCAAATGCAGTAATAGATACATGAGGATAGATAGATGATTGAAGACAGATTGTAAAATAGATTGATTGGTAATTCATACTCTATCTTTAACACTAAACCAGGAAATAAATTTTGAAGTATTTCATTAACATAATATAGAATTAAAAACCTATTGTTCCACCCTATATTCACACTCTGAATCCATAATGTTACACAGAACATATAAAAATGTACCTGGACCCAAATTAAAAATTGGAGTGTCTGTTCAATGGCTGACATGTCACCGACCCCCCAAAGTCTAGTATGGATCACAGGGGAGAAGGCTTCAGACAGTAGGATCCTTAGAGGCAAAGGGTTAAACAGTCAAAATGGAGTTCCCATGCTAGTGGGCAGCTCAAGAAGAAGCCTCAAGCTATGCTACTGAGTCCTGAACCCCACTAGTACAGATGGCTCAGAGGGAAATTCAGTACCCACATAAACACATGTTCTGGAAGATGGGAGGGAGAAAATAGGAAAGTACCAAGAGAGGAGAAAGGAAGGAAAAGGGGAGGAGGAATGGGGAGGGAGGAAGAGTGGAATGGGGGACAACAGGAGAGAAGGGATGGAGAGGGAGAAGAAGGAAGTTACTTACTGAGCTTGTATAAGTAGGCAAAAAATGTAATAAAACAATTGGAGTGTCTATATATAATGGCTACTTTGTTCTGACAAGACTATATGAATAAGCCAGGATATTTTAGTTAGGAGGCATGGAAATCTAACGTTTAAGTTTTAAGGTTTCCCTTCAGACTATTGAGTGGAGTATATTAACCGATGCCTGAAATCTATATTACATATTCTTTTGCAGTGATCTGGAAAAATGTGTAGTATCTCCAGTCTTACTTCTTATTTGCAAAGTACTACAAATCATTGCAAATAATTGAAACAACAGTTTTCCTTAGTCTACATTTTATGTCATTGTGTCATGTCTAACTTTTTTCTATAAACAACACAAATAGACACTGTGCTACTTTCTGCACAGATGAAAAAGTTTTGATACAAATGAATTTTAGATTGTATAGTACCACCTATCAAATATTCTCCTTTAAGATAATTTAACATTTTAATCATGTCTTAATAAAATAAAAAACAAGTTTTTGACTGAATATGTCAAAGTCAGTTAAAGTAAAAGACAAATATCTGAATCAATTTACTCACTCTTACTCTTTTTATCTCATAAACAGCTGCACTAATTGGGGAGGGTGTGTGAGAAGAGTTATACAGAGTATGATGTGTACACTGTTGTATTCTGTCTGAACTCACTTCAGTGAGAATCATTGGATAATTGGGCTTAAGCTTCCCAAATCACCTCATAATGGGCATTTTCATTAGCATAATTGAATAGCACAGAAGTTAACAAAAAACATTTTAAGAGCTAAACAAAAGTGAATCATTAATCAAGACTACTCTTGATTTCTTTAATAAATATTAAACAGACAGACAAAATCAGTACTTTCATGTAAATATTTTACACCTAATCATCAACTCAATTTCTTTTTTTTTTTTGCTAATTTCATTTCTCTGTGTAACTACATATTTCTCACATATACACGACTTATTTTTTCTTTGTGTGTCTGTGTGTGTGTGTGTGTGTGTGTGTGTGTGTGTGTGTGTGTGCTCAAGAGGGCAATTGAGTGTACATGCCTGTGGAGGCCCAAGGTTGGCATTTGGAATCATCCTGTATTGTTCTGCTTCCTTTTGCTATATCTGCCAAGCCAGAACTGCAGACCACTACCATTTCTATCTGACATTTTTACTTGAGATCTGAGGATCCAAGCTCAAATCCATTTGCTTTAGAAACAAAGACTTTAACCACTCAGTCATCTCCCCAGTCCACAGCTACTATTTTTTTAAAGAATGCTTAAAGGAACAGTGATTTTTTTTTCCTCATTTGAAAAGAGTGTATATATGGGTTACTGCAAGAATGAGGAAATTCTTTTATAAGGGAACAGTGAGTAAGTGAAATAAATTTTATTGGAATCTATTATGTGTTGGAAAGTATCCCTTTTTTCTCTTCATATGGAGACACAAGACATAATATTCATGCCTACCAGCATTAATTCCTCATGAGTGGTTTATATTTTTGACCACTTAGAATTAAAGCCTTATTATTTTTAGACGTGTGAATTTACTTTCAGAACTCAACTAGTAAGAGACATGACCACCAAAATTATTCTGTAGACACAACCTCCCCCCAGAATGGGTTTGTGGGTAGTCCTAGACTATTTGTAAGAATAAGAAAAGAGAGAGAAGAGTGTGGGAAGGAATAGTAATTCCAGACCTCTTTCATGCAGAAATAAGTGATCACAATTTTTATGCCTATTAGATGGTCTCTTCTGTCCTTTCACTGTAATGCTTTCCAGTTTAAGAAGGAATTAAGAAGCAGTAAATGTTGATATCCTTACTTCCCCAGATATGATTTTATATTATCTCCACTGGTAGAATAGTATGTTAATTACTGAAAATTTGAAATATCATGAACTGATCACAAACAAGGATATCATAACAAGATTTATAACCTAGATTTATAATCAAAATAACAAACCTTTTCTTCCATAAGTTGCTTGGGTTAGAGTATTATATCACAGAAATAGAAAAGTAACTAGAACAGAAACAATATAAGACAAGCTCATTTTTTCTAAGCATATTTTTTGAAACAGCCTTTATATGAGGCTTCAACTTAATACTATATACCTCAAAGAATGTTTTGATAACATATAAGCTATGAATTTTGGTAAATTGGAATGATATTTTCAACTCAATTAAAAGTACTTTGCTTAAATAACTAGGTCAAAGTTCTATAATATCTGATTTCAAACTGTGGTGATATGTTACATAATCTCTTTTAATGAAAAATGTCTAGTTCTGATCAATTTTACAATCTGTATTTGGAGAAAACAACAGGAATCTTGAATGAATTAAAATAGAGAAAATAACTTGATTGTTTGCACTATTAATACAAGAAAGCAAAAATTCAATAGAATCATTTCAATAAGGAAAAAGCAAAACAAAACTGTGAATCTCTCTGAAAATTATTGCTAAAGGACAGAAGCATATTTTTCTTGTGAATGTAAAAGATTAATGGTTTTTTGGGTAGGAATGATATTTTAAAAGCTTCACTTCTAATCTCTGACTCAGAACATGCACTTGTTCAACTTTAAAGGCATAACATGATTTAAACTAGAATATTACATCTGGCACATTGTGACTTAAAAATATTTCCAGTAGCAATGCAATATGAGCACAAAGAAAGTACATTCCAGAGAAGGAAAAAAATCATTATATGGCAAGTTTCATCTAATCTAGATGGCATGAGGTTATGTCAGTCACGAAGGACAATTCCGAAATATTGCAACTGAACAAAATTCTATTATAAATCATCTCAATATAACATCTCAATATACATAGAATCAATTTTAGAAAGTCATCAAATCGTGACCTCATTTTGATAGAGATATACAAAGTAACTAGAGAATAGTTTCATTACCAACATGTACAGTACTGTATTGATAGGGTTTTTTTTTTTGAGTATTATTCTCTCCATCTGTAAAATGCTAGGTATAAAACAGATGATCTCCAATGGCCCCTGAGGAATAAATATTCTTTTTTTGTCCAAAAACCCAGAGAGTATTACAAGAATAGTATTCATGGCTGCCAGTCATCCTTTCCACTTGCATGTAAATGTGCCATATTTTCATTGAGTAATAAAGTAATTACTGGTCCAGGTAAGGCATGTAATCAATTAACCAAAATATAAGTGAATTTGTCACATGTTCAATGATTTCAATCATTTACTTAGAAAGGAATTGCTTCTGGATGTTTAAGCATTTTCAAATTCAGATCAATATGTCCTGTGACTTGAAAATAAAATGTCCCCCCACACCCATTGCCTTTCATGAGCATGAACATCTGCCCCCAAATGGTGGGGCTGCTTGGGAAGATTATGAAGCACTTGGAAGGGGAGATCTTGTTGGATAAAGCACTTCATGGGTGTCGGAGAGGTGGAGTGAGATTTTTCACTTCATACTTCCTCTCTTTCCCTCCAGATTGCATATCCAATGTGGACCACAACTTCTCTGCTGGGTGTAATTCCTAACTTACCATGACCTCTATCCCCTGTGGAACTATTAGCTAAACTAATAAACACTCTCTTCCAAGTTGCTTGTATCACAGGATTGTATCATAGAAACAGAAGTGTTACTGGAACACTGCACATGGTTGGTTTTCCCCACATATATTTATATACAAAAATATTGATATATGATCAAGAACCTTTAGCATTTGGAGTTTTACTTTAGCAATAGAAAACTTCAAACTATTATTTTTTATTTTAAATGTAAATTAGGCCTGGTAAGATGATTTAATGGGAAAAAGTCTTTATTGTGCAATTATGTGTACTTTGGTTTGAATCCCAAGAACCCATGCAAAAGTTAGATGCACAGTAGAAACATCTGCACAAGCATGCCAATGCTCCTACAGAGGGACGAAAGGCACCTGGAAACTTGTGGGCCTGATAGGCTAGAAAACACAATGGAAAAACAAAATAGGGACCTTATTTCAAAAAGGTAGAAGGTAAAGACTGAGATCTAATATTATATTCTGACCTACACACACACACATACACACACACACACACACACACACACACACACATATGCATGGTGGCAGGTATTCATCTGTAGCACACACATGAATGCATATGTGCACACAACTCATATATGAACACATGCATACATGCACATATAAACACAAAACATAATGAAAATGGTTCTATTTAAAATCATGAGAGTCTATGCAACACTGATCAGTGTCAGCACAGTTTACTTTAGGACAATATGATTACCAGAATGGGGCACTGCCCTTAACTGTGGGATATTTAACAACATGTTTGGACACTGAATCCTGTTATCAATCGCTCCCCAAAATAGGTATGCCATTCATACATAGTATCTCTGTGGAGGGTGTCCATATTGCTTAGGAGCAAAACAGTGCTTTATGAAGAACCAGTACTCATTACAAACTATGTAGGTATGCAAGTCCAAACAAGGCAGTCCTACCCTTGTATTTTTGTCAGCCACTCTCCTCATTTCTGTTCATAAATCCTTATTTTATTGTGCACTGTCTGCTTAAGGACTAACAAATTGATTTCTCCGTTTTTCTCATGACTTCTTCACACTCAAATATTAAAATCAAGCCAAAAGAAGCAAATGTACCCTTCTCATTACTGGTTTTGAGACAGTAAATTTATTGTTCTCTCATGCAATTCTACATGTACCAAGAGTTTTGTGTTGTTTTCCCTCCTTGTCAATCCCCGACACACTCATTACTACTTATTTGCATATTTGAGGTTCATTCCATGTGGTTAGCATGTCAGGAGCAAGCCTAACTAAAGTGACTCTGTATCTGTTTTTTTCAGAAGTTCTAATGAAATAAATGTTTAACTGGTGGTAAGCCAGAGAAAGCCCTGGGAGTCCACAGACAGGTTCACTCATGATCAGGCTTTGTTTTTAAGTATTAAATGAACTTGGTGACTCTAAAGGTTTTTTTGAGCCTCTCCAAAGTTGGCATAGTATATGTATATATATATATATATAGTTTATGTTGCTGACTGCACAACCTGGTTAAGTTAGGAGAATCTTTATAATGAAGAAAAAAACACACATTAAAAGATGCTCTGGGGATTGGGGGGGAGGCATTGGGGGAGGGAAAAAGAGGGGGGAGGGGAAGGGGGAACAGGGAGTTGGGGTGGGGGGTGGAGGCAGGGAGGGGACCGGTGTACCTGTTAAGTTTGTATGAGTGGAAATAATAATAATAATAATAATAATAATAATAATAATAATAATTAATAATAATAATAAAATGTAAAGTAAAGCTTAAAAAAAAAAAGAACAAAACAGTTCCCAGTCCAAAAGGAAAGTTCATTCAGAAACATTATGAGTGATTTTCTCACTTTCCTGACAGGGTTACATTTTTTTAAAAGCAAAGAAAATCATAGAATTTGATCTTCTAATCATTGACCAGTGTGTGAAACTGAAGTTGATAATGGTTGTAGGAAACATAGGACTCAAATACTCACTTATTTTCTTTAATAGCAATGATTCCTTTTTATCATTGTTTGCTAGTCTATTTAAAAGCTTTTCAAATAATGCAATTTGTCATAAAATGCATGAAATTCCTAAAGCTTATTTGTCACGTTCATTCTCATATGAAAATTAATCTAAAATTAATAATGCAGAATACAATTGCCATCAATCTGAATTAAGCTTATAAAATGTGAATTTGAATATTCCTCTGTAGATTAGAGTTTCATTCTTTTGAATAACATGATGAGTTAAATCAAAATTGACAATTTATCCCAGTTATGATTTACATTTAGATTTCAAGTTTATTTCTTGCTATGTACTGTATTTGCAACTGATATACATTTAACAATTGTCTTAGAGTCATGTGGGGCTGAACTGACAAAAAGAGATGGCTCAGTAAGTAAAAGTGTTTGGTAAACAGATACTGCCTCAACAAGGTGGAACGGTGTGAGCTCGCTCCTAAAGTTACCCTCTGACATCCACATAAATGCAGAAGTATAAGTGTTCCCACAATAGGACACACACACACACACATACACACACACACACACACGCACACGTGAAAAAATATTTTGCTGCATAAGAAAATATGTACAGTTTGAATATTTTTATGCTACGTAGACCAAAAATTTGAGGCATTCAAAACACAATAACCAAATATCTACAATAATACTTCATGTACGTATTTAATGTTGAAAGCCAACTATATTTATTTTTCTTTGTGTTTTTTTCTCCTTTTAAATCTGGCTCCCCAACCAATGTGTCTGTGGTACTCGCTCATAGAATAGATCTATCTTCCTCAAGTTAAATCTCTCTGAAAACAGTTTCACAGACTCACCTAGAGCTGTGCCTCTGAGTTGACCTAAATTCAGATTAATAAAGATTAACATAAGTCTATCCTTACCAACCTGACATCATGTCCTTCAAGATGCTTACTAACCCTGTGTCTGCAGCTGTGTCTCCTCTAGTACTCAGCCTCTCCCTTAAAAGATGCCACATCCCTGGCATTTGCAAAGTCCTGAAGTCTCCACTGCATTATAGGCTCTACCTTCAATTTCATACAATACCATCTTAGGCCTGCTGGCAGTAGGCTATATCACAGGTGAGGATGGTCTTTGTGTCTTTCTTTGGTGAACTCCTTCAAAGAATCTTTATTATTGCATTCTGCGTGCCTGCAGAACCGATGTCACATGAACGATACTGACTCTTGCTACCAGTTCAAAAATAACCTGGATCACAGCTGAAGTGACCTCAGGGTACATTCATGGCTTAAACTGGGTAAAAATTTTCCAATGGGCTGGAGAGATGGCTCAGGAGTTAAGACCCTGTCTTGCAAGCAGAAGGTCCCGAGTTTGGATACCAGGTACCCCATAAAAATGTCAGGCGGATATGGCTGTGGCCTGCACCTCCAGTCCTGGTGGGCAGAGCCCGCAAAATCCCAGAGCAAAGCAGGAAGGAGGTAGAAGCAATCCAGGATGATTCCTGATTCTCCACAGGGACATACAGCGTCCTCTGATACACACACACACACACACACACACAAACAAAGTAAATATTTTAATACTTTTTTTCCCAGGCTGCACCTTTCTAGCCGATATCTTTTCAGACCATATCTTTTCAGATGAATTTGAGTAATACACCTGGGATCTCTTCCTAGTAGTCTGGTCTTAAGAAATCAGCTTTCCATTGCCCCAGTAAAAAGTGAATTGTTTCTTCTATGGTACTAACCTCTAATAGTTTCAGCTGTGTTGTCCAAAACTACCCTGTCCCAACTTTAACACATATAACGTTCCTCTCCTCATGAAGCCATCCTTTTCCATCTTGAACTTTAAACAGATTCATCTGTGTTCCTCACCAAACTTTTTATTTGTTATATCTTTCTGTACTACTTGGTGCTTGTTCTCTCAATGTGAATATTGATAAATGTAGTGAGAAAGAACCATGGCAGTGCGTCAATGATATACAATGTCCTGAAGTTGCCTCTTCCAAATTAGTTCCTCACACATGAGTGTATCAGGAAGCAGAGAAAAGAGGGAATGTGGCCACTCATCAGGCTTCCTCTTTGCACCCCATTGACTCATGTGGGTCCTTTCTAGGCAGAATGGCATGTATAACTTTGTGCTTACCAAGTCAGCAAACCTCTGGAGATCGCCTCATGGAAATACCCAAATGAATGTTTTTAAGGTGATTATAAATATACAAGATTCACATCAAATATGCCACTAGGGTCCTGAAAATATTGCTGAAACACTAAGCTTGTAGAGGGCTTATTAGCAAGCATGACAGCATGAGTTAAATCCCTAGAACCACACAAATGGACGGGGTGGCATATTATACAATACCAGCACTGAGGATCAGAAGTTCAAAGTCATCCTCAACTACATAGCAAATTTAAGGCCATCTTGGGATTCATGAGAACTTGTCTCAAAAAATGCAATGTGCTATGTGGACATGAAGATTATTTTAAAAATAATAGTAAAAAAACACAATAGAATTCTTTCCTCCTTCAGTTACCTATAAACAAAATATATATTGGCAAAGATATCACTCTACCTGCCTTCTAAGTACAAAGACTGAGTAACAAATACAATTGTAAACCGCATTGATCAGGAAACAGCACCCAGACTGTTACATAGTGAAATTTATTAACCAGCTTTATGTACAAATTGCTTCTGATGTTACTCTCCAGACATTAGCACTGATACACTTTTGTGAATAACTTATTCTCATGTCCTAGCTTCACTGAGATACAAGGAGTAGTGCATTCCCATTTGTGCTGGTCTTACATATGTCTTTTGTAATAGCAGTTCCATCTTAGAACTGAGAAATGCAAAGGAGAAATTAATTTTTTTCTTTTACAAACATGGAAGCATGTTCTGTATATAACCAACTTCTAATAGTAAAAACTGTTGGCAACACTAATTTTTGTTTTTGCATGCCTAGAATATCATATGTCTTTTAAAATTTGGCCATTTTATTGACTTTGTTATTCAGTTATAGTCATATTATTGCAATATTATTTAAAGCAACAAAATACAAATGCAGAAGAGAATTGATTCCAAAGTAAATCATGTGATTCCTGACATCACTGCTTGCTTAATGACAAGTCTAAATTTGTAAAAAAAAAATTTTCATTTGAATGTGATTATATTTCTTGTTAATTTTGTTTAGAACCTAAAGGTAAATCCTATGTTTTGTTCAGTCATGCTTTTAATAATGAAAATATGCCAAATTTTCTTTCCACATGGATGCAAACTAAAATTAGCATGGGAAAACACATTCAGTTTTTCCATTTGGTTGTTTTTAAATTTTAATTTTTAGTCATAAATTGTTATTTCTCAGTCTCTAAAATATGATTGTCTCAAGAAAAGATATGGGGTAAAATTTATATTTTAGGTAGCTGAGCTTCAAGTAAAGATGTGCTGGAGTCAATAACATTAAACATAATCCACAAACATAAACCTTTCAAGTATTTAAAAAAATTAAAAGACAAAATTTTCTCAAAGACATTGGAAGTTGAATTAAAGTTTGAACTTTATTCTTTATAAATTAAAAAACTGTATTTGTGCTTTTCCTTAACGCACCTTAAATATTTCATTCTCAAGAGATTTTTAACTGGTCAATATTGGCACAAAAAATGAAGATTAACATCACAATGTGCCACTTTGTATTTATACATTTTAAATTAAAATCTGTTCATATGCATTGATTTTTAGATTCATTTGTCTTCAATAATAACTTTTAAGACCTTTTAAGTTACTTTTCAATTTCATTTAATGTTCTTGCCCTATGAATATAAATTAGTATTTCAGAACAAAAGCAATCAATAGAAATAATTGTAGATATTCTCTGTAATTCACAACCACATCCCTTCATTAAGCTGCAGCAGAATAGATACATTGATTTCTGAGTTAAATTCTTATATATATTTTTTGTGTGCTCTTCTGTTTAATTTCACTTTTAATATTTTCAGAACAGGGCCCTGAGTGGGAATGGTGGCACCTACCTGTAATACCATGTGGGAGGCTGGGGCAGGAGAGGATTGCCATGAGTTCAAGGTCAGTCAGGGCTACACAGCCTGACCCCATCCTCCCAAAATAACCAAAACCTCCAAAATCTACCCCTCCCCCCTCAAAACCACCACATAAAAAAATTAAAAGTCCCATAACTCTCATATTCAGGTATGTCCATTGTGGCAAGTGATGAGCATCATTCGCCCACCAACATGAATCCCCCAGGAAGCAGACAACAGAGCAACACATCCTTCCATAGCATGTGCTCATTTCAAAGACAGTGACAGCCAAGGTGGAAATTTTCTTTGGAACTTGGCTGTGCAGAGAGCTGCCTGCTGTTTGTAACCATCTTTTCCTGACCTCTTCTTGTAGTTTTTGAAGGCAGAAATAATCTTGTCTGAAGGTTCTTAATAATCCCCATTGTATTTTTCTTCCAACTGGTCTAGTTCAGTTAGCGGATGAGTTGATTGATGCCTTCCTCCTAATATCCAGATAAGCCTTGAGGAGCCCCACTCTGTTCTTGATGACACAGTGGACCACAGAGAGGAGATCACCTGGAAATGCTTCCCGGGAAGGAAGTTTCATGGATGAGGTCTTCGAGGCAAATGACAACAAATCTCCCTAAGTGCTCCTCAATCACTGTATTGTCTGCCAGAGGGGTGACCTTATTCTTCACTTTTGCTTGTTCATGTTTCAAGATGAGTTGCTGGCAGACTTCAGGTTTGGAAATCCTTAGGTCACTTAAGGCTCCACTATACACTGCAGTTTTACACTTTACGGGGTGGATTAGACAAAGACTCCACTGAACAGTTTCTTCAAGCGAAGTCTTGTGATGGTCTTTTGTACCAGCAAGGTCACCCCAACACCACTTTGATTCGGACAACAAAGTCCAAAGAATAATTATCAGGAACTTCCAAAGCACAAGTTTTCACTTCTAGTTGTCCCACACACAGTTTGTCACACTGCTGTGTGACAGGAGTCATGCATGAATGATTCTAATCGCTTAAACCTGAACGTGTTACATTTCTTCTCCCTCTGCTTCTCTTGCCTGGGCGGCTTTGAGTACTTGATAAGCCTTCCTCTTTTTCAGTAGATTTTCTGGAACCAAAGGGATTTCTCTTCTTCCATCTTTTCAGTGCTACTGCTACTGTTAAATTCTTATATTCTAAAAAAAAAAATTAACACACAGTAAATATTTTAACACTGTTTGTAAAGCTTATGTATCTGAATTTAAGATACTGATATATGAAAGTATTAAATAATTTTGACCATGATGGTTCAGAAGTTTAAATGCACAAAGTGAATTATGAGTCATGTTTTTCTTTGTGCAATCCTTCAAAAATAACAAAGATTGCTCAAAAGTTGAAAGAAGTGTTACTATTAAAGAAGGTAGGCTAAAACTTTATCAAAGAAACAAATTTACAGTAAGAATAGCTTATAGTAGGAGACTGTAGATTAAAATTACTCTCATTTTAAAGGATTTGCAATAGGAAGTTGGATTATTTCTGATCTCAGCACAACAGATCTATAGTCTGACATGAACCAATAAGCAGAAGCAAAAATGATTTTGAATAAGGGTTAACTTTATAGTGGTTTGCAACTACAAAATCAGTTTTTCAATCAGGGTACTGAATTCTATCTAACTTTTCCAGTTATTAATTTCATACTTGTCTTTAGAAAATAAACACTAACTATAATCTAGAAATTTGGGGCAAAAATATCAAGTGATGGAAATTTGTAAAATTTTGGGTTATAAAAGAATGATTTAATTGTGTGTGCACGTTTGTGAATGTGCCTGATCCTTGTCAATTTAGTTAGACTCCCTGAAATTTCAGCCCTAGGAATCCTCCTGTCTCTATTCCCAACCTTGAGGGATAAGAGTGTGTGCCCCTGAGCCCTGTATTTTCACCTAGGCTCTGCAGATCACAGCTCTAGTCTTAATTCTTCTGTAGCAAGACTTTATTTGCTCATCTTTCTCCTCAAAGTCTTATATTTATTATTTAAAATATTTGTTCCAATAACATCGGCTTTACTTTGCAAAATCTTGTTTAAATGTGTAAGTAAGAATTAGGTTAAAATTAGTAAGAAAATACAAAATGAATACATAAATTCATGGATAAGGGTTGAAGAAGCTCTTACACCTACAGTCGTCTGATTTTTGACATAGGTAGCTCAAATAAACCAATGGAAAAAGGACAGCATATTCAACAAATGGCACTAGCAAAACTGGGTATCCACATGCATAAAATTGAAACAAGACCCTTACTTGTCATGATGCACAAAAATTAACCTCTAAAGAATCAAAGACCTTAATATTACCAGAGGCAGTAAAAAGCCTACAAGAAAAAGTAAAGAATTCCCTTGAACTGATTTGCCCTACACCAACACTTTCTAAACAAGAATCCAGTTGCATAGGAAATTGAATACTCAGCAAGTGGGATCTCATGAAATTAAAGAGTGTCTGTTCAGAAAAAAAGATACTCTTAATGGAGCAAAAAGACAATCCACAGAAAGGGAGAAAATCTTCACTAATCACATATCTGATAGAGGACTAATATCCACAGTGCACAAAGAACTCAAAAAACTAAACACCAAGGAGGTAACAACCCAGTTGGAAAGTAGGCTTTGGAAATTAAAAGAAAACTTTGCTCAGTGCAAAACCAAAATATCCAACACATATCTTAAAAAATGTCTCACCTCCCTAGCCATCAGGGAAATGCAAATCAAAACACCCTGAGACATCTTCTCACCCCAGTCAGAATGGTTAAAATCCAAAACACATACAACAGCAAATGCTAAAGAAGATGTGAGAAGGGACTCCCTCATACATTGCTGGTGGGGATGAAGGCAAACTTGTACAACCACTATGAAGATCAGTATGTTGGTTTCTAAAAAAGTTAAAAATTGTAGTGCTGTATGACCCACCTATACCACTACTAGTAATATTCCCAAAGAATGTTTCATCATACTATAGAAACACATATACATCCATGTTCACTGCAGCACTATTCACAATGTAAAAGTCATGGAATCAATCTAAATGCCTAACACTTGACAAAATGTTTAATGAAAGTGTGGTACAGATACACAATGGAATACTACACAGCTATCAAAAAATGAATTAGTGAAATTTGCTGGAAAATGAATGGAGTTGGAAGAAGTTATACTGAGTGAATTATTCCAGACACAGAGAGATAGATGTCATATGTTCTCCCTTATAAGTGCAACCAAGTACTAAGCCCGCATAGTTACATATTCAAGGGGAAATCCCCATATAACCTCAAAGGAGTGTAATTTCCGGGATGTGGAAAAAAGACACCCAAGAGAATGGAGGAGACAAAGAAGCACAGTTAAATAAATAAATAAATAAGGCCACTCTTAAGAAAAACCCATAAAAGAAAGGAAGTAAGGTGAGAGATCTTAGGTATAAAAGAGAAGGAAAAAATAAAGCAAGTGATTCAGGTGAAATAGAGAGATGAAGAGGATATTCCAATAGTGGACCCTATAGGCCAATATAATTCCAGTAAGAAGAATCTATGGGAACAACAAAAGTATGTAAAATCAATGGAAAATTAATTTCTCTCTGAATGGTTTCTAATCTCCCATGTCAGGGAAACCATGCCAGACATTGTAAATCTATCCAAATAACATTAGAAGAAGAAATAGAAAGGAACAGATATCCTAACTATAAAAGATTGATAATATGTCACCATCTAAATACTCCTCTTTTTAATTCTTAGGTAAGAAAAGCTCTCAGAGGCTCAAATAAGTTTCTCCCTATTACAATGGAAGACATGTGAGGCAGAAAACCACAAGCCAGAGTGCAGAATATCAGCGAACCTGAAATACTTAGCCCTAATCAGTCCATTAAAAACTTACTCCACACCAGGCCCAGGGAACCTTGCAGAAGAGGGGATAGTAAGATTGTAAGAGCCTAAAGGTGGGGTGCCTTACTCCTGACCAACACATTCCAGCTATGACAGGGCTGCTATACCCAGAAGGTCACTGTGATGAAAATTTTTACCACTACATCTACACAATGATAGCCTTATCAACATTCTCTCGTGAATTAATTAGAATCTTAGGAGAAACGATATTTCTCAGTGAGTTTCTCAGGATAGGTTATAGTCGAGGGAAGAGGAACCACCCCATTTAAGACTTTATCCACTAAAGAGCCACAAGAAGTACAACAGAAATCTGACTCCCTTACAACACACTCCAAAGGAGGGTGGGAGAAGGGTAGGTAGATTGGGAGGACAGGAGAGAAGGGAAACAGCGAAGGGACCAGGGCAAAGATATAAACCTTGTTTATTTATAAGTAAATTAAAAAATAATTAAACCAATAATGAGGACTTTTTTGCATGTTCATAAAAAGAGACACTATCTCTTTTCTGGCTTCTTCGCGTTGATTTTTGTGGTGATTGCGGTGGTAGTGTTTAGTTAAGCTTGTGCTCCTACCTGAATATAAAGAGCTTGCACTTCTACCAAATATAAAGAAAGTTTTGTCTTACCATCCACTCAAAATTGAAAGGAGTATATAATGCTAATTTTATGAATATGAGAAGAAAAAATTAAAATAAATTTTGGCCAAAACCATCTTTGTTGACTCCCAGATACATTGCTTAGTATAAATTAGTTTGTAATACTTTGTATACATTTCATTATATCTAGTATCTATGGGATGCAAATTTATTGTGAACACAGATTAAACATTTTTCCAGTTTTAATAATGCATAAGTAACAAAATTGTAATTACTTCAATTGTAAAATACGGTATCTTTATATAAGCATTGCCTTATAAAGTGAATGCAATACCCAATTATTTTTACTATTTGCTCACCGTATTTCATATTTAATTCTAGTGATAGCAGCAATGGTGATATAAATATCTATATTTGAGTAAATTTCAATTATTCAAATACACATTACATTTTGTGACCTTGCATATCACCTTTACATTGGAAACACCAGCATCTTCTCTGTATCTTTCCTATTTAATGTATGTACTATGCTATGGAAGTGTTTTTTAGTTCGTATTATATGAGGAATGATCTTTTCTTTTTGAAATCATAAAATAATTGACAATTCTGAGTAAATCAACTTCTATAATATGAAAACATAAAGAGAGGAAGTGTTGTGTGAACACTTTTCTTGGGGAGATGCCACACACAATAATAGTCTTCCCTCCCCAGATAGGAGTTACAGGACAGTCCAAAGTAATGATAAACCAATCAGTTTGTTGGGACTACTTATAGGTTAGGAACAATTTCAAAGTCAGCTCTATAACCAGAAAGCCTATCCCTGGCAGCGTGGGTGAGACTCAGACTCAGCACACCTGTAGCTATCTGCTGTAGGAATTGCTAGCAGAGTCTCCTCCGGGCTCCTGGGCTACTCTGATGTCTCTCTCCAACTGCTGGGCTATTCACTGGCCTCTTTCCTTGATATTTTTGTTGGCTTGCTCAACAGTCTCTTCCAGACTGAAGCCCCAGAGTCCATGAACTTTTCCAGGGCCTATTGAACTATTCCAGGGCCTCCTTCAAACTGGTTTGACTGGCCTCTTCCCTCTGTTCAGCAGTCTCTTCTAGGGTTCTTCACTGTTGGGGGTCTGTCTTCTCAGCCTGCTCTGTTGTTTTGTCTGGGGGGAGAATCTCTGCCCCCAGATGCTATGTACTCTCTTCCCACATTCTGAAGGGAGCCCATGCTATTTAACTATTAGTCTCAGGAACTTCCTGAGAAAAAAGATGTTGTTTGCTTACTGAGACTTCCTCCAGGTTGGAATGTTTCATTATCCCCAGCTTAGACTAAGATAAGTTCTATGATGGCTGTCTAGAGGAATAATGCCATACAGCAGTAAGAAATACATAACATACATGCATTATATAATAAAATATAAATATTATATATGCTATAAAGAAAATACAGATCAGTATAAAAGTATAAAATCTAACTAATAAAATTCAACTCTTAAGGATAATATAACAGTTGCATATTTATATATTTTATGAATGTGCACTCACATGCACTCATGTACGTGTGTGTGCGCATGTATGTGTGTGTGTGTGTGTGTACACCAAAGCACTTGACCAAATGTCCATGGATTCCCCAGGGTGACATGAGAATCATCATGGATTGCTCTACCTCCTAATTGTTTTGCTCAGAAGTTTCTGAGGTTGTATCAGGGTCAAAACTGCTGGCCTCTGCCATTTTTGTCTGGCATTTTACATGGGATCTGAGGTTTCAATTTCAAGTACTTTTTTCTTGTGAGGCAAAGTCTTTAAACCTTGAACCATCTCTCCAGTCCAATAATTGTGTATTTATATCTAATAAAATAGAAGTGTTAATTAGAAACAGGCCAAAGCTCATATTTTCACATTTAATAAACAACAATGTTTTTAAAGCATAAATTATATAAGATGATACATACATTTATTGGACTTAAGTGACTAATTAGATAATTTATTTTATAATAATTATAAATTTAATTTAATTGCTTTAAAATATCAGCAGACATACTGTATATGACACATGTGAAATTGCAAGGCAAGGAAGTAACCGAGAATCTCCTAAAGATGAAGGGAAATCTGGAGGGTTTTCTTCTATCAAATATCAAGAATAATCACAACACTAGAATATTTAAATTAATATAGTCTCAGATAGGATCATATAAAATGACATAACAACTGTAGACTGCATTTTGGCAGTGCCAAGAAAACTGCCTATTACAGAAGAGAGAATAACAAATTGCATCCCTACCTCATAAAACACAAAACATGATTTCAAATTGATTGCAAACTGAAATCAAAACAAAACCACCTTTGATAGACAAGATGATAGGATCTTTCATTGACCTTGACATTTATATAAAGGAAAAGTTCACCGAGTGAACTACCTAAGATTAGAACTTCTTTGGGCCAGCAAAATATCTCAATTGGTAAGACATCTACCTGAAAACCTGACAACATGAATTTAATCCCAAGAAGTCCACAAAGAGTAAACCAACCTATGAAATTAGTGTTTGTTTCCACTTCTGACATGCAGAAATATGATGCAGAATCTGGACAATAAGTTTTAGCGAATATATGTACAAAAAGTGTTACAATGCATATTTTAAAATATGAAATATATTTCTTTTTTAAATTTTTTTATTATTTATTCAATTGTATGTTCATGTGTGTGTGTGTGTGTGTGTATGTATGTGTGCATGTAGAATCACAGACGAATTCAGGAACCACCATGGACCGCCTCCACCTCCTCCTTGTTTACTCTGTCCCGGGATTCACAGGCTCCGCCCTACTAGGACCAGAAATGCAGGCTGCCCCTGCTTCCCCTGCCCCCCCCTCCCAGCATCTATACGTGGGGTCTAGGATCCGAACTCAGGACCTTCTGCCTGCAAGGCAGAGGCTTAACCCCTGAGCCACCTCTCCAACCCCTAAAATATGAAATATATTTCATAGAATGACTATAAACAAGAATCTTTCGAGAACAGCAAATGAAAAGCATTTGCATTGCATTAGTAAATATGATTATACAAAACAAATTATAAGAAATTTTCATATCTTTAAGAGTAGTAGACTTACTGAAATGGGGAAACACAGTAAGCCTTTGAGTACAGTGGAGACTTTTAGGCATGTTGAACACAAACACAAAATAGCTCAAGCTTCTCTCTTCCCCCCATCTACCTCTGGTCCAGACAAATCTCACAACCCTAGCCCATCTGAACACTCTCCCAAGGAGTCCCCACAGCCACTCTCCCAAGGACTTCTCCACAGCCCAACCTGTCTGAAGTTCTACAGCCCCACCCCATCTGCATCTTCACAGGTCCCCGCTTGTCTGCAACCGAGATAAACTAACACCCTCCCCCAAGGAATTTTTTCATCCATCCCTAGGCAAGAACCCTTCTCATCCTAGTACCTTTCTAACTACATGCCCCTGCCCTGTAGTCATAGGACCCTGTCCTATGTGTTATTTTGGTGTGCTTTGCATCCCTGGTCAGTCTGAGATGTTCTTGTCATAGGTTTGTGTTAATTTAGGAGTTAGAGAACTAAATGTTCATGGTCACCATAAAATCTTTTTTTGTGAACTCAAAGATTGAAAGACAATAGACACTGAGTTTGAAAAGAGCTTTTTTTATTATAGAAGAAAGTTTAATGAAGGGGGAGAAGCACGATCTTCATGCTACTCCACAGCAGGGCAGCAGTGAACCAGTTGTCCAAGACCTGGCCCAGGTTGTGGAAGAGGCCACAGGGGTTCCACAGCCTTTTAAGGGAAAATCTCTGAAGGAAAGGGAGACACCATTGTCAGCACGTGGAATACAAAATGGCTGCTGGGTCATGTTAATTGGGGAAAAGAGCAATCCAGAGGAAGAGACTGCATTAAAGAAATTGAAAGAGTTGGAGAAGTCTGTAGAGAAGATAGCTAGCAACCTGGAAGAGTCGGATAAAGAACTTACTGGAATCCAGCAGGGCTTTCTACCTACAGAATTGCAAACGGAAGCTCTTAGCAAGCTTGATAGTAGAGTAAAGGCCATAATTGAGCAGTTTATGAAGATCTTGGAAGAAATCAACACAATGGTACTCCCCGAACACTTTAAAGACAGTCGACTAAAAAGGAAGAGTTTGGTGAAAAAGGTTCAGGCCTTCCTAGCCTAGTGTGACACGATGGAGCAGAAAATCTTACAGGTGTCTGAACATCTACAGTCTACAAACCTGGCCCTTGCTGAGTGAAGAGTGGTAGAGGCTGTATTGGCTTGAAGAACAGCATCACGACTCTGCTATCTTTGGAAGAGAAGTTGCCTGCCTCTCCAGGGCTGTCAGGAGGATTTGGACAACTGCCAGTTGTCCTACTCCTCTACATATGTTGTCAATGAAAAAATACTCTTTGCCACTTGAAGTGGAGCTGCTGTTTTCTCATTCAGGCTTTGTGTGGCTATGCTGTCCAATAGCTGCCTTTTTAAGAGAGGGCCTCCTTGGGGCTGGAGAGGTGGCTCAAGGGTTAAGCCTCTGCCTTTCAGGAGGAAGGTCCTGAGTTCGGATCCCAGACCCCACGTATAGACGCCAGGCAGAAGCAGGGGCGGCCTGCGTTTCTGGTCCTGGTAGGGCGGAGCCTGTGAATCCCGGGGCGGAAAGAGGTGGAGGCGTCCATGGTGGTTCCTGAATTCGTCCGTGGTTCTACACACACATACATGCATACGCGCACACACACACATACACGCGCACAATTGAATAAATAATAATAATAAAAAAAAAAAGAGAGGGTCTCCCTGCCCAAGTTTTACCAGCTCTTTTTCTCATTCAGGTGCTTGCTGGTTTGGTGAGAGTTCATTTATCTGAAGCTAGCTCCAAGTTTATAGGGCTTCCTGATCTTCAGATTTCCCAAACCTTTCTTAATCTTATGATCCCAGAGGTTATAGATATAAAACCAGAATCACTAAGAGCTTACATCTATTTGAACATGTGAAGAATGACTTGAAACAGATGTTTGGCACATAAACAGTCCACAGTGTGCTTTGTGATGTCCTAATTCCAGAACATCTAGCTGGATAGCTGATTTAAAGATATTTTCATCCTTCAGTAACCCTGCTGTTTGAGATTCCTGAGGTGGGACCTCTGATTGGTGCATAAATTTCCTTGTCCCCAAACAAGCTCCAGAACTTAAGAGTTCAGTGTTGACTAAGTCTTTGCTTAAAACCAGTCCAGAACCATGGCTCACAAATACAAAGTCATGTTTGAAGTTAGCCAGAACCTTCTGTGAACTCTGCCCTTCTGAGCACTAGATTTCCTTTGAGGCTGTTTGCATTTTGTGGACTTCCATTGCCATTGTTATTAAAATAAGTTTATATGCCCTTCAAAAAAAAGATTAATTTTAGAAAGAAAATTAGAAATTTAGAAAGCAGACCTCTTGTGTAGTATAATGTAAGAGAGTCCTGAAAGCAGGATGCCCAAAAGATAAAAGATTCTTTAAAATGGGATTTGTGTCCTTCCCCTCCACTCTGCCGCCCCAGACGCACGCGTGGTCCAGACAGGCCTCACCGCGCCTCAAACCAGGTAAGCTCAGTCCCTGCCCGCCCCCAGAGCCCCAGGCCGCCTGAGTGGACCCAGCTCCTCCCACCATCCAGCTGGAGCCACGCACAGGGTCTGGGAGGAGAAGAGGGCACACCCTCTGCACCCGGCTCTGCCCTCAGGTGGCCCAGGTTTAAATAGCGCCTCACCAACGCCCCATCCCCCCTTCCCCTCCACGCCACGACCCAGGTAAGCTCAGTCCCTGCCCTGCCCGCCCCCAGAGCCCCAGGCAAATAATTCAGTTTAGTGAAAAACGCACAGAAATTAAAAGACCTTAAGAGTTAAAACGACAATGACAAAGTCTAAGTGCAAATCCATGAGAAACAACACTCAAGTAAACAAATCTCCCACTGAAGGAATTAATCCCATAATGTTAGACTCCAACCAGAACAAACCCATGGAAAATGGCCAAGAAAGCCTGACCCAGGATAACGACCTTCAAAATATGATCATTACCATGTTCAATACTATGAAAGAGGAAATCCGGGAAGAATTAAATAATCGAATCAATCGCTTTGAGGAGGAACACAACAGACACATGGAGGAGTTGAGAAAAACAGTGCAAGAATCAAAAATTGGCATAGAGCAGTTAAAGCAGACTCAAGCAGAGTTTAAAACTGAGCTAAAAGACAAGTTATCTGCAACCCAGAACTCCACAGAGAGTCTTACCAGCAGAACTAAGGAAGCAGAAAACAGAATTTCAGATCTTGAAGATAAAGTGGGAGTATTAACCAGCTCAATGGAAGAGATTGTTAAAGCCAAAAAGATGCTTGGAAGAAATATCCAGGAGATATGGGACACCCTGAAGAAACCCAACATGTGTATTCATGGAATACCAGAGCAAGAATCTCAAAATACCACCCCTGAGGAAATTTTTCAAACGATCATCAAGGAAAACTTTCCTCATCTAAAAAAAGGCAGGCCCATCCATATACAAGAGGCATTCCCCACCCCAAATAGATATGATTAAAACAGAAGCTCGCCACGGCAAATAATAATCAAAACACTCCACATTCAAGATAAAGGACTGGTGCTGAGAGCTTCAAGGGAGAAAAAACAAGTCACTTTTAAAGGTAAACCTATTAAAATAACAAATGACTTCTCAATGGAAACACTAAAAGCAAGAAGAGCTTGGAGAGACATACTTCAAGTATTGAATGAGCAAAAATGTCAACCCAGGCTGATTTACCCTGCAAAACTATCAGTCATGATTGAGGGAGAAAGAAAAATCTTCCAGCACAAAGACAACTTCAAGGGATAGATGTCCACCAAACCAGGCCTTCAAAAAATGCTAGAAATGATACTCAAACGTGAAGAAAAAAACAGGCATATCCAGGAGAGCAGAAGGCAAGTATAACACCATTAAAAGCGAAGCAATATACTTATAAAAACCACTAAACATAATAAATGTCTGGAATTCAAAATAGTTTCTCCATTATAACATTAAATGTTAATGGAATTCACTCACAGATCAAGAGACACAGATTACAAATTTGGATTAAAAATCACAATCCATCAATCTGCTGCCTGCAGGAAACCCATCTCACCACAAAAGATAGGCATGCCCTAAAAATAAAAGGTTGGTCAACAATTCTACAAGCTAATGGTTGCAGAAAACAGGCAGGGGTATCCATTATGCTATCAGACAAAGTGGACTTCAAACCAAAGAAAATTATAAGAGACACAGATGGATACTACATTTTAATCACAGGTACAATTCACCAGGAACACTTCACAATACTGAACATACATGCACCCAAAACGGGCCCCTCCACATTCATTAAGAAAACCCTACAGCGTCTAAAGCAAGAAGTCAACCCCCAAACGATAATTCTTGGGGACTTCAACACCGCCCTCTCAACATGGGAGATCAACAGGTCAAAAGCTTAACAGAGACACTTTGGAACTTAATCAAACCCTGAAAGAAATGGACCTTACAGATCTCTATCAACTTTCACCCACGCGCCAAAGAATACAAATTTTTCTCAGCAGCACACGGAACTTTCTCCAAAATAGATCACATACTGGGCCACAAAACGAATCTACACATGTACAAAAAAGTTGAAATTCTAACCTGTGCCCTGTCAGACCATCATGGCCTAAAGCTGGACATCCACAACACAACAAACAAGTGAAAATACACTAACTCCTGGAAACTTAACACTATGATGCTGAACAAGAATTGGATTCAGGAAGAAATTAAAAAGGAAATTCAAGATTTCCTGAAAGCAAATGATAATGAAAATACAACTTACCAAAATCTCTGGGACACAATGAAAGCTGTTCTAAGAGGTAAGTTCATAGCTCTTAATGCCTACATCAAAAAATGGAAACATCAGAAATAAACAACTTAACAATGCAGCTTAAAGCTTTAGAGAAACTAGAGCAATCTGATCCCAAAAGTAGTAGAAGAGAGGAAATTAGCAAAATAAGGGGAGAAATATCTGAAATCGAGATTAAGAAAACAATAGAAAAAATCAACCAGTCAAAAAGCTGGTTCTTTGACAACACAAAAGAGATGAATGAATTTCTAAGTAAACACAACTTATCTAAATTGAATCAGGAAGTTGTGAATTATTTAAATAGTCCTATAACATATAAGGAAATTGAAGAAGTAATCTCAAATCTTCCCAACAAAAAATGTCCTGGACCAAATGGATTCAGCACAGAGTTCTCACCAGACATTTAAGGAGTAAATAACACCAATACTCCTTAAACTGTTCCATCAAATAGCAAAGGAAGGAACACTACCAAATTCCTTCTATGAAGCTAATATCGTTTTAATCCCAAAACCTAATAAAGATTCACTTAAAAAAGAAAACTATAGGCCGATCTCTCTGATGAACACAGATGCAAAGATTCTCAACAAAGTCGTAGCAAATCGGATTCAAAAACATATTAAAAAGATCATTCACGGGGACCAAGTAGGCTTCATCCCCAGCACACAAGGTTGGTTCAACATACGCAAATCAATAAATGTAATTCATCATGTAAACCAGTCCAAAGTCCAAGACCACATGATACTCTCGATAGATGCAGAAAAAGCTTTTGACAAGATCCAACAACCTTTTATGATCAAAACGCTGGAGACAGTAGGAATGGAAGGAACCTTTATCAATATAATAAAAGTTGTATACAACAAGCCCACAGCAAGGATTATGCTCAATGGGGAACAATTGGAAGCATTCCCACTTCGATCAGGAACTAGACAAGGCTGTCCACTCTCACCACTTCTATTCAATATTGTATTGAAGTGTTAGCTGAAGCCATAAGACAAGAAAGGGACATAAGAGGGATTCAAATCGGCAAGGAAGAAGTCAAGATATCCCTATTTGCAGATGACATGATCTTATACCTGAGTGATCCCAAAAACTCCACCAGGAAGCTTCTGGAACTAATTGAGAAGTTCAGCAGGGTGGCAGGATACAAAATAAATGTGCAAAAATCAGAGGCCTTCTTATATGCCCAGAATGAAAGAAGTGAAAAAGCCATGAGAGAAACAATCCCTTTTACTATAGCCCCTAAAAAAATGAAATAACTTGGCATAAACCTAACCAAGGAGGTAAAAGACCTTTACAATGAAAACTTTAAAACCCTAAAGAAAGAAATAGCAGAAGACACCAGAAGGTGGAAAGACCTCCCTTGTTCCTGGATTGGCAGAATCAACATCATAAAAATGACCATCCTATCAAAGGCAATATATAGATTCAATACTATACCAATCAAAATCCCAAAGCAATTCTTCAAAGAAGTTGACCAAACAATCTCAAAGTTCATATGGAGGCACAAAAGACTCAGGATAGCAAAGACAATCCTGAGTAACAAAAACACTGCTGGAGGTATTACCATACCAAACCTAAGTTTATACTACAAATCCATAGTTATAAAGACAGCCTGGTACTGGCTCCAAAATAGACACACAGACCAATGGATAAGGATTGAAGACCCACAAAATTACAGTCTTTGACAAAGGGGCCCAAAGAATCCAATGGAAAAAGAACAGCATCTTCAACAAATGGTGCTGGCAAAACTGGATCTCCACATGCAGAAGATTAAAGCTGGACTCGTACTTGTCACCATGTACAAGACTTAATTCCAAATGGATCAAGGACTTTGATATAAGGCCAGAGACTATAAAAACCATAGTTGAAAGGATAGGGAACTCCCTCGAGCTGATTGGGCTAGGCCAACATTTCCTAAACAGACATCCAATGGCACAGTCACTGCTACCAACTCTCAACAGTTGGGATCTTGTGAAATTAAAGAGCTTCTATTCAGATAAAGAGATTGTAACATGAGCTCAAAGGCAACCCACAGAATGGGAGAAAATCTTCACTAACCACATATCTGATAGAGCTCTACTGTCCAGAGTGCACAAAGAACTTAGAAAACTAAACACCAAGGAAACCAATGGCCCAGTTAAAAAATGGGCCCTGGAACTTAAAAGAAACTTTACCAGGGATGAAATTAAAATGTCTAACAAATATCTTAAAAAATGCTCCACTTCCTTAGCCATCAGGGAAATGCAAATCAAAACTTCCCTGAGATATCATCTCACCCCGGTCAGGATGGCAAAAATCCACAATACAAACAACAACAAGTGCTGGAGAGGATGTGGAGAGTGGGGAACTCTCCTACATTGCTGGTGGGAATGCAGGCTCATACAGCCACTCTGGCGAGCCGTCTGGAGATTCTTAAATTAAAGATTGAAATACCATATGACCCTGCTATCCCACTTTTGGGAATAACCCCCCATACAGCAGAGGTTCACCTCGATAGCACAAGCACGACCATGTTCATAGCAGCACTGTTTACAATAGCAAAGTCATGGAATCAACCCAAATGTCCAACAGTTGACGAGTGGATAAGGAAACAGTGGTACATCTATACAATGGAGTACTACTCAGCCATCAAAAATGATGAATTACTGGAATTTGCCGGGAAATGGATGTCATTAGAAACAATTACATTAAGTGAAGTATCCCAGACCCAGAAAATTAAGTGCCGTATGTACTCCCTAATAGGTGGCTCCTGGTACCAAACCCACCCAGCCCATCTAGAAACAGTAATTGTAAGTATTATGAACAGGAGGGATGGGGTAGGAGGGCCACACCAGAAACAAGGAGAGAAGGGACCATGTTACAGCAGAGAAAATAGGCCTCCATCAAGGACTCAAATAAGTAATGAGACATCTGATTAAGTTCACAGACTTTTGTTCCTGATCATTTACTACTGAGGGGGAGTGATCTTACCAGAAGAGGAGGGCATATAGTCTGCCAGATAAAAAGTAACCGTTGTGCAAATTGGTGTTAGACCCCTCCCTCACTGTGGTTTCCCACTTTTATTACATCTACCTTTGAATGGGCTTTTATCACAAGACTCTAGTTTCACAGCTTTTTGTCTCTGGCCAGGGGGTAACATACAATGCCCACCAGGATGGAGTGAAGGGCATTGCAGGAGCAGCAAAACTGCAAAAGAAAATCAACAAACCACAATCCAGAACTTCAGAGACTCTATATCAACCACCTAGTACTAGGCCAGCTTAATCTCTTCCCATCCTGAAGCTCAGGGAAATTTGCTGAAGAGGGGGCGCTAAGAGTGTAAGAGCAAAAGGATGGGAGGAGCAATGATATGTAAGTTACTGCATACAAGTTAGGGCTGAAGCAATTATAATTGGACTTTACATGCCCTGTGCATTGTCCAACACCCTGTTGACCCCACAAAGTCTAGCATCTGCTAAAGGCACCAAGATCTTTGGAGGCAAGGGATTGGCAGCCACAGCAGTGTTCCTATACCTAAGGGGAACACGGGAAAGGGTTCAGGGAAAGGCCACTGGGTCCTTGTACGTCATCGGAGAGGAGGGCCCAGAGGAAAATCAGGCATGCACAAGAAAGGACTCTCTGGGAATTGGGACGGGAGACACTGGGGGATGGGAAGGGAGGGGGGTGGGGAGGAGGAGCAGGGGGTACGGGGGGAGGAGGAGGGAGGGAGGGAACTGGTGTACCTATTAAGTTTGTATGAGCTGAAATAATAATAAAAAATGTATTAATAAAAAAAAATAAAAAAATAAAATGGGATTTGCCCTGGACGGGAGTTACCACTTAGTGTTTGTCTAGAAGTTTTTATAGAACTTATGATGATATGCTGGTTAGTAAATTGGTGTCAGCTTGACAACTGAAGACACTTCAGGATATATCTGTGAAGAGTTAGTAGTTGAGGCAAGTCCTGAGACGAGACAGCCGGAAATTTTCTTGTGGGACCTGTACATAAGAATTGCCATTTTGTATATGTGTCTCCATTCACTTGTTCACTTGTCCTCCCTATGAAACACCAGACTTGCCAGATGTTATACATAGACTGTTTAACCTAACTGACCTAACTGCATATATGACTCTACCCATAACCAGTCAGCTCTAAATTAGAAAATACTTAACATTCCAGGAGCCCTCCTAGGCTGGAAGAGCAGCCTTTTATGATAGTATATAAAAAATTGTGATCAGAGCGGGTGGAATTATCCAATTAGAAGCCAGCCACTAAGTGCTCAGGGAATTCCTAAGGCTATAGGTAATGTACAGGGCACCATAAACTGCTTATGGGGGACATGAAACTGCTGATGGTCGGAGCTCACCAACCTCCACATGCCAACACTGCTTCTGCTTGAACTTACCCAATCATGTGCCTGCTAGGTCAGAAACTCCTTCCCTTAGAAGTAGCCACTATAAAAACCCTACTAAACTGTGAGAAGGGGAGAGAGGGGGGTGAAAGGGAGAGGAAAAGGGGGAGAAGTACAAGGGGGACTAGAGACAGGTGGAAGGAGGGAGGGGACTGGGGTTACCTATTGAGCTTGTATGATTGAAGAAAAATAAATATAAATTTTTTAAAAAGCTACTGAACAAAGACTCTGAACTCTGGTTCCTGATCAGCTGCATCAGTGTTGGTGAGAATCCGGGCTTGAGCTTGAATAAAGATTCTCCTCATATGATTGCATCAGTGTTGGCTCCTTGGTGATTCTTGGGATCGACAGACCGGGCATAAAACAGTGGCATAACAGTCTGATTAATGAAGACCCATTCCATACTAAGTGAAACCATTCTTGGGCAAGTGGATAAGATGGGGGAAGTACGTTCAGCAATTTGGCATTCTTCAGCATACTTTGGAAGACTTGCAATCTAATGAGTGAAGCTTGTCCCTCTCTCAGCAATTCCTATAGATACAGTGTAGCCAGTTCTCTTGGTCCTTAGTGTCAATATGTACACTCTTGCCAAACTGGACTAAGAACTAAAATGAAGAATCCTAAGAAAGAATAAAACTCTTTTACTGCTATAAATGTTTTGGCTATGAATTAGCAGCAATAGGTAGAAAGTTGTAAAAGACTGGAACAATTTCTTTTTTAAAAAAATTTTTTCTTACATATGGAATGTTTCATGAATGTGTGTCCTTCTTGCTTAGAGGCCATGCTAATCATCTCTGTATCATTCCTATTTTAGTATACTTGTTGCCAAAGTGAGTGCAAGACTGAGGCAATTTCTGGTGAGACTGGTTTTTCTCTGATTATATCAATTAGGGGACCCCATACCCTGTGGGTATACTTCAAGTAAAATTATGATAACTATAACAGCATCCTGTCACTACCACCTGCTGATTATGAAGTTCTGGACTCCAGACTGTTCTCAGGGTGTCAGGAATGCTCTTTTCTGGTACAGATATGTTTTCCTCAACTGTTGTTTCTCTGTCCACCTGTTTTTCTATCCATCTGCCATTCTGCCATTCCTGTTAAAGATAAATCCTGGCCCTTTTATTGCTGCAACTGTCAGCAGTTTCCCTCTGAACCTGACTCTTCCATGGCCTGACTCTGTAACAAGAGCTTTTTTCCTTGCAGCTGGTTTGAATTCCTTTTCTTGTCTATACATACTCTATATTTCTTTCACCCCACTTTTGAAACCTCTTGAAGTCTCCTTATAGACTTCTGAACTTATATTCATTTCATACCTGTGAATGTGCATATAATTAACTATGTTTTGTGTGCCGTGTAGTATGTGCTATGATAGATACTGATAATTACAATCAAAGAGTGTGCACTTGTCTTGGCTATATTATCAAGGTAGGTGGAACTCACTGTCTTGATGCTTCCATTGTAGCCTGGACACCTTGTGAATTTATTGCTACTTAATAAATTCTGACATTGTAGAGAGACAAAGAATGTGTATTTCTGTGTTTCAGTAACAGAATGTTCATAGCAATGATCGATCATTGTTCACAAGCTACTTGCCCATTTGGTTAGGCATATTTTGAAGCCCTTTTTGTTAATGTTGACCTTGACTCCTGTGCTGGCCATGAGCTCTAACCACCATTGCTAGTCACTGAACCAATAGTGCTAATTCCTGGGCTTGGTAAACTCTACTAGCCATAATTAAAACATGCTCTTTTTGTTCCCAGATTAGCTTGTAATTATCTTAGAGTCTTTCTTTTTGCTTACTATAGATTGATTAGCTCTATTGCAGCCACCAATATGCAGTTGAAGTTTTCCTTGTATAACTCATGCCTAGCTACTTTGTCTGTGGGGTGGCCTAGTTTGTTGTCTCTTTTTTTGAGAATAAGTAGTGTGACTAGTGTCCCTTGGATAAGAGCAAAGACCCTCCAAGATAAGGGAGAAAATTACAGCTAGATCAGTACCTGCCTGCACTTAAAACAGTGCTGACCCTAACCTATGCTGGTCTAAACATACACAGTGCTTACCATGTTCAAGTAATGTAAAATATGGAATAGTGTTGTCAAGTACGGGAGACAAACTGGATTGTGGGAAGAAGTAACAGAGAATATAAAAGGTACTTTAGCTTTATTTATGGTTCTGTCTTTTGGGTATGTAGTGGGGAGAAGTCAAAGGTCAGCACAAGTAAACTGCTTCCTACTCCTCTGTGTGGATATATTGCAACAGAAGTGGTTTTTCCCTAACCCTTTAATCTGTTAAAATTAGCTGAACTAGAGAAAGAGTATGTGTTAAAGTAAGGGTCTTACATAGGTTCCTTAGGGAATAGTTTATAGGACTCGGCCTGAGTCTGTCAAGACTGTTTTTCCCAGAACCCTGTCTGTTCTCTAATCTGGTCAACTTGATTACTTCAAACCATCTCACATAAGCATTCTTATTTACTTTCTTCTTTGTTACAGATTCACCATTTGTCATAGTTAGGCACAGGTGTCAACTGGACAGCTGAGGGTTTGAGCTCTGGGCATGTTTGAGGAGAATTAGTGGTTGAGTTGGGTCCAGAACAAGCCTGAAGGAGAATGCCTAGCTGATGGGAAGGGTCCAGCTTGTGGTGGGTAGAATAAAAGATGGAGGGCTGGTTGAAAGAGTCGGTATCCTTGTGTATACTTGACTAGACATACTGCTCTGGCAAGTAAAGATTGTCCTTCTCTCAGTGGTTATGGGGTAATGGTGTGGCCAGTTCTCTGGGTGCTGGTGTTAGTGCATGCTCTCCCATCAAGCTGGACTATGAACTGTAACCAGTAATCATAAGAGACAATAAAACCCTTGTTCCCTTAAGATGCTTGATGGTCATTTATCAGCAAACATGAAGGTGAACTGCAACACCATTTTAACCCTAACATATATTTAACATGTTTTCACAGTATTTATCAGAACCAAAAAGCAGTAGAAATTTACAATATAAGAAACGTTACTAAAGAAATAAATAGGTTTAGCCTATACATTTGAAGTTTGGATTCTGAGTTACATAGCTTATGTTCTTTGTTCCTAAAGTGACACAGCTAGAAAGGAGTGGGACTGTTGAAAAGAAAGTCATTAATGAAGGGCTTTTGGGTATTGTAATCATGCAGTCAAAATGGAATATGCTGTTGTAGTCCACTTCTTCTTTTTGTTCCTTTGATTGCAAGGCAAGTCATTTTCATTGCATTTCATTTTCCCACTAGGAGGTTTTGCCTCCCCATGGGTCAAAAACTATGAGGGTTGATCTGTCATGGATTGGAACCTGCAAAATTCACCAGAGTAAACTATTTCTATTTTTAAGGAAATTAATTTTGGTATTTCGTTCTTATAACCAAAATGTATTGGAGATTAGCCATAGTCTGAGTCCCACCTCAGCCTCCCTTAATAGAATATAATCTGGATTCTAGTATGTGGCACTCCTTTGCATTAATCCAGCTAGGTCTACTGTTTACTTGGACATAATTCTAGCCCTAGGACATGTGGTCCATATAGATACATGCAATGAGGAAAAGCCATTTTTTCAAGGATTGCCTAACTAATGGGGAAAAGCCATTTTCCCTGGTTTATCTAAGTACATTTATACACTTTGGCAATTATCTTCGGTACCTGCTCTTCATGGCAGTCAGAGTGCCATGAATCCCTTTCTAAGTTTCTTGCTTTTCATGGATTCCACGGGCTCTGGAATCTGAGAGTTACATCCTTTCTGTCCTCTAATAAACTCTACCTTAATCCTCTACACGTGTTCTGGTTTCAGTCTTCTACTCCAAACACAAGAACCCTGAAACAATGGGACAGTCATCCTCTTAACATATGGTGCCCAAACAGGGACCCTGAAACATTTGGTAATCCAGATGGGACATTTGACCAGCAGAATAAAGACTGTTCCTGCAACAATATGAATTCATTGTAGTTGAGACCCTAGTAGCTAAAGGAACCACAGTTCAGTCTTCAGGCACACAAATATTAGAACAGAGAGACAACTTAAAGTCAGAGAGGATAGAGAGATTGCTGCCAATGACACCAGGCAAGAGGAAATGATGGGAGCCACAAAAGAGTCGGAGAGAGAGAATGCTATAAATAGGATAAATCTTTTTGCTAAGCTTCAGACCTTGCTAAGTAGTTGCAGGGGAATTTGTCAGTGCAAGGTGTGGGTGTTGCAGAATTTTTATGTTCAGGGTCTTGTGTTCTAGATTAAAAGCAGAACATGTGTAGAGGATTAAGGCACATTTTATTAGAGGAGAGAAAGGAACTCAGGGATATGGAGTCCATGAGGAGGTAAGGAAACCAAAAAAGAACTCACAAACATGGAGTGCATGAGGGACAAGAGAACTGAAAAGAATTTACAAACATGGAATTCATGAGGGGAAAAAGAGATGGCTGGACGGGTCAGGAGTATTTATAGGATTAGGCTATCCCAGGAAAAGTGGCTTTTCCTTTTTGGTTAGCTCCAATTTCTACAAACCTAATTGGAGCTTTTTGTCCCTTAAATCATATTGGTCTGTTCATGTCATGGCCCATCCCTGTGGACTTTGTGGTCAATCTCCTGTGCTGTTTCTTTTGAGGAACTTAGATAATCTGCAATGGAGAGCTCATTTCCATATCCTTTTTAGGCAGTTTTAGAACAGCCATGCTAGAATGGTCTCTGAAGGTCTTTGGAGGTCATCCCCAGGGCTGTGATTGCCCTGAAGTAACACATTTTTCACCAAATTCCCCCAAATTCCTGTTCATGAAAGGATATGGAGATTAGTTCTCCTTTACAGATAAACTCTACATAAGGTGGGCACATTATATTGGGTTAGGGCCTCAATATGGACAAACCAATGAGATGTAGAGGACCAAACGCTCCAATCAGGTTTACAAAAACTGAAACTAACCAATGAGGAAAAGCCAATTTTCCCAGGCTTGCCTAAGTGTTAAAATATGCCTGATCCTGACAACCATTTTTGGTGCCTACCTCTCATGACTCTCCACGTCCACAGTCTGGGAATTCTTTTCCAGCTCCTTAACCCTCACGGGTTCCCATGCCTGAAGTCCATGAGTTCTCCAGGGCACCCTTGCCCCTCATGGTACTCCACATCTACAGTCCACAAATTCCGTTCTTTCTCTTCTCTAATAAAATCTGCCTTAATCCTTTACATGTGTTCTGGTTTTAATCTTGAACTCCCAAACACAAGAACCTGGACACATAAAGACCCAAAAGTGACCCTGTAACACTTTAATAGACAGAGGGGTTGGGGGAAATTGGTGATGTTATCTCTGTGGAGGATTAAAACCAGTTCCTCCAGATGTATTCCTTCAGGATAATCCCAGCAGTGGGGGATGACCTTAAAAGACCTTCAATAATCTTCACAGTTATGAAACTAACTGCCTAATGGGAAGTGAAAGAATGTCATGCAAAAGATAGTCCTCTCTCTAGGACACTGGGGTAGGGACGTAAGGCATGGAGTAAGATAAATAGTTGATTAGGATGGTTAATATGGTAGATTTCAGAGTAGGTTAACAAACAAACAAACAAACAAAAAATTGTGTGGCTATGCCTAACTGGCAGCAACACAGAACATTGAAGAATTATTTCTGTGACTGTAACTGAAGAGGTAGGAAGCCTTTGCAATTATTTTATGGAGGAAAGGGTGGAAGAATTTAGAGAAACAGACTGTAACCTAGAATGCTGTAAGAGAATTTTAACAAAGCCCCAGATGTTAAGAACACACTAATGCTGATTGAAATATGAAACACAAAAACCATGTTGATGAAGTTTCAGATGTAAAGAACTTTCTTAGCAATAGTCTTCCTTACCCTGCTGCAAAGAATTTGAATTTTGTAAATGCCCTATCACTTTGTTACTCTTAGCTTAAAGGGATAGACTAGGTTTACTGGTGGATGAGAGTTCAAGGAATCAGCACATTCAGAAGCAGCACAGGGATTACCCACTACCATGAGGCTCAGATATAAACAGGAAAAGTAAAGATTTGTGGGTTTTTGTTTCTATTTTTGTTTTGTTTTGCTTGTTTTGTTTTCAATAGCAGCTGCCCAGAAAAGGACTATGTAGAAAGGTGTACCCAAGGACGGTGAAGTTATTAGTACCAACAAAAGAAGCCAAGAGCTTTTCACAGGGACAAAGGGAAGCATGCCTAGAGGGTATCTCAGCAATTTGCAAAGCCATAGCCAGCACACTCAGAGATGTAGAAATGCAAATTTGTTTCAAAGACTGCAGGGCAGAATCACTTCACAAAAAGAGCCCCAGGGTTCCCTGCTCCAGCTATTAATGCCCAAGGAATCATTTTGCTGGGATTCATTTTGCTGTATTCAGCTGGCAAGACACTCAGACACTGCTGAAGGCCCAGGAAGAGGTCACATCACATCAGTAGTTGACATTGGAAACATCCACAAAAACTGATTTGAAAGTCAAGTACCGTGCATGAGCCATATTATCATGGTAGTTTCCACTGAGATTGTTACTGAAACTGGTGTAACAGAGACTTGGAGATAAGGGTAGTACTGCAATTTGCCTGCATGTTGCCAAATATTTTTACAATCAAAGAACTTAGGGGAGCCAAGGGCTTTATTAAGGTTTAAATTTGTCCCATTACAATTCTTAGTGCAGTTTGGCAGGATAGCTCATACCAATACCAGCAGCTGAAGGAACGGGATACCATCCACAAGGATTGCTGAGAGAGGGGCAAACCTTACTTGGTGACTACATGTATGCAAAAAAAAAAAAGAATTTGAATTTACTAAACCAGCTTCCCTCATGCATCTACATGCCCAAGGAATGCCCAGCACCATGAGCTGGGCCTTTTTCCTCATCAATCAGTCTCCTGAATACTTCTTCAATACTTGCCTTAACTAATTCTTCACAAATGTACCCAGAGATCACTCTTCAGAATCAAAGCAGCTGCCTAGAAGAGGAATGCTTACAGATATGCAAATGGTCATATGGCAAAGAATTTAAAATTCTTCAAAGAGAGAAAAAAGTCCATGACATTAGGGAGAGCAGACTTTACAAAATCTAAAAAGGTTCAACATGCTTTTGAACACACTCAAATACCATGTGACTTATGTGAGCTCTGTATTCTGCGTCACCCGAAGATCACTGAGAGAGAAGGGACTTGAGAAATGGCTTCTCTAAGCAAATAATAGAGACTCAATCCATCACTTTGGCATGCCTCAAGGTGGATATAGTTTATTTAAGCTCATATTTCTTGTTTCTTTGCTTATTTCTTAAGAAATATTTCTATCTTTTAAATCTTCTCTTTAGTCATGGACCTCCACTCAACATCCACACATGGGCAGAGTCAGTCTCCACTCCTTTCCCCCACTGACCTAACAAAGAGATTTTGCTTTGATCTTGTGATCCTCCCATTATGTGATGCCTGGTGACATTACAAATGAATAACATTAAATCAGTAGCGGATGAAAATTTGCAAAATCTAAAATCAATACAAACCTTTAATGCTTATAAGTTTGTTGTTTTACATTTTGTTAAGGTCACTTAAGTTAACATAATCATACTAAAAAGTGTGTAAGTCAACTACGTTACTTCTATACCTAGATACACATTGGAAAATGCACACTAAAATTTGTGTACGCTAATATTCATTAAAAAGTTTATTTATGTTATCAAGGTCCAACACCAGCAATACTTGCAAGGCCAGAGATTAGTAATACTGGCGAGGGCTAATAACCAGAAGAGGAAACAAGTTCAAGAAAAACAGAAAGGAATTTCAGCATAGAATCTACATAATGAGTAGTAAGCATTTCACCATTGCAGTGAGTGGGCTAAACCAGAAACATCAATGAACACTTTTATGTCTTTCAATGGTATCAGACTTTGAGAAATAAGTAAATAAAATATATTTATATAGTTTTTAAAGATAATAGAAGTAAAAAGATGAAATTCGGTAAACATGGTCAATAAAAATGAAATACTACAGTTGCATTAAATATACAAAATGCTTCAAATGTAAAGACACATGGCTAATTCATACTTTAAGAATTTATAAGAGAACAATTAAAATATTTAGAATATGTTTGCCAAACAATGGAAGACATAGCAATGGGGAAGAAAAGCAAAATAAAGTACTGCTTGCAGCTGTAGTTTTCATTTTTATCATCTGCATAACATATCTAACTTTTTTTACTTGAAAATTTTACATACACTTTATATATCAAACAGTAAGTACACTGTATCTTTGAATTGGCAAAACAAATCATATTGACATTAAATATGCTCATCCCTCAGAATTAAAACAGCTACCTAGAAGAGGAATGCTTACAGATATGCAAATGGTCACATGGCAAAGAACTTAAAACTCTTCCTTCATAATCCCTTTCTTCCTCCATAAGCAAGTGCCTAATCAAGAAGTAAATAGTTTGTGTGCTTAAATAAGAGAAAGCATTGGAAAATACTCAAATAATTTTTTATACAATGGTGTGCTTTTTAAAAATTCTGCAAAAAGTACACTATTGTGTAAAAGATGATACTTTTCAAAAATTCTTCTTCATGGATGGAGAAATGGCTCAGGAGTTAAGAACCTGCCTCACAAGCAGAAAGTCCTGAGTTCAGATCCCAAGTCCCACATTAAAAATGCCAGACAGAAATGGTAGCAGCCTGTACTTATAACCCTGATGGATGGAGCTTGGGAAATTCCAGAGGAAAGCAAAGATGATTTTCGAAGTTACCCTTGGTCCTCTATAGGGAAACTTGTACCCTCTGATACACACACACACACACACACACACACACACACACACACACACACAAAATGAATGAAAAAATAAGTATAAAGTTTAAAAAAGAACTACATTTGTTCGTGATATGCAACCTAGCAGTAGAATTCATTGACGATAAAAATCTTCTTCAAATTGAGGGCATTTATTTGCTCCAGATTTAAGAAGCAGTTGAAGAAATTCTAGTAGGTTTACACAAGAAATCTCTCGTGTCTGAGTTGATCTGAAGAAACATCTATGAGCCTTGACAAGTGTTTTTTGGATACTATTATACTCCTTTATTTGGAAAGAAAAACAGCCCAAAGTCTGGAGTCCACCTCAGTCTCTAGCTTGCCATCTCCAGAAGATTTGAAAGGTTCATTAGGACATATATCTTCTATGCTCTGTGATAAACATTAATATTCAAATAATGCAGGAAAATGTTATAAGAAAAGGATATTAACTAGAGAATAACATTAGACCAAACAACTGGGCTTCCCAGGTGCTCCTGGACCCAATTTCTGTCTGACTATTGTTGTCTGAATCACAATGCAGGTGCCATTTGGCGCTTTAAGTAAGCAGCATGATGTAAGTGCTAGTTCAAGATGACTTTGCAGTCCTTGAGGATGCTAGAGGCGGATGATTGGTCCTTAGAGGAATAGCTGTTGACAGGGCTTGTGAAACAACTCATGAATGATGAACCAAGAAAGCATCCAGCTGTTCATGCAGACCTGTAAATGTGCCACATCACAACCTTAGGAACGATTACAGCAATTTCCCATGTCCAATCATTTACTTCTGACCAAGAATGACAAGAGATGTGCACACACCACCAGGTAGAACTTAGATGTACATTTCACACCTTCTGAGTGCTTACCCTCTGGGATTAGCAAAAAACCACAATCCCAAGTTATCAAATTCATAACTCTGTGACATCTCTAACACATCAATTTCCTTTGTTGTTGAAAAAAAAAGATGGATTAGAACCAACGCTGGTTATGTCTAAAATGAAGGATGAATTTGCCAAAGTTTCAATAACATATTTCTACTGGCAGGTTGGTAGCATAAACAGTGACTGATTAGGACTCATAATGAAAGAAAAATATTTGTAGTAGATCCCACCCTTCAATTATGTATATGAACCTGTACATATGTAGTAAGTAGTATAAATGAAGGTATAGCTTTGCTGTAAAAACAACTCTTTAAGTAGCAACTTGAAAATAGGGCTGGAGAGATGGCTCAGGGGTGAAGATTCTGCCTCCCAAGCAGAAGGTCCTGAGTTCAGATCCCAGGTCCAATGTAAAAAAAAGTCAGGTAGAAAGGGCTACAGCCTGAACTTCTGGACCTGGTAGACAGAGCCTGGGAAATCACAGAGCAAAACAAAAGGTGGTAGAAACAATCCAATATGATTCTGGAAATCATGCTTAGTCCTCCACAGGGACAAATAGTGCTCTCTCTCTCTCTCTCTCCTCTCTCTCTCACACACACATACACACTCTCAAAAGAAATAAAGTTTGGAGGCTGGAGAGGTGGCTCAGGGGTTAAGTCTCTGCCTTGCAGGCAGAAGGTCCTGAGTTCGGATCCCAGATCCCACATACAGACGCCAGGCGAAGCGGGGGCGGCCCGCGTTTCTGGTCCCTGGTAGGGCGGAGCCTGTGAATCCCGGGGCAGAAGGAGGTGGAGGCGTCCATGGTGGTTCCCGAATTCATCCGTGGTTCTACACACACACATACACACACACGCACGTGTGCACATATACATACGCACACACGCACAATTGAATAAAAAAAATTAAAAAAAAAGAAATAAAGTTTGTAAAGAAAAAAAAAGAAAAAAGAAAAGAATCTACTGTATGAAAAATAAAATTCACTCCATCACCATTTGTAGTTTCCCTGGTAGCCAACTTACACTTAAAAAATGAATTGAAAGAATTAATATATACATATAAATGGGAGACTCAAACACAATATTATATAGTAGTTTATTTTATGATATCCCTATAGCATCAATGCTCCTGTAAACTGTTAATGTTAGTTAATACAAACCTTAATACTGCAATTTATAAGAAGATCAAGTAGGGCAAGAGATGCATCTCAGCAGTACAGTATTCAGTCCCTAGAACTGCAAAGATGTAAAAATACAGGCAAATAATAAATAAATGTAGTGTTTAAGTAACACAATTAATGTATGAAGGAATATTCACTCGTATTGCCATCCCACAAACCTTCCCTCAGTGCTCCCTCAATTTTACCCTCTGAAGACCTTATTAACCATGAATGACCTACCCTATTAACCAAGAGTATATTCGTTGCTTTTTTTAAATCTTTTTTTATTTTATAAAAGCTCATCATCTGAGTCTAACTTTTCCCTGCTTTTATTCCCAAATTACAAATGAATATCCAAATTAACATGTGAACCATTTGAATGTAGCTCAGGTCAGAGCACTTGCTTTGCATGTTCAAGGCATTGAGCTAATTTAGCAAAAAACTAACACAAACCATAAGCCCTTCTTATCTACTAAAGATACACAAAATATTATTTATTATAAGTTATATAACAATCATCATAGTTGGGTACAGGTGTCAACTTGACAGTAGATGGCTTGAGCTCTGGACACATTTGAAGAGAATTAGTAGATGAGTTAAACCAGAGTGAACCTTTGTATGACGGGGAAGACCCACTCCATGGTGGGTGGGATTCCACCCTGAAAAGTGAATAAAATACAGAAATGTTTGAGGAAGTTGGCATACTTGTGTACACTTGACCAGACATGCTGATCTAGCAAGTGAGGATCATCTCTCTCTCTGCCAAAGTGTGGAAGTGGTGTGGCCAGTTCTCTCTGCTCTTGGTGTTGATATAGGCTCTTCTGCCAAGCTGGACAAACAACTGTAACCAGATCACCATGGGAATAAAGTCCTTGTTCCTTTAAGCTGTTTTACAGTGATTTTTATCAGCACCTACACAGGATAACTGCAACAACAACTTTACAATATTAATATTTCTTTAACAGATCCCATCACTAAAAAGGAATGAATTTGTTATACTCTTTAATACATTTTTTGCTATCCATCCTGTCAAATGTAGCTTTTGTAACTGAATAAATTTTTTTGTTGTTCATTTATTTATTATATGCATTTGGGCCTTCCTACTAATTCAGTGTGTTCTAACTAAGAGTCTAAGAAAATTTAGCATTTGAATGAGGGAGACAGTCTCTAACAGTATGAGGTAGTTAAATAGTAGCTGTTCATCCAGAAAAAGAAGCTGAAATTTATTTTTGGTGAATAAATTTAAGCAATATATTTATTATAAAACTCATTTTTTCCAGAGTATTAGTTGACGTACATAGTTGCCCATTTTTATATATGTAACTATGGAAATGAGTGTGATGCTGAAAAGCTTAATATTGAGGTAATTTTATAATAATAAGGATTATTAATAAAGATAATAAGGAGATAATGCTTATTTTGAAAGGAAACCATAGTCTTATATACTCCTCCCCATATGAGAGGAATGTTGAATGAAGAATACATACTTTAAAATCATAGGTTCTGGAAGAGACAGAGAACAGCATTTCATAAAATAAAATAGGAAAATTTCTTAACTGTCACTTCTAGATGATGTTTTAAAAAATATTCCTCTTTTCTTTGACATCTTACTTTGACATGATAATTTCATGATAAAAAGTTTGTTTAAATTGTTTTCCAGAGAGTCAGGCATGCACAAGAAAGGACTCTGGGAATTGGGATGGGAGGCACGGGAGATGGAGAGGGAGGGGTGAGGGGAGGGGGAGCAGGGGGGTCGGGGGGAGGAGGAGGGAGTGAGGGAACTGGTGTACCTATTAAGTTTGTATGAGCTGAAATAATAATAAAAAATGTATTATAAAAAATAAATAAATAGTTTTCCAGTGAAAATGTGGTGGCTTCTTCCTTAAATCCCACATAGGAAAATTACTAAGATATACAGGCTCCTCAATATTTCTTAAATTCATCAATGGTTCATAATTCTGGAATATATTTGAAAATTAATAGTGACAAAAATTTTTAACTATTGCCCAACAGTCATTGTTAAATTGATCATAGTATGCAACTATACAAATAATTATATATGAAATATTTTTCTCTGTAGCTTTACAAGCTTGGTATTATTATGCTTTTTAACAAACATAGAATGATAATTATAGAGAATGTATCTATGTGTCTATTACATGCTCACTTAAGTGTTAGGAATATAATTCCATTATTCATTTGATTTTAATTTCAATTTCATTCTTGTGAACCTTACAAAACATGCATAAGGTTTTGTGAACAACTAACTTTGCAAATAGAAATGGAATGATACTTCAATGAGAAGAAAATTAAAAATAGTCCTTAAATATTTTCAGTGAAGTCCATTTAGAAAATTTCAATCATATGAATTGCATTGAAATTATTTTTTATCCATTCCTACTCATGGCTTATATTTTAATTCCTGCTATAAATTTGAATATGAGGAAAAATCCTTTCTATGCATGTGTATATGTGTATGTGTGCATATGTATGTATAAAATGTGTGTGATATAAATGTGTATGTATGTATGATATATACATGTGCATATGATTGATTCATATGTGTACATGCTTATATAAGATATTTTCATGTTTGTGTGAAATATGTGTGCATATATCTACATGTTCCTGAGTGCAAGCATGTGAGGTCCAAGGCCAACCTGGGGTGACAATCCTCATTTCCTATATTGTTTGAGATAGTATCTTTTTTCTTTCAGCACTGTGTAAACCTGGCTACATGACCTAAGAATTCCCAGGCTGTGGCTTGTTTCAGTATTCTTTCTCACAAGAGGAACTTCAGAATCCAAATGTTCTGTCCTACACTAAACTTTGTGAGTCTGGGAATTCAAAGTTACATCCTCATATATGTGTGATGGGTACTGTCATGGTTTGAAGTGTGTCCTCCACAGTCTCATGTGTTTGGCAAAGTCATGGGACCTTGAGAGGTGGAGCTTTGCTGAAGGAAGGTAGTTACAAGGGGTGGGCCTTGAGGTAGATTAGTCCCACCCTTCCTCCAGAAGGAGTCTTTTACAGTGAGCAATCCTGCAGCTCCATCTTTTGTGACTTAGCTTGTCTCCAGCTTCTGCAACCAGCGATTGTACTTCCCCCATGAAAGACTGTATCTCCCCTCTATAACTATAAGCTGAATAAATCTCCCTTTCTCTCTTAAATTGCTTGAATTTGGATGCTTTCTCACAGCAATAGTTAAGAGTAACCATTACAGGTACATTACCGAGTAAACTATCTCCCTAATCCTTGGACTTTTAATTGATACTACAATTTGTTTTAAACTGAAATCTTGGCATAGTGGACACATTAACAAAACATTTTTTTTCCTCAAGACAAAAGATATCAAATTGCATTGAAAGGACATACATAATATAATTATAGCATGAAACTATTCTGAGTAGTACATAATAATTTCATCAAAGTTAAAGACTGTTTACAATATGAAAGTAATTATATTAAGTTGGAAAATGGTCAAAACAGTTTATCTTAAGAGACATAAATTAGTGGGTGAACTTAATATTTTAAAATACTAGTGACAAGAATAAAGAAGTCAGAAAGGACATTTGAAATGTTACCTAAGGCAATGAATACAATTCTCCATCTCCAATATATGCTGAAATCATGTAGGATAACATCTTCATCTTCTCCATTAACTATAATTTTATTTTCTGTCTGTCTTCTTAAAGAGACATTGATACCATATTTTTACAGTGAAAGTCATTCAAATTCTGTCCTGTCATCAATACAAATGAAAGCCAACTCATATGACATAGTAAGTTCAAAGCCAGCCCTTAGCTTCAATATATAGCCTGACTTAAACAAATGATGGTAGCAGAAATGAAAATATTTTTAAATAAAGACCTATAAAACGGGAGGAACAGGAAATCACCACTGACATAAAATATATTTCATCATTAAGCGAAGCAAAAAAAAAAAATAGAAAGGGCCTTGAGAAGTCTCTTGCTTTTAGATTCTAGCAAAATTACATATTTAACAAGACTGATGCACTTAAACATTTGATAAATGAACTGTTTTCCACTACTCTGCATGGAATTGGCTATGGTTTTCTAGAGTAGAGCATGTCATGTTTTGGGGTATATCAGTCAGTTCCTAGTTTCTTTATAGCTTTTGTCATGAAGAAATATGATATTTTGTCCTATACCTTATCTCATAGATAATAAAATATCTTTATATTTTCATCTGATTCCAAGATTTTTTTTCTTGTGCATGTGCTTATTTGTGTGCACATGTGTGCAGTGATTCCAAGATTTTCTGAAAATCTTTTCAATGACTTAATGATCTCCCCCAAAAATATACTGTTCAATCTCCATGTGACTGCATATATTTTGTGGTGTCTCCTGTTGTTATCATCTACTTTTACTTCATTATTACATTAGGGTTGAGAAATTATTTAGAAAAATTTGCTATTATTCTGAATAAAATACAGAAATAATTTTAAAAATTAATTTAAAAACTGCCAAAACTCTAACAAAAAAAAACCAACAGAAATGGTGGACACAAAAATAATACCAATCAAAAGCTTTCATGATTATAAAACCAGGTGTGTGTGTGTGTGTGTGTGTGTGTGTGTGTGTGTGTGTGTGTGTGTGTCTGTGTATGTGTGTTTGTGTGTGTCTGTGCGTGTGTGTGTGTGTGCGTGTGTCTGTGTATGTGTGTTGGTGTGTGTTTATTTGTACTTGAAGAAGCTGAAAATGGAAAGTAAAAGAAAAATTTCAATATGCAATAAAGGTAAAACTTGTTGCTGAACTAAACAAAAGAAAGGAATGGAAGGTGAATGGTATCACTAAAAGAAACTGGAATAGAAAAAATAAATGACTTCGCACGAATGCTGTGAAACTTTGGGTGAGTCTCCTGATGGGCTATAGAACAGTTTCCATTTTCCTCATAGGTAGAATTTTTTTAGCACTGGCAGGTTCAGTGACTGTGCATTACTTTCCAACCTGCTGACTCTATTAAGGGATGTCAACTAGCGCTCTGTCATACCAATGCTTGCAACATTTGATCCATCACAGAACATCAGTATTTCAGGTTCCTTATAGGACCAAAACTTCCATTTTATTGGCGTAGCTAAGATTTCCATACTAGCAGCTAAAATTTGTCATATTGTTTTCTCTGTTATATTTGCTAATTTTTAATGTGTTTTTTTTTCATTTTATGCTATGTGTTAGGAACTTCATAGTTGTGAAGGTATGTTCAGGAATGTACTCAGTGGTCAAGGAAAAGCCTCCTTAGTGAGGAATGAAGTTCGCAGTGTTTTCCTTTTGTTAAAACACAATATCAAAACCATAATAAAAAGTACATAAAGTATGTGTGATGTGTAAGTAAACACATTACAGCTTTTTATGCCCTGGACTGGGACAAGGGCAGACTCCCTGCTCCTCAGGTCGTGACCTTAGTTACCAATAAGGATGCAGCCAAGGGCAGTGCAGGAGAAGCAAAACTGAAACAACAATCCATAATTCAGAACACCAAAGACACTACATTAATCACTTGGAACCAGACCAGCCAAATCTCTCCCCATCTGGAAGGGAACCTTACAGAAGAGAGGGCAGCAAGATCCTAAGAGTCTAAAGATGGGGAGGACCAACAATATGCAAGATACCCAACATAACTTGGGCTTCAGCAGCCAGAATTGAACTTTGCCTGACCTGCACAATGGCTAACATGTCAATGACCCCCCAAAGTCTAGCATGGATTACAGGGGAGAAGGCCCCAAGCAGTAGGTTCCTTAGACGCAAGGGATTAAACAGTCAGAATAAAGTTCCCATACTAACAGGAAGCTATGTCACTGAGTCCTGAACTCTCACTAGAGTGGAGGACTCAGAAGGTTTGGCATTTATACAAAAGGATGTTCCAGAGACTAGGAGGGAGGAATGGGGAGGCATTGGGAAAGCGAGAGGGAGAGAGGAGTGTGAAAGGAAAGGGGCAAGGGGGATAGTGCAAAGTGGGTAGTGGGGAGGGGAGGAGGGAGGGAGAGGACAGGGATATCTATTGAGTTTGGATGATTAGGAAAAATATAAAATGTGGGAGAAAAAAATATATAATTACAATTTTTTTTAAAAAACTTCAAAAAAGAAAGCACATTATGACCATTACTTAATTTATAAAGCTTAATAATACCTTTTTTTGGCTGGAAACTATTTCAAATCCACTAAGTAACATAATTTCAAGTTCACATTGATTCTAACAATAATAAAAAATAGAAACTTTAAGTACTAAAGTTGGATGGGTTAGTGTTCCTGTTTAGCCTTTCCCTTTCCCTATTTAACTCTAGTAGACTTTACGGAGCAATATCACATGCTAGCTTATCCTCTGTCAAGGGTATACCAGATCATTGAAAAATGAACTTCAAATGTCTGAACACAACAAAGTCACCATGTTTGGCTTCAGACCAAACCTCAAGGGATTTAAGTAATGTTGTAAGTTATTCAACCCCTGACTACACACATTTATACACGGTGGTTACAGAATTCTCTTGCTCCTAAGATCAGATCGAGCCTGAAGAAATGCCTCCTCAAGAGATATAGCATACACATTGATTTATTTTTTAAATGTCCTGTTTTCCCTGGACACTTGGTAAGAAAACTCTGAAAGATAAAAACAGAATTTCTATTGCAAACTAAAAGAAAGACTCAACTGGTTTCCTAAAATTTCTTATCAAACTTGTATTAATATTGTCAGAGTCAAAAATTGTGGCTAAGTGCAAATGGACAATTATTCATCTCAGCATGTTAAATACTACATATTCTTCACATTCCTTAAGAGAATCTATCTCAGGTTATATAAATATCGATAGTTATTGATATTCAGTTAAAACAATAAAGTATATCCTATAAATCTTTAAATTAGTGTGTTGCTCTGTTTGATTTTAACCATGTCTCCTAAAGGATGTAAAATTATATACTTCATATTTTATATTAATTTTGAGTGCATATAAATAATTTTATTTTTAAGCCTATAAGAAAAACTTGGCTTCAACAAAATATCTTTTTTGTCTCTAGAATGAATGTCTGGCTGGAAGGAAAAATCTTTCCTTAAGAAATTTCATGCAAGTGTGAATCAGCTCCATGCCTATCCTCATTGACATGAATAAGAAATAAGCAGCTGTTATGGCAGTGCAAAAATTGTACCATCATTTACCTACTCAATTTTCATCTTCTATAATCATATTTTTAGTGGATAGAAATTGAAAAAATAGGCTGGCAAAATAGCTCAGCTGGTAAGATTCCTATTTGCAAATCTGGCAACCTGAGTTCAATTCCCAAAAGCCTACTTGGCAGAAGAAGTAGAGAACTTAACTTCTGAAAGTCATTGTGTGACCTCTACCCAGTTTCCATGACATGTATACACATTCACTCTCTTTTTCTCTCTAATTATTTCTCAAATTTTTTAAAAAATATATGTGAGCTATTCTGGAGATCCAAACAATTTCCCAATTATACAATTTCCATTGCCAAAAATTCTTTAAAGTTTTTTAATGTTTGAAACTAAATGAGCAAATTATTTGTGAGACCATTTTAATGGATTTCATTTGTCTATGAGGAAAAGAATATAAAATGGAACCTAAAATGAACTCTACTTATAGAGATGATGTAAATGCAAAACTACTATGATATATATTATCATATAAAAGTTAATTCTACTGATTATTATAATGATTAAACTTATCTCTATTATATGATTCAAGTATATGACAATTAATGGTACATTTAATTATTATGAGTAGACTACATGAATCTCAGAAACAGTTTTTTTAACCTTCATAAAATATTTTCTCTATGATTTTAGATGTTATACTTACAAATAATATTATTACCTAAGTTTTGTGGTCTGAAGTGTTTGAAAGTAAAATATTTTTTACAAACCCACATATTTGAACACTTAATTCCAGCTGGTGGTGCTATTCTTGGAAGCTGTGGAGTCTGAAGGAAATTCAACATATCAGCATCTAGTGTTTTGAACCAGAAGCTTGGCTGCTACTATGCCTTACGTGCTATTGGACTGAATCCACTCAAACCACGAGCCAAAATTAAATCCTTCCTTCCTTAAATTGTTTTAGTGTTATGTATTTGTCCAAAATTATAAGAAGAGTAGCAAACACAGAAAATTATTACTTGAATTAAATGGTTGTAACAGTAAAACATTTGACTGAATAGTTTGCGGGTCCTTGTAACTGATTATAGGAGCTGTTGGATAGAAGAGCAAGAAGTGCTTTGAATAGAACTTAATGGTCATTCTGGTGGGAGTGTAGAAAATCTGAACATCAGAAGAGATGTGAACAATGAAGATAGTGCTAAAGAGGTTTAAGAGGGTATGAGGACTTTTCCTTAATTGGATTAAAGGTGATTGCTGTTACATTCTGCAAAGACATGGGTTTTTCCTGTTTGTGTTATTAAACTTTAAATGAGTTTTGAAGCAAAAAAAAAATTGACTAGGCTTATTGACATAAGTTACCCAGTGTAATATTAAAGGGCAGAACATTGCTACTGCTTCTTACCTTTATCGGAATTTATAGTGAGAGAACAGAAATAGAGTAGAAGAATGTGAAAAATAGGTAACTTTTGTTTTGTTTTGTTTTGTTTTGTTTTGTTTTGTTTTAAGGAGCTTGAGTGAAGTCAAATTTGTGGAAAAAAATGCAGACAAAATGACAGTTACTGTGAAAGAAAGTTGCACAGTTAAGGAAGCCTGATACTTTTCACTGGGATCACAGGAATGGCGCTTGAGGGCATCAAAGGTTTCAGCATATAAAAATGCTGTATTAAACGAGAGTGCCTGAAAAGAGTGTTTTTAATGACCTAGAGCCACATAGAGGAATGTTTTCCCCAGTTCACCCAGGCAGATAATGTGAAGCTCCTGCAGCTGTGGTTCAAAGGAGACCAGGTGACATCCAAAGCAAGCGGTATCCACACAGTGCTGGTATTACAGATATCTAGAACAGAATCATTGCAGCATCATGAGATTTTCACCAGGATTCCACAGACTTTAGAAGCCAGTTATAAGGTATCAGTTTCCCCATTTGGATTTTACTTGAAACTCTGAAACATGAAACTTAAGTTACTATGAAGATCCCAGGATATTGAAATTTGAGATGTAGGGGGCAGCAAACAAAGAAAGCTTCATGTTCTTGAGTGTAGCTAGCACAAGTGAGGGAGCACGTGTGGCAATATTGGAACCAAAAGGGCCCACTGGAACTGGGAAGATGATATCAGTTGAAGAGGTTTAGTTGTTCTACATGGAATTCAGGGTGTGGTGGCTGCCCCACCACATCTTGATCTTGTTGGGTCTGGTCTTTCTTTGCTATGTCCTCATTGCTCCCTTTTGAAAAAAGAGAATATTTACTCTGGACCACTATATTTTGGAACTACAGAACTTCTTTTCTTTTTTTTTTTCTTTTTAATTTTGCAGGCGCTCACAGATAAGAAGAAACAGACATTATTTCCAGTAGAGATTTTGATTTAGACTTTCAAAGTATTGATAAGCTCAGAATATAGGGTTGAAGTCAAACTGAAAATATTTTAAATGAGATGGTTCTGAACCAATGGGAGCCAAGGGCTGAGTTTTATATTTTGAGTGTCAAAAGTCCTTGTCTGTTTCATATCTGCATTGCTATAGTGGCTGCATGGCTCAAACAATTTTAAGGAAGCAAGAAGATCTATATTTCAGCTTATGATTTCAGGTTACAGTTTATCAAAATAGGAGAAGTTATGCCAGTATGAGAAACCTAGGGTCATATCACACCCACAGCAGAACTGAGCCCAACTTGCAAAAGTTGGCAGAGCACACGTGATTACTTTGATGAAACTTAGAAAGACACACTATCAGTAGAAATATGGAAAACAAATTTTATTCTAATAAAGTTTCAGATAGAGCTCCTTAAAGAATGGACCAGAGACCACTCATTTTACACTGTAGCAAAGATCTTGGTTACATCATGCCTGTGCCCTAAGACTTTCTGGGTGACTAATGGCCTAAGTATTCTGACAGGTGATACCTCAAAGCAGCATAACATTCAGGCAACAGCATGGGCACTACTGGATTCTTTTAGGTAGGTGTATAGAAAAAATAAAAATGTGATTGTCCTTACTACTTTGGATCATCTCAGAAAGATGGTAATGAAAGTTGAGCAGATCATGGCAGCTGAGAAACAGAGGACATGGTATATCAAGAGGTCAGACAGAAGATCTACTTCTGAAGAATGTCCCAGGAACATGCCTTCATTAACTTGACCCTGTCTCTCTAAAATGCCTTCAAGTTATGGATCTATCATTAACCCTTTAATTAAGTCTAAGCCCTCATGACCATTTAAGAATTGACTCCACAAGGTGGAGAGCCAACTTTTAGCATATAAAGGCATTTAAGGGAAAGGTAATATTGAAACCATATTAAGAAGTTAAGAAAAGTAGAACAGAAAAAGAAAAAGGGAAATTTACTGTTCAGTGAGAAGAAAAGCATATATAGCAATTGCTAGAGATTAGTGTCACTGAGATATTTTACACCAGGACACTAAGAAGGATGCCTTGAGTGTCTTTCTAGAACCAAGAGATTGTCACTCAGTGCTGGCTCATGTAAGAAAATTTAAACTCATTTCAAGCACTTTCATTAAGAAAAAAACCCAAGGCTTTCCCCTCCCAAGAACAAACTAGAGAATTGTTTTCCTGGTATTTGTTACTCACGTGGGCCTGTCAAGTACCAGAAGAAATGTAGCTGGGCTTCTAGTGAGCCCTCACACAGTGTCTGTAGGTGGCCGACTTTGGTGTCTTCCAGTGAGGCTGGATTTGCTGATATGCAGAATGTTAGTGTCACGGAGTGCTGCTGTGAGAAAATACTCTTGACTCAAACAACTTAAGGGAGAATGGCTTTATTCCATTTATTGTTCCAGAGGGTATACAGTCCATTATAACAAGGAATACATGGCAGCAGGCATGGTGACTGATGCAGGAGACTGATTCATATGAAACAGTCAGCAGGGGGCAGAGAGAATGAATGAGATAGGAAGTAATGGTGGCTTATCAAAAGCTCGAGGATTACCCCTAGCGATGTTTCCTCCAACATCCTAAGTGTCCCAAACAGTATCATCAGTTAGTGACCAAATAGTCAAACACAGGAACCTGGGTTGGAAAATTCACATTTGTTGATATATGGTCATGAAGGCTTATACGAAGGTTTGAAAGTCTAGGAAGCCAAGCAGTATATGTTAGAGACCGAGCATTCATTTCCTGACTCATGTATGATATTCTGAGAGTGCAACTGATGTCTAGAAAGTATCAGTGATAGACTAGGGAATTTTGACATCAGAATGCTGCAGGCAATGCACAGAGGCAGCCTGAAAAGAACTTTGTGTGCTGCAACCAAGCTACTGGGAGCTCATATTTACTCTGTGCCCACAAGTGATCGGGGTGCTTTCTTTTCTGCATTTATCCCATGCTGTGGATAGATTATGCAGGGAATTCTTCATCACTGAAAGAAATGAAATAAGATTATAGACTTAATCTAGAGAGCTGTTCCCAATGTCACAATCAGTAAGGAAGCAAAATTAAGGAACGACATGTGAGATGTCTGTGCTTGTGAAAATCTCGCTTGAATTTAGAAAGCTGAAGCTATTACCATGCCTACATCTCTTTTCCCATAGACAACACTGACAGGAAAAGAAGCTAAAATCTATTACCTGCCAGTTGTACCTTTCACAGCACAGACAGTGTTGGAAACATGCATATCTTGTGAATGAAGGAAATTGAGTCACATTCAGAATACTGTTACAAATCCATCTAGAATATGAACTTTGTGTTTAGCTGGTTAATCTATTAGTTGGTTTCTTCAGACTAGAAGAGGCTTATACCAAAAGCTTTTAATGGACATGGTGAACTGATCTATAAATCATATAAATGACATAAATTCTATCATGGAGTCTAATAGCAGAACAAAACCCTCCACATCATATGCCAGGTTTGTATATGTATATTTGAAAGAATAAAGAATAAAGCAACACCCATAACTAGTTTTTCTATTCTGTAGTTTAAGGAGACAGATCTCACAGTCTTATACATGTAAACCAAGTACTTTTACCATTGAGTAACAGCTCCCCCAACTATATCTTAAAAATATTGAATCAAATTTTCCTTTCAACTAATATATCTTCTACTAATATATACAAACTATATTTTATAAACTCAAATTATTACTATGTTTTCAGTTTTAGAATTTCATATTCTATCATGAAATGTGATGGAAGAAAGGCCCATCATTCAAAAACACTACTTTGCTTTTTGTTTTAAACTATTACCCTTCAGAAACAATACAAACATTGTGTCATGTGTATATATGAGAAAAAGAGAAGTAGATATGGGAACAGATAAAGAAGAGAGAGAGATAGAGAAAAATTTGAGGACACAAATGTGCACTGAAATGTCAATTAAATAAGTACTAAACGATGAAGTTATTTAAAACTCTACCTATTGAAAAAGCTATTTGCATGTGAAAATGTTTTCATTTTTTAAAACAAGGGATGAATAAGATAATATATCTCTTTCTAATCTTTTTAAAATTTTCTCTTCTTTATATGAATAAAGTAGAGCAGTTCTCACCTTGCTATGTTAGAAATAGTGATTAACTATCTGCCATTCTATATGCTCCTACGTATGCCCCCCCATCAGTTTATGCAACCATATAGATCAGACATTTTCTTTCATTCTGAAATGTTTCTTGTTCTCAATCATATGTGGAAGATGGTCAGATGAAACTTCAAAAAGTCTATACTCTTTGGGGAAATATCAATGGGTTTTCCATGATCATGTGCTACTATGTCCAGGTTTTTATTTTTGTTTCCAGGACCTATTAGTCCTGGAAATGATATCAATAGTTTTAGGTGACTTTTGTTATTTATTGCTTACAAAGACATGTAAAATATCATTTTTTAAATTTTTTTATTATTTATTCAATTGTGTGTGTGTATGTGTGCATGTGTGTATGCGTGTATGTGTGTGTAGAACCACGGACGAATTCGGGAACCACCATGGACCGCCTCCTCCTTGTATACTCTGCCCCGGGGTTCACAGGCTCCGCCCTACCAGGAAACACAGGCCGCCCCCGCTTCCGCCTGGTGTCTATACGTGGGGTCTAGGATCCGAACTCAGGACCTTCCGCCTGCAAGGCAGAGGCTTAACGCCTGAGACACCTCTCCAGCCCCTAAAATATCATTTTTAACTTCACACATTAGATTTATTTATTAGGAAATGTAGAATTTGATAATCTAAGGAAGTTGAGTTAGCATTAAATCTGTGATGGTTAATCTCAGTTGTCAACTTGATGAGAGCTAGAATTACTTGATAGATGAACCTATACATGACTATTGAGAATATCTTGACTAGATTAATTGAGTTGAGAAGGCATATTTATTGTGCTTGATTTGATTCTCAAAGCTGGGATCATAAACTACATAGAATGAGAAAGTAAGCATTCATTGCTTTCTGTTTCCTAATGTGTTTTCTAATGTGTTGGTCCTAATGTGACCAACCAGCTGCGTCAGAATTAAGATTGGGTTATTTTATACAGAAAATTAAAGGAAGTCCAGATGATATTATTAGCTTCTACTTTCCATGGAAAGACAACTTTATGGTGAACTTTTAGCAAATATGATCCTGAACTGCTAAATGACTTTCTTGATGGAAATGGTGGTACTCAGAAAACCATAATTGCACAGGCTAGATAAAATGGAAAACACTAATGTTTTCCATTAATATGTTGATTCAGTAGCAACATATATTATGAGTAAAAACTCACAGTTACGATGTAAGATTTCAATATCATGTGTAAGTGTCTTCAGAATGCCACCTAGCTTAGTCTTCAAAGAACTAACATCCATATCATTATGTAAGACTGCTAACTTTTCATGACCAACTAAACAGTTCTCTCCAGATTATTATGATTAAAGATTATGATATAATCTCATGATTAAAGAGATTATAATACATCTCAGGCCTACTGAATAGAACATGTTGAACTGTGTTAACAGGAGATTCATTGGTGTGGATATGGATTGTGTGACAGTACCAAGTGAAGAATCAGATTGGAAGCTAATCCTGAGTAGCTTCCAAGAAAACTATGTAGCCCAAAGAAAAGGAAATAGCAAAAACCACATAGGTTAGACTTCCTTGCGGTTTAGGTGAAAATTAGGTAGAATAGCTAAATATTCACCAGAAGTATATTTAACCCTTCTCTATTTAATTTACTGGATAATTACTAGTCTGTAAGGTAGTCATATCTACAGAGCTGTCATATAAACAATAGTATCTTCATTTACTTTGAGAAAACAAATTCTTTTTTTTTTTAATTCAATTGTGTGTGTGTGTGTGTATGTGTGTGTGTGTTTGTAGAACCACAGGTGAATTCAGGAACCACCATGGACTGCCTCCACCTCCTCCTTGGAAAAAACAAATTCTTGATGTTGCTCACATTTAAAATATATCACAGAACTAGGGGCTGGAGAGGTGGCTCAGGGGTTAAGCCTCCGCCTTGCAGGCGGAAGGTCCTGAGTTCGGATCCCAGATCCCACGTATAGACGCCAGGCGGAAGCGGGGGCGACCTGCGCTTCTGGTCCTGGTAGGGCGGAGCCTGTGAACCCCGGGGGCAGAAGGAGGTGGAGGCATCCATGGTAGTTCGCGAATTCGTCCGTGCGTGGTGCGCACACATACACACGCATATGCACACAGTTGAATAAATAATAATAAAAAAATTAAAAAAATATATCACAGAACTCACATGACTAAAGTTCTGTGTATGTTCATTAATGCAATCAATATACTTGCTTCTAAAATGTATTATTCAAGTAGTATCTCTAAATCCATGGAGTAAACTTTGAATGAAATGTCAGATTACTAATGTGGAGCCTATCATCCTTTCTGTTAGTTTCTGGAAAGGTAAAAATAATATTATGGAAGAGGAGGTAGTAAGATGGTAAGAGCCTAAAGATGGGGAGGATCAACGGTATGCAAGATATCCCACACAAGTTAGGCCCGCAGTAAACATAATAGGACTTTTCATGGGGCTGGAGAGGTGGCTCAGGGGTTAAGCTTCTGCCTTGTAGGTGGAAGGTCCCGAGTTCGGATCCTAGACCCCACGTATAGATGCCAGGCTGAAGCGGGGGCGGCCTGCGTTTCCGGTCCTGGTAGGGCAGAGCCTGTGAATCCCGGGACAGAGTAAACAAGGAGGAGGTGGAAGCGGTCCACGGTGGTTCCCGAATTCACCTATGGTTCTACACACACACATACACACTCACATACACACATGCACACAAGCACAATTGAATAAATTAAAAAAAAAAAAAGCTATCCCACACAAGTTAGGTCCGCAGTAACCATAATAGGACTTTTCATGACCTGTGCAATGACTGACATATCAATGACCCCCCAAAGTCTAGCATGGATCACAGGCACTAGGATATGCAAGGGATTAACAGTCACAATAGTGTTCCTATACTAATGGGGAGCACAAGAAAAGGCTCTAAGCAAAGCTACTGAGTACTTATACCTCATTAGAGTGAAGAACTCAGGGGGAAGTTTGACATTCACATAAAGGATGCTCCAGGAATTGTGGAAGGAAGAAGGGAGGAGTGGGAGAAAGGAGGGAAGGCGGGTGAAGAGAAGGGGAAAAGGGGCAGAGGGAGCAAGGGGGACCAGGGAGGCGTAGAGGGAGGGAGGGGACCAGGGTACCTATTAAGTTTGTATGATTGGGAAAATTAATTAATTAATTAATTAATAATCAAGATATGATTAAAAAATAAAGAAGACCTTGCTTGAACCTGACTTGTATATTTTTTATTTACTTTTTAATTTTAATACAGCAAGGTACAAGTGTCAAAGTCATCATCTGAAAATTTTGATGGGCACAAGAAAATGTGGACTTGAAATGTTGGTTCGATGTCAATTTTCAAAAAAAAATAATAATAATCAAACTGGTGTCAACCACAGTCTTTCTTTGTCTCTATTTATAGAGAGAGAGATTATTGTAATTAGGAATCCATATCCATAATTTGGGATAAATTCTTCAGCTGAATGTAAGAATAACCTTAGTCTTGTATGTGAAAAACAATGTTAGGTTTCTCAGTATTTTAGTATTTAAAATGAAAGGTTTATACATAGTAAATCACCATATATACCTTATATTACTTTTCAAAGAAGACAGTGAACTCTTATGTGGTCTTGTTTGAATTAATCCATTTTAGTTTGATGGTGATGTCAACTGTTTAGAGAACATTAAAATCTACGTGAGAAATAAAAGCATCTGTTAATCATTTTTCACTACAAACATTAAGTAAGTAGTTTTCTAATAATTAAATCATAAAGCTCCCTAGGAGGTTGGTTAATTGTTTATCTGTGCCTATATTTCACAAGTAAAAATGCTAATGAGCAGAAGGAAGTAAATACAGTTTTAAAATATTTACGTGGAATTTAGGGATCTAAAAGATGCTTAGTGAGTTTGCAAAATCTGCTTACTTTACAGGTAAGTAACTCCTTCAAAAAGACCCAACTAGATAATATTAAAGTTCAATTTGGAGTTTCTGTCTCATGTAAATTTCATCTCCTAGACTTTTTTATTAAAGAATAAAGAAAAGGAAACAGATGTTGTGAGACAAAGAACATTAAATGCAACCAAAGAGAAGAATTCAGAAGACAATATACATCAAAGCCCAAATTTACTTCTTCCATATGGACATTAAGAAAAATCTTCAGACTTTATCATGATGAAGGATGCAAAAGACACACAGATCATGTCAATAGCATTACTGCCACCAGCAAATTGATCTATCTTTCTTTCAGATTCTTTTTATATGCTCAATTTTAGTTATAACTCTTCCATTTTCTCCTCAAATTGCCTGAATCTGGCTTTACCTCTTTTTCATTTTACAAAAATTTCTTTCACTAAAGAGTCCAGTGGCATAAGTGATTTTAAAGTGAGTGATAAATTTCATCTCTTCTTCATTCAGTACCACCATTTTGGATATATATGGCTATTTCCCCTTAACAATACTATTTTCTGTTACCTGTGCTTATGGTTTGTCTTTATTACCACTTGTTTCTCTTCAGTCTCCTTTGTTGACTATTCCTCCTCATCCAAGACATTTAAAAATGGAATTCTACAAATATGTTCCTTAATCTAGTTTTGCATGCTTGACATCCTCACATTAGATCTCATTCATCATTCATTCTATGGATTCAATTTATACATTACAGAAAATAGGTTATATATATATATATTTATATATATATACACACATATGTATATATACACACACATATATATATTTAATATGAGAAGCCTAATGTGCAATCATCCTATGTTATTAAGTGTAGATGGCGCTCACTGTGTCATAGTTAGATACAGATACAAATTTGATAGTCCAGTGTTTGAACTCTGGACACATTAGTAGAGAGTGGCCCCAAGCAAGCCTGCTGAAGACTGCCTAACTGATAGGGAAGATCCAGACCATGGTAGGTGGGACTAGTCCCTGGACAGATAAATAAGATTGTAGGGAATTGATTGTGAAAGTGGGCATTCTTCTGTATATTTGGCTGTATACATTGGTCTGGCAATTAAGGATTGTCTCTCTCAGTTTTTTTTTTAATTTTTTTATTATTATTATTTATTCAACTGTGTGCATGTGCGTGTGTATGTCTGTGTGTGTGTGTCTGTGTATGTGTAGAACCATGGACGAATTCGGGAACCACCATGGACGCTCCACCTCCTTCTGCCCCGGATTCACAGGCTCCGCGCTACCAGGACCAGAAGCGCAGGCCGCCCCTGCTTCCGCCTGGCATCTATATGTGGGATCTGGGATCCGAACTCAGGACCTTCTGCCTGCAAGGCGGAGGCTTAACCCCTGAGCCACCTCTCCAGCCCTCTCTCAGTTTTTATATGGAGATGGTATGGTCAGTTCTTTGGTTGTTGGTGTTTGGTATGGACTTTCCTACCAAGCTGGACAAAGAACTATAATAGGACTATTGTAAGCCACATAAAACATCCTTGTTCCCTTTTAATCCATTTAGTCATAAATTTATCAGCAACAATACAACGTAACTGCGACAGAGTCTCTTTAAAATTTGCTATCAAAAATTAGCTCATGATCTTTACACGAGTTGAAAAAATGAAATTTGTACATATCCCTTTAGATTTGCAAAAAAATAAACTGCACTTAACATGAAAAGATTGACATGAATTTCCTAGAAAATTTATTTTAGTCTTATTTCCCTGTTTAAAATAATTTCATCACAAACTACTGCTATCTTACAGTGAAATTTCAAGTAGTCTTTGATAAAAAAAATTCCTTGAATTGTTTGCTTAATTGTCCAATATCCTTCTAATTAACTAATAGTTGACTCAGTTCTCAATTTATAGATGTAATGTAAATGACTTGGTTCCTTGTCCCTTAGTTTAACATGAAGAAAACATATAAATATGAAGATTTCAGAGTCTTTGTCGTATATTAAAAAAAAAAAAAACTTTGCAGGTTTTGAAGGAACTGGTAACTGTTGTATCTTGGTAACCGGAACAGATCTTTAAGAAAGGAACATTTTTAGTAAGAACAGAGAGGAGAGCTACTATCTGAGATCAACTGAGGTGTGGAAGGACATATCATATGGAAGTAGACAAGGCTCAATGTGCATGTTTGAGGTAAAAAAGAACAAGAAGGGATAGAAAACTGTCTTGAGACTATTTAAAATGGCAGTATGTGAAAGAAACAACCATACACTTATGTAGAATCTTTATCTCTGAGGGTTGTATTCCACTCTCAGCATGATAGGAGTGAATCCAGAGTGATGCGACTAAGGCCAATCTCATGACTTCATTTACATATATAAGTGCTTATTTTAGCTAGTGAAAACTGAATGTATGTTTGTATTGGAAAAAAAATTAATGAGAAAAAGGATAAGAAGCATTTGAAAGACATGATCTCTCCATACATACCAAACTGTAGTACAAAACATCAAACAATCAGAAACAGCAAATGAAAGACAGTAAAGCTCCTGCATTTTCAATTTACAGATTCATAATCACTTAGTTCAATTGTTTCTGAGTTACAGAAATCCAGTGCAACTGACCTGATTCTGTCCTTCACAGTCTTTCATAGACTGCAAATGTCAACAGAGCTCAAGCCATCTCAGATTTTAGATTAAAAAAGGACTGGTTTCCAAGATCATGCTTCTTGACAGCATTCCATTTGGCGATCCACAGGTGTTCAGTTGGAGATCTCTCTTAGTCAGTAACTCTTGGGCACAGCTTATCTTCAGTTCACTATTGTATGGGGTCTAGCAAGGTCATCTGCTTAATCAAAACATTGCTGCTAGGAAGGCAGCAGTGAGACAGGCTACTAGCAGGGCACAACTTCTACCCTCACAAATTTAATTGTTGAACTGGTATTCCATAATTTTGGTTGTATTCAGATTCTTAGAATTAGAAGTAAATCACAAGTTCCAAATTATATTGAAGGAAAATTGTACAAGGACAGAACTATTGAGAGGTAGGGTTCAGTAGGAAAGATATTAAAGGAGTCTTTATCACAATGAACCCTATGGCTTACAATGATTTATTGGTTTCCATTATTAAATACATTTTTCTTTCTCAAATTACCCAAACTCTCATTGTCTCAACCTCAGCTCCAAGCCCATATTCTTTCTTAATAAAAGCAGGACTGCTGGATTAGAACCTATCAGTCCATTTCTGTGACAATTCAGATTAGCTCTGGGATACCTGTTGATTAAATATCAGTAAAGTATCCTCTGGATACTTATTTTCTTGTTGCTGTGGTTAGGTATCTGACAAGAACAACATAAAGGAGGAAGGACTTATTCTTTCAGTTTGAGAGGCTATACAGAGGCTATACTCTGTAGAGGGCAGCTCTTGGATAGAATAGGGGGGACTGGGGGGCAGTTCTGCAGGAAGGCAGCTCCATTGAGGCAAGAGAGAGTGTGTTGCTGCATTACCACACATACTTCTCATGTCTTGGAGCAGCAAAGAGGGAGTAGGCCTAAGTTAAAAAATATGAAAACCTCTTATCAGTAACCCCTTTCTTCTGTCAAGATTCTGCCTCCTAAAGGGACTACAATCTTCCAAACCAGTGCTGTCACCTGGGAGCATGATCTTATCCAAGACATTTCAGATGCAAACCACAAGAGTCTCCCAAATTTTTGATTTCAAATTCTCAAGATTATTACAATTAAATATAATTCTACCATGCAGGTGACTGGTTTCTGTGTTGTGAACTACATATCAAGAGAGAAACATGACTTTTTCTATGAACCCCAGTTCATAAAACACAAATGTACAGGATTGCAAATGTGTATGTGTATACACACACACATATGTATGTATGTATATGTGTATATATATATATATATATATATATATATATATATATATATAAAGGAAATTATTCTTGTGCTTTGTGATTCATGGCCAGATGTCCAGAGCAATTTCTCCTAAGGAGTAGATACTGAATCCAATAGCTACCAACTACTGAATAGCTCCCTGAGATTGAGTTTGATAGCTATTCACAGGAAGCATACTAGGTCTGCATTCATCAGAAAATTTTGGGCCCCCCCAGGATTTGCCCCAGGGCATGGCCGAGCACATGGGAGTAAAGATGGCGCTGAGGGCAAGGGTCTTGGGCGTAACCTGATCACTTCACAGAGAGCCCTAATTGGCTTTCAGGTATCTACCTGCCCTCTGTGCTGAGTGGCATTGAACTTGACCATTAGCACCTGTAGGATGTGTTGACCTTGTGGCACAATTGGATGCCCGTTTTGTGCCTTGGGTTCCTTTGTCTATGTATCTCCCAATTTGTCTATGTTACCCCCCAATAAACTTGAGATCTGCTGAAGGCCAGACAGACTCCATTCCACCACCGAGTCTCTGGAGAATGGAAGCGGAGGTGGGAATGGCCTTTTCGTCAACGCAGCCAGCAGCTGAATAATAGAGTGTGTGAATGAGTGTGTGAGTGGGCTGAAACATGCCACACCATGGGCAAGTGGACACTGCAAGAAAAGGAGTATGTTGTGTTTCTTTGTTTCTCCTTCCTCCCTAAGGTTTGCAGATAGCATGGGATCCAGTAAATGTTGGTTATTCCTGCCCTTCTTAAGCCAGCAGTCAGTTTTTGCAGTCTTGCAGTTAGTTCTGTTGTCCTCTATGATGTCTATAGTGACCTAATTCTCCAGATTCTGCTGTCTGCTATAATGTACTGTATCTACACTCTGGAAACAAAAGATAACTAAATCTCCCTATATCCCTTAAACTGATGTTACCACACAGCAACAGAGAGAGTTACTACTACAAAAAATGATACCATGAGTGGGGTGTTATGAGACTAAGAGGATCTGGTACCAGAAAGTGAAGTATTGCTGTGAAACTGAAAGAATTTGATACTAAGAAGTATTGCCATTCCTGTGATATGGATAATATGCCTTTGGAATTGTTTGTTGGAAGAAATACAGAAAACACTAGAACTTTGGACTGAGACTTTGTGTCTTAGAGTTGGGACCTTAAGGGCCATTCTAGTGAGCTCTTTGAAGAGAGTGTAGTGCTGAGACTGACACAACAGTGGAAATCCAGCAAATGATGACCTAGAGGGGAGCATTAACTGTTTTGAGAATTGGAGAAGGGGCAAATGGTGTGATGTGTTGGGAAAGAGTTTGGCCAAGGTTTTTCCTTACACTGTAAGCTTATCATAAATTGAATTCAAGTGTGTGGTGGATGAAGTTTTAAGGCTACTGAGAAGTAAAGATGTTAGAAGTGCCAGAGCCAGTATGGGACATATATCAAGGAAGGATCTGACCCAAGAGAATGATTTATTCTATGGATAACTGAGCTGCAAGGATGGATCCCTCTAGACCTGAGATGATATCAAAAGGAGTTTCATATGCTGCACTTGGATCTATAGGCTATGAGTTTGTCCTGCTAGGTTTCAGACTCATTTTAGACTGATCTTTCTTGGATATGCCCCCATTCTTTCCTTTTGAAATGGGAATGCTTATTCTGAGCCATTGTATATTGGAAGTATGTAACCTGTCTTTTGATTTTACAGGAGGGTTTGGACATTGGACTTTTAGACTATGCTGGGACTTTCAAAATTGGAATGAGTATAGTTTGCATCATGAGATGGCCATGAGACTATGGTGTCAATGGTGAAAATGTCATGGTTTGAATGTGAATCACCCCCACCTCATAAGCATCTGTGTTTGGATCTTTAGATGATGTTTGGGAAGGTTGTGACAAATTTAGGAGGTGTAGCCTTGCTGGAGGAAGGCAAGTTACAGAGAGTGAGCTTTGAGGTTGGTTAACTCTGCTCTGCTTCTGATGTAGTTGTCCCCTTTTGCAGTCTGCAGCTAGCTCTATTGTATTCCATGATGTCTGAAGTGACTAACTCTCTACCATCTTCTCTTGGCTGCCATGCCTTTCTTGCCCTAATGGAACATATCTTACATATCTTAAGACAATTAAATCCCCTTCTTCTCAAGCTGATTGCTTAAATGTTGTCTCACAGCAACACAGATAGTTACTGCCATGGAGACATACATTTTCCATATGTTTGTAAATGAACAGGTAGCCGATTGTTTATGCAATATGTGCACACAAACTGTCGTTTCCATATTTGTCTTTTAAGCTTCAGATTCTTTTTGTAACAAAGCCATTTCATTCAATAAAGTGAAACAAAAATGAATTTCTGAAGATTAATAGGTAGAAGAAGTAAGATTTTTCAGTCTGGTCCTGTGTAGAGGTGATAGTAATACCCATGATTATGGTGCAAATTCTCCTGGTAAAGTATTTACTCCTAGATGAAATTCCACTATGAGTATCCTTGGTTGAACTTGTCTTGGAAAAATATGTTTCATATTCTGTGCTGACACTCCGCCTATTATCATCCACTGTCCTGTCTTCAAATATCTTTCTACAGGTAGCTCTTAAATGTGTCTTCAAATTAATCTTCATATATTCTTGCACTACTTACATTACTTTATGCCATATCAACTTATGGTCATCTAATTAGCCTTTTAAGTTTCACATAATTAAAACATAAATTTTTGGTTTTTTATTCCTCCTCAATGGTCACAAGCTAACTACATTTCAGAGACCTCCATCACCCACTTCCTGAGATCTAAATATTTAGTTGTGATTATACACTCTATTTCTTTCACATTTCATGCTGCTTACCTAGACAATCAAGTTAAGTATAACATCGAATTCATTCAAAGTCTTCATATTTGACCCTTTTCCATATCATCCTTACCATCTTGTACGCAATTTCCCACAAAAGAATATTGGAACAGCATTCTAATTGAAGTCCCTTCTATGCCCGGACCCTTGAAGTCTGTGACTATTATGATAATTTAATATGATCATAAAATATATTTAATCAAAATATAAGCTTGCATTTGTTAAATCTCAAAGATCCAGAGGAGAACATTTTATTTTTAGCAAGCTATGTAATAAGCTTGTCTCCAGGGGTACTGGTTTTACTCTTTGGTCCTGCTTGAGATTCATGGAAGACATTCATTTCCAGCCAAATCCAATCAGTAGTCTTAGCTGTTCCCTTGCATTTCCCAAATCAGAAATGCCTACAAAAATGCTTTTCCTAAAGCTAGCAACTGAAAATTAAACACTTTTAAATATTATGAAAGTATTTTAACTTATCCCTTAACAGTAAGTATGCATACATTCACTCATTATTCATCTTATTGCTAAGATAATCATGGATCCACATTAAATTGTTAACTGTAATGTTAACAATCACAGGAATTGTTCACTAAGTTGAACGGAGCCTTTAACACAATTTTCTGTTGGATTTCCAATAAGCCCATTTGGCTAATATTAACTAGTGAATGAGATCCTTTATGTCTCTGGTTAGAGCTTATATTTAACTCACACATAGTCCCTTTATTTCAATTCCTCCTTGTGCTATTCCTACCATCACTACTATGGGCATGTGACATTGGAGCTTCAGGGTCATTGAAAAGACCTTAGGTAATAACAGAAGATGAGTATCATTCAATGACTTGTCAGGGGAATTGGTGTTCTCTTTTATTAACAATATACTCAGACTGGGAAGGTTTTTCTGCTTTGAAGAGAAATTTGAAAGGTAATATGATGAACCGACTTCCTACTGTAGAGTTTACAAAGCTCCTTTTGTTTGTAACTTATTGTTACTTTCAGTATTTATGTTTCAAAGGTGTTAGATTGCTCCTTAGAGTTTAGAATTTATCTGTCCAGAACATTACAATGTTATAAAAAAGGGGAAATATCCCCAAGTTCAAACTTCTATTTTCTATAACAAAGGCACAAAAATCCCGCAGAACTCATTCTTCACGGTAGAACTGTGTGCCCCACACGCTGAGACTAAGGACAAAGAATCACACACATCTCTTCTCCCTTAGTTCCCAGCAGTTTTCATTTTTAAGCAACCACTACAAAGATCTTTTTCCAGTTACCAAGACGAATACAGAAAAGATTTAATGCTCCAGGGCATTTCTCTGTGGAAAAAAAAAATCCTATCACCTGAATAACTAATGCAGACCTTAATATGATATTCAACTTTAGGATTCTACGATAGACCTAAGGGAAAAAGGTAAATTGTACTTGAATATATACCAAAATATATTCAACACTCCACCTATAAAGTCATCTTTCAAATGACAGAGAAGAGTAGAATCCTTTTCACATATGCCAGGGTGCCTGATTTATGACAATGGCTGTGTTTATCCACACTAAATAACACTAACAAAAAAATGAGAGAGAACAAAAAGGTGAGCCAACCAACCTTTTTAAATGACAGGTATAGTTCCTGAATTTTAATGTGCATTTTTATAAACAAAGAACATTTTACTGGTATCTACTGATAAAACAATTATGAGGGTGCAGTATCTTTAGTCCTGGGATCTAAAGAACTAAAAAGCCTTTGAATACGTGTGATCCATGTGGGCATTTGACTAATGCAAAGCGATTTACAGAGAAATTACTATCATTTAATTCTCCTTGGATAAGAATGCCCATCTTTTCAAAAACATTTTCTGTGGCAAATATTTCAAAACAAAAAAAGATACAAGTTTTATTGAATCAATTGCATTGAAAAGCAAACGGTAATTACTTTTATTGCTCTTGTACTTCTAAGGTGTCAACACTCAGCAACTTAAAAGATAAGAAAAACTTGTAAATATACATATGCAAAAGCTGATGCATGTAGTCACTTTATATCGTGTCCACAATAAAACTAGCTCACATAATGTAGTGAAAAATTTTGAAGTAAAAACCAAGTCAGAAATATGCTTTTCAGCATGTTGATCAATAATACTAAAAACATACATTTCCAATTTTGATTTTTATCTTCAAAATAAAATTCTTTTCACACATTTCTTTTTTTAACATATGAGGAATGAATGTGCGTTTTCATCACCCACTTCCTACCCTCATCCCCATCTCATCCCACCCTACTTACTTATTCTGCCCTCCAACAAGTTTTCCTATCTCTCCCACATCCCCTGCATGTGCAATACACTGGATCTAGGATACCTGCACATCTGGCAGTGTATGAAAGACTCACCAGTGGATAACCCTCTCCCTTGTCCATCACCATTCCATTCTGTTTCTTAGAGTATCATCATGACTCTTGAGATCTTCCCTTCTCCATGGAAAAATGTTGATTAGATCAGCTATGGTATGGTCTTGTGGAAGAAGACATAATTGTATTGAGTTTTTGGATATAGACGCCTTGATATGAACAGAGGTTATTGTCTGACATTATCTCTCCCCATCTTTTGACTCTTACATTCTTACCACCCCTTCTTCCACATTGTTCTGTGAGCCTTGTGATGGAATGGTTTAGATGTTCTAATTAGTGCCAAACCATCCAACCATCCACAGTCACTTTTACGTTGCACTTTGGCCAACTGTGCTTCTCCATTAAGCATTTTCCATGTGCACAGGGATACTTCTGGGTTGAGTGCTAAGTGCTTCTTTGATATGTATTTAGATGGTAACTTTCTCTTAATTATTTATAGCTAACACTAAGAAATTTTTCCCACATAGGGCTTATATTTTCCTTTTCTATGGGGATTTAGCTGGGTTTGTAGTACCAGAAATGTACTACACTACTTTCACTACAATTGCTGTGAAATAGGCCTCAAAGACATTCAGAGAACAGTGCTTACCCCCAAACCCTACAAGCCACATTTGATCTACAAGACTCCTCTTGACGGAGTTGTTATTGATGCTTGAAGTATTCATATCTGGGCAACGGCATTGATCACTGCCTCTTAGGGTCTTCTTTCATACCTCTGACTCTGTGGGGCTAGCCAGGATGGAAGGAGCTTTCTTCTCTATTCTAGCTCACTTTGTCCCATGTCTAATGATTATTGTGTGTTAATTAGCTGTGGTTCTTGCTATCAGGATCTGGAGCAACCAATATCAATGGTAAATGTTTATTTTGTTTTGGAGGCCATTAAGGTCTTTCTTTCCAATAGCTCCTTAGGAAGTAGCACTTACCTGACAGAGAGAAATCATTTGATCACCTATAACTTTTGGTAGGATCATTTTAGGTCAATTTCTATTTTCTCCTATCTTCTCTCATTGGTCCCCCCCCCCATGTAGGTTATATCGGTTGATCTTTTTTGTAAGAAAATGCCTTCTTTTCAAAAGAAAAATGATTTGGGACTGGAAAGATGGTTTACTGGTTAAAGTGCAAGCCTGAGGACTAGAGTTTTGATCCCCAGAATTCATTTAAGTGCTTGTCATAGTTGGGCACAGATGTTAACTTGACAGTTGAGGGCTTAAGTTCTGGGCACATTTGTGGAGAATCAGTGGTTGAGTTAGGCCCAGAGTAGACCTGCAGGAGATTGTCTAGTTATAGGGAAGGCCCAGCCCATGATGGGTGGGATTAAATCCTGGAATAAAATACAGTCAGCTCGTTGAGAGAGTTGCCATCCTTTTGTACACTTGCCCAAGCATGCTGGTCTGGCAAGTAAGAATTATTCCTCTCTCAGCCATTATGTAGAGATGGTGTGGCCAGTTCCCTCAGTCTTTGTGTTGGCACAAGCTCTCCTGTCAAGCTGGACTTAGAACTGTAACCAGATAATCATAAGAGACAATAAACCTCTTGTCCCCTTAAGCTGTTTGATAGTCATTTAATCAACAATGCAGGCAAACTGCAACAGCGCTACTTGGGCATGTTCCTCCCCATGTAATTAATTTTATTCAGTAGGCAGAGACAGCTATATTCCTTATAGCAAACTCACAAGCCAGATTACTTGTATAGGTAAACACTAGGTTCAACTGAGAGACTGCTTCAATGAAAGAGGTAGAGGGGGACCAAGGAAGAAATGTCAGTCTCAGATCTCTAAATGTACACATTGAGTATTCATACTTGCATACACACATACACCCATACACATAGAAACACGCATACATACATAAACACATGCACAACACATACACATAAACTTGAGTTGAAAAAAATGATGGAAAACTAAACTTGCTTTTTAAAAATTCAATGACTATGAGATGAGTAAGATATGATAAATTATGTATGTTTGTATAGTATAGTTATATCTTTGTACAGTTATGTGAATGTGGAAATACATGTGTGTGAGGCCAGAAATTAATGTCAGATATGATCCTCAGTTGCTATATACTAACATTTTTCAAGCATAGTCTCTCATTGATTTAACTTTCTTGGCCAATGAACTCCATGGCTTGTCTTGATTATCAAGACGAGCAGAGCCATGGAGCCATTTGTAAACCCAGTGATGACTTGAGAGGGGATTTTCTGTGGATTCTGGGAATCCTAACCTATGTCTTGCACTTGTACAGCAAGCACTTTACTAAGTGAGTTTCTTCCTCAGGACTTAAAATAAACATCTCTTTACAGGTTAAGGAATGTATTAAGAAGCAAACAGGATAGATGAATCTGGAAGAGGATACTCCAACACTCAATAGAACATAGTACTGCAATTTCTTGGTGTTTCATGACTTTATGACTTCCATACTTTTATTCTTCAAATATTTATTCCTTTTGATTTCCAGAAGCTCATTGCTTTAAATAATGTTCTTTTGAAGAGCTGTTATAATCTGTGATCACTAAGTATATTTATTCTCCCCCTAAAACCAATTACTTTTCACAGTATAATTTTCAACTTGACTTGTAAATATACCACAGTGATACCTGCCTATAATTCTGTGCGCTACTTGAAATGCTTCTTTAGTCTAATGTCTGCATTTATCCAGACTTGGAAGAATTAATTTAAACATTTCCTAATTAGAATATTTGTGATAAAGTCCTGCGGTAGGATTTTGGAATTGACTGGAAAACATTACCCACTTCTGAAAAAAAAAGAATACACAATAATTTCTTAATGAGACATAATGTTAACGTAGGGAAGAAAGAAACAATATTATATGTAGGACCACCAGCTTTGTAATCTTTTCTCAGTCTCCTGCTTAAGCAAAATATTTAGTCAATTGGTTTCAATTTCAGTATAAGAACAATTTTTTGGAAAAGCAAATACTATGGAAAGGTAATCTAGTTGGCTTTTTAAACTTTAGTGGTTAAAATAGGGGTAATTTGTAGAATCATTACCTTCAGGAACACAGCAAAGAGAGGTAGTAAGAAACATCCTTTCCAGAGCATAGAGGTGTGTAATTTGCTCTTTTGAATAATTCTATAGACTATAAGAAGAGTGAAACTTGGTATTCAACAATAAGCAAGAATTTACCTTCTCTCCGTGATAAACAGAATTGCTTAAGTCATATTTGTGCAGGAGCCGAAGGGGGAAGAAAGATGGTGAGGTTGTTTTCAAGGACCTTAAGATATCAAAGTGGCACAGAAGGTGAGATTTCAATTGCGGAGAGTATGCTATATGTTTCCTGCATGTGAGATGAGTTCCTTGTCCCATCATCTCAAGGAAAGATGAACTAGAACAACACTACAGCAAGCAAGCAGCGTTCAATGGAGACGTAAAGGAGCAGTGCCCAGCAGTGGAAAGGAATCTTAGAGATTGGCTGAAAAGTATCACTCTGGACCTGGGAGCTTTATATTTTGGGTATATTGATCAATTTGGTTCTGCCCAAAGATAAAATAGGCATCCAGGTGGGATAAATTTGGTTGATGAATTCACATTTATGTAGGAGAAATTCTGATGGGTCACAGGTTCACGAAGAGAACAGGCTCAGAAAAACGCACTAGTGGTTACCATGGTGGTGGGTGGGAGGTAAGTACTCCAAAGGTTCCAAGGTTGGAAACATCTGGAAAATTAAAAGAACAAAGATATTGTAGAGCCATTTTGATGATTCAGGGCTTCTCCTGGACTTCAGCTTCTGAGCTAATCTCTGCTCTTCTCAGGGTTGACAACTGTTTTTATCTCAGGACACTGTGATACATTGGTTTATTTGGGCCTCTGACCTAGACCAACTTCCTCCAGAATGGGGCTGGCCTGTTTCTAAAGCCTTTCACTGAAACCATGACTTATCTTCTGTGTGGAACCTTCTGTTGAAATACTTCAAATAATATAAACTATTTTTGAAAGGTGTTGTTGTTATTGTTACCAACTTTCCAATAAAAACAAAAATGAACTGACAAATAATTTGAAAAATGCCCATCGCTTTCTATTAAATTTGTTCCTAAACTCCATTATATTCTAATAAATTTGTTCATCCATCCTCACTTATAGAATAGATATATTTGTGGAGATCAAATTATAATATGTATTCCTTTTCCTAGATGACTTTCATTATGTGATGGGAGATTTATTTCCATGTGAAACAAGTTTTTAATAGACTCCACAAAACATCTCTAATGTGGAAGTGATTAAAATAATAGTCACAAGAACACCAGGAAAAGAATAATTAAGGAAAGTTTATGGGCTCTAAGCAATACTAGTGAGAAAGCAGAAAAAAATTAAAATCTACCCATCAAAATTGATTTGATTTTCAGAAGTTTGACTAACATTATTTGTCTAGAAAGTTAATATGTTAGATCTGGATATTAAGTATATTTTAAGTCTGATTAAATATTTGACATGAGTTCCTTATACACTTAAGGACAAGAAGTACATTTATAAAAGGGGAGATTTAGTATACTATGGAAAGTAGGTGAAGGATGGACTAAAGGGGAAAAATACCTAGGAGGCATATGGGACAGGATATAGAAGGACAGAGGTACTTATAGAAAACTCCTACAATCATGGAAAGCAACCCCACAAGAATTTCCTATGCTAGTAATATTTGAAAATGTTTTTTTTTTTCCTTGAAAAAGAGGGGAGGGGCAAGAAGGGACAGTCCCTGTACAGAAGAGCACAGAGAGGAAAACAGGGAAAAACAAAACAAAACAAAATGCGTGCAGCTGGTCCTCTTAGAACGCACAGAATGGGAGAAAATCTTCGCTAACCACATATCTGATAGAGCTCTATTATCCAGAGTACACAAAGAACTTAGAAAACTAAACACCAAGAAAACAAATGGCCCAATTAAAAAATGGGCCTTGGAACTTAAAAGAAACTTTACCAGGAAAGAAATTGAAATGTCTAACAAATATTTTAAAAAATGCTCCACATCCTTAGCCATCAGGGAAATGCAAATCAAAATCTCCCTGAGATATCATCTCACCCCAGTCAGGATGGTAAAAATCCACAATACAAACAACACCAAATGCTGGAGGGGATGTGGAAAGAAGGGAACTCTCCTACATTGCTGGTGGGAATCCAAGCTCATACAACTACTCTGGCGAGCCGTGTGGCAATTCTTAAAGAAGTTAAAGATTGAAATGCCATATGACCCTGTTATTCCATTTTTGGGAATAATCCCCCATATAGTAAAAATTCACCTCATTGGCACAAGCACAACCATGTTCATAGCAGCACTGTTTATAATAGCAAAGTCAGGGAATCAACCCAGATGCCCGAGAGTTGACAAATGGATAAAGAAAATGTGGTACATTTATACAACAGAACACTACTCAGCCATCAAAAATGATGAATTAATGAAATTTGCCGGGAAATGGATGGAATTAGAAACAATTATATTGAGTGAAGTATACCAGACATATAAAATTAAGTGCCATATGTACTTCCTAATATATCCTAGTACCAAACCCACTTAGTGACACACTCAAAGATAAATCTCTGTAATATCTACAGTAATTGCAAAGATTATAAGCAGGGAGAGAAGAGAAAGGAGGGCTCCACCAGAAACAAGGAGAGAGGGGATCATGCTACAGTAGAGAAAATAGGCCACCATCAAGGACTGCAAATAGATAATGAGACATGTGGTTGGGTTCACAGACTCTCTTTATTGGTACTTGCATCTGATGTTGTATGATCTCACCAGAAAGGGAGGGCATGGAGTCTGGCAGATAGAAGAGACTGACACCCCCCCCACCATGGTCTCCTACTCTTATTTCATCTACCTTTGAATCTACTCTTATAATAAGACTCAATTTTAACAGCATTTTATCTCTGGCCAGGGGGTGATTTCCAATACCCATCAGGATGGAGCCAAGGGCGCTGCAAGAGCAATATACTAAAAAAAAAAAAAAAAAAAAAAAAAAAAAAAAAAAAAAAAAAAAAACATAATCAACAAACCATAATTCAGAAAATCAGAGACTCTACATCAATCACCTGGAACCAGGCTAGCCTAATCTCTCCCCATCCTAAAGCTCAGGGAAATTTGCAGAAGAGGGGCGGTAAGATTGTAAGAGCCTAAAGATGGGGAGGAGCAACGATATGCAAGATACTCCATACAAGTTAGGGCCGAAGTAATCATAATAGGACTTTGCAGGACCTGCGCAATGACTAAGATATCATTGAATCCCCAAAGTCTAGCATGGATCACAGACACTACAATCCTTAGAGGCAAGGAATTAACAGCCACAACAGTGTTCCTATACTAAAGGGGAACACAAAAAAAGAGCTCTAGCCAATGCCACTGAGTCCTTACACCTCATCAGAGAGGAGGACCCAGAGGGAAGTTTGACATACACATTTAAGGATGCTCCAGGAATGGGGGTTGAGAGGTGAGGGAGCACTGGGAGAAAGGGAGGGAGGGGGGAAAGGAATAGGAAAAGGGGAGAGGGAACAAGGGGATCCAGGGAGGGGTGGAGGGAGGGAGGGGAATGGGGTACTTACCAACTTTGTATGAGTGGAAGAAAAAATAAATAAAAAAAATTAAAAAAAGAACACATTGAAATTAAAACTATATGAGAAGTAACAGGAATGTGACGCTTTCTGATAAGCTGTTGGTCAGAGAGGTCTCAAAGATCCCAAAACATTACAGGCTTTTGCCGTTGCTCTTGGTTGCCCTATTACTGGAGATGCAACATATAAGGATCACAGGACATGGGAAAAATACATCAACTGGAACTGGCCTGAGAGCTTTCATCTTGCTGGATCACTTACACAGTACCAAGAAATACTGTAGAATCTACTGAGGGAGAAATATAATCAAAAACCTTATCAACCTGTGATATCTGCAAGTTGTAATGTTGTAATAAAGAATCACCACGGCAACAGGTGACCCCTAGCATGAGACCATAGTGGCATGAGAACCAAGGAGACCAACAGCTTTCTGATTGGACTTGAGACCTGCTTATCAGAATGTAACAAATTCTTGTAACTGTTAACTAGAACAAAAGTATAAAAGAGAAGGAAATAGATCACTAGGGAAAAACAGACTATGAATCTATAGAGAAGAAGACATTAAAGTTCTCTGTAAATACCTGCTATTATACCCATAGATTGGAAGAGCACTTAGCACCAGATCTAAAATCCATCTTTTACGACAGAAGTAGAGGATCTCAACATTCTGATAGGATGCAGCCTATCATTGTATAGGATGCAGCTTATACACATTGGAAGAGCAGTGAAGTAGAAAACAATGGCCATTCAAAATGCAGAGTACAGAGGACCTGAAATGCTTATCTGGAATCAGGCCAACCTTATCTCTCCCCATACTAAGAATTAGGGAACTTTGAGGAAGAGGAAGCAGTGAGATTGTAAAGCATAAAGATGGGAAGGTCCATCTTTGAGCAAGACATTCCACTCAGGGCTGCTGCATCCAGGAACTCACTGTAGTAAGATTGTCCTTACCAGACCTGCATAATGACTGACATACCAACATACTCCCTCATAGACGAGTGAGGATCTTAGGATAGATAATTATATGTAGTGGAAACCTTGGGTGCTAGTACTGGAAGGGTAAAGGGGAGTGGTTCTATCAGTGGGATGGCCTGAGGAGGGACCACTTGGTATGCCACAGAGGCTTGAACCCCCACAAGAGTAAACAACCCTGGATCCCATAGACATGGACAAGCAGGAAGGTGGGAGGGAGTAGGATGGATTGCTGAAGAGAAGGGAATAAGGGAGGGGAATAGGAGAAGGAAAGGACTGGGAAAAATATTTTAAAATTAGATAAAAATAAAAAGAAGTACATTTATTAGGTTATGTATGAATGAGGAAAACATATTGGTAAATATCTGCATAATTAAGAGTTTTCTTCTAGCTTGATGAAAGTTTCTATCTCTGGACTTAGTCTGTGAAAAAATTGAAATGTCTAAAATAATACAGAGAAACACAAACCTAAAATTTTGATTAGCATATAGCTGAATGAGGTAGTAAGTAAAGAATCATAAAATTACGTTTTCACACTAGAATTCTCAGCACAAAGAAACAAGAATAAATGTAATAGAAGTCTTGTAAATAAAATCTTAAATTTCAATATAAATAATCAATTGTGAAAGAAGAGAGGTATATCTGGAAAAGAGTTGTGTGCAAATTATGCAGGCAAAAATCTTAGCAAAGTACGAGAGGGAGAAAGACATCAAACTGTGAATCACTTTTCAGTACTGTTGCCCACATCTTGGGGTTCTTATCTCTTCTGAATGTCCAGCAGAGAATAGGCTAAGGTACAAATGGCCAAATAAAACCTGTTATTTGGTTTCAGTAAGACAAGTGAGAACTAAGGACAAGCACTGCATAATTTTCAAAAAAAATATTAGGGCAGAATTAAAAACTTAAAGGATTTTTTCTGCTTTGATGTCAAAGCTAAATTCTAAATGGAAGAGTAGAGAGAGATATCATTATTAATTACAATAGATTGCTGTGAAAGAAGGTACACCTCCACTTGCATAAAAACTTCTATAAATCTAAAGTTATCAATATTCATTTTAAGTATGAAGAGCCTCATCCTCTATTACCAGGATATATATATATATTTATATTTATATATACACATATATATATATTTATATATACGCATAATAGTATATCCCCAGAAGCCAAAAAACCACTTGGAGGTCATCCATAAACACACCCTTCCTAGATTGTAACAAAAAGGTAATAGAAAGGAGCTGCAGGAAAGGGAAGATAAGAGATAAGATAATAATAGTGTGTTTCAAAGCTGTGAACTTCAAAGAGAGAAAGGTTGAAGGGGAGAAAGAAAAGCAGAAAGGGGTTGGCATTGTTGAGAGGTGCCAGAAGCAAAATGAGAGCATTTGAATGATTCTATGCTCACTGATGCTTCTGTCGTCTTACAATCCTTGCCTCATTTAAAATCCAACTCCAGAGAAGGAAATTTTTCCAATTTACATAATGACTTTAAGACATTCCAAAATGTTAGGCAAATTTGATTTTTATTTATATTTAGCAAACTAATCATTTACCCTGAGAGCTCTGATATTTAGAGACTTATTTTATAACAGTTAAAAGGTTGATAATGTCTCCTGCACTACAGGAGAAGTATAAAGTGATAGAAAAAATAATTTTGTTTGTGTCAGAAAGCCTGACAGTTGGGCCAAGTATTTGAGGGGAATTGCAGCTACTTTCAATTATCTGTCCTTAGACACTTGTGTTTCTCCTGGTGCCCTACCTAATGAATAGCTCTTCTGCAGATGGTGAGAAACCAGGATTCTTAATTGCTATCAGGCTAAAATTAACGGCAATCATGAGCAATGCTAGAGAAAGAATCTGACATAATATAGTCCATCTGTCAAGAAAAGGAACTTGAATATTTACATGATGATATATACAGTATAATAAGTAGTAAGGATAATTTAAATGTTATGAAACCTTTTGAAATTCTATTGGCTAAAAAGTATGGCATTAATAAAAGTAGATGCGGCAATTACAAAGCTATTTTCACTAGACTAATATGTTTCCACTTCAATTCTTGATAATTATATTTATTAATCAATCCTCAAATCTATCTTGGAAGCAATAAGAATATTGCCTCAACCTTTACATCTTTCACATGACTTTAAGTAACAAGCTGCCATTATCAAGTTCAATAGCTCAGCTCTTTCTATTGACCATCCTGATATCAGATAATATCAGTATTTAATGGACTCACACGGAAAGGTTACAGTGTCATGTGTATGGAAACAAATAATGGAGGAGACAGACACAATTTACATCAACCCCGAACAGTTCCTTAGGGAACTGTACAGTTCCAAGACAGAAAGCGGGCCAGGGCACAGGGAAAATTTAGAACCTCAAAAGCTGCTAAAAGAATGGAGAGTAGGGTAATCTTATCACTTTAGAGTTTGTGGAGTACATTTTGGGCACAGTACAGATTTTCTTATGCATGTTCAGTCTGTTGCATTTGATGCTACACAAAACTTCATGTATTTCCTATCTCATTAGCAACTTCAGTCTCCTGCCAAGAGTGTATTTTAGCATTATAATGAGAGGAAGGTCACCTTCAGACACTGGAATGTCTCTGTGCCTGAGCCAGGAGCAAGATTTTGTTGGCCTAGGCTGGGACATGTTTCAGTATTCCTAGTTGCCAAGTGATTTTTTTTTCATATGCTAATTTTGTAAGGCTTTGAGCAAGGTTTCCTGGACTTCGCTGAACCTCTCTTCATGCATGTATACCTTCTGGAAATTTTTTTTGAAAGGCTGATAATGTAAAAAAGCAGAGAAAGTGAAATTGAATGGCTCCTCTCTAAACCTTGTTGGACTTTTTAGAGATAATGAACAAGAAGCCGTAAAGTGCTCTCACTGCCTCCCACCTAAGCTCAGTCTAAAAGCTTCAGTTTAAGGAGTGGTTGGTGAGGGTAAGAAAGTAGATGCTCTAAGAAATGAATTCACCAGATGAAACTATCATGCGTTTTTATATGATGCAGTGTTTACATCATGGCACAAAATGGAGTGGCTCTTAGGTGTGGTGATATTAATTTCCTTCCAGTGTACACAAAATGCAGCTTTCAATTTTGGTTTTGTTCATCATATTCTCCAGGGAACTGAAGTGAAACTACTTTATCCATTGTTTCTAAAGATAAGTGACACCAATGCTTTACCCAAAATGTCTGTGTCTAAAAAGTAGCTTTTTAGAGTTTCCCCATAACTTCCCCATAAAATTCATGAGTGCCTGGCGGTGTCATCCCAGTCTTTACTTCTTGGGAGTTAAAAGCGGAAGCACTCTCAAGGTTCCGCAGCAATGCGCTGTTGTAGTTTGTACTTAGAGTTTGTTTCTGCCAACACCATCATAACCAATTTGGAAGTGATCTAAATAAAATATACTGCAGATGACATTTCTGTGGCACTTTCCATTATCTTGGCTAACTTGGCTCTTCTATCACTAAGGCGAATTATTTTCCTTGCAACTTGGTGTTAGACGTATACATTTTACTTTTTAACGTGTTTATCATGAATCAGTTTCCAAGAGTGGAGGGCATAAGAGGCGTAAAACAGTGGAACGTTGCCTGGTAGGAGGGCAGAGACTGTCAGAGCAGGAAAGACAGTAACTCGGACAGGCAGAAAGGCTAACACTTAAATGCAATTTCCGATTTTAGGGGGAAGAAATTATTGGACCTTCTTCAGTACTGTTCACTTATTCTGTTGCCCCTCAGGTCTTTCCTTTTCCGCTTTTAATATTAGATTTGGGGAGATTCAATTGACTGCCATGCCCTACTGCCTAATCAGTCAGTACAAAAGCACCAAAGTCAAGAAAAATATTTTAAGGGATGTCAGTTCTATAAAAGTCAACAGAGATAAAGAGATTTATTGCTTCTATCCTCACTGCTGACCTGATTCTATTGGAGTCAGAAATCAAGAAAATCCGATTGTTTGTGTGTGAGTATGAAAGCAAGCAAGCATGAGAAATAGATTTAGTTTACAGGGGAAAAGGAATAATATTTGTAAGTTGTCAGAAGTCCCTCGAAGTTGATATTTTATTGTGGTACCTGACTCTGGATTTATTTTTCTTTTCTGTTGACAGAGAACACAATGTAATAAAAGGTGTGATCTTTTGTGATTTATACTTATTTGTTCATTAATTCATTCACTTAGTTAATCATCATTTATTGTGCTTCAATTGCATGTTTAAAGTTTCAGGCTTTATGATAGCAAACCACACTGATTTCACTATATATTTCTCGCAAGTCAGTTAATGTAAGACCGACATTAAACATACCTTCCCCAAAAAATGAGGAGGGCGACCGAAGCATTCAAGTTACAGACCAACTGACTCTGGTGATTTCAGTAGTTTCTAAGTAGCATTAAGTCAGAACTGAGAAAGAATGTACCATCATCGGAGCATCCTTTGATTAAAAGATGAAAAAACAAATTTAGAAAAGTATGTAAGAGTAACTATAAACTATATTGATTTAAGGGGAGAATCTGCCACAGTTTTCACTAAAGCAGTCATTGTCAAACACTGCAAAATTTACCTGGATTGACAGCATGTGACATTTTATGGATATACCACTTTTCCTGTAGGGATCATAAAATCTTTAACCTCCATGACAACTACACTGACAATCAGATGCTCCCAAATTTTAATTAAAGCCAGCCAGTAACAGCAAGATAGCTTCAGAGAAAGTCATCATGGGAAGTGTCATTGCAGCAGATCTCTGGACCAAAGCCATGGTAACCAGAAGCAGATGGGATGTCCTAGGTGTGGCTGACTGTCCTGCTTCAGTGTGGCAGATCCCCTGCCGAGATCCCTTCTCAGTCCACTAGGCCTAATGAAGTGCAGCCACATCTTAAAGAAGCCTTGTATGGCAACCCACTCTCACATCGTCTGTTCTCCACTTGACACCTTGCTGGTGTGACGTGAGGGTGATTTTTCCCAGGACTACCTGTGTATATAAAAATGGAGCACATCAGCCCTGTGACTCAGACACTGCAGATCCCTCTTGGAAGAAGGAAGAGAAAGAAGATTACTCAGCTGGGAACCATCTGAGGTTCAGGGCAGGAATTCAGAAATTTGCAAATTCCTGTCATGGGTCCTGACCACAGCACCTGCTCCACTGTTTTGGACTGCTCCCTGTTGTCATGGGAAGTTGAAGCTGAGAAGCACAGAGCCATGACTTTGTTGCTTGTGGCATTGAAAGGCTTCGATGATCGTGGCAAGCTCTTGTGCATTGTGCACCTGCCAGAGGTTCAAATCCCTTTGCTCCACTGCCTCTCACTTAGATTTTCATTGGTCTTGTTCTTCTGTCACTTACAAAAGCATTCGGGTCGATACATATATCAACTTTTTGAGTTTCTTTAAAGAAAATGGGGGTCATTTATGCTCCATAATTGTAAAATATTACTTAGCTATCTTATTTATATATTTTATGCGCTAGACAGGGGTTGGGGAGAGAGACTGAACTTGTGCACTACAGCATGAGTGTTGAAGATCAAAAGGCAACTGTTGGCTGTCAGTTCTCTGATTCTACCCTGTGGGATGCAAGGTCAAACAGGTCAATAAATTTATGAACAGACATATTTACCCACTGGGCCATGTCACCAGTTCAATAATTGCAAAATATATTTTTTAAATTCACAAGCAGCAAATAGAATAAGGAAGATGAATCATTTTCATTTTAAATTCTATCAATTGCCTTTCAGTCTTCCTACATAAAGATCAGCCTCACACTTTTTCATATATAAAAGTTATCACATATATATTGATGAACAGAAATCACAAAAGATAAGAAATGATATAACATTTCCTACAGGCTAAATGTATGCCTACAGTTCTTATATATGTGCATGGTGAGGTCCTTTTGCTAGATGAAAAATATTAAAAGAGTATTATTTCACAGTCATGTGAATATGAATAGTCTGAGGTTTAAATTAAACTTCTCCATCATAGTTAGGCTCATGGATATTACCTTATATTCATCTTATTATTTGACTAATAATTATGAAATACTACATTTTGTTTATGGTCTATGATGTGCCATCCCAAGTGGAATTTTTTTAAAGCTGAGCTTTGAATTGTTTTAAAAAAACTTCAAAAGAAGTTTAGATTTGCTTAAATAACTAAGCAAAATTTATCCAAAGAAAACTCTAATAAATGTCTGTTATACATGTTTATTAGATCTTTCTGAAGAATAATTTATATTTTGAGTATAATACCAAGAAAAATCTAAAAATGATTTAAAGATGGATATATATTTCATTTTTGCTTATAGTTTTTTTAAAATGATCCCAAATATTTAAACTACTATGAAATAATTACTAGGATAAAGAATTTTCAATATATTTTAATATATTGGAAAACTGAGCTGGAGAGATGGCTCAGGGATTAAGCCTTTTCCTCATAAGCTGAAGGACCTGAGTTCAGATCCGGGTTTTCACACTGAAAAAAAAAAATGTATCGGAAAGTCAATCATTTTGTTTCTATAACCTGTCTGTTTTATAAAAAGTCCTAAAGAACCAAAATCATGAAATATCAATTCTTACAATTGGATAGTGCTTCTTTAAAAAAAAAAATGGGAAGTCTTCAATACAGAAGATTCTGAAATTTTTCCTAGGGAAAAAAATTAAATAATTCATATTCACAAAATTTGAATATATTTTACATAATTATTCCTAAGGGCAGCACAGTGATAATCATCCTCATCAGAATATATCACCTAAATTTTATTCTAGGAATTCATAATAGGTATCTGAAACCCATAATGGTTGTCAAGTTTTCCACTTTATGGTTTCTTAATTAAATAGGAGTATTTAGTACAACACCCTCAAAGTCTTAAGATTTTTTAAAAATATACCTGAATAGGGAGCTATCCAATTAAATTGGTCTTCTTTTTTAAGTTTTTTTTTTAAAAGAACCTTTATTTTTTAACATGTGCATTTCAAAACACAAGAAGCGATGAAAAAAGTAATCCTGTCACAAGCTGAACTGGACATGTCCTAGATCCTGCATGTGCTCACAGCATCCCATGAAGCAACAGCTTGTATCGTGTGTCGTATGGATTCCTACACATCAGAAGCACTTACCAACTAAAAACTGCAGCCTCTACAAGTACTTCCATATCCAAAAATACCTCACACCATCTCAGTTTGTCACACAAAATTGTAATCCTGTCTTCCTTGGCAACAAAAATTTCATGGAAGACAGAATGGCAACAGGCCTTTCGATCGAGTATGGGAGAAGCTACAATCAAAACTCTGCATTCACTTAAATCAATTTAAAACCAAACATAAACAGCCTACACTGTACAGTGTTTTCTAAGTGTATTATTTAATCTATGCTAATATATAGAAAGAAATTATGTTCCCGATGAAATAGCATGGGCCTATAGTGTAGCCAGAAAATGCAATCAATGGTTCTCATCCAAACCTGGCTGAAAACCTGCGCAGCTCCTTCCCTTTAAGCATCTCCTATCTCTCCTCTTCCAGCCTAAAGTGAAGAGGTGGCGTAGCAATTCCATGTTCAAGAGGAATCTCTTCTGTTGATTGTAACACTATACTTTTTATCGTACACTGTCATTTTGGGACATTTACAAAGCTTAGATGTTATGGAATGAACTTTGTCACAATGAACACAAGTACATTACCAAAAATGCAATATAGACCTATATTGAAAACTGTCTTGTAGATGTGGAGATGCTAGCATAAAACCCTTCCCTCTCTGACTTTTTCTCTCTCAGTACCATTCTGTTGACTTAAGTTCAGGACGACACTACCTCCAAGAAGTGGATTAACAGAAGGGCCTCCCAGATAGTCCTTCCTGAAAGCTAACAGGACAGTTACAGAGATTATCCTCTTACTTGTCACACACATTCAGCATCTAGACTTATTTTTTAACACCCAACAATATTAACTAAAATACATGCCTGAACAATGGTTAGACAAGCTGAACCAACCACTAGGCACAGAACTTCTTTCTGCACAATTCTTCCCTCACCCCACAAACAGTCACATCTGCTCCAAATAAATCATGAAGTTCAGCAATGTCACTTAGCGAATGGTAACAACCCTTAAAGGGTGCTGGTGTTAGATCTAGAATTCAAGCACGTTATGCACTGTTAAAGACTAGGTATTCCCCAAAAGGACCTAAGTTTCCCCACTACATAGATAGCCGCACTGAATAACCACACATACACCTAGCGAGCCTACAATGAAAGTCTCTTCTAAAGAGGAGCATTCTGGCCTAAGAGCCCTTGCCAGCTCTATACCAACCCACGGGTTAAGTTTATGCAACTGTGATGTTTTGTGGAGATGTTACTATTTAGCTTCCTTTGAGTCTCCTAGAATGCTTGTTTTCTCTGAATTTTAATGTTTGTTTAATTTCACCTTACACTGGCCACTTCTCTAAATCCTAGAAAGACTAGATGTATAATATTTAGGCTTGTCCATCCTTTATATACACTATTAAGTAAGTGTTCTTGATGAGTAAGTGTGACAACCTGAGTTCAAATCTGAAATACCTACTAAAAAAGTTAGAGATGACTGCATGTGTTTCAGGAGCTCAGCACTGTGTGAAAGGAGGGCAGACACAGGAAGACTGCATGCATTTCCTAGGCACCATTATCATCACAGGTATAGCAAGAGACCCTGTCACAAGTGAATATGGCAGAATGGGATTAAATGGCCCTTCCTCTGGTCTCTGCATATATGTATGTGGTATGCACACTTTTCATGTGTATTCACATACAACACATATATGCTACACACACACACATACACACACACATACACACACAAAAATAGGTAAGCCAAATTTGCAAACACTGAGGATGATTATAGTATTCAGTTTCTTATCATCTTCGGCTAAAGCCATGGAGAGAGGACTTGATTATAATTATGTTAATATCATAATTCCATATGTTACAAAGCTGATATTTGTAGTTCCTGACCAAAGATTCAGCATTTGGTTGCAAAATTCTGGGGTGCTCATACTGTTTTTGCTTGTTTGTTTGTTTGTTTTCTGCAGTTATTTTTCTTAAGAAAGTTAGACTTTGTGAAATAAAAATCAACTCTGAATGAGAAAAGAGATTATGATGTTTCCTTAACTAAAAATAAACACTATCTATTGATAAGAGTTTTGAAACCTTCACTGCAATGGATGTACAAGGGTCAGAACCTAATCAGACATCAGAAGGGAGGTGCTAATTAATTATTAATTTACAAAAATACATAGCATTCATTGTTGCTAGAGTCTGGTGTCTTTTTTTTTCTGTTTTGGGCATGTGTGTGTGTGTATGTGTGCTTGTGCGTGTGCATGTGCGTGCACGTGTGTGTGTGTGTGTGTGTGTGTGTGTGTGTGTGTTAAAGAGAGAGAGAGAGAGAGAAAGAGAAGAGCACTGGAGAGAACGCACTGTGTGGGCCTGTGGAGGGCTGAGGAATCATTATGGATTGCTGTCCCTCCTTATTTTGTTCTGGAGTTTCCCAAGTTCTGCTTTCCAGAGCTGAAAGCTCAGGCCTCCACCATTTCCATTTGGTGTTTTCACATAATATCGAAGATCTGAACTCAAGTCCTTTTGCTTATGAAACAAAGTCTGACCCCTCTCCCCACCCAGCCTTCCCTTCAGTTTATCCTTGTGTCCTTAATTTGCCTTTGATAATCCTGGTTTATGGCTTTGTTGTTGTTGATGACGATGATGGTATAGCTTTATATTTTCTCATCTGGTTTCACTTATCCATGATAAATTAGGTGGGCATTTTAGCTATTAGAATACAAAATAGCTATTTCTTTTTCTCTGTTTTAAATAATTAATTTGACCCAGAATAAAAAAATAACAAAATTGAGAATCTTCATTAGGTCTGGGTGGGCAAAACTTTCTACTATGGACAGTATTTGGCTAGATGACTGCAGTAGTTAGCCTGCAACATATAAATCAGTATCAAATGACTTAAGGGAACAAGGGGTTTGATTGTGTAGTTACAGTTCTTACTTAGTCCAGCTTGACAGGAGAGCTCACACCAACACCAGGGCCCAGGGAATTGGTCACACCATCTTTATATAATGTCTGAGATAGGATCCCTACTTGCCGGACCAGCATGTCTGGCCAAGTATAGACAATGATGCCAACTTTTTCAATCAGCTCTCTGTATATTATTCCAGGGCCTAATCCCACCCACCATGGGCTGGGCCCTCCCCATCAGCTAGACAATCTTTTTCAGGTTTGCTCTGAGCCCAACTCAACCACTACTTCTCTACAAATGTGCCCAGAGCTCAAACCCTCAACCGTCAAATTGACACCTGTGCCTAACTATGACGTGGCAACTGGAGATTTGTGTCATTTAATGGCTAGAGTGAAGTCTGATACCTTTGTTGAATATTACACAGTATCTTTCCAGTTCAGCACTGAGTGTGAAAAACACAATACCAGTGATAGATCAGATAAATTCTCAGTTCAGCAATCCCACCTTGGAGAATGACCCCCTCCACATGTATTTGTAGTGATTCTGAACACTATCTATGAGATGAACATATCCATCCCGCCACAGATTGCTACATGCATAGAGTACTGAGTTTGAATTGAATGAAATGCACTTCTTTTGTGAATAGTATAAAAGATGAATAAACTTGTCTGTGATGCACTTTGAGGCAAAAATCATACCTTATACTAAGTATTAAGGGAGAAAGAAAAAAATAGTACAAAAGTGTGTTTGTGAAAGAAATATCATACTATCTTTGCCATGGGTTTTCCTATAGAAAACATGTTTTGAAAATTCAGTTCAGGTTTTAGTGTAGACTTTTTCTTCAGCCAATTTTATTTCTGTCCATACCATGAGTTTAAAATTAAGAATATTTCCAGTCCTGGCCAAATATTTACCTGTAATTCCATAACTGAATTAAAGCAAACATGATGCAGAACTGCCGCAAAGACTCATTAAATGAGTGACTTCTAAATGAGGACGCCGAGTGCCCCCAGTGTGGCACTTAGCAAGCCCACAAGCTCTGACAAAACCTGCTTCCCAAAACGGACACCTCTTGCAAGAAAGCAGGGCAAAGCTCAGCAGGAAGGCAGAATGTTCAAGACTTATAGCAGCAATAAACAAACACGGCATTTAAGATGGTTAAAAGCAGACAGGTTAAAAAGTTAGAAAGGCTGGGAGGTAATTATGGGAGGTCTTTGAAGGACAAGGAGAGCCCTTCTGAGAGACCCAAGGGATGACTGCTTCTTTTTCTATGCCCTCCTCATAGCTATCATAATGCTTGTGTTAGTTGGTTTCCTGTTGCTGCAATAAACATTTGAGAGAATCACTGAAGAAGGAGAACAGGTTTTATTGGCTTACTGTTTTGGCAATTTCAGTCCATGAATAATAGTTGGACACATCCCTTTTGGGTGGGCAGCAAAGCGACTCATTCAGAGCAAAGCTACAGAGCAAAACTGTTCACCTTGGAACTGGGATGCAGAAGAGATTGAAGAGGAAAGAGGAGTCCTACTCTTCCCTTCAAGGGCATACCCCCAGCTCATGGCAGATGAGTGAAACTAGGACCCGTTCCCTTCAGTCACATTATCTCTCAGTAGTACTAGGGACTGGGAACCCAGTCTTCAAAAAATTAGCCTTTGAGAATTAATCAGAACCCACTGATGATTAAGAGCAAAGAATACTGGAAAAACTGGTCCCAGATTTATTATAGCAGTAGAAGCCTTAGTAGCTGTTGATTATTTCTCACCACCTGGAACCTTACTTGAGTTCTTGCTCTGCTTTCTCGGCACCCCATGGTTCAGATGAGCTGTGTAAATCAACTCCTGGAATAATCTCCTGCCTTCAGTCTGTTCGCTTCTGTGTCAGAGATTCTTGACAGATACGCCATGCCTTACACTGCCAGGCAACAAGCACTGAGATGAGTATATTTTATTTCAAATAAACATACAAGAAGATGGTGTGAGACTCACCCTTTAATTTATTCTTATAAATTATGCCATGTGATTAATGCACTAGTAGCTAAAACTGTCTCTTGGTCATAGCACAGAAATTCCAGAAAACTATTTTGCTGGCTGGTTAAAAAGCTACTGACTTTAAGACCAGCTTATGATTATTACAGCAATTCCCCAGCTGCCATGCAGAAACCTTGAAGATCAGGCCCCTGGGATAGCAATCAAGAAGTTTGGAATAAATGAAACTCAAATACAAGAAGCTTGTTGATGGTCAGCACTGCTTCTCTTGGCAAGAATGCACTTGTTTTTTTCTCTTCCAAGAAATGATTCGGATGACACTTGCTGTAGACATCCCTTTCCTCCTTGTCACACATTAATTGACAAACTAGGTATGTAGAGTAGGAATGCAAAAACAAGTGCTTATTAAAAAAAAAAACTTTCAATTAAGCACACACAATGGCAAACCTGATTGCCTGATAATAATTAGCACCTGATTGTTGTAGCCCAAGTCAGCATTGGTGTTATTCCCATCACAGATCTTTAAGACTCTAGACATGACCCTCTTTCTCTACGCCCCTTGTCATAAAAGCTAAAAGCAAAGTCAGCATCAAATTCTTGATTCTGTATCTATCACAGAGACAATGCAGGAGAGTTTCCTAATGAGTTTCCACAAACACAACCAATTTGTTAGCATTGACTGGTCACTTCAGTGAAAGAGCCAGTCAATTTAATCAAATTGGCCAAACTGGCCTTAAGCTGCAGTGACAAATGGATGCAGTCAAAATAATCAAACTAAGTAAATAGACTTGGGGGGAGACACTTCACTATCCTGTAATGGTTCTGAATCTTAACATGCTTGCCCATAAAGCACTGTTCTCTGCTGAATGGAGAAGTGTTAAATTTGGGGCGCACAAAGCAAGATCCCTGCTCACCCCAGTGGTCATAAACAATCATGTGAACGAGGAAAATAGATGGGCAGATGGAATATACTTTCCTTACCTCTTGTCTGAGGGCATGCCCAGGAGTCCTACACCAAGTTGTCTAATCACTGGCATGTGAAGAATCCAGAAGAGACATTGCCCCTAGCCACAGTATAATTGGTTATATACATACTGTATAAACATACATTTACTGGATAGTGGACACAGAAACACTGAATTAGAAAACATACCCAAGCGGCTCTACCAGGAGTGTAAGATGATAGACAGTGGAGCCCGCTTCCTAAAGCCCCAAACAATCACGGTAATTCACTTCCAACTGCTGCCCTGCTGGCACTCTTCCTAAGCAGACAGGGAGCTGCTGCATCTCTCAGATAACAAGGTAATTAATGTTAAAAAGGAAGACCAGATTGAGGAGGGTCAGTTGGAGCTTCGGAATTACAAAAAGGTAGAATTAAAAAGACCATTTCCATTTGCCTCTAACTTTATTTATTTTTTTTTCTAAAGCTTATTTTAAAGAGATTGGAAAAGGCCAGGGTAGAGATGCGAATAAACAAAAGCTATTACAGGAAATGAAATTCCTTTCCTCCCAGCCTCATTCCATCATGGAAGTTTTTTGAAACCCCAGTGATGTCTTATAACCCAAACCTCCAGAATTAGGTTCATTTACTTTTAATGAGAATAATACGATCTGATCTGTTTGTGAACACCATTAGGGATGATACCAACCTTTCCCTAAGCTAAAACCCCCCCACCTTGGTTTCCCCATTCTTAACTTTGTTTCTTATAAATAGGTAATGATTACTTGTTAAGTACTTAAATGCTGTTGACAAAGGCTACAATTCCAGCACCAGCGTCTGTAGAAAATTTTGCCATCAGAAATGATGGTTGTGATGGTTTGAAATGTGTCCCCCACAGTCTCATGTGTTTGGCAAGATCATGGTACCTTGAGAGGTGGAGCCTTGCTGGAGGAAGGCAGTCATAAAGGGTGGGCCTTGAGGTGGATTAGTCCCACCCTACCTCCAGGAGAAGTCTATCTTTGGTGCAAGCAGTCTGCAGCTCTCAGCTTCCAAGATGTCTGCGGTGACTTAGCCTCCTCCAGCTTTGGCCGGCCAGCCATGCCACCTCTGCCATGAGAAACTATCTCCCCTCTGGAACCGTAAACTGAATAAACCTCCCTTTCTCTCTTAAGTTTCTTGACTTTGGGTGCTCTCTCACAGCAATAGTTGAATAACTATGTATAGTCTCATGCATGATATAAAAGAAGTAATGACAGGCTGGAGAGATAGTTCAGCAGTTCAGATCCAAAATCCCAAGTAAAAACGCCAGCTGGAAATGGCAGCGACCTGCACTTCCAAGCCTGGAAAGCACAGCCTGGGTATGTCCAGGGCAAAGTACAAAGGGAGCTAAAGCAATCCAGGGTGATTTGCAAAATCACCCTTTGACCTCCGTTGGCATACACACAGTCCCTGATACACACAGACACACATAGGGACATGCAAAGTAAAAAAAAAAAAAAAAAAGTAAGGACTTCCAATACTGAAGAGTAATAGTGGACACTTATTCATTATTAAGAATTTGGGGGCTGGAGAGGTGGCTCAGGGGTTAAGCCTCTGCCTTGCAGGCGGAAGGTCCTGAGTTCGGATCCCAGATCCCACGTATAGACGCCAGGCGGAAGCGGGGGCGGCCTGCGCTTCTGGTCCTGGTAGGGCGGAGCCTGTGAATCCCAGGGCAGAAGGCGGTGGAGGTGTCCATGGTGGTTCGCGAATTCGTCCGTGGTTCTACACACACACAGACACACACACACACACACACACACACACACACACACACGTGCGCGCGCGCACATACACATGCATATGCACACGGTTGAATGAATAATACTAATAATAAAAAATTAAAAAAAAAAGATGTGCCATGTCTGGCACTGAACATTTAAAAGAATTTGGCTCAATGTTTCATTATGCACTAAAATTTCATAAAACCTTAAAGAGGTAAATAGGGGGCATGGACAGATGGCTCAGAAATTAAAACCTTTGCCTAGCAACCAAAAGGAATTAAATTCATGTCCTAAACCACAATGTCAAAATGAAAGGTAGAAATAGAAATGGCGGGCTGGAGAGATAGTTCGGGGGTTGGGTTCTGTCTTGTAAACAGAAGGTCTTGAATTCGGGTCCCCAGGTCGCACGTAAAAAAATGACAGGCAGAAATAGCGGCAGCCTGCACTCCAGGGTGTAGCAAGAAGGAGGTAGAAGTAATCCAGGATGATTCCCAAGGTCACCCTTAGTCCTCCATAGGGACACATGGTACCCTCTCTCTCTTCTCCCTCTCTCTCTCTGTCTCACACACACACACACACACACACAAGCAATAAATAAATAAATAAAGAGGAGAATAGGATTATTTACCCTACTTATTTCAAGATAAAAGATAAAGTGCAGCAGAGACATACAGTTTGGTAAAGGAAATTAGGCTGATCAATGGAAGCACTGAAATCTGAATGAGGGTATCCAACCTGAAATCTTTTGATTATAATGTTACATGAATAGGTTAACCTCTCAAGACCTCCTACTACAATCAAAGAAAGAATAATAGGAAATAGTTTGCAAGTCTATTGAATTGCAAGTCTATTACAATGAATTCTTAAGCAAGTTAGTATACAGTATTTTAAACATATTTTATAGCTGTTTGGCTATCTATGATGTATATGATTATGATGATCTAACATACAAACACATACACATTGCTTAATTGTGAATTGTCAAAAAATTTAAAAGTTTTTATTGTTTTCTTTCCAGTATAATTAACATCCTTTTAGAATTAGAATATATTTAGTAATTTTCAAATCTGAAGTGTAATAGTTAATCTCAATTTGACCCAAATAGAATCCCATGAGAGAAGGGACTCTGTAGAATTGTCTTGATGCTGGGCATGGATAACTCGTCAGTGGGTAAATCTTGAGTAAAGAACCTCTCCTTCAATTGTCTGGCATTAAGCTAATCTTCAGAAAGATATAGCATCTCTTGAGATCTCCCATCCATCGTGAATTGGTGATAGACCAGGTACTATGCATGGTTTTCGGAAGTGGACATCATTGTAGTGGGTTCTTAGGTGTGCCAGCTCTATCACAACCAGAGGCTACTGTCCAGCATTATCAGTGGTGCCCACCTTCAGACTCTTACATTCTTACTAACCCCTCTTCTAAAAGATTCCCCAAGCCTGGGAATGGGTGATTTGGTTCATAGCTGAGCACTCCGCAGTCACTTGTTTTCTGCACTTTGAGTAGCTGTGGTTCTCTGCATTACCCATCTTCCATTACAAAAGTATACATTTTGGCTGAGTGCTGAGAGCTTCTCTAATCTAGACCAATTTGTAGTGATTAGCCTAGGTTAGCACTGACTGGCTTAGTTTCAGTTTTTCAAACACTAATTGTATATCTGATCAATACGACTTATGAAAAATCCTAGTCAGCTCATAACTCCTGATACTGGAGTGTGTGATACACCCTGAAACAGAAGTACAGTCCATGACTCCTTGACAATTGAAAGCCCAGGAGTGAGTTTTCCCAACGGAGGCCTGCCTCATTAACCTTTGGGTGAGGGCAACTGAAGGAAGATTGCAAAAGGAGTTTGAACAACTTTAGGAAAGATGACAACAAGTCTGAAGTAAGATGACTTGTGACAGAGGCTGCCTGGAAAGAAGAGAAAAGGCAAGGAAATTGGTGACTCGCATGGGAAGTGACAGGAAGAAACTATTTGGGGGTACAAATGAGCTCAGTGGGAAAAGAAGCAGAACATGCACTGGAGGGAAACCACTGAATTATGGGATTGTGCCTCCAGAACTCTCAGCATAGCCATGTTGTCTCCTAGTCCACGGAGCAGGACTTGATTTATTGTGTAGCCTGTCGCCTTCCTCCTGTGCTAGAGGAGCAGCAAAGTCAATTCCACCAGGGAAATTCGCCAACACTTTCCCTCTTTTTGTCTCTTTCATTCTTTTTGGAGACACAAGCTACAAATGCAGATCCGCTCTCCTAGGTAGCGTCCCCACAGACCGAGGGCCCCTTACCAATCCCTAGATACAATTTTATTCCGTGTATCTTCTCTCCATCAGGGCTGACGTCTCTTGAAAGTGCTAATAGGATCTCTCCTGTTCAGGCTTTAGTACATTTACATCTGTTCTTTCCAATGAAAGGGTTTTGAAGTGAAGTGATCTGGGATGTAAATGCCTTTGCTTAGTGCCTTTCTTTGAACTTCAGGTGTTGCGCATACTTGCCTTCCCCGCGGGCACTGTTAATAGACTGTGTAGCTGACGTCCCCTCCAACCCTAGAATCTAGGTCACAACTGATTGCTCCGCGCACAGCATCTACCTTGTTTCCTGGGACAGCCTGTTTCCATTTTGAATTAAATATCTTTAACACATCTCTAAACACTGTGAAATGTTGCAGTTATGCAACTGAGCAACAGGAGCTCACTGGCTAGCACTTCTTGAATGTTGGGCAGCAAGAGCTGTGGCCATTCTGCACTCTACCCCATGCCGTTCAGCTTGTAAATGAGTAACCAAATAAACACTTCGCCTGCTGTGTGTTCAATGCCTCTCCGCTGGCATCACTTGCTTGGTAATGGATGCCTAAAGATGAAGAACAATAGTAGGTGGGAAGTAGGGTAAAGCTCTTGACCCGGAAAGGATTTCATTGATGTATATTTTTTAATAGAAACAGTGTGTGTGTGTGTGTGTGTGTGTGTGTGTGTGTGTGTGTGTGTGTGTGTGTGTGTTTCTAATTAGGAGGCAGAGAATTTAAAAATCTAGAGATCTGGTCAAATTTTAATTTGTTCATTCATATGCAACTGTAGTCGTTGCATTGAGATAAACAGAATTCTCCCTTTCCAGAAAAAATGAGTGACTTACAAGGCATGGAGACTGATGTGTTAATTAATCAAGGGAAAGTTTTTGGTGAAGACAGAATGGCGAAGGGCCATTGCCTCCTCACACACTGTATATTGGATACACAATAAAAAAAAGTGCAGAAAAATGTAAGAAATCATAGGAGGATGAGCAGATTTCTCCAAGTTACTCAAACTCATCTCCAACTGCAGGTGAATAGAGAGAGACAGAGAGACAGAGAGAGGGAGAGAGATTCTGAGATTTCTAAGATTTAATATCTACACTCCTCATGACTTCTCTGAGGATTCACCTAGAGGTGTGTCACCCTATGGCATCAATTCCACAATTTTCTAGTCAGCTAGATGGAACAGTACACATCAGGAAATTTATGAAAGCTTTCACAGGAAGAAGCAGGAAGCTAAAGGGAGGTGACAGAGAAAGATTTTGTGACACCAGAGCACAGTTCAGTGCCCAAGAGAGCCGAGGAGGAAGCGATGTCTGAACACCAGGTTCCCTTCACACTTATCAACAGCCTTGTCACAGGAAGAACTGACCGTCCCAGAGCTCAGCAGTGGCCCAACAGCCAGATGCTGGCTGCATCTGCTCTTTGGGAAAGATCAGAGAAGAATCAGAGGGAATAAATTTTCCTTCCTTTTCATTGTTTTTGAGTTAAGGTCAGTGCCTTTTGGACAAGCAATGGTAACCAAATGTCTTGAACACAACTTATTTGGAACAGTGCTTATTTTTATAAAGACACATATTTATGGTATTACAAATGTAGGAAAAAAGACATAAATGATATATTTAATCAAGCATTGATATTTATAAAAGTATTTCAAATATCTTGCTTATTTTTAAGTTGTTTCATGTATTATCCATTTCATTAGAAAAATTAGCAAATGTGCACTTCAACATTGTTGAATCATAAAAATACATATTGAAACAGGTAGTATGCAATACGTAAATTGATTTCAGTATATGAGGGCAAGGTTACCATAGGCAAGTAGGGAGTGAGCAGGGATCAATATGATTTTTTATAAACCTCTATAGTTGCTTATTGACAATGGCATTACTATGAATGAATTATATTGTTAATTAGTGAAAATTCTGACTTGATAGATATAAGTTAATACAACAACAAACGGAATTCAAAAGGAATTTATATCTAGGTTGAACTAAAGAATAACTCGAATAACCATAACATGTTAATGGTTTTTCATTTAGTGACCTGAGCAGTGTATTCACTATCAGTTACTTTTCAGGACAGGGCATATCTCCTTGGGAGAATTAAGCTGTAATGATGGTGCAGGTATGTATTTCTAGATACTCTCCCTAAGGAAGCTGAAATACTTTGGAACATACCTGCACTACAGAAAAGAAATGAGGTTACTGCATATGAGGTCTGAAATGCTGATAAATTCTGGGGATACAGAACATATTGTGGTTTGGAGACAGAGCAACAAATGGAGTTTTGATCTACATCTGTTTCTTTTTCCCTTCTTCCAAAATGCAAGTTTATGTTTAAAGTTACCAAAGAATGTGACAATTATTTAAATAACTTTGTGTTTTGGAGAATGGTATGTTTTCCACAATACTAATCAAGAAATTAGCCTTGGTATTCATGGAGTTAATCTTCAGTTGTAGAGAATTGTGGATAATTATTTTATGGCACATTTGATCAGAAGGCTTAGCAGAGTTTGGTATTTGAGACCCGGAGAATTTTTTATCACAACAAAAGCATAAGGAAAAACATTCTTTAAAACAATTCACATGCAATTTTATATGGAGAAAGATTTCCCAACCCTAGTGTTCCAAAAAAATTACAATTTACAATGACCCTTTTATTGATTAAAAAAATCCTTTGCAAATTTGGAAATTCTGTAACTGTATACAGAAGATGAAATACACACATAAATGCATAGTTGATTTCATTTTAATTAAAGTTTTGAAAATGTACTTTATAGAGATTATGTAAATATCATTAAATGCAAAAAAAGGAATAGTTTCTGGAAATTATTTCTAGAGTGAAATACCTGTGTACAAATTAACTCATATCACTTTTTGAGTGGCCTTAGTGTAATTTATTAATTTCTCTGCATCTTATTCAATTTCCTTCAATTTTTCAAATACAATGTTGTTAAAGCTGATTTTTCCCTTGCATTCCTATAGTCACCAAATAACCAATGTATGCTATGGGATTAAAGTAAGAATTTGCATTTCTGATATGAAGTCTTTAGTACCAGAGATACAGTAATAATAATATATTGTAACAGAAGTGAAAATTATTTAAAAATAAAAGTGTGATTTAATTAATCTGAAGTCACTCTGATTATGAAACTTGCCTAAATTTACATAGTTGGCTATGGTGTGTACAGGATTCTAAATTCACAATCTGACTTCTGAGATCATTCTCTTGTCTTCTGTCATGTATAGAGCTCTAGAACTAGGAGAAACACATGGGCAAGAATCTTTGAGTCCTTTGTGGCTCTGCTGAATTGTCCTGATCCTTATGTTCTGTTATCAGCTAACAGCAAAATGGATAGAGAAGGAGAATTACATACCAAGCCGAGGACAGCCAAGAACACTTAGCAATCATCACCAGAGTTGCACATGTGTAAGAAGTTAAGCTCAAGCTCATCATCATTAGCTACACAGGCTTCCAATTCTAGGACAGGATAGGATACATTGAGACCTTGCCAAAAAAATGCCAGCACATCCATCCACCATCCATCCATCCACCCATTCATCCATCCATCCACCCACACATACATATATACATACATCTTTCCTATTAGGATTCCATCCATCCTGCTAGGTCTCTGTATATATGTATATTTGTTTCTGTATGTATAACCTGACTTTTTATTTTTTTATTTTTAAAACTTCTATTTGATAGTACAATATATGAATACAATTAATTTCTGTCATTTTCACCCCTTTAATAACTTATCTCATCGCCTCCTTTTCCTACTTCAGATAGTCTTATTCCCAACAAGTCTCTATTCTGCTTTCATGAGAACTTTGTGTTTACTTATAACCTTTACTACAATGATAGAAACTTGAATCTACCCTTTAATATCAAATGCAGCAATGGATAACACTGATAATTCCAAGACGTCTTGACACAGCTTTCTACCCATCATCAGAATGATCTCTTCTTTTTGCTATAATTTCCACTTTTTTAATTTTAATTTATTCAATCTTGCACGTGTGTATGTATGTATGTGTTGTGTGTATATGTGTGTGTAGAACCACGGACGAATTCAGGAACCACCATGAACCACCTCCACCTCCTCCTTGTTTACTCTGCCCCGGGATTCACAGGCTCCGCCCTATCAGGACCAGAAACGCAGGCTTCCCCCTGCTTCCGCCTGGCATCTATACGTGGGGTCCAGGATCAGAACTCAGGACCTTCCGCCTGCAAGGCTGAGGCTTAACCCCTGAGCCACCTCTCCAGCCCCTATAATTTCCACTTTGTAAGGGAGATGACTTACATAGTGCTGGGATAGACATCAGATGCTATAACTTTTCTGTCAGAAGCAATTCCCTCCTCCCCTCATGAAACATCAATTTGAGATAACCAAAATCTGAGAATAGTTCTGTGCAGTAGCTCTTCTTTTTATGTCTCTGTAACATAATCTAATTTGGTGTTTCATATTCATATGTGTTACTAAGCCAACACAAGTCAGAAATTTCAGCTGAGTCCTAAGGAGTACCCGGCCTGTAAGTATTTTATACATGGACAGCAGCACATCTATTGCTTTTTCTGCTCAAGATTCTCTTTATAGTTTTCATTCTGATGTTTCCACTGCTTTCCCCTTATTTCCAAGGTTAGAACATTTCAGCATAATAGACTAAATGAAAAATAACTTCACTTCTTTGGATTATAGCTATTACAGAAAATTGAATAAATATTGCATATTGTACAAAAGAACTTTCATGTTTTAATAACTTTTTAGTATCTTAAAACTTCAGACAAAGTAAACATGATTTGAAAAGCTACTTCCAAAAAATTTTTCAAAAGGAAACTTTATTGAAATTTCAGTATCTGTGCACTCCTTGCAAAGAACCCCATATTATTTCAATAGGGTACGGAAGCTGATGCCTCCAATGGGTGGTTCACACAGCTTTTCAGTGAGGAGAGTGATATTCCAACAGAAAATGAGTCATCTGGTGCTGATGACCACCATTCCCATGCTTATTGTCAATACGCTACCCAGACATCTCTCATTGTGTCATATATTTGATGTTATATAGGCAGATCTGCCTGCAAAATAAAAGTATATTTTCTTGCTTCACAAAAAAAAATTCAGAGAGATTGCTAACTACATTTAATAGCTTGAGATGAAAAGCCTGTTTAATATAATTATATACTGCTGAAAAGCTTACCTCAGATTATATTTATATAGATAAATTTATATGTGCTATAATAAATTAATAAAGATAGAAAGACAAATTCCTATATTATCGTCTGGAGTCAATCTGCAATAATAGTTTGGTGCTTTCATCTTTCTATGGGCATACAACTTAAGTTAAACTGCACTGATAAACTTCTTGCCTTGATTTTCAGCAAAGATATGGTAAGCTTTCCCACATAATTAAAATTCACCCTCTCAATGATTTCATTTTACAATTACATAAAAGTATGTAAAAAAGATTTTGTCAATTCCTGCCCTTTTGAACTTTAGGGTTACATTCAGCTGAATGTGTGCATATGGATGAGTGTATGTCCTTTACTTTTACCTCTGTCTTGCTACAGTTAAAATGCTAGTTTTATTGGTATAAATCAAATTTTATTATCTTAATATACAATTCTTTAATTATTACTGAAGTTGAATATTTTCAAATGTTCATTAGCTTTTACAAATGAATAATTGATTTTAAAAGCTGCACAGAAAGTATTACAGAAATATTAGTTGAATTCCTATCATGCAATCATATTCTGTTTATGCAAAATAATCTATGTGGATGAACCCTTTCATGTAAGCATTTATTTTTTAGAATGCCACTTTCTTATGACTGTGAATTTACATAATATCTAAAGTTTCAACTATTTTATTTTTGTCTTATTAATGATTTTTTGTGTCAACCTGACACCTGGAATCAGGCCTCAGGAAACATCTGACAGGTGTTCTTTGGATTGAAGAACCTCTTCGCATAGCTGTAGTAGAATGTCATGATTACATCGGTTACTAAAGAAAGATCCAATCTACTGTGGACAGAACCAGTTTCTGGACTTTGAGGTCTGTCATGGTTTGAATGTGATTTGTTCCCCACATGTTTATGTGTTTGAATCCTTAGTTGATGTTGGAAAGATGGTGGAGCCTTGCTAATGGAGGCAAATCACAGTGCTACGGGATTTTTCTCCAGGCATCCCAGACCTGAAGGTTGAAACCAGGATGCCACTGAATGGTTGTGATAGTTAAGCTTGGGTGTTAACTTGACCTGGTATTAACTAAGCTGGGCTGAGACCACCATTGGAAAGGATCAACTGAGACTACTTGAAAGGATTATACCCACCCCAGATCCTATCAGAATCTGCAAAGCTCTCAAAGCATCGTCCCAGTACTGCATCATATAAAAAGGAGCCACCAAAGAGAACAGATCCCTTCTTGTAGCTGTGCTAGAAATCGTTCTTGCTTCCGGTCGCCCAGTTTCTTCAATCTTCTAGCCTTCCACTAGACTAAAACTCTAGGAGTTCTCCAGCCTTCAGCCATCACCCACTTGACTACCGAACTGAGCAGCTAGCTATTGGCAGCCATCGTTGGAACTACCTCAACTACTGGCAGCCTTCTCTGGACTACCTTGGCTCTATCTGTAAGCCAACTCAATAAATTTCCTATATATATATATTCATTCTGTGAATTACGTGACTCTAGAGAACCCTAACTGATATAATGGTTTAAGTAGAATTTATTGTGAAGCAGGGAAAGGGACATCTGATGGCTCAGGAGAATCAGGGGTGAGATGAGGTAGTCTCTGTCTACTCTGGGAGTCAGAGGGGAGGCAAGGCTGTTCCAAGTCTTGCCCTGAAGTTCTGGACCTTGGGTGCCTCTTTTATGAACCTTTGGGGGATCAAACATGGAAACTTTCTATTGGTTTCCTCTCTGACCTTTGATTGGGTGGTACCTGGTGAAGCCAAGTTTGAAAGTTACACGGATGGGCCTTGTGGTGAATTCCTAGTGGGGTGCCTATATGCTGAATGTTGTGTAGGCTTCAGGTTAGCTTGTGCCTTGTTTAATTTCCTCTGCCTTCCCTCTCTGTTCCCACTGCCTAGAGAAGTCTACCTTTGTCAACACGAAGTGGGCTTTGAGGTTGATGAGCCCTACCCTGTTTCAGTTAGGTAGCCTGCTCTTGCAGTTGTCAATTTGCAGCTTGAGTCCTTTTAGGCTCAATGATGGATGGGACTTAAGCCATTTCCAGCTTCTTCCAGCGAGTGAGGCCTTTCCTGCCATAATAGACTAATCTCCGCTCTGGAACCATAAGCGAAATAAATCTCTTTTCTTCCCTTAAGTTGCTGGAGTTTGAGAAGTGTATCACAACACAGAAGAAAGAGTAACCACTACAGGTTCCAAGCTATATAAAGACGGAGAAAGCATGCTTATAAACATGCAAGCATTAGTCCCTGATCTCTTCTCTGCTCTTGCTGGGGATGGTTGGGGGTCAGATGCTTTATACTCCTGCCACTGTAAAATCATTGCAAGGATTAACAATAAGATGCAATTGTGAGCTAAATAAACCTTCTTCATAAGTTGCTTGATCCATGTATTTTGTTGCAGCAAGGTATGATGAAACTAAAGCAGTTTCACACTTCCAGTTTGGTAACTGAATATTTTATAGATACTGTTAGTGTTTTGATTTTAAACAGAATACATCTTATTTAAAATTGGCTACTTACTAACTGACAAGAATATATTCACAAGATGTGAGAAAAGGGCTGGAGAGGTAGCTCAGGGGTTAAGCTTCTGCCTTGTAGACAGAAGGTCCTGAGTTCGGATCCCAGATCCCACGTATAGACGTCAGGCGGAAGCGGGGGCGGCCTGTGTTTCTAGTCCTTGGTAGGGCGGAGCCTGTGAATCCCGGGGCGGAGGAAGTGGAGGCGTCCATGGTGGTTCGCGAATTCGTGCGTGGTTCTACACACACACAGACACACACGCGTGCACACACATACATACACACACACGCACAATTGAATAAATAAAAATAAATAAAAAATAAAAATAAATTAAAAAAATCTTTAAAAAAAAAGATGTGAGAAAAGCGAATCAAAGAGGTAAATTTCCTACTATCATGTAGTGGAACATCTAGACAGGTAGGCAAGTATGTTTATAATCAAGCATAAAAATGATCTTGGAAAAAATTAGGCACTAATGAATACAACTTTGTCACCTGTGGGGAAACATAAAAAGATTGAATTTAGAATGATGTCAAAGTTTTGCTAAAAAGTGACAGAAAAGGAAATATAACAGAGAAAGAAAACTTCATTTGCTAAGAAAAGATATGAATGAAACAAACACTTGGAATGCCATTTCAAGTCACTTTATATGTGTTTAGATCAATGTATATATTTGTTTTGTGAAATAGAATGCTCTGCCAGACTCTGTTTCTCCATAATGGAGCACATTCTAAATCATTCTTATCTGTAGATGTTACAATTAATCAAGACACTGTTACTGTTTTGCAAGTATGATGGTTATTATGGCAATGTTGATTAGTTTAGATAATACTGTCAGGCCTGTTTTTTCCAGCTTAGGGATATCACTTTTGTTCTGAATTATTTCTTATCTAATTTTGAAAATAGGAACAGATGCTTTTAAGTTAAAGCTCAATGCAATGTCTAAGGATGAAAACTTGTATAGTAATTTAAATCTGATAAGTTATGAATAACATAAGGCTGTATTTTAAGACAATCATAAACATTGATGAATTGGGGAGAATTCAATTTGCACTATGACTGTGAAACAAACACTTCCCACTGTATCACATGCAGAAAAGTTAAGAGGATTGAAGATAAGAATTTTTTTACACAAAATTGTCCTCATTTTGTCTGCTTGCTGTACAAGTCTGGAAATGTTTGCTTGGAATATGAGAAAGACTGTTAGTGTTTTGATTTAAATGAAGAAAATTCAGAATAATTTCCTGCTGACTAGTATCTTAAATTATTTACATATTCAAATATTTTGAATGCTGACTTTGCAAAAGAAGACACTGCAAAGTAGAGTGCAGGATCAGCTATTGCTCCTGCTACATCATGCCATTTACACTTAACTTGCAGAATGCAATTTGAATGCAGGGTTATTGTATCTAACAATGTGGTAGGTATTCATAGAAATTAAAACTCCACACTTTGGCAAAAATAAATGAAAAATAAAACTAGTAATTTCTATGTGCTAAACTTTTTTTAAAATAATATATAGGCAGTTATTGACCTAAAAAATGAAAAACAAAACAAGCAAAAACTTTCTGTTTTGTTTTACTGTTGTCAGCTGCTTCTGACATACTAATGATGATCTCTATCTTTGATAAATACACCTTTGTACCATCTCCTCCCATTGGGCATGTGTTAACCAGTATGTTGTATTTTAGAGGCTAAATACAGTAAACTTGAAGAGATACCCCTCCAAAGGCTAGGATGCAAAGTACTATTTTTTTCTTCTTTTGCTACAAAGTACTTTTGTCATATCAATCTTTCCTCTGCCTTCTTAGCTTCCTTCCCTCCTTCCCTCCTTCCCTCCTTCCCTCCTTCCCTCCTTCCCTCCTTCCTTCCTTCCCTCCTTCCTTCCCTCTTCCCGCCTTCATTCCTTCCCTCCTTCCTTCCCTCCATCCATTTCCTTCCTTCCTTCCTTCCTTCCTTCCTTCCTTCCTTCCTTCCTTCCTTCCTTCCTTCCTTCCTTCTTTTGTGACATTAATGGGACCTGTATGTCAAAACCAGAATTCATTCCTTGAGTTTATGATTTGAACAAATCCTTCCAGCAACAACAAAGGGAAGTCATAAGTGGATTTTGCCAGTGTTGTACATTGAGAAATTGTGCCCCTAGGAACAGCTGTATTGCACCCTTATTACCAACACTATGATTTAAAGTTCTTCGCAATCCCAAGTAGAGAGTCTAGTAAAGTGATATTCTGGCCCACAGACATTGTGAGAAACTATGTGCGTGGTGTGTTAAGTGCTATATTTAGGGGTAATTAGTTTCCTCGAAGTAATGTCCAGTAATTCAATTATATCTTACTGTCTTTTCCTGACTACACATTTATTGATCTTTAAATGATTTTTATTGTTTTAAAGATTAAAACATAAACATCATGTCTTCTAGCTTCAGGAGAAATTATTTAGTTAAAATTTTACATATTTCTATAGGTGTTTAGTTAATTACTGAGAATGGTCTCCAGCTGAAGATGATTTCTGACTCATTATGAAGCTGGGGACAGCTATTGAACTCCTGCTTCTTCTTTTAACTCCTACATTCTGATATCATAACATACACCACCTTGTGTAGCTTCTTAGAATTTTTTAGAGTTTAAATTAAATAAGAAATACAGAGGAAATTATACGTATGAGCTATTTTCAAGTATGGAAGAATTTTGACGTAAGTTACAGGTGTTAATACAGGCAAGTGAAGGCAACATACTAGATCTTCAGATGTTCCAGCAGCTTCCATGGTATTTTAGAAATACATCTAAATAGCACTTCCTAGCAGCTAAGCAGTTGTTACTGCATGCTTCTTATAGTTGAGAATTAGTAAAGGTTAGTAATCCTGCAATAAGTAAAATGAGTTGGTTTTGTGATTCCTCATGCCTATACAATTCAAATGAATGCATCTTTTTCTCTATGAAATCTGACATATTTACCTCTTATTTGTGCTTAAACAAAAGGAAGTGTTACGTTTTTCCAAACTAAATGTCTTCTTAAGAGTAATAATGATATTTATATCCCAAAAATATCTCTCTGATATTTTTCACTAATCCTCCTTCTGCTCTCATCTTCAAAGGAGTTCTATTACCAAAAAAGACAGGCGAAGTTCATGGTTAACTGACCATAGATTGTGCGTTGGGTGACTAAATCTGAGACAGACTCTGTGACGCAATTTATATTTCAAGTCACTTAAGGGATGAAGCAAAAGCTAATCTCTAGTTGGACTTTATTTCATCTGTGCCGATCTTTCATTTCTCTGCTCTGTCTTGCTTTTATTTCTCCATCTTTCCTGAAAGTATGTGCTCAGACAATAAATCTCCTCAAGCAGTCACAACCTCTGCCTGGCAGAGCTTGACCTAAGAATATCCTCTCAGGTCCCTCTGCTTTCACCCAAGCATATTTCCATTTTCAAATCCCAAATTGATTTATGCAGAAAATAGATTCATTCAAAATTTCATGTAGATTATTGATTTTAATCTGGACTGTTCTGAGATGTAGAATTATATCAGGCAAAAATTCTGTTGTAATTTCTGACACACAGCCTCTAGTATCTGGTTTATTTCATGAAATTATGATTCAAAATATATGCATAGTACATAATTATCCATTTCATTAACAATCACTAAATTTTCTGGAAATTCTACTTTTTAAGTAATAGAATAAAAATGGAAAATGTGAAAAAAGAAATGAAGAACAAATGTGCATTCATTTTTAATTCTGTCATTCACACACCTAAACATACCTTAATGTTGCAGTCTAATTTTAAAGAAGTTTTAAAATCCTTAGTATAAACTGATATTTTCCTAGTCTAGAATAGTAGTTCCCAGTGACAAATTGCACTGTTGCTGGTTATTTCCCTTTGGGTAAAAGCCATCTTACAAATTTATTTCTTACTATTCTCAACAGAGCAACAGAGTGACAATTCTAGTCTTTCTATGAGGAGTACCTTCAGAAAAACAGTGAAATTTGTATTCTCGTTATTGTCATTATAATCGAGAGTATCATGTGGTCTTGGACTTTGGATTGGTTTATATGATAAATTACATTTATTGATTTACATATGTCGAACCAACCTTGTGCCTGGGATAAAGTCTACTTGATCACAGTGAATGATCTTTTTGATATGTTTTTGAATCCGATTTGCTAAGACTTTGTTGAGAATCTTTGTATCTGTGTTCATTAAAGAGATTGGCCTATAGCTTTCTTTTTTAAGTGTTTCTTCATTAGGTTTTGGGATTAATCTGATATTAGCTTTGTAGAAAGAATTTGGAACAGTTTGCAATTGCAATTTGATGGAACAGTTTAAGGAGTATTTGTGTTAGTTGTTCTTTAAATGTCTCATAGAATTCTATGCTGAATCCCTCTAGTCCAGGACATTTTTTTGGTAGGAAGACTCAAGATTACTTCAGCAATTTCCTCATTTGTTTTAAGACTGTTTAAATAATTCAAAATTTCTTGATTCAATTTAGATATGTTGTGTTTACTCAGGAATTCATTCATTTCCTTTGTGATATCAAATTTCATGACATATAAGTTTTTGAAATATGACCTTATAATTCTCTGAATTTCTTGGGTATCAGTTGTGATAACTAAATTTTCATTTATAATTTTGTTAATTTTGGTTCTCTATCTTGATTTTGGTTAATTTAGCTAAGGGTGTATCAATGTTACTGATTTTTTCAAAGAACCAGCTTTTTGACTGATTGACTCTTTGTATTGTTTTCCTTATCTCGGTTTCCAATATTTCTCCCCTGATTTTGCTAATCTCCTCTCTTTTACTGCTTTTGGGATTGGATTGCTCTTATATCTCTAAAGCTTTAAGCTGCGTTAAGTTATTTACTTATGATATTTCCATTTTTTGATATAGGCATTAAGAGGTATACATTTACCTCTTAGGACAGTTTTTATTGCGTCCTAGAGATTTTGATATGTTGTATTTTCATTATCGTTTGCTTCTAGGAAATCTTGAATTTCCTTTTTGATTTCTTTCTGAACCCATTTCTCATTCAACATCATAATGTTTAGTTTCTAAAAGTCAGTGTATTTTCTGCTGTTTGTTGTGTTGTGAATTTCAAGCTTTAGACCATGGTGGTCTGACAAGTGATAATTTCAACTTTTCTATATAGGTGGAGTTTAGTTTTGTGGCCCAATATGTGGTCTATTTTGGAGAAAGTTTGGTGGGCTGCTGAGAAGAATGTGTATTCCTCGTTGCTTGGATGGAAGGTTCGATAGAGATCTGTAAGGTCCATTTCAGTAAGAGCTTGATTTAATTCCAATATTTCTCTGTTGGGTTTTTTGGCCTGTTGATCTATCCCATGTAAAGAGTGCAATATTAAAATCCCCAAGTATTACCTTTTTGGGATTGATTTCTTGTTTATAAATTGTAGCGTTTGCTTATGAATGTGGAGGAGCCCATATTAGGTGCATATAGGTTCAGTATTGTGAAGTCTTCCTGGTGAACTGTGACTAAAATGTAGTATCCTTTTGTGTCTCATTATTTTCTTTGGTTTGAAGTGCATTTTGTCAGATAGTATAATTGCTACCCCTGCTGTTTCCTGGTTCCATTAGCTTGAAGAATTTTAACTAGCCTTTTAGTTTTAGAATGTGCTTATCATTTGTGGTGTGATGTTGTTTCCTGAAGGCAGTAGATGGATAGGTTTTGATTTCTAACTTATATCTTTGTTTGTAACTTATATCTTTTGATTGGTGAGTTAATTTCATTGACATTTAGTGTTATAATGAAGAAATTACTTTTAATTCCTGACATTTTTTGCTGTTTGTGGCTTTCATAAGTGTATTATTTAGCTTGTAGGTTTTGGTGGTATTATACTTCCCTTCTGTCCTCCTGGATATGCTTGTTCTTTTCTTCAAGCTTGAGTTTCTTTTCTAGTATTTTTTGAAGGCCTGGTTTGGTGGTCATGTAAGCCTGCCAGTTTTCTTTATGATGGAAAATTTTTCTTTCAACCTCAATCATGACTGATAATTTTGCTGGGTATATCAGCCTGGGTTGATATTTGTATTTGTGCTCATTCAGTACTTGAAGCATGTCTCTCTAAGCTCTTCTGGATTTTACTGTTTCCATTGAAAAATTATTTATTATTTTAATAGGTTTACCTTTAAAAGTGACTTGTTATTTCTTTTGAAGCTCTCAGCACATTCTCTTTGTCTCGTATGTGTAGTGTTTTGATTATTATTTGCCATGGTAGGTTTCTATTTTGGTCATATCTGTTTGAAGTATAGAATTCCTCTTGTATTTGAATGGGCCTCTCTTTCTTTAGGTGTGAAAGTTTTCTTTTATGATAATTTGAACAATTTCCTCAGGTATGTTATTTTGGGATTCTTGTTCTGCTATTCCATGAAGGTGCATGTTAGGCTTCTGTAAGGTGTCCCAATACTCTTGAATATTCCTCTCAAGTATCTTTTTGGCTTTAACAACCTCTTTGATTGACCTGCTTAGTTCTTCCACTTTGTCTTCAAGATCTGATATTTTATTTCTGCTTCATTAATTCTGCTGATAAGACTCTGTTGAGTTCTGAGTTGAAGATGGCTTGTCTTTTACTTTGAGTTTAAACTCTGTTTGAGATTGTTTTAACTGCTCTATGCTTATTTTTGTTTCTTCAACTGCTTTTCTCATCTTCTCCAAGTGCCTACTGTGTTCCTGCTCAAAGTGGTCGATGTGGTTTTTTAACTCCTCCCGATTTCCTCTTTCATTGTTTTGATCATAGTAAAGATCAGGCTTTGAAAATCATTATCGTGGGTATGGCGTTCTTGGATTTTCTTTGCGAGTTTGTTTTGGTTGGATTCTATCATTATGAGATTCTTTTGATAGGAGATTTGTTGTCTTGGCTTTTGTTTCTCATGAATTTGTACTGTGACCTGGGCACTATTGTTTTATCTCTTATGTCCTGTAGCAGTCTCAGGGACCCAAGGGGACCTACCGGGACCCATTAGACCCTTGGAGGATCTAGTCAAAGTCAAAGTCACAGACTCTGGGAGTTGGGCAAGTGGCAAAGCAGGCTCGCAGGCTTGCAGACTAGCTTGCAGGCTCATTTATTGCAAATTTCGGGCTGCTTATATAACCCACCCAACATCCCATAAGTTCCAGTGTGAGCTTTTGCTGCGTTGTCCTGTCTGGGTTGGTCCTCTCAGTCAGGCAGTTTGACGTCAGCACCAGCACAGTAGCAGGCTCTAGTTTGGGAAAGTTGCATTCGAGCATGCGTGGACCCATACAGGCAATACAGGCCTGCCTGGTCTGTTCCTCCTACAATGTCCTTTTTGTTTCTGTGTGTTTTAGCTGAACTGAACTAGATAGTGTTACTACAATTATGGCTAGTGTTTGCCTTGGATTTTGGTACACTTGTCTGGTGTTGGTGTTATTTCCTAGATGAGGCTCTTGGACTATTAGTACATCAAATAAGGTGGGTATAGTAGATAGGGATTGAAGATTAGTATGGGAGTGCACTTTTTAAGATTATTTTCTTGGTGACATGTGAGAGTGAATGGTATAGTCCCTGAAGTTGTATGGAGTTTTGGGTGGCTGTATGTATTAAACTACAGTGACTAATAATTGAGAGGAACAAAATGATAAAAAAGGTTTACTTATCTTAGAGCTGGATGTGAAGATTTTGTCCTGCATGATGGGATGATTTTAGAGGACCTCAGATGAATGAGGTTGATCCCTTAGCCTTTTTTTTTTTAATTTTTTAATTATTTATTCAATTGTGTGTGTGCATGTGTGTGTGTGTAGAAACACAGGCGAATTCGGGAACCACCATGGACGCCTCCACCTCCTCCTTGTTTACTCTGCCCCGGGATTCACAGGCTCCGCCCTACCAGGACCAGAAATGCAGGCCGCCCCCACCTCTTCCGCGTCTATACATGGGGTCTAGGATCCGAACTCAGGACCTTCCGCCTGCAAGGCAGAAGCTTAACCCCTGAGCCACCTCTCCAGCCTCCCCCTAGCCTTTTGCTTGGGTTTTCTCTAGACTCTGTTGAATTCTGTGGAATGGGAAGTCTGCCCAGTTCAAGTCCTGACCTGTCTTCGTCCAGAGAAGAAAGGCAGAGTGGCTAGGGAAGTGCACAGAAGACCTGGGGCCTGGGGCATATTCTAGGGCTTACCTGAGGAGTGGGGACTCTGCTCTGATTCAGGTATTGGTCGAGGTTTGTGTCTGGGGCACAAAAGCAGAGTAACTAATGGGGCACACAGATGAGCTAGAGTATGGGGCATGGTGTAGGGGCCTTACCTGAGGAGCAGGGTTTCTGCCTGGATCAGATCCTGGGCAGAAATCTAAATTTTCTTTTCTAATGTCTAGCAGAGCAAAACGACTTACTTAGGTAGCAGCAAATATATAGACTAAATGTTATATCATAATCCAAAGTTTTGAATAGTTTCATAGTTGCTGAATTGGAAGGACAAATGAGCATGCAATTATTCATCTACTCAACAGAATGCACACCATGAAGCTCTGAATATAATATAAAATGCAAATATGTACATGTCCTTTGTTTCACTTCAGTTGCCTTTAAATAGCTTGAAGAGAAGCATGGAATTTGAAAGATTATTACTGCTGAAGAGTGTGTATAAAAGATAAAACAATGGCAGATTCAAATGAGTAGTAAATTACCTACAGCTATGAAGAGCTAACATGTCCCACTCAGAGTATAAATACTATAAAATTATAAACAAATGTCTTGGTAGTCCCACAAGAAATATTTTCATTTTCAAAAGAGAAATGATAGAGCAACCTTGGTTCAAACAAGAATTTCTTCGTGATAAGTTTCTATCTCTAATTAGAAATGTTCCTATTTGTTTGCACTAGTATTATTTTTTAGAATTTATTTATTCTTCACTTTTATAAATTTGTTGTGCAATCATTCCTATCTCCCTTCATACCCTCTCCCTGCCATCCCCTCCTTTTCCCCCATTAAATTTCCCTCTTACCTTCCCACCCATCTGCCTCTATGGATCCCAGGTTTCCCTCTGGCTTGTCCATTCCAAGTTGCCTCTCTTTGGGCCACCCCACTGATAGAAGCATTTCCCTTCACTCATCCAACTTTAGTTCCCCAGGTTTCGTCTATATGTTTATTTATTTTTTAATTTCTCTTGAGTTCCTCAATAATCTAGGGAGCATGTAGGTATGTTAGTCATTATGTAGGTCTAGTATGGACAAGTCTCATTGGTCCATTTCCTAGGCAGGTAGATAAGACGGGAAGTTGGTCTGTCAAGGTATCATTCTTCAGTATAATTTGGACAGACAGTGTCTAAGCAGTGAAATTTGTCCCTCTCTCAGCAACCCCTGTGTATATGGTTTGGCCAGTTCCTTTAGCTTCTGGTGTTGATGTTGGTTCTCCTGCCTAGTTGGAGTAAAAACTATAATCACCATCATCATAATGAATAAAACCCCCTTGTTCATCTAAGTTGTTTGGTTGTGAATTTATCAACAGCATGCAGACTACCTGAAACGCTGGATGATAGGAGGGGAATGGTTGCCTTTTTCTCCAGGCAATAGTCAAGCAAGTTGCTACAAGATCTGGGACTGAAAACACAAATGCCAGCTGCTCATGGAACACAGCTATGCATTCTACGTCCTAGATCGGCCCATCCCAAATTTCAAGTCCCATGTTTGAAAATATGTTATGGGTTAAAAGCTGACAATACATGTTCCCTTTTTTTTTTCACTGTATGTGTGTGAGTGTGTGTGTATGTGTTTGTGTGTGTGTTTGACTTCTTCCTGGGATTTTTCAGGTTCACTTTTCAAAGCCAAAGTAGTGTGCTACCATTCTCTCCTGTCATTTTTTTAATGTAGGATTCAGGATTTGAACTAGGTTCTTTCTGTTTGTGAGGCAGAGGTTTAACCCCTGAGCCATCTCTTCAAACCTTTGACTTTTAAAGTTTATCTTTCATTTGATGTTGGTTGAATCCCCTTATGAAAAACCCATATATATAGAAAGCAGATTGTATATACACACACACACATACAAACACACACACATTTTAAATACACACATTTACATATTTCTATCTTTGAGCACTAACATCATTCATTTTTAATATCTTTCACTTTTTAAATGAGGTGTCTCCAACATTTTCAATTATATTAATTTAGAATGTACTTTTTGCTACATGGTTTATCATTTTATCACTTTGTATAAATTTATTTCTCATTAATTATCATATCTGTCATTTGATAGTTGTAGTAGTATCAAGTCTTTCAGTACCAATTTAATGCAATCAAGAATTCAATAGATTATTTTTATTCTTATCTATACTGTTCTAATAATATGATTAAACTGTGAAATGTGACTTTTTTCTTTTAAGAATAATGTTGCCTCATTCTCTGCCTTATTAATCCAGTGTTTTCAGAGATCATATGCTATTTATCTTTCTGTGAATAGAACATATTACTTACCCTTATCTTCATAAGATTTATTAATATTATCTCAAATACTATAAATTTTGATTTTATTCTTTTTTGCAGATAGACCAGATTGTCTTTAATTGAGTAACTGCCAATACGTACTAAGTAACAGATTTATCTTTGACATACATTACTAATATTATATTTCATTTTCTTCATATATAAACTGAGAGTTAAAATCACTTTACTTTTGGGTCATATATTAGTTTTACAGTTTATTGTTCCATTTTTGTGTGTATGTGCTCATGTGTATATGTCCATGTGGCAGCCAAAAGTTGATAACAACATACATCTTAGACAGGGTAAAAACAAAACTGAGTTTGCATTTAGGCTCTTTTGACTAGCCACATTGATTAGAGAAATCTTATTCTCTGCCATCGGAGTGTGGATTTATGGATGGGCTGCCTCATACGTTGGGATTTATGGGGAATCTGGGGATTTGAATTCCATTCCTCTTGCTTTACAGCAAGCACTTAAACTGTTGAACCATCTCCCCTCCATATGAGTTCTATTCTTAATTGTCTGAAGATCTTCCTTCATACTCCTTTCTCTAATCACTGCAACAATTCAGATTGTCAGAAGCAGAATACAGGGATTCAATTTTCTTTACATTCTTGTTTTTTGTGTTTTTATGTAATGCTCTTTCTAAGTGATTGAGTGACATTTCATTGTAATTTTAATCTGATTCCCATGATGATTAATGATATTGAGCATTTTTGCAAATATATGTTGGTAGTGTACTTGAAAATATCTATTTACATCCTATGTTCCTCTTTCAAGTATTTTTTTTGTTTCCTTGTTATTGAATTAAGTTGTTCATATGTTTGGAATAGTAACCTTTTGTCAAATATGTTCATGGCTTTCTTTCTCCTCCACAGATTCTATTTTCATTTGATTATTTCCTTTGCTAATTCAAAGAGTATTAAATGAATACTATCTCATTTGTCAAGTTTTCTTGTGTTTTCTGTGCTTTGGGATTTCATAACTCATTGTTCAAATCAAAGTGAATAATTTCTGTCCTATTATTTCAGAGATTTTTGGTGCTGCAGTTAAGTTTTTAATACATTTGACTTGATTTTTGTAAATAGTGTGGAATAAGGAAGTAATTTCATCATTTAGTATGTGTGCAACTTTTTTCTCATAGTGCTTATTAATGAGATAATCCTTGTCCTTGTTCATGTTCTTCTTGCCTTTTACAAAGGTCAATTGAATGCAAATTCATATATTTTCTTCTGTACTTTTTATCGTCCCATTTTTATGTATTTGTGTGAGGCTGGAATCACAAATTGGTCTTGAGCACTTGATCCTATTGCTTCAAAGTCTATTACTATAAAGGAAGTATTTTCTTGAACTAATCATTCTTAAATGTACTACTTCCTTACATTATTAAATTGACAAATATCAACATGAATATGGATGGAACGTTCAAACAAAAGCAGTTGTATTATTCTTATAAAACCAATAAGCATTAGACTAGTTTTATATGCAATCCCTTAGAAAACCAACTCATTGAATCATGGTACACTGACTGCACTGGATCTATTCTATTACGGAAGATTCATACATCATTCTGACAAGAAAAGACATGAAATTCAGGTACAAGGCCTCTACTGACACCACTTTCCAAAGGTTACAATGTGTTTATTACAGTGGCATTTGACTTCACACATCATGAAAAAGACAAGACACTCCAGCAAAACTTTGGATCCTCTGGCTACATCATGATCTACACTACTCTGCCCATGAATTGAATGTGAATTATCCTCCACAGGACCATGTGTTTGCATCCTTAGCTGGTGTTAATGTTTGAGATGGACTTGACAACTTTAAGAGGTACAATTTTGCTGGAGGAAGGCACACCACAAGGGACAACCTTGAAGTGTTGTAGCCTTCCAGTCTCTTCTTGCAGTTTTCTCTTGGTTTCTCTGCCTCCATGACCAGGGCTATGCTTTGAACCAACCCAAACTTCTACTCTTTTTGGGGGGGGGTATTGCCTTCTTCTATGTAATGCTCACTATAACTCATTACAACATTTCCACTCCTGTGGAAATGCAAGCCATATAAGTCTCCTCATTCTCCCCTAAGTTGTGTATGAATACTGTCTTTCAGCAACAGAGAAGGTAACTATGACAAGCCCCATACCACTAGTCTGATAAAATAGCAAAAGGGCAGATTGACAACATCCCTGATAAATAGCATGATGGGAAAAGTCCTCTGAAGAATGTCTTCACCCCAGGTATGGATGGCAGGAGGACATTTGATGACTTAAATTCTTTTTAGAAAGCAAGATAGAAATAAGAGGATGGCAAGGGTTTGGAATACAAATGAGGACTGGAGACAAGCTGTCTGGCATCACCTCTACATTGCCTCTTAATGGGGCCACATGCCTCATGATCCTCCACCTCTGGGCTGAGAAGTCAAAGATCCTGTTGTGCCAGCAAAGCACAATACTTAGTGATGTCACAGAAGAAACACACTGAAATAAAACTCCTGTTATTATATAAACACTTCACAGTTCTGTTTCCAGAGGATAGAAGGCATGAAAAGAGTCTGTTTTTGCTTTATAATTTATTCAGTCACAGGTAGGATATACGACTATAACTAAACAATGGAATTAAGGGATAAAATGTGATCATGGTTAACATCTATTGCCTCAATGTTAAGTCCTTAGTTATAAGTCTAAGTTTGAAGGTTAATGTGAACTCTGAGTAGACTGAGTCATAATCTGAGAAGGGAGTAGTGACTAGAAGTCTCATATCCTTCAGAAATGATTGATTAGCATTTTGACTGATAGATGGTATAAGATTCATCTTAATAATGAATGAAAGTGTCACTTAATCCATGGAGGGATTGATTAGAACAAGATAGAGAAGGATTCTTTCTTCCTGAACTGGGACATTCATCTACATTCCTTGAATATTAGAATCTCTGGTTCTTGGAGCTTTGGATTTTTGGACCAATAACATTCCTGTTTAGTGAAAAGCCATCATCCATCTCCAGGCATTCTTCAAGTAGATTTTCTTTTCAAGATATTCAAGATATTCTTGGAATGTCCTTGTTGGATCCAATGCAGAGAAATAAATCTGACTAGTTCAACAGGAATCTGTTATCAACATGCTGTAGAGATTTCCTTTAAGTAAGGGCTGGCCTACCACAGTGGTAGAAGTGCTATCCAGAGACCGTTTATAAATGTTTTCTTCCTCCCTGGTGCACAAACCAGGGTCATGCTCAGATCACATATGTGACAATTTGGTGCAATTACACTTCACGTTGCTGATAAATTCACTACCAAATTAAATGACTTAAAAGGAAACAAGGAGTTTAAATCTTGCTCACAATTGTCTGGCTTCAGTTTCTTTTCCAGTTTGGCAGGAGAGTGCATGCCAACATTGGGGGCCATCAGATCTGACCATGTATAGTATTCATATATCTGCAGGACTGTTGAGAGAGGGGCAATCCCTATTTGTTCAACCAACATGTCTAGTCAAGTATACCAAAGGATGCCAATTTCCTTATTCCTTCTACCTTATTCACATGCCCAGGGACTAGTACCACACACCATGGGTTGGTTTTCCCTATGAATTAGACAATCTTCTGTGGGCTTGCTTGGGTTTAGCTCAACTACTAATTCTCTACAAATATACCCAAAGCTCAACCATTGGAGTTGAAACCTGTATCTAACTATGACAGTAATTAAAGAAACCCAGAATATAAGTTTCGGGTAACAATGATTGGAAATGAGTTATGCAAATTTTCCCATAACATTGGTGGGGTTTGAGGGTCTTGCCTTAAAATTTTATATTTTCCTCTCCTTTTCTCCTCATTATTATGAGAACTGAGCCCTTATAAATATTTTACATCTGAAACTCCATGTAAATATTTGCTTTCAGAATCCATGACAGGACAGCTGTTTGTTTGCTTGTTTGTTTGTTTGTTTGTTTAGTTAAGGGCACACAGTTTTCAGAGCTTTTCATTTATACTTGTATCATATGATTTGGGCAAGAATATTGAGCAAATAAACCAGCATGCCTTAGTTAGGAAATAATTAAGTTACTTTTTGTTTTCCCTTAAGACAGTGGATTTTCATTACTGGGTTTTCATTACTCTTAGTGTGAGTGGTCCTGTGAACTTATACCCTTAGGAAGGACATTCCTTGTCATTAGTATTCAAAGCTTATTAGCATTTGACAGTAACAACCCAATTTTGTTTTATATTGAGGACGTTCTAATCATGTTAATAGAGAAGACAACTACTACAAATAATACAGTCAGACAAATGTAGCAATTTTGAATAAAATTAAAATGAGTAATTTTCAGACAAGTTTTTTAATTTTTTCCCTAGTTTTACAACCATATCAAGTACTTATTCCTTCCCTTATCTTTCTCTCCTCTCTTCCCCTTCCTTCCTTCCCTCCCTTCCATTCATCAATCCATATTATGCCCTCCCACCCTCCTGCCTGTCTCCTTCTTTGAGCCTCAGGGTTCCTCAAGATTGTCTGTTCTAGTGGGGGTTCAGGCCTCTGTATCTGACCCTTTTAGCCCTAGCCCTCAAAGTTTCCACTTCATGTTATTATCTCTTCTGATCTTTGTTGGTCTGTGGCAGTATGTTTGTGTATCAGTCATTGTGCAAGTCTGAAAAGAAAAAGTCTCATTGCAGTGAGTTCCTAGACACAGTAGCCTTGCCTTGAGTGGAATGCCTTATCAATCGATGCTCTTTTCCATCTTTAGACTTTTACATTCTTACTACCCCCTCTTTTCCAAGATTCCCTGAGCTTTAGGATGGAGAGAACTATGATTGGCTTGATTCTGGGTGACTATTGCAGGGTCACCAGTATTCTGCATTCTGGTTGGATGCTGTTGTTTACTTCACCGTTCTCTTTCATTGCCCTAGGATGCTTTCTTCAAGGTGTTGAGATCATCTACCTCTATTGTAGAAGAAGACTTCTAGGTTGGGTGCTGACTGATATTCCAATCTATGGGTATATTAACAGGTATTTATAGAGCAGTTTGATGTACTGTCTTCCTATCTATAATTTCATAGGCTGTTCTTTCCTAGTAATCTATTTTCTTCCCTTTTATAAATCCTTGTTCTAGTTAACAGTAAAAGGATTGCGATCCACTCTGATGAGCAGGCCCTGAGGCCAATCTAAAAGCTGTTGGTTGTCTCCTTGATTCACATGCCACTATTACACTGGTGCTCATCTGGTGGTGCCATGGTGATTTTTATTGCAACTTACAGATCTTACCGATTGATGTGGCCTTTGATTATTTTTCTCCTCAGTAGCTTCTATATTATTCTTTGGTGCAGTGTCAACTCTCCAGTAAGGTGTAAGTTCTTAATCCATTTCCAGTTGTTATATTTTGCCAACATACTGTGATTCCTACATGTGTTGTCTTCAGTAATAGTTTCTTGCTGTCAGTTTTTTAGAGGGAAACTAAGAGCAATGAAAAAAGCCTTATAATGTTCTGGGGCCATTGAGATCTCTCTGACCAACAACTTATCAGGAAGTGTCACATTCCTGCTATGTCTAGTATAGTTTTGTTATGGGGGTCTAAGTGGACCATTTCAGAGCATTTTATTTTTGTTTTGCCCTGTTTTCCTTTCTCTGTGCTGCTCTTTGTAGGGACTGTCCATTCTTCTTGCTTTTTTAAAAGAAAAATTTTGATATATTACTAAAAATGGCAGCTTCCTGTGGGGTTACGTCCTACAATCTTTGGGTTTTTCTTTAAGCCCCCCCATCCTTTTTTTATCCCATTCCTTCATGCCATCCTATGTATTTTTTCCTGTTATCCCCTTCCTCAAACTACTAAAATTAAATAGAAAACCAAGAAACAAAATATTATACCTGCGACTACAATAATTCATTCTTTTTAAATGAATTTTTGTTTCTTCCTCTATTAATAGAAGTAGGAGTAATATTGTGATTAATACGGTGGCAAATCAGGGAAAATTTTAGAAAGAAATGATAGAAACTTTAAAGAATCACACATTGGGCTGGGGAGATAGCACAGGGGTTAACAAATAGACCTGTGTGGTCTCTGAACAAGTAGACCTGTATTTGGATCCTCAGATCTCATGTAAAAATGCCAGGTGGAAATAGTGGCAGTGGTCCTCACTTTCTGCCCAGGAACGCAAAGCCTGGGAAAATCCAGAGCAAAATCATAAAGAGGTAAAGTAATCCAGGATGAGTCCCAAAGTTACCCTTTGGTCTCCAAAAGCAAGCACAATTCAGTGCTCTCTGTTGTAAACAACACACACACACACACACACACACACACACACACACACACACACAAAGGAATCACATATATTCTTGAATGTGTGATTCTTGAATTTACACATATATATTTGTGGACTATTGACTAGTTTCTCTAGAAGCAGTAATTATCATAAGCAATTTATATAGAATGTGGTTCTTGTCATTGTCTTTCTTTTGTCAAAGGGAAAATAATTTCGTCGGTTACTCTATATATCTTCCCATGGCGTTTGTCAGTATTTATTAGCATTGTTTAAGTAGCTCTATAAATTCAGCATCCATTTGGTGCTCTTCAACTTTCTCCATATGGCTCAAGCAAGGAAACTTTTGCTTGGAAATTGTCTTATTTCCTAGTATTTCTTCATCAGGAAATTTGTTTATGTGTCATTCATCAATTTTATGGGCTTTTTTCCTTAGGTTTTGAAGCAGAAGCATATTCAGTATTCAGTCACACACAGAGCAGACTCATTACTAGATTGTTGATGCATATTTTACCAGTCAGAAAGTCAAATTAGCTTTACTGGAAAGTTGATTGTGTTGATACCCTAGTGAAAGTAGCAAGTAAAATTTTACCAAAAGTAGTTATAGAGAGGTAATTAAAACTATTAATCTTTTTATTGATCTTTGACTTGGTTGCCTACTATATTTAGCAGATTAAGATTCATGACTTGTGACCATTGTCTCTGAGCTTTATCAATAGGTATCCCCTGAAGAGGACTTCATAGTGCAAGAGCATTTATCTGATTCATGCCTATTACATACTTCATTCAGACTTGAAACAAATAATTGTCATGGTTTATTAAGTAGCAATATTTGCAAATTGCAAAACAGATAAAAAGTGTAACTTCTTTTATAACCAGAAAAGTACCACTTGCCAAATACCTTTAGAATCTCATCTGTTTCATGTATTTGTGTATTTGGTGGCAATATGATTCTACTTGACAGCATCATAAAATGCTATAGGGCAATGTATAATTTTCTACTTATGTGCTCTTTCACGAAAGTAAATGTTTGACCCTAGTGTCCATAACTATGCTTCTAAAGTGATAATAGTCCATCACAAAAGCTGGGCTTGCTTCACAGATCATTGGTATGGTTAATTTTAACAGATGTTTCAGTGTCATTATCATCTTTCCTATCCATTTGGCTGTCATAAAAGCTAGACCCATGTGTCCAACTTAGGCTATTACTTCTACGGAACTTTTTTTCTCTTGCAGTATGATCAATTAGTACTTTAGAAGACAGGATCATCAAGCAGCGACCTTGACCAATTAGAGAATATTTAAAATTTGGCATGTGGTGGCTGCTCTGAATATTTGTTGGAGAAACTAAAGAATATGATTAGCATATATTTCACCTTGGGAGCTATTAGCAGAAGTCAATGAAATTCTGAGGATTTGGTACCCTGATAGCTGATATTTGGGAAACTTAGTGATGAGAATATATACCTGATAAACAGTAATTATGAATTTTCACACTTGCATGAAACTATTTAGTGTCAAGGTTCAAATAATGTAGTCATTTCCTATTCCACTGCTCAAAAATATCACACTTGAGCTTTTGAATGTCTTTTCAGGGTGTGCCACCCAAGTCCAAGGCGCCCTTGCAGATTTGGGTCTGTTGTCTTCAGGGGGTTTTCTAGAAGGGGGGCCGGGGGTGAGTGAGATGATAAGATAATGCTCTACAGTACATAGAGTGCTGCCCAGTGACTATACTTCTTCCTATTTTTAATCTTTGTGTGCGTGCAGGTGAGCTATGGCAAGCATATAGAAGTCTGAAGCTCATCTCCAGTGTTGGTATTCAACTTCTACCTTTTCTGGAACAAGGTAGTGTCTCCTGGTGATTGCTATAATTTATACTAGGCTACTTGGCTCATGACATGCCTCCAATTTTCCTGTTCTGTCCTCCCATCTTACTCTAAGGAATGATTGGGATTACAAATGTGAACTACTATGTATTGCTTTTATATGGGTTCAAAGATTTGAAATCAGATCTTCATGTTTGTTTAGAAAGTACTTTACCCATGGAACTATGTCTCATGTCCCATACTTCCAATATTGTGTTGATCAAATCACTCTTTTGATATCTTGGTGAGAACAAAAAAACATTTCAACTACTTAAACTTCTAGAAAAATAAGTTGCTCATCTAAAATGGACTTATTTTTGAATACCAAAACTTGCAAAAGTAAAGGAAGCAAACACAAACAATGAGGACTGGACACAAAACTTGGTGTGACAGATCATGGAGAGCATTCAGTTACATTCTCCCCAGGTAATGATATGAGTCTGTTCTGTAGAGTTTGGACTTATCTGATTAGCTCCATTTTATAAACCAGGTTCTTTGATTTCTGATCGCTTTGACTAGCTATCCAAAAACCTTGAAGTGATTTATTTTCCTCTGAAGTTATCCCAATCCTTTTTTAGTTCCTTTAATCAATAATAATGGCTGATGTACATCAATACTACCTATAATTGAAAGTAGGTACATATATACTACACTAAATCATTTGCATCAATAGATTTTTTTCCTGGCTAATGAATGTGAGTCTTATGATATTTTACTCATATTTGTAGTTTTTAATTTTTGTGCAGGTTATCAGTGATATTTTCAAGTTTTGTAATTCAAACATCAGATTTCAAAACTATTAATGCAGAGGTGTTCACTCAAATATCTCTATGCCTGATAATTATTTTAATATTTCTTAGACTCAAGGTTTAAGAATTTTTTAGCTAGGAGATGAAAACTTAGTTATAAACCTACCACGCAATGTCAGAAAGAGTTCAGTAGATAACATTAATTTAGTGAATAAGCAAATGAATAAATATATCATTCTGTACTTTCCTCGTGTTTGTAATCACCAAATCCTATTAATCAGTTTGCTTCTATTTTACCTAGTATTCCTTCACTTTCAAAAATCTTCTTCTACTTCCAAATCACCGCCCATCCAGATGTCTGAATCTACTCAATCATTTAGTAACCATTCATTAAATACCAATTACATGACACTAGGCATTTGTTAATTGAAGAAATACACATGGGTGCTGCCTTTTGCCAGCAACACTATTGGAAGTAGAAAATGAGTAACGTGTCCAATGTATGCTACCAAGAAAATATGGTGGGTTCAGAAATGTAGCGTTAATGAATAACAAGGGAAAAAAGAACTTAAGAAAATACCATAAAGTAGGTACAAATTCCTCAGTGATAATTGCAAATGTTTGATAGTAAACTACTATATAGACACTTTCTTGCTTTTCTTTATACCCTTAAATCAAAGAAGCCCTCAACACTCAATCAAGATACATTCTTCAGCAATGTTTCAGATGCAATGTGAAAAACCACAAGAGGTGGAAGTTCAAAATGAACACAATAGTGAAATATACAATGTGGAAAAGAACATCTAAATCATCCCCATCCCATGACTTGCAGAACCTTGTAGAAGAGGGAGAGGTAAGAATGTAAGAACCAATACCCATAGGCAGAAGTCTCCATTCATGTTAAGACTGTCACAACTAAGAACTGAGTATAGTAATACCTACCTTCACTAAGCTTCCACAACAGTTCATCTATCAATATCTCATCTCATAGAAGCAAGGCTCTCAAATGATACAGTGTCATCCTGAGAAATTGTGTGGGACTGGTACTAATTAAGAAAGGGCGAGATAATTAACTGAATATTAGGACACTGGTGAGCTGATTATGCCCCAGAATATACTTAAGCACCTACTGATGCAGGTGATTAGATAGGGTCCAATGACTCCCACAAACAAAGGATGGGGATGTGGGAGGGAGACTGGGTGCAAAAGAGAAGAGAAATGATTGGGAATGGATGGGAGGGAGTAGTAGAGTTATAACACAAATTCATTATATTTGTCGATGAAATCTTCAAAAATTAAAAAAATATAAATAATGCCACATATAATAAAAGATCCAAAATAACAGAACATGAGAAGAACAGGGCATTGTGTTGGGATATGATAGACAAAAATAACTTGACAATTACAATCTGAGCTTGGCACATCTGTGAAGAATTAGTAGTTAGGGCAAGCTCTATGCAAGCCTTCAGAAGAGTGTCTGATTGATGTAGTAAAACCAGTCCATGGTAGGTGGGGCCTTTCCCTTAGCAGGTGGGTAGGATGGGAAAGTTGTTCAGTAAAATGGCATCTTTGGCACACTTGGGACAGATTTGCTGTCTAGTGAGTGAAATTTGCTCCTTTCTCAACAATCCTGTGGATATGGTGTGGCCAGTATCCTGGGGTCCTTTAGCTGGTATAAACTCTCCTGCAAGGCAAGGCTGGATTAATAACTGTATCTGGCCAATCATAATCCAAAAAAAAGCTCCTTTGTTCCAGTAAGCTGTTTGTCATGAATTTATCAGAGGACATTCAGGAAAACTGTGATAGGAGAAAAGGTGAGTAATGAAACAGTGGGATTCAATCTCTGTACTATGAAGAGTTTGGAGCGCATGAAGATTTGGCAGGAAATCCATGTGCCTCAATTGTAGGAGACTAGGTAAAATAGTAGGGAATGATATTGGAGACAAAAAGACCGCAGTTATTTCATTTAATAACTTGCTGTACACTGTAAACTTTTAAATCTTGTTGGAGAACTTTGGAAAGAAGTAGAAGGATTTATGCTCAAGAAATGGAATTTTGCAACAGGTTCTTATTAAGTTGGGCAGATATGGAAAATGCACTAAAGGTAAAAGTGGTGATGGTGATTATTTCATGGTGGTGATGAGAATAAGAGAAGTACAGAAGCAGACACTTTTTGCATAGAAGATAAAGGCACTGATGATCTGGCAGTTTGAATTTAAAGGAATTAAGGCTAAAGTAAAAGCAACATCATATTCGAAAGGTGTAATGAATGTAGAAAACATAAGATCATAATGTATAAATATCTTAAGAGGTGAATAGTGATAATGAGAGAGCTATGGTCATGATATGAATATAGTAATAATACAAAAGGAGGAACTAAATCTATATTGTATATGATTAGAATAACTAGTTTACACCAAAATGAATTCACATGGAGATACTTAAAAGACCTATCTTCTAAGTAACAAGCAATTTGCTTGAACAAGATATTTAACTTCTTCAGGTTTAACATAAAGATTTACATCAAAATAATCAGCAAGAATAAAAGGGGGGGGGCGGCCTGCGTTTCTGGTCCTGGTAGGGCGGAGCCTGTGAATCCCCGGGCAGAGTAAACAAGGAGGAGGTGGAGGCAGTCCATGGTGGTTCCCGAATTCGTCCGTGGTTCTACACACGCACATACAATACAACACACACACACACATACATATGCACACGAGCACACACGCACACACACACAATTGAGTAAAAAAATAAAATTCTGTTTCTTTATTTGAGAGGGGTGAACCAAGAAGAGAGAGAGAGAGAGAGAGAGAGAGAGAGAGAGAGAGAGAGAGAGATGCATGCTACGAGGAATAAGTCGAGAACAGAAGATGGATTCAGTTCTTTCATTTCCCCATGTGCTTCAGGGACAAAACTTAGGTGTCCAGGTTTTTCGAGCAAGTCATTTATCCTCTGAACTTCTGAACTCTCCTGATGCCCCCCACATTTTTTAAAGTACTACTCGCATGGAATGATATAAAGAAAATATATACTTGCCTTGTAAGGATCTTTGTATCAAAGAGTATGATTTTCAAAATCTGATAAAATGAGTTTTAGAAGTCATTAATTCTGTTGGAGAACATGCTTATTATTAGCTTATGTCGAAGTGTTTAGCTTTTAAATTCATCTAAAATGACTTAAATTTAGTTTTTTTAATCACATTTGCAGGCTGGAGTAAGGGTCAGTGATAAAGTACTTGCTTAACATGAGATTCTAGATTCAATTTCCAGATCTCAAAATACAAGGAAAGGAAAGAGGAGGGGAGGGGAGGGGAGAGGAGAGAAAAGAAAAGATGAATGGTTGTGTCACAGTGTTACCTGAGCAGTCAGTCTTGCCAGGTGCTCTTCCCTGGTTATTCCTTCAGGCACTCATGCAGGTAGTATCTGGAGACTTTGCTGATGAAATGATGATGTCAATAAATTAGATTTTGTATTATCCAGATTGACCTAATACATTGACTGTATCTTTGAAAACAGAATTTTCAACAAGGGACAGTGGGCTGCTGCTGAAAAGGGAGACAGAGGTGATCACAAGAGGACCATAGAGGACAAGGCCTTGCCTTGCCATGACGATGGAAGAAGGGGATATAGGTGGGTAAGTTACAGTTTCCAGAATGTAAGACTACCCTTGGCTGATAGCCACAGAGAAATGGGGAACCTCTGTCTTACAACTTGGAAGCAGATTCATCTCCATGGTGTGAGTCTAGAGAGGGGTACAGGTTTGCTTTCTCCTTGAAGTTATTAAGCAGGAAATGAGCTGAAAATATGTTCATTTATTTTAAAACGGGAAACAATAGGTTTGGACTCTGGGACATACACACCTGGGAATCCTTGGACGAGGCAATTGAGCAAGTTAGAGGTTAGAATCTTCAAGAGAATGGTAGAACAGTATTGAATATTGGGGAGGGTATGTTCAAGTTTTAGAAGTTTAGATGAGTATGGGGATGGGAGAGAGAGAGAGAGAGAGAGATTTTTTTTTTTTGAAATCCCAAAGATCATGTTGCTTGCTTCCAAAATTATATTTTGGAAGTTTAATTCTCCTCCTGCTTATGTCTCTATGAGAGCATGAAGAAAGAGAGAAAAGGAGGGAGAAAGAGAGAGAGACAGAGAGATAGAGAGAGAGAAAGAGATGGGTGGAAGGAAGAAAGCAGAGACATGATGTAAGTGGTAGAGAAGGTAGACCCCTCCCATTTCTTTGGCCTGCTTCCAGTCAGCTGAAGTTTCCTGGAAGGTGAGAATTCTGCCCAAGTGATTGATTTCAATGAGAATGAGATTCCTTCCCTAGCAGGAAACAGGAATCCAGGTCTAACTGAATCAGTCATATCCAGGACCTCCTAAAAGTCTTGTGTAAAACTTGATTTGGAATTTACTAAAACTAATAAAATCAAATGAACTCATTGGAATTTTGACCTAGAAAATGTAAGATAACAAATTATGTTGTTTAAGCCTCAAAATTTGTGAGAAATGCTTCTGTGGCAATAGAATACCAAGACAAAAGCAGAAATCAAAATTGTACATGCATTTCATTCTGTACATTAACACCATGTTTAAACTATTGATTTGGGGGAGTTTCTTTGTTAGTTTGGGAGCAACAGGATGGGAGCTAGGACCTTGGATATCATGCTAGGCAAGCATTCTATAAATAAGCTTCACTTAAAGCCCATTTATAGACTCCAAAGGGTGGAAAGGATAGTTTTCTTGTATGTGCTGAAAGGGCTTGATTTTAAAAATGATTTTATATAGAGAACATATAGTAAACTATTGTATATTCATACATATGCCTATCCATGTAAATGAACACAACCTATGAGATATCAAACTTAGCAAACAATTACTTGAGAAAGAAAAAAAAAAGATACTGATTATGCAACAAAGACAGCATATCACAAATAGCCCTTGTTTTCCATAAGGTAATGAGCAGGTGTTTAAACAATGGAAAATTGTATCTGTTATTCAGAGTTTGATGCCTGTCTGCCAAGACAGAACATTTTTTTAAGCAGCAGGTGCTTTTTAATGTTTGATAAGTGTTTTGCACTGATTTGAGGATCTACTTCTTTATGTAAACATTAGCGTTTTTAGGACTAGAAATCCATGGATAATTGCTCATTTCTCATATGATATTTTCTGTCTTGTTAGAAGAGTAAGATGTTAATTTCTTGTAAGGTCAAACTGGTCATGGTGCAAAATTGTGTCATCCTACTAATCATAAAATGCTGAGATGTCTTAATAATCTATTTAATTTTTCTAACCTGGAAAAACCAAATTTTCATTTTATTAACTTTTTCCATTTTTATTGCTAAAAATTTTTTAGCACTAGAATGATAATCAAATTTATCAATTTAAATGCTTAGCATCTCAGTTATTTCTTATATACACTTAACATCCTAGAACATTTTAATCTCTTTTGAGGTTAGAGGTCAGATGTTATCTTTTCATTGCCCAAAATACAAATTCTTTGGCCAAGTTGGGGTAGAATATAAGGTAATGGTTATATTATGTATAAGTGGCCATTCCTGTACATTTTCATTGATTTTTTTCCCCACTAATTAGCTGGGCAGAAAGATTCTATGTTATGTTCTTTTCTCCATGTAACCTTTAACATCTTTGAAATAGGTGAGCTAGTTTCTGTCATATTAAGGTTAGTTAAAACAAAGAAATGAATACAACATTCAGCATGTGGATTAAGAATTCATGATTATTCCACTTATAGGATACATATGATCAAATTCACAACTTCCCAGTTATACTGCAGTCCCTGAACCCCTCTGAATGTTTTCTTAATTACCTTCAAAACAACTATCTTCTTCTAACTTCAAGCATTTAGTCTCTTAGCATGTGCCCTATGATCAGTTGTTACCTACTTCTAAAACTTACGTGCCATGCTGCTATCATGAGCTGCTTACCTGACTTCTAGAAATGCATTATTCCTCACTAACTGACTCTGGCTAGTTAGGAGTTATGAAGAATATGTTAATATTTTTAGCTCCTTGCTGTTTTTGGTATCTCGTTCTCTTAATAGTCACTCCATCCATTGAATGTATTGCAGTTAGTATCTTCATTGCCTGGTAATTGAGATCACAAACTCATTGAGTTCTAATCCCAACTCTTCTTTCTGACTACCTGTATAATCTAGTGTGCTTTGCTATTCTCCCTTTATTATGCTTTTATTATCATTTATATTTCATTTTTAAAATAGTACATAGAGTTTTTTTACTTTCCCTACTCTTATGTTTATCAGATTTTATTTATACACTTTCCTTGATCATACATTTTTGTTATTGTTCTTTTCTTAATATTCCTATCTTGTCTTCTGCTTATCTTTTTATTTTTGATCTATATCCTTTCTTTTTCTTATTCATTTTGCTAACTTCCTGAATTTCATTCAATTGTTATTTCCCTCTCTATCCTAAATCATTTTTAATGTCATAGATTACTCTGCAATATTTTTAACAACTTTCTTTGTAGAGGTAATTGGTGATGTCATTGCTAGTTTAGACTCAATCAATTTAAAGTATTTTTTTCTGTATCTGGTTTGGTTGGATGTTGTTACTGTTATAGAGGAGCGTTTAACTACTATTGTGGATTGAATCCTTTAGTGTATGCTGCTTGCAGGGAGGACTTCTACATAAAGTCAGAAGTATCTAGGTTAAGGTTATGTACTAGTCAGGCCAAGTAGACCTACAGTTTTCTCCCTCTACCATCACAGCTGTTGTAAAAGAAATGGCATAGCCCTACAGAGATCCTATATATTAGCTTCTAATACTCTAGCAATTTCCCTTGATGTTCATATTCCAAGAAAATGGCTCACATCCTCAAAGGCTGCCAGACTCCAAGCCATCAGGGGACTTCCAATGACACATCTTCCATCCATGTGATGGTAGACATTGACCAGAAGTGTTCCCTCCTTTCCCCTCTCCTCCTCTTCCTTTTTAACTCATTCTTCCTTATCCGACATCCTCTAACTCACACATTGGCCTTACTCTTCCATGTAGGGCAGGACTCCTTTCCCTCTCAAAAATTGGAAACAGCTTGACTGCAGACCAAATGACTTGCGACTTCTTTTCTCTAAAGTCTATAAGCAGGTACCCCCTCTCTGCCTATTGGGGGTAAACTCCTCAGATTTCCTGCCATGATGTTTTTCCATAGCATTAATAAATATTTTGTGTAATAGGTTTCTCACACAAGTGGACAACCTTGAAAAATAACCATAGATGGATGCACTGTGAGATGGATGGGAGCAGAAACTTCACTGGTCATTTGAAATCCCTATGTCTTTATCATGGCTGTTGATTAGTGATGTTTTACATCTCACAGAATCTTTGGTAATTTGGCATAATATTCAGTAATCTCTAAAATTTCTCATCAGAATCAGTTATCTTGGCAAAAAGGCATAGATGCCCTTCAGGAAAGCTTGGGAACAGCATGGATTTAAAGTAGTAAATACCATTCCTTCCTAAAAGGAATCAGGTTTCTCACTTGTGCAAATTAGGTAGAGGTATTATGTTGACAAATGAAAATTGAGCAATAAGATTATTTCCTAAAGACCATCAAGTTTGTTGGAGATTATTTAATTGATGTGGGAAAATCCAGCGTATTGTGAGGAAGACCACTCCTTGGGCATGTGGCTAGGTTGCACAGAGACTCAGATGATTTTAGCAGAATGTAAGCCCATGAAGCAAGGTGTTTAATTTTCAGCAACAACTCATTCTTCTGGTACCAAGTTTATTAATTTCATTTTTCTGTTGCCGAATAAATACAGGACCCAAACAACCTCTGGGAAAAAGGGAGTTTATTCCAGCTTAAGATTCTCAGGTACGTACATCTGTATGGCAGAAGAGTTCACATCAACATCAGGAGCTCATAAAGCTGGTTATATCGCATCCATTGGAAGAGGAGAGAGAGAGAGAGAGAGAGAGAGAGAGAGAGAGAGAGAGAGAGAGAGAGAGAGAGAGAACAGGTAAGTATGTGTATACCATGAAGGAGGTGAGAGCTGTTCTTCTACCAGGTGACCTACAGGGATTGAGTTTAGGGCAAGAGGTTTATGCACAGTTACCTTTACCCTCTGAACTGTCCTGATCATTCTAATTATATTTCTTACATAGTTCTGATCATTTTCTGAATTGTGGTTTGAATTTACAGGATCATAGAAGGCAGACTGGTAGAAGGCAGACTTCTTTTATATTTTAACATCTTTTTTATTATTATTATTATTTCCCCTCATGCAAACTTAACAGGTACACCGGTCCCCTCCCTCCCTCCACCTCCCCCAGAACCCCCTGCTCCCCCCTCCTCTCTCCCCTCCCTCCCAATCCCCCAGTGCCTCCCCCCGCCCAATCCCCAGAGCATCCTTTAATGTGCATGGAAAGCAGACTTCTTGAGACTTGATGACAGGAGGCACTATATGCTGAATATAGTCAAACATACAAATTTGTAAATATTATTATCAGATGTTCCAGGACATAAAACAAGTGTATTTAATAAATCAACATAGTACATGGCACTGTGTAGCAATATCATATACTTTATATCACTGACTACTTACTCTCATGATCCCTCGGCTGACTGGGATATATGGCTCAATTCTCCTACCTGGAATCATAAGAGAACAGTATTAAAAATAGCAAACCAAGGAAAGATGAAAACTCAGAAACTGAACAATTTCTTCTGGATATGTGTTCTTTGCAAAATCAAAGAGCCATTAGCCAAAATATTGGAAATCGAGGAGCCATGTGTGAAAGCAGCATTAAAATGCTAATCACATATTAATTCATTTGTACTTTTATTTACTTAACAAATATGCCCAATTTCTTCCAGGCTTGCCCATGCACTAGATACTTGGTATTAAAATGTCGTTTCTGCTTATCACAAAGTTCTTTTCTTTTCTTCTGGACAGCCACAGAGTCAGGGCATTTATTGTGCTCACAGCTCCTATTTCGTCCATAAAAGAGAGCAAGATAAACACGTTGCAGACATCTCCTAAGGTGATTAAATAGCTCTCAAACAACCCTGTGTGTCTGGGCTTCTTTTGCGCTCTCAGGTACAGAGTTCTGCACAGCCCAGACGGCCTCCCATGTCAGTTTGTTACTGCCTACAGCCTTGATTTCTGCTTTGTTAAACAGCGTGATGAGCCAGCTATTCAATTTCGTTCTCTCAACTCCAAAGGTACTTCATTCAGCTTCCAATTGTGTAATAGATTTCACCGTGGTAGTGACTGCTGGTACTTTTTTACTATGTATAGCCAAGCTTTGTGTCCTGCAATCACATTAAATAACCATCCAGCAGTTCGGTTCTGCAAAAGATAGGCATATAAAGCGGTCTGGATGACAAAGCATTGTAGTTCCTGCTAGATTTTAAACTATGGGCTAATTAAGTTTCTGAGGAAAAGAAGATCTCCCAGTATACACCAATTGGATGACATTTAGATGCTGTTCTAGACAATTTTCACCTCACAGGATTCCAATGAGCAAATTTTATCTTTACATAGCTTTGAACTGAGCCATTGTGCTCTTTGTTCTCATAGAAGTTTGATATCTGGTTCATCTGCGGCTTCTCTTATTTTTACAGAAATGGTACTGAGAAATGAAAAGTAGTGTTTCATGTTTTTATTCGATCACAGAAAATGTTCTAAAATGTCACCTCTATGGAGCTGTAAATGATACTAATTTCTCAGAGTTTAGAAGAGATGTAGCCCTTTTTTTTTTTTTTTTTAGCACTTCCTCAATTCTGGAAGGATTTTTAGTTGCACCTCTTTGACAAGGATTGACTTTTCTCTCTTTAACTTTCGGCCCATAGCTCCAGGGCTTCTTAACTCAAAGGGGGAAAAAAAGCTAGTCATTCACACTCTGTCCTTTTCTTTTTTAAGTATGTTAAAAATAATATCTGCATTTTAAATTGTATTTCAGTTCTAAACATGTAAAAGCTTATTGTGAAATTTTGTTAAAAACAAGGAGAATTTTAAAAAGTTCTGCAGCAAACACAATAAACACTGATATGCCATTCTCCATTTTGAACATTTTAAAACAAACTTGTCCATTCCTTTGTTTATATTTTAATCCATGTTATTGTGGACACATTTCAAGAAAGATTGTAGACATAGTTATTTTCCCTCCATTTTATTTAGAACTTAGAATTGGCAGAGTTGAATATGTTTACTTTGTGTCTATCTATCTATATCTTTGTGATATAAAATTTATACATAACAAAATACAGACTTTTACTTTAAGGTCAACATTTTTTTTTAAATTCGGCAACTTTGAGTTTTTCTAAATCGTATTCAAAATATCATATTTTGAATATGAAATGTGCCCCGATTGGCTATTGTGATGGAATATTTGGTTCTGAAGCTGATGGTGCTGTTCAGAATCTGTAAGGAGTCATATCTTCCTGGAAGGAATCAGTCTGTCACGCTACTGCTCTGTAATATCTATATGTCTATCTAACTATGTATCTATGTATCTATCTATATATCTATCATCTATCTATCTATCTATCTATCTATCTATCTATCTATCTATCTACCTAGCTACCTATCTCTTCCCTCCTCTTTCTCTCCAATTCAGTCTACTGGCCCTGCCACCAGGCCTTCTCTGCTTGTCTATGGTGAAGAATTCCATCCCTCTGGACCCTTAGCCAATTCATAATCCTATCTCACTTAAGTTAATAAGTCAGTTTTATTATACTAGCAACAGAAGAACTGGAACAGAACCTTTTTTAAATGTATTTATATATTATTTTATATTGCATATGTTATTTTGTAATATTAAAAATAATGTGTATTTTTGTGAAAATAGCTCTGTAGTCCCCAGGTTGGCTTCAAGCTTACTGTGCAGAACAATAGTAGACTCAGATTTGTGATCTTATTGTCTGAGCCATTTACATGTGATGGGATTGGAGGAGTGTGCCAGCACACTTGTCATTTTGTATATTCTTAAGCCAAGAGATTTAGTCAAATAACATTGATAGATAAAATTTAAGCATGAAAGAACCATAATAATGGAATAAAGACATCATTTAAAACTTTGGGTTTAATATATGTTTGAAACCCATCTGAAAGCCTAACATGGTGACAAAAAAGGTAGTAGAATTTCAGTAAAAATAGTGAGCATTGTGTCACTTTTGCCCTAACCCATTGTTCTCTGTAGCTCTTCAGAAGTTCAAAAATCCAGTAGACTTACAATTTATACCCATGCAAAACTAACAACCTCATAGAAGTTGGAAGAGAAAGAAAATATCTGGAATTCCACACGGTCTATCTCCAAATAGATGTCACTGTTTAACCTGACTGCTAGTTTGATAACAAGTTTTGTTGTCATGTGAACCGACATCACAAACCAAGTCTCTGGAAAAGACCTAGTCTCATTCGTGACAAAGAACCAGGGTACAAAGTTTAACAATGAAATTTATTAAGTGGGATTATTACACAGGAAAACTTTAAAAAACTTTGAAAGAAAACCAGGAGAAAAAAAAAACCCTTACATTTATTTTATTTTAAAAATCAAGAAGAGTAGAAGTCTCATTTTTTTGCCTTTTAAAATAGTCTGTTGTGGTTACTTTGTAAATCAATACCTATTTGTATATATAAGATATGTAAGCTTTAATCAACATGACACATTACAAAATAACTAAAGGCTATATAGTACTTAAAACAAGAAAAGACCAAAACTTCAATATTATAGAATGTCTATTTAAAGTCAATGAAACATTAATGAAAAAGAAACAAGAAGACAGAAAATAACAGAATGACAATCATAAATCTTATTTTGTTAGTAATTATATTAAGAACAAATAGACTGAATAGGCACTCAAATATGGAAAGAGGAAAAAAAAAAAAAGAACATTTAAAAAGTGTTTAGGGCATCAGAAAGCTTAGTGGGTAAGGTATGTGCTTATAAATGTGATGACCTGTGCTTATTACCTGGAAGTTCACATAATAGAAGGAAAAATTGTCCACTGACTTCCACCCATGACCATGGCATGTATGTGTGCACTTTCTCTCTCTTTTCTCAACAAAACATTAAAATGTAATCTATATTATGTTAGCAGTGAATATAAAAAAGATAACCTATCTAAACAATATTCAAAATATAAGAATCAATGTCATACAAATAGAGCATAAACAATTTTTAACTAGATAGGAGAATGATGTTTCAAAGTGAAAAAAGACTAATCCAGCTTAAAGTCATAAAAGTTGCAAAGATTTATAACATGGGTTTTATGTGCTGATGGAAGTTGGCTGGAATGTGATGACCTGAAAGGTCCATGCACTGAAAAACATGAAAAAATTGAGATTCCTGCTTCAGAGATATATATGGTCATTTGGGAAAGAAAAATATTAGAAATGACAGATAAAGAATCAGGTCACTTTTCATTAATGAAGCCAAATGATCGGCATGTGTTAGGTGAAGAGAAAGCTTCTCCTGCATTGTCCTCTGCTGCAAAGACCACCACAGCATAAGCCTCAGGCACCCACCCTGCACCTGCGTCAGTTACTTCTCACACGGTCTCACAGGACAAAGCCGGAATTCCTGGAGATACTGTACTTTCTGATACAGCAGGTTTGATTGGCAGGATTTTACCTTCAACACTTGAAGAAACAGTCCAGCAACGTGCCTCCATTTTTCAGATCAACACCAAAGATTTCCCTTTAGAAAGGAATCCTGTAGCAGAACATACAGGAGTGGTCAACACAAATATTTCACAACCACAGGAATCACTAATGGCTTGCTTGTTCATTATCTAATCAGTGTAGGGAGAAGCTTATCCATGTCCAATTCGTGGATTTAAGCTTCATTTCTCAAGTTGTAAATGGAGACATACCATCAGTGCAGCCAAATGCAAAGACTGAATTTGTGGCTACTGACCATGCTGCCAGTTTTGTTCAGCAAGTGAAGTCAGTGGAAATTGAGAAAAATTCCCAGTTCCTTCCACCACAGACTGAGAAATTAAAACCGGAACAGCATACCGTATCTCAGATATCTAATTTGAAGAAAAAAGAAACTAAAACCATAGCGACCAAGTCATCACAGAATCAGTCTTTGAAAGAAAACCAAAAGAAACCGTTTGTGGGAAGTTGGGTTAAAGGCCTGTTAAGTAGGGGTGCAGCTTTTATGCCGACTTGCGTTTCTGCTCATAATAGAAACACCATAACGGATCTGCAGCCTTCCGTTAAAGGGGCAAATAAATTTGATGGCTTTAAAACAAAAGGTGTAAGGCAGAAAGCTAACTGGGTGTCCAGAAACACTTGGAGGTGTATAGAGGAGCCTTCTGCGGACAGCTGCTCTCCAGCAGCTCCCCTGCCCGCAGGCAGCACAATGGTTGCTTCAGAACTTGTGAACAAACATGAGAATGTCTCAGGAGCAGCTCCTCTCAGCCTCAATCCCCACAGAAACCACAATGGCATTTCTTTAGCAAGCCATGTTGAAGATCAGATTCATAAGCTTCGGCTAAAACTTCTTAAAAAACTAAAGGCCAAAAAGAAGAAATTAGCTGCTCTTATGTCATCCCCCCAAAATGGAACACTTGCAAGTGAAACTGTGGAAACTGCTTCCCATTATGGGTCTCCAAATGATTGTGAGTCAATAGAGGACTTGTTAAATGAGCTACAGCATCAGATTGATCTTGCAGATAACAAATCTGAGAGCACCACTGTTCCTAATGGAACCTCATACAATGGTCAGAGCCATGAAGAGATTTTATCAGAGCTGCTGTCTCCGGCAACTGTTTCAACAGAGCTCTCAGAAAATGCAGAAGTTGGGCTGGAGAGATGGCTCAGGGGTTAAGCCTCTGCCTTACAGGCAGAAGGTCCTGAGTTCGGATCCCAAATCCCACGTATAGACGCCAGGCGGAAGCCGGGGCGGCCTGCGTTTCTGGTCCTGGTAGGGCGGAGCCTGTGAATCCCGGGACAGAAGGAGGTGGAGGCAGTTCATGATGGTTCCCGAATTCGTCCGTGGTTCTACACACACACAGACACACAGACACACACGCACATACATACGTACACATGCACAATAGAATAAATAATAATAATAATAAAAAAAAAGAAAATGCAGAAGTTGGCTTTCAGTACTTAGAAATAGGAGATAGCAGCACCCCAGCACCTGTACCTAGTGAATTAGACACCATTTCTCAGGACTTACTTCTAAAACGGGACCATACTTACTGCAGCCTCACCGAAAACAATTACTGTGAAGAAAGACAGCCAGACCCCTTAGCCAACAATACCTGTGGAAGAACGTTGAATTTGGAGAGTCCCATGAAGTCTGGTATTTTTGATGAGTTTTTCTCCACTTCAGCATTAAATTCTTTAGAAAATGACACATTAGACTTACCTCGTTTTGATGAATATCTGTTTGAGAATTGCTGAATGCTCACTTGTTAGGTTAATATTTATTACTACTCCTAAAAGAATTTAACGGTTACAGGCAGTGTTAACTGAAATACATTGGCCTTATATAGTGACCATGAGTAAAATTGTAAGCTGCTGCTATTCTGCCTCTTATTTTGCCCATGAATGTGTAACTGTTTTACAAATTAAAATCCTCAGGATTGTGAAAAAAAAAAAGTTGCAAAGATTTATAGGATGGGTTTAGCAGCAGGACTCCAAAATATATGAAACAAAATATTATAAAGTCAAAGTTACAGACAGACAATTCTACAATAATATATGAAGAAAATAATACTCACCTTTTAATACTGTATAAAACACTATGTGTAGATTAATAAGTAAGGAAAGACTTGAAGCATCATTTAAATCAGTTGTACCTGATAGGACATTGTATTCAATCATTGAGGAAAGCAAATTCTTTTCTAGAAAATAGCTTATTCTTCACTGTGCATCATTTATTAGGCCATTAAACAAGGTTAATTATTATAATGTAAAGTATTTTCTGCGGCCTCAAATCAAAGTTTGAAATCAAGAACAGAAGAGAGTTAAGGATGTCACATATATTTATGATTTCAACATGGTTTCAATAATGAATTGTCCTGAGAAGAAATAACAAGAAATTTTAAGACATTAGAGATGAAAGAGAAAGCAAAATGTAACAAAACATATGGAATGCAGCCCAAGCAGTGGTTAAAGTGAAACTTGTGTTAGTGACAAGTAAATTAGAAAAGAAAATGATTCCTTTTAAAATAGCCTTCCTTTTATGTTAAGAATGAATAAAAAAGAATAACAAAGCTAAAAAAAAAACAGAAAGAAGATGGTTATGAAGACTAAAAAAAGACTAAAATTAGGAAAAGTAGATGAAACTAAAAACAAGTATTTTTATTTCTCTCTTTTGTTTTTGAAAGAATGGTAAATTTGGTTGGCTTTTAAGTGATACTGAACAAGAAAATAAGACAATTGTACTAAAACAAATGAAGAAGGGTAAATCAGCATTATGTTTATAGAAGCTTAGAGGATATCATAGCAACTAGTCTGCATTGTTGCCCATAAATTCACAATCAGTTTAAGGGTTGTTTTAGCTTGTGATTGTCAGATTACAGTTCCTTGTCCAGGTTGCCAGAGAGCCCACACCAACACCAAGGGTGAGGAACTGCTGAAAGGAATGATCCTCACTTGCCAGACCAGCATGTCTGTCCAAGTATACTGAAGAATGTCAACTTCCCTAGCCATTTGAATCCATATTATTTACATATCAGAGTCTAGTCCCACCCACTATGGGCTGGGCCTTCCCCATCCTCTAGAAAATTTTCTACAAACTTGCTTGGGGCCTAATTCAATTGCTAATTCTTTACAACTGTGATCAGAACTTGAACCGTCTACCTTCAAGTTGACACCTGTATCTTACTATGACAGGTATTATTAGAATACTATGAACAATTGGATGACAACAAATAGATGAGAGAGAAAACTCACAAAGACAAGGCTATCATTTTTAATAGCAATCTGTGTTCTTTCCAAGGTTAAGAATATTAAGGGCAAATGATTGCATGACACACTGTACTAGAGATTCTAGTGGGACTTATTAGCCAAGGAAAAGAAGCAATGCAGATTGAAAATAAAGCTATTTATTTATGACATGGCCTCACAGGTAGATAATTCTAAGAAATAAAGAATTATCACTAGAATAAGTCTGATATTCGTTACATATATAAACCTGATGTACAAATGTTATTTGAACTTCTGTATGCTGGCAATGAAAGTTCCTAAATTTCTAGAACTGTTTTTCTTGTTAACCTAAGTAAGTCTTACACTGTTTATGTCTTACACTGTTTGCAAATTCTTATAAAGATTTTATAATGCTGTTCTCTGATTTTGGGGTATAAGTACTTGTGCTTGCTGCAAATAAAGTTAGCTTGGATCAAAGCATCCTTGCTTCCTCTGACCCAGCCTGATTTTTATTCCTGCTGCTCCCATTTGTGTTTCCAGCAGACAGCAAGGATCTGGGCTAGTTTGTGGGCCTTGGGCAAGCCTTGAGATGAAAAGAGGTTTGGATGGCTTCATTAGGGTTTAGCATTCTCAAGTCCCTGATGCTGGTACTCTCTGGTCAGTTGTGGTTGTCTGCCTCAATAATCTTCATTGGTTGAGTGCTGAAATCTTTTCTTAACTATGAATATAATGAGAGGTGTTTAGATGGTGATACTATTATGTATTTATAGTTAGTATTAAGACATCGATGAGTCCCCAAATCAGCTGTCAAATACTAGATAAAATGGAGCCAGTTTGAGTTTCTTTCTTTCTTTCTTTCTTTCTTTCTTTCTTTCTTTCTTTCTTTCTTTCTTTCTTTCTTTCTTTCTTTCTTTCTTTCTTTCTTTCTCTCTCTCTCTCTTTCTTTCTTTCTTTCTTTCTTTCTTTCTTTCTTTCTTTCTTTCTTTCTTTTTTCTGGCTGTCTTGCAAAGGATTCAGTTGGGCGGGAAGATCAAACGATTCTTTCATGTCTCCTGGGTCCACATCTCCTGCCACGTCCTCTCCATCACCTGCATCACCTCCTCCCCCCTACCTCCTCCCTCTCCCCTCCAACATCCATCCTCCCCTCTACTTCCCTTCCATTCCCTTCTTTCCCCCTTTCTTTCCCATTCCTTCCCTTCCCTTCTTCTCTTTTTCTCCTCTCTTCCTTCCTTTCCGTCCTCTTCTTCCCCAGTACTTCTTTCTACCGGCTTCATTCCTCTCTCTCTTTTCTTTCTTTGTTTTTTTCTTTCTTTCTCTTTCTTGTGTCTATTTTCTCCCCTTTCAATGTGTTTTGGACAGGTTTACAGTACCAAGAATGTGTTCTGTGGCATTCAGGGTAGGGATTAGGAGGGTTAGATGTCAGTTAGCAGGTAATTGGTTGCCCCAATGCTCCCCCACTCCTATCTATGTTCTATCCCCATTCTTCCTTCCCTTTTAAAACTATTGTTCCTTAAATGCCTTATTCATCTGTTTGCTCATGTTCTTTTGTCCTTGCTCCTTTGGGATCCTTGTCCACTCCCTGACTTATGTTCCTTTGTAGTTCATGGGTGTTATAAAAGTCTCTGATTATATTCTTCTGAAAATCACCTTATAAGAGAGAATATATGGTATTTGTCTTTCTGCATCAGGGATACTTTGCTTAGTATAATTTCTTCCAGCTTCATTCATTTACTAACAAATTTCATTAATTCATTTTTCTTCACAGCTGAATAGTATTCAATTGTGTATATGTACCACATTTGCATTACCTATTCTTTCAGTGTTGAACATCTGGGTTGATTTAAGCTGAGAACCAGAAAAAATGTGATTCAATTTATATAAGCCTCTAAAATAGTTCTTTGAATATTTAAAGGTGATTAATATCTTATAATCATGTAAAGTTTTCATATTTGCAATTAAGATTATGTCAGTTAATATAAAATATGTTAATGAAATGAAGACATTAATATACATTAGTATCTTATAATTTCATAGATACTGGCCTCATTGTTTTTTAATACAAAGATTAAGTTTTGTTGTCCAATAACATTTAATTTCCTTACACTATTCATTCTAAGCAAAAATGCATATATTGACTTATCTATAATTATTAAATCTTATGAACTGAAAGACAATTGGAATTCTAAGAGAGTTGAAATACTGATTTAGTTTATCTGAAGTTCTCATCTCCATTGACAAGGATCAACACATGATGTTTAACAGTGAAGAAAAGAAAATACAAATTTGGTAAACATTTTCAGTAGCTTTTCTCTTCTTTTATATTCCAATTTATTTTTATATTATTTACTCTTCCCATTTTTTGACAGTGATTCAAATCTCTAAGCTCAGCTAATGCTGAAAAAAGATCATACATTATTTAAGAAAAGATGTGTGTTGAATGCATTCCTATAGATGTTGGCCTCTAGAGAAAACTTTTGAAAATGTTGCTTAGTGCTTAAGTCTAGACAATACTCTTAGATACAACTATTATTTCCTGACACATCCTGTATATTCAGTTAACTGCTAGAATAGGGCTTGTTTTCTACCACCATTATCTTGTTTGAGAATTCACACTAAGCCAAACTTTACAGCTTATAGTGTTTTAAGCATTTCAATGATATTAGACTTTGTATCTGATAGACTAACTCGGTGGCATTTTCCTCACTAACAGAATTAATCATTGCCTCTAGGAGTAAGTCAGACTTCTCTGAATTAAATTTGACCATGCAGATTTTACAACTAACTTGTACTATTTTGCTACTGGCAAGGAATCTCTCTGTTCGCAACTGCTGTAAACTTTGCATTTGGCATCTTTTGAACTATGAGTATGAAAATAATAACAAAAGGATATGACTAGGAAGCTAATGGGTTTTCTGTCAGTGTTTCTCGTAATAGTTTAGCATATTTTGTGTAATTTTTACCTGAGGGTAGTTATATTAAGAATATGGTTTTTGAAACTAAAAGTAAGAGGTCATCATTTTCTCCACAGGAATTGATGAAAGGACAAATTACAAGACACTAGCACTGTTGTGAATAATATAGAGCCTAAAGGCATTTTCTTGAAAAAAAATGGAATATATGTGGACAAACACTCAATAACTGTTAGACATTTCATTATTTTGCATTCTCTTCAGACATGATACAGACATGACAAATATGTTTACTTGTATCTGAATTTGCTATGAATTATGTTTACTATGCTGGACTTTGAACCCATGATCTTGTGCATGGGTTGCAGGCATATGTGCTACAATTGAACCATATGCTTAGCCTCAGCAATTTATTTTAATTTAGTCAGGTGAAGGTAGAGATACAAGAGGTATGAGTTGAAAATCCTGTGTCTTGTAGAGAAATTTATGCTAAGAAGTTGGTTTATAAGGTTATAGAAGTTGAGTCCCCAAATCAGCTGGCAAACACCAGATAAAAAGGAGTCATTTTGATTTTTTCTTTCTTTCTTTCTTTCTTTCTTTCTTTCTTTCTTTCTTTCTTTCTCTCTCTCTCTCTCTCTCTCTCTCCCTCCCTCCCTCCCTCCCTCCCTCCCTCCCTCCCTCCCTCCCTCCCTCCCTCCCTTCCTTCCTTCCTTCCTTCGTTCCTTCCTTCCTTCCTCCTCTTCCTCCTTCTTTTTCTCCTCCACATGTGTTGGCGTGTGTGTACACATATAGCAGAGAGGACTGCGTGCACCTGGGAATGCCAAAGGGTGATTTTGAGAAATATCCTGGAATGTTCTTTTACTTTATTGCTTTGCTCTTAGGAAATTCAGTCCTAAAAGTGCCAACATGAAGGCTAGCTGACACAAAATCCAAGGAAAGTCAGTGTTTCATGCAACTTTAAACCCCTGGGTCCTAACAAAAGCAGGGACAATATAAATATAAGAGCTTAAGGGTCATTAGAGTTAAGGTCAGACAGTATCTTCTGAACATAACAGAGTTCCTGTATCCATGGACTTGCTACAGCTAAGCCTTCTTCTATTGCACCCACAAAAGAATTGGCTGACCATCATTTTATACAAATTTTGGCTCAGTGTGTTTGGGACAAAGACTAGATTCTGTATCTTAAATCATCCAAGGTATACCACTGTATTTGGTACAGCAAGAAAATTAAATTAATTTAGCAATGAATAAAAGAGAATATAATTGTAATTCAAGAGATTGGGGGACGTGCCCAGTCATAAAAGATTACAATGATAAAACCTGAAACTGCAAAAACTCACTTACAGGAAATGTTTCCTTTATGGAGCTTAAGTATGGAGAGAAGTACTGTCAGTAGCCTTTACCCAAGAACCCAATGCAATGAAGTCTCCTTTCACTAGTCTTCGTTAAATACTATCCTATCAATATTTCACTATGGAATATGGAGAATCCCAGGAGATATGTTATCATCTGACAGATGATTTGGGTATGATGCTGAACAGGAAAGAGTGTGATTCCTTACTCTGTGGTTGACTTACTGGTAGTTTGCTTATATCTCAGTGAATACCCGGGTACTCTTTAATGCATACATCCTGGATGAGGCCTTATGGACCATATATGTAAACAGACGTGGGAGTGGAGGGGAGACCTGCTGAGAAGAAAATCTGTAGGGTGGGATGGATCCTGGGATGGGGTAGTTATTAGGAGATAAAAAGAGTTAAATACAATGTAATTGTACAGGAAAGCTACAAAGAATAAAACTAAGGAAAAAAGAATATATTCATTTATGGTATATTCTTTATAAGCACTGGATACAAAATATTAAGCAGAAATGTCCATCAATCTTGTGTTAGTTAACAAATTTTACTTTATGAATCCTGACAAAGATAGACCTTGGGTTAAGAGTCAGCTTTGACAATCATCTTAATCTGCTAATTGCAGATCTATATACAGATTTCCATGAAACATTATTTTTTCCCCTACTTTACTGATTCCTTCTCTTTACGCCTATGCTGTATCTAAAACAAAAAGGGAAAAGAAGCAAAGAAAGCTAACTAAAAATAATTTACATTATCTGCATAGTTTTTCAGATATTTAAATAAAGTTTTAGGACTTTTCTTCTCACTTATCACAGGCATTCAGCCACAGATCTTAATTAGCATTCTCTCAGAAACCATTCTAGTCCCACAGTTGGAGATGCTTTTAGGGAAGAATTGAATCTCTAGCAGAAGACCATTCTTTTTCAGTTCTGATAAGGAGAACTAAAATTCATAAAGGATTGGTTATCCATATAATGTTCAATTAAATAGCAAACTTATGAAGCTCCAAAGATAACAGCTTTAATATATTTTCTATCGATTCATTTTTAAACACTTGGAAAATAAAAAGACTGAGACTTTAAAGTCAGATTAATTGTTCTGTGATAAGGAAGAATAAAGATGTTGCCAAGACAAATATTTACATTTTTTGTTTTTTGTTTAAATTAAAACTCTGTTTATTAAATCTAAATGGATGCAAATAGCCCTGTAGGATTGTTTTGACTATAGGTTTTCATAGTCCACTGCCCTTCTCCACTCCATGTCCTGTCCCATCTCATCCATTTCCCCCTCCAGCCTGATTACCTCTCTTGCACATCTCCCTACATATGTGTGTGTTGTTGGGTCCCATCTAGAAACCTCAACTTGTTAGTGACCTACAGAGAGTAAGCTGTAAAGTACAGAGATTCTCCTCCCTTCTGTCTGTCAACAGTCCCATACAGTCTGTCAAGGTAGTGTTGTGCCTAATGAGATTTTCATTGTTCTTTAACAAAATATTGCTAGGTCAGCTATTGTAGAGCTTTACTGGAAGTTCGCCATATTGCACTGAGTTCTTGATAGCCTTGATACGAACAGACATTACTGCAAGACAAATATTAATAAACATTTTCTTAATATAATCCTTGGATTGGCTTTTTGTAAAATAGCAAGTCATTTGTGAACACATCTTATAAGAGACTCATGTGCATCAAAACTATTGCTAAAAAGTAATAGCATATACCAGCTAAGGGGTAGTCATGCATCCCTTCGATGAAGTGAAAATGGAAAGGAGGAAGAGGATGGTTGAGGTCATGGCTGCCTTCCTGCATTCAGCAGAATGGTAGGGTCAAAAAGAGACTATAACCTAATTAAAAAGAGAGGAAAAGGCAAAAGAAGCCCAGATGTTCAAGGATAACCACCATTTCAAGCGAAGAATTAAAGTTTTCCAAACCCGCTTTCTTGCGCTCTATACACAGGAACAGCCACAACACACTGACCCTGGCGGGTGCCATAGCAAACTCAAGGAGGTCAATTTGGGATTGAACTCAGGTTTGCACACAGGGACTTTTTCCTTCTGAAAAAGTCGTTCCAGAAGCAAAATTCACACTATTGAGGAAACTTGAACCTATGTTCCATTTAGAGATTCTGAGAGTTCAGGAAACAGTGAAACAAAATTGGACACTGCCTTTCTGGAGCACTGTGTACGGATGGTATTTAGGCTTGAATCCATGCAAAATCAAATCTGAGCCTGTGAACTTTAATAAGTAAGCAGATCTTTTCCTCGTGGCTAGAGAACGTGGAACACTGTTCCAAACATTCTGCTAGTACAAACTCATTTACCATGATGGCCTGACCCAGCATATGCATAAGAACAGCTGGACTCCATTTTTGTGCAGGTGAAGAGTATGAGCAGCAGGCATTCTCAGTGGCGCAGGACTAAAATACAAAGCCAGTATTTCAGACAAAGGAGACTTGTTTTGGAGCTGGCCTTAAACACTGTGTTAAGATGCACCTGAACTGGATTTGCCTTTCTTATCCTCATTATCTCTAAAGCCTCACTCCCCTTTGATTTGCCTTTTCCTAATTTGCATATCATCAAGATGTGTAGCCATTTTTATTCTACTTAATTGACATTTATAAAGATTTTCAAAACTCAAGAAGATTGTCAAAATGCCCTGCTCATTTCTTTGCTGAAGCTTGTCCTGTCCATTGGCACGTCTGTATCTTGTCTCCTAAATTTCTAAATGTCTTTATTTCTTTCATGGCTAAACAAGATTTTGGACTTAATCTAAAATTCATAAATTGCACTTTATTTACAGATGATTTTACAACATCATTTATTCAGTATTTCATGTTTTCTATTTTATTCTAGTTAGATGCTACAATCAAACTTTTTTTTATCCCATTTCATAAGCAAGTCAAATTTTCCTACTTGTAGGCTTTAGTATTATTTATTTTTTGAAATATACTTATGGTAATTGACTCATTTTTAAAAATAAGTTGTAACAGTGTGTATATATTTACATTTAGTTTACACAAACTCTTTTCCGTTGTCTCTTTGAAAATTTCTCCTGCTTATTTCTAATTTTGTTTAGCCTAATCTCCATCTGTTTTGCTTACTTTTCCAAGGCTAAGCAATAATACACATATTGGATAATCTTTTTCTATCATGCCTAGTTTTATTTCCTTTCAGAATATTGTTTACTCCTATTCTTTTACATTATGCTTTGGTAAATTTTCTTAATTCTTCTTTCTAGGTCTCTAGTTTGAGGAATATACATTTTCCTTTATTTTTATGATCATGATGCTTTTCTCTTTTTATATCTCTGACATTCTGACAGTTTCTCTTTTCCTTTCACTCTCTTTCTTTACCTTGATGCCTCATGTAGTTGTCTTGTCCTGCTTCATACAGATTTTATCTCATTTTTTCATATAAAGGTTGTTAGTGGAATGTCACTTATTCTGTTTATATTTTTCTGATATATTTCTGCTGTGTTTACACAACACTTTAATTTCAAATTTGTTTTGATTTATAGTGTGCTTGACTAAAGGTCATTATTATTGTTTAATTTTTCAAATGTGAAAAATTCATTGATAATCTTTTGGTTAATGTTCAGTGTTTATTATAATGAAGAAAGTAGAGGGCAGGCAGGATGCCTCAAAAAAGAGAAGCACTTGCAGACAAATCTGGTAATAAGAATTCTATCCTAGGAATGCACATGGTGAAAGGAGAGAACCCACTTCAGAAATTTGTCCCTTGGGCTGGAGAGGTGGCTCAGAGGTTTAAACACCACCACCCCCAGCCCCCCACCCCCCACCACCACCCACCCCCCCGCCTTGCAGGCGGAAGGTCCTGAGTTCGGATCCCAGATCCCACGTACAGACGCCAGGCGGAAGCGGGGGCGGCCTGCGCTTCTGGTCCTGGTAGGGCGGAGCCTGTGAATCCCGGGGCAGAAGGAGGTGGAGGCGCCCATGGTGGTTCTGCACATACACAGACACACACACACAGACACACACACGCACGCACACATACACACGCACATGCACACAGTTGAATAAATAATAATAATAATAATAAAAAAAGAATTTTGTCCCTTGAATTCTATATGCATGTCCTTCATGTTCATCTGCTTCTACTACTACTGCGTATTGTCTCTTTAACTGTGTGTGTTTCTGTTTGTATTTCTTTCTCTATATATCTGGTAAATCTTTTTACTTGCAAATTGTACATGTTTGCACACATGCACACACACACACATATCTTGAAAATTATCAGAATTCCTTTATCTATACCTAAGAATTCCTGGATGAAGCTTCCAGCACACAGGAGCCAGACTCAAACATGGCCTCTAAGTTTTCTTAGAATTGGAGAATTCTTGGCTGCTTTCCTCTGTGCTCCTTTCATTTGCAGTAGCTGTGGGCTTTAATACCTCTCTCAGTAAATTTGGCAGAAAAGAGTAGCAAAGTTTCCAATATTGATTTCTTCTTTTTCTTTACTAACAGAAAGAGAGTTTGGTTTAGGACTGCAGTATGTTCTGCTGAACAACATTCATGTTTCCAGACAGTTGTGAGACTATATGTGACCACAAAACCAATTCTTGAAGTAAAATGCAAGACTTCTCCCAGGTGCTATGCAGGATTGATACCATTTCCCTAAAATGACTGAAGAGAGCTGGCTGACCCTTGTCTCTGTTGCCCTTTCTATTTGAAAGTAGGATAGGTGTTTTGTTCTTTTTTCCCACAAGACCACAGAAAAGGAAGAACAGGCTGAATGCATGAATAGATGCTTATGTAATAAATTTTAATGGCTATTTTCACAAAAGTTTTGTTTTCTCCTTTGCTCTAGTAGCTGAGGAGAAATTTTTTTTAAACCAAAAGTTGAATAGATGGCTTATAGAAGAATAGAATCACAGATGTTTTTGGAAAGAAATGTTATGAAAAAGCAAGCAATGAATAAATAAAGAAAAGAAAGGAAGGAAAGGACAGACAGAGAAGATAAAAACAAAGAAAAGAGAAAGTGTATGTTGCAGTTAATTTTCTTTTTGCTATGCCATAGTATTCAAGTTAAAGCAATTTAGGTGAATAAGGAGTCTTTATCTGACTTTATCAGAGGGGAAATAGTCCACTATGGTGGTAATCCCATAGCAGAACACATGGCTGGAAGCAGAATCAGAAGGCCAGTTCTCCTCACTGCAGTCTTCAAGAGATAAAGAGAGCTACAGGGAGAGGAAGCACTGCCAAGTTACCAAGCCTCAAGGCCTGACCCCTGTGACCTTCATTCTTCCTGAACCACTCCACCTCTTAAAGGTGCCTCAACCTTCACAAACATTAATATCATTTAAGAATTCAAGCACAGAAACTTGTGGGGCACAACTCACATTAAACCGGGACAGTGTAAAAGAGAAATCACTTACGTCTTAGGGTTCATATGTGCAGTTTCTGAAAGTCATCTTTAATTATTTCCTTTGTGAAAGGCGCATTCCTAAACAATAACAATGTCTGGGAAGCAGGGATAGGAAAGGTGACACTTAACTTCTCAACTATAGTCCAGAAATTGAATGAAACTACATAAAAACTACAAAAGAAAAAAAGCAAATGGATTAAAAAATCCATTTAAAAATTAGAGTCATTATCAATAGAGATGTAAATATACTTATAGGTGAAAATATTTCTGGGGTGTCCATGTGGTGCATCTGTGATACCTTGGTTTTTATTTCATGTGCTAAATATTGGCATCACCCTGGCCCTTTGTCATCCACAGCTGTCCTCTGCTCTGCCATGCTAACTTTTTGCCTTGATGCAACATTTGCATAATTTCTTGCATCTTCTCTAATCAGACAATCAGTTCACATTTAGAGGTTTCTCCCATCATTTTTTATACTGTGATCAATTCTTAAAAGTCACTTGCTTTCATGTTGTGCTCTTTCTTGCACATTCTCCTCTTGTATCTACACAGGTCTGGCTTTTTCTATCTAGGTGTATATGTTGAAGTTTGGGGTATTGATACTTCCCAATTCTTACTCAATTGGGATTGGACTACTGTTTTATTCATTTTATGTTATTTTTGTTTCTTCTTTTGTTATGCTTATTGTCCCTGGATCTACTTAGGCTACAAAAAGAAATCCTCTTTTAATATAAAATCCAATCCAGCATTTTAATGTAAGCTATATTAAAATGCAAAAATATTTGACATGCTCCTAGGCTAATTAAAAATAGTAAATACAATTTTTAAAAGGTATAAAAGTTTTTAAAATTTCAGTTTGATTATATGTCTCGTCCCTATCTAACTAATTTGGTAGAATATGTCTCAGTTTGGAAAAGGTGGATTCGAAGTAACATGTTTTGGGACAAAGACATGGCTTTATTTAAGAGAAATAAGGAAAAATATGGGAATTATCAGGACTTGGTGTTTCTTCCCAGTTCAGGCCTAAAGCCTGTCCCCTGAGGAAGGTCACAGTAATGCCCACGAACAGGGGCTGGACACTCTCTCCTAGATAATTCGGGTTTTGCCTCAGGCAGGAAGAATTCTGGGAATTAGGAGTGCCCCTTACCTAGGTTTTGTTTTTTTGAGATAATTCAAGTTTTGCCTCTGGCAGGAAGAATTCTTCTGGGAATTAAGAGTACCCTTTACCTCCTCTTAGGGTTTTTTGGAACTAGTTCCCTGCTTTCTGTTCTAGAGAAGAAGCCTTCTTTTTAAGTTTTAGTCAAATACTAAATAGAAATTTCATGTCTAGTCATTTACAATAAGTAGACTTGTTACCCAGAATGATTTTAAGGAAATTAGAGAATAACATCTAGAGTCTTAAAACATAAGTGGGTAAAATTCCCACCTGTGTACTAACTCAGAAATTCCAGAAGTACAAGACTATGCTCTCAGTCCACTAGAACCTTAAAAGAAACTGTCATACCCTCTTACCCTGGCTGAAGGCCAAGGAAGAGACCATCATGCCAGAAAGTCTAGATGCCAAGACTGCCCCTGGAGATGGTATTTGCAATCCTAACTGGGAGAATCCATGCCAGAAGCAAAGGGGGCCATGTGTTTCCTACCCCAAACAGCACTCTTATGAGAAATTACAGAGATGGACCATTCGAGTGCACTCCCACCAATGATTGCCTCCGCCCGAAAGAGACAACCTTGGCCTTGGCATTTGGGGCCTGACTGGACCCCAGGTTTGGAGTATGCATGGTTCACAGATGGGTCATCTAACTGATGGCAATACGCTTCTGGAATTCCTCAAAGGAAGACATAAGCAACCTTACTATTAAAGGAATAGAAGGATGCTATTATAGAAGTTATTCTTTTAATAATTGTATTGCTTAAGTGTTTTCTTCAGTGCTGGTTCCATCGACAGAACCAGCTGTAGCTTATGGGCCTTGAGTATCCAAGTCAAGGCCCCCTTAGGGATGTAGTTTAAGCTTGGATAGTAGAGACTACCTGAGCTGCATAATCTTCCCAAGTCAGAACCTGCTGCCATGCCTGGTGCCTATGTCGACCTGCCTGAATGAGAGTATCAACCTGGAGAGGACAACAGCAAAAGCTCATGCTGGGACTTATGGGGTGTTGAGGACTCTTATAGTTAATTGTAAAGTATGTTCCTTGCTAAAAATCAATAGGAGAACATTGTGCCTCTGTATTTTAAAAAAAGCAGTCTCTGTTAAAATGTGGGCTCAGCCCCATAGCTATCCTGTGAAGCATTATAGATTAGATAAGTTTGGAAATACTGAGAGAATGTTTCTGTTAAGTGCCTTTGCCCTGAAGCAATGGGTTAGGTTCTTGAAAAAATGTCCACCCTGAAGGTGATTTTTGCTGACTAGAAAATTACATGTCTGTTGTAGGTGCAACATTCTTTACCCCAAAATTTTCTGTATAAAAGTTGTCATGAAAGTTTCAATAAACGGTTCAGGATTCACTCGGACGAGAGGGAGCTGTGTGTGTTCTGTTCTCCACCCGGTTCTGGGGAGCCCTGGTCTCGAGGCTGCGACTCTGGTCTGCGGCAATTATATTTATGTGTATGCTGTAAACTACTGTTATAGATGTAATATACACTGCAACTAAATTCCTATTCTTCTGTTTATTTGTCAACAAAGAAGCTTTGACCAGTGGCTTCTGGGTCTTGGGAGTTCAAAGAATTAGAAAGAAATTTTTATTTTAAGACTATAGGTTAGAGCTTATGAGAAAGAAAGAAGGATGAATTCTTGTATGGTGTGAGAAGGCCATGGGAAATAGGGTATTGTTGAACTATAGTCTAGGGCTTTGCACATGATATTCAGCAGAAGTTAGAATAGATACGGGGAGGTGAGCTCCTTGGTGCAGCCCGCCCATACACAATGTGTTCAAGGGTCTCTTGGACATGGTTTCATTCTCATCTACAATTTCCAGTCAGTGGTGCTCTTATAGATTGTGGAAAATGTAAAGATAAAATAAGGACAGAGAAGGAGCTGGAGCCTCCTCCTGGCATTATTGGCTTTGGGTCAAATTGGAACAAGGACATTATGACTGAAACACTTCTGGCAAAGACATAAGTGCAACTAGACCAAGGACACAACATTTAGACACAAACCAGTGTCAGAACTGTTCCATTACTACAGTCTCCAGACATCCAAAGCATTTTATTAAAATATATAAGCCAATATTTCTACTCTGCAATCAATGCTTGTGTTCACTAAAATAAATGTGACTACACAGATTTAACCATTATGGTGTTTGCTCAATTTTAATCATGTTCTTAAATTTTTAATCTAAAATACTCTTTGAGTTAGTCAACAATATATCAATAGTTCACTAGCATGGAAATGCCTGTGCTATCAATTTCACAGAAAAAATAAATCACATTTAGTTTTTACTGCCGTGATAATTTCCATTATCATTCCTGTTTCTGTTCTTGGCTTTTTTTTTTTTTTCTTGTTCTGAAATACCTTACTCTACTCATTTATATCCTTATCTACCTATCTTCCTTGACTATGTCCAAAAGTTTACCTACCACATTTCTGTTTTTCATGAAAATTTACATGATGGTTCCTAATGGTATATGTCTTCTGTAATTACTACTCGAGTCATATTAATTAAACTAAAGAAATATAAAAGAGAGTTGCTTTAAGGTCTGAGGCTGACTTCCGGAATCATCCTGGATTGTTCTGCCTCTTCTTTGCTTTGCTCTGGTGTTTCAAAGCTGTAACTTCCAGATTAGGAAGGAAGAACTGACTGCTGCCATTTGCATCCTGAATTCCTACACGGGATCACACCTCAGGTTCTTCTACTTGCAAGGGAAAAGGTTTTTTTTTTTTATTTTATAAGATTTAATTGATTTTTTTAAACATTTTTTTATTATCTCTGCTCATACAAACTTAATAGGTACACCGGTTCCCTCCCTCCCTCCTCCTCCCCCCACCCCTCTGCTCGTCCTCCCCTGACCCCTCCGTCCCCACCCCCCAGTGGTTCCCCTTCCCCAATCCCCAGAGAATCCTTTAATGTGCATGCCTAACTGTCCTCTGGGTCCTCCTCTCCAATAACATACAAGGACCCAGCGGCATTTCCCTGAACCCTTTCCTGTGTTCCCCTTAAGCATAGGAACACTATTTTGGCTATCAATCCCTTGCCTCCAAGGATCTTGGTACTTTTAGCAAACTAAACTTTGTGGGGACAATAGTGTGTTGGACATTGTGCAGGGCATGCAACGTCCAATTATGATTGCTTCGGCCCTAACTTGTGTGGAGTATCTTGCATATCATTGCTCCTCCCATCCTTGTGCTCTTACATTCTTACCGCCCCCTCTTCCGCAAATTTCCCTGAGCTTCAGGATGGAGAGAATAGGCTGGCCTAGCTCTAGGTGGTAGTTCTGGATTATATTTTGCTGATTTTCTTTTGCAGTTTTGCTGCTCCTGCAATGCCCTTCACTCCATCCTGATGGGTATTGGATGTCACCCCCTGGCCAGAGATAAAAAATTGTTAACTAAAGTCTTGTTATAAAAGTATATTCAAAGGTAGATGCAATAAAAGTAGGAAACCACAGTGAGGGAGGGGTCAATCACCCATTTGCAAAATGGTTATTTATTATCTCCCAGACTATATGCCCTCCCCTTCTGGTGAGATCACACCCCCTCAGTTGTAGATGATCAGGAACGAAAAGTCTGTGAACTTAACCAGATGTCTCATTGCTTACTAGCAGTCCTTGATGGAGGCCTATTTTCTCTGCTATTACATGGTCCCCTCTCTCCTTGTTTCTGGTGTAGCCCTCCTACCACATCCCGCCTGTTCATACTCCTTGCAATTACTGTATTACAGAGATTTATTGTCGGGTACTAGGAGCCACCTATTAGGGAGTACATACGGCACTTAATTTTCTGGGTCTGGGATACTCACTTAATATAATTGTCTCTAATGACATCCATTTCCCAGCAAATTCCCAGTAGTACTCCATTGTATAGATGTACCACTGTTTCCTTATCCACTCATCAACTGTTGGACATTTGGGTTGATTCCATGACTTTGCTATTGTAAACAGTGCTGCTATGAACATGGTCACACTTGTGGTATCGAGGTGGACCTCTGCTGCATGGGGGATTATTCCCAAAAGTGGAATCGCAGGGTAATATGGCATTTCAATCTTTAATTTCTTTAAGAATCTCCAGATGGCTCACCAGAGTGGCTGTATGAGCCTGCTCCCACCACCAATGTAGGAGAGTTCCCCCTCTCTCCCCATCCCCTCCAGCATTTGGTGTTGTTTGTATTGTGGATTTTTGCCATCCTGACCAGGGTGAGATGATATCTCAGGGAAGTTTTGATTTGCATTTCCCTGATGGCTAAGGAAGTGGAGCATTTTTTAAGATATTTGTTAGACATTTTAATGTCATCCCTGGTAAAGTTTCTTTGAAGTTCCAGGGCCCATTTTTTAACTGGGCCATTGGTTTCCTTGGTGTTTAGTTTTCTAAGTTCTTTGTGCACTCTGGACAGTAGAGCTCTATCAGATATGTGGTTAGTGAAGATTTTCTCCCATTCTGTGGGTTGCCTTTGAGCTCGTGTGACAATCTCTTTATCTGAACAGAAGCTCTTTAATTTCACAAGATCCCAACTGTTGAGAGTTGGTAGCAGTGATTGTGCCATTGGATGTCTGTTTAGGAACTGTTGGCCTAGCTTGTGGGAATTCCCTACCCTTTCAACTATGGTTTTTATAGACTCTGGCCTTAAATCAAGGTCCTTGATCCATTTGGAATTAAGTCTTGTACAAGGTGACAAGTACAGGTCCAGTTTTAATCTTTTACATGTGGAGATCCAGTTTTGCCAGCACCATTTGTTGAAGATTCTGTTCTTTTTCCATTGGATTTTTTGGGCCCCTTTGTCAAAGACCAAATGGCTGTAATTTTGTGGGCTTATATCTGGGTCCTCAACCCTTATCCATTGATCTGTGTGTCTATTTTGGAGCCAGTACCAGGCTGTTTTTATAACTATGGATTTGTAGTATAGACTAAGGTTCGGTATGGTAATACCTCCAGCAGTGTTTTTGTTACTCAGGATTGTCTTTGCTATCCTGGGTCTTTTGTGCCTCCATATGTATTTTGAGATTGTTCGGTCAACTTCTTTAAAGAATTGCTTTGGGATTTTAATTGGTATAGCATTGAATTTGTATATTTCCTTTGGTAGGATGGTCATTTTTACAATGTTGATTCTACCAATCCAGGAACACGGGAGGTCTTTCTAACTTCTGGTGTCTTCTGCAATTTCTTTCTTGAGGGTTTTAAAGTTTTCATTTTAAAGGTCTTTTACCTCCTTGGTTAGGTTTATACCAAGGTATTTCATTTTTTTAGGGGTTATAGTAAATGGGATTGTTTCTCTCAGGGTTTTTTCACTTCTTTCATTCTGGGCATATAGGAAAGCCACTGATTTTTGTACATTTATTTTGTATCCTGCTACCCTGCTGAACTTCTCAATTAGTTCCAGGAGCTTCCTGGTGGACTTTTTGGGATCACTCAGGTATAAGATTATGTCATCTGCAAATAGGGATAGTTTGACTTCTTCCTTGTCGATTCTAATCCCTTTTATGTCCCTTTCTTGTCTTATGACTTCAGCTAACACTTCAAGTACAATATTGAATAGAAGTGGTGAGAGTGGACAGCCTTGTCTAGTTCCTGATCGAAGTGGGAATGCTTCCAGAATTTCCCCATTGAGTATAATCCTTGCTATAGGCTTGTTGTATACAGCTTTTATTATATTGATAAAGGTTCCTTCCATGCCTACTGTCTCTAGCGTTTTGATCATAAAAGTCTGTTGGATCTTGTCAAAAGCTTTTTCTGCATCTATCGAGAGTATCATGTGATTTTGGGCTTTTGACTGGTTTATATTATGAATTACATTTATTGATTTGCATATGTTGAACCAATCTTGTGTGCCGGGGATAAAGCCTACTTGGTCCCAGTGAATGATCTTTTTGATATGTTTTTGAATTCAATTTGCTAAGACTTTGTTGAGAATCTTTTCGTCTGTGTTCATCAGAGAGATTGGCCTATAGTTTTCTTTTTTAAGTGTATCTTTATTAGGTTTTGGAATTAAAACAATATTAGCTTCATAGAAGGAGTTTGGTAGTGTTCCTTCTTTTCCTATTTGTTGGAACAGTTTAAGGAGTATTGGTGTTATTAATTCCTTAAAATGTCTGGTAGAACTCTGTGCTGAGTCCATCTGGTCCAGGACATTTTTTGGTGGGAAGATTCGAGATTACTTCCTCAATTCACAACTTCCTGATTCAATTTAGGTAAGTTGTGTTTACTTAGAAATTCATCCATCTCTTTTGTGTTGTCATATTTCACAGAGTACAAGTTTTTGAAATATGATGTTATAATTCTCTGGATTTCTTGGGTATTAGTAGTGATAACTCAATTTTCATTTCTAATTTTATTAATTTGGGTTTTCTCTCTCTTGCTTTTGGTTAATTTAGCTAGGGGCGTATCAATCTTATTGACTTTTTCAAAGAACCAGTTTTTTGACTGGTTGATTTTCTCTATCGTTTTCCTAATCTCAATTTCAGATATTTCTCCCCTTATTTTGCCAATCTCCTCTCTTCTACTGCTTTTGGGATCAGATTGCTCTAGTTTTTGTAAAGCTTTAAGCTGCATTGTTAATTTGTTTATTTCTGATGTTTCCATTTTTTTTGATGTAGGCATTAAGAGGTATGAACTTACCTCTTAGGACAGCTTTCATTGTGTCCCAGAGATTTTGGTAAGTTGTATTTTCATTATCGTTCACTTTCAGAAAATCTTGAATTTCCTTTTTAATTTCTTCCTGAATCCAGTTCTCATTCAGCATCATAGTGTTAAGTTTCCAGGAGTTAGTGTATTTTCTGTCTTTTGTTATGTTTTGAATATCCAGCTTTAGGCCGTGGTGGTCGGATAGGGCACAGGCTAGAATTTCAACTTTCCTGTATATGTGGAGATTCATTTTGTGGCCCAATATGTGATCTATTTGGAGAAAGTTCCGTGTGCTGCTGAGAAAAATGTGTATTCTTTGGTACGTGGATGAAGAGTTTGATAGAGATCTGTAAGGTCCATTTCTTTAAGGGTTTGATGAAGTTCCAAAGTGTTGCAAGGGAAAAGTTCTAACCCCGCAGGCATCATCATTTTTAAGTTTCCTGAGGTTACAAACTCTAAATAAAGCTTACATTGAACAGCAAAGAAACAATCTGAATAGCATGAATTTAAGCTGAAGTGTGTAGACAGTGACTGGAAACAAATTAAGAAGAAAGAAAATGTTTGAAGAGTTACAGTGGGGGTAGGCAAATCTAGGGACAGCCCAGTGACAGGGGCAATCTCCTGAATAAAAGGTCACCTCCTTCCTATAGGCATTTTAGAATCAGCCACTTCCTGGTAGGAAGAGACAAGGGAGGCCAATTTCAACAAGAATCACATTCAAGTTCAAGTATCTGTTCTTGTAGTGAATCCTCTGGGAAAAATTCTTAATTGCAAATCATATGTACACATGATGGGGTTTACTTCACTTAAAATTATGGGATATAGGTCCACAATCAAGCAGAACCTCTGAAGTCGTGCAACAGCCATCTGTTAATCAAAGTGAGGATCCATTGTACCTTTGCAAGTAGATTCTTCCTTGTCCTAAACACATGAAAGGAACAACTGAAAAATACCTCTTCAATCTTGAGCTCACTGAGCCTGCTTTGATTCTTCACATTTTGTGTCTATGTTTTCACTTTCACTTCAAGAGCCATTTTGTTAATTATTCAATTAATTAAATTGAGAGCAGAGAGAGAGGATAGAGAGAGAATAGAGAGAGAGAGAGAGAGCAAGCAGGGGGACATGCATGACTACATATAAGTGGAGCTCAGAGAGCAACTTTCAGAAGTTCATTTTTTTCTTCTGTCACATCGGTTTCCAAAGATTAAACTTATATCAATGTTTTTGAGCATGTACCTTACCCACTGAGCCAACTTGCCAATTCCTGTTTTAACTTTGAATAAATCCATATTCTTCACTCCATGTCTGGTTAAAATGATTTATGGAGACAGAATGAGCATTGGCGTCCCATTGTGGAATACAGCAACATGTCCTCCAGTACCATCTATGCTTGCTCTGGCTTGAGAATTGCATGATGTACCCATATATCAGCACATTCATAGTATTCCATCAATATGAGATCTTTCATACATTAATTTTAAAAAATAAATGAATTTTTTAAAGATAAAAACACTTGTATAATTTCAGGTTGATTTTCCCTTTCTAAGGCCAAAATCAGAAGTGAATAATCTTATCTTGGAAACATGTATGTGTCAATGAGTCAAATACATTCAGAGCTAGTTGAATATATCTAAAATCTACAATGGTTTAACCTGTGCATTCTACATTTTGTCTAATAAAGTACACACTGTCCTATGGAATTCAGATCGAGCTAGAATTACATAAATTAACATTAAAGAGGGTCATCTTTAGATCATTTTAGGACAAGTGTTATGGATATCTCGTAGAATATTAAAAAAAGAAAGACCTTAAAACTTAACGGTTTGATTTATTTTACCTTTGGATCTTGTGTCAGAGCTGCCACCTCAGCAGGACCTGCTTGTTTCTGCTCCAGTGTGTCAGCGAAGGCAGCTTGAAGCCTGTGGTTTGGAATGATTTGGAAATCGCATTGACTCACAGGCCGGCCAGTGCCTGGACTTAGGAGCTTTGGCTGAAAACTGAAGCTGCCAGAAGTCCATGGGCAACTCTTTTGATCTCCATGTAATCCTTCCATCACACAGCTTCAAGGTGGTTGGACACATTTCTCAGGCTCTAAAGTGTGCTTACCAGCCTGAGGTAAGCTATGCCATTCCTGGAACAGCCTTGGAAATCGCATTTTCCTATCACGTTCTGTAGTATGAGCAGTCTCAGGATCTATTCTTGATGCACATGAAGGAAGCAGGGCATATTTCCCTACAAAGCATAAAAGCTACACTGGGAAGATTATTGCTGACCTTCATGGATAAAAGAACAAAATAAGTGTGTTAAAACTGCACAAACCTACGACACGCTTGGGAAGTACTATCAATGGTAGCCTTTTAACACTGTCACTGCATGCTTTTTCCTACTCATGAACTCTAAGATTGTTTTGTGTAATCGTAATAATGGAGCTATACTTGCCTAAAAGTGCTGAAGTTTTGATTTTGCTTATGTAAAAATCAAAACCAGAACTGGGAAGATGGTCAGGGTTTAAAGCACTTGCTGCATATGCAAGAGAGATCAGAATTCAGATTTCTGAAACCTCTGCAAAATGCTAAGTGGTCTACCTATAATTTCAGCCAATGAAGGCAGAGACTAGGAATCCTCAGAGCAAACTAGCTGTACTAATTTATATTCAAATTCTGGGTTTGATTTGAAACCCATTTCAAAAAGTATGAGGTGGGGAAGAATTGAATGATTCCTTCTATTAGCCTTGGGCCTCTACAGGATGCATACACATGGCTATGCACACCTGTGCTTGTGCACAAACACATACACAGACACACACACACGTTTAGACCCATACAAAAACTCATTCATTCTCTCTCTGTCTTTCTCTCTCTTTCTATCCCCAAAAATTTCTCAAGATTGAAAGTAAAGGTCAAGATTGAACAAAATTTCCCTTCTACCTATCATCTCTCTGATTTCATTTCCTCTACACCCTATTCTTTTCTCAAGTGACTAGGTGTGTTCTTGTTCTAATGGTAATATTTTACTGCCAGACATGATTATACAGTGCATTCATGCTCAAACTAAGAAGATCATAGCTCAAAAAAATCTATTGAGCTAGTATGATTGGAAAAAAAATAAAATGTGGGATAAAAAAGTCCTTCACAATATGCATTCTTACAGAAAGACTTTTTTTTCATTTTATTCCATATGTTTTATTGTATCTGATAAAATATTAGTTTTGCTGTGTATTTTATTTATCTCACCCTTAATAGGATTACACCATGATTAAAAGGCTGTCTTTAAAAAAAAAAAAAAACTATTTAAAATTGAACCTTAAGTACCTATGAATGTATCATGTTTAGCATACAATAAATGTGAGTTAGTATTCTTTCCATAATAAAAACAAGTAATATTTGAAAATCAGATTTATCCCTCGTGCTTCTTAGATGTAGGTGTCACCTTGAAAACCGAAGGGTGAGCTCTGTGTGTATTTGTAAAGAATTAGTAGTCAAGAGAATCCTTAAGGAAGCATACAAGAAATGGTCGTATTATCAGAAGACCCAGTCCATTGTGGGCGGGGCCATTCCCTCAATAAGAAGATGAGATGGAAAGAATTGGGCCAGCAGTTAAGCATATTGTGGCACATTCAAAATGTGGTGAATATGATTTCCTCTCTCTCTCTCTCTCTCTCTCTCTCTTCTTTCTCTCTCTCCGCTGTTCCTGTGGATATGATTTGATCAGTTAGTTCCCTCTCCTTCTGAAGTTAATACAAGCTCTGCTGCCAAGCTGGATTCTAAACTGCAGTGAAGAATTGTAATGAAAATTAATACCCGCTTGTTCCCCTAAACTGTTTGTTCATTAATTGCCAGCACATAGTACAATATTTACCCGATAAATATTAATTGAGCATCTCCTAAATTTTATGGGTATTGCGAATTTCTGCTTTTTTTTTTTTTTTTTTTCCCAAGGGAGAAAGGGAGTTTTATTCAGCTTACGGTTCCAGAGGGAAAGTACAGTCTCTCAAAGCAGAGGCTGCATGGCTGGCTGGCCAAAGCTGGAGGAGACTAAGTCACTGCAGACATCTTGGAAGCTGAGAGCTACAGACTGCTTGTTGCAAAGGCAGACTTCTCCTGGAGGTAGGGTGGGACTAATCCACCTCAAGACCTTGTGACTGCCTTCCTCCAGCAAGTCTCCACCTCTCAAGGTGCCATGACCTTGCCAAACACATGAGACTATGGGGGACACATTTCAAACCTCTCAAGGTGCCATGACCTTGCCAAACACATGAGACTATGGGGGACACATTTCAAACCATGGCATTCCACCCCTGGCCCCCACAGGCTCATTGCCATCTCATTATGCAAACCATACTCAGTCCAACTTTAAAAGTCTTCATAGACTACAATGGTAGTCTCAACAGTCCAAAAGTCCAAAGTCCAAAGTCTTCTGTAAAATCAAAATACAAGTTACATACTTCTAACATACAATGGCACAGAATAAACATTCCCATTCCAAAAGGAAGGAATGGGGACATATCCAGGAAAGATTGGTCCATAACAAAACTGAAAACCAGCAGGACAAACTCCAAATCTTGTAGCTCCAAGTCCAACAGGTGAGTCCTCTCCTTGAAATCATCTCAGTTCCAAAGGGCTTTGGTTCCACCCCTCCAGTGCAGCTGCCCATAGAATACATTAGTCTCTTGAGCTGTCCCACGTTGTGTCTGGAATCTCTAACATCTTTACTTCTCAATGGCAAACCAGGCTTTAACTCCACAGCACAAACTGCCTTCTTGGGCCTCTAAACTGCAGGCTTCTTGCCTCATGATGCCTGGATTCTGCCAATTTTTGAAATCTTGGAGGAGGACTCCATGATCTCCTCCCTCTTGCATCACTGATGCCTCTAAAACTAGAACCACATGGAAGACTTTGCCAAGACTGGCCCCCTTGAATCACAGTTGATTCTTCTTCTCTATGTTGACCATCTCTTTCACTCTTTGAGAATTTCTGCTTTTATATGGGAAACACAATTTATGATTCATCCCTACACCGTAGTCTACCCTTTGACTTTTTGAAATTTTGAAATTTTCACTTGCTTCCACATTGAGCAGTAAAATGTATTGAAGAGGAATAAAAACAGCATCATACTTGGATGTAGGTAGGAGAATTTCCATTGCAGATAGCTTTGGGTTTTGGCAAAGAAGACAGTAGTCTTGATGGTCAAAGTCTCTGGACTTTTACGTTCTGGAGGTGAGATTACGTGAATGAAAGGAAGATAGATAGACCAAGTGATGGATAGGGTACACCTCCATCTATGACATGTATAGATCTAGCTTCAATTTATGTTGTCTCCATTCAATCATAGCCTTGTAAATACCACCAAATACAAACTCAGGTTCAGTGGCAATGGCTGCAGTACTAACAATGTAGACAAAGAAGGATGAGGATCCCAAGTTCCAAGTCAGTCTGACCTACAGAATGAGTTCTCTCTACAAACCTAAGTAAGCAACACAAAATAGCAATAACATCAAAATAATAGAAAACTAAAGTACTTGTAATTCTGAAATGTTGAAATCCTTCAGCAGGTGTCCTGGGAGCAAAGTGAAATTACTTACTACATCTCTGGTCTAAAGACTATTGAAATATTTCACTGACATGTGTTTTTTTTTTCTTAGGGACAAAGCACAGAACTTCTAATAATTGTTTAACATCCTGAATTCACATCTTCTCTTGGAATCTGTAAACCTGGACAGCAATTCATCATCATAGTCATTTCCATTCCCTGCCCTTAGATATGCTGTCGCTGAAACCATCTCCTTCCCCTTCACTCCGCTAAAGGAAATTCTACTCCCCTTAATTTTTACTGAAATGTCACCTTTTCCATAATTCTTCTTGAATTCTTCAGATGCTGTAAGAGTTCCATTTCATACTAAATTTAATTTAAACACTGTTGTTCATTGATGAAGTGGTATTGCTCATTTGCAAGGCCACCTTTATCAGCATCTCAGAAATGGATGTTGTTTACTTCGCATACTCAGCATCCCGTACTGAGCAAAGTCAATGACTGGCACTCTGAGAATGTCGCAAGTTGGCAAACAAGCATCCTCCTCTGCTTTTCCCTTTTCCTACTGTAAATTTTTTCCTTGTTACATATGTTACAATATTTCTATATTTAATTACATTTCTCATATCAATAATATAGTAATATTTTTCCAATGGGTCTCATTATGTTAAAGATGCCCCTCCCTAAGAAAGAATAGCAAGTGAGATACTGACTTCTCTACTTCTCAATCCTCTATGATTTCTTTGTATTTTACATTGAAGTGCAGTATTTGATATTTATTATTTACTCATTTATTTTATCTCTCTTTGTGTGTTTTTTTTCTTTGTGTGTGTGTGTTTGATAGAAAGAGAGGAGGTAAATGATTGAGACAGAAAACATGTGTGTGAAAGTGAGAGAACAATTTTTGGTAATTGATTCTCTTCTTCCATATTGCAGGTTTTAGGGATTGATCTCAGGATCACAAGTCTTCTTGGCAAGTGTTTTGACCCAGTGAGTCTTCTAGCCTTATAGACATTTTTTTCATTTTTCATTAAAGAACAATTCCAGTCTGCCTTATGAGTTCTATTTTCCTTAACTGTATCATCAAAAGTATCACACTAAATTTGTCAGTGAAACATGAAACATGCATTAGTATAAAACAAACAGAGGGTTGTTCTTCAAATTGGAAAGCATTTTACCTTCTTCTGTTCACTGCTTACTTTCATTTGCAATATAAAAATCTGTGGTTATGTTGCCATACTCTTCACAAAAATCATCCATTCACGGTTCTTTTCACAGTTTTTCCATAGTATTTTCTTTAAAGTTTTACTGTACACGTTGTATGCAGCAGTAGTGTATTATCCCTTCGAGCTGATTCTTCAAAAACACGAATCCTATTTTTGTCAACTTTAAATCTGAGCACGATGTGAAGATTGATGTAAATCAATGATTATACCTCAAGAATGTAGGGAATAACAATATTTGCATACTTGGTGTATCATCCATAAGTTTGACCTTCCCTGAGTCCCTTGTAAGAGTTCAAGAACAGGTGTGTTTTGCTGGAAAACTTCCTGGCGGCTAGTAGATAAGTGTCTTTGTGGAACTGGACTTCCTTTTATGCAGAAGTGGTTCTTCAAATTTCCTGGGACAGGAGAAACTTCCTGTGCCCACCTCAGGAAGCTTCCCCCCCCCCACCAATCACACTGATTGTGCTTGAAAATTTATATACACCTGGGAAGAAAGCTGTGGAAGTTCTGGTTTCATTCCCTTTCTTGCCATCTAGCTTCCTTTTTCTCTAGTATGAAAACCCTGGTCTTTCAGGATGTGCTCAAGCTGTGAGGGCAGAGGAGCCTGGAAATGAGATTAGTCTCCAAATAAAAAGAAGTAACAGAAGTTGTTTGCTTCCTTCTGCTTTGTATGAATGTGGCACAAGCATGTCATGTGTGAACAGGAGATTCGACTACAGTGAATCAGCTGGTGGATTGATCTGAACTTTATATCCTCTTTACTAGGTGCAGTGAATTTACTCATGCTATGTATATATTGCTTAGTTCAAGATATATTGTTATACCAGCACACTGTAACACCACTCTTTTGGGATCCTGTTTCTCCTTGAGGTAGGGACTCAGACCTCTCAACTTCCAAAGCCTGGCCCTGTGTGTGTGTGTGTATGTGTGTATATGTATGTATGTATATGTGTGTTTGTGTATGTGTGACAGGGTGGAGTGTGTGCTCCCAGTGAGTTTCACATATGAAGAATACATGCACTAATGTGACCAAGTGCCAGCAGGTTGTGAGGTTGTTTCTATCCACTGGCAATACCAAGCAAACAGGGCCAGGAGTTCAAGGCTTCTTTGCCACCAAATGTGGCAGCAGTTCTGAAAGTGGCCAATCCTCACTATCTCACTATATCTCACTATCCTGTTCATTTTCTCACCTGAATAACTTATTTTTCTGTAAGTATTCAGACTAATTTCAGTATTTTTGTTGTTAACAATGTGCTGATACAGAAATATATCTTAGACTAAGAAGGAAGGTATAAATAGCAGGAATTTACTACACACAGTTTGAAAGGATAGATAGAAAACTGTAAGCATGCATCTATACATATATGTATGATATATACATATGCATATGTAATAACTGTCCACAAATTTATTAGAATTGGAAACTATGTGTTAACCTTTGTATTTTTCGTATGTTCTTATCTAAAGTAAACACTGCATAAAATGTGAAAGGATTAATGTCTTTACCCAATTGTCATTGTACCTTCTGTTCACAGGGCTCACCTGCCATATTTTAATGTTTAAAAATTCTTATTGAATACATTAGAGGAAAAAGCAATACAAAGTATTCATGAATGCAACATTTAGGAATACTGCATGATATGGTAGAAGTGAAAATAAGGTATGCCTAAATTGAAAGGCGAGATTGATTTAGTAAGATCCATATATGTACTTTTATCTTAAAAACTAAAGATAGAATTATAGATAGAAATGAGTAAGATACTGTATCTATGGATGTTAATATTTTCAATTACTCATTGTTGGATATGTTATAAGAATAAAAGATTCCCATTTAAAAAAGTTCTATCTTGATCTGAATATTAAGCATAAAGCAGAAGAAAACTGTTTCTGATTATTTTCTGTGTATGTCAGATCAATTGCTTTATTATTTTCACAGTAATAGTAATTATTATTTGTAATCCTAGAATTAAACTCAGATCGGGTTTTATGCTATAGTACAGCTGTAACTCTAAGTTGTTTATTATTTTTAAACCTCATTTATTATTGTTAACATTATTACTTTTTGTTTTTTAGATGTATATGTGTATTAGCACAAATGTATATGAATAAAGCATGGTGTTTGTGAATATTTTCATAAAACTGATTCTCACATTTCATTTTTACATGGGTCCAAATATTGAACTCAAGACATCAGGCTTATGCACCAAGAAAATTTAGCCATGAACTACTATGCTGTTTCTTTGCTGGATTATTCCTATTATGTTACCTTGCTGATTATCCCTGAAGCTCTAATATGTTAAACTGGTATCTTCATGGTATAATATGAAATTATTAGTAGAATCCACAACTGAATTTTATAAAAATAACATGGACAATTAAATTTATATGTATGGTTTGGTTATTTATTTTTAAAATAATGGATATATCATCTTTTATTTCCCTGGCAATTTATTTGCTCACACTGAGGTTAGCACACAGAAAGAGAAAATGAATGCATAATTTTTCCAAGTAACTTTTGCCTTAGGGTCTTGAATCAGTAAGATTGGGACGCTCTGTAGAAAGAAGAAAATGAAGAATTTGTAAAATATTTAATAAACAAAGCAAAAAAAGTGAAGAAGAAGAAAAAGAAAATGAAGGCAAAAGTGGAAGAACAGGAATAAGAAGAAAAACAGAATTGGAAGAAGAAATCATACTCCTTATCCTATTCCTCTCTCACTAGGTCCAGGTGCCTGAAAATGTCTGAGTGTTATTCTACAGCCAATTGTTGAAATCAATAAATTGTGGTCACATGGTTACTTGACAAGCTTAACTAGATACACAATTTGTAAGCTCAATATACCATGAAAATGTTTTGTTTTTGTTATAAAATACCAGAGAAAGACAACTTCTTTTCAATGCTTTCAGCTTCTATTAGGTTTTTGTTTTAATTTGCTCTTTAGTATTCTACACTATAGTTACTCAGAGGGAATAAAGCCATTCATTAACATCAAAGTCATCCTGCCCTCCATACTTGGGAGGAGCAAGTCTTACTTTGAACTACCTCACACTTGAACAGAAGTCTATGAGTGGCTATGTTCGCTAGGTCAGTACGGTAGGGAGTACTTGGTAAGTATATTTCCCTAATGTAGAGAATAGATTTGAAACACTGAATAAATCTGAGAAGCTTTGAGCATGTTCCCATGACCAGAAAAGTATGAGAGGCAGAACACACATGAGCAGCAGACTCAAGCACAAGCATCACTGGCCCAGCAGACTTTGCTTACAAAACACAAATTCAAGATGAAATGAGTAAGAATTTCAAGGGTCATTGATAAGGATCAAGTCTCATGTGCAAGATCTCATCTAGATTCTTAGGTTCTGTGAAGCTCACCTGACAGATCGTTTACCATGATAACAGTCCAGATGGTATAAACTGGATAATAACTTTTTCTTTTTTTTTAAAAAAATTAATTATTATTTATTCAATTGTGCGTGTGTGCGTATATATGTGAGCGCGCACGCACGTGCACGTGTGTGTGTAGAACCACGGACGAATTCGAGAACCACCATGGACGCCTCCACCTCCTTCTGCCCCGGGATTCACAGGCTTCGCCCTACCAGGGCCAGAAGCACAGCCCCCCCCCCCCCCCCCCCGCTTCCTCCTGGCGTCTATACGTGGGATCTGGGATCCAAACTCAGGACCTTCCGCCTGTAAGGCAGAGACGTAACTCTTGAGCCACCTCTCCAGCCCTGGATAATAACTTTTCTAATGAATCCTTCCACATTTAGAAGTAAAGACTTAAGACTCTTCTTATTATGGAGCTGAATGCATAAACCCATGGTTTCAGAGCTGAGAACAAGTGACAGTACTGTACATGACATTTGTGCTATATTCATAAGGCTCAGAGATTATCACAAAAAAGGTGGAAGGATATAAAAGCCAAAAGATAGGAAAAGAGATTGTGAAAAGCCATCTTCTAAACATAAAAAGACAGCTATAATCAATAGCCTACAGCAGTTGTTAACTACATGGGTTACAAGCAGAATGGTTAAGAGGAAACAGCTATGGAAAGGGAAGGATATCATGGGGCACTTTCAATTACTGATAAGTTCTTGGCAACTAACAGATTCTGGAAGAGAGCAAGGCTCAGCATAGAGTTGTACACACACTAGGGAACATGTCTGACTCTATTGAATAGTTTCAAAATCATGGTTACACATAATGCCCTAGTTAAAATCATGAATATGGTAGATAGATTTGTAAGAAAGGATAAGAAGAGAGATAAGAAGGGTTGAAGTAGTGATTAGAATGAATTAAATATATGTATGAAACTGTCCAAGAATAAAATCTATTAGAAATGAACTAGGTCATCAGGCTTGTAACCCCAGCTATATGGGGAGGAAGGTCCAAGTTTAAAGTTATGTTAGTGTTACAGAGTTAGTTCCAGGCCACCTTGGTATAAAGACTGAGTTGAGCACCCAGGGATAGAGACTGAGTTAAAGAGCACTCTTTGTGAGATAGTGAAATCTTGTCTCAGAAGAAAAAAAAATTTGGAAAGAGGTTTTCCAAAGTTTAAATGTAAGGTTTATGAATTTGAATGAAAATGCGATTTTTTTTCTTAGGCTGATTATAATGTTAGTCTTTAATTATCTATGTAGTCTGGCTACAAATAATTTCTAGCAGTACTTTAGTGGTTTTGTCCTTGGAACTAAAAATCTGCACTGTATGTTATGGAAATATATTTAACAAGTATTCCTGAACATCCTGAAGCTCTCCTGACATATTCTTAATAGATTCAGTTCTCATCCCAATAAATGATCTTGCTCCAAAACTATAGGTTCTTCCTTTTTTACATTTGCATTCTGAGTAAATAAATCTTTTTTTCCAGAGAGAATATATTTCTTTATTTTCCAAACTATTGTAGATTATAATGGTATCCCTTAATTTTTATTCTTAAAATTTGACAGTTAATGAAGATGAGTATACTAATATTTCTGCTAATTGTACTTTGACATAAATAAGAGAACTGACATTTGAAAGATAGGAAAAGTGGGATCAGACACAGCAGTATAGAATCAAAGGAAAGGGAATAAAATTACTCACATCTGTGTTGATTCCATCAATGGCTGAAAGCATTTTTGAGTCAGCTGTGCAGCCAATGACCTAAATTTTTCTTTAACTTAAAATTAGTTTTTAATGAAGAAATGTCCAAAAGTAAAGTTTATTATTATTGAAGAAACAATGGATTAATGAGATGAAATTTTGAAAATTAAATATAGTCTCATTTTCTTTCTTTTTTTAAACATTTAATGTCAAACAGCACAAGTTTGAAAGCTGATTATAATCTTTCTTTAAATTTTTTTTTTAGTTTTACAAGTTTATTGAGTACTAATCTCCATTTCCCTCCATTCCCCCTTCTTCCCATTATCCTCTCTTCTGCTGCTATCAATTTATCCCACTCCCTCACCCTTGGCCATTTCTATGGACCCCAGGGTTCCCTCTGGCTTATCTACTCTTATGAGGCCTCTGTGACATACAAAGTTGACCCTCCTGGGGACACCCCACTGATAGGGGTGTTTCCCTTCACTCATCCAGCTGTAGTCCCTAAGGTTTCCCCTAGATGATCTTATCTCTCTTCAGTTCCACATAGTCTATGGGGCAATGCTGGTATTTCAATCATGCCTCAAGCCTTAGGATGGGGAGAGATTAGGATGGGCTGATTCTAGGAGAGCATTGCCAGATTGCTGGTAATCTGTATTATGGCTGGCCATTGTTGTCCACTTCACTGCTCTTCTACTGGTCTAGGCTCTTTATCCTGTTAAGATGTTGAGATCCTCTACCTCTGCTGTAGAACAGGATTTCTAGGTTTCTAATTACAGAACAGTTTGGTGTACTGTCTTCATACAGAGTAAATAAATCTTTGGCTTGGTTTATATTCACTGCTTGCTCCTCTTTCAAACAGAGTTTTCATCACAATTATATTTAAATCATTCCTTGGTGAAGATACTAGAAGAAGCTCAGAATCTTATAAATTTAAAATTATCATTCAAATTCCCATAATGCAGATTAATTCTGTCTGATAAATGAACCCTGCAAATGAGGGTTTATACAAATTTGATAGTAATGGAGACTAATAATTCAGCTTCAAGATCAGAAAGAGTGATTGGTTCAGGATGGATGAACACAAATGGAAACCATTTTCAAACCTGGGACTTGATGTTTGTCACAAGGCTAAAGAAGATTTTTTTGGCCTTGAGGTCACAGTGAAATTTAAACTGTGCCCCAACTTTTAAGCAAAGTCCACTTTCATAAGAGACCATTGGCTTAACAGAAATCTCTGAAGGCAAAATAGCAGTAAAAATACCAGTGTTTTTTTTTTTTTTTTTTTTTTTTTTTTTTTTTTTTTTCTGATTCTGGAGGTCACAAAAGTGATTCCAGAGTCACAGGAACTATTAGCTATGCTAATCAGTGCTTAGAAGAAGGCATGATTTAAAGAACAGGAATAGATTATTCATGCTAATAGATTCAGAGTTGATATGTTTATATTTTCATGGAAAAGCAATAGGATTGAAGGACTAATTTTGAAGAAAATAGATGCATAATTGATGTTCTTAGATTACTGAATTCTGGCACTGTGGAACTAATGCATTTTGGAATATCTCTAACACTTTGAGATGATGTTTCATAAGGCTTCTCTGATCTTCTTAGAAGAATATTAGGATATGATCATAGTCATTGGCAAAACTTCCAGATAACACATTGTCTTCAGGCAGTGAAATGGTTAATTTCAGTTGTGGAATTGATGAGTTCAAGAATCACTGGGAGACAGGCATGCCTTTGGGAGATTAATATCCATGAGATTGAATGAGTTGGGAAACTTGTTCACTGTGGGTGGCAGCTTTCTGTATAAACCTGGGAGCATGACAGCAAGCATTCTGTTTCCTCAATACAGATTCCATGTGACCAGGTCCTTTCTATGTCTGGTACCAGAACTTCTCCATGAGGTGCTGTTCTCACAAGCTGTGAACCAAAATGTACCCTTTCACCTTCAAGTTTATGTCAGGGTAATTTTCCATAGCAAAAGATAAGTTACCATGACAGACATTTCTTAAGTCTTTACAATTTAACATACTGAAAAAAATTCGTATCTTGGTAATCTCTTAATTTGGATCTAAAAAAATGAATTTATGGTATATCAGTATTATTAATGTACTTCCAAATCTTAAAGAGAATGCTTTAAATGTACCAATAACATCATCTTGTTTTCAACAATATTTCACAAATTAACCATAACATTAGGTTACTGTTTTATACAAATGTCAAGATTCATCACAAATATCCTTTCTTTTGTGAGCCTGAATATTAATTCATTGTGTGAGGTTCATTTTATCCTTCAGGGTAGGTGTACTCATAGAGTTAGGGGCAATAATTATTCCTGAAATCTATCATATATCTCCTACTATGCAAAGATTTAGATCAATACAGACAAAATGGATGGAAATGGTGGTGCTTAACCTCAAGACATGTATTTAAGGACTATGATCATTGCTTCGGTTCCTATTCAGGAGCTATCTGGAGATTGTGGGTTTTCTACCAAAGTAAAACCTTGTGATGCAGGTATATTCAGAAAAAAAATAAACATAGGAATTAGATTCAGAAAAAATGTGAATATTTAAGATCTGAACAGTGCTTGAAAGATTATCTTCTCTTTTCTTAAATCTTGAGAATTGTCAAACTATATTGTTATTATTGGTAGATTTCTTCATTCTTCTTTCCAGCAAAAGAATACCAAACATGCAGAAAATGGGCATTAGGACAAAGGAAAAATAATGACATTAATTCATTTTGAAGGTCAAACATAAATTGTTATGTCCAACCAATTGTTTAATTTCATGAAATGAATTTATATGACCCATAGAGAAGTTTTAGCTAGCAATATGCACCTTATATTCATTAAGTGTTAAGCTGCAACTATAAAAATGGAATTTCATCTTTAATATTTTCAAGTTCTTAAAATATTAGAGCCAAAATAATACCTGAAATTTCACAGAGAAATATGCTTTAAAATTTTTAGAAGCAAAAGTTTTCCTAAAGCTTCTTGGTCTCGGAGAACTAGCCTTATCTTAGATTTTTCACATAACAAGAGCCTCTCATGTGTACAAAAACCACACTGATATCAATAACTAAAGACATTTGGACTTTTAAATATCCCTGGTGAATTATATTGGTGATTTCTAATGTGCAAACTTGAATTTAAACATACACAGAAAATTTACATGAAAATAAAAATTGGTCTTATTACAACAGTGTATTCGCTCAGCAACTATGGATAATGTGTTATTTGCTTGTGCAAGTGCACATTGATAAGTAAGTTGGTCAAAACATTAAAAAAGAAATATTTCTATGTCTATGATTATTTCACTAAAAATGTCGTATTTTCAATCAAATGTTCAGAATTTGTTCTTTAACAAAACATTGGACTTCTTGATACTGCATGGTTTATTGTTTTGGGGGAAGAAGGAAAATAAAAATGATAGAACATGTTATTTAATAAAATAAACGAGATACAAAATATTGCCTTGTATTTACAGACAAATTTTAATGGAATATCTTATGGTCCAACACAAATATCAGACCCAATGACACTAATTCTTGTACAGCCTTTGGCTTACCCTGTTTAACAAAATCTGTTACTTAAAGTAGACTAGAAATTACTGCATGGTAAGTGAACTTCCAAAAACATAAAGGAAAATCCTCCATTAATTTAAAAGCTTATCTCAAAATCTTATTGTTATAAGCTTAGGATGGATATATTATTAATTTTCTTGTCATAGGTAGTTGAAATATATTGGTTAAAATATAAAAAAATTCATTTAGATAATTTTCTTTGTTCCTTGTCAACATTAGTAAACACACATAAGTGAATGTAAAATTACCTTTACAGAGTTTAGAAATTTTGGCAATCCGAAGCAAATTTCCTTAAGTCAGCGGCACTTTTTTTCAAAACCTTAGTGAGCATATTACAAGGTTCATATAGGTCAAGGAATGAAGAGTAAAACCAGCAACAGAACATTTGATTTATGATATACTTCTCCATTTCTAAAACTTTTCAGGAATTTACAAGAAAATTGGATGCCATCAAGGAAACCTAGATAAGGTATTTAATTGAGAAAAGGTTTCCAAGCAATGTGCTTGGCAGTAAACAGAACATGGTGTGCAACATCCCTTATGTAGACTTTCCCTGGAAAAAGAAAGTTCTATCTTTCAATGTCTGTTTTCAAGTCTGAAATGCACTAAATGAATAGACAATTCAGTAATGTCCAACAGATAACTAAAATTCAAATTTTTATTTTTCCGTATTTATCAGACAATTTTTTTCTGACAAGACTTTACTGAAAGATGAAGTGCAAATGGGAACCCTGTAAGGATGTTCATAAGAGTTGTACATGACATATTTTAAGCGCCACTCAGTACACATTGAATACTTTGTAAGTATATAGGCATATCAGCATGCAAGTGTCATGTACCTAATATTACAATATGCATTTTGTTTTTGAATATGTTAATGACAACAGTAGATTCAATAATTGTGATTATTTTCTGTCCAATGTGCTCAATTTTGGTGGATCTTCACTTTCCTACAGCACAGATTATACTTTTAGTGCTGTCATAAATATACCCTTCCAAAAGTTATGAATTTCACATTGTATAAATAGAACATTTGAGTTTTGAAGTACTTTATTGGGAACACCTGTATTTCTGGGTACCATTTTCAGAGATAAGACTTTAAAACCTTTCTGACATGGTAAACACATTTCAAGGTTGCTCATATTGAAATATTTGTGATAAAAATGGAGCTTTCTTGAGGAAATATTTTTGGTTGAATGAAAAGTTAAACAGCCAATTCACAAATACTGATGTGAATGGAATATGAAGAAAATAGATCAGCAATCCCAAACTCAGAGATCCTTGGATTACTACTTAACTGCATCATTGAATCTACAGTACATACAGCAGGTATGAAATAACTTTGTAAAAAGATTAAAATAGTACACATTTATAAGGAGCAATATGTCTAGCTTTGAAAAACATCTAGATAGTTTTTCTATTTATGAGATTCTAGCAACACATTAGAAACACAGATAAAAGCAAAGAGAAAAACGGTAACAATTCTGGTTACATTTCTGCAGTTTCTTTAACTGATTAGTGACCACTGCTTTCAACCACTATGTTTTATTGCGCATGATTTTTCACTATCAGCAAATATAAAATGTGTCCACTAGGATCATGTACAAGGAAAAGCATCTGAAGGGAGAAAGCATTTGAGGTTTGGCAGTACTGTGTGTACATGTAATGTTGCATTTCAAGCCACACTGAAGAGTCCATGTAGGAACTGCTGCTGCTTTGACCCTGGATGTGGGAAAAGTGCTTAAGTGCTGAGCCCTGGTAGGTTTTTCTTTTGCCCCTGCAATTGTCACATATCATTTAATGTAACTTCTTTTGAAATATACAGTGTATTTCCAAGGGGGAAATAATGTTTAGTGTCTTCTTTCTTTACATCTTTTTTCACATTTGGACCCATTCTCTCGAAAATAATCATACATTTCTTGGTTATATGCACATATATACATATATGTATAAATATGCATACATATATGTATGAAAAAGATGCTAAAGATTAGACCAAATCTTTTCATTACATAGAAACATCCTACTTTAATTTTAAGCATATCTTATAGATCCACTGTCATAATTTGAGAAATTTATGTAACATTTTTCCTAGAGGAAAAGAGGGTCATAGAATACTGTTTACTTTCATAGTTTTAAATTTTACTGCTAAACAATTCATAAAATGCCTATTCTGAAAAGCAATGGAATTTGTGGCAATATTTTGAATTACTTGGGATTGTTTGAAAGGAGGCAGTTTTAAAATACTTAGTTTTAGTTTTATATAGATAACACTTCTCTGGAAAATTAATAATATACATAATTTATACTTAACACACAGCTTTGATTTGTAAGCATTGTTACATTTTAGAAATGAAATAGATTGAATTGCAAAGTGTTGCCATTTAAATTATTTTTAGATCACAATTACATAACAGTGAAATATTAACTAGGCATGAAAAAAACTATCCTTAACAAGTTATCGTATTTTACTTACAGGAAGTTAATTATAGAGAAGGAAAACAAACATATATCCATACACTATAGAATACAATACAACAAGTTGGCTTTTGTGATTTCCCAGGGAATGGGGAGTGCATTGTATTGAAAATCCCATAATGATGCTTCCTGGGATATCTTGTAAATAATTACTTCCTCTATTTATATTGAAGTATCTTAGCCCATGTTTAAAGTGAGAGGTAGAAGGATTATTGTAAGTATGCATGGCAGAGAAATTACCAGTTATATCCAATAACTATTGCATTCAATATTAATAATCTCAATACATAAAAATGCTGATGATTCAAAACCCATTCTTATGTGTTACTTATTTAACTCTCATATTATCTCATTACTTCCAATCCATCACCTTTGGAAGGGTATAAGTGCAAAGTGAATGTTTGGATTGCAATGGGGAAAGAAAAGGAAAATATAGAATGTAAAATTATTCCATTGTGAAATAGGTAATTTTAAATATTAAATACAACCTATGCTCTTTGAATAAATCTTCACTCATACTAAAAGTTTTTCAATCTATTAAAACACATATATTCAAATAAGATTTAAAAACATCAAATTCAGTTAGATACATATCAAAGTTTAAAACTCACATTATTTCTTTCTCTGTGGCAATGCAAAAAACTAAGCCATATGATTTTGTGTTATGTTATGCTATTGTCCAAGTAAGGAAAATTTTATTAGTGTTTTAAAATGAGAGAGGTGGAGATTAGCAAACTATTGATTTTGTTTAAGAATTGTTTAAAACCCCTTTGCATTACATATCCAGCAATAGAATTACAGATATTGCACTGAGTATATTTCAATATTGCCAGTGTATATTTCAAAACAAATTATATTATCTACACTAAAATTTCCTCTTCCCCAATATTCAAAATGCATATTATAATTACATGGGTTTCCAACATCCATACACAGCTAGTACAAGATACTTACATGTACATATATTGTAGTTACCTATATTTTGCATAGTTTTTAGTGTGTACTTTGTGCCACTTAACAGAAAAGCATTACTCATCAGTCATTTCTATTCGGTGTTTACCGTATTCTGGCCATGATTACTGCTTGAACATTCTGCATTGTGTGTTCATCACAGATCACCATTTGCAAAAGGAGATAATATTGGGCATTTCAGAAAGTTGCAGTAATTATAAATACCATGGGAAAGTTTCAGTAAGATGGGTATTTTCTGCTTTCTCCACAATCAAAACACAATGTGGAATTTCTTATGTTGTCATCCATTAAGTTGTCCTGATGTCCAAAGTAAAATAAAAATGAAGCATTTTCAATGTTCCCATTGGTAACACTTTGAAATAAGTGGCACTAAATCACACAATAACTGCTATGTTACATGGGAGAGCCATCACTGTACACAGCTGCTATCCATGTGCCTATGTGAAATCTCAATGCTGTTACAGTTATGAGTACATAATTACAAGTGAGCCTGAATTTAATTGAAGTATCTATATTTTTACAAAGACATAAAATAAATGAGGTGTTAACTTATTTGTCACAATCAGGGAAATTTCTTTGCTTTCTCTATTTGTTACTTTAATTGTGGAGTTTATATGAAAGACTAAACATGGCAAGAAAATGTGAGGCCATCTAGTTTCTAGATAAAATTCCGATGTCAGGTTCCTTAACCTGCTTCTTGAATTTTCTGTTCCAAAAAAAAAAAAGTTGAAATTTCTTTCTATGTGTCCTTTTGAATATTACTTGGTTTCTTACACACACACATGCACACACACACACACACACACACACACACACACTGTTACTTAGGCTTTCTCTCTTTACTGTTGCATTCACAAGCATTTCCTTGTCTTTATAATTTTGACACCACTATTCTTAGGACAATCAAAAATGGAAAATAGGAAAAGAATTAAAAAATTATTTGAAGAAGAACAAGCAATTTGAACTGTAAACATTTCACTAGCTGAGAATAACTTCTTTTGAAAAATAATGTTTCATAATCTTGAAGTGTGTATGTGTGTGTGTGTGTGTGTGTGTGTGTGTGCATATTTGTACTCCTTCCATTGAGTCCCTTAAGTGCTGTGCTCACTTAGTAGAGATAGAAATTGACTTGATCTGCATATATGTGTGAATATTTTGGACTTCCTAAATTACATGGGTCATATTTAATAATATTTTCTTTTAGATTTGCTGGCATGCAAGTCTCCAGAATTTTGGTAACATATTTATTTTCTTTAGTGAAAATCAAATAACTTTTAAAGACAGGAAAATATAACTCCAGCATGATTTTTTTCCTACTACAGAAAATGATATTTAATTCAAATTGAGCTGTTTTAAAGTGGAAACCATTTAAATAGAGCTCACACATTTCTATCTGTCAGTTAGTTTTACAAGTTCTAATGGATTTTATATTACTCTGAAGGGATAAAGGACTCCGAAGTATCAAAACACAAACAATTTTGGATTTTTAATTTTACAGTGCTATAAATAATGATTGACATATTTAGGCAACAATTTAGCAGTTGGAGCCAAGTAGAATAGAGATGGAATGAAGAAGGATGTAAATAAAGCATCATTGAAGAGTAGCAAATTGGCAAATACATCCTGAAATTAGGCTTTAAAGAGTAACTGATGATGCAGTTCATACAACCAACTTCAGCAACCAAAACCTTTCCATTTTTTTACTAACAGGATGAATTTCGCATTGTGGATTCTTTCTAAAGATTATGCATCGAAAGATATGAACAGTTTATAAACCTATTCTAGTTTCAATGTGTCTAGAGGCACCTACCTGATTCTCTCAAACTACCATACTATATTAACATATTATTGCATTTTTCCACAGATGGTATGGAGTGAGCTGTGAGAACAAGCATGCAGTCACATTAGTGCAGACTCAGCTCCTTAAATGTCACACGGTATATGATGTATACGTTAACACGCAGCCACGCCATATTAATTATGTTCTGTATATTTTGAAAAAGTGCTGCTTAACTGACATCGTCCTTTTTCTTTTGTACGAAATCAACAAGAGAAATGCTTCAACAATAAAAAAATTAAAAATTTTAACATTGTCCTTGAAAGATTTATACTTTTCTGATAAATAATCCAAGATTAGCACCCTCACCTTTTATTTCATATTAATACATGATGTTGTACCCAACCATTTTCATTTCTGAAAAATAAATTCAACATTTTATACAAACCCTAGACCATCTTGCTGTCAAACATCACAAGTATAGTTACCATATCATCATATTTCTTTTCTTCTTGAAGGTGCAATGTTTGTAAATGGGAAAATAAGCTTTCAGTCTAACTGTTTTTTTTTTAACTTTTTAGCTTACAGTAAATTTAATTAAAACTATCCTAGCAATATTGTATTTTACTAGATGAAATAAGATTTTAGATTGACTCTGTGTGATATTTAAGAATACAGAATTTCATAACAGTTAAGTACACCAACTTTTGAAATAATCCAGAGAAAGAGACTTTCACCTTGGAGTTCAAAACATGGCAGAAATTTTCTATCACTCACTGTTTTATAAGTTTGTATCCCACAGAATGCATAGACAAGAATTTAATATAAAGTATTAGTTCATTTATACAGAAAACATATTATAACACTTCTTTTTTTGGCAAATCAACATAAGTAAGCAGCTCTGAAACTGCCAAATTAAACTTCATAAGATTTTTTAAAGCAAACTAAGAGTTTGTTTTTAGGTTATTATTCAACTGTGGTTGTGATTAAAACCTGAGGCTGTGCACTGGTTGTTAGCTTAAAATTACCTTTCCTTATAACATTGTGCTTCCATTGTATAACAAATAAAAATTAACAAGAACTAGAAAAACCTGTTGTTGACAGTGCTAGGACATACAGACAAAAATACTAATACATGTTAACTACTTATAATATTGGTTTAATTAATATCTAAAGGGATATAATGAACGTTAGAAAATGCATACTTATGACTGAATAACCTACAGCCAAAAAAGTTAAATATGTATCAAATAATGTTTAATTGGATTTATTATATGCACTATATACAGATACTAAAATGTCTCAAAATTGTGCCCTACTTCATTATTTTTTTTTAGACAGGAGAGATTTTATGGAGCAAATAAATTATAGAATCAAATAGAGAAGTGAATGAAATCCTTATGATTCCCAAAGCAGTCAAATGCTTGTAATCATTTATTGGTAAGTGAAGCTACAATAACCTAATGGTAGGATATATATATATATATATATAATAATATAAAGTGTCATGTCATGATTATAATCCATACACATGGCTCCTGTATCAAATACTAATTTTTAAATAGCAGATTGATACAGTATTACCAGTATAATCTCAAACATTCCAGAAACTACACTACAGTGTTTTCAGTTTGTGTTTTCTAGGGCATGTTTCCAAAACATGTTGTCTTTGAAGATAGACAGGTAGAAAACATTGTTTGTAAACCTATATCTTCGATTAAACTTAAGTACATTAGGTTATGACCTAATCCTGTTACTTGTGAAAGCTGTTCAATGGCAAACAATGAATATCTATGACTTAAAGGAAAAGAAATGCTTGGGGGTGGGTGGGAATTCTGCACACATTTTCTCAATGTATAAAAACAACTCAATATCATGATCCAATGAGATGATTAACATTGTTAAGGCTGTATATTCAAGCACTGTATGTTAAAAGAACAATGATGTGAAATTTAGGCAGTAAGAAATGTCTGCAGTGTGGATGGTACAGGAATTAAAGAAGGATGCGCTGGACAGCTGATTGTTGGTGTACACTGGCTACTGACAGCAGTACAGTATGGATGTTAATAAAAGTAGCAGAAGGTGGTAGGAATGATTTCTGAAGGATGATAGCCAGTTTCTCCAGCCGCCAGCCTGGGAAGTAAAACTCAGAGCCGTGGCCTGAATTTAAATGAAATATTCTTTTTTCTCTTCGGCATTGACTTGGCTGCCTTCAGCATTGATGATGGCCGTGTCTGCGTCGGGTGCGTCTTCAGCGCCTTTAGCTTCATTCGTTAAATAGGTTCCTGTGGATATGGGAGCGAAACCATGTTAGTGTTGACAATCTGGTGAAATAAACAGCATCAAAACATATTTGTTTTATTTCAGATATAATAACTAACAGGATTCATATTTTTAATCTTTCACCTTTTTTCTTTGTGTCTTCTTTCCCCCCTCTTGTTCCTCCACCCCCATCCCCAAGGAATGTGTTTCACGTGAAGCTGAGGCTCAGATTAATTAGTCAAGAGCCAAACTATGTGGGAGAGATGGCTTAGGGGTTAAGAATCTGCCTTGCAAGCAGAAGGTCCTGAATTCATATCCCAAGTCCCAGCTCCCAGGATTCCATGCCAGGTGGAAACGTGGCTGCCTAGACTTCCAGTCCTGGTGGAAGGGGCCTGGGAAATCCCAGAGCGAAGCAAGAAGGAGGTAGAAGTAATCCAGGATGATTCCTGAAGTCCCTTGGTCCTCCACAGGGATACATGTGCCCTCTAATACACATACACACGCACACACACACACACACACACACACACACACACACACACACACACACAAACACACTAAATGAATGAATAAATAATGTCTTTTTAAAAGAGCAAAACTAAAGTGGTAGCAAGAGATTTGCATTTCTTTAGTGATGGATAAAGAGCACATATTTAATGCAGCTATAAAAATCAAGGATCTTCGTATAATTAATGGTCTTGTCAAATGTGGAATTTTTCCTTGATTAAATTAAAACTAAACTATGTCATTAATATACAGTGTAGACTAATGTAAAAACAGTATCGTAATAGCCTCACTAATAGGGTGACATGTTTTGCGTAAGCCTAAAGAAAACCTTTATAAAATACTTACGCATGGAGTTGAATTCTACAAATACATTAGAACTTGTTTTTCACTTATTTTTAAGATATGATAACCAACAGGATTCGTATTTTCATTATATAAATTGGTTTTGTAAGACAATGTTCAGTCTGTGATCAGACTCCAAGGGTGAGTCAAGGGCTCTCAAATAAATATGCAACAGATGCACAATTTATTAGCAGGAATAAAACCCAACTATCAGCACTGAGTGATGTCTGCTTTCCAAGTTTATAGAAATGCATATATTGAGAGATATTTTGTAAAGGCAAAAAGAATATAAAATTTACTTTCACAGTTACCAAAATAAGTGGCAAACCATTTGAGCATTGTCAATAATCCCTTGAAATAACTGAGTATTCAGACCTTCATATAGCTTTGTCTTTTTGTACTCAAACATTCAGCCCCAACAAAACATGTATACCCATACATAGTATTTTAGATTGAAACTACTCTCTGGATTTTTTTTCTAAAATAAAGAGGCCTTTGATTACATGAAACTTACCTTTATGTCTTGCCAGATATCGACCAAGGAGAAATATAGAACACAGAGTGACAAATACAACTACGGCCACTATTCCTCCTATGAGTGCATGATCAGGGCCATTCTGACCAGCCAGAGAATTGGGATCTGGAAGATAGAAGAGAATTCTGTTGTAGTTAGCCTGTGAATTACTCCTGAAATATGTGTCTGCAACTAAAAATTAGTTAATTTGGAAGAGCATACTTTATTCAAATAAATTTGTATTAACATGTGTTAAGATAATCATTCAATCAGCAAGTATTTGTTGTAGGCCTATATCATTTAAAATACCGGGGGGGCTGGAGAGGTGGCTCAGGGGTTAAGCCTCCACCCTGCAGGCGGAAGGACCTGAGTTCGGATCCCAGAGCCCACGTATAGACGCCAGGCGGAAGCGGGGGCGGCCTGCGCTTCTGGTCCTGGTAGGGCGGAGCCTGTGAATCCTGGGGCAGAAGGAGGTGGAGGCGGTCCATGGTGGTTCCGGAATTCGTCCGTGGTTCTACACATACACACGCACACGCGCACACACGCACGCACATACATACGCACATGTGCACAACTGAATAAAAAAAAAATACCGGGTATATAAGGGTTAAGGTACAAATAATTTTCACCATTGAGATTATGATTTTAGATAAATATGGCATAAAATATACACATATAAGTTGTTATTATGTGATTTTACTTGATTCTTATAGCTACAGATATACATGTACATGCATGTATAAACAGGTAAATAGTTATGCAAAGAAATACATGAGTTTGGAGAAGTGGCTCAGGAATTACACCTTTTGCCTCTTAAGTAAAAAGACCTGAATTCAGATCACAGATCCCATGTAAAAATGCTGGGTGGAAATTGAGGCAATTCCTCCCCTAGAAGGCAGAGCCTGGGAAACACCAGAGCAAAACAATAAGGTAGTAGAGCAATCCAGGACAATTCTAGATTTTGGACCTCCACAGACAAACACACTCAAGTGACCCCATGTACACATACCTGCTGCACACAGACACACCTTGTGTGTGTGTGTGTGTGTGTGTGTGTGTGTGTGTGTGTATTTGCCATGAAACACCAAACTCTGTCATTAAAAAATAAGATTATGTCAGTGAAAAAGCTGGGTTAAAAATTTATCAAAATGCAAATAAAATTAAATAACTTATGATTACATAATAGTATTTATAGCTATGGAAACTGATGAGTGTTCTGAGGGTGTCCTATCAAAGAAGAATCTAACATTGACAGCATGAAGAACCCCCAGTGAAAAGTTCTTGCCTGTGGTACACTTTCATCATAGCAGAACAAGGAGAAAAAAGAAATAAGAGAAGAGAAGCTGTACATAATCAAACATATTTTGGTGGCATTATAACTCTGTGAAATGTTGGTGACAGAAGGACAAAGTAATAGGAACTGAACAGCTGTAGAATTTGTCATTCTAGAGAAAGACTTTGTTAAAGGCTATCAATAATCTTTTGCATTTGACCTTTAATATGATATTACTGGAAAGAAATGAGCCCAATAAAGGATGAAAAAAATTCCAGATATTTGAGTACCTCAAAGTTTAGAAAACTAGCTATTCATGAAAGTCACATAAGTGAACAAAACATTGAGGAAGAAAATCCATTAAGTTTCAGCCCTGTCAAAGGTCAAATTGGATATATCATTGGATAGATCCCAAGCTGCCTCTTTCAAAGATCTCAGGAGGTTACTTATATTTTATAGGAGGGATCCAGGTGAAGCTTAGAGTGGAAAAATAAGTTAAGAGTTGGACACATGTTTTCAAAAGCTTGAAGTGTATCTACAGGAACGTGAATCTGATAAATGGATTTAGAAGTGTGTGTATAATGAAACTGTTCTGTCTATCAAAGAATCATATCTAGACAGAAATAAAAACCTGTGTGTGAAACCTCTAGCGAGCTATGGACCTTTAGACCTGGTGAAAACAAGAAATGGAAATAAAAGCAGTATACTGTCATAGAACAAGTTGAAGCTACAAGTTGAAGGCAAAAGTCGATGGACATTGGACCATTCGACGTCCTCAGGAAAGTGATGTTGTGGAGGAAGGACTCTATGCAGCTGCTTTGGTATACAGAGAAGTGCATCACACTTGGTTTATGGTGCTTTTGTCTGGGCATTTCCATATGCTGAGAAACATACACACCCTTGAGGAACTTGGACTCAGATGAATGCATTGCTTTAAAGAGAGTAGAGGACCTGTCTTTGCACAGGCAGCAGTTTTTGTAGGGACACAGGGAGAAATTTGGCCATCAGAAGACAACACTGCGGCAGGGACTGCCAACAGCACACTTGATTCCTTTGCTTACAATGCACAGGCCTAAATGTTTTCCAGGTTTCCCTGCAGTGAAATTCTACCATGTGATGCATGTTTAAAATAATGACTAGAGACACAAACAGCCATCTAGCCACATGTAGTTCATATGGTGACCAAAGGATATATAAGTTTGAGATGAGAAAATCACAGGCATAAGTAAAGATATTGATTGGTCACTTCCACATTGGAAGACAATTGCCCAAGATTCATGCATTGTTGAAGTGACTGAGGAAATAAATAAAAGCTTGCTAATAAACATAACATAGTCTGTTATAGTATCTAACTGTACATATTTACCAGGGCAATCTAGCAATGAACTTTCAACTCAAAAAAAAAAAAAATTAAGAAGTGAGGAGGAAGAAATTATTCTTCTGTTTGGTTTGCTCTTATATTAAAACTTAAGGTTACATTTTGTATTTTCAGTGACTGAAGTTTTAGCTTCAGGATTTCCCACTGATACTTCTTGATGATTTCTATGTCTGTTGACTTTTTAACAAATTTTTTTATTATTTATTCAATTGTGCATGTGTGCGTGTGCGTGCATGTGTATATATGTGTGTGTGTGTAGAACCATGGGCAAATTCAGGAACCACCATAGACTGCCTCTACCTCCTCCTTGTTTACTCTGCCCTGGGATTCACAGGCTCCATCCTACCAGGACCAGCCCCGGCTTCTACCCAGCGTCTATACGTGGGGTCTAGGATCCGAACTCAGGACCTTCTGCTTGCAAGGCAGAGGCTTAACCCCTGAGCCACCTCTCCAGCCCTGTCTGTTGACTTTTTAAATTCACATCCTAAATCATTTTTTCTGTTTCCACCGTATCATCTATATAGTTTTCTTTTGCATCACAATTTCCTTAGGGCCATTATTTTCAATTATTTTCAATCATTTTATTGCATCTTTTCATATTTTTTTCAATCTGGGATCTGCTCCTGAAGAATTATTTTAATCCCTTTGAGATTTCATTCTTGTGTCCCTGCGTTGATATGTATTCATCTTTTGATAAGTTTCTTCTTTTAAGTTCACGGAGTAACTTTTTTACTTTGTCCCACATTTTCTTTTTGTCCCCAGTCATGCAAGCACAATAGGTACCCCCTCTTCTCCCTCCCCTTTTCCTTCCCCAGTCCCTCCTTGCATTCCCCCCCTTTTCCCCTTTCTTTCACCCCTCTCCCTCCCTCCTTCTCTCCCAGTGCCTTCCCCTTCCTCCCTCCCATCCCCTGGAACATCCTTTTGTGTGAATCCGTGGAGTAACATTTAAAGGGACACCAAGGATTTAAACCAGAGTTTCATATTTGTAAGGAAAGAACTTATTAATTGAACATATTCCCCTGTCCCATTGTCAAAATTTAATTAATATTTTTATTTGTGTGTGTGACTGTGTGTGTGTATAGAAGGCACTGTATGTGCCTGTGGATTTTCCAGAATCTGACTTTCAGGGCCAGAAGTGAAGGCCATTGCTGTTTGCACCTGATGTTTTTATGTAGGATCTGGGATCCACACTTCAGTCCTTGGGCTTTTGAGGCAAAGGCTTAACCCCTGATCAGTCTCTCCAGCCCTTTATCAAAATTTATTTTCAGCATTGCATTGATTTTTTTTTTGTTTGAGCAGATGCTCAATAGCTTTTAGACAGACTAATCCATAGCACTACTGATTACTTGATACTTTGTTCATCCTTACCACATATAAAGGAAACATTAAGTTTAGTTTTCATCTTATAAAGGAAAATAAATAAAAATGCAGCCACAGTACTTCAAATATTTTAATCATAACTCAGATATAAAGTAAGCTACTTTACACATTTACTGAGAAGAATATGTTTGTAAAGGTCACATTCAGTATGCATTATTGGGTTTGCTTTTCATTTTACTATCATAACTGCTAGAACTGCGAAGTCTCTCCTTAATTTCTATTCTTAGCAACTAAAATAAGTGATTGAGGATCAGATAAGCACCATCTAAACAATGCAGGGACAAAGCCTGATTTAAATGCTAAATCCTACTGAGCATCTTTTACATATCCTTTCATCCATCTCTGGCTGTCAGAGCCATAAAAGATGAAGTGCAGCCTTTTGAAGTTCTTTACATTTAACTGAATTTGCATTACTGTTCAAACAAATGAATCACATATCTTTAAAGATCATTATTTCTTCTCAAGCATTAGCCCCATGACTTTCTGGAGTTGGACTACATACACTGGAGTGAGTGAATTGCATAGACTTCTCAATATATCAACGGCCTATTTCACCTGACAGTGTCCATGACAAAACCATAGACATCATAAAACTAAAATATTTTTCCTTTTTACATTTTATGTATTTGTGTGTGTATTACGTATATGTGTATGTGGCAAGTTCCAAGCATATAGGTGTACATGTTGCATTTGCCTGTGAAGGCCTAATATTGATTTAGGGAATCATGTTTAGGCTCTAGCTCCTTATTCGTTTGTTTGTTACTTACTTTGTTTGTTTGTGGCAAGGGTCTCTCGTAAACTCAGAACTTGGCAATAAGGCTAGTGTCAAAAGCCTGCTTGCACTGGAGATTCCCAGTTTCCATGTTTGACAGCTAGATTTACAGCTAAGGGGCCTTACAACCTGTCATGTCATGTGGTATCTGGTGGTGCCGCTCTTGTCCTTTGGGTGGTATGTCAAACATTTTGAACATGAAACCATCTGTCCAGCACATAAAATCAAAACCTTTTGATCTTTGTATCTTTCAGTTAATTTTATTTGTTTTTTGGTTACTCTTAATGCAAGGTTCAAAACGGAAATTAATGTTTAAAGAGTAATTTGGAGTTATTTAAACATGTAATAGGTAACGGGGTTAAAGCACAGATTTGTTTAGAAAGTACGCAGAAATCATAAATAACTGAATTAGTTCTATAATTCTTTTTACCTACGATTAAATGTTTGGTTTAATATGTCTTTCAAACAAATATAAATGATACAGGAAAAAACCTCTAAATCTAAAGATCAAAATACACGTAAGTTGAAGAAATTTAACAAAAAGAACAAGCACTGCAGCATCTCCAAAATATTGGGCTAACCATGAGTGATCGGGCTGATTCTTTCACAATTAGTGAAGTTCAGCAGCTTTACTATGTGTATGCATTTGCTAGGAAAATGTATTCTCTTTTACTCCTTCAGCCTTTCTGAACTCCTGGTTTCGTATGCTCTATGATTACCTCACCCTTTAGTTACAAGATGCTTTGCTCCCTTGCCTATACCACACTGAATTCCTGAAAAAGAATTGATAATATAATCATCTTCACTTGTTTGTAAGATACTAGAGTCTATGTTCAAACGGGCCTGAATCAGTTTTTTCCTAGGTTGCAACTCTTCGATCTAATGACCTGTCTTTGTTTCTTTATAAATATGTGCCTCAGTTTCTCTTGTGTTCAGAAAAGTATAAATACTAATTAATTTATCATTCTAATGTCAGAATCATATTACAAAATAAAATAGTGCTAATAGGCATAACTTATTACATGTTCGAAAATAAATTTTATTTTCCTAAATATTTGAAAAAGTATTTAATAATCTCATGGTTAGGATGTGAATAACTCCAGTTTTCTAGGATTCACAAAGCTAAAGTTATAAAGACCTTGAAAGAATATCTAAAAACATAAATTTTACCTAAATTCATATGCTTCAAAAGACAGAAAATATAAGCTGCCATATAGAAAAATAGTAGTTTCCCATTTTGGACTTCTAAGACTCACTGAGCACATTTCTGAATCTCTTCTAGATGGAAATTGCAAACCATGGTAAGTGAAGAAGGAGTTGAAGGATTTGAGACATATTATTAGAGGAAGATTTGCAAAACATGAGATTGGTGAAAAATAATCTGGCAGAAGTTTGTCACTTTAGGATTAAATGAGAGAATAATTTGTTAAGCATTTAAACTGCATGAGGCCTTATGTTATAAATGGCTGATTTATTCCATGCACACACACACAAGCTGTTGACTCAGACATTCATAGCAATTATGAGTATAAAGATTGATATACTATAGAACCACTTGCTGGAATTCATTTTGAAACAATGTTTGGGAAGTTTAAAAGTAACATAAAAATGAATATTTGAGATGGCTCTGTATCTTTTCAGAATAAGTATCAGGCATGGTCATTTGTGGGACTACTTCTTTCCTCATAGTGATGCTTTCTTTTCTTCTGTTTTGATGAGATCACAATGCCCATGAATTCTTGATGATCACTTGCTAGTGCTGCTGCTTCATCTAGTCACACATCTTTCCTTCCCTCTTTATAAGCAGAGTCTGGCCAACAGTAATTATTTTCCCCATGTCTGTATTCCCTGAGTTATTTAGTTAAAGAGTGTTTCACCTGGGATTATTCCTCTTACTTACTGTCTATTATTTTCCCCAGAGATAAAGTTTTATTGAAAACTTTATTGAAAAGATGTACATCTTTAATAAAGCTGAACCAATACACACACACACACACACACACACACACACACACACACATACACACATACACACATACGCACACACACACACACCCCAAAAAGTAAATCAGAACCAAATAAATTGAGTGAAAGAAAAGATATGTTCTTATGTTGAATTCCAGATACAGATTAGAGTTTCTCTGCCAATTTATAGTGAGTACTGGAAGATTGCCCTTTCATGACACTCAACCATAAAAATGCTGTCTTTATCTAAATATAACAGAAATTAGTGCTAAGGAAATTGACTTATCTGGTTTGCATTTCTTGTTTAGTATAATTTGGTTTTAGCATTAAATTTGTATTTTTACTGTGCACTTAAGGGCCCATTTTTCCTCTTTATAGATAATAACACTTCATAAAGAGTTTTGGCATGTTAAAACATTACATATAATTGCATATAATTTGTGAACAAAATAAACTGTCCTTTGGCACCATAGGACATTAGCATAATTTCTATAGAGAAATGCATCAAACATTCACTCAAAGGCCATCTGTTATCTTCTAATTGTATGTACAATTACTCTTGGTGACACAAATGATGTCAATCTCTAAAATACAGATGTAAAAACATACAATTTTGTCTTTATATTATATATACTGGTTTTTGACTATGAAAAAATGTATTTAAGAGCCAGATGTAGGGACAAAGAACTGCAATTCCAGCACCTTAGAGGCTGAAGCAGGAAGATCTTCCAGATTATAAACCAACACACCATGTAACAAATAACCCAAATAGAAGAAATAATGTTTATAAAGCATTCATATTTATGAGTCACGCATTGTGGCTGCATCATACAACATACTTTAATAAGAAAGTAAATCTTGCTTCTGAGGAGAGATCTTTGATCCATCACATTCTGCAGCTACCAAGGGTAGTCACTAGAGCCCATGTAATAGGGCTACCTGATCTGGAACTTGAATACGTAAACCCAAGATCCAAAATTAATCTTTTCTCTTTTTCTATTGTTATCTCAGGTATTTTCATATAGCAAAGAAACACTGAATAAAACAGGTCATGTTGCCACTCTTCAGCCTTTTGTGGAGATATTTGTTATCTAATAAATACATTTTCAAAAGTAAGGCTAGGTACGCTACTTACTTTGCTTGTTTACTAGATTTGATTTGATTTTACAGTTTCATTATTGCTTAGCTTAGGGATATGGTCAAGTTGCAAACTTCTTATAGCACACTAAGTGCCAGAAGATGGGTGGTATTGTTACATCCAATATCAATCCCCTGTACCTAGCTAACATTACCTGATCCAGCAATTGGACTTTCTTAAGATCTGTTCATGTGTGAGCATTGATTATACAAAAATTCATTTCAATGACTTTTACTTACAAATATTTAATAATATTCAGGGTATGAATACAATCTATAGTTGGATAATATACTATGCTCGTGCTTGAGAATAAAATGTTTCTCTTCAAATGATTTTACGCACATGGAAAATACAGGATCTAGCATAAAACATTGTGAGTTACTGTTTTGGACTGTCTAAGGCAGGAGTTTTTTTTAGCTCTGTGGAACTGTACCACTCCAGCAAGGACTCTCCATGAGCAGAGCAGAGCAGCTGTGAGGGCCAAGTGCCCTTCATGGTGCTCCACCTCCATCCTACTGAGTCCAAAAAGAGACTCAATCTTCCAGGAGCAGATTACCTGTGTGGTAACAGGAAGAGAGGTAAAGAAAGGAATGCATTTCTGGTTATCCAGGTGATCAAAGTAAAAGTCTTTTGAACAGGGAGAAGTCAGACAAACTACCCTTTGAGTACCTGGCATGTGCCTAATTTTCTGTACTAATAATTGTCCTCTTTAAAATCAGTGACAATTTGAACAAGCATTTCATGCAAAACTGCAACATCTAAAAGAAGTTGACATTTGACCTTTTTTATCAGTTTCTTTATCTACATAAAAAGAGAGACTACTTTTCTCAAAAAGTTCTGATTAAATAGAGTTTACATGGAGCATTTCATAGCATGGTTGTTTGTGCCATTGGTCTGGTGAAATCAGGAATTAGAGCATTTGGAAGGGGATAACATCAAGGGGGCTCTTTCCTCACTGATGGGATTAATATGAAGAAAGTGAGGCCCTGTGAACATGTGAAAACCCTTTTCCATCTATGAGCCAATGTGTGAACACAGTGAGCTTTAAGTAAATTGAAAGCAATTATTTTCTTGTTGGTTTTATTTTTGACATTTCCACACTTGAATGCAGTGGATTTTATGTATTTTCTCCTCTCTCACAATTCTTAATATATACACATCTAATATAGGCTTACCCACATTCATTAAACAAACAGTACAATGTCTAAAGTAACACATCAGCCCAAATATGACAACAGCAGGGAATATCTACACCCCACTTTCACCGATGGTTCATGTGAACAGCCAAATAGAGAACACAGACACACTGGAGCTAAATCAAATCATAACTCAAAAGGACCTGACCAACCTCCACAGAACTTTCTTCTATCCTGATGGTGAGGAATACACATTCTTTTCAGCAGCCCATGGAACTTCTCCAAATTAGACCATATATTGGGCCTCAAAGTAAGCCTCTACATACACAGGAAAATGGAAATTGCATCCTGTACTTCATCAGACGATCAGGGAATAAAGCTAGACATCCACAATAAGGCAAATTAAAATACACAAGTTATCAGAAACTAAACATCATGATAATGAATGAAATATTAGTTCAGACAGAAATCAAATGGAAATTCAAAAATTCCTAGAAATGACTGATAATGAAAACACACTATATCAAAATCTCTGGGACATTATGAAGGCTGTCCTAAGAGTAAAGTTTATACCACTCGATGCCTACATCAAAAGATGGAAATATCACAAGTAAACAACTTGATGCAGCTTAAAACTACAGAGCGACAAGAACAATCCAATCTTAAAAGCAGTAAGGGAACTGAGATTAGTAAAATCAGAGGAGAAATATTTATTATTGAGATAAGGAAAGTGATACAAAGAATCAACTAAATAAAAAACTGGTTCTTTAAAAAACCAATAAAATAGATAAGCTCTTTGTCAAAATAACCAAAACCAAAAGAGAAAAAAACAAAATGAATAAAATTAGAGATGAAAATGGAGTTATCACAACTGATAAAGAAAATTCAGTGAATCATAGGGTTCACTTCAAAATCCTACACTCCACAAAATCTGACAATAAAAAAATTAATGAATCTCTAAGTATATACAACATTCTAAAATTGAGAGAGGATGAATTGAGTTATATTAAAAAAATCTTAAAACAAGTGACAAAACTAAAGAGGTAATTACAAATTTTCTCATACTACCCCCTCAAAAAAAAATTCCAGGACTGGGTGGATTCAGTGTAGAAGTCTATTTAAAGTACAACTAACTAGGAGTTAATACAACTAACTACTTAAACTAGTTCACAAAACAGAAAAGGAACAATTCCAAACTCTTCTAGTGTTTCACTGATCTCCAAACCAAATAAAGACACAGTTAAAAAAAGAAAAGAAAAGGCCAATTTCATTAATTAACACTGATTCAAAGATCCTCAACAAAATTTCAGCAACCTGGACTCAAAAACATATCAAAAGATCATTCACTATAACTAAGTAGAATTAATTCCAGACATACAAGTTTCAAAATATGTAAATCAATAAATGTAATCCATCATATAGACGTATGCAAGGACCTAAAACCACATGATTCTCTTGATAGCACAGAATAACCTTCTGACAAAATCCAATGTCCCTTTATGATAAAAGCCCCAGAGACAATAGGAATGGGGAAAAATCCACATAAAAAGGTCATATATAACATTTTATATGAAGGATCATTCTAAATGGTAAAAAACTTGAAGTATTTCCACTTTCATCAGGAGTTAGAAAGGCTATCGACTCACCACTTTTGTTCAATATTGTACTTGAAGCCTTAGCTACAGCCGAGAGAGAGAGAGAGAGAGAGAGAGAGAGAGAGAGAGAGAGAGAGAGAGAGACAGAGAGAGAGAGAGAGAGAGAGAGAAAGAGAGAGAGAAAGAGAGAGAGAGAGAAATAAAAGGAATATGAAGAAGACAAGAAGAAATCAAAATATTCCTATTTGCAGATAACATGATCCTATACCTGAGCAATCCCAAAAACCCAGGAAACTTCTGGAACTAATACGTAAATTCAGTAGAATTGCAGATCACAAAATTAATGTTCAAAAATCAGCAATTTTCTTCTAAGCTAAGGATAAAAAAGCGAGACGGTTTTAAAAGAAAATATCCCATTCATATATAAAAAATGAGATATCATGGTATAATTCAAACCAAGGATGTGAGAGACTTGTACAATGAATATTTTAAAACCCTAAAGAAAGAAATTTCAGAAGATATCTCATTTCAGAAAGTGGAAAGACATCCCATGGCTTGGATTGGTAGAATCAGCATCATAAAAATGAACATCAGAAGAAAAGCATTTACAGATTCAATATTGTACCAATAGAAATTCCAAGGCAATTCCAAGTAAATGGCAAAACACCATCACCAGAAGAAAATTGGAAAGTAGTCCCTTTAAGGTGAAAAAGGTCCACGGTGATGAGCCATTATTTCAAAAAGAAAAAAAAAATATGTGAAAAGGAGTAGTGGTTCTTTTTGATGTATAGTATGCCTGTATTTTAGTTTTTACAAAATTGTGAACTTGTGTAATAGTATAATATGAAATATCATTGAATTTCTAACTGTTTATACATTTAAATTGAATATGTAATATTTGTTTATCAATTACAATCTGATTTCTAAGAAAAAATGACCATCCTACCAAAAGCAATATACAGATTCAATGCAATATCAATTAAAATCTAATGCAATTCTTCACAGAAATTGACAAAGTAATCTCAAAATTCATATGGAAGCACAAAAGACCCAGGATAGAAAAAAATCATGAGTAATAAAAATTCTGCTGGAGGTATCACCATTCCAGACTTTAATATATATTATAAAGTAATAAAGATAGAATTTTACTGGCTCCAAAATAGGCACATTGATTAATGGATAAGAATTGAAGACTCAAAAATAAGCTAATATACCTACAGTCAGTTGATTTTTTACATATTTCTCCAGAAAAACCATTGGAAAAAAGACATCATCTTCAACAAATAGTGCTGACAAAGTTGGATATCTATATGTGGAAGATAGTAACTGACCTTATTTGTCACCCTGCATGAAAATTAGCTCTAAATGGATCAAAGAACTTAATATCAGACCAGAAACTATAAGAACTGTACAAGAAAAAAAATTGAGAATTGCCTCAAAATAATTGGCCTAGGATGACATTTTCTAAACAAGACCTCAATTGCACAAGAAATGAGACCAACACTCAGCAAGTGGGATTTCATGAAATTAAAGAGCTTAAAAGACCAACAGTAGATGAATGGATATGAAAATGTGGTACATATACACAATGAAATAATATTCAGCTATCACGAGAAATAAATTAATGAAATATGGTGGTAAATGGATGGGGTTAGAAGAAATTATACCGAGTGTAGTATCCCAGACACAGAGAGACAGATATCTCACGTTCTCCCTTACTTTGTACTAAGCCCCAAAGGGAAGTTTCTATAACTTTCACTATAACCACAAAGGAATATAACTTGGTGGCTAGGGGGAAGAAAACCCCAAGAGACTGCAGACAAAGGAGCATGGTAAATAGATAAATAGGCTACTCTGGAAGAAAAGCTGGTAAAGAAAGGGTAGTAAGGTGTAGTTCTTTTTTTTTTTTCTTTTTTTTAAATTTTATTATTTATTCAATTGTGCGTGTGTGCGTATGAATGTGCACGCATGCGTGTGTGTGTGTATCTGTGTGTGTGTAGAACCACGGACGAATTCGGGAACCACCATGGACGCCTACACCTCCTCCTTGTTTACTCTGCCCCGGGATTCACAGGCTCTGCCCTACCAGGGCCAGAAGCGCAGGCCGCCCCCGCTTCCGCCCGGCATGTATACGTGGGATCTGGGATCCGAACTCAGGACCTTCCGCCTGCAAGGCAGAGAGGCTTAACCCCTGAGCCACCTCTCCAGCCCAGGTGTAGTTCTTAATAAAAGGTAAGGGAGGGGAAAAATAAGGAGGAATGTGGGTCAGGGGAAAAAGAAAGATTAAGGGCCTAACCCAGTAGTGAATGCTATAAACCACTACCACTCTGCTAAAAACAATCTATAGGAGAAACAGAGGTATGTAATAGTCATTGAATGAATTCTAATCCCCTTAATGTCAGAGACACCATGCCTAATACTGTAAGCCTATACAAATAATGTAGAAGGAAAGCCAGTAAAAAGAAACAGATATCTTAGTGTTGACTATAAAAATGATAATAAAATACCATCTAAATACTGCTTTTTTAACCCTTAGATAAGTAAAGCTCTCAGAGGTCATCCAAGTTATACCACATCAGGCCAGAGTGCAGCATATGAGTAAACCTATAATACTCAGCTCTAATATGCCTATAAAGATCTTTTTTTTTTTTATTTATTCAATTGTGCATGTGTGTGTGTGTATGTGTGTGTGTAGAACCACGGGCGAATTCGGGAACCACCATGGACTACCTCCACCTCCTCCTTGTTTATTCTGCCCCAGCATTCACAGGCTCCGCCCTACCAGGACCAGAAACGCAGGCCACACCCGCTTCCGCCCTGTGTCTATGGTGTCTATACGTGGGGTCTAGGATCCGAACTCAGAACCTTCTGCCTGCAAGGCAGAGGCTTAACCCCTAAGCCAGCTTTCCAACCCCTCCCGTAAAGATCTTATTCCATACCAAGCTCAGGGAACCTCATGGAAGAGGGGAGGTAAGATTTTAAGAGCCTAAGTGTGGGATGAAGTATTCCTGTCTAACACACTACACACAAGACAGGGCTGTGGTACCCAGAAAGTCACCACAATGAGAACCTCTACCACTCAGTCTATACAATGGCCAACTTATCAACATTCTCCTAAGGACTAACTAGGATATTAGAAGAAACAATTGCCTTCAGAGAGTGTCTCAGGGGCAGGTTCTAGAAAAGAAAATAGGAACCACCCTGTTTAAGATTTTACCAACAATACTGACTCCCATGACAACACAACACAAGCACCCAAAGGGAGTCCTGTGATACACATAAGCATAGGGTCAGAAGGAGGGTGGATGGGACAGAGCAATATGGATTCAGGGAGGAGAGAGTGTGTGGATGGGGTAGGTGGGAAAGTAGGGAAATAGGTGTGGAAGGGAGCAGTGCAAAGAAACAAATTTAGTTTGTTTGTAAATAAATTTAAAAAAGCTTATATAAAAAGAAAATGATAGATAGTACGAAGACTCCTCAGAAGCTAAAAATTAAACTAGCATATGACCCAGTTTTACCTCTTCTAGGAATGTTCTCATAGGACTCTTCATCTTACCACAAAGACACTTGTCCTTCTATTTTCACTGCAGTTTATTTATAATAGCAAGAAAATGGAACTAGCAACTAGCACACATGCCCATCAAGAGAGGAAGCAGTAAAGACATTGTGGTACATATGCACAGTAGAATACCATTCAACTTCAAAAAAGATGATATTATGGAATTTGTTGATAAATGGATATAGATAGAAAATATTATGTATATTAATATTTGCCAGGTATCACAGACACACACAAATGCCACATATTCTCTCTTAGATGCAGATGATAACATTAAACTCTTGACTGAAATGGCTTGGCTTGGTATTTCAATGTGATTATCATATAAAATTTAGAAGTAAACATAGATATATTGATAAGATCACAGTATAGATGGCTAACAATTTAATAAAAGATATATTGTACACAATTAATTGAAAAATACTGTTTACTGTGTTAGGAAATTTGTATTGTAATATAATCCTCATAACTAGGAACTATTAATTTGTTTTCAAATGGTACACAGTCCATTTATATTTCTGTTTTTTTATGTTATAAAATACTCTGTAATGTTACATTTCTATTTGAAGTTAAGACTTTTATGTAGAATACAACTTTTTGTGAAATGTCCTCCTATTTTAAAGCTTTAGAATTAATACTATTTATATAAAAATGAAAATGATTACATTAGATAAGGTTGATAAAGAAGGAAATCCCAAGATTGAATCCCAACAGCTTGATAAGAAAAGGGACAGAGATCAGATACACAGAGATGTGTATGTCTGCCTACAGCTTTTGCCATATGATACTGGATTTTGCTAGTAATAAAGTCTTCACTAGATGGGCCTCTTAGACCTCACACTTCTGGAATAATAAATCAAAGTATACTTGCCAGCTTTCTAGTTAGCTTATTTCACACACAAAATAGACTAATGAAATTGATTATAATGAGAAATACAAAGAGATTACATGTTCTTCAATATAAGCAGAACATTGAAAGGGAAATGGAATGCCACATCCAGTTTAGTGCTTCTTATAGCATGGTTTCTAATGAATAGCTGAACATAGAATTCCCATATAGTTAACCTATAGAAATCTGGCTTAATTTAAATTATAGATGCATATCTAAAACTCAAACATAATCTCTCTACATGTTACATATTGAATATTAATAGCTGTTAGATTCTCATCACTAAGAACATAATAATTCAATAATTCTTCTAGAAACACATACACTAAAAGACATCAACGATTATATGAGTGAATGTGATGGAAGAGTGTTCTCCAAAATAAATGTAAAGAAAGTTTATAAAAAGTGTACCATATTCAACTTATGATAGTGCATTCTATTCAAGAATGTGGAAAATCTGCATACTTCATGAATTAATGAACACTTTCACTTTTAGAAATGAATGCCAAATATGAATAAGTGATCCCATTATGATTTCTTCAGAAGAACTCTCTTTAAATAGTAAAGAATTGCAGAAATGGGTACAAAAAATTCTAACCTTGAAGATTAGTATAAAGTATCATCACATCTAAAATTATGTCCCATGTGATTGTTAAGAAGAATTGGCCTGGGTCACCAAGGCATTTCAGTGTTTAAAGGCATCAGTATGCAAATATGGTGATCTGAACTTGATTTCCGATCCAGAACCTACATACACAAAGAGAAATGACTTCTGAAAATTGCCTTCTGACCCCTATGTACACCAATACCTGTGTGTATTTGTGGTCTAGCTTTCTCTACTTCTCTCTCTCTCACACACAAAAATGGACATTTTAAAAATAATTAAAAATATTATGAAACTAAATTATTAGTGCATGAAGTATTATTAATTTATCAATGATTTCATTATATTTTATAGTTTAGAAATTAGATTGAAATTGCATTTTAAAATAAATTTACTGAAGCCATTTATAATAAAGTGAATAGAAATTTAAGTCTTAACATTAAAATATGTCTACTTTTTTTTAAATATGTCTACACTTTTGAGCAACATTTTATCATGAAAAAACTCTAAAATATTTATCTAAATAAATATAAAAGAATTTTGATGACAAAGGCATTGTTCTTCTTTCTATTTAAACAATGTAAATGCAGTTTAGAGAAGGAAATTCTACCTAAGTAGAATCATTAAATATGTATCTCAAAATACACACACACACATACACACACACACACACACACACACACACACACACACACCACAGATCACATACAACAATTTTTGTTATTATTTCCTGTATTTTACTATTCATCCAGTGTTTAAGAAAGTACATAAAGAAATAACAAAAATACTAAGTAGGTTTCTAAAGGCCATCTTGTAAGACAACTCATTGAACATCAGAAACATTGTTCTTGACTTCACTTGATTCACAAAAGCATAACTTTGAAAATTGTAAAACTATAAAAATGGTGGAGATTACCATTACTATTTATATGTAAGGAACTGGTGATAAAAAATTGAAATAGAAAAAGAAATGAAGCTTAGAACAATTCTTTTCCAAATATATAATCTGCTTCCTTTATAGAATTATAATTGCAATTGAAATGTGACAGTGATTCTGTGACACTCATAGCCTGGAGTTTTATAGTCAGGAAGGCTCAAACAGAACTCAGTCAAACAAATATTAAGTTCTTGAAGAGTGTCTTTAGACTTACTGATCCTTGGTTTGTTCTCTGTAAAATGCTTGCTGTGCTGATCATTCAAGTGAGAGAATTGTGAAGATAAACTTGGTTATGAATGCAAACTTTACATGGTGTCTATTCCTGAATAGATGCGTAATTTGTGTCATCTTTATTTATACAGTGTGCAATTTTACAGCATACACTCAGTGTTCTTGGGGAGAACATTAGTATGGTCAGTGTGAATAGACTATTGACCAAACATAAAAATATTCTCCACTGTGATGTGTGAGACAAATATATCATTGTAATCATATTGGTTATCATGACTGTGGTACACACCATATCATCTTGCTGGAGAAAACGTAAGTCATTGACAGTATGATGTTGTGCTTTGGAATTAATGTTTCAATTTTAATAACATTTAATAGAATTTTATTTTTAATTTAATAAAAGACAAAACTTTGCAACCTGATTAAAACAGTAATATACATTGATGGAGTTTTGGTTAAGCAATACATATTCAAATTCACATTAGATTTTATTTCAGGTTACTATTTTTAATTAGTAAGATTATCTTATCTAAATGAAATCTTATTATTTTTGTCTGTTTTTCTTAATATTTCTCTTGAACCATCAATAAATCCAAAAGTGCTTTATCTTCTGGGAATGCTATCAGGAAGTTCTCTCTTTCTCTCTCTCTTTCTCTCTGTGTCTCTTTGTCTCTCTCTATTTTTCTCTTTTTTTCTCTCTCTCTTTCTGTATATATACACACATATATGTAAATATAATATACACAATATATTCATACATATATTTCCATGTATTTCATGGTCTAATTTTTAAAATTAAAAATTATAATCATGCTACAAAATTTTGATTGCTGAAGCAGAAGATTAAATTTTTCCCTAACCACTGAGATCTACAGATCATTCACATCTACTTGTATCAGGATTTTAAAAAATATTTTTATATATTTAAAGTTCTGCTCATTCATATTTTAATGGTATATGGAAGTCTTGCAATTTAGGAGTCAGTACTGAAATCTAATATTAAATAAAACATTGTTGTCCTGCATTTCCTCAACTAGAAAATTCTGCTATGGACTTGGTGATATTTCCCTCTTCCTGTGAATAATGCAGGAAGCAGTGTGCAGAAAGGTCCACTAAATTTAAGTACGCCAGATCAGGATGACATATTTGAAGCCAGCAATAAGTATTTCAGTTCAGTAATCCTTTGTGGTAGTTCATTTCATTTTTAAGACATTGGCCACACAGTTACATTCTACTCTGGTCATTCACTACACTACAGGGAGTACTTATATGATTGCATGAGTGAACAAGAGAAGAAACCCCATGTGTTGTATTGATTAGGACCCTTTTCCTCCCCTCACACAGTCAAACGAAGTTCATTCACTTCCTCATTTCCTAGAGCTACAAGAGATTTGTAGCAATACTTTAGCCTAGGCAGTGATAGATGTAAATTCTGCCCAGAGGGTCATGACTACATCAGTTTGCAAGCTGACAAACTCATTTCCTGACTTCTCCTGAGACACTAATAAGGCCTTGAATCAAAGGTCCACAGTAATTACCATGTGTATTTCAGATTAAATAAATGTGATAAAAGCTTCCATCTGGCTGTTGATCAAACATGTGGGGAGACGCTGATTTTCAGTGACATATTGCAATATGTCTATTGCAACAGTCCCTGATGCCTTCTTGTAAATTACTTACATTTGGGATTACTTGACTTAGGCAGACAGACATATTACTCACTTCTTAAGTACTGTCCAATGGGAATTGTTGAAATGTGGCCTAATCTTATACTTGTTAAGGAAGACATTTTGAAATAATGGAGCCATGTTTATTTTACTAAAAGACAATTGTGCCCAAAGTATTTGAAGAAGGCAAACTCAATTTCATATCAACCAGGAACTCGTCTTGATGACAGAAAACTACATTTAAAGAGACTGGAAATTAAGATACCAGATAGATGTTTGCTTATATCATACAATATCCAAATTTTGATGAAGTCTGAATATTTTAGCAAGAACACTAGCAGCATAGTAAGAGGATTGAAAATAGAAAAGCTAAAACACTAAAAAGATGTTGTTCTAGTCATTGCTATAATTACATTTTTAGGTGTTCTAAGGAACAGCAACAACACAACAAATATAATGTATTGGTTTATAATTAAAATAATCATAAATATAATACAAGAATTTGGAAGGAACAGAATAAGGAAATAAAGTCAAAACAAACTGTGTCCCTGACCAAAAGAAGGAAAATAATACAGTAGTTTTCATACTGATATAAAGTCATCTAAGATTGTCTAAGACTCAGACTTTCATTGTCTAGAAACTATAACACTATTTTAGTTGGGTAATCTTTTGTTCTGTGGCATTGCCCCACAACATTGTAGAATGTTTATTAGCGACCCAATCCATACTCCTTACATGCCAATATCCTTACCTTTCAGTGGTGAATGATGATAGAACTTGCTAAATTGAGCCCTTGGAGTTAAAATTGATAAATTTGTCCTAGGAGTCTAAATTTTTGGATAGTCAATATCTGTTATTGGAGTAAATTTGCTCAATAATGACAAAGGTAGACTACAGTGATTGAAGATTTTTACAACTTGTATTATGTGATACATAAATATTCCATATTTTTTGCCTCAAAAGAAAAATATTGCATATTTTTCTGTATGAAATAGGGAAATAGAGATAAAAATGCATGAGGAGTGTGGAGGGGAGAGGGTAATTGAATACATGTGACATGAAGGAAGGAGAGATGATTGGGGGAGTCAGCAGAACAGCAAGAGGAGCAGAAAGAAAAGGGGAAATGTTGGGGACAAATAAAAATATGTAATGGTATGCATGGATGAGAATACCACAAACCCATTGCCTTGTATACTATGAGATTAACAGAAAAATAACAATCTGAATTGAAAATCTTACTGAAATTTAAAAAATGTGTTTATAAAATATCAGACACAAAACACTTAAAGTACATGTGTGTCAGAGGTTAAAGGAAGAAGTTAAATATTGCTTAAGTTAGCTAGGTATACAATGCAGAATATTATGATATTAAATTGACTTCTTAAAAACTTTAACGTGATGGTGTTGTGGATAAAACATATGTAAGATCTGGATAGTGGGGAGCAGGATCTGAAATGTGGTTTTCCATGTTAGAACAGTTCATTGTGCTCATGGCCACAAAGTGCTGCTTGAGGCTGAGTTTCTCGACATTCAGTCATGATTAGGGGAAGGTTCCTGGGATCGGCCCCTCTCGGAAGAGCTGCAGCTGATGGCTGCTGCGGAGGGAAAGTCCTTGTCTTCAGTGGTATAGGCACAAAATAGTATTCAAAACAGCAGGACACTGGGAAGAGTGATTGTTTCCACAGGGTTTGTGGAGATGAGAGAGGATGAGTGTGAACAAAATGTATTACATGTCCACATAATTTGGCAATGAAGAAGTTTACAAAATGTAAATCATTGTAGTAAACACTGTAACTAAATCACATTCATTTCAATTTTGTTCCATTTCTCTTTAATATGAAACTGAACTTTATCATTTCAATCTAGATTATCAACAAGAAAATAAGACTCTATAGCTGAGAATGTGGTTCTTGACTTGAGCTTTCTGTTAGAGACTGGATTGACTTGGTTATTGACAGCCTTCATGTGATAGTAAACTGAGAATAGCTTGCTCTGAGAAGTAAATGAAAAAGGTTATATGGAGTAAGTTTCATATCTAGGTTTCTTGTGAGAATTCCAAATATTTAACTCAGTGTCCAGTTTGTTAAATGAGTACTATTTATTATTATTATTATTATTGTACTATTATTATTATTATAACTAGGAGAATATACAAAAATATTGATCTAAGGAAGAAGAATTTTATGTAGAATAGAACCCATTTAGATATAATGAAAATGCAAATGAAAAATCTTTCTTTTCAGACAGGAATTTATAGCAAAGAATTAGTTCTACTGAACCAAAGAGAAAAGTTATTTTCACAGCCTTGTTTGTTGCTGTTGTCCAATGTATCATCACACAGAAACATTACAGGGAGGTTGAGAATTGGATTATAAGAGTACTCATCTAGTGTTCCAATAATTTAACTGGAGTGAAGCCAGGGCAATTCCTGCTCTCATTAAAGAGAAAGAAATAGAGTGAGCCTACAGGTTATATGCATTATAATTACCACCATCAGCCTAAATCACAAGGACGGTGCTGAGACCCTCTGGCTTTCCTCTCCACTGTCTCTAGTAATAGTTCTATGGATATGAGTACTTTACAACACTTACATCTTTACTTACATTAGAGTAATACAATGAGAGTGCTTATAGAAGCTGGTGGTGACGATGGAGAAAAGCAGAAACTAGTCTACGTTTTTGTTCTACTTACAAATTCTGATGTTTATGCACATTAAAGGATGCTCCGGGGATGGGAGGGGGAGGCACTGAGGGATAGAGAGGAAGGGGAGAGGGGAGGGGGGCATAGGGCGGTGGGAGGTTGGAAGGAGGGAGGGGACCGGTATACCTGTTAAAGTTGTATGGGTAGAAATAAAAATAAATAAATAAATAAATAAAAACAAATTCTGATGTTTAGTCTTTCTAACACCAATCCCTAAATATCTGACACAAGAGGTAAGAAAAAATCTTGAAAGGAATTTCAAAGAGGTGTGACTGTTACCTATGCAATTTACAAACTCTGTAGTCCCGAAAGTTGCTTAAATTTGTTGTATTTAATTTCTTCAAGTGAAAAAATGAAGAGATTTAAGTATATTTTATGTATGGGAGGGCATGGAACTACATTTAATTAAATTTTTTTCCATTTACTTATGTAAATTGGAAGCCCACCTTGGCCTACTTTCATATTTTGCTCAGTCTTAAACTGTGAAACTTAACTGTTGATAGTTCAGTTTACAGAATCAGTCAGCTGTTCATGGGTATACTGAAAGGTATAGTGCAGCAGTAACTGTGATTGAAGTCAGGCTGTGAACTAGTGGAGCATGTTTCAAAGAAGAGAGCCAGTGTGAGTATGTTTTACAGCTTGGAGCACTAGACATAAAGAGCCCAGGTTAAGTTGGACTCTGAGTTAGAGGAAGAAAGGTCACTCATTCAGCTGTGTCTTCAGAGAAAAATATGGAAGTATCAATCTGAGCAAAATTATCAATCTGAACATAGATTTTTTTTCCCTCAATAATTTCAGAAAAGCAAGTGATGCTTTTCATTCTCACAATTTCAACCTCAGTTGACTGTCTCTGTTTTCTCCAATCTATGATGGGTGAAGGACCAAATTCTGTGGAAGTGGCACAGGTTAGCAAGAAGTTATTAACTTCTTGGAGTACTTTTATTTTATCTGAAAATTAACTGCCACTGTGTTCACAAGATGACAAAATCTATAACTTAAAAAGCTATATGGTCTTAACTTCCTAAGCCATCTCTCCAGGTCCCTTCATGTTATTTTTTGAGCAACTATTTTTTTAAAGAGAAATATAAAAAAGACAAAGCAAATAAATATAAATATATATGACTTTTAATAACAACAGATATTTATTTGCAAAGTAAAATATGAAATTTGTTATTTTTTATCAGTGACTTCTATATTTTTAGCATGACATTTCTATTTTCTCATACTTCCAGGTCCTACATGCCTTCTTAACCACAATACCGAAACATGGCAAGTGGTGATTCACACAGATGTATCTAGTTAGTACTCTGAGTCCAGAGGTTTCAACTCATCATAATATGAGCTTAAGATTGCTTTTATTTCCAACAAGTATAATAACAACACTGTCTCAAAGGTCATCAGAAATTAAGTAGTCAAAAGAACCAACAACCCTATTATTAAACCTGTCTAGATTACTTTTAATTGAGATTTTTCTCCTTGACCTACAGGTCTCTTACTAATTTTAAAACACCTCATATCACTTGGACTGCACTGCTTTGTCTTTACTTCTCCTGCTTCTGTAGGCTTTCCAAAAGCACATGCTCCTTCCTCAGTAGTTCAGCTTCATTTCTTTTTTCCATCAGTCCTCATCCCTATGATTACAGATTCTACGTTGGTGGTGACTCACAGAATAATTTACAGCTGCTAAATACAAATACTCTTAAATCTGGGTCTTCCAAAGTGTTCCTCCAAATGTAAGTATCCACCAGCATAGTTGTAGTCCAGTAGCCAAAAATGCAAATTTTCTGCATTATCTGAAGGGACATGGGTAGATCATTTGCCTTCTCAAGTTTTATCAGGGAATGAGAAAATGAGACAAAGAATAGTTCTCTTAAATTTTTGTACCAATGAACAGGAAAATAAATGAACTTGCTCAAAAAAACCTAAATTAATATTGATATATTTTGTCCCAAATAAATCCTTTTATCTTTTAATTTAAACTCCTGTCACCTCTTTTACCAAAACTATTCTTTCCTTTGTTACATCTAAGTATTCCCATTTTTTCACTCTACTCGATAGTTTATACCAGATTTCCATTAATCGTGGCTTCAACAGTTACCTTTTAATCAAAAATGGTGGATAATGTCAGTTCTTAGAGACTCTCCACTATTTTCCATTCAAAGATCCACTGTAATTTGAATATTTTTAAAGAATAATTTTGTTCAATTCACTACTCCACTCAAAAGTATTCCTGAGTTGTCAGTACTAAGGATGTCCTACTAGCTTCATATTGAAGGCGTATCTCAAATATATTTCTTTTTTTTTTTTGGACTTCAACTTCATCTTTATTTTTAATTTTTTTTAATTATCTCCGCTTATACAAACTTAATAGGTGCACCGGTTCCCTCCCTCCCTTCTCCTCCCCCCACCCCTCTGCTCGCCCTCCCCTCACCATTCCCTCCCCACCCCTCAATGCCTCCCCTCCCCCAAACCCCGGAGAATCCTTTAATGTGCATTCCTGACTCTACCCTGGGTCCTCCTCTCCGATGACATACAAGGACCCAGTGGCATTTCCCTGAACCCTTTCCTGTGTTCCCCTTAAGCATAGGAACACTATTTTGGCTGTCAATCCCTTGCCTCCAAGGATCTTGGTGCTTTTAGCAAATGCTAGACTTTGTGGGGACAATAGTGTGTTGGACATTGCGCAGGGCATGTAAAGTCCAATTATGATTGCTTTGGCCCTAACTTGTGTGGAGTATCTTGCATATCATTGCTCCTCCCATCCTTGTGCTCTTACACTCTTACTGCCCCCTCCGCAAATTTCCCTGAGCCTCAGGATGGGGAGAGATTAGGCTGGCCTAGTTCTAGGTGTAATTTCAAGTAGTATGAACAGGCGGGATGGGGTAAGAGGGCCACACTATAAACAAGGAGAGAGGGGACCATGTAACAGCAGAGAAAATAGGCCTCCATCAAGGACTGCGAGTAAGCAATGAGACATCTGGTTAAGTTCACAGACTTTTCGTTCCTGATCATCTACAACTGAGGGGGTGTGATTTCACCAGAAGGGGAGGGCATATACTTAGTATACTGGCAGATACTAAGTAACCATTTTGCAAATGGGTGATTGACCCCTCCCTCACTGTGGTTTCTTACTTTTATTGCATCTACCTTTGAATATACTCTGGCCAGGGGGTGACATCCAATACCCATCAGGATGGAGTGAAAGGCATTGCAGGAGCAGCAAAACCGCAAAAGGAAATCAACAAACCATAATCCAGAACTTCAGAGACTCTATATCAAATATATTTCAAAAGATGTACTCTGGACATAGTTTCCTCCTATAAATCTCAATGTTTTCATATTCCAATCAAATTAAATTATAAAGATGGCATTTCATGGCTATTTTCTTATGATTCTCATGGTAGTTACTTACAATAAATCATATTCCTAATCCACGATTCATGCCATTAATGCCTTCTTAATTTCCTCAGGAGGAATAATGCTATGAAAGTACTCTTGTTAATGTTAATATACTGGTGCTTTTCATCAGGTGGAAACCACATTCTGTTCAAAGATACCTTTAACCAGATATTGTTACCTCATTTCACAGATATATATATTGAGGAGTAATATAATCTTATAATTAGGTTATTTCAAGTTGAGGAGTAATATATATAATTAGGTTATTTCATGTAAAAAATTAAATTGAAGATTGCTATTAGTACAAGATGTCAAATTTGGTATTTGTGCCCCATATTCAAGTGGTTATTTTGAATTATTTAGAATATTTCAAACAACTGGGAGGTGATTTAGGGTACACAAGATGGATAGAAAAAAGTAAATATGAATGCTAGAAATCTGACTCTCTTAATTTCAAACAGAAACTCTTCTCTAAAAGTACTACTTTGAGGGAAGAGTTTTTTTTTATATTACATTTTTTATTATTATTTTAGCTCATACAAACTTAATAGGTACACCAGTTCCCACCCTCCCTCCTCCCCCCCCAGCCCCCTGCTCCTCTTCCCTTCACCAGTCCCGCCCCATCCCCCCGTGCCTCCTGCCTGAGGGAAGAGTTTTTAAAAGAACCTAAACATATTTTTTTGAAATGAAGATATTTCTCACAAACATTTTTTCTTATGACCCTAAGCTATTTATAATTCTATTTTGCAGCAGTATCTAGTTTTTTTCCATTCATCGGTTTGGATATTAAGACAAAATAATAAATTATGGACCACAGATTTTTGTGCTTTTTAGAACACTGAATGTATTCTGTGGATGGTGAAATGATTCAGCAAATAAAAGTGCTTGTGGCATAAACTTGATGATCTGACTTAAATTCCCAGAATCCACATAAGTATGGAAGGAAAGAATCAATTCTACAATGTTTTTGAATGCTTCTAGAGTGTAGGAAGTTTTCATTTCTTGTTTGAATTACTAAAGTCTAAGCCAGTATTAAGTTTAAGTAAGGCTTCCCATTAAAGTTTTTGGAATTGATTATTCATATTCTTATAAAGAACAATTTTAAAATTAAAATCTAATTAAATTTATCCATTTAAAAGCTAATTTGATGTAAATTCTGAAGAACTGTGTTTCAATTCTACATTTAGTATGATAAAATCACTCAGTTACCTTTCCTTAATCTTCTCATAAACATGATGAGTCATTTCATTAAGCTTTGCCTAATGGGATACTGCAAATAAACCTGAATTCAGTTATGAGGAAATAGGTGCTTTGTTGCTGGTGGCAGTACTCAAAAGGAAATACATATTTCCTATACTCTGCTAATTTAATTAAAAATAGCTAGGCATTTAAGCAATGTGATCCATAATGATTTATGATAAAACAAAAGGAAGAATAGAAGAAAAATTAGTGTTCCTTAGAACACTGTGATGTTTACATTATATTGACTTGTAAAGATTATTACACCACAGGGGCTGGAGAGATGGCTCAGGGGTTAAGACTCTGTCTCCCATGCAGAAGGTCCTGAGTTAAGATCCCAGGACCTACATAAAAAACATCAGGCAGAAACGGAGCCTGGGAAATCTCAGAGCCAAGCAAGAAGGAAGTAGAAGCAATCCAGGATGATTCCTGAAGTAATCCTTCATCTTCCAAGGGAAACACAGTACCTCTGAGACACACACACACACACACACACACACACACACACACACACACACATGCATATGCACATGCACACGCACACAATGTAAACAAATAAAATGTTTTTTAAAAACTTATATTACACCATAGTAAAACAATCTTGTTTTCTGATGTGTGAGATGCATTTCTAGGAAAATGGTTGAAATTCCATATATAAGATGCAGTGAGTTCACCAAGAAAACCTAAACAAGTAAAACTTATGGGAGAAGAGTAAAATTTGAAATCAGGAACAAGGTGGCAGGGATTCATTGAATTAAAGGCAAAATTTCTTAATCAGCACAGTTTTATATGTGAGACCAAGTGTAGTTTTTCCCTTTCCTATCCTTGTCAGGACAGGACCAAGGGAGAAAATAGAGCACTATGTCATCAAATCTCATACATTTTGAAATTTAAAGGAACAGACAAATGGATGGCAATGTTCTTGAGGATAATGTCAAGGGAGAAAAAAAAGTAACCAATAGTATTATTTAGCAAAACATGTATTTTCCAGCAAATGGCAGATGAAATGTGTCATAATTTCAACTAGAAAGAGGGAGTAATATGAATGCAAACTGTTTAGGTTCACTACAGCTATTTTAATAATTTTCTCATTTGTTTTATACATTTTTTCTATTATATGCATGAATATCATTTTAATATACATCTATTAAGATATTTGTTATTTCACCCATTTTCTAATTTCAACTTTCTTGGTAACAGATGTATCTATTATGGCACCTCAGCATATTCCCTTCATATTTATTTATTGCCTTCCGTCACCCTTTTGTGCAATTGAATTCTAGAATCTGTCTCTCTGACTTTTTTGTCTCAATGTTGAATTTAAGATTCCACATATAAAAGACATGGTTCTGATGCACTCCTGAGGTATTATTCAGTTTCCTAAATCAAAGGACTAGTTACTCTTGCTGTTGCTGTGAGAAACACCCAAAGTCAAGGAACTTAAGGGAGAAAGGGAGGTTTATTCAGCTTAGAATTCCAGAGAGGAGATAGTCTCATTGCCGAAGTGGCATGCCTTGCAGCAGAAGCTAGAGACAAACTTTGTCATACCCATATGGGAATTTGAGAGCTGCAATATTGCCAGCTACCAGAGCAGGCCTCTCTTGGAATTAGGGTGGGACTAATTACCTCCAGACCCACCCCATTTAGAGTACACCTCCTAAAAGTGCCATGGCCTCTCAAGCACACTTCAAACCATGACAATTAAGGACATCTTGACATTACTGCAAAACGGATATGGCAATAAGAGGTTTGTTCAGAAATAAGGCAGCTAAAAGGAATAATTAAACATATTAAGGTTTGCTATAATACATGCATTGGAAACCATACCTCAGTTTAAATGCCATCTTTTTCAGCTTCATAAAAATGATGTGCATATTGTATTTGTAAATGTAACTAGTAATGAGAACATGACCAAAAATATTAGTCTTAGTATATATCAGCCAAACTTATACTGATGAATTTGTCTTATAAGCTAATTTGCATCTCTACGATTACATGGGAAGAAAATTATTTCCTTAGCCAGCAACATAATTGAGTACCATTGTAATTTTGATTTAACATGTAGAAAACCTATTCCTTTGTAATAAGACTTCATGATTTTGTCATGACTAAAAATCTTTATAAATTTATTCAAAAATCAGAACAAAATTTTACCTATCGTGTAGGAAAATATCTCTCGATGCTATAAAATGACCTCTGTATAAGTCATTCCAAATGTACAAATGGAAGAGTAGGCTGTGCTCTGTTACAAGCAGCATGATAACTTCTCTTTCCTGTTTAAAGTACTGTATACTCACATTAGCGAGTCAGAAAAGAAATGAGTGGCAGAAGCTGAAGTTGACTAGCACAGAGGCGCAGGAGACATGACTATGTTTTTTTTTCTCTTAAAGTTTGGAACATTTTGGGCTGGAGAGGTGGCTCAGGGGTTAAGCCTCTGCCTTGCAGACAGAAGGTCCTGAGTTCGAATCCTAGACCCCACGTATAGACGTCAGGTGGAAGCGGGGGCGGCCTGCGTTTCTGGTCCTGGTAGGGCAGAGCCTGTGAATCCCGGGGCAGAGTAAACAAGGAGGAAGTGGAGGCGGTCCATGGTGATTCCTGAATTCGTCTGTGGTTCTACACACACACATACATACACACACGGGCACACACATACATGTACATTTGAATAAATAATAAACAATTAAAATAAAAAAAGTTTGGAACATTTTATTGTCTACATATATATTTTCACTGTTTTTGATGATTTTAAACCAACTATTTTTTTGCATTTAAATTTATTTTAAGACATTAATGAGTTCCTGGCAATTTCTGTTTTCTGTATTGTAAAGATAACCCATTTGGGGAACTGAACTCTTATCTTGATTATGTAACAAAGACAGTAATCACCATTTAATATGAACAAAATATAATGACTCCTCTAAAGTGTTCACATTATCATAATTTTCAAAGACTGCATTTAGAAGGTTAAGATTTTGGAAATTATTTTTTAAAGTAATGAAGGGTAAATTTAAGTTTTTCACCTTGCTGTACCTTTGGCTCTCTTGACAAAAAGGATGATTTGTTGGGCTGTGATTAACAAGATTGTGTTAGCTTCCATGCTTGAAGGAGAGAAGAGGAGGGCGTTACAAGTGATGACATATTACTTGGCTACCATTTAATTATATTTTCCTCCTCCTCACCAGGATCCTATCCTTATCTGTCATTAACCTCTAAATCAAAATAACTTTAGTAACTAGATGAAAAAATATGCATCATAATTTTCTCTTCCTTGAGCTTTGCATTGAAGGTTTTAAAATGATGGTCTGCAACATATAAAAGATAATCAATCTATCTCCTACCTGATACCTATTAATAATTAAATATAAAACTGAATAAGTTGATCTCTGTTTTTGTAAATATTTATGTGGTAGTTGAACATGTTGTACATGTTATTTCTGTCTGCTTCCATCTTGTACATTGCATAATGTAATTTCCTTCCTGTTTAATTTAACTTCATTAAAAAGGAGTGCTTGCCTATAGAATTTTATCCTTAGTTATATGTTAGGAAATTTCAAGTGCTTTTCACATGTATTATTTTACTTAGACAAAATTATGAACTTTTCCCGAAGATTCTAATTTATTGTTGGTAACCATAGAAACAGTGGAATCCTATAACAATGAACATGGATTACAAGTGAAGCATGTTAACAAGGATTTTCCTTAGATGTTTTTCTCTTATAGCACATATTAAATTTCATTGATTACTAAAGAAAATATACAAAAGTAACTGTATCACCCATAAATATAATATATGCAAATCTTAAGAGATTATATATTATGATTATATATTATATTGAGATTGATCCAGTATATAAAATGCAGAAAATTTCATGCTGTATATCTACTGTAATGATGATATATTTAAAGAATTCTGATTGGTAGCTTTCATAATATTGCAATCCCAAAATGATGTGCTTTCACATTCTTACATAAAATACTTTTTCTGCCGTTTACCCACCATTTCAATGTACCTTTCTGTTGATGTAATTGTGTATTTGTATTTAATAATATTTATATTGAACCACTCTTAATTTAATATCTTATAGATTTTGTTGCAAAGAAGACACACCTAACATTTTAGCAAGCTCTTTAATTTTGAATTTCTATTTGTAATTTTCTACCAAGTGGAATCTCTTTAGCCAGTGAACATAAAGACATTTCCTTAGTATGATCTAATTGATAAATCTTATCATCCAGAAAGAGATATCTCTTTTTCAAAATCATCCTGGATTGCTTCAACCTCCTTCTTGCTTGGTTCTAGGATTTCCTAGGTTACACCCACCAGGGCCAGAAGTGCAGGCCTCTGCTGTTTCCACCTGGCATTTTTACATGGGTTTTAGATCTGAATTCAGGACCTTCTGCTTGTAAGACAGTCTTAACCCCTGAACCATTTCTCCATCCCATCCTTTCACCTTTTCTTCCATCTTGTTTTTCTGCTTCTTATCTCCTGTTTCTCCTCCTGATGTAATAATTCTGTCTACAACTTTGTCTCCAGTCTAACCTGAGGATGTTGCTGTATGTAGCAATCTAAAACATTTTAACTTGTTTCAAGGCTCTTGAGCCTCAGAAAGTAAACAGCTCATTAGCTCAGGAAGTTCCTGAAATTGTGACTATTCAGAACATGAGAGGTTGTTTTAGTTATTCTTAATTGTTGCTGTGACAAAGCATTCAAAGTCAAACAATTTAAGGGGGAAAGGGAGATTTATTCAGTTGACGGTTCCAGAGAGGAGATATAGTCTTTCATGATACATGCCGCATGGCTGGATGGCGGAAGCTGGAGGTAGGCTAAATCACTGTAGACATCATGGAGAGCTACAATACTGCTTGCTGCACAAGCAAATTTCTCCAGAAGGTAGTGTGGAACTAATTCACCTGAAGGTCTACCCCCTGTGACTGCCTTCTTCCAGCAAGGCTCCACCTCTCAAAGGTGCCATGACCTTCCCATGAGACTGTGGGGAACATTTCAAACCATGAAAGCGACTCCTTAATATACAGAAAAGAAATACCTGATTGCTGGAAGAGGTTTCCCCAGGCTAGAACAGCAAGCTGGAAGAGACTATGACAACGTCAGCTAGCAAGAGAACTACATTATGGTTATTTGAGTCACACAGGCTACAGGTTGATTTTAGGTGATGTCGGTGCCTTTTAGTTGTTCCTTCTCCTGTAAGTAATGTGCATCCACACTCCTGTAAGTTAATCTAATGATTCATTGGTTTACTGCTATCAGACTATGGTGCAGTCGTACAGTGATCTATAGTTGAGTCCCTACCTAGGGTGAGATACAAATGTATGACATCTCCCCAGGAAAAATGTTCTCAACATCTCTTCAGCTCCCAGGATTTTAATACGTAAAGTTTCTATAACATTGCTCCTAATCATGGCCATTAGCTTTGGTACACATAGTCTTACAAAATTTTATTCTTTATGAATTTGAAATTGCATGGTGTTTGTTAAACCTTGAACACTTGTGTAATATTACCTAAGAGATACATATCAAAATGTTGGAGAAGTTGATACTAAGGTTTTCAAAAAAATTGAAGTTTTTTCACACTATACAATGATAAATTACATGAAAGGAAGACCTTTCACAGGCAATGAATATGGATAAGGATGAGCTATCCATAAGATGCCATGAAAGGTGATGATTCTTTTTCACAACAACTAAACTTTGAAATCAAAGTCCTTACGTGTCAGGGAGGCAAACAGAATTGTGATTTTAATTAAGGAAACATAGATCCAGCAAATCTTTCTACCCTGTGAATGTAGTGTGCTAACAGATACTGGACTGCTAAAAAGGAATCAGTGATGGAGTACATGAAGAATGAGAACTTTGCACACTAATTCAATTCCTAACAAACAGCAACATAGATTATAGGGACTCCAGGATTTGAATAGCATTAGATGTGGCTTAAATTGCTCATTTCAAAAATGAACCCCTTCTAGGCAAATACAGTTTGGATGAAATATGAACACTACCTTTATATATTCTCATAGTTTATATTCATGTTCTCAGGATTAATAATTCTTTTTCCATATATTATAAATAAAGATGTGTCATAGATTATATTAGGAATACAAGGCCCATCAATATTTTGGATTCCTTCTCTTCTTATACGTCAACCTATTTGTTGTGATTGTTATAATCTTCTCCAACCAAGGTCTAAAGAGTTTGGAAAATTCCTATATTCAGATGAGACAATACACTTTCATTCACATCAATGACAACCAAACTATCTTCAATTTGATATCCAAAGTATTCTATAATAAATAAAATATTCATCATAAAATTCCAGCCTACTCATCATTTGATCACATTAAACCCTTTTCCACTTAGACTTACAGTAGTTTGTTCTCTAACCTCACAATTTTACTTTTTGGGTCACCTGGAGATATTATAACTTGAAATTTTTATGTATTATATTACTTTACTTAGCAATAAGTAAACTTAGTTTTCTTATTTTTATCTATAATCTCTTCTTCTGTAAGTGTATCTGTTTTAATGCATTCACTCAGTTTTTATAAGGATCATAACTCACTAGCAATTTTGTCTTCCTCACTGTAGTTGCCTAGTCATGCTGTCATTTAATTTCAAACAAAAATATGTATATACTTTTAGCATGACCTCTAGAGATCTCTGAGACAGTCATTAATATCAATATGAATTTGTACCATGAATAGCATATGATGTCCAACTTCAGAAAAAACCTAAATTTTCTTTGTATTATATCATAAATTTGGTTTCACTCAATTTTATATACCAGTATCTGGTGTGAGCAACAGATGCATAAGTACTTCACATTTTATTTCTGTCTTGTAACATGTCAAATACAAACTTCTGAGCTGAAGAAATGGCTCTGCAGTTAGAGGAGATTGCATAAACCTGGGCATCAAAATTGATCCCAGGAGCCCACATAGTGAAAAAGGAGTATTGACTTCTGAAAGTTGTCTTCTGATATCCACATGCAAGTACCTGCTATTTCTCTCTCTCTCTCTCTCTCTCTCTTTCTCTCTTTCAAATAAATGGATAATAACAAATTTTTAAAACATCATAACTGTCTCTAGCATCAATGTTTAAACCTCTCACTTTGAGGGTTATCCATTAAGTTTGATAAGTTGGGAATTTGTAGTACAACATTGTTCTTTAGTCCATGTAAATGATTAATGAAGAAAATGATAATTTTACATGTCAAGACACTAATCATACTAATTTGCATGTGTGTGTGTGATACATGTGTGGTTTGTACACCTGTGCATGGATGAAGATTGATGGAAAGGCAAAAGGAGAATCAAGTGTCTTGTTCTGCCATTTTCCTAATGGTGTCTTGAGAAAATTTCACTCAATAGGCATGGAGTTAGGCTGGCAGCCAACTACGCCTCGGAAGACTCCTGCCTCCATTTCCCCTAGTACTTGGGGTATGTGATCATATTAGTCTTTTTGCATGGGTTCTGTGGATTTGGACCCAGGTCACTATGATTGCTCAAGCGCTCCTATCCTCTGTACCATCTCACACCATATTCAAGTATTTTAATCTTTGTTCCAAGTCCTTGCTATATAACTTTCTCATCTCTCACTATTATTATTAAATAGCTTCCTAAACTTTCTCTCATTATACTTTCTTGCCCATCACTTACATATCTGCTCTCATTAGCACAATTAATATTATGAAATTATTTTAACACTGTTATATTTAATTAGTTTCATTATTGAGATATGCATTCTTTAATTATTGAAACTTCTAGAAGAATTATCTCTGCAATGTACTCACACAGTTTTCTTCATATGTGCATTCTAGCCTCAATAAAACCATTTTAGGGATTTTGAGCTCCTTAATTTTTTCCTCCTCAAATTTTTTTTTTAATATTTCCTCTCCTTAAAATTTTCCTTTTTCTTTCTCACCCCACTACTCTCTAGCTTTGTGTCTTCCATAAATCTTTTGCGTTTACCAAATAACACTTTCTTATGTATATTCCTTTTGATACCCGGCAGAGCAAATCACAGGACCCAGTACTTACACCTCCTATTCCTGTAAAGATGTTGACAGCATTCATCCTGTTATTTATTCAACCCTCACAGTTTATCATAATACTCGATGTAGGCAGATAGGAATTATTCATAAAATGATTGAGAAAATCTTTAGCAAATGTAAGCTCATACTCAGCATCATATTGCTTTTGCATAGCAGTTATGTCTGTCTGTGCTTGATCAAAAACCAGTATGAAAACAGGATTATAAATGAAATGAAAATAAATGAAATGTAGATACCAGGACCATCTGTAATAGTTTTCCACACACTCTCGCTTTTCCACCCAAGCACTGTAATTATGCTAACATTATGCACTTTCAGTGCCACAGACTGTAGATCCTGTATTAAAAATCCTTCCATCAGCATTCTCTTTCTCTTCCTTACCTTGGAAGCAATGAGGTATTTCATAAAAGAAATGTGGATCTTGGATGGAACTCATCATAGTAGCATTCTGTCTTTTATTAAATATCTATTATAAATTTATTAAAGTTATTCAGTTATTAAATGATATAATAGCATTCAGTATTCACTTATACTTTATTTCCTATGTCAGCATAATGACTAGGGTTAGGCATAAAGCTTATCGGGTCCTGGGTTGCTTCACCTGCACCACAAGAAACCAAACATGATGTATGCCTGTAACTCTTGTCCCAGAGAGATAGAAACCAAGGGAAGAGAAGTTCAAGGTCATCTTTGACTGTATAGCAAGGTAGAGGCCTGCTTAAGCTACATGAGACTTTCAAGAATATAAAACTGAGGCTATACCACAGGAATTGCTGATTATCTGGAGTTCTATCCCTGTTAATACCCTGACCTGACATGATCTTATATTCCTGAATGGCAAAATATTTCTCGTTCACTACTGTCAAAGGCAACACACTAAAATCTAGGTAGAAGGCAAAAATAGAGAATAAATGTACAGAAAACATGATTTTCACTTTGATTTACTATATACATTAGTATTTAATGTAATTATACCTATGACTTCTAATGTTAATCAAAAATTATGAAGTAAAATTTGAATCAAACAAATCTTATAATGGACTATTTAAAGTGAATTGCTTATTTTTGAGATTTCTTTTCAGCATATGGATACTTTTCATTCTCAGATTAGAAATGATAATTCATTTTTAGTCAGGAATAAGTCAAGGAAAAATGACAACAATAAGAGGAACATACTGTACTATTTTGCTGATGCTAGAATTTATAATTACCTTCCTCTGTTTATAGATCAAGAACAAATAATCAAGGAGATGATGCTAAAGTCCATGGTTCTTATACCAAAATTAAGTCATTGATATGCAAATAATTTCAAAAGCTCTCATGGAGAGTTTATTCTGGAGGTTTAAATTACTTCTGTCCTCAGATAATGTTTATTTGACTTTATATATTTGCTCTCACAGTGATTCAAACTTACAAGTGATCTTCTTCAGTTTTTGAAAGCCTCAGACTTCAGCTATAATTTAAATAAAATGGTTTCACTTTAAAAGCACCCTTCCTGGAAAGATGATAATGATAAGTTCAACCTTGGATAGACTCAGAGAAATCGTTCATTGAAGGCAAAGTACAAGAAAGCAGTTGCATGTTGCTCAGTAAGTATAGGCTGACCAGGCGTCGCTTAACACTTCAGATTGTGAGAGAAGGTTCTTAGAGCTAAGATAAGGAAGAATCTGTAAAAACAAAGACACAATTTTCTAAAATACTCACTGGGGGGATTTTTGGATTGATCATAGATGAATTACTAAAATTATAGATTATAGATGAATTAATAAAATTACTTATGTAAGAATGGTCAGTAAACTAGCTAATCTGAAAAACTGACTTGAAATTCTGAAATTAGAATTAGAGAATAAGATAATATGTTCTATGCCAATAGCCCTTTCCATCAACTGGGAGATTTATGCAGTAGGATCATAAATTCAAGCCAGGCCTGAGCTACATAGTAAGACTTTACTTAATATATGTTATGAAAGCCGCATATATAGGTATCCACTTGATAGCTGTATTCTGAGATATTGGCATATCCATGGAAAATTAGTGGTTTAAGACAATCCTTGATTATGACTGCAAGAGACTGTCAGACTGGTGTGAAAAGATTCAACTCTAGTGGGTTAGACCGTTCCCTGGGCGTACATGTGGATAAGATGGGGGAAGCTGGTTTCATAAGTCAGCATTTCTCAGCATACTTTAGACAGATTTGCTGTTTTGTCTGTAAAGCTTGCCCCTTTCTCGGCAATCATTTAGATGTGCTGAGGCCAGTTCCCTCAGCTACTGGTGTTGGTATGAATTCTTGCCAAGCAAAAGAGTTGAAACTAGACAATTTTAAATCAGAATAAAACCCCTTGTTACCCTAAGTTCTTTGGTCATGAATTTATCTGCAAAAGACAAGCAGATTGCATTATATATGATGCATACATAATATGAGCAAACAATAAATATATTAACTTCAAGCTAGATAACTAGGTTATACATAAAATAATTTTATAATATATTTGCTGAATATTATGAATAAGAAATAATGAATAAATTTCCAGCTTGTTCATCTCATGTATATGAATTCAAGAAAGAGCATTAGGAAGATCTCTGAACATTTAAAGATGTTCCAACAAGGAATGTGCATTCCCATTTTTTATGATTTGATATGGATTGCTGTTGTAGTATTCATAAGGAAGTTCAATATACGAAATATAATCATGTTTTATGCTTAACTGTCCAGCAAACTATAAGATCATCAATATATGAAGGAATGGAAATTTGCAGAAAGAATGATTAATAGTATGTGATCTTGCTTGAAAGTAATTAAAATAATACAGTTCTTGAAACTTTAATTCCATGTCTGTTTCATTATCTTCAAGTGTGCTTTATGAAGAGAATATAAAAAATTGTTAATTTAAGAAAATTTTTCTCCATTACTTTTTTTATAAGCAATGTCATTTTGACAAAGTTAAAATTAGAAATGCAAAACCGATTTTGTTTGGATTGGAAAAAAAGCATACATCATAAACCCCAATAGAGAAATGAATAATAATGCTGGAGTAGCTAGCTACAACACCTAACTCAGTGTGTTGGCTTCAGAAAAATCTGAAAAGTATAGGATCTATATAAATACTAAATCACTCATCAAAACCCTTTGTTCTTTATTAAATCATGCTTAAAATGTCCTCATTACATGCTCTCTGTTTCCTGCAATATCAATTCTTTCTATTTATTTGGAAATTTAAAGCCTTAGAGTGTCTGAAGAAAAATTCTAAGCAGTATAGCCATCATCTGCCCCATACAGCTACATGAGAACATGAAATTCTAGAGAAATTAAGTAAATTTTTTCATGCCTCCCTCCTAAATGTACAATTTCTGATAATTTGAAAAGATATTAATTTAGAGACGTAAATTCTTAACAGTAATATTTTCACATTCACAGATGAGAAGTCATAAGCATTAACATAGTAAGATAGTCAAGTTATGAATCTGGTAATGAATACAAAGTAACCTGTTTACAAAAATGCTTTCATGAAAAATATATGGATGGGTACGTATTTGGTATTGAATCTGAGATGAATTGAAAGTTGTAAAATCATGTTAAATAAATAAAGTAATCCAATCCTTTCAAATGGCAAAAGATTCATCTACATTTTCTAGTTGGAAAACATGAGAAAATCTGTTGGGTCCTGAAACTGGTGGAAAGTCAGTATGTAGATGATATGGACGCTGTGTTTCATAGAATTCTGTAAAAACTTCAAGATTAGGGATTAAGTTGAAATTTCTGTGGCTGACTGGGCAACGGAGGAAGGGGCACCTACATACAATCAGATATCAAACCCAGTGTTTCCAGATTCTCATGCTCAGTTCAGATAAGATAATCCTCAGCAACTCTGGAACACTGCAATAAGTGTTTAGCTGTCTTAACATTGTGTTTTTAAAAGTATTTTATTTGTTTATTTATTTACTCAGCGTGTGTGTGTGTGTGTGTGTGTGTGTGTGTGTGTGTGTGTCAGAGGACACTGTGAGTCACTGAAGAGTGACTTCAGAAATCATCCTGAATTGCTTCTACCCTCTTCATGCTTCTCTCTGGGATTTTCCAGGCTCTGCCCACCTGAGTCAGAAGTGCAGGCCACTGCTATTTCTGACTGGAGTGGGACCTGGAATCCCAGCTCAGGACCTTATGCTTGCAAGGCAGAATCTTTAACCCCTGGGCCATCTCTTCTGCCCTGATTTTGTTTTTTTAATTAAGGCATTGTGACACTTAATTACACATGTTCCTTTGATGATAGAAGGCTGATCCATGGGGGCTGGAGAAGTGGCTCAGGGGTTACGCCTCTGCCTTGCAGGCGGAAGGTCCTGAGTTCGGATCCTAGACCCCACGTATAGATGCAGGGCGGAAGCGGGGGCGGCCTGAGTTTCTGGTCCTGATGGGCGGAGCCTGTAAATCCCGGGGCGGAGTAAACAAGGAGGAGGTGGAGGCGTCCATGGTGGTTCCTGAATTCGCCTGTGGTTCTACACACATACACACATACATACACACACACACACGCACACACACACGCACACACACACACGCACACATACACACATACGCAAGCACACACAATTGAATAAATAATAATAAAAAATTAAATACAAAGAAGGCTGATCCATTAGGCATATCTGTGAAGAATTATTCAATTAAGCCCTGAGCAAGCTTGTAGTACATTGTCTAACCAATGTGAGAAAATTCAGCCCATAATGGGACAGTTCTCTGGGTAGAAAGATGAAGTGGAGAAATATGATTCCTTGCTACATATGTAGACTAGCAAGCTACCAGCTACCACACACACCATCTCTGCCCATTGCTCCTCTCAGACTGCAAGTGAAAACAAACCCTTCCTGAAGGTGTTTTGATCAAGTATTTTGTTACAGCAGGGTGAAAAGTACATTCTACAAAGACACTATGTATGAGGTGGTAAAATGAGCAGAATGTTACAAACCTCATCTCATTTGAATATTCTTTCTTTTAGCTCGAGATAGAATCTGGCTAAATTTAGTTTGGCAAGAATAAGAGACAGGTAATGAGGATTTGGATTTTAGTGCCCATATTTGTTATCATTAGCAATGTGAGATTCAGTATTCAATTTACAAATAACCTAAGGACTATAGATAGAATGTCAAAAAGATTAGAAATTTATAACTTAATCATTAGACTTTTTAATTCTCTGGCATTTTATGAATTTAAAAATGTACTCTGCACCCCGTGGACAATTTGGACTCTCTATGATAGAAGTTCATATGCTATAAACTCAAACATAGCAAGTAGATTGAAAGAAGGAAACTCATGTAGCTCTCTTTATGGATGTATTCTCTCATTTGACAACATCCCTGCATTACTAACACACAATACTTGAAAACTTCCACAGCAAATGTATTGTGTTGTGTATGAAGGGTTGTGACTGCTGTGCCTAAAATGTGTTTTCAAGACAATGATCACTCTTTCTGAAAAGCTGTTACTTCAAGACTGAAAAGTTACTTGACACTAAATTTCCTCTCATGGAAAATTAACACGGCACACCTTAATCAATATTTATTTATTAGCAGTGAGGTTTAGAACTTTTTAACCCCATTAACCAAGATTCATCTTAAGAACATAGTCTACATGCAAGCAAACCAGGAAACAAAAACACAAAGTAAAAACTTTGCAATCAAGCAAGACCATAGAGAATATTTCAAATAAGCAATCTCACAACTCAAGGAAAAAGATGAGGTGCATGGCTTTATCTGTCATTGGGAGTTGGAGGGTCTCATAGTAATAGTTGTGGAACTAACTCTAGCAGAAAAAGCAGAAATTAGCACACCAGTATCTTACTCAGTTTATGTCAGAGCATTCCAGAATGGCATTATCTTTCATTATTAGGGAATCTTTTTATTAGATATAACACTCGGCTTAGATGCATTGGAAAACTGTTATTTTTCAATACAATAAATATAATCATAATCTCAGTTTTGTGGTTTTGTTATTCTTCCTCCATTTAATATTATTTATTTATTCATTCATTTATTTATTTATTCAGGAGAGGTGGGAGGAAGAGGGAGAGTAGGCAAGCATGTGTAGATGAGAGGATGACTTTCAGAAGGTGGTTCTCTCCTTCCACTATGTGGTCTATAGGGAATAAATTCATATGGCCACATTTATACACAGCTATCTTTATGTGCTGAGCAATTTCATTCCTCTTTTCCTTCATTTAAATATCACCGTTCAGCTGACTAAAGACTTAAGTAATGGTTTGAAATAATTGAATTTATTTTTTTTTGCCTAAAATGAAAAATAAGTGGAAGTATATTAGATATATCTTTATCTTTAATGTATCACATATTTTGAACACAATTACCTTCAGTGATGTCAGTCTTTAAAGTGTTAGTTAAGAAAACTTTACAGCTGTTTTTAGTTTATTGTTAGCATTTGTAAGTGAGTTCATTAACGTGGTTTCTGTGTCTTTTGTAGAAAAGCAGAAATCAAATTTTTCACGTTGAATACACTATTGATTTTGGTTCTTCATTTTTGTGTGTGTGTAATAATTTAAAACAGTTACAGTCCCTACAGTCATTTTTTCTGAATCATTTCATAGTCATTCTCTTTGAAAGAACCAGTGTTGTGAAAGCCACAACTTAAGTAATGATGAGTCTGTTGCACAAATACTATTTCCATATTGCCAGTGTCAGTCTGAAAAATCTGTCTCTTCACCCTGTAATCACCTTACATACACTTTACATCAAGTAGCCCAAGCAGCTTTTAATTTTCTGGCCACAGATAAATTCAAATGAATACTGAAAGCTAGTAGGAGCTTCTTTGAAATCTAGAGAAATAGGAAACTACTGTGTGATTGAAGCAAGAGATGTTTAAAATATCACAATTATCTGAGCACTTATTGTAATTCCACGAACTCTCCGAAGTTAATAGATATTATTAGACCCTTCTCGGAAGTCATGCTTTGTGGCATTTGGATTTATTTGTTGTGCCGGATGAAAAGTTCCAAAGGAAGTCAAGGTCACCTTCTACCCCAAAGTTGGTATAATTAGTATCAATTCAGTGTTTCACCAGGCTTGCACTAAGGTTATTAACTGCGTTTCATGCAGAGTGTCAAAGCATCAAGGGCAGAGCTGGCAATCTTTCCAGCTTCAAAGCCACAGCTCATCAATTTAATTCATTCCTTAGGAGGAAAGATAGAACCAGTTCAGTGTATTAATGACTTTAAAATCATTTCAGAGACATTCTAGAAATATTTACTCATATATGGGTCATGCTTTTAAAATTTAAAACTGAGGACGACTGCAAAATATGTAACTCATTTCCATTTCAGTATTTTTAAAAGCAATATGCTTTCCAAAATATAATACTTGCAGCATAATTTTAATGTTATATGCACATACATATGCACAGTATTTAAAGTGAATTTAAGGAAATTAATTAAGAAACTTCATTTATATCTGAGATGTTATTTGGGAAGAACAATGCACATATTATTAGATTACATTATTTCAGTGATTAATTCTGCATTCAGAGTACCTTTAAAAATTTGGCATTTGAAAACAATCTCAATTGAATTGTTTAAATATGCAAACTTGCAGGACAAGGCCTAGTTCAACTTGATGTAAGTCAGAGAATAAATGTATTTAAAATGTTTGCTTTTTTAAGTTACTCAACCCATAAGTGTATATTTTTTTTAAAGCAGAATTGAGCCTATATACTCACTGGCTTGAGGAGATCACACCACAAAAATGTAAATACAGATTTCCCTCCAGTTTCTTTTATACTGCAAGCATTGTTAAATATTTGAAGATTTTCAACTTTGTCAAAGCGGAATTTCAGGAGTCAGGAGTAAAATGTCCATTTGAATTTATAAATGGTTATATAAAACTGTTGGTACACATTGCTGTACTTCTACTAGTTTAACTTTATCTAGTTTAACAAGAAAATTATGTAGCATTTTATGATAACTCAGAATTACCTAATTCAATGCACTCCTTCCAGTGTTTGGATCATATCATACTGTAGTCCCTGTGTCCCTGTTAGGAATCCTCTACACACCCAGCCCATAGTTGATTCACTAATGTCAGCAAATGACATGCTTGCTAGCTTACAATTGCCTTTGACTAAGAAACACACTGTTCTCTCATTTCAAGCTAGAAATTCTTTTTTCAATATCTTGGTTCCACTGTGAATCACACTTTATGTATTTAATTTGAAGTGGCTCATCTTCATATAGCAATGGTGTTTTATTTTTAAAAGACTAATGGAAATTTCATTTCCTTTTAGATTGCAGACACAGAAACTCGTATTTTTGTAGATAAGCAGTTTTTGTGTTTGGACCATCTGGATAAAGAATTATTACTGAATATTTGTCAAGTTAAAAAAATAATAAAGCAACATATTGACACTTAATTTTTAAAAGCCCACAACACGATGCAAATTGTGTTTTATTACCATCGATAAAACCAGAAACATTTTTAATAGCTAAACACTCATAATGAAAGCTCATAAACAACTTCTTGATTTGCACACTTTGGGATTTAACTCTGTCAAGATGATATGTTCTTGACATTCTAATGCTCTATTTGAAAGCTTTTAAAGTGACTAATTCAGAACAATAATGAATTTGCTCCAATCATTCTTATTGCTGAATCTTTTTTGATTCTGACAAATGTTTTTCATTTTCTATTCTACTACTTTAAATTATATAAATAAAAGAATGAAGAAACATACTTATGCACCCAATTAGAGGCTAAAGAATGTTGCACTGGAATACATGCATATATTTAAGTAGCATCTTTTGTATGACACACACATGTATATGCTTGATGACTGACAAAAGCAGTACAATTCAAATCATGAATTTTAAAAAAATAATTTAATTAAGTAAATGGTGCAGACACTAGTTTCTAGTACATTGTGAAGTATTTTGTGTTTATCCTATTTGAATTTATTTTCTCTCAAAGTGAAGCAATTGAAATAAAGGAGTAAGCAACTACATAATACTCTTTCAAGATCCACATTTTAGACAATTGTGGCTTATTGAAAAATACTCTCATTAAATACGAGTGGAATTTGACTTCTCATCTCAGTTTTTCTAGCTAAAACAAAAACAAAGATTTAGGCAATTTATATCTTCAAATTTATGTAGCCCACCTTTGCATATATTAATTTTGTTCAAGTGATTATGATTGTTTCAGAGATTTATTGTAGATATTCATTAAGATCATTCAAAAAAGTAATGTTTTGGGATATGCTCATATATACACCTTCATAAATTTATGTGTTTACATAATTAAGTAGTAAGAATCATATGATTCTAAAATACAACTTCAGCACAGTGGTTTTTGCATTGAAACTGCATTCATTATAGATGTATGCTGTATTTTTCTATTTGTGCGTGTGTGTGCGTGTGTGTGTGTGTGTGTGTGTAAGAGAACACTGTATGTGTTTGTGGGCATCCAAGGGTGATTCCAAGGGTGACTACAGGAACCATCCTGAATTACTCTGCCTACTTTTTTCTTTGATGTGAGGTTTCCCAGCTTTTGCCAATTCCACCAGCATTTTGTGTGGGATCTGGAACCTGAACACAAATTCTTCTGCTTATGAGACAGAGGCTTCAAGCCCTGAGCCATCTCCCCAGCTTTGTTCTCTTCTTTGTGAATGATTCAAAATAGTTTGCTTCATATTTTAAAGTTGTGTAACTAATTTAGTTTGTTGAGTTTACAGAAATGATCAGACTGTGGTTGTTAGATGCTCTTAATTGGAATGTCTGCCCAATAAACGACTCCAGGGACACAGCGTGAACTTCTACCACACGAAGACAGAAGAAGTCATTGAATGAGGCCCAGAACCTCACCAGGGGACAAATGGTGCCTGCATCTTGGCTATGATAACCTTGAGCAATATGAGAAGTGCATGTTTATTGTTTATAAGATACAATTTTTTAAAATTATATTGTTAGATGAGTCCAGATTCACAAAGACAATGTACAGTTGAATTCTAAACCAGAGCTACATCATTAAATCTTTTGAGTAAGGTCAATACTATTCTGGTTTTAAACAGCTTTATGATTCATTTTATTTCCTTTTTCTCTTTTTTATTTGTACTTATTTACTTTGTAGCCAGGGTTATATATGTCACTGTTGATTATAAACATATGTACCTAAGGCTGGCCTGCCTTGAGCACCTTACAATACTATCTTTACCTCCTAAGTGTAAGGATTCTTGGCATAATTTTTTAATAAACTATTTATTAGTTTTACAATACCATTTCAAAAATACAATACTACGGGCTGGAGAGGTGGCTCAGGGGTTAAGCCTCTGCCTTGCAGGCGGAAGGTCCCGAGTTCTGATCCTAGGCCCACTTATAGATGCCAAGCGGAAGCAGGGGCGGCCTGCGCTTCTGGTCCTGGTAGAGGGGAGCCTGTGAATCCTGGGGCAGAGTAAACAAGGAGGTGGAGGCATCCATAGTGGTTCCCAAATTCGTCCATGGTTCTATACACACACACACACACACACACACACACACACACACATATACACACGCGCACACACACGCATACACACACAATTGAATAAATAAATAAAAAAAGATTTAAAAATACAGTACTACATCATTAAAGCTTGTTATAATTAATAAACTGTTCGAGATTAGGAAAAGTAATATTACTTTGAATAATACTTAACTATCATCGAATGCTAGAATTTTCCCCACACAAAGATGAATTTCTTAGCTAAGTATTTCATACAGTATATTTTGGTGCTATTTTAAATATTATCTTTCTATCCCTAACTAAAAGAGAAAACAAAAAATGTTCGTTTTTGACTTCTTCAATGTTTTTTCTCATTTGTATGAGTTCTAGATTAATTCTACTCCCAATTTTAGTTTCATAATATATGAAGTCTTGAAAATGTCTCGGGAAACATCTAATTTATCTAATTTACATAATTAAGTAGTAAGAATCATATGATTCTATAGTACAGCTTCAGCACAGTGGTTTTTGAATTGAAACTGCATTCATTATAGATGTATGCTGTATTTTTCTATTTGTGCATGTGTGTGTGTGTGTGTGTGTGTGTGTGATTTTATTTTAATTGGACATTTAGTATGAACGGATCTACTGTATGCTTTTATGAATTGATAGAATATTTTTAAATTGACTCTGAAATAAATAATTCTCATTTAAGTTCATATAATTATTATGCTATATGTGTAGAATATGTATAGATTGCATGTGTGTGCATATATACAAAATACATATATATAATAATTAACAACATTGACCCTCCAAATCTAGCATGGATCACAGGCTCTGAGATCTTTAGAGGCAAGGGATTAATAGCCACAATAGTATTCCTATACTAAAGGGGAATACAAAAAAAAGCTCTAGGCAATACTACTGAGTCCTTACACTGCATCAGAGAGGAGGACCCAGAGGGAAGTTTGACATGCACATTAAGGATGGGGGGGGGGCGCTGGGAGAAAGGGAAGGAGGGGGGAAAGGAAGGAGAAAAGAGGGAAGGGAGCAAGGGGATCCAAGGACAGATAGAGGGAAGGAGGGAAATGTGGTACCTATCAAGTTTATATGAGTGGAAAAATAAATTTAAAAAAAAGAAAAGAAAAAAAATAATTAACAACTAATATTTAGGATTCTGTTTCAACGTACTTATATGCGTGCTCAAAATTTCCTTACTTGAAAAAAAAATACATTCTACTAAAGAGTCAAAAAATGATTTGGTGCAAATATTTTAATTTCTAATAATGGTGATTTTTCAATGGTGCTGAGGATTCAACTTAATACTTTACAAATAAATACTGGGCAAACACTTTACCAATGAGCTAAATCCCAAGCTACTGACAGAGACTTTCAATACAATAAGTAATTTCCATGAATTCAAAACTAATACTAAGGCTAAATGCAAAGCAGGTCCTCAATATTACTTGAAGAATGAGAGAATCTATAATTAGGGTGTATGCCTAACCAGAACTGTTCAAAAATATGTTCGTCAATGTAACAGTCTCTTTTTATTGGGTTTTTCATATGAGATACATTATTTAATATATATTTTGTTATTATGAAAAAATTGTATTCCATTTCAATTTTGCAATTACATTTTGTCTGTTGTAGATACTTGAAATTCAAGCAGAAAAGAGAACTTCAGATGTCTTTCATTTTAATGCTTTAAGTGTTTTTACATCTTCTTTTGTATTTTTATTGTCTTTCGTTTCTTCTTCAGGTGACTATAGGAAACACCTTTAGACTTTTCTTATGTAGTAATTTAACTCAATATTAATCTGGTAAGATAAAAATAAACAAATTAAAATAGTTTTTAGAGAAATGGCTCAGGGTTAAAGCTTTTGCCTCATAATCAAAGGGTCCCAGGTTCCCATACCCAAAACCCACACAAAGATGTCAGGCCAATATGGTAGTGGCCTCCAATTCTGTGACTGGATGATCCCAAAGCAAAGCAATAAGAAGGTAGAACAATCCAAGATGATTCCTGAAAATACTACTGGATAAAACATATACAATTGCATGGAAAAATAATTAAATATTTCTGAGAAAGTCTTACTGATACTATCATCAAAATGTTTGATATCATTGCTAAAAATTAATATTTTGTAGAAATTGGTTTTTATTTTTTTGGAACCAGAGAAATATTGACTATTGAAATTATTGCAGCTGGCTGAACTCAATTTAATATCAGAAATGAATAAAAATCCCAAGGAAAGAGGTCTTATATCTTAACAACATGTACATGTTAGGAAAAATATTAAGAAAGATATAATGAAGCGTATCTGTGATAACATGAAATCTTCAAGAAGATCAAGTTAAATTATGAAGTTTAGCAGAAGTTAGCATTGCTCAAATGACACAAAACATAATTAGGACAATGACAGAATTATATAGAACAAATTTACTCTGAACATTGCTTGTACAGTGTTTAAAACATGTTTTTCTTTTCTCTACATGTTTAATAAACTCATTTTTATTTCCATATTATCTACTTGCAATTTAGGAATATTTATGTATTTCTCTGTGATAATTATTTTTTCTTCATGTTATTTCAGTTCATTTAAATAGAGTTGCTCTTCTCATTTTTAAATAAGCATACATATTTGAATACCAATAATAGGGTATTCAAGGAACCAAAACACATTCTTATTATGAGGTACTATTCTAGTATATCAACTTGTAGAATTTTCTGTTAATTCTACAAATAGATGCACTCAGTGAATCACTTCAGATGACATGAAGCTTGAGTATTCATCAAAATTTCTATGTAGTGAATAATATATAGGGACACCATGAATGCTCATATTAAAACAAATTGATCACTGAGGGACGTCCTTCATTCTACTGAGAAATACCAAGCAAGTAACATTGAATTAGGGCATTTGAAGCCAAATACTACTTCTGCATCATTGAACACAGTACTTCTTTACATTTTAAAACAAATAAAAATTTCACTCTGTGTTCACAGATTTTCATTTTGTCCAACGTTGTGGAATCCTATATATTTTTAGTCTACATCCAGGAATATTTTGACATGAGTCATAAACAACAGTATAAGATAAACTGTACCATGTTGTCCCATATTCTCTTATGATAATCATAATTATTAATAATTGAGTTGACCTAATTACCTCTAGCAATTAGATAAATATTATATTATTCCACCCTTTAAAAAAATCCTCCAAGTAGTTCCATTATTCTGGCTTTGCTGGGCCATAACAAGGAAGTATACTGTACCTCTTCTGCTGTTGGCTGCTGCAGATGTGCTTGGGCTGGTTGTTATGGCTACAGTGGTTGTTACAGGTGCAGTGGTAAGGGAGGGGATGATAGTAGTGGAAAGCAAAGTGTTGGGAACATCTGGTGAGTGGAAAAAACAAAATATAAAACAAAATCATATCATGCAAACGAAAGAGAAACACAAACAATTCAAATTATAAATACATATGTCTTATGTAGGCATAGTTTTGTAAGCTCAAACAGAATAACAGATACAAAACTGACTGTAGCCCACAGATTTCTGTCATTTTATATTTTTTTCACTTATCTATCATGCTCCAACACAAAGAAAAATCTTGGAGCTATGCTTGAGCATAAGCAAATCTTTGGCTCGATTTAAAGTGAAATTTAAAATGACAAGAATTTGTTCATTGAGTCATTGGAAAATTTTCACATGCAGTAGTCAAATACATATAGGCAAAAAAAATAATAACATGCACTGTCAAAGAAGTAAACAAAGAAACAACACACACAGAAATAAATACAAAGACCACAAGATAAGATTAAAGAACTGTTAATGATGGTTATGTGTATGCAGGTTAAAAGTCTTCATTTTCCCTTTTATGAAAACTTGATAGGAAATGGAATGAACACATTTAAAAAACATACACACAAACTAAAGAAGCCAATTGTTATTATAATTGTTATTTTGTTTCTTCTGTTTTCACAAATGATGTTAATGCACAGTTTAAATCTTGTAATTCTTACCCCAATTAGCTGGTAACGCCTTCTAACAATTTTGCAGTACCTAGGAGTCTTTAACAAGTATCAAGTCAAGTAGCAAGAAACCTGTTCTTAAGGTTTTATGATCTATTTGAATGCAAAATACCAAGGGATGTTACTGAACATGGACTTGAAAATGTACTATTTAATCTCAATCCACAATTAGCTAGAATATAAGAAATTACAATCTGCATCAAATACAGGGGGTGTGCTATACAGACAGAATAGTTATTTAATGTCCTTATCTTCGTTCATGTTACTAAAACTGGTAGAAACTATCAAGACTAGTAAAGAGAACCTTGAAACAATGCTGCCACTGTCAAGCTACAAGAACCTCTGGAAAATCCTTAAAGAGAAAATTTTCCCAAGTGGAAAGGGATGTAATTTACACAGTGAGGAAATTAAAAACACTTCCCAAATTGCCTGTGATTACTGGGCTGAAGTTGAGCAATCTTATGTTTGTCATGAAACCATTGCATGTTCAGTGTTTGACAGATTATTTTGCTATAAAAGGTCTTCTGTTATTCTCCCAGTGAAAATCTGAGTCACAACAAACATTTTCTAGTTCTTTCCTTCTGATAAATAGCCCTACTCAATCTGCACACACTACCTGCTGAATTCTCTACACTGGAGACAACCAGAAGCCAGCATGAGATCACTCTCTTATCTTCAGTATTGATGTTTACACCTGTTTTTCAACAGGGAAAATGCTTCCTGGCCATTCAAATTAAGAAAACAACCTGTGAAAACTCAAGGGTGTTACATTAATCACCAGGGAAAATGGGCCTTGCCTGTGGTGCAATTTATCATGATCACAAGGTAGAATTGAATTTTTTAAAAGGCCAAAAATGAATAAAAATTATGTATGTATGTCCATATACTTCTTGTTTGCTAAATTGTACAATTAGTTCTTATTTCAAGATAAGGTTTTTTTTATATAGTTTAATCAGACTGGAGGTAAATGGAAAACCTCTAAATTTAGCAAATGAGTCACATGAGCTTTTATGCATATCTTATCAAATAAATAATGCATTGTTGGTTAGCAAAATCATTCAATCTTTAGGATCATGAAATCTATGTATTTAATAAGTAAAAACCAATATCTTTTAGTATTATAACATTTAGGAACAAATAATGATTGCCATTTAAAAATCCGTGTAAAAAGTTGATAATACTAAACTTGTGACAAATGACATTAAATTGTTTGCTATCACATGGCTGGTTAGAAAAAATATTCTCTTTTGTTCATATTTCAATAAGAGAAGCAGCATTTAAAACTTGGTTCTAGCATTTGATTCTTAAAAGGAATATAAATATAAGTATGTCTATTTGTTTAATTCAAAATAAAATATTAATTTATTCATTTTTTTCCTTTCTCAACTTCAGCAAGCCAGCAATTCTGAATTATTTGGGTCCACAGATGTTGAATTTCTTTAAGAATTCTTATATAAGTCAATACAACTAGTTTATTGTAAGTGCCACATTGTTAAATGTAGATTTTTTCTTGTTATTATTCAAAGAACTAAAAGTGATGAGTGATTTGAATATGAACAAGAACAAGTGTTTGCTCATGTTTTGACTACTCTGAAATCAAGATGAGGCTGAATTACTTATAAACTTTCCACATACTCATGGAACACTGCTCATTTTCTCCTAATCTGACACTTCAGACAGTCTGAAAGACTCAAGAATATTCTTTTGAAACGACAGTGGTCATCAGAAAAAAAAAAAAAAACTTATACTTCTGAACTGTATATTTGAAATATATTACATAAAATTTTTCCATTTACTATGACACATAAGAGGTTAGTTGAGGATTGGGAGATGACTCATGGGTTTAAGTATTTGCCACCAAAGCAAAGAAACTTCAGTTCAGATCCCCAGATCTCACATAAAAATGAATGACAGAAATGTCAGTGGTCTTCAATTTTAGCTCTAGAAGGTAGAGCCTTGGAAACCCCAGAGCAAAACAACAAAAACAATCCAGGATGATTCTGAAGTCAAATTTGGGTACACACGCTGAAGTGACCTCTGGTCTCTGTGTTCTCACGTGCATGCACACACACATACGCATGAAAAAGAAAAGAGGTTACAAGGTCATTGCGTTTGGTGTTTTGATTTCGTTGTTTTAAGGACTGAGATGTAATTTATTTTCAGTAAAATTATTCATATGATTATATAATAAAATTATAATTCTTGGTTTAATTTAGCTTAATAATTCTGTCTATAATATAAAACAATCACTTCCTATATACCTGTATATAAACTATATGCCTATTACTGTCCGTTCAAGCTCTTTAATAATAAATACACTGTGTTAAATATGATATGTCAGTTTAAGATGATCTTAACATATATTCTTTATATATTGATTTGCTAGTGTTAATTACATTGATGATGTATAGTCATGAAATATAAATAGTAACATTATAAAACAACTAATGCAAAACCGAATACATGTACATTATATTTCATCTCTCATTACCACAATAATGGTCTCAAACTCAAACTTTTTTTGGAAAGCATTCTGGATGCTGACTTGATAAATGACTATTACATTCTGATGAAACAAAAATGTAATCACTAATAACAAGTTGGAATCTATAAAATAAATGAATTACATTATGTATTTTGGCAAGTTTTAATGTAATTAACAAAGAGTTAACAATTAATGAACTGTTTAGAGGATTAAAAGGTATTGAGAAAGCTTAATCAAATGAAAGAAACTGTATTTTGTCTGGATATGATCAGAGACATTAGCAATTATACAGTAATTTTTGAGACACAATTTTAAACCATATAAGAGAAATTTAAACTTAGTTCTTCATAACAGAATTTGAAGCAAATATATTACTCAATTTACTAAAACATCTAAAGACAGTTTTTAAATTATTAAGTGTTTTGATCATAAAAATGTAGAATATGGAAGATCTATTTATCATTAGTATGATTATGTATTTTAAATTTTTTTGCTAGCAGACTAAATATTTTTATTATATTTATTTATTTTTTTCCCAGTCATACAAGCTTCATAGGTACTCCAGTCCCCACCTACCCTCCACCCCTCCCCAGTCCCCCTTGCACCCTCCCCCCTTTTCCCCTTCCTTTCACTCCCTGCCGTCCCTTTCTCCCAGTCCCTCCCTTTCCTCCCCTCCTATTCCTTGGAGCATCCTTTAGTGTGAATGTCAAACTTCCCAATGTGTCCTCCACTATAGTAAGGTGTAGGGACTCAGTGGCATTGCCCAGAGCCCATTCTTGGGTTCCCCTTTAGAATGGGAACACTATTATAACTGTTACAGACTAAATATTATTATATACAAAATATTAAAAAGCATTATTGTTTAGCTGGATAAAATGTGATAAAATTGTTTCACAACTTTCAATAAGTTAGTAAATAAGATCCATTGAACTCCACAAAATATTAAAATTCAAAATATGATTATAATAGTATAAATGCATACCTTATTAAATATTAATCTGCATATATTTCAACAATATGGGCATGATATACTATATACTCTATGCTATATGTACATATATTTAAATTTTAGATAATAAATTAAAAGTCTATAAATATTTGCTACAGGAAATGCAGAGATTCCTTTACATGGAAATTATGAACATTTTTATAGATGGAAAACTGAGAAAAGTAGAGGTTCTAAGACATCAAAATTGTTTATTATGCTTCCTTACACATAGGCTGTGAACTTCAATCTTCATTTCACTATAAAGCAGTTTTTATTATATGAAAGAAAAATACTAGGGTGGTTCAAGAATGTTATATAGAACCTTTAAGTCTCATGAACTACTATATAATAATTACATATTTGTGTGGACACAATCTAAATAGGCTACACCTGCTTTTCATGGAATCCACAAAAATGTAAACAACTTAGGCTAATTCTAAGCTAACTTATGAACACCAAGTTCAGTTCTAACAGCAAAGATATTAAATATTAAATAAATACAGGAACTAAATTTGTGTCCAAGACCATTGGTAAGCATAGATAGTACCTAAATATTAACTTCCTCATTTGACTCATGATTATAATAGGAAGAAATCAACACCAGCCCCACTGTTTTTGTAAGACCCGCTCAATCTAAAGATTCCCTATATTGAGGAATTGGGTTTTCCAGAGCATCTGTGCATGCATAGTTTCTTCTTCACTTTTTCATTTCTGATTGTGCCAGATTAATATGAAAAAAAACCTTAAGCATGGCGCCCAAGAGGACACCTCCCCTGACCCTTGTCTTCATCTTCTAGATGATTTATTTCTTTATTTTCTTGACCATATACTAAGAATGATATCCTGTTTCACAATATTATCTATTTCATGTTGATCAATTAAGTTCTCAGTTTCGACCTCATTGTTGAAGCATCCACACTAACTGGAATAATTATTTCATTTTTTTCTTCCTCATTTACAAGCACCTTTCAAGGCCCTTCTCTCTGTTGACAATGTATTGCCATTTTATTTGATTTCTCTTCTCTCTAATAAACTATAGACTCAACCTAATAAATGAGTGTTTCTTCATTTGCTTTAATATCACTTTGCTGAGAAACCTGCATTCTGACTAAAGTGTAATTAGCTCACCACCATCTCAGAGGAGCATCCCTTCCTAAATAATGCAGTACAATTCTACACTTAAATCTTTCCAAGTGTGCAATATATATCCGACATCACAATTTATTATTTTTCAGTGCCCAACAAGTGTTTAAGCAAGCAGAGGAAATATATTTTGTATTTCAGGTGCTTTATAAATGCTTCTATTAATGAAAAATTTAAAAATTTTCAGTAGATATGCAATGTCATATTTTCATTATCCATGAATCTGTAATATCTGAGATGTAAATAGATTTCAAATGTAGAAAAAGTTGCCCCACTTCCTAATTTATAACATGTGGAGTGATTTTTAGCAAATCTTGCAAGAATCTTTCATTCAGCAAAATTATGAATTAAATTAAAATACAGCAAGTGGAGGAATCTAAAGCTTGGAAAGATTTTCAACATTTTAAAAGCTGTCAAGGTTGCAAATCATATCATACATTTAGAAATAATAGACAAGTGTCCCTCTTTTCACATAGAATTACTAGAAATAAAAAAAAAAAATAGCAACTCCTAAGCTTGTTAGAGAACTGCAGATCCTGCATAACCTTGTCAGAATGAAATCACTTCCAACAAGCCCTGTATAGAACAAACTGCAAAGCTGTGTGGCACCTTTTTTCCAATAATGAGCTTTTCAGGTTAAAGGTATGTTCTTTTCTCTATAAATGTACTGCACAATAATTCCTAACTTGCCAACCTGTTTTTTTTTTTTTGTGGCAGTTTCTCTTTTTAAAAATGGCATTCAAAATGGATTTTTGAAACAAAATTAAGTCTAAAGAGACCCAAAAGCCAAGCTGCTTGTTTTTCTCTGAAGACTGGGGCTCCAACAGGGAGAAAAACTCTTGTTTCTCATGAGATCCACAGATCTACCTTCTTCCTTTTTCAATCTTGCTATTGCCATCAGGATCTTGAGATAATCAGCGAGCCACGAGATATCAATGGATTTGTACACAGGGTTTAGAATTTATTGTATAATAGAATTAAGGAGGAAGCTGCCTTTATGCTAGAAAGAATTCATAATTCTTGCCGAAAATTCATAGTACATCCTTAACAAGTTTATTGTTAATTTAACTGCTCTTGGAGACAACGGTAAGATGCAAATCTACTGGTTTTGCTTTCATAAACAGGGGAATTTATCTGTCTACATTATTCTCAGCTACATGTAGAGTTAGAGCAAGAGTTAGAGTTAGAGCTTAAAAAGTGGTAATAACCCTGAGATTCTTACTAAACTGTCAGCCAGAGCATCCCTCCCTCTCAAGAATTATGAATTCATCTGTTTCATATAAAGGATTCCCCTTAAAATTATATATGAATAAATCCCTTCACACCTTTTTGGTGGTTACCAATGGCTTCTCATGACAAGCAGAATCCTTATGAAAATAACAAAAAGGTGCTCTTAAAAAAATGGAAAAATAATTGAAACTGTACCCAAGAGTTCTATGCAATTTCAAGAAAAGTATATGAGTTGAATCTATATCTTCTTTGCAAAAGGCATTTTAAAATGTATTTTTTGCATTCCAAGTTAAAAAAAAAAGTAAACTGAAGTTTAAAGTAGGATCAAAATGCCTTTGATGCGGATGCCCAAGTGGTTAGCTAAGTGACAGCTTTCCAGGAAGAACTTTACATAAAGTGATCAGGTGATTCCATGTAAATACACTACTGGCATTTAGCAAGAATAAATGAGCGAAATAAAAATATGTAAACTATGTGGGTAAAAAATATTGAGAAAAATATTTTCTTTCATTTTCAGGTCACCTCTTTAATAAAAAGCATCTATATATTACTCAATATTGGTGTCTTTTATTTAAAAATTGTAAAAAGTGGCCTTTAACTTACATAATTCATATATTTATGCAATTTTTGCACTTGTTTCTTTGACACTTGGGTCTTAACTAATGATAAATCAAAACTGATCTAAAAGCAAAACAGTCAATTGAGATAACTACAATGTTACTTTACATATTATTTGAAAAGATAGCATCCTTAAAAATGCTGGCCCTTGGGGCTGGAGAGGTGGCTCAGGGGTTAAGCCTCTGCCTTGCAGGCGGAAGGTCCTTAGTTCGGATCCTAGACCCCACGTATAGACGCTGGGTGGAAGAGGGGGCGGCCTGCATTTCTGGTCCTGGTAGGGCGGAGCCTGTGAATCCCGGGGCAGAGTAAATAAGGAGGAGATGGAGGTGTCCATGGTGGTTCCCGAATTTATCCGTGGTTCTACACACACACACACACACACACACACACACTTGAATAAATAATAAAAAAAATGCTGGCCCATGTTTAAGTTGTTAACATGGTACCCAATGCTAGTTACATGCAGATGTTAACTTGACATTTGAAGACTGAGACTTTGGGCATGTCTGTGAAGAATAGGTAGTTAAGGTAACTCATAAACATACCTAATCTATATGGAAGGAATGAAACCAGAGTGGTGGGACCATTTCCTGAACAGGAGGATAAAATTGAAAGAGTTGGTTCCATACATTGGCAGAAGGCAAGTGAGAAAATTTGTCCCTTTCTCAGTTGCTCTTGTGGCCATGTCGTGGTGAATTCAATCAGACCCTGATATTGATGTGAATCCTCCTGTTTAGCAGATACATTTTATCCAAGAATTCTAAACTAAAATAACACCTTTCTTCCTCTAAGTTGTTTGGTTGGATATTTATTAGAAACACCAAGAGAAACTGCAACAGTACCTTACACTGTAAATTAAATCTGTCTGGTATTTCTAAGATATTCTTGTTTGTACTTGAAACAAATTGTGACGCATGTGACTAAAATGATAAAAATCAGTGAACCTTGTAGGATAGCTGATCACTATTTTTTTTTAATCAAGTAACTCTTTGTAAAGGTAGCTTGCCTATTGTCAAAACCTCTTACACTTTCATGCTTGAACTAGGTACTGTTCTACAAAATATTTGGGTTTTATGCTAAGTGTGAAAATGGTACTTTTGTCAAATTTATGGGGATGTCACATGGAGGAAATTGTGCTTCAATATTTCTATTTTACAGAAGGTGAGAAATTCAAAGTGTGAAAGCATATGAGCAAGGAACACACTGGATAATATTGCGATGACTGGGTCAGAGAAATTGGTATACATAAGGGACACATCAGATGCAGGATTTGTCAGCAATGCTGGCAGATTTGTGGGGAGTGCTGTAGAGGGGAGTCAGGATTGTGCTCAGTTTCTAAAACAAGTACATAGCGCATTGTCACAATGTTTGTGAAAACCAAACTGTAAGGAGTTCCAGAGAGAAGTTTTATAGAATAAGTCATATGCTATTGTTCCAGAAAACCAAAGCCCCCACTTTCCCCTCCCCCAAGGGCCCTTGCATAGTGCTTGACTTCTCTACACATGTAACAACAAATGCCCAAGTGGTGGGGTAGAGAGGTAGAGGGTAGAAGAACGCTAATGTTTTTACGAAGCTGAAATCTACCCTTAGTTTCATATAAGAAAATATAGAAGGGTTGAGTCCCTTCACTCCTCTCTTTTTACCTTAGTATACACTAAATGACAGAAAAAAATTGCATGATCTATTTTTAAATGCTGAAAATTTATTATTGACAGCAGACTCTTTTCCACTGATCCATCCAGATCAAAACCTGTACTTCAGAGTGATAAGACTGAATGGATTTGTTTTTTACATTGAAAAAGTAAACCTTAATTTATCTATGACATGCTCATTTTATATCAGAGAATTCAGCTTCAACCTTGTGTTGAGCCAACCTCTTAATGCACGCAACCGCGCGCGCACACACAGAGAGAGAGAGAGAGAGAGAGAGAGAGGAAGGGAGGGAAATGGAGAGGGAGAAGGAGAGGGAGAGGGAGAGGGAGAGGGAGAGGGAGAGGGAGAGGGAGAGGAGAGAGAGAGAGAGGGAGAGGGAGAGGGAGAGGGAGAGGAGAGAGAGAGGGAGACGGAGAGGAGAGGGAGAGGGAGAGGGAGAGGGGGAGAGAAAGAGATCCCCCAATGTTTTATTCTACCCATCTCCCTCTTCAGAGTTCAACAGCATATCCAAACAGCCAGAGGCCCGCCTTTCCTACAGGCATCAGAGCTCTGCCTACTTTTTCATGTCCAGAAATGATGTTTTATCTCGGAGATTAAAGAAAGTACTGTTTTTAAAGAACCATCCAACTAGTTACTGCCTGGAAACTCTCAGCCAGAGATGAGAGCAGCTACCATCGGGCTCTTCCATTAGTGCACTGTTTGTCGTTCCATATGGGTGTCTTTTCTTCCTACACCATATATTTTCCATCTATGCTTCTAAAGAAAGCTGCTGAAGAAAAAAAAGGCTCATTACGAGTGCATGGAATTAATTTACCAACTGGTAGGTCTGTTTCTATGTGAGAAACAGATTTTAGTTGAAATCCCTTTTTAATGTTTGCTAGGCTGTACACCTGCCCATAATGCAGGGTTCTCCTTGTGGCTGTATGGACAATCACATGAGTACAAATATTTACTGTCTTGATGCCCTCATGAGCTGTAAGTATCACCTTGCCTAATAGTGCAGCCAGGCAAATAAAGAAGCAGATCATGTACTGCTACAATGCATATAAATATTTTCTTACTAAGAAACTGTTTAGTGAATGTCAACGGATGTTGCCAACTCTCTGGTTGGCTGCACATTCACTATGAATAGAGGACCTTTTCATTTTGTTGTGTTGAGAGTACTTATTGATTTTCAATTCACTGCTAATCATGGCACAAAAATGTGAAAATTATATCCATATACATGGATGAGCACATAATAATTATATTTGCCTTATTCTGTGATGAGAGTTTAAAACAAAGTTTAACTGTGAGTGAGTGATATTCTTAATTGCTTGACAGTAAAATATGTTATTCAACCTCATAGTGATTTTGGTAAATTAAAATTGTACTAACAATACTAATACAATTTGTCTATCTATCTATTTGAAAGAAATCACATGGCAAAGACAGTTGCTAAAGTGATGGAATGTTCATTCTTCTGGCCTTTATTTGCTTCCTTCCCATGGCATGCAAGTCCATGACAGGACACAGGCACCATCAAGGAGCAAGCTGGCTTCAGCCAACCCCTGAAAAGATCGCATCTGAGTGAGTAGTAAAACAGTCAAGATTGTCTTGTGGCTACATTCTATAAAAGCTGCATGTACAACATTTTTTGTCTATAAGTATATAAGGCACTTATTATTAACAGTGAAATATGAGTGAAGTGCAAATAGCAGTGCTATAATTCTTAAAGGAAGGAAGGGAACATTTATTAGTTTTCTGTGCTTCAATAAACCAAAGCACATGGACACATAGGCATTTTTAAAAAAATTTTCATTATTATTTATTCAGTTGTGCATGTATGGTGTGTGCATGTGTGCATGTAGAATCACAGATAAATTCGGGAACCACCATGGACCGCCTCCACCTCCTCCTTGTTTACTCTGCCCCGGCATTCACAGGCTCCGCCCTACCAGGGCCAGAAACACAGGCCGCCCCCCGCTTCTGCCCGGTCTATACGTGGGGTCTATATATGTATAAAGCTGGAACTCAGGACCTTCCACCTGCAAGGCAGAGGCTTAATCCCTGAGCCACCTCTCCAGCCCCCACGTAGGCATTTTTAACAGTGATATTCTCTTACTACTAATATTTTTGAAATATAGTATGTTCTTCTTATAATGGTTCCTATCAATAACAAAATATGACAAATTCCTCTTTCTCTCTCTCTCTCATTCTTTTTCTCTTTCTCTCTCTCCTTTGCATATGTATCAATGAGTGTGTATATATATGTGTGTGTGTGTGTGTGTGTGTGTGTGTGTGTGTATCAGCTGTTACTTATATATGATACTGCTGAAGTGAATTATCTTGGAAATATGAAAATATAGTGTCATTTTTTTAAAAAAAGAAGCATTTCAACACACATCTCAACAAACAAATATACCATAAACACAATATGATACTTTAGAGCTTAATAGCTCAGCAACTGTGATAACTTGATTGGAAGAGCAAAAATAGAAGCAAATTGCAATTCTTTTTTTACTGCGTTGTAGCACAATACTAGTTACAGAAAATTTTACTTTATATACATGTTTGTAAAGATAAAATTTCCTAGCAAAGCAATTGCATTCATATAAAGAAAAGTGAAAGTTTGGAGAGGTTGTACTAAGAAAATTAACTCAAAAGGTGAAAAATGAATTAAGACAATGAATTGAAGGAAATATTTATCTACACTGGGAGAATAAGGAGATAATAAGATAAGTTTGGGCCATGATAAAGGACTTTGCCTCTCAAGTACATTTTACTACGACAATAGGAAGGGTAAATGTGAAGAGGTAGGAGGATATCATGAGACACTTTCTGGAATGTCACATTTTGCACTTTTGACCATCAGGTGGCCTGGGTTCTCCACTGAAGTTCTGATATTTTTCTCTGCTATGTAGGCCCTCAGTCTAGCAGTGCCAAAGATTGTTCAGCTGCTGATAGATGAGATAGTATGTTGATCATCTTCTCTACTTAAGAAATGCTGGGGAGGGTATCGAATCTAAAGAGATTTTGAACATTTTAAAGTTGTGTTTCATGTATAGAATATTGCAAAATAAGAGTATCTAATATATATTATTCATCTTAAAGATTAATTAAAAATTACTCTCTTACTTTTTTTAAATTTTAGGTACTTGAATTATGCTTTCACATATGATTTTCTATGTGACTTTCTTCCTGTAGCTCTTTGCTACTTGGAATTGGTTATTTGAATGAGCAAGCTCCTCTCTGTATAAAGCCATCATCTTCTTGCTCGCCATTCAGTTTTGCTTCACAAAATCTTTCCAATCAGATCAATGCTGTTTGATTTTTAAATACATGATTTGTTCTTTTGGTATGAAGTATCAAATTAAGGATAAATCTTTGGAATGAAACATTTCAGGCCCATTAAACTTAAAGATAGTGTTAAATAAATAGCAGATTAAACATGATAGTAACAGAAAAATCTTAAACGTTTTATAAGGATATAAATATCAGAAACTACTGTGCTTAAAGAAAGAAATAGTGTAACTCTGGCTAACATTTTAACACATTAAATTTTTCCAGTATTGAATTTTTTTAATGAAAAGTGTTACTTTCTCTGCTAATGAACCCTTCACAGTGGAGAGGTTTCATCAGTATAATGTTTTATCTCAGAGATATTTGCATACTGACTTATTAGGCCTTTCACTAAGGGCCAGTGATGAGTTTCAAATGATCATCTTTAGTTCTATAGCTGAATCCTGGAAAGGTGTCATAGTGAGTAAAGGGCTCAAAAACTCTGCAGTGTGCCTGGCACAAAATATCAGTGCTATTAGCAATTGAATGGAACTACACTTCAATAAGCACTCCCACTAACACATTGAATGAAATCTAACTGAGCCTGGCACCTAGGTAGTTGATGATTTCACAGGAAAGTACTCAGACCTCCATCTAGTTGAGAATCAATAGAGCTGGGGTAGACTCAGACATGAGTCTAGGTTGATGAAAAATCCCTCTGCACTACAGTTATATTAAATTATCACAGCTAATGTAAAATCAACCTTGGTGTAAAAGATAAAGGGCTAAAGTTATCCCAAATGAGCACATACTGCATTGCATTACAGATCAAATGCCACTCAAATTTCATCATTTGGTAGGGTTTTGAAACAGCCAAACCATTAACAGAAGAGAGCAGCTTTTATATTTATACAACCAAAGACTAATGAAACATTATACCCAGTGTGCAAAACAGAAAGAAATCTTTTATTTTGTAATGAACCCAATTGGAGCCCTTTTAAAACATAGTGTAATGTGGCCTTACACGTTCACTGAGCCTCTCATTACTTGTGTCAATAATCCTAGGTAAACTACTGTTGAACTTCACAGCATTCATCTAGCAGCAGGAGTGGCATTAATCTATGGGGCGCTTTTGATGAATTGGAGTTCAAAAAGCAAAGCCAAAAATGACTTCTGACAAAATGCTTAGAGACCTATTTATTAGAAATATGTCAACTGCCAGCTCCCTCAAGTTAGCTTGGCTATGGACAAAACCATACTGGTGGCTACCTTGCAAGCAGGGAAGAGGCAAAGGAGACATTTTTCCTTCCTTGAGTGGCACTTCAAAAATAAGCGACATACTTTTTAGCTCATTATGTTATTTTTTCTGTCATTTCCTATCAAATACTCCATTGTGTAGGTTGCATGCTTTCAAGGCCATATGGCATACTATATAAAACATGTGTTTGTGATTTTCAGGGACTTAGACAACTTGGAATAATGAAGGGTGAATCAGATAGATTGAACTTCAGATGTGACTACCTTGAAAACAATCAGGAGCTCTTGATTTCTGCTGCAGGGAACTTTGAGACACACCTAGTAGTTACCATATTTTGTCAGGTAATAATGGAAGCTAATCTTTTCCAAGGTTGAATTTCATACAATTCATGACTTTTACAATGTATGTAGCATATGTATATGTAAAAAGTTCATTCTCCATGTGTCCTCATACATTTACAAGAGCAAGAAGACTCTAAGAACAGGTATTTTATACTAAGGCAATATGGAAAAATAGATTTATATATTACATTATTTCCTTCATTTTTCCAGCATTATAACAAATGAATTCTTTGAAGTATAGCACGAATTAGATTGTTTTATCCAGAATATTAAATATCTCCAAAAGAGTTAGAGTTCATTCATCACATTCTTCTTCTTTTTCTTCCTTTATTTTTTCTTGGAAAGTTATGAAATTAGTCTGTGCTTCTAATAAATTCTAGTTTTAGTTCATACTTATGATAATAAATCCAGAAGAAAGAATGAAGATGATCATAATCTTTTCATGATTTCCAAGATCTACTGATTTTGTCATGGCATATCATTTTATTCACTTCTAACTTATATTGGTAATATTACTCAAAATAGCATTCTTGGGACTGCTGAAATAACTTAGTGGTAAGGTGTCTGCTCACAACCCTGTGGAACTGAGTTAAATAAATTATAATTCCATATGGTGGAAGGAATAAACTGAGTTGCTGAAGTTGTTCTGATATTTTAACTTGTGCATCATGGCACCATGGCATATCTGTGTTCTCTTTCTCTCAGTCTATCTTTTTCTCCTTTTCTCTCCTTTCCTCTCCTATTCTTGCTGTCTTTCTACTGCTTTCTTACTATACCTAAAAAATAGTAATCATAGAAAAATTTTCTAATTATGAAACATGTGAGGGACATGTTAATATCATTGGTGATTCTTTCTCTTCCAGATTCTTGTGCAATCTGTCACATAAAATGAACAGTAAAGAAGTAATATTTCTAGTCATATTTATTATGGCATCAATCCACATAGAAAAAATTTCTGCTTAACCACATGTTAAAAACAACTTATAAACAACTCATTGTGATCTTTGGAGTTTGAGTATAATACTAATGCACTTCATCATGTATAGTCAAGTCTTGATGTCATTTTTAAAATAATTTTAAAGATTGAAAGTTAAGTTAAGGAAATAATTTCAAATGACCATTTATAAGCCATTAATCATTACTACTGTACACTTCTGTATTTACTATATTTCAGAGGCATAATTCTATCTTCTTGCAGTCCAATATAGTGTTTACAATGACATTTTTATGATAATGAAATACTTTTTATGATTCTAAATTATAGCAAAAGAGAGTTCATTTGTAAAACTTCAATTCAATCATTACTATGATTTACAAATCACAGACAATACCAAATTGAACTATATAATAAAGTTTTACAAAAAAATAATTTATTTTTTCATCGCGGCTTCAATCATATCTTACTAGTCTCTTATGGAGCATATTTATCTAAGAGATTTTTATATTTTCAAAAATATTTCTGAAAGATGAATAAAATCTCTTTAATTTTGTTTATTTTTCAAAAGCTACTGGCACGTTTTAATAGTTATAGAGGTTACTTATCATTTCACGGTAATGTTTCCCAGAAATACTCACCATGTACAATGAGGACGTACTCTGCACTGCTTTGGCCAATGGTGTTTGTGGCTTCACATCGATATGTACCATTATCAGTCTTGTTCAGGAAAAGAATGTTGAGCTCCCTACCGCTCACAACCATTCGATCTGGATCTGGTAATTCTGCACCATCCTTGGTCCACAGAACAGGTTCTGGCCTGTTGAGTTCCAACATGCATGCAGAAAGAAAAAGTAAAATATTATACATTATTTGTACTAGTTAAAGCAAGCCAAATATATTACCATCTTTTTATGTGCGAAACCATGTGTTAACTGCAGTAATATATCAAAAGAATCATCAAGCATTTACTCAAAAGCATAAGAATCTTGGAGAATGTAATTTGACTCCATTCTATTTAATCAAACAAGAATATGTTAAGGATCCATAATTATTTGTTCCCTCTCCAGATCCAGACACCAGATCTTCCACTAATGCCTCATAGCCCACATTTGACTATTCTCTTTATACTATTGAAACAAGTTTTTCTCTGATGTATCTGCTTTTTCTGATTGGTTGGTTGGTTTTGTTTTTTGTTTTGTATTTTTTGTTTTTTTCCACACAGGACTACTACTACCAATTCAAAATGGAGATGTTTGAAATCACTCTATTTCTAGAACATTTTCTGTTCTGATGGATCTTCCTTGGAAGTTCTCTTTTTATAAAATAAGACCCAAAAGTGCATAATTATATTATGATCAATGCCAGACCACATGCACAACCACAATCCCATAGGAGTATATTGGCTAGGGATGCAATGTTTGTCTTAAAATGTGTGCTACTGCTATATTCTCACAAAGAGGAAATCATCTCAGGTATTAGCTCAGGTTTAGAATCTCACATGTAAACAGTACTTTCAAAGGATTCTATCTCAAAATCTGCTTTAAGGGAAAAAAAAACTAAATGAAGAATAGGTTTCTGCCCTTTAAAATTTAAATTGTCTTACGTTATTGAAGATACAAATAGCCGTTAATTATGCCTATCACTGTTTATAATAGTATTTATCACAGGTGCTTTCCTTTATTTTCTATAGTTTCCAAAAAATGTTAAAATGAATATTTTTCACTTACTGTATATATAATAAAGGTAAGAGAAATACTCAAGCCATATTCTAAACCTTGCCTCTAACATAATAAATATTTTCCATTTCTTTCTATGTAAAGATTTCAGAGTTTGAGCATGACTTGATCACTGTGATTTTTTTGTTTAATTTCATAAAAAATTGAATTTATATTCCATAATTGCTAACTCAAGAGGACAGAGTTCAAGGATTATGAATCTCCATAACTATGTTAGCAGCATAACTATCATAGCAAATCAGCAACATAATAAAGGTATCAACAATCCAGTTACTTAAGAATGAAAGATACGTGTAGGGTGTGATGATATGATATATGAAAAACATATATGAAATATGTTTTCTTTCTGCCCCAAACCCTTGACATTATGCTCCTAAAACTCTTTTTGAGGTTGATTTTAGGAGAATTTTTTTTTTAAAAAATTGGGCTTAGATGCCCAGTTCTGACACCATTCCTAAATCCTTTGGTACAACTAAAGTAATAGGAACGCCTTTTGTTCTATGAGGTGTGTCTAATAGATGCTGTAATGAGATACTCTGTATGGGCTCCTAGATGCTCTCTACACTGTGTAGTTAGGCAGCTGAAAGTTTCAGTCCTACCTCTGGATTACTTACAATGGGAGATGATTGAAGTATGAGCTGCAGAAAGTCTATGTTTACTGATAAATTAATAAGGCCTATAGAATGAAGCCTCCCTTAAAATGCTCAGACTCTCAGAATGGGCAGGTTCCTGGAACAGAGGGGCTCTAGTTTGAGCCCTTCTCATCTATTCTTCAGTCTGTCCATCTGAACCTTTTGCAATACTCCTCGTAGTAAGCAGGAAACAAAATACTGTGTTTCTCTGAGCAATTCCAGAAAATTAATGGAACCCACAGAAGGAGTCATGGATCTTCTAGTTTACAGTGTGTTGATCAGAAAAATAGTCATTGTCCGCTACTCGCAATTGGCCTGAGATGCAATAGGAGTCTCTTGGGATTAAACCCTCTGGCTATGAGATTTGACACTATCTCTAGCCACACAGTATCAGAATTGAAGTGAATTATATGGTATTGTGTTGATGTGCCTGGAAGAACTGATTGTGAGCAGACAGAAACTAGTACATTTATTTGATGACCAGCGTGAATTATTGCAGTGTGAGTGAGAAACAGTAAGCAGTGTTTTTCTTATTTTTTTCAGGAGAGAAAGCAAAGAAGTAAAGGTGATTTTATCAAAATTAGACCCATGAAATTTCTGCAAGAACATTATTTAAATAAAAAATAGCCTAAATACATAACATTCTAGAAAATCCACTATAATGGTCTCTTTAGTGAAAAGCCAAATGATTAATGTTTCTATGTGTTTTTTTTTTCTGTGTCTCCCACTTGCTGCTTGATTTACAAATTATTATTATAAAGCAGCCTGTAATTTTATTCTAGGTATGCCTTAAAAAGGTAAACCAAATAGAATGAAATGTGATTTTTAACATTACTGAAATAGTGGAATTTTTTTGTTTTCAACAATGCCATGTAAGACCAATAATAACATATGTTAAAATGATAACTTTTACTTTGAAATTTTAATATTTGCAATTCTAAAGAAAGGAGGAACTCATGATATCAAGGCAAGGTTTCCCTGTGTGTAATATGAAACTGATAAACATACAAAGACATAATCATTAGCACACATCTATATCTGCCCATATACCTAAAATAAGCATCCCAAGTCCAAACTATGAGGATTTCCCTCCACTTGTCTTTCAGTTTCTTCTAAAGCATGGAGTTCTGTGAAAATTCAATTAAATTTAGATATGAAATTCTAAATTGTTTTCCTACAAGCACAAAGACGGAAATGATTTATGTGTTCATTCTGTATTTAAAACCTTTTTCTAAAATAAAAAGGCACATTTAGTAAATAATCTAAAAATAAAACAACAGTAGAGGGAAGAGGAAAAGTAAACAAATGTGACTGTGGCTGGGGCAATGACTCAGTGCTTAACTCACTTGCCAGGCAAGCAAAAGGACAAAAATTGAGATCTTTAGATCCCATATGATATGCCACAGAACCCTATAATTCCATCCCTGAAAAGTGGGGCCTGGGAAATCCCAGAACAAGATTATAAAGTGTTTAAAGTCTCTGCTTCAAATGAATTTGGTGGAAGAGTGACCAGATATATGTCTGGATATCAACCTCAATCTTCCTCACACACACCCAAATTCATTATCATGCAGATTCATGTGCAAACCTATGTTTGTGCATACTTCTACATACACAAACACACAGGCATACAAATGAACATGCATGCATTCCATATGCAGAGACACATAAAAATGGAAAAACAAAGAAAAAGATAACTAACAAACAAGTCCAACCTACAATATTGGTAATAGGCATAAGTCTATACACAGACACCCCCCCCCAACACACACACAAATTCTTCACGGATAGTGTGTTTATCATAAATGGTCATGTCCCTCAATGGATTCTGACTGCTCATTCATATGCATGTTTATGTTGGACTCTATTTTTTCCAGAAGAAAAAAAAATCAGTTTTTCAGAACTCAGATTACTTCATATTCTGACTCAAAAGACAAGAGAAATGTTATTTAAAGGTGTTTGGCTTACGTTTTCTCTAAGACAAAGCCAAAGTTTTCAGTGATGTTATGTGCCTGGTGCACCATATAATCACATGAAAATTCCTACTGGATTTAGTTCAGTTTAGAAAACCCTCAATTAAGCGATAGATGAGATAGAAGTTTTAATTATCATTAGTTGTTTTAAAATCCATTTCCTCTTTATTATCTGTGATATTTCTGCTGGAAATTAAGAGTGCAGTGTTGAGTTTCATAAACTCCTTGATGTCTTTTTATGCATTAAGCAAATACTTTACATCAAGAAATGATTTTGAATAGTCTGTGTAAGATTCAAATTGCTTATGATATCAATTATTTAGGGAAACAGAGGTATGGGTATTACCAGTAAGTGAATTCCAAATCAGTTCTAAATTGGTACAAGCAGACAATGTCTAATTTTATTTTGTTCAGTGGGAAGTATGCTGAAAGAATTTCTCACACACTTCTCTTTTGGAAGACCAAATTTGCCTACTCATATTAAAGTCCACATTTGCCAAATAAAAATGAGAGAGGCAACACAAGGATGGCTAGGCAGGGGAGCAGAGGTGAAAGAGAGAGAAGTTAAAGAGAGGCTAAATGAAAAGATCAGTTTGCTTCAAACCTTGTGCGTGATGCAAGGCATATTTTTTATTGTTTCCAGTTGGAATTGAAATGTATTACAAGAAAGCTATTTTTTACATTAATCATTTTGAATTTTAAAGAACATTAAGAACATTAAGAACCTTTTGCTATTGAGGCTTATAGATGATGTTTTTAATATTCTGTATATATCTGAATTTTGCATTCTTAATAATGGTTAAAATATGATGTATATTTCAGTAATACACATGAAGCTATAAATTAAATTTTTAGTTATGAATGCCATGAAACATAATTACATAAAATTTTTTCTGGTATTATTTCTAAACATTTCTCTCGCTTTCTCTTTCTCTCTTTCTGTGTGTATGTGTGTGTGCAAGTTTCATTTCTGTGTGAACTCATGTTGAGGTCAGAAATCATTCTCAGGTCTCAAGTCTCAGGCGCTCTTCCTTAGGATCTGCTCACTTCTATTATTTATTTACAGAGAGTCTTGGTCTTGGCCAGTGACTTGAAGCTAATCTAATCTATTTTTTTAACATCTGTTGATTAGCAGGATCTAGGGATATATGATATAGCTTTGCTCCCTTAGTTCTTTGCATTACTCATGTATTTCATTATGGCTACCTTTTCATACGGGCACTAGGAATCGAACTCAGATCTCTATCACTGTGCAGTATGGATTTTACTGGGAACTATTCTATCCAGGTCATTTTACTTGGGATTCTTAATATCATTTTTTTATATTTCCTAAGGCAGCATTTTAACATATCAAGTAAATTTTAGTTTTATTTAATTTAACATTGTTTTGTTCATAAATATTTAAAATATAATTAATGAAAAGTTCATGAATCTTATAGTCTTTATAGACATATGCCCAAATTAAAAAAAAATGTCACCAATACCTTAGTCTTCAATGAGTCTCAATGTGTCATAAAATGTCATATAGATTCATCACCCATAGATCAACATTTCACTGGGATATATGACAGAAATGTCTTGATTAATGTAGATAATTATGTTACCAACTGAGAAAATAAAAGTCCAGTGCACTATCCATTGCACTTTGGAGCCACCTCCAGTTGAGAATATAGAAAAGGAAAAAAACAAAACAATTCAACAGAACAGAAGTAAACTAACATTAGCAAGGAAGTAATCAAGTTCATGCTACCGTTGTATCACAAACATTGTATATAAAAATAAATAATGCTGTTTTTTGAATGGAAAGTTGAGAAATCCAGATTGTTTCCAAATGAAAGTGTTTTCTGTGCTGGTACAATTTATTTTAAAAATGTAATACTTTGTTTCTTGTACTTTTCGGTACAGAATATTAAAGATTCTTTTTGAAAAATCTAGCAAGTGCTTTAAAAATCCTCATTTTTAGTACTGTTTGACAAAGTCAAAGACATCTCACATGGTAAAAGTGAAATCATTTTGGAATAGAACATTTATACCCTATAATTCATTTAAATTCAAGATAAAACTCTGATTCAAAATTGTCTTTATTTATATCCCCCAAAACTGCTGAAGGATAATATCATTGATTAGGAGGCATGTTATTGCATTCATCATTAGAGTTGGGTAGGACAATAACTGTCAACATAAACTTCTCCATCATATTTACATCTTCAGTAGCAAATAGTGATTTCCATTCTGATTAATCTCATCTTATGGTACTGAGTTCTTATTTTCTAAGGCATGTCTTACCTTCGAGTTTAGAGGCTTACATTTGAAATGGGAAATAACCCATACAAAAAGGAAAGTGCTCTTTAGGAGACTTGAAAATAATGTCATTATGCTAGAGTGCCTGTGACATCCTGGACCATTTTTCCCTATATCGCAGTTTCATTGATAACTATTTTAAGTATTAAGATATAAACAATCATACTACAAAATTCACAGCATATTTATAGCACAAAATTATGTTTAGAAAAGATAAGATTGTTATGTTCCTAAGGAGTGAAAGACCTTTATTTTGCTGAAGTAAAAATATTCAGATCTGGACAAATGCTTAAACTAATCTCTCAGGATTTTCTGACGAAGGAAAAAAAATGTCCAGGCCTTATCTATATTTAACATTTCATTTCTTTTGTAAACATAGAATTTTAATTCCTAGTTAAAAGTCCAGCAAATCTTGAGTCAATATCCACTTTCTCATAAAATTGCTGTGTCTGGATGTGTACGTTAAGCATAAAATATCTATGATCTTTCTTTGATGAATAGTTTACTTAATGTGTTTGAAATCTAATAGCCATGAAAACTTTTCTTTGGAATGTATTCATTTTCCTTTTAAAAATCAAGAATTTGTGCATTTTAATTTGTCATAGTCCATCATTTCCCCAACCTATGAATAGTGGAAGATCAGATATAAATGTATCTTGAAACATCAGAATCTATCAGTAGTTTGGAAATTCATCAGTTCAAACACATGTTGATTTGTGGGGTCCTATTTACCATATAGGAGATAGGCTCCTACTACTAAAAACTAGCTCTCAAGCAATAGTATGGGATCTAGCTTTCATGTTCAAAACTGTCCATTACAGAAGAGCTCTTCTTCCATGACCACAAGACTGGTCTTGGGAAAATGCACGTCATTTGTTTGGACACTGGTGATCATGTGCTTCATTTAAGTAAAGGTTAGAGATAATTGAATCTAAAACTTAAAAATTTGCAAGTGAATTTAATCATTTGGATGAGATCTTTTAAAAAATGTACTTTTATCCATTATTAAGCAGAACATGTTTAGTGGCACTCGACTTTCCCTTTTTCTGGAGTTAAAAATCTCTTGAGTTTAAGATGTATATTTGTAGAATATTCCTTTAAATGAGCTAAAGTGACTAACTCTTAACAAGTTCATTCCATAGTCCCAGTACCCTAGGTATTCCCGGTATCATATTTTTTGTTTAATGTAGTGGTTTTCAAATTGCATAAAACATGATTTACATTGCAAAACTATTGGACAATACATGTATGCAAGGAAAGTTTCCTCTGTCTGATGCTTTGTGAAATTTTCTTTTCTTCTACTGTTTCTTCTATATGACTTATTTTCCTTCTCTATTATTTTCTATTTTTGGCTTATAAAAGCGACTTTGATAAATTGATTTGTGACATTATAGTGAGCATCAAGGTGAAGTATGAAAAGCTCTGCATTTGAAGCTTGTGGTGCATGATCAACTAATGCCATAGGCACTCCTACCCCTGCACAGGGTCTTTCTCTGAAAGACCATACCATCCTTCTGCACTGTGCTTGGAAATGAATCCTTCTTGCCAGGAGTCAAGATTGGCACTGTTCTATTTTTATGACAATAGATCTTACCATTCCTTTATGTCCTGAATCAGACAGTTGTATTACTCTGTATTTGTATGAGTTAATTTTTTTGATCTTCATCAGTCATAGAGTAGTTGTCCAATTATAAAAGGAGTCATTTGTTTATTTTCATATACCTTACAAATCAAAACATTATTTTCTGCTTACCTCAATTCAAAATTTAAGGTTAGAGCCACATTTTTATCATCATGATCATATTGAGGTTACACATGGTAAACAAATATAAAAATCATGGATCATTTAAGAAATTTTATTTTAGATATTTTCTTTAAAAAATGGATTTCCGAAGATAAAGAAATTTATTTGTTATCATTAACTATCAATACCAAATCTCTATAGTTACCCTTATTTAATTTTGTTTTGTTTATATTGTTTTCTTCATGTATGTATACAGAAATAACAGATAAAATATTGAATAGATAAAATAAGGAAAAAATAATCAACTTTTCATTAAATTAACTAGTAACTACCAGAGGGAATTAGCTTTAAATCTATGACATGCATTATAGAAGAAAAGAATAAAGAATTAAAGAAAAAAGCTAATTATTTTAAACATTTCAGTGTTTTGCATAATCAAAGTAGATTCCTGTGACTAACATGTTGTTGACTTTTTCTTATTACATGTATGGAAGTAATGTTCAGACATATTTGACTAAAGAGGAAGATGCTTAGGTTCATTCTCACAGTATGTTTTGAACCCAGAAGATGAATGGTACATATCCTGAAAGTTTAGTTCATATATATGATGGCCTTATTTTGTCACTGGGTTCTTGAATAGACATTTTGTGTAGATTTTCAGCTTAACATGTACATAATCCCTCAAAATAATTCACTTTTTGTTGTTAGAAAACTGACTCCATATACCTGTTCTAAAAATACATGTCCTGTAAGGATCTATAACTATGATTCTGCAACTCTTAAGGGGCTTTCACTAGACATGGGAACATTTAATTGCAAATGATTGAGTTTCCAGCATACACAGATGCTTAGCCAAAATAACAGCAGTAGAGATTACTAAGTGTCTGCTTCTTGTTTCACAAACAAATCCAAAATATTCCATCTAGTTTCCAAGATAATCACTTATCTGCTTCCACAGAATGAATACAAATTTGATTTTGAATACATGAGATGGACACAAAAGACCATATGGGCTTCAGAGGGCAAGGACAGAATGTAGTCATATTTTATTCTGTAATCTTGGAGCTAATTTTATGGTATGATACCTTTGAAAGCATATAATGGAAAGATTACTATTTTGTCTTTCCATTCATTTAGTTAATTCTTATTGTTTGTACAACAATAGATTCCAAATCAAATTGGAAAAAATCTAAATGATGTGTAAACTTTTATTCGCAATGACTTTTAGCATAGGGATATTTACATGATTATGATAGCCTTATTTTCTCACTGTGTTACTTTGATGACATATTACATATAGTATTTATTATGAAAGATATACTCTTAAAGACAATTTTAACCTCTTGCTTATTTTATTTTGTTTTGTACAGCTTGCTATTGTATTATATTGGATTGGAAATCTGTTTGCCTTGATAATTAATTTTCTGTAGATACAACTTGTACTGGAATCACCAAATTACATAAAATTAAGAACAAAACACAATATACTTTTTAAAACCAATTGAGTTTAGTAAAAAAAAAAACCCTTTTAGCTATTGAATCATGTTCAATAGGTAGAAAATACAGAATCACATTTGTAGAAACTCTTTAGCTATTATTTAGATATCTAGCATAGGATTGCCTTTACCTTATTGTTTTACATCTGTTTGATTGAAAACGTCTCAAGTTTATTAAAACCCTCCTATACTTCAAATATACTTGAACCATTGTGAAAAGTCATAGTAGGAGGGGAACTGAAAACACCAAGTGAACAAACTGTTCAATAATTAGTGCTTTCAAAGTAATTGTAATTTCATCAGCTGTAGGACAGATCAGTCAGTCATATATGCTCCATGAGATGAGAATTTTTGCACCACAAATAGAAAAGATGGAAATAGTTTTTTTAAACCTTTACCAAGAGGTAATTACATTCTCAGTTTAAATATGACAATTATTGTGAATGAGAAAATTTAAAAGTGTTACCAAAAAACCAAAATCATGCATGTCAAAGACTCTGAAGTTTGAGCCACCTTCTACTTTAAGGTTCTTTAAAACCTCCAAGATTTTCTGCTTAAGTTCTCTGCCCATACTTGCTAATTGGATTCTCTTCACTGCCCAAAATGCTCTCTAGAAGATCAGTCTGTTCCACATTCTTGGAACCATGATTCAATCCTTCTTCCCCTCCCAGCTCTTTCAAATTTTCTTAAAATATTTTCTTAGTATCTAGGTGTGTCAGTGCAGGGAGCACTCCTGTGATATAAAATTTTCTTGCATCCATTGCTTTCTATTTCACATTATATTTTAATAGAGGTTCTTGGTGTTGACTTCTCTGCAGTTAATTATTTATTATTATTGATATTAATATTCTTTTACTTCTAATAAGTTTGAGAGCTAATTTGCTAAGGGATCAGTCTGGCTTTCCTTAGTTCGAAGATGCTTTGGAAAGTCATGAACCTCTGATCTGAAATATGTATATTCAGCTGAGAATCTAGAGTTTGAGAGACTTGGAAGATATTTGTTAATATAATTTTGTTTCAGAGTGACTATAGTGCCTCAAAAACAACAAAATAAGAAATATGTATTTAAGGCTTAAAGGTTTCCAACTGGGTGAAGATTTTATATGCAATTTCTTGACTAAATCACAATTTTTAGTCCTCATGACTATTATTTATTACAGATTCTTGACAGCAGATATCGGATATTCATTGTCATGAATCTTAAAATAATTTGTTCAATATATATGACATTCTTAATTTTAGAGATTAGAAAAACTCTCATGATAAAGGGAAAACTCATGTAGTGATAAAATTTATTGTCACAAAGATAGACCAGGTTAGTCCAACGAAACACTCTTGCATGAAACATTTATAGAGTAAGATGGCTCTGCTTCCCTGTTCTGTGAAGAGTGTGGTAAATGGTAATTTTCTATTACATCTTCTAATTTTTGTCAATCCAAAATGGTTTTAACATTTTAAGATCACTGATTTAAAAAAGTGTATAGTCAGAGTAAGTGATATACTTGTGGCAGCCAAAGCCATGGATGTCCAGAGACTGCTAATTCAGGTCTAAACTTGTCTTAGTACTGTACCATAAAACCATCATGTCTCAGAGCATTGCAGTTTATGCATCCCTCTCCAAATACACTTCTTGAGAATTAATTAGAAGGATTTCTGGGTAGCAGAAGAAAGACAAGTTTTCTTTAATAAAATCTCTTTTGCATTAGATCAAGCAATTTGAAATTGCTGATCTATATTGTTAGTTCAATATCATTATCTCTCCTGTGCTGGTGAACATTAGTTCACTCTATATGATGACTTGTTTTCATTAACTCCTAGTTTGTTTTGCAGTTTCTTCTCACTAATCAGATCATATAGCAATCAGAAAACAACTTGTGATTTGCAAAATATTCCATGTTAGGCTGAGAAAGTTCACCTGATACAGAAATATTTAACTTATTGTTTCTATCTCTTTGCAAAAATTTCCATTATATTCCTTGGAAAATGCATTATAAGTACACATAAGTTTTTTTTTTTTAATTCTTGATCATCTTCAAAATGGAAATGCAATTGCTCCTTCCCAACACCTCACTAGTTTCTATATGGCATGCAATCTGTCTTCCTAAAGATTTAAATCTTTTTTCTTATGAAGAATAGTGATGTTTTCCTCAGTGCAATTATGCATACCAGATTTATGCCAAGAACAAAGAAAAATTACAGTTAAAAGAAAGTAAAATTGTAAGTACAACCCAAACATAGTGCTGGAAACATGCAAAAATTTATCAAATGCTGTAATTATTTCTTTTTACAGAATAAATGCCAAATACAAATTTATTCCAGTGAAAAATGTCTCATTGCTTTTTGAAGTGAATTCACAGAGTGTTAAACATTGGATTACAATGAGAGATGACTCACTCATCGCAGCATGCACGAGGTAACCCTACACCTCCTAAGGTCATGATGTCCATGTAATACAAAGGGTTTATTCCTCCACTTTTATAAATGGAGAATGCTGCTGCCTAAAAGCTGTCTGGGAATTCAGCCAAAGAAAGAAGACGGCTGCGGAAACTCTCGGGACTTGAAAGAAAAGTGGCTGGCATTAGCTTGGTCCTGACTTTAAACAAAAATTAAAACAATAGACAGACATGTACAGTAATCTCTCTTTTAAGGGAAGAATAGAATGCATCTATCGTAATGTCAAGTAGAACAATTTGGGCCTGGCCCAAGTGATGCAGCTGTTCCACAGTTAAATGGCAAAAGGCCCCTGTCCAAAGCTGGCAAATAAGGCATGATTGTTCATAAACAGTCACTGGGGTCCTCACATTTAAAACAAGGAAAACAACATTAGTATTCAGAAAGACAGGCTACAATCATGAGTCTCAGAGCAACTTGAGGCACACCATCATTTGTGATTACAGAAAAGAAAGTGGTGTCATTTTGTCAATGAAAAAAACACTGAATGCTTATGAAAAATTCATTCATCAAAAAATCATATGTTGACTAAACATGCAGATTTAAGAAAACTGAAAGGTGGGTCATGATTTAAGGGTCTTATTCAAGTAACTTACAAAATGAAAGCAGATTATACATATATGATGTGCAATTCTGACACTCACTTGCTCATTAGAAGTAGTCTACGTAAATAGCAAAGATAATGCAAGTGTTTGGGGAAAACAATTCAATGCTAAGCTGCAGTGTGGCTTTCTCAGTGATCCCAGAATAATGAAGTGGGAATCAGGTGTAATAGCTGTAAAGTAGTGGAACGGAACTTTGGCAGTGATTGCCAGAGCAAAATACCCAATTTCCAACCTGCCAAGTGATGGTATCAACTTTGTTTGATAGTAACAACTTTTGTTCCCCCTATCTGAATGCATCTTTAAGGGATATTGTGTCTTATTTTAAAGTTTTTGCTTAATTGTTTTTCATCAGCCTTTTCTACTTTTTATGATTTATTCAGTTGGAAGTGATTTTCCCATTAGGGATTCTGTTTCTTCCCTACCTCTTACAACCTCTTTGTTTAATCTGATTCAATTTACATTCTGTTCTCTGTTCTCTAGTGAGTCTATTTTCTTTATGATAGGTAATATTTCCTTCTGGGAAACCCAATGGTCTTTTAGTCTTCCCTTGTTTTCCCTCCTATCTGCCTCATCTAGCACTGTTGGAGATACCATGTAACCACAGAAACACTACAAACAACACCTTCTTCACCAAGGTTAATGCAGTCACCCACTGAAAATGACGGTTAGCGAATGGAGAAAGGATTTGATGAAGATTGGGAAGAACAAAAGCAATCAGTGATCTAAACTAAGAAAAGATTTGAAGAAGTTGACTTTAACTTTCCTGGCAATGATTTGTAAGTGTAGAGGCGAACAAAACGAATAAGGACAGGTGGAGATGGGGATACCATGCAGGAGAACAAATTAATACACATTTGTGAAGAACATCCAATTAATTATACCATTGGGACTGAAGAAAATAAAGATAAATTGACCCTTATGGAACTCTGAGAGAATTGTTCAATAATACTGCATACTTAGGTGTTTTTCTTAATATGGGCAATAACTCCTGCTATGGTCATTAGGAGGGTACTTTCTAAGTGTTTAGAGAGTCCCCGTGGTGACACAAAACTGATGAGATGACAGCTCCTACTATATCCTGAGCCCTCCTGCCTGCCATTCACTCTGAGAAGGCAGAGCTTCAACTTCAAAGCTGAGGACTACCACAAAAGTAAATCTGTCTACTTTAAGTGGCACATTATACTCAGTCAATAAAGTAGCAGCATCAAATGAAAAACTGTAAACTTTGTTAGTGTTATTGATCAGTAGTGAGATCTCAAGCTTTAGACAAGACTAAAGTGAGTGCAAATCCTAATCAGGTAATCTTAAATTTATGTGAACAAGAGACAAAGTTCAGTTAATAGATAGAGACTTCATTCCTTTTTCTGTGAAAGGCTGAATTTACTATTTCCCTTTCTAAGACAATACCAGTCGGTGTCTTCTGAGACAGATGAACCAGGATTATTTGAGAAAGGTAACATTTTCTATCATTTAAACTTTCAGAAACTTTGGTTCCTACAGGAAATAACTAAGAGGTGGTTGTACTTTGGACTCATTTGTGACTCAGGCATACTATTCAGCTAAGTTTGTTAATATAATATATAATAATCACACACAGTCACATGAGGCCTATTAACCATATCTAAAGGGTGCCATGTAGAATACTTACAGAAATAATTTTATCAACCTCAAAATTCAATTTTTCCCACAAATAGAATGGAGTCTCCACCATTGGGACTAGAAATGGCATCAAAGAACTGGTTATTAGGGAGTGACATACAATGCCCATCAGGATGGAGTGAAAGGCATTTCAGGAGCAGCAAAACTGCAAAAGAAAATCAACTAACCACAATCCAGAACTTCAGAGACTCTATATCAACCACCTAGAATTAGGCCAGACTAATCTCTCCCCATCCTGAAGCTCAGGGAAATTTGTGGAAGAGGAGGCAGTAAGATTGTAAGAGCACAAGGATGGGAGGAGCAATGATTTGCAAGATACTCCACACAAGTTAGGGCTGAAGCAATCATAATTGGACTTTGCATGCCCTGCACAATGTCCAAACACTATTGACCCCACAAAGTCTAGCATTTGCAAAAGGCACCCAAGATCCTTGGAGGCAAGGGATTGACAGCCACAGTAGTGTTCCTATGCTTAAGGGGAACGCAGGAAAGGGTTCAGGGAAATGCCACTGGGTCCTTGTATGTCATCGGAGAGGAGGGCCCAGAGGAGAGTCTGGCATGCACATTAAAGGATTCTCTGGGGATTGGAAGGAAGGCACTGGGGGATGGGGAGGGATGGGTGAGGGGAAGGAGAGCAGGGGGGTCGGGGGAGGAAGAGGGAGGGAGGAAACCGGTGTACCTTCTAAGTTTGTATGAGCGGAAATAATAATAAAAAATGTTATAAAAAAAGAACTGATTATTAAAAACAAATCGGATTATATTTGGATAAATATTAATTTATTACCATTTTATATAACATTCTTCTGATCTTAAATTCATTTTATTGAGTCTCTTTTATTTATAGTCCAACTGAGGATAGACATGCTTTTAGATAAACCTGAATGAGAAAGAAGTCCAATCAAAACACTTTATTTTTCACTGATCTGATCCTGTTACTTCTTATCCCATAGTCTAACCTCTGGGTTTGTATGGAAGGACACAGGAAAAAAAGAAATAAGAGAAAAACATATGAGAAATAGAAATAGAAAGCAGGATATTAAAAAATGAAGCTCTGATGGTAAATACTCAGCTCAGAGGAGCTTAGTATATAAATATGCCTGAAACTGACAGAAGTCTATTATACTTATTCGAACATCATCTTGTTGAAAAAAAATGCTAGAATTCACTTGTCTTTCAGAAAACAATTTAGATTTTTACTTGATTTCCAAAGAACCAGTCCCTTATTGTTTTAAAGTGAGTTCAAAGTTCTTTTAAAAAATGATAAATTATGTAAATTTAAGCCCAAACAACACAGTATTTTTAATGATCCTTTTGCTTTCAAATAGTATTTAAAAATCTATACCTTTAAACTATACTTATAGACTTAATATAAAGTACTCATTCTCTGATTAGGCTGTGTGTATGTATAGATTTCCAAAAGTAAAGCGTTGAGTGCAGGTGATATTAATATGCATCTATTCTAATATTAACTTTTTACTTTATAGCATAGAACACCAAGGCCAAGACCTTTTTTTGGTTCATAATACTACCCAGTCTATCATATTCAAAAATTATACCTCGTCAGATGGACACTGGGTTGTTCTTATTTTGGAAATAATTCCTTATCTAAGACATGCCCATATTTGGGGACTCTTCAATAATTTAAGTTTTTCACAGGATGACTAAATTTAGCAATTTAGGTTTTTATCAGTTTAATGATATAAATAGTAGCTGAGTTAGCCAGCACACTTCCTACAATTGAAATAGCTAAATGAAACTAAAATAACCAACAACACCAAAAAAAAAAATACAAAAAGAAGATAAAACTCCAGCAAACAAAGAAAAGAAAAACATGGCAAAAATTCTGCACAGAAACTTCTCTAGGTGAGAAAGTAGGACCCCAATCTTTCAAACAGTAGAGAGAAGTGAAGAGATGGATCAGGATGGTTGTTTGATTTTGATTGTTTTCCCTTCTTGCAGATCAAATTGCCTGACCCATAAAATGCAAAACAGTAACTCTCCACAGCTGAAGCATGAAATCAAAGTAGGATAGAAAGAAAGTGAAAAAGTTTACTGATCATTAAATTACTTACAGTGGTTTTCCTTTGGATTCACAAGTCAACGTAAGTGATTGTCCTTCTTGGGGAAAGGGAGTGGATGGTATAATCTTAACTGATGGTGTATCTAGAAAAACAAAGCAAATTAAGGAAGGTCATTCATAACACATTGCACTTATTTAATGACTGCATCCCCATGTGTTTGACACTTCTTCTGATCCCTCTAATACATACATGATGGCTAGTCACTATCCTGTCTATGAAAGTTTGAAACAAATATCTGAATAGCTGAGGTGCTCACCACTGAAATCTGAATTTAAATGTGAAACCGTAAAAATGGCTCAGATGAATATCAAGCATTTCATACAATTGTTTCTTCAACTATTTATAGATGCCTATGAATACTATTATTGTGAACTGAATGCATTTCTGCGCATTTGAATAACAACTATTTCATTGTCACAGGATAGCCAGGGATTCACAATAAGGAGCCTCCAGTGAACTCAAGATCAACTACTGTCTCAAAAGCACTGTGCAGAATCCTTTTGAAAGCACAGGACTGCCACATTGCACACATGCCACCAGCATTGCAGATACAAATCACTTCAAATGGTGATTTGTAATATTCCTAAGAAGTAACATTTGCTTTTATATGCTATGCCGCGATTGTTAGAAATGTATTTGTTTCTTTTTAATAAAAATCAATCCCAGTGGAAGAGGATCCAAGAAAATTCTAGGACATTTAGATTACCAAACACATGCTAGTCGATTCTCTTTAATAAACACACAAATATTTTCTTCATAGCATATGTAAAAAATAAGATTTAAAAAACTGAACTTTGCTATAAACTACTTTCTTTATAACCTGGGAATGTGTGGCCTGCAGTTACTGTGTGGTTGAGTTGGTTGCCTTTCCCCCTTATCTCTGTGTCCTTCACAATGAATGCAAAGGGCTCGCATTTTTCCAAGGACTCACAATATTCATATTCTTCCCTTGATCTAAGTAAAAGAGCAGGGTCCTTCTGACATAACGTTCATTCTTTGACTTGGAAACGAACTCAAGAACCATTAATCAATGAGTGATATTAAGTCAGTGAAACTCTTAAATAATTTTTAGGGGCTGAGGAAATGGCTCAATGGGTATATGAGTAATTTTACTTATCACAAGGAGTGAAGATCTGAGTTCTGGAGAGTCCACATCAAAGCTTTAGAGCCCTGCTGGCCTCCATAATGCCAGCACATCCACAAAGAAATGGCTGGTGAAGACAGAAGGCTTTGAAGGTATTAGACCAGTCTAGGTTTTAAATGGGAAAATAGCATAGAAAAGTTTCATACAATTTAGAAGAAAGGGCTGATAGTAGTGTTTGTTCTCTGACATCCACATAGGTGTCATGGCTCATACATGTTCTTAACTGTGCACATGGATAAATACACACACACATACATACATACAGAGAGAACATACAAATGGACTCACTACAAATGGACTCACACACAAACATGCACACAAAGCAAACCAAAGAAAAAATAAAAGGAAGTATTATTGAAATTTCTCAAATATAATATTCTATGTTCTATTGAAAATCTTTTGTTTCGAAGTTATAATTCAAATACATTTTCTCCATTCTTTGAGAGGATGTAATTAAGATATCAAAAGCATAAGCCATACTTGATGATACGCACACATAATTCCATCATAGGATGTGGCAGGAGGGCTACTAGTTCAAAGGCAGCCTACATAGAATGATTTCAGCAGTAATCACTCCAAGAACACTTGCCTGAAATAGCCATAGCAATCAAAAATATTCTGATCCTAAGAAGGCATATATATATATAACCAAATTCTTATGCTATAAAATGTCTCAGGAAAGCAGATCAGTTGGTAGAAATACTCAGTACTCATTATCCTTCTTAAAAGATAGAAAACATATTGATAAAGAATTTAAATACACTTCATTATTTTTCTATTACTCAAACCACACTTATGAAATCATTGGTTGACTGTGATTATCTGTAATTTAAAATGCAAGCAGAGCATTTAAATAGCAAAATGGAGAATCTTAGTAATTATACAAAGTGAAGTGCATGGGCCAGGATGGTTCTAGTCAGCTTGAGGTTTAATGTCCTTGACCCTTAACCAATATACCTAGAAGTAATCTTGCTCTATCAATTAATTTTATAAATGAAAGCTTCATTACTAGACCCAAAATGTTAAGAATCCTAATTAGAAAAATTTGGTTTTGAGAATCATGCTGGATTATCGTGTCTATGTAAGTTAACTTTATGCATCAATTGGTGTGTTCTCCAGGGTATTCAGTTAATTTAGTTAAAAAAGCTTTCAAGATGTTTATTGGATGATGATATAATGTTAGATTAACATCAACATTAGTATTGTCAGTAATTTTCTTCCACAATGCAGGAGGGCCTTTGTTAAGTTGCATCATACTTCTAGTTTTATACTTAGTTACTGTAATAAGCACCTAGCCCAACACATGAAATTGCAGATTACAGTTCATCATGGCAGGAGAGTCATACCAACAACAGCAGCTGAGAGAATTGATCACGTTACATCTACAGCAAGGGAAAAGAGCAAGGACGGAGGCCACATTTCTTTCCTGCTTTCCAGTATGCCGAAGGTTCTGTCGATTTTCCTCACCTACCTACTGTCTCACTCTGATGGGCTGGATCCTCTCACATCTTTTTTGACATGAAGACATCAACCTACAGACCTAGTCAAACAGTTGACAGATAACATTGTGAAAGCATCACTCCATTAGTTGGATATTTATAAAGAATGAAAAGGTCATCCTTCCCTATGCAGGTTAAGAAGTCTTCCAAGTTGATATCCTTTGAACTCGCTATAATTTAGATGCAAATGTTCTGGAAAGACCAGTTATTGAAAGTTAGGCAATAGAGTCCTGAAACTCAGGGGCCCAAAGCAAAAGGGCCCAGGAAAAAACTAGACAAAAATCAGAAACCATGGGCCAAAATAAAATGAAACTTTTCCATATAAATTCTCTTAGGTGTTTTGCTTGACTCAGTCGCAGCTGATGAGCTGAGGACTAGAATGGAAACCAACACTTTTTCTGGAGTCTAAAGTCGTGGATGTTAGACTAGAAAAACAAAACTTGTTCATTGTCAGACCAGTAGATGGAGGTTGGAGCCAAGCCAGTGTATCTCTCTAGGCTCTGGGTTACAGACACCTAGAGTGCACTGTTGGGCTTGTCATCTTCAATGAATTGCGTGCACAAATTCTCAGTTGTCCTGAGGATATGTTAATAAGACTTCTTCTTCCTAACTGGAATAAGAATTGTGACAAGACAATCATTAGCCAAAGAAAGCCCCTTCTTGCCGTAAGTCATTTGGTAGTGAATTTATCGCCAAGCATGCAGGCAAACTGTTATAGAATTTGGTTAAATTTTCTTTTGATAATTGCTAAACTTAATAGTTAAATTTACCTTGTAAGAGTTATTTTAAAACTATTTTTTATTTTTCTATGATTATGTTTCTTCAGTTACTTATAGATTTTTGATCTGGGCAATATTTTTTATTATACCTCAAAAGATTGGGAAACTTTTTCCAACTGAAGATTTCTATTTTCCTGTCTCTAAGAAGTATTAGGTGTTGTGATATGCTTAATGTGGTAAAGATTCATGCTTCCAACCTGAGATGTACTCTGAACTTCAAATTCACTGTGTGGCATGTGAGTTCTCCCCAGCTCCCCAAATATCTCACACTCACTCTGGGAAAATACACAAATAAATAAAACAAAGAAATAAACTATTTCTCTAGAATAGTTTTAACAAAAAGGAAAATGAATTATAGCTTATCCTACATTGTAGATCACAAGATAATTGCTTCAGCAATTTGAGGTTATGTAGCATGTTTTGTTTTTAGGTTATTTTCCTTTCATGTCATATATTTTACTCTTATTTAAAAATACTGTGGCTTGTTTAAGAATAATTCTTAATTACTGATGAGAGATAGCTTAACAGACAATAGGTAGTTCAGTCTAAAATAAAAGCTTGAGTTTTATTAGCTTGTGAACTAAGGATACTCTATGGGCTATTTATATGACTGATTTAGGTCAAGAATCAAAGTAAAAACATTGATCCAGTGAAATGGATTTTCTATATTCTTAAAACAGATTTCAAAAATGATCTCTGATAGAGCTCCTATTAAACTGCATAATAGGTGGTTTTCAAAGTACAGCCCTTGGAACATTCTGTGGTAGTTGCTCAACATTTCTCTATTGAGGATAGTTTTATAGCTTAGTAATCAGAAACTTTGCATGTTCTTCCTATGAGGCTTTATCTTATAGGAAAATCAGGTTATTGCTCAGTGAATTCACAGACCATCAAACAAGAGATATGACCAGTGACAAACTATTATCAGTTCTAATTACATGCATTGACTAAGCAAGGATAAGGTGTGATGTAAGGTCGAAGTAATTAGCATTTCTCACGGAAGTACATGTTTTATGATTTTCAGTTAAAATTAAATATCATTTTGGTAATTTCTTTGTGTATCAAAATTGTTTTCTGTGAGTATTCTAAAATGCTTTCGTTTAAACAAATATCTACAAAACTTTGAACACACAATGCTAACACTTATTTTTAATCTGTTATTTCAAGTGGGTTATAACAATTTACTATAAAAGCATGTATTATTTATTTTTAATGCTTTAAGTTAAACATGAGCTCTAAGAAAATTACTACCTGCTCATCATTCTCTCAGGAATACAAACTAATGAGATCAGAGATTAATGTTTTCTTATTGTAGGTGTATCCTTAGTACAGAAACAACTAGACTTTCTTTAAATGCTTTCTGAATAAATTAGTAATGGACTTTAACAATGTCTTTCCAACTAGTGGCTATAAAGTCTACTATACTATAAAATCATATTTATTTCTTAGGATTGTCTTATTAATATCAAAGGCTGATCAAACACTTGGTATACATCAGTCTTTGGGGCAAATGTTTCACGTACATTGACTTAGTGCAAAATTTTCAGTAAGCTTCCAAAGAGAGCAGGGAATCTAGCGGCATGAAAGGAACAGTTACCCAGTACAGTAGCCCAGACATAAATTCCAAGTTCGCCAAATAAATATGCACACAAGGAGAATTGTTTTTAGGAGTGATTTACTCAAGTTTCGCAACGATACATTATCATCTACAGGGTATTTTGGTAGAATTTCTTAACAATAATTATTTCACTTGCTGTGCTAAACTACAAGCATCACACTACTCAGGCTTAAACTACTATGTCAGCTGATCATTCTCAAGAGAACTTAACCACACATGAATAAACTTGATATCAAAAAGGTTGCACTTCTTGTTCTTTCTTATATTTCACCAAGACTGACATTGCTACTGATACTTTTTGCTTTGTTATTTAGTGGTTATCTACTTCTATTCAAAATCAACTTATTATCCATATGGTGGAATTCAAATCCAGACCAAGACATCCTTTGTCCATGTGTGAACTCATGTTCACAGAATGGGAATCTGCGGCTTGCTTTTCTCACTTCCTTAAACTTCTTTCATGTACTTTTTTTTTTTCATTTTGACAAGTAAAAATAATCCTTCACTGTTTGGTCCTAAAAAAATCATTGAAACCACATCACAGCATAGGGGGTAGTAAGAATATAAGAGCCCGAGGGTGGAGTAGAGCAGACTGTTTTGTTCTGCACAAGGCAGGTCTGAAGAAACCATGTACTCTTTGCAGCCCTGTGCACTTCTACAAGACCTGCCCAGGATTTGGCTTATCGACATTTTACCATGGAAGGGGACAGCTCTCAAGAGGTTCTATACCTCCCTGATAGACTACTGAAGTTTAATGCTGGATGGGGGGTCTTTTCTAAATGATATAAACAGATACATGACTCATTCCCCAACAAATGCTCAAGAAAAATGCCATGTACTCAGTGGACCACAAATACAAAAAGACATAAAAGTAGAAGGGACTCAGGTAGGGAAGAAGTGCTCCAATGGGAAAAAGAGGAGGGGTAAGATTGAAGTTTATGGGGTGAAGATATCATAAATTCACTATATTTGAGTATGAAACTAAAATAATAAAAATTAAGATATTATAAGAAAGAAGATATTTATTTAACTATACTCCATTTGTATGCATAAAAACACAAAATATGTTGAGAGCAAAATTTTCTATCCAAAGAAACAATAAAATGATTTATGTATTTCAAAAATAAGAAATTTTTAAAACTTTCTTTTCATTGCAATGTCAATATACATTGGCTTTCAATCTAAAGAATTTGTGTAACACATATATGTCATAGTTAAGCACGAGTGTCAACTTGACTATTGAGGGTTTGAATTCTGGGCACATTTGTAGAGAATTAGTGGTTAATTTATTCCCAGAGCAAAACTGCAAAAGATTGTCTAGCTGTGGGGAAGGCCCAACCCATGGTAGGTGGGACTAGACCCTGGAATAAACCACGGAGAGCTGGTTGAGAGAGTTGGCATCCTTCTGTATACTTGGCCAGACATGCTGGTCTGGCAAGTAAGGATTGTCCATCTCTCAGCTGTTGTGTAGAGATAGTGTGGCCAGTTCCCTTGGCCCTGGTGTTGGTGCATGCTCTCCTGTCAAGCTGGACTGAGAACTGTAAGCAGGAATCGTGAGAGAGAATAAACCCTTGTTCCCTTAAGTTGTTTGATGCTCATTTATCAGCAACCATGGAGGCTGACTGCAACAACATACATAATCTATTTGCCCTATTGTTAATATATGAGAAAACTCTTCATCTCCTTTTACTGTAAGCTACTTTTGACTTCATACTCAATGGAATTCCATAACAGTGGGGACCTTTGTCCTAAGATATTTGTGCATGTCAGTGGCATTTTCATTTATTATAATGGGAGGGATAGTTATGGAGCTTAGAATGCTACCTCAAGGCTCAACCCTACTCACATTTCATAGTTTACCTGACTTTTAAAACAGTGAACAGATAAAGCAAGGAGAAGGACTGGTTCTGACTGGAAAACTTGTACACATTTTTCTGCTCCTTTCTGTTGTGTAAGCTTGGTTTGGTCTAAGATGTGCAATTTATTTTTCCTGTGCATAATATTTCATGAAGCATAAACTGTCTCCCATTTCATCTTCTAATGCCCAAAACTCCTAGGTAATTTTTCTAGCAATGAATACAATTTTTTTTAAAAAATTGTTTTTTTATTTTTAAACTTTTAAAATATCACACATGTAGACAATGCATTTTGAACTTAGCTATCCCTTTTTCCCTTCCTGCTTCCCCTGGACATTTCCCTAGCATATCCACTTCTTGCTTTTATATATTAATTTCTTTAAATTGGACAATATAAAAGAAAATTTACGCAATGAAAGAACATACATTAAGTGTGTAGATAGTTATGATTAAGCTCCCAGTTCCACCTGGTTAAGAACAGAAAATGAAACTGATGAATAGCAATTTTGTCCTTCTTCTATAAGGCTAAGTTCATGGTGTGAGCATTTAGAATCCAAGGCCACATGGGGCTGTCCACGTTATGGGCACACAGAGACCTGGCCCATTGGGAAGTCATCCTTGTTGTGCTCACGTGGAGTCCTGGGCCACCAGAGGCCTTCCACATTGTGGGCACAGAGAGACTTGGGGAGACCATCCTACTTGTGAGCACACAGGTCATCCACCTTGTAAGCATACAGAAGAACCCCAACCCAAGGAGGCAGGCTGCCCACACTGTGTACATGGAGCCTACCTGATGAGAAGCCTTCATGTTGTGAGTACACAGATACGGAAATTCAGGGCTTTGGCAGGCAGTGTGATTTGTCAGGCTATTAATCATTCAGCTTTCCCCAAGTCAGACCACTGAATGTAGAAATGGTCTCATATCCTTGCTGCCACCAACTGACGCATATGGAACACAGCAGCCACATGTGCAGTGCCTCTAGGGGCATGGAAGAAAATTCTTAGAAATTCTTTGAAAATGTATTTGTAGAAATCCTTTTCCACTTAATGAATGTTTATGAATTACTCAGTGTAACAGAAATATGCTATCTCAGTACAAATGTTACACATTTACAAATATTGTAACTTAGAGGAATTTAATTTTAAGAAGTAAATCCTACCAACCTCGAAATAGTGCAAAGTTAAACACTGTAGGCAAAGTACTCAGATAATGTGCTAATACAGAATTGAGGCATAGATTTGACACATTTGATAGAATCCAAGTAGACTACCTAAAGAAGTGGCATACAAAATAATTCTGAAGTTACAGAGCATCTGTATCTGAAAGCCAGTATTGTCCATTATCTAAAAAAGAATACCAAGACCACATTCTAAGATACTGCACTTCAAAGCGTGATATGTTAGGCTGAAGAGTGTGGGTAGTTTGCTAGACATGTGGACAGTAAGAAGTTTTTAAGACTCATAAGTGTTAGGCTCATAATCAAGTGTTAGTCTGACATACTTGGCAATGTGTAACACTGGATTAAGGTGACTTAAATGCTGTTTTTTTTTTTTTTATTAAGATGAGCCAAGGATGATCGTGAAGAGAATCAAAGGGGAGGAGTAAACATATAAGTCATGAAATATCAGCATTTCCTCATTCTATTCCATTATTTTTATATAATTGTAAATTCAACTGTACACTGCATGTGACATGATTCTGTTTTCAAACAAGAATTTTTCTTGTTTTGTCTTCTTTCATTGCAAAAAGTTTTGTGAAACTGAAGCAAAACTTAATTTTCAAAGTAGATGTAAATTGTTGTGAGATATAGTCATGGGATCCTTCCTAAGTATATTATGCATTGGATGCTAAAGGAATATTCTCTGTACAATATAAATGTTATCACTTCAGCATCTTCAGTATTACTACACTATTAACTCATCACTTATCTTTAACTAGAATTAAAATGAATAACAGCAGTAGAAAAGTAGAAAGAGCGGTAATATAAGACAAAGAAGTGAATGATGGATCTAGAATATGACCATGAGGATGAAAAGTTATACTGGGCAGTGTTAGCACAAGATCAATCGTTCCAGTCCCATTTTTTCATAAGAGTGTGCAGAGATTTTTCTTTTGTTGAAAATTTATAAAATGTCTAAACCACTTGCATTATTGCTGGAATTAATTACTTTTGTACTACTGTAGCTTGTGGGAAAATGATATAGTATCCTGTGCCTATTAGAAGAGTCAAAATTCAGTATTCTGAGAGAGGCAATTGCAAGAATATGGAAAAATAATCATTTCATGATGATTGCAATACTTCACCCTTTATTGGAGATATTTCATACTTTTGTAGAAAGGTTAAAAACGAGCAATTGAGCTTTTTGGTATTTTCTCGAAGGACTTTCATAAATATGTTGACACAAAAATTGAGTATGTGCCATATATATGTATGTATTATAAATTTGCATTATAAATTAAATATATTGCATGTATTATTATTTATAACTGGGGGAAATTGGTAGTAATACGATGTCTTTTAAAAGGGAAATGGATGAACAAATTTGTTTTGTCCATACGATGGAATATGTAGTGAATTTAATTGTATATTGGTAAATGAAAGAGGGCAATCTAGAAAAAATCTGAGTCCTGCATAACTTCAACCATATGCTGTTGAAATGGAAAACATATAGAGCTATAAAGATCAGTGGTCCTTTTGGACCTAGGTAAGGGAAGATACAATATATATGTAAGCATGGGAAAATTTTAGGTCAGGAACATAGCTTTGTGTGGTATTAAGAGAAAGTATATATGAGATTCAACATAATAGTCAAAGAACATGGAAATACACAATGAAAAGAGCAAAGTACAGGTAAAATTTATCTCATGAGCTGTACATCAGCCCAATATTAACTAAAAAGTCATTAGATTGCTGGGGAGAAAATATATATGTATTGCACAATTTCCTGTATACATAACATTGTGGGGTTTTTTTGCAATTTCAAAGTCTATAATTAAACAAAAAATAAATTCATAAAGAGAAATTAGAAATATTGTTATCAACAACCTCCACAACAAAACAGTAATCTATTGACCATATGGGAAGAATTACATAATAATGACACCATTTCTTAATGTACCAATAGCTAATAAATGTCTAATAGAGATATAGGAGTAGTTTTCCAGGCATGCATTTCCTCCATTGAAGATTTTGTTTGGGTGTGGGCATAAGGATTTGTGTTATAATGCCTTATAATTCATTGAATTAACATACGTTTAAAATATTGCTACTATAATGGAGCAAAATAATTTAAATGTAAGTCAGCCTATGCTTCATAAGAACTGCTTTGTAAGAACGACAAGCACAAAATAGGATTATTCATTAATTTAAATTTAAATAGCTTATTTTTTAACTGTAAGTATAGATGTGTATAAATCATTTATTTTCATCAGTGGTATTCTTTTTGAAAAAGGGGCTTATATTGTATCTCCAAATGCATTGGAATTCAATGGGTAGCCATGCTGGATCAAGACCACAGTAATCATCCTATCTCAACCTTAGGGTGGTATGAGTACCAAATTGAAACTTCACATCTTTCTTCTTGTTTACTTTTAATTATTTATTATAATTAGTTGAAAAGATATATTATTAATAAGCTTTTACTTGTTTTACTTTTTAATGATTAATTTTGTTTAAAATATTTTAAAACCACATACTTTATAATAAATTTAATTAAAGCAAAATGGCTTAAAGTATGTTCTCTTATTGTATATAATTATTCTTATGAAAATTTGGATTTACAACGCATGAACATGTAGACGAACATGTATATATACATATTCCTTATGATTTACTTCCCTCACTTTTAAAATACAAAAGTTAACTACTGATGATGTAAAAACATTGCAACAGCATTTTGGTAATGTATATGTTGATTGAACAAAATATGTGAAAATACCACCACTAAATAATTCCCTATTATAGGACTGAATGAAATGCTTGAATAATTTATATAGGAAAAGTATTTATTTAATGAAGAATATACAACTGCAATAGTTACAGAAGGTAAATTAATAATGTAATTTCCTAGAAAATCTTTAAAATCTTGTTGGTTTCCTACACAGAAGTCTTACAGTAGACTACTTTAACTAATATGATTTGTGTAATGTATTTTTTGCTAAACTGCATAAATAGCTTTCGATTTGCAAATGTGTTCCATTTCTTGAATCTTTTTATATATTTTGGCTTACCCCAAATCCATGAAGACATTATGTGGTATGCGGCATTTTGCAAGTGAAAGAATTCTAAAAAAAATGGCCTAGAAATAGATTTCATTTCTTATTTTGGTGTGTGTGTGTGTGTGTATGTGTGTGTGTGTGTGTGTGTGTGTGAGAGAGAGAGAGAGAGAGAGAGAGACAGAGAGAGAGAGAAAGAGAGACAGAGTGAGATTCTGTACCAATGGACTATAAATAATTTACAGCAGATAATTAGATAATCAGCACTTCACAAAGGAGATCCCATATTAGTGAAATGTGTTATCTTAAAGTGCTACCTAACACATAAATGTTCATTTTTATTAAGACCACATAGCCTGAAACAATTATGTTTACTAATATAGAAAATCGGTAAAAGAACAAATAATACAGCACAGTCTAAAATAAACTTCTAATTTTCAATGAAGGTGCAGAGCTAATCTGGATAGGTTAAGGAAGTCAGAAATCTATGATTTCTCAATGAAGAAATCTCCATTTCTCCAATTTAGTAGAAAATAAAATTGAATGAAAAATTCCTCTCTGCATTTGTACCCAGAATGCTCATGATGCAAAAGATTTTAAAACAGCAGGAGTCAGCCAATTCAATCCCACTTGTTTTTAGTCTCTTTTGTAATAATGGAAATTCCTTTGGGATAAAAAGTGAAGGGAGAAGGAAGAGAATGTATTACATGACTATGAAAAGTAGGAAAAGTGGTGGTTCTTGAATTCAAGTCTTACTCCATGCAGTTCTCTCAAGAGGAGAATATTAACAAGGGGATATCTGCAGAAGTACATTGGCACATTTGCTAGTTTAAGATGTAAAGGGGAAAATAGACTAGTTTCATTTCTCACTGACATGTTTACTAAGATGGATAGGGAATCGTCAAAATCTGTACGAGTTGAAAAACTGATCATTTAATTCTTTACAAATATATTTTATTTTGCTAAAGAAAGTATGAGTTGACAATCTGGAATGTATAAAATGCATTTATTTTAATTTCCCATTAATCTATCTGATTTTGTTGCAATACACAATTTTATCCCTCTAATTCCTCTCTCCTTCTTCTTTCCCTTCATTTTCAACTGGATTGAATTTGTGTGGGCTCAAATGTAAAGTTTCTTTCCTGATTGATCTTAACTCTAAAATTTATTACTTTAAATATTAAAGGTATACATTCAAAATTATGTGTTCACTTTATAGGTGAGATCCTCTTATATACAATATACTAAATAAATATTGATGAAGACTAATCATAAAATTTCATGATTTGTTCAAAAAAGTACGTGATTCATTTTAAAACAAAGTACAAACATCATTTTAAAAATTTGATCTCTTGTTTTCCAAATATTTCATCTCATGTCATAAAACTAAAGTCTTACTATGAAAAACTATTCTGATATATTTTACTAACCTCTTTCTTGTTTGTTTCATTTCTCAAATAAGAGTTACACTTTAGTATAATTTTTGTGAATGTGACATGAATAAAAGTTTTTTTTCTTCTTTTCCTTTCTACATGCAATTTTCATCTACAGCAGGGACATTATTCCTACTAAGCATTGAATAAAATCCAACTCAAGCAATCTGTTTTTGCAAAAATTAAATCTACTGACATAAATTTATTTGTTACAATGTAATTTGAGCAAAGTAGGAAAACCAGTAACAGTTTTCATCTATGTAAAATGAGTGACTTTATCTGCTGTTTGTTGAAAAGTATTCTCTTTCTTGTTATGTGAAATTTGTAAGCATTTGTGGTTGACAGAAAAAAAATTATAAATCAGCTTCTAAAATTGGAGTTTAATGATAGTTCTCCTTCAAACAAGGAGCATTAAAATTAATGAAGAATACTTTATACAGAAATAAGTATTGGTGTGGTGTATTTTATAGGCTAAATCCTGCAAAAATGTGTATCACATGGTAATAAAAATAAAGCACATTGTTGTAATTTACTTTACTTGTTTATAACTATACTTCTTGGAAGTGTGAACTCAACCTTTGCCCAGTATTTTTATGTCCTTATAAAATAAGATCTTTGAGCTCAAATCAGGACAAAATTATCTCTTCCAGTTTTAAATTTCCCATTTGGTCCATTCCAGGACAACTGTGACAAGTATAATGTTAAATGACAGGGAGTTTCCAAATATACTTTTCAAGAATTCCAGTAAGTCCACCTCTTCTCTCTATGCACACTTACTATCTTCTCTCTGAATCCATGGAAATATCACATGCAATTGACATGTGCAACTTTGTGATCTTATGATATACTGTCTCAAAAAGTAACTAAGATTTTCTTTTATTGTTTTTGGTGTTTATTTTTTTTTATGGAGACTGCACCAGTTTACTAGAATTTTCTCTAGATTTAATATTCCACTAGCTTCATTTCTAGGGACCATTCTACATCTTTAAAGGAACATTTAAAATTACCATCAGTCTTAATTAATTGTACAGAGTTGAATGATGGCATGTCAGATGCTAAGAAAAATAATTTAAGTAAGTGTAATTTCTGCCTTCCAGCCATGTACACACCAAGCCATGGCTGAAAGAAGTGGCATTTTTTTAATTGGCCAGCCATTAAGAAGTGCAAAATATTTCATACATATCTTTGTAAAATAAATCAGGCAAATAAATTATATTTATATCTCATTTGTTTGAATTATGGAAAATGACAAAAATGCCAAGGGATTTTACATACCACCACTCTGAATTTCTCAGAAAACTAAAGACTATTTTCTGTAACATTAAGAAACTATATGCTATAAAAAAAACTTTCAAAAGCCATATACCATTCTCAAGAATATAACCAGTAATGGGACTCTCTAACTCTTGAATGAAGCAAGGCTAGGTTTTGTCCAGGGCACCACTGGGACAAAAAAAAAAAAAAAAAAAAGAAAAAAAGCAAAAAAGCGAAACTAGAATACTCAACAACCACAACGTTTAGTATGGTCATTGTATCTTTCTAATGAAATTGTGTTTTAATATTTCCATTTTCGAGGTAAAATTACTAAAATATCTGTCAGGAAGATACCTCTAATCTTGGCTGTATCAAATCCAGAACTGTCTTTCAAATACGTAGTGTGTATTTGAAATTTTCTTATTTTCAACAGTGTTTCTTTGTAATTCATTTTATTATTTTATATGTATAGATATGCATGTGTCTCTGCACATATGAAGTTGCATGCATATGTATGCATGCGTGGAACCTGAGGTCATTGATAGGATATCTTTCACTGTCATTCGCCACCTTATTTTTTGACACAGGAATACTCACTGAACTCAGAGCTTGCTCTTTGGGACTAGCTATCAGGGAGCTTCAGGGGTCCTCCTGTGCTCAGCGTTGGGGTACAGATGCATGCTGCCATGCCTGGCTGCAGTGTATGTTTAGGAGTTCTGAACTTAGGCTCTATAATTGTACAGCAAGCACGTACCCACAGAGTGATCTCCCAACACCTATTATGTCTATCATAACACCCAGCCTTTTTCTTTTATAAACTTCATGGACCTTCTGGTATGCCTTCTATATTACCAGAGAAGATATGCAAAAAACTCATACTATTGTATTGTTGCAGCTTGAATGTGAGTTGCCCTTGGGTTTTGTTACAGCTTGAATGTGAGTTGCCCATAGGCTCATGTGTTTGAATTCTTAACTAGTGTTAATGTGTGAGAAGGCTGGGGTGTCTTTAAAAGACAGAGTTGTAGAAAGCCTTGGCCCAGGTACATGTCTTGAAGTTTGGTGGCTCACCTTGTTTCCTCCCTTTCTCTCTTGCTCTCTCTGCTCCTGATGGACTTAGTCTCCTGAAACCACCTATTGCTTCTGCCTTCAGCCATGCCTTCTGGAACATGAATCCCACCATAAAGGAATATAAACTTTCTGGAACCATAAGGCAAATAAATATCCTATAAGTTGCTTAACTCTGAGCACCATCTCACAGCAAATTAAAATCCAGATTAACTGATGGCCCTTGCTCATTCAGGGTTATTTAATATTTCTTAGGACCTGATTCCTATTTTTTAATTTCGTAATATGTTTTAGTTTATAGTCAACTTAGTAATAAAAGGTCTGCCAAATGTATTTTGTGTAATTATATAAAACCATTAAAACTTTCAAATAATTATGGCAGTGATATGGGTCTTTTCAAGTAAAATTTATACAACTTCCCATTCACAAAATAAGATAACTAAATGGTAGGCTAGAAAGATGGTTTAATGGGTAAAGTTTTTGCTGCACAAGTTTTGTAACCAGCTTTCAGATCCACAAATCCCAATGTAAAACATAATTCATATGGCTTAAAAATATGCCAAAGCAGAAGGTCCTAAATTTGGATCCTGGATTGGTAGAGTCCTGCACTTCTGGCGCTGGTAGATGGAGCCCAGGAAGCCCCAAAGGAAAGAAAAAAGGAGGTAGAAACAATCCAAGATGATTCCTGTAGTCACTCTTGGACCTTCATAGGGACACAGTGTGCCCTCTGATGTACACACACACATGCGCGCGCATGCACACACACACACACACACACACACACAGTTTTGCTCAAAATAAATAAATAAAGTATAAAAGAAAAAAGAATATGTAATACCAGTGACTGTTTGGGAAATGGCAGGTGGATAGCCTAGAATCTCTAGAAGTTTCAAAATTAGCCAGTTAGGATTGATTACACAGCAGTGATGAAGAGACTTGGCCTCAAAAAAGTTGGAAATATAAGGAACAATACCTTAAAATCGTCTTCTCTTCTCCTCAAGCAAGTGTGTGTACACAATCACAAATACGCACTCATATGCTCACATATCATACATTTGCACTCAGTAAAAATATACAAACACAGGAACTCTCAGATCATAAACACACATATTCATGCACTTAAGTTCACTACCCACATTGCACATGTATACTAATGAATATTCACATACACTCACACATAATTCAAACATGACAGACACATATACTCACCCATCATACACCACTGACCATATATAAATTCACCATTCAACACATAAACAAAAAGGAAAAGAAATATAAGAGGAAAGTATCAGACATCCTTTCAAAATTTTCAAATGTAATAAACTTGTCTTTTCTCTGGCTTATAAGGGTTTAATTTATTTCTTTGAAGGAAATCAACACATAAATCAAATTTCCAGATTAAAAAGTTTAAACATATTCAGGATTTTCCAAGTCTTATATAAAAATAAATATTAAAATTTGGAGATAGCACTCATTGGGTCTAACAGTGTCTGTATACCAAACTGTTTCACAGAATGTTGGCAAAGAGCAACTGAAATGAGAGTAATACAATGAAAAGCCCTTAGAATTTTCAACAGTAACAGACACTTCTACAGTATTTTCTCCTAATACATTCTATGTTATTTAGTGCTTTTCACTCTTTTGTTACTGTTATCTGTAATCGTTCTAGATATTGCAATAAAAAGTTGTTTATAATCTGCAAAATTGATAAAGCAACTCAGAATATAGGATTTCTTATCTTCTACTCTTTTTATTTTACTTTGTGTATTTTGATTCTGTTTCGTTTTCTAAATATTTATAAATGATCTACAACATTCTTAGAACTTTGCTAAGTAAAAATGTTGTTGCTACTGCTAATTGAGTTGCTCATGATTCCACAGTTGAAGAGTGATCCTCTTCATGACTAAGGGTAGTGACTACAACAGACTGTGGGCATTCAACGATGATTTTATCCATGAGCCTGTGGGTATCAGCTCAGTTAATATTGTTATTTATTGTTAAAAACAGTAATGATTATTCTCCTGAATTCAAAGAGACTTAGAATATCTCATAGAGAAGATTAAAACTATCCTAATTTTTTGAAAGGATGACTAAGAAAACAAGTTTTCAAGTAACAGAGTTGTTTTAGTACAACCATTGTTCCTTCCTGTAGCCTGTGCACACATAACACAGGAACCTCAACCTGTGGAGAGATTATTTTCTTTCATGTCAAGAAGACACTCAGCCAAAGGATCCCATCCCTTTAAATGTGCTGGAGATGGCTGAGGAGAAGTTTTGCTCCAAGTTGGGTTTAATTTCATATATTGCTAATATATTTGTTAAATTCAAATGAAGAAAGTATATATGGAGGTAAAGAAATGAGAAGTCATGTTTACTTACAGTGTATTTCTAGCACCTGCATGGCTACCTGAGGGGTGGCATTAAGGGACTCATGGTCTACTCTGCAGATGACGGCCACTCCATCGTCACTCCGGTCCACTCGGAAATCCAGTGTGCTGCTGACTGTGAATGTCTTCCGATTTGCATCCTCCTCTTTCAAATACTTTACATCTGAAAATAAAGGATATGCAGATAAATTCTGTGACATGCTTCATACCCAGCTCATATCGCTCATGAAAGATACCAAAATCAACTTAACGTTATCAAAAGCAATTTAATATTAGTCAGCGGTAAAACTAGGTAACTTTTTAAAAGAAATTGTGTACACTGATGACTGTGTATATACACTTTGAGGCAAGCACATAATTATATCATTACTCATGAAAGATACCAAAAGCACTTAATATTAGTAAGTGATAAAACTAGGTAACATTTTTTGAAATTATATACACTGGTTACTGTGTATATACTTTGAGGTGAGCATGCAATTTGTTTGGCGCTTAAAATATTTAATTTTATAGAAGTACATCTTCAAAAATAAAGTTCTAAAGACCTGACTTCGAGTGTGAAATCTAAGGCTTTTTTTGTTTTAAATTTAACATAGATTATAATTAGGTTCAAAATATTTTTGTACTCCATCTGAAAAACACAGGCCTATGTACAAAAGTAATCTCCCTTCAAGCTAGTACCCAAGACTCACTAAAATGTGCTGTCATTCCTTTATAAGCACAGTTGTATAGAGTAAATGCATAGCTACCTGATTATGTCTGGAAGACTGTGCAATGCATTTATGTTCTGATTTTAACCTGAATATTATGGGCCCTCCTTAAAATTGCTATAACATGTCTAGATGAAGGAAAGTTGCCATCTTCCTAAAGAACAGAAGGAGCAGTAGCATCTGAATATTGTGAATAGTTAAATATATATTTGCATTGAAATTTACATTGTGATAAATGCTCTTCCCTTGGCTGCTGGATCCATTTCAGTATAAATGAGAATACTTGCCTCAAGATGTGAATTCACTTATTGCTCCTTTTCTATGCCTTTTTTTTCCATTGCTAAATTGCACACTGAGGGATTATTTTATTCTGTGTGAAAAAGAGGGCAATATTTTCATTTAATTTGTAATTTCCAGAGTCTGAAGGAGTGGATACGAAGAGGGCAATTTTAAGAGATTAGAAATCAAAATGATAGGCTAAGGTTAAGACACCATTAAAATAAGATCTTGAATGCAGTTGAGAGGAAAATGTTCTCAGGCTTCTCATACTCTCTCTATTTTATTATTTTCCATCACTCAGTGTCCAGTAAGTGGAGGTGCTGTCTGAAATTGAGCTCTTTCACTGTAACTGCACAAGCAATTACCATTTCACCATAATTTGCATGAAAACATTTAAATATGTTAATGGACACAAATATCGAAGTTTATTTTATCCCCTTTTCCAATTTCTGCAAAGTTTTAGTTTTAAAATAACATGGGGTGATCTTCATGCACTGTCCATTGAGTTTTACATAATTCTAGGGATATACTACTTTATTGTTTTGATCAATTTTTAAATGAAAAAATGTATTTATTAAATGGCAAAGCAAAATACTGTTGTAAATCTGGTTGTTGGAAATATATTTTTAACTGAATTTATATATTATGGAAAAGCTTTTTGGTTTTTGACTAAAAACCATTTAGAGATCTTAGTTGAGTTTGGAGAGCAAGACAACCTCTAAATTTAGAATTGGCCCAACTATTTTTTAACTATAATTTTAGAGAAAAGCAGAAGAATTACTTCTCATAATTGTGATTTATGTGCCATATGATATTGTTTCTAATGTGACATCAATAACTGAAATTACTACATGAAAAGATTACACTTTATATAAAATATAAGGAAAGATGAAAAGACTACCTGAAGATCAAATTATGTCAGAATAGCACAAAATATTTGTGAGTCTTCTTTGTTTTTAATGTCAGAGATTTCTATGTAAATATCACTTCCCTTTCAGACTTTGTTTTCCTTCCTGTGTGTTTATGTACAGTGGAAACTTGTTCCTAGCTCTGTGACAATGAGAGAACTGAGGGATGTCCACGAGCTAATTTACAGAAACATTACACAATTAATGAAAAATTATTCTTAAATGTGGTTGCTGTTTAATTTTTAAGATAATTTTACTGATTTGTTCTTTTCAAAGCACTTTAATTTTGTTTCCAATAACAGCTGCACTTCAGAAAACTCACACATCTGCTTCCCTAGTCAGTTTCCTTCACAGCAGTAGCATTAATGCCATGTTAATTTGGACACACAATACTCGAGTCCAATTGTATATAACATTAAATTTTAATGAGAATCATAAAATAAACAACGATATAATTTGATACTTTCAATAAGCCTATTTGACAACTGTTGATGTTATTAGAGGTCATAAGATGAGCAGGAAAGAAAGCACATACATGAACAAATCATACATTATCCTGTATTTGATGTTGAAAGTCTCAAAACAGACAAGATAGAGTTAGCTAAAATGCATTTCTATTTTCTTCTTTAATCACTCAGGGGAATAGAATGATGACAATAGTAACTTTCATCGTTGCATAGCTTCTTCTATTTTTATGTGTACTTTTTCTACATTCTCCTTCTTGTTCTCAGAGTTTTGATTCAATTTGGCATTTTCAGATAGATTACATTGTGGTCAACAGCATCCTGTCTCAAGATAGAGTGTCCATGGCACTGACCTTCATATCATGACAATCATTCTCATTTCACAAAGTGTGGATGGGACCTGAGGATCTTCTGAATGACCTGCAGGCCACTTGAGAAAATCAAAGAAAGAGAGACAACTTGGCATCTCACATTATATAACCAGAGGTTTACTTTTCATGTTTATCTTTCTTTTTAATTATGTTTCATAAGCTTCTCTCATTCTCTCTCTGTCTGTCTCTCTCTCTCTCTAGAGTGTGTGTGTATGAATGTATCTACTCTGAGTTCTAAATGTACTTATAAATCTTTTATGTGTCTCACAATATGTACATACATCATTTAAATATCACTAAATATATCTCCATACATATATATAAATCTGTAAAGTTAAATGTATATAGATGTAAGATGATACAAAATGTGACTACTTTAATGTCTAATCAAAGTTAGATATTGAGAATAAGAAGAAATTTGGAGAATTTGTGGAATTTCCTTCTTACTCCTTTCATCAATCTTCCATCTTCTCATTGTAGTCTTGGGAGTAGTTAAACATGTTTTTAAAATAAGAAGAAAAATATTTGCTTTTGTAGATGGTATGGAAAACATGCATGTTTTTCTGAGCATCCACTAAGGATATGGGATTTTCTGGTATATCAAGTTGTAAAAACAAATATTTAGTCAGGATTAGTTCATTTCAAAGTATGTTGATTTTTCCTCAAAAATAAAAGGTATGAGTATTGAGGGTAGATAAAGAGGCACAAATTTGACAATTTGATATCCTATCTCATTATGAATCTGAACTTTTCTTCCTTTTTCTTGTGTGTGTGTGTGTGTGTGTGTGTGTGTGTGTGTGTGTGTGTGTGTGTTTGTAGCAGTGTATACATGTTTGATGCATGTTGGAATGTGTGTGTGTGTGCATATGCTTATGGATGCATGTACACAGTAAGTATGTGTGCATAGAATCAAAGTAGCCATCAGTTGTCATCCTTGATTGTTGTTCCTTTCATTTTGTATTGACACAGACTTTCTCAATTGATGTGAGAATTCTTAGGTTGGCTGGTTGTCATAGTTAGGCACAGGTGTCAACTTGACTGTTAAGGTTTTGAGCTCCGGACATATTTGTAGAAAATTAATGGTTTAGTTAAGCCCACAGCAAAACTGCAAGAGATTGTCTAGCTGATGGGGAAGGTCCAGCCCATGGTGGGTGGGTGTAGGCTCTGTAATAAAATACCAAGGACTGATTTAGAAAGTCACCATCCTTGTGTACATTTGGCCAGACATGCTGGTAAGGATCATCCCTATCTCAGCCATTTTGTGGTGATGGTTTGGCCAGTTCCCTTGTCCCTGGTGTTTGTGCATGCTCTTCTGTCAAGCTGGACTACAGACTGTACCTGGTCTAGCTTAAGAAAGTAAACTCCTTGTTTCCTTAAGCTGTTTGATGGTCATTTATCAGCAACCATGCAGGTGAACTGCAATCCTGGTCTAGTTAGTTGGCATGCCCTGGGGATTCCCTGTGTCTGTCTTCCAAGTGCTGGGAATAATTGAAACAACTGCATTGTTTTCAAATATGCCTAATCATCCAAATTTTGGCCCCCATGCTTGAAACATCAAGTATTATAACCTCACAGCCTTTTCTGTATGCCAGCCACATATCAGAATTTTTCCATAATAACTTTTTTATGATGAGCCAAAGAGAAAATGTCTTAAATGTGCTTCTTCCCAGATATTGCTTACATCTTGGTAAATATGAGGCTTGTGCTAATTATATTTATGAAACCAATTGTAAATCATCCTTTAATTGAAATGTTAGATCTTCTGACTCACTAGGTATTTAGTGAGAAAGAATAACAGAAGTGGGAACTAGATTGCTTGAGTTACAAAATACATACACTTGAAACATTTAGTTAGGCTGTCTACAAAACAAAACAAATCATTCAGTCTTTAATGATTTCAACTTTCAATAAAATGCCAGTTTTCAGAGATATCTGCATTTTCACCTTCTTGCCTCTGTCTGCTTTCTGACCACTCACATTGGAGTTTTAGAGAGAAATCCTCTCCTGTGAAGTTTCCAGAAAAGTAGCCTTGTTTCCACAGTGGCTGAAGCACACTTTGTGCAACCTTCTCTAAACTATTCTGCTTTTGATACCATTTAGAGAGACTTGAAAAGCAGATACTTCGACTTCTGTGTAGAGAATTCATTTTCCTCCATTCTGAAGTAGTCTTTCATTCTAGCCAGGCACCTGGAGAGGGCCGGTAATTTTTTTTAATCTATTGCAACGCTAATAGGTCACACTGGGAATAGGGTGGGTCTCAGGAAGAGACTCTCTACATTGAAAATGCCATCCTTCCTTTCAGAGACATCACATGGAGTTTTAGGATCTGCAGGGTCATAACATCTTTGAGCTTTAAGTTCCCTGGCCTTGAACAAAGCAGCAGTGTCTCAGTATGAAGTTCATGTATTAACACATACTTAATAATTGGATTTTATTAAAATTTTCACAGGCAATGTTTGTAACAGCTATTTTTTGATAGAGTAGATGATACTCTGTTAGTGAGAAAAGTTGAGAAATAACATAAAACTTTGTCACAGCTCCCACTGCTGTTGGACACCTGTCAATAAACTGGGTACATTCCCTCTGCAGTATAAAATAAGATTACACTTTACATGAGACTTGGCTTTGTTGTCCAGAATGAAAAGTCAGATTTCTTCAGAGTCTAGCATGTGTAAATAGTGTTTAACAGAGGTTCCACACATCCTGTTTCTAAAAATAAAGACATTAATAAGAGAGGAAGCAAAACTCAATTTTAATTGACATAAAAATAAGTAGTCAAATGGCATGGAAAACATTTTTAAGCCAGAAATGTAAACAGTTGTTTATATTTTCTATGTAAACCTACTGTATAAATATATTAGTAAAAATATTTAAATAATCCTTTTTTTATTTAAAGGAGGAGAGAGAGAGAGACAGAGACAGAGACAGAGACAGAGACAGACAGAGAGAGAGACAGAGAAGAGTACTTGTGCTGCAATGCATTGCAGGTGTGGAGGTCTGAGGGAAATTTAAGGATGTCAGATCTTTCTACCTTGTGGTTTCAAACTCAGGTGACCAGGTTTGAAAGTAGGAATTTTCACCCATTGCATACTGGCTTATTATTTTTGTAGGTCTTATTCAAAGATTTTTTGTATAGCTTTTTTTTTAATGTTCTAGCATAGCTTTGATTCTTGTATTTGCCTTAAAATTTCACAGTTCAAACCCAGTGAGCCTTGTCTGAATAGAATTTCTAAGTCTTTCAACCACTTTTTTCTTAGTCCTTGAAGAAGTTTTCAAAACAAATTCCTATGGAAAATTCTCCCAGTGTATTAGCAATCCTTTGTGCCTCTCAGATCTCAGGGAAGTGGACTTTCTAAATTTCTCATCATATTAAACTTATACCCAACCACAATACTGGTTTTTGAAAAAGTACTAAGTGGTTGGTCCTGCCAATGATTGGCAAGACAAAATAATGCTGTTCTCTTGCTCAAAATATAATCAGAAAAGTCAACCCTTATTAAAAAGAAAATCTCAAAGTTTCAGGAGATCCTTTCTCTAAATATTCTGAAACTTCTCTTTTAGTTTAATTAGACAAGAAGGATGTTTTTTTAAACCATTTTTGTCAAGGTTCACTTCAGTGTTATATATAGCTACCATGTTTATATATGTGGACTCAGAAATTGGTTTTCCTTATACCATTGCCTTTTAATTGTAAACCTCTCTCCTACACAATTTGTTTCCTAGGCATTAATTGTACATAGTTTGTCATGTTCACTAGCATGTCATTAAAGTTAGCTATGATTATCACTGTAGAGCACCTGACCCAAGACAATTTAATATTCAGAAGGCAAGTATGAAACCATATTATTAAACATAAACCATGTTAACAAAGGTGGGAATTTTGTCTGTCATATTGACACTTCAGATTTGAGTCTCTGGTCACACCTATGAATAATGATGAAGATAATTCCGTAAGAGATGATCTTGATGGCTTTGACTGACGTGGGAAAGTCTGCCCTATGTAGGCAGGACCATTGCCTGGACAAATGGATAAGACGGAGCGAGCCGATTAGAAATTTTGTTAACCCAAAAAACTAAAAAAACATTTGTGCAGCTGGTTCCACTTCTTCTCTGCTCTTGTTATAGATGTGGAGTGGCCAGTACTCTAACTTCCATACATCAAGGTAATGGTATCCTGTAATCAGGATCATGAATTAAAAAAAAAAAACAAACTAGTTTTCTTAAATTGCTTAGGTCATGTATTTAGTATAGCAATGGGAAAAGGAAACTAAGACAGGAAATTAGCTAGATACAGATTGCCTATTCCCAGACCCCTTAACATGCATCACACAACTTAGGGAGTTCATGAAAACATCAAAAACACATGCTTGAGCAGATATACACCCACCTCCGTAGAGGCTTTGCTATTTTAATCCAATCAATGAAAATGCATTCTATGAGAAGTAAAGAAAATAGAGGGAGAAGTCATTTTCTGATTAACTCCTTTATGCTATAGAGCAGCTATAGTGAATCTCGCAATCATCAAATAAAAGCTAGCACATGAAGAGGAAACTTTCACTTGCAATCTCATCTGAGGAAAGATTTCATAGATTTTTTTTGTACCCTGTTTTCCTGATTAAATACGAAAAGTTATACTTTCAGACTGGAAAATATAGAAAGTCTCTTATTATCAGTTTGATGTCTTAGAGTAGACCATGCAAATGTCTATATTAGAATGCATTTTTCTCTGTATTGATAAACTCAAAATATATTTCCATTTCATTGCAAGCCTCCAAATGAAAATATACACTGGGAAAAGATTTATAAGTTATTCACTGGAAACCATCTTATAAGTGTCTATGAATTTGAGAAAACTTATAAGCAGCACAGTACTGGGCCTTATTTAAAATATCTACTATGGTAAGAATCTCCATACACCCTACATATTTCATGTAATATTACTGCATTAAGAGCACAGAAGAATAACCAAGAAACTTATTGTCTACCTATTGTAAAATTGAAATATTAAAATCACTAAGCAATTTGCAATTAAAGAAAGTTAGCTTTAAGAATACTTACAATTTTTGCATATGTAGCATTTACTATGAGCATTTGTCTTGGTTGTTTTTACAAAGGCATTTTATTTTCTGAGGAAAGTAAAATTTAAAACTGCGCTGACCCCTGAGATTTTCAAAGGTTCATTATAGTTCCTAGATTTATAAACTAAGTAACAGATTGAAATTTGAATTTTGTTACCTCCTTTCTCTGTTCTGAATTTGTCTTTTTCTTTCCATGTCCTCACCTTTACTTTGCTGGTTCTTTAGACATTCCTAATTGCTAGACTTTCTTATAATTTGCACAGGCAGAGTCTGGGATGCTGCCCAGAATACCAAACATCCTTTAATAAGTATGCTTTGCATTAATTAAAATAATGGCCAAAATACTCTTAGGCAATGAGTCTCTTCTCTTGAATCCAGGAGGCTCACTCAGCTAGTATGCTTTGGAAGCAGCTGTCTATTGTGTCTACAATAGATCTCTTTTAAAATTCTTGTATTGCTTTCCTGAAGAATCTGACGATGTCATTAGTTCACACTCTTGGATATGTGAATTGTTGGTATTCTGGTAAAGCACAGAAGTCAGAGATAAATAATTAAATATTGACATTTCTGCTGGTTGAAACAATAAGCAATTTCTATGGGACACAGTTCTGTTTTATGCTTTTCTCCAGTTACTGTTGGTTAATATGTGCAATTTACCTTCCATTTAGAACATTGTGAAGGCTGAATTTTATCTACCCCTCTTTTATTTCCTGTAATGACTGCTAATGCTATTGCTTCTTCTAAGAGACACAGTAGTAATACCGGGCTTGCATTTATGTTCGATTATTCTTTCATCATCACTGTAAGTTACTGGGCAGCAACATAAAGTTTTTCAAGCCTCATGATTTGAGTTGAGTTGACAGAAACTATGTAATAATGGATGGAAACGACTGACACCTTAGAATTGCCCTGTGACCTGCACATGCTCTTAGAGCTACCATGATAATGAAATACACTTTCTACAAAAAGATCTTGCGATTACCTTCACAATTTGGTTAGCAATTATTTTCAGTTGAATCTTAATTAAAAAAAAATCTTCACTTTCTGTGTGTCTGAGTCATGTATTCATTAGCATTGTACATAAAGAAAAAGTAAACAAAAGATAATAGTAAATAATTTTGTGATTATAAATTAGTATAAGCACTTTTGAAAAATAGCTGGGCATCTTTTTATAAAGGTAAATAGGTATATCAAATGAAAAATTATGATACAATTTTATAAATTTGTTTCAATATATTATTTACTCATTTAATTATTAATATTAATTTATCACTGATTTAGAAAGAGAGATAAAAATAAAAGTGAGTTCTCAGTGTCTGGAGATCAAAGGGCAACTTTCTGAAGCTGGTTTGTTCCTCTGCACAAACTAAATTACACAACTCCTATCCTCTAGCTTGAACAAAGTTGCCTTTATCTATTAGCCATCTTGCTGGCCTGTATTGTCTAAATTTATGTAATGATACTTTAATTAATCTCTGTAGACTCACTTGAAATGAATCAGTCCTTATTTATTCTTTATCTTCTTCCAAAAAGTCACTATCTCTGGTTTTACATGGTGATAAATTCATTCTGATAAATGTATTCTTTTCAAAATAACCGATCATCAATGACTCATTATGTTAAACCAGTTCAAATTGAGTGTAAATATATATATATATAATCTACAATTTCACAAGGTTAATTTCATATTGTTGATTAAAAAGTGAAGAGATGAGAAGAAAATAATCATATATCCAAAGAATATTATTAAGATGCAGATTAAAGGATAGCTTTTAGAAACATTCTAAAAGTATGCTTTGATTCAATTTTAGATAATGCCCCTCTAACAACAAACTTAAGAAGTACAAAGAAAATGAAAGGGTTTTATTTAAACAGTGTATTTAGGGTCACTACCCACACCTTCCAGAAAAAAAAAAAAAAAACAAAAAAACTCTTAATACTGATTGCTAGCTGTAAGCCTTGGACTTAAAAACTTTCTTGTCCACAAAAACCATCAATGGCACTTAAGAAATAAAAGAAATTTTAATTTAGTCAGTTTTGGGCCAGAAATACTTGATATTTTTTAAAGTACTATGAGGATATATTTGAATCCATTTGGCTAATAGAATCTTTTCTCAGGAACTCAACATTAAAAAAAAAGTATTGTGGGCTGGAGAGGTGGCTCAGGGGTTAAGCCTCCGCCTTGCAGGCGGAAGGTCCTGAGTTCGGATCCCAGAACCCACGTATAGACACCAGGCAGAAGCGGGGACAGCCTGCGCTTCTGGTCCTGGTAGGGCGGAGCCTGTGAATCCCGGGGCAGAAGGAGCTGGAGGCTTCCATGGTGGTTCGCGAATTCGTCCGTGGTTCTACACATACACATACACATACACAGACACAGACACAGACACGCACCCACACACACACGCGTGCGTGTGTGCCCATACACACGCATATGCACACAGTTGAATAAATAATAATAAAAAAATTTTAAAAAAATTAAAAAAATATTGTTTGGGCTGGTACAAAGGCTAATGGGTAAGTGCTTGCCTTGAAAGTGTGAGGTCTGGAAGTAAGTTTTCCAGATCCCAAATAAAAGCAAGGTAAGCATAGCTGCAACCTGTAACCCCAGCAGTAAAATATCAGAAATATCTCCAGAAAAGTGGCTAAATAATCTTCCAGTCTGTGAGATCTGGGTTCAGTTGACAGACTGTTTCCATAATTATTTTACATTTAGACAACTGAAATTAGCTGTTGTTCTCTTTGGCTCTGTTCAAACAGATATGCCACACTTTCTTCAGGCTTCATGGTCAACTATTTGAAATACATGGGAGATAATCAAAAATGTCATTTGCAGAGTAATGGCAATGTGTTGGGTGCTGACAAACTTCAAGGAACTATGACAAATCAGAATATGATACATACACAATTCAATAAATTCAGGCTTAATATTTTAACTATGACTATGTTCTAATATTTTCTTACTTTCAAGGAGCAAAGTTCATTGTCCAAGAGTCTTGGGTATCTGATGTTCGCAATTCAGTTTTCAAAATCCTTCACATAGAATTAACCTTGTCTCGTGAATCTGTACTGAGGTAGAATTATTCTTTTGTCAGCTCTTACCTCACCACCACATTTGTTCATGCTTGAAGGAGAGCCAGATAGTCTTCTAGCCTTTTCATTTCTCCCTCAATTTCAAGTCTTACTAGAATTTCCAGTCTTTATCAGGTGAGTGGCAATGCAAAAACCTTTCTGTCCTTGTACATGTTTCCTGTATTGCAGGAATATACCTAAAAGGCTATAAGATCACTGGATTCACACAAAGCTCACCTGCTATCACATCCCTGCTATGGTTTAGGCTGTCAAGTAGACTTTATCCTGGTATTCTGCTCATTAAATCATGGTCTTTCCTGGGATTCCAGATCTTAGATGAACTTTATAGGCCTCCTGAAGTTCTTTGGTCATTGCAAATTATTTTACACAGACTGTATGTCTGAGACCCTTTCTTGCACAGTCATGAAGAGACTATTTTTGCTCCTAGAGATCATCTGCAATCTTCTACCATAAACATTTTAAACAACTATTATTTTTTTTCTTCCAGACCAGGAAGAGAATGTCTCATTTACCTATGGTGAGTGCAGGAGAGAAATATAAAAGGGAAAATATTAGAAAGGCATTCTTAAGCCTGAGAAACTTCTGGCAGGCAATAAAAATGCCCACTCCTCTACCATTCCCTGGAACTCCCCTCTGGAATGCCATTTGGCCAGAGGACCTACAAGAAGCTTGCATTGCCATTTGGCCAGAAGTTCTGCAAGATAAGTCTCCATGCTCAAAAGACTGTAACACACTGCCTGCTAAACTGCTTTGCTGGAGCCAATGATTCAACTGGTAGATATGCACCCAAGAAGGGGGGGCTTGCAACTTCCTTTGTCCCTTGTGTATAAAAACTGTGGAGAGACAGAATTTATTGCTGCACACACACCACCCTGCCCATGTGTGTAAGCCCTTGTGTCAGCCTCTCTCCATCTCTCCTCTCTCTCCCTTCTCTCTCTTTCTAATAAAGGCTCTCAGTTATTAATTTTAAATATTTTTCTATGGTGAATCTTTGGATGACCCCTAAATCCATAACAGCAAATTTATTGTGTCAGAGCCACTTTGGATAATGTACGTTTAATTAATGCAGAAGTGATCCATCCTTACATCTGTAAGATCTGTTTGTCATATAAAGTTACATCGTCAAGACAATCACTTGACTTAGCACTCATGGTTCCCTTTCTCCATTTACAGGGGATGGCTCATATAAACAACAGGGTCATTTCAGGCTGTGACATCATTCTGCTTAATACATGAAGGGGAAACTTAGTCATCTCAAAATCTGGTAACAAGGAAATCTCAAACTCCAAAGTTCCCAAATAAGTAGATGTGGAATGAGAATATTAATATAGCTCTCCGGGCTCCCAGGGTGCTAAAAGCATTAGCTAGGCACCATTTATTCATACATATTATTGTTAAATTTATCAATAAATTGTTCAATGTTTGGCTTTTCCCATATAGAATGACTGGTCTGTGCTTGTGCGATGATGTAGTCAGATCATATATTTTATGTCATGCTATATGTCCATCATTACTTGTATGTTTCTTGAAAGGATATTTTTATTCTTTTTGTATTTATAGTTTTAATTTATGGATAGATACAAGTCACAAGTCATTATTGGCTGAATAAAGATATAACAGTAAAAAAGCTAAAAGTCTAAATGTATTTCAAGATTCTTTGAATTTGAAAGCAATTTTTATGTAGTCACCCATATTCACACAATACCAACAACAATTTTAGCTAAGCATTATGATAATGTAGCAGATGAGAAATCTAAGAAATTGGAAATATTTATATCTCCATGTATTACAGAAGATAGTTGATATTCTCCACGTAATATTTTCTATTATCATAGTGTCTTCAAATATGCCTTTCAGCATCTTTCAAACACTGAGCACAATGCTAGAAATTCCTATTCCCAGATTGTACTTACTTACTCAGTCAGAATACCTAGGGCCAGAGCCCTGTAATCTGAAATATAATCTGCATTACATAAGATGATGATGCCTGTTAGGATTGGAAAATAGTAAACTCCTTCTCCCTGCTTTTTCAAAATATTTACCCAAATACATTAGGATAAATTTCATATCTAGTATTTTGGGAAGATTCCAGAAACCAAAAAACGTTTAAGATTTTTATAGACATCTCTTCTCATAAGAAATGCTTACTAGGAATAATTATAAGTAATAATCATAAAGCCATCTTAAACACCTCCAAGTTCAAGCTGTTTGTTTCTTCATTTCTATTTCATTCATGCAACCTGGTATATTATGAAATTGGGAGCCATTTAAAGTTTTCTTCTTTTACTGAATTAGGTTTGAATTGCATTGGATCAGCCTCACTTTGCCGTTGCTTTGCAATAGGGAACTTTTATGCTAAAAGTGTCAAGTGGCAGTGCAGGAGTAGTGGAGAAGAGGTCCTGCAAGAGGGGATGGACCCCTCCTTTCAGTGTGAAGTGACTGCTAAAGGAACATTCATAGCATAAAAGACATGATGTGTAATATCCAGGAAATAATAGGTAAAGTGAATTCTCATTCTAGGCAGACTACTTCACTTATTTACATAAACATCTATAAAAATCAAGTTTACACCACTCAGGAAGTTCACCATCTGGTTTAGAAGAAAAATGACTTGAACATGCAGAAGAGTTATAAACAAATAAAAAGATATAGATGAATAAAAGTGTAGGGATAATAAATGCTCACATAGGCATACTTTGGAGACTTCAAACAGAATAGAACCATTCTTCATTTGCTTTTGTCCATTTTTTTAATCTCCAGCCATATGACAGTATACTCTATTGTTCACAGGATCAAACATTGCACATTTTTTCAATATATCAGTAATGACTGCACATCCCTCCAAATAGTATTTAGTATTCATAGAAAAGGCCAGATTTTTCAAAAATCAAGTTCTTTCATACAAATTTCACACAAGTGGTCACCAACACAAACATAAACCAAAACATTCATAGCATAAAAGACATGATGTGTAATGATTTGTTGTCCAAATGATTTCTTTTAAGCTAGAGAAAGTGAATTTTAAGTTTATGTTTCAGCTGTAATAAGATATGCTCAGCAGGAATGTGACCTGTCATGGTTTGAAAAGTGAGTTGTACCCCAAAGACTTATGGGATTAAATATTCAGTTGTTTGGGAAGCTCAAGGCACCTTTAGGAGGTGACTCCTTGATGAAGGTAGTCACAGGGCATGGGCCATGAGGTTGCTTAGCCCCACCCCACTTCCAAGAGATACAGGCTTTTGCATTTGTCAGCTTTACAGCTTGCAGCCCTATTATGGACATGCTTTAGGTTGCCTTCAGCTTCTGCCAGCTAGCAATACCTTTCCCACCATATTGAACTGTATCTCCCTTCTGGAACCGCAAGCTCAATAAATCTCCCCTTTTCTTCCCTTAAGTTGTTTGACCCTCAGTGTCATCTCAACAGCACAGAGAGTAACTACTACTTGATCAGAACAAATTCTTGTCAGGGTAAGATAACTCTGAGGCAGAATGGAAGATCCACTTAAGAGAACTCAAACTAGGTCCAAAAATATCTATCAAACACATCCTAGAGGCAGAAATATGATAGTACCTAGATCCTGTTAAAATTCAAGGCTCAGATTACTAGGTAATCTAAATTTAATTTTGAATTGCAGGGTGTCCAATCTATTTCATGTGTCGAAGTTTCTCAAAAATTGTCAAATTGGTTAAGAAAACAAGGTAACAGAGATGGGGTAAATCTGAACTCAGGTGGTAACTGGGTGGAGGGCATGTGGATGAGGGAACTTAGAAGTAGGTGAACCTCAGGGATATTATTATTTACCCTGGATCTGATAAGGGTAAGAGAGAAGGGACTGTCGGAAAGAATTCCAGGTTTAGGGTGTCATTACTACGCGTGTGTTAAAAACACTCAAAAAAATGAGTAGAATGGAATTTACACAGTCATACAGCCTGGAAACGGTCTCTTTTCTAATATGTTGTACTAGGTTTAGTATGTTAATTCTGATCTAATAACTTTACTTAAGTTTTACCTTTGATTTCTTTGTCGTTTTTAAACCATCTTATGTCAGCCGCAGGTTTACTGCCAGATGTCTTGCAAGTTAGCTGCATCAAGTCTCCCTCCATAACTGGTGAGGAAAATCCACTAATCTGAGGCTTCTCAGGAACACCTAAAAGTTAAACAAATGAGGGCAATGAATGTCAGTGTCCAATGATGCCATATACACCTGGTTACCATCAGATAAACCAAGTCAGAAATGTATGTCTGAATGCACAGTACTGAGAAAGATTTTACAATGAAGAGCTCAAAATGGTCCTTAAAATCCAAATGAAATTTTCATCTGCAAGGTCACTCTTTAGGCAGTAAAAACATCACATATATTATAATTTACTTGTATAGTAATTTAGAATGATAGATCATACTCACAGAAAAGTTTATAAACCATACTGATTTTGTTAGCCCTGTGATTTGACTAAAGTAGCATTTTTTCCTTGCTAATGTTATATAATTCCTAAGCCTAGAAAGGGTATTATTATACAAGGTATAATTTTTCCAAGGAAATTAATTCATCAGTGATTTCAATTACACTCACTTCTTTGAATTTTTCAAAATAAAGAATGTCTCTATTTTTTTGAAATAATGACATGAAAATGTGTTTTGAGACTCATGACACATTACCTTTAATGCTGACCTCTTACTTTTTCAGTTGCACATCACCTTAACACAATTAGCACATTTAAAGTATATGGGTGACTTAAAAATCAAACCTAACACAATTTCTATGCTAGGTTTTTTAATCATTTTTAAGAGAGTTCAATAAAATAACATGTAACATTATTTGTAATAAAGATACAATAAAACTTTCTTATTGTGTCATTATTTCAATTTTTGAGATTAAAGTAAGAACATTGGACAGTTTAGCATAAGAAATAAAAAGTAAAAGAAGAAACTAAAATGAGAAGTCAAAAATCTTCTTTTATTAACTAGATAGTTGGCTTTGTCTGTGTTTGTCTCTGTACTAATTTCCTTTTTTTGTTTCAATAGCTGTCACACCACTTTTCAATGAACTGAATCCAGCGGTCATTTATTCTTTGAGGCAGAAGTTGGCTCTCCACAGAGCAATACATTAACCTTAGGCAATTGTTATCTTGGAACACTCCATTTTGGTGGGTATATTTTGTCCTTAATGGCACACTTGCAAAGGTTTTTATGAAATAGCTCCTGGGGGACTTGCTGTGAACCATATTTCATATCCTATGCACAAAACCAATACACTAGCCGGATTAACTTTAATATTCCCACCCAGAAGAATGCTATGCACTAGCTATTTTAAATGCAATATTGTGCTTTTATCTATCTAAAAAAGAAGAAAAGCTCGGGGCTAAAAAAATCAATCTTTCAACTCCTCAAACTTGTTCAGTACACAGGTGTATCTCAATGAACTGCAGCAGCTTCTGCTGATTGGGGCGTTGACGTCTGTGGAGTCATTGAGCTCTGAGCGACGGTTTTATTTCCTTCAAATCTCTATGAATGTATTGCTTTTTTATGTCACTTTAACCTTTGGGAAAATGGCCCGATACTTAGAGAATAAAAGCACAAGGAAGCTACAAGCTGCATGCACAAGTGACATTATGTACTTCATTTAAGAGTCCAGAAAATACAAATCTAAAAGAAAAAAGAGACACATGGAAATGTCAGGCCCATTCAAATTCGCTACAGTTACAAAATGAGGTCACTCTTGAAAGCCACAGGTCCTTAGGAAAGGCTTCCACCAGGTGGCTTACAGGAAAATACTAAGGTACAACCATGGCACATGAGTTAAACTCGTATTGCTTATATTCTGTCCAGTCATACAAGGATCAGAGTCAAACAACACACAGATAATTTCAAAATAGCATTAACTGAAAATCTAAAATACTATTATGCCTAAAGCACAAAAGGGCTCATGACTTCTGCCATTCATAGAGATCTCAGTATCTCCCTTTGTCCATTTATATAATGAAAACACCCATGACTGTTAAATGTCTTTTGTGATGCACCAAAAATTATGTTTATTAATGTAATTTCATTTTCATTATCTACTGGACTTTACTGCAGCAGCCTACCTCAAATGGGGTTGTGATTATGTGGTGCTAGTCCTACACACTTACCCAGAACAGTGAGATATGCCTTGGAAGTCTTGACAGGCATTGTAAACAAGGAGCAGGTGTATTGTCCTTCATCAGAGAGAGAAACATCACTGACACTGATGCTTAGTTCATGCCAGGAAGCACGAACCAGCTCGATCCTGTTGTCCCTTAATGCTGGGAAGAGAAAACATTGACAATGTAAAAAATAACATCATGAACATTGAATACTTTCCGATGATGGATTTGGAACACAATAAAATTGACATTTGATTTGACCAAGCATCAAATTCTTACTTGCGAAAACAATCTAAAGGAAGGTTTCAATATAATTTATCATGTTTTTAAAAATCAGAGCATACTAAGACACTTCTTAATGACCTCATAAATAAATCTAGTGCAATACTCTGCTTGCAGTAGAGATCAAAAGGATGGAAATAGCTTTCTTTTCTGAAATCTCTTATGGAATTCCTAGGTCAGGAGAGATTATGAAATTGATGGGTGGGTTTGCCTCTTTGTACAGATACATTTGGGGACTATGATTTTTCCAAGGTACAAATAAATAATACTGACATATTAAAAGCTCCCTAGCTGAGAGACACTTATGAATATTATTTAAACTTTAGTTGAATTTAGCTAGAATGTACCTCTAAGCTGCCTGCTGCTTTCAATTGCTTTGATTAGATGAAATACTGTGATAATATAATCTTACATTAAAATTACATTTTTGTACAGGAAACTTGTTTTCTTACTGACATGTTTATAATATAACAAAATCATGTTCCTCTTGACCCATTTTGTTGGGAAACAAAGGAAAATTTATCATTACATGCTTTATTAAGTATGGCAATGAAATCTAAAATCAAACAAGAGATAACAGCCTTCTCTGAAAGAAAGAAGGAACAGCAATTATGGATACCATGACTTGAATAATATCACAGTGTTCAGCCTGATGTCCTACAACCATCTTCCAAAGGAGGCCATAGGACTCTTCAGGATGGAGTGTGAATGAGGTATTCTACAAGGATTTTGTCACATACTCCTATGTTCTCTAGACCCACAGGAAGCCTTTCCTTAGGGTGCTTCTCTTTCTTCTATGGTTTCATTAGCAAAAAGCTGGTAATCAAATAGGACCAAAAAGTCTGTGAAAGTCAAAACTGTTCTGAGAAGCACAATCTCTGACATCAAGTTGTTACTTTTGTATTAATCCTAAACAAGATGAACACCTCCTAGATGAGATTTTTCATTCTAAATAAAAACCAGTCCTGACATAATAGCCAAATTGTACAGGGTATATGAACATTTCAAAAGTCACTGGTCCTGGTGGTTAATACTGCTAATATGACAAGATCTTGAATCGCCTAGGATAAAGTTTCTGGGCATGATTCTGAGGGATTAGACAGGGCTACATGAGGTGAAGGGACACACCTTAAAAGTTGGAGGCACCATTCCAAGGTCTTGGTCCTAAACTAAACGGAAAGGAGGAATTGGTCTGAGCAATAGCATTCATCTGTGCTTCTTAATTATGGCAATGATATGACCATATGCCTCTTGTTTCTACTATACCTTCCTCGCCATGATGGACTTCATCCCTGGAAGTATAAGCTACAGAAATCCCTCCTGATTTTTTTCAGGAAATACTTGTTTTATTCAGAAGAAGGGAAACTAAGATGCTGTATCTAGCGTGTATCTAACCTGACACAGATAAATGTTAACCTTCCTTAAGCAGGAAATAAGTAATGAAAGACAGAATGTTGGAGTACCATAAAAAAGAATTATGTATGAATGCGATGGACTACCCCTCTCGTTCAGAGTTTCTAAACTTTATAGTGATTGAAATAAAAATTATAAATTTGAGTGATAATAGAGTTTACATAGAAAAGGACCACTCAGCACAAGTTAAGTAAATGAGGTCTGGCATGTTGGTAAATTTTCCTGAAGCAGTACAATCTTTCTATAAATACATTCATATATCATACACACACACATACATACATACACACACACACACACACACGAAGATATACAAAAACATAGCACAGTGGAATATCCAGAAAAAATCATTAGGAAAAGTAGCAAAACTCTAAAATGTCCTTCTCTGTAAATATTAAATTATAAACATAACATGTATAGATGACATGTATTTTTAAAAAAGTAACAAAATCCCTTCTATGATAGTGTACTGAATAAAACACATTATCCTTGAGTTCAGCTTCATTTCTCATAACATGGGTTAAAAATAGTACTTAAACTGTTTACTAAATTTTGAAAATGCATGCAGTTCTCTTTAGCTTAGATCATTTTGTGGAAATACTAAAACTCTATTTATCCAATGTACAAAATAGAAAACTTCCAAAATTAAATCATTTCCAGGAAATGGACTTTAAAATGCTCAATTAAAATACCAAACTCAAAACTGAAAGTTTGGGACTACAGAGGTAGCTCAGGGGTTAAGCCTCTGCCTTGTAGGTGGAAGGTTCGGAGTTCGGATCCTAGACCCCACGTATAGACGACGGGCGGATGTGGGGGCGGCCTGCGTTTCTGGTTCTGGTAGGGTGGAGCCTGTGAATCTTGGGGCCGAGTAAACAAGGAGAAGGCGGAGGTTCCCGAATTCGTCCGCGGTACTACACATACACACACAATCACACACACACACACACACACACACACACACAACGCATACACACACAAACAATAGAATAAAAAAAAATTAAAAAATTGTGAAAGTTCTAGAAGATAAAATTTATTAATTGAGTTTCACATTTCCATTGTCATTAGAAATGAATGATATCATATATTACTTTAATAATTTGAAGTAAATCTAGATGATAGCTTTTCATTTCAGGAATGATTAAGCCAATTCAACTTACCAAAATTTTTGTGTAAGATTCTCTGCTATTTCATTCGCTAAATGACATAGCTGCTAAAGAAATTTTTCAATAGAATGAATGTTTTAAACAAAAATCCTACCTCCACATTTTTAATCTTTTCTAGTCTACAAATACTTATGATGTCATGTACAGCTTACTTTCAAACGGCGTTTCAAATATGAAAGAATAAAGGAAGGCCAGCAGCAGTCCGGAGAGGATTGCACTGTAAGTGAATGGGTTCCCTGTGAACCCAAAGCTTGTCTCACTATCTCAGCACCCTGGGCCAGAGCTATCTGCACAGTAGGCATTCAGCAAGTGGCTATTGAACTGACAGTGAGAACTAAACTCTGCCTATATATGATAAGAACTGAGCAAAAAAGAACTGGACTAGGAAGTCCTCTTCAGTATGTCTCTGCAGGATTTCTCCATGGGAAAGAAGCTATTTTTTTTTTTTTTAAGTATTTCCCACTTAGGCATACTATTCATGGTAAGTAAAAATTTAGCCAGGTGAGAAAATATATGAATTGCCAAACAAGTGATATTTAATAAAAACTGTGCTAACTAATTAGAAACCACATAAATAATGAAAGTCCCATATAAATAATGAAAGAATTGCCTTGTCAGTTGCAGAATCTTCAGTTTTAAAAAGTTTCCTGTTGAAAATACAGGATGTTACCTCATATCCTTTTTAAAGTTAACTCAAACATGTTACTTAATACTAAACAGCCCACTAGGTAATAATTGAGGAACAGAAAGGAACATTCATAATAAAAGAATTACTCACCCATCACAAAGATAAAACAAACAAGTTAGTAGTTTAAATAAAGCATTGTGAGGTCATGCCATAACAGTGCCAGGTGCGGGCTGCAGATTGGTGGTACTACTGTGTAGCTGAGAACTCTGTGTTCTGGAGAACTCAGCTGTTGTTGAGAAAGTGCTCAACAATGCACAAGGATCTAATGAACTATGCCCCAAAATTAAATTTATAAGGAAAATAACAGAAAAATGCTAACTTTGCAAGCATTATCAAATTTTATTTTATATATAAATACATATTTATATATATATAAATGAGGGCTGCTTTTTTACCTTATTCATTGACAGAAGATGCTATGCAAGTATTAGAATATGAGCCTACACTGATAATTTTATGATTAAAAAAGAATATGTCAACTGTCGATATTTTGTTAAAGGATTCTATAATTTTACGTATTCATATTTTAGGAAATTCTTTATCTGAAGTGAATGTTACATAGTGAATTATTTGGTCATAATAATACATTATAATTAGTATATATGCACTAAAGAACGAACATAGCAAATTTTTCAAGAATATAATCAACTGCTAAAATTCTCAGCATTAATATAATTACTGTTATAAAACAAGTATCCTCTTCCATATCTTTGGATACTTGCCAATATAAATAGCTATGCATATTTAAAGTTAAAAATCTATTTAATATCTAATCAGGATAGTAGCTTAACACTCCAAGAACTCACACTTGGTATCTTGAAATATATGATGCCAAAGTATACTTCTAGATATTAGAGAAGTAAGATATATATGGAAATAGAGCCATTCGTATTCTTATTATGATGCAATTTTATTTGTTGATAACACCACAATCTGTCTTGATATATTAGCTTTTTTATTCCTCTCCACTAGAAACATGGAATTCCAAATGAAGCAGATGGAATAAAAGATCAATCCAGTGAATTCTTTTTCTGTTTTGTTCTTTTACATTCATACAGCATAAAACAATCTAAATCAATCTTCTGGAAAATTGGTAAAAACAACTATTGCTTCAGAAGTGTTATTTGGTAGACAAACTTTTAAGCTGTTTTGAATTCTGACTGAAATAACAGTAAAGAAGTTTTGAATAGAAGTATGAAAGGATGACTTAGGAGTAAATCTGAAAACTATGTATGAAGAAAGAAATTCAGCAGAGAATTCCTCCTTTTAAATTTCAGATTTTTCATATTGTAGATGTATGAAAGCCAAAAATGTCAGCACTCATTCCCATACTTATAATCTTTCACTGTGAAGCTTTACAAAAAAGTAACATGTTTACACACACAAAATGGACTGAACCTCAATAAAATGTGTTGAAAAGTGCAGTTTATTTGAAAAATGAAAATCAACTGATGCTATTTTCCATGTGGCTGGTATCTTGCCTTCGTTAAAAGACTTTCTTTCACTGCTGGCCACATGATCATCCTTAGAGGGGAAACCCCCACACCCCTACTCTCATTTGATTCTTAAAATTCTGAAAGTAATCACTGCTGAACCACAAAATTATTTCTACAGAAAACTTTCTTCCATAAAGCATGAGGCCAGAGATAAAAGTCCACTTTCCTAGTCTGTTCTCCAGCCCTCTTTAAAACAACTCCTAACCATTTCTTCAAATGTAGCACGCATGTTTTCTTTACCAAAAACGTATGTTCTTTCCTCAGATCCATGAATCATGCTTATCTTTCCAGTTAACTGACGTTTTCCTTTCTTGATAAATCCTTCCATATTGTCCACTTTAAACCATGATCGAGTCTTTCTTTGGGCTCCCACTGTCAGAATTATACAACAGAGGTCCCCTATCATTTCCTATGACAGTGAGAGATTCAAAATTAGCCTAATGTGGCTCACAAGTAGTGCTCAGATAGGCATCTTTTAAAACTTAATAGTACTGAAATCCCCCAGTACATCATAGCTGAATAGGAGACAACTTCCAACAGTCCAGTGCAATTAACATGATGCACTAAATATAATTCCCATTCTCTCCTTTTAATAAGTGAATGCATAAATAATTGACAAGACAGATGAGTAAATACAGGAGTAGTGTCATCTATGAATCACCTCACAGAGTGAGATAATAGAAAAAATACTAGAACAAATGACATATTGAAGTAAATGAAAAGAATTTCCCTTTCTCCCTTCAGGTGTTATGAGTGTTTTCTCACAGCAGTGGAAAGAGTAATTGCTTCATGAACCATCTCAGAAGTCTATTTTTTGTATATTTTAATATTTAAACATAATTCAAATTAATTACTGAGTAACTGAATAAACTGAAAATATGAGACTATTAAATGGTCAAGCTATTTTTTCCCAAAGATTATGCTTATAAGCTTTTTATGTATATAGACCCAAACATCTCAAATTACTCTTCTTAAAGATAAGAAAGGCTTGTCTTAAACACTATCATAATGCCACATAATAAGCAAGCTCTGTGAAGAAATGCTTCAACAATCTTCAGTGACCATGTAGGTGAGAACTTTTAAACTTTTTAAAACATGACCCTAATTTTCCCCTAGATATTTTTACATGGATCTTGGTTGCATACATATGAAATTAAGAAATTTACTTGTAAACTGATGGAATTGGAAGATGTGATATTGAATGGGGAATCCCAGACAAAGAATAAACCTTACATATTTTTTTTATCCAGATACTAGCATGCAACTTTTAGGTCCACACTTTTAGTATGGCAGACTTATGTAGAAACTCCTGCAGTAGCCTAAACTAGAAAGGAACAGAAACTGATTTGAGAACAGATGGTAGAAGGTCCATAAAAATGGGGGTCAGGCATTAATAGAACACAGTGGGTAAAAACATGGTAAGAACAATAATATGATGTGTAGCACTATCGATTGGGGGAGGGCCTACCCGGGCTCCCAAATCCAGGAGGTCCTGAACCTAGGAGGTCTGGCTATAGACATGTCCCAAACATGTCCCAATGTCCCAATTGAGAAACCATACAGGCAGAAAGATGAACAACCAATGGGAAGCAGTCATCTAACCTGCCCCTGCAATGGACACCTAGTAAACACTTAAATGATTGGTGGCTGTCTCCCAAAGCAGAGGGATGGCAACATCTGATTGGACCTCGACCCTATATAAGCCCAAACACCTCCTTAATAAATGGAATCTGCAGCAAACTAGTCCACTGCTTGCTTCTCACCTGATTCCCTGGGTCTGGGTGGTGACCCCTACACCCTCGCCTGGAGCCCCGGGGCAGCTTGTTTCCCCAGCTGGCCAGGCAGGGATTCGGTAACAATGATGAAAGTTTTAAAGAGGAGTAGGGGAGGCAATGTATAGCCAATAATAGGGATTGGCAAAGTAAAAGTTGACACGAAGCATGTAAAATTCAGCAACAGAATCCCTGTATTATATACATCTAAGAAAGCATATAACATGAAAAAATTCAATCAGTATACACCACATATTGGAACACACATAAAGAAGAAAGGAAGAGAAAACAGAAATTGCCCTGAGATGCCCGGTCCAGAAGCCACACTTGATTCAATAAATTTCCCAGTACAATGAACGTGATGCCTCCTAAAGAACTTTTAAACAGAGAGCCCTCAAAGATACCTAAAACAAAAATAGGCATTTGTCATTGCTATTGGTCCAATAATGAGATCTGATTGCTGAAGATATCACACACAATAATCACATAAGGGGACATAAGGGGAAAAAAGCTGGAATTGATATAATAGCCTCACCCAGCTGTGAATTTTGAAAGCTGCAATATCAACTCTGTAGAAAGGAGTCCAGTGCTGCAATAGCGACATTGTTTTCTGATAGGCATGATGCCCTATTTCATGGTAGAAAACATATACCTCACATTGTAAGTCAAGTCAAATACCTGTGAAAAGTGAGACCTTAGGTATGAACAAAGGCCTTAGGTATGAACAAAATTTTTAGAGTTAAATATAAATATTTGATGACAAGCCATCTTCTAATCACTTATCATTACATTCTTAGATTAAAGAAGCATTCAGAATTCAACCAAGAAATATCTTCTTGCAATGGAAGATCAGGAATGCGGAGAACCACAACTGGCCAAAAGTAAAACAGTATGTGGACAGTTAAGCCCTGAATGGGCATCTAAGTCACCTGCCCCCAATTCATGGCTCAAAGAAGATTGGTCTATAAGAGTGAAAGAGCCTTAGAAGGGATGCCAAGACTATTGCCAGAAGTCTCCTTCTGTCCATATCAGAACTGCCATACCCAAGAGACAATATAAGGATCATATCTACTTCCAACTAGTCTTCTACAATAGCTGGGCTGTCAACTTTTACTACGGAATAGGGAAGATTCCAGGAGACATGGCCCTACCCTGACAGATTGATTGTGACTTGTGTGAGACAGGAGAAAGAGTCAACGTGACAGTTGACCCGCTGATGTGTGTTTTATGGCCCTGTGAATGCTCAGGTGCCTGTCAATACAGACATCCTGGATGATGCCAATGGATGGTACTTGCAGAGGCACCTAGGCATGAAAGTAGACAGGCTGGAAAGAAAAACACGTGGAGTAGGATGGAAGAGGATCGTGGGGGTACTAGGAGACGAAAACAGCCAAATTTTTATGTTTGCATTTGAATTTCAAAGAAGAAAAAGTAAAAAAAAAAAAATTGCAATTGGGTTCTAATCATGTACATCACACCAAACAATAAACACAGTGTTCCTTCTAATTTTATCCATGCATTCAGTCAAAATCAACTTTCTCCTAGCTTACATTATTCTCTTCATCAAGATGACAGAGTATGAATGCAAGAGAAACCAGAAACAACATGATGTAATGAGGAAGCAAACATTTAGATCTAGCTGATTTGTGAGGAATCATAACTGACACAACCAATTCTGAGCAAGTTGGAAACATAGTCATGCATTAATAATATGTGCACTAATAAAATATGCACAACCTGTACATATTGCACATTTACGCATTCTGTATATAAATGTTTATTACATCAGCTGATTACCTTTTTTTCCAATATTACCTTATTCAAATAAAAATTAGATGAATCATGGGGAGATGACTTAGAGGTTAAGCCATTTGCCACACAAAAGCAGGACTCACGTTCCCAGATTCCACATGAAATGTCAGATGGATAAGACATCTAATACAACAATTGAAGCTTCAAATTTCAGAAACTGGAAGTCTTCAGACACAGCTAAACAACCAAAGTTGCCCTGTTGGCAAGACCTAGGTTTAATTTGAGAATTTGTGTTAGCATGAAAGAGAAACTAGGATTATTTCTGATATGATCTTAGACTTCAGATTGCACTCATACATATGTTCATACATGTGAACACATATACAAGCACACATGCACTTCTCACATAGGAAAGTCACATGATAATATTTGTATTGATTGTATACTTATGTAATAATGTTTTGCTGTGGATAAATATTATCTGATGGATAGCATGAAAGCATAGCAAGAATGTTTTTGAAGTCTGACCTAAAATTGCAAAATGTTCAAATGTCTGCTGATTGAAAACCCCATGAATTAAAAACAAAATGAAGTTAGTGTAATGAAATATTGATGACTGTGTGTCCCAGCGGAGAAAGAAGATACAATTTTCCTAATTTTATGCCTCAAAGTTTTTTAAAATCTTCAATGTTAAATAACTTAGGAGGAGCATATCTATAATAAATCATTATCATTATTGCCCAAATGCTGCTATGTGTGAAACTATAGAGATTTTTGGTTTAAAGAGATCACATTTACAAGTAGTATTCCCATAATATGAATATATCACAACTGAATTTAACATGTCTCTTTTATACTCACAGCATGTAATTTTAATTGTTAAAGAAGTTAATTAATGAAGACCTAATCTGTTAATAAAGAATCCTGAGATCCATTTTCCTCAGCTTTTATTTATTGATGATTTTTTCTCTTTGACAAGTTCATACTTGTATATAATGCAAGTTGCCACTCTATCTTCCTTAAAATCTCTCACAGTATTACCTATCTCTCTTTCCTGCAAGCCTTTCTTCCATATTCATAAAAGACAAAACTTTCCCTTTTTTTGCTACACATAAAAGAACATGAGTATTTTTCTAGTTTTATTTTAAGAGCATTATTTTTTTCTGGTGTTTGCCATACTGTCATTTTCCTTGAGAAAATATATTTCAGCATTTGATGTACTCTAAAATTTGATGTACTTCACAATTCATAAGACAAGAAAATAAAGTGATACTTGAACTGAACAGTCAGTAGGTGTTTATTCTTTCCAATCACCTACAATTGAGTGGACTCCTCAAAGACATAAGTAATTCCCTTTTCCATCCAACTATAAAACTACCATACCATGCTTCTCCTGGAACATTACATCAAAGAAACAAAAGTTTGTATGTTATGCTATTGGAGAAATGCTTACCAAAGGGAACATAGGGAAAGAAAAGTATCTGTTTCCATTACACAAAGAAGTCAGCAATGAGGATTTGTAGCAACTTTATGGCATCCCACAATCTTTGAAAGTTTTCAGTTACTGTTTGTAACATAGGAAGGGAAGTAATGTCAGATTAATATTGTGCATGAGTCTCACGATCTTCAAATTGAACCTTCTTTAATCTGATTTTGGACTTAAATATTTTGTCTTTTCCTTTTTCAGAGGGCAGAATAATTGTGATTTGAAAATTATCCACTGTAGTTCACATTTTCTTGCAGTAAATTTTGCAAATTAGGGCATACATTATAGAATTGAGAAGATGAATTTTGTAACTTTTCATATTTTGTAAGTTCATGCAATCAAAAAAGGATATCAAAGGAATAGATCCTCATTAAAAGTTCGTAACTTGCCATGAAATGTACATAATACTTCTCATTACCAATATACATTTGTGAATGAATATTTAAAGGGTTTCTCTTGAATTTGATATCTTACTTCCATTTTTCTACTTTGTAAATTCTCTCCTTTGAGGTAAAGAATGAAGCTAATTTTTCAAAAACAAAAATTTTCAATGTAATTCTTCACATTATTCTTTATCATGAATATTACTTCTAAAATGCATACATGTAGGCAAAAAAGTTATAAATCTCAAAAAAGTTTTAAAACATAATTTTAGGTAGATTTTTATTAATGTTTTCTACTTTTATAAGCATATTGAGTATACATCCCAGCTTCGTTCCCTCCTTTTTCCGTCTCATCTTCTTCCTTCCCTTCACTATTTCCTCCCACTCCCTGCCATTCTTCTGCCCACATGCCTCTGTGGACCTCCGGGTTCACTCTGACTTATCTACTCCTGTGGAGGTTCAGGCCTCCCTAGTGTAACAAGTTACCTCTCTTCAGGCCACACTACTGATGTGTGCATTTCCCTTCACTCATGCAGCTTTAGACCCAAAAGTTTCCACTGTGAGTTCCTATTCTATGGGTATAATAACAATTGCTGCCAGAGCAGTTTGATGTACTGTCTTCCTATTTATAGGTTTATTGTCTGTCTTCCCTAATGATCTATTTCCTTCCCTTTTTTTTTTAAGTTCTTATTCTAGTTTACAGTAACAGGGATGGGTGCCATTCTGACAGATGGGTCTTGAGTCCAATCAGAAAGCTGTTGTTTGTCTCCTTGGTACTCATGCCATTGGTATTTATACAATTGTGGTCACCTATTGTCATGGTGATCCTTATTGCAACTTACAGATCTTATGTCATTGATGGGGCTTGTGATTATTTTTCTCCCCTTGGAGCTTCTACAGACTAGGTCGATTTTCAAGAATGACATATCCTTTTCTATGGGAAATTGAAATATTTCCTTAAAATTTTGGGAATTTTAACTCCATAAATAATATAATTTTACTTATCTTTAGAAATCCTAATCATCTTTTTAAAAATTCTAATTATTGTTAAATTATATGCTATGTATCTGAAATTTATCACTGCTAAAATGTGACACATGAATTTCAATTATAATAAACTTGAGCTTAATAGAAAGAAATTAAGTTGCTAAAGTAAAAAGTAGACTTGACATGCTACTGCAGCTATAAAATAAAATTTCAAGTCAAAGTATCTTTACATTATTCCATATTCTTGCCTATACTTTTTCTCTTTATTCTTTGAATTTTTCATATACAAGTAGAATGAATTAATGTCCTTGCCCTTCCCATGCCCTGCATTCCAACCCTTCTTCCATTTCTCCCATCTACGCAGCTCTTTCCAGCTTTTATATACTTCTGCATGCATGGACACCATGGCTCTATTCGGGATCCATGTACTAAAAAAGCCAAGGCATCTGTAGTAGTACACAGGACCCTCCAGTGGGCAAACTGTATGACATATATTGTTGTTGAATATTATGTATACATATTCACAATTTGTGTAAATGTAAATCTACATGGAAAATTATTACATTTAGAAAGTAGAAACATATGAGAACTTTAATGTACATCAAAACAAAAAAGCAGTCAATTGAATGAAGTTTTGAATAACTGACAGAAACTGATTTTATATAAGTCTTTTGAGAGCAAGGATAATAAGGTTGGTTTTTTTGTCAGTAGTTCACACGAAACTTATTGAAAAGATGAAAAAATATACATCAAATTAGACATATGACATTGGATGTAAAATGAAAGAACACATTGTGTTTTATTGCATTAAATGTAGTGTCTCAGCAGTTACCTTGAATTCCCACTTTGTGTTTGGGTTGAAATGAGATGTACTGTGGAGGTGGCTTCTGAGACCCGGAGGGAAAGTTCTGAACACACTTCTCTTACTAATTCTCAAGAGAGAAATCTGTGGTGTGTGGCATGAACTGCTTCAAAGGCTCTTGTACTTGCTGACTCCGTGGCTTTCACAGGAAGCTTTGAGATCTGTACTTCCAGGCTTTGAGCTTGACTTGCCTTTGGATACTTAGGCAGCTCAACAACTAGCCTGCACTGTGGAAAAGATCTCAGCTCTCCCTTAGAGAGCTTTCAATAAGATAATAAAGACCATATGAAAGGGAAGAGTGCATAAAATGGCTTTCCAATGCAGAAGAGACTAAGGAAAGAAGCGCATGTTTTAGAAACACTTTAATAAGAAAGGCTTTCTTTTCACATCCCAAAACATATTTAGGACAGCATGCTAATATGCTCGTGAATTTCTCAACCACAGAGAATAAGAAAAATAAAATCTTCTTAAATCAAGTTATTGAAATCAAATCAAGAGCTTCTTAGAGAGCCAGATGATTAGCAATCATGTGTTCAATAGAGGAGCAGTAGATAAAAACAGCATATCAAAGAGATTGCTCACTAATGCAGTTATCACTTGGAGAGAAGTGATGACAGCGAAGGTGCTGACAGGATGAGAGAGAACTGGATTGACACTTAGATGCTCTCCAGCCTCCTAGGAAATGGCCAAGTGCTCATAGAAGTCGGCTCACTTTCAAAAATCATGTATTATTTTCTTTATTCTTATGACCATAAGAGAGACTGAGATGGAGAGATTGACCAAAAGAGAAAGAGAGAGAGAGAGAGAGAGAGTAATGAATGGCATGGCCTGTATGCAGAGGATAGAGGACAACTTTCAGAACACAACTCTCTGCTTTTACCATAAGGACTTCTGAGACTCAAAGACAGGACATCATATTTGCCAGGAGATGACTTTTCCAGTAAATCGTCTGAATGAAACATTTTTAAAAAATCTATTTTCATGTGTTTATCTTTCATTTCCCTTTTTGTATGTATGTGTTTAATATGGTCATATGTAGAAGTCAAAAGACACTTTTTTCAAAATCAGTTTTCTCTTTTGACACTGCGGATTACAAACACTGAAGTCAGTATTGACTTTTTCCACTTTTCTTTTTTTTTAATTTTTTTATTATTTATTCAATTGTGTGTGTGTGTGTTTGTGTGTGTGTATGTGCACGCGCATGTGTGTGTGTAGAACCACGGACGAATCGGGAACCACCATGGACGCCTCCACCTCCTTCCGCCCCGGGATTCACAGGCTCCGCCCTACCAGGACCAGAAGCGCAGGCCGCCCCCGCTTTCGCCCGGCGTCTATACGTGGGATCTGGGATCCGAACTCAGGACCTTCTGCCTGCAAGGCAGAGGCTTAACCCTTGAGCCACCTCTCCAGCCCCTTTTTTCTTTTCTTTTCTCGGTCCTTTCCTTGATCTTATTTAGCCCATGCTGGTATCAACCTTCTAACTCACAGGTACTTTACAACAGAATGCAGAATGGTTTTCTAGGCTTTTTAGACCAAGAGAGCACTGTTATGATGCTATGAAGTTAATTACATAGTATAAAAACAATGCTTTGCTATTTAAAGTGGATCTGAGATGGCACAGTTAGATTGGGTTCAGGATAGTTCACAATTCTCAACTAAAAGGCTCATGTAGCCAAGGTTGGCCTCAAACTCACTGTATGGCTAAGAACAGCCTTGAAATTCTGATCCTCCTAGCTATACACTCTGAATGCTAGGATTCTATTTCAAAGATGAATTCTCCAGAGAGTTTTTCTCTATTAGGTTGCCATGGGACTAGAGTAAGGGGAGGGAATGAAAGTAATGTAATATAATTGCTTACAGCGCTTAGTTTTAAGAGGCTGGTAAAATAAGAGTTGTTTTTTTTTTTTTCCTCTTGCCTGGAAGTACATGATACAAGAACTCTAGGTACTGCCAATGCTGAAAAATTAAAATACTCTGGATTACAGAATTCCTATTTGGCAAAAAGCTAACTTATTGCAAAACCTTTATGTTAACATTCTGTGAGAGCATTAACACACTTTACCTTACACTTTTAAAGTTGGAAATTTACTAGTGCAACTAAAGTTATAATAACCAAAAAATGAATTAATTAGAAATTAAAATGGGTCCTATGGAAATCCAATCGATCCAAATGTAAGACTATCATGCTATGGAAGTATAAGAAGAAATGCTGCAGAAAATAGAAGACCTCAAAATGCTGGAAATTTAGTATGCAGTAAAAAGATACTACCCTCCCTCTTTTTTACATGGCCTGAAATCAAAGGAAAAAAATTTAAATTTCAAAAGGAAGAAATAATGAAAATGAGAAAAAGATGATACAATGGAATACAATGGGGTTATTGAATTCTAAGCTAAATGTGATTCAAAGGCATAAAAATAGAAACAATATAGATGGCCATCTTGAGGCTGCTGGAAAATCCGAAAAAGTCAGTAGCAATATGTGAAACAAAAGATTGTTTGTTTGTCCACCAAGTGAAAACTTACAAGGGAAATGATGCATGATAGTTCTCCTTGAAGACAACCATGAATTTGTAGCATGAATTTGATCACTGAAATTAATCTGTATTTTCACTTTCCAAGTTATTAAAAAAAGACATTCAATAACAACTTTTAGAATTAAAGGTTATCAGGCAAAAAATTGTGATGAACCAATTTCTTTTTATCAAGATATTTATATAGAAAGAAATGGATAGGTAGTCAAAGGTCTCAGAAAATGCCATCTATTTACTTTTGTTAAGAAAATCATTTTGAAATACAAAAATCTAAATAATTAGTCTGTCAATTATCTGGAAATATTTGCTGGATCTTCCAATCCTAGTGCAAATTTATTTCAACTCTTGCCAAGATTTATAGGCAAAGATATTAAGATAGCTGAATTTTTTAGAAAAAAATGAAAGCAAATTTAATATCTAGTACAACAAATAATTTTGATATGAAAAATTCTTGATAAATAAGAAAACATTTGCTATGCAAAAATATCATGACTCTAACTGAAGACCCAAAATATAAGGTATTCATTAATCTATTTCTTACAATTGCATAGGTGCAAATTCCAAATACTATATTAAGAAAGTAAAGCAATCTAATAATGTATTGTAATTGAAGTTTTGCAGCCAGATCATTGATCTTCTGTGAATTTTCTAACCCTTTTCTACTAATTTTTTATATGTTTGTGTATGTGTATTCAAAGTTTAGAAGATAGAAAATACATATAAAATTTTACATGGTTTTTTAAATATTTGATAGACATAGAACTGTTTCACTTGCTTTGGGTGCTTTTTAGAAATAAACATCAGATATCTTATTGCAAAATAAGATAATATGGAAATAGATAACATTCGTGGAAATACTCCAAAAATTTTGAATTTCTATATTCTTCATGTTAAAGATTTCTTACACTTGAAACTTCATCCCTTTTCAAGTTTGATTGTCAATTTTCAAACATGTATCCTTTTAGGAAAATTGTCATCCTTAAAGTAAACAAAATTTTAAAACTATCTTTTTAATTTATCACTATAAATTTTGAGCGTTTAATTTATATGCTTATTGATTAAAAAATGAAATGTGTTTTTGTTCCAATGATACACATCTAGAACCTCTTCCATTTGTTGGAAAAGAATCCAGATATAATATAAATATAATATAAATTCAATTGAAAGAAGCATTTATATGCAAAAATACCCCTCAGTATTTTGGAGTATTTCACAAGCAGCACAAATTCTCTTACCTGAAGTGGAGTGTTATAGGATAGAAACATATTTCTTTAATAAAATAATAAATGATCAGTGTGTGTTCTGTGTATTTAGTTAAGAGGATTAAATGGGAAATGATACTCAAACCCACAGGAACACATGCCAAATGTGACAGGTTTGAGGGATGACATTATATATTCTTGTTTGGATGGTGACACAAAGTGGCAGAGGACACAAAGCCATCAGTCTTGTTGTTTATCTTGAGTCTGAGACTAATAAAAGAAAGAAGGTGATTGACAGTGCACTGACTCAGATGCTGTCCTTAGGCATGTGATTGTCCCTTCACATACACAAAAGTGTCTTATTGATAGCTTCAGATGTGACTTCTCTTTTTAAAGATATCATCTTTAGTCAAAAAATGTGTTTATGATTTAATTATATGAACAATTATATGTTAACTATCTTAGATATTATTACTAATATATAATATTTTATGGCACAAGTATCTTTATATATTCTATTCCTTTGTGTGTATGAATATGCACATTTATAGAAAGAAAGAAAGAAGTTCTATTGAAAAAAGGCAGGGGGAAAACAAGGACCAATTGAGAAAAAGAGTGACACCTGAATCTTGAATTCTTTTTCCTAATATACATTTCTTCCAAGTATGTAAATTACTAATTAAAATAGTCATCCCACCCGCTGAGTTATGTATGGAGGAAGTTTAGAAGTGGTAAGCATCTGCACTGATTTTTCAAGAGCTTGCAATTTATTTGGAGATTTAATATACAGACACCACATACACAGGTGGTGAATGCAAAGGCAGCAGAGAGCAGTGCATGACGACCTGGGGAAGAAATTCATAAATCACCAGTGGAGATAGAAAAAGTTTGATGATGCAAGAAGCAAAGAACTGTCAGAGCAGGAACTTAGGTTCAACAGAAGAAAGATTGGGGTTGGTAAGAGGTAAGTAAAATAGTCAATTCTACCTGAGCAAATCCAGTCTGCTCTCTTCCAATACAGATATGATTTCTTTCTTAGGAAACCACAAATCATTTCTGATATTCCTGCATAACTCGTTCACTTCTGAATGTGCCTGGGAAACCATCATTTCATGACTCTCGCATTCAATATTATTAATATATAGACAAATATATTCACTACTTAGTTCGTTGTATACTATATACTACATTGGCCAAGTTTAGGAATATTCTACAAATACAGATCAAATAATATGAGTCAAAACTATTTTTTTATATTTTATCTTCAATACATGATGGGTAATGTCTAACATAAAAATGTCAAAATGTTTACAATTATCTAGTTTGGCAGTTTTTCTGTACAATTTTTACTAAGTTATTAAAATATATTTATTATTATTCAGAAATAATAGCAATGAGGTACATAAACTGGGAGTAAAAAGCATTTTGCTCTATAAAGGCCACACAGGAAGACTTTTACTTCCAAATAAAATAGTGAATGAAAATTCGTTGGGATTATCTGAAATAATATCAGCTAAGAGAGTTTTTGAGGATAAAATACACATGATAGTAATCGGAGTTATCTACCCCAGATGAAAGTAGCACTGATAAACAAAAATAAGTTATATAGTTATGAGTCTGCCCATGCCTTCACTAATGAAGACTGCTAACATTCTACAACACCCAGTAAACTTGGTTGATAGATTAAAGAAATATCAAAAGGGTGTAAGACTGTAGATGACTATGTGTAATTTTGATAATGTACCAGACATAATGTGAATTTTCTTTCAAGTTATCTTGAATCATTTATGATATTGTAAGCGTTGAATTATTCTTCCTTATTAGAAGAAACATAAATTATAGAGAAAGTGAACCATTCTTTTCTTCCAAATATGGTTTATGTTGTCATAGGTACATTGATTGAATACATCTTTAATCATTGCATTTTAGCAGAAGACAAACAAATGTTTGTGTCACAGTTAGCCTTCATTGTTGCTGATAGATAACCATCAAACAGTTTAAGGGAACAAGGGGTTTATTCTCTTATGATAGATGGGTTACAGTTCCTTGCCCACTACATCAGGAGAGCTCCCACCAATACAGGGTGAATCATATCCATGTAACAGCTGAGAGATGGACAATCTTACTTGCCAAGCCAGCATGTCTGGCCAAGTACTGAGAAGGATGCTATTATGGTTAGTTTTGAGTGTCAATTTGACATTTGCAGGCTGTTTGGGCTCAGCTGTGAAGAATCAGTGGTTGGAACAGGCCCTCAAATAATCCTTCAGGCATCAGAGACTCTACATTAATCATCTGGAACCGGGCCAGCTTAATCTCTCCCCATCCTAAAGCTCAGGGAAATTTGCGGAAGAGGGGGCGGCAAGATTGTAAGAGCCTAAAGATGGGGAAGACCAGCAATATGCATCATACTCCACACAAGTTAGGGCCAAAGTAATCATAATAGGACTTTACATGACCTGCCCAATAACCAACATATCATTGACCCCCCCACCCCAAAGTCTAGCATGGATCACAGGAACTAGGATCCTTAGAAACAAGGGATTAACAGCCACAATAATGTTCCTATCCTAAAGGGGAACACAAGAAATGGTACTGAGTCCTTACACCTCATCAGAGAGGAGGACTCAGAGGGAAGTCTAACATTCACACTAAAGGATGCTCCAGGGAGAGGGGGAGGGGGCACTGGGAGAAAGGGAGGGAGGGAGGGAAAGGAAGGGAAAAATGGGGAGGGAGCAAGGGATAGAGGGAGGGGACCAGGGTACCTATTAAGTTTGTATGAATGGAAAAAATTTAAAGAAAAATCCTTCAGGTATTTGCTTGATTGATGTGGAAAACACAACCCATAGTGGGTGGTGTTTGCCAGTGGAAGAGCAGATAATAGGAAGCTCAAGGAGGAGGCATTTGCTCTTCCTTTATCCTGTGTGGATTCAAGCATCATTGCCTTCTTTGTTGCTGCTGCCTCTGCTGCCTCATTCCTTGGCTGACTCAGAGCTTGGCCCTTGAACCTTGCCTATTCCTCCTGCTTTGGTCTCCTAGTTCACACTCCTGTTGGCTGTATGTCACTGACGCTGGAACTCGGTGTCCTCAACACTCAAGGAGATAGAGGCTCGAGACCTTCTCAGGATCCTTCAGTTTTATGAGATATTCCAGCCAAGAACAAAGCAGCTATGGGGGGCTCCCTTGAAGGACACTGCTTTTATTGTGAGTTTACTTAATAAAGATATATACATTCTGAATTGTGTTCCTAGCCGCTGCCACTCTCTAATGCCACCACGGCCTCTTGCTCACTAAGTTCTAGCCCAAGGAGAAGGGGGTAAGTAAGGAGGTCGCTGTACCTTGGATCATACTAACCAGACCATCCCCAAATCCACCCATGATAAAGCACACAAGCCATTCCTGAGTGTGCTCTCTTCTGGAGAGGTGAAGAAACCTCATCGCTACTGTTGCCCTTTGTGAAATTAGGCATTGCCAGAAGTCCACTGAACTTCTGATTCACAAAGTCCTTTTCCAGCATCTGGTGCTAGAAATTGCTCAGGACTTCAAAATAGATCTGCACTTCCAGAGTGCAGCTGTTGGTGCTTTGCAGGAGGCAAGGGAGGCCTATCTGGTTGGCCTTTTTAAAGATACCAACCTGTCTGTTATTCATGTCAAACGGGTAACAATCATGCCAAAAGATATCCAGCTAACACGCCACATACGCAGACAACATGCTTAAGAATCCACTATGGTGGGAAACATTTCATTCTCAAAAAAGAAAAAAAAAAAGAATTTTTTTCCCTCTTCTGTTATCTGAATGGTAGGTATTTTTCTCCCATAGGGTCAAAAGGTACCTAAGTGTATGGTTGCGGGTGGAAAACTAGGGGACAGGAATCAGGTACTGGCAATTTTTACATTTTCATTTGCTTGTGAATTTTTAATATAAATGTGGGATGTAAAGCATTAATGCTAGTGAAATGTTTCAGCGAACAAGTTTCAGCAGCTCAACTCTATAACAAGTATAAATAAACCTGTTAAATTTTTCTGGACAATGCCAGCATTTGGATTTTTTTTAAATAAGTAAATTTCTTATTGATGGTAACTAAAGGGTGTTTGTAGCATTTTTATCATACAGTAGATTCCATCCATTCACTCTACTTTTCTAAGTTCTCTTACATGCAAGTACATGTTTTAATGTACTGTTTTCTGTGCTGTTCCTGTAAGTTTGCTATTAAAATACATTAAATTAAAAAAGACATATACATTCTATCAATGCTGTTCTTCCAGAGAACCCTGACTAACACATATGCCTTCTTTCTCAAACAGTTCTCTTCTTTTTATTCACCAGCTTGGGGACTGGTCCCACACACTATGGGTTGGGCCTTCCTCATCAACTAGACCATCTCTTGCAGGTTCACTCTGGGCTTAACTTAGAATTCTCTACATTCAGCCGTCAAGCTGGCACCTGTGTTTAACTGTGAAAGGTTGTTAAGTTAAATTTCTCTTATTTATATCACCATTGATACATATAAGAAAATCATCAGCTAAAAGAAGTGAGACTACAGAACCATCCAGTAAAAGAATAGTTTATATCTGCAACATATAGATGGATTCTTACCTCCAGAAAGACAGGTATTTGCCCAGATATCTATGTTAAAGGATATCTCTATGTTAAAGCATAATACAAAGGTGGAATTTAATATGCTCAGAATTGAATTCTTGATCTTCCTCACCAAATGTCTTCTTTAGAAAATTCCCTATCTCCTTTCACATCATATCTTGTGCTGTTCTTGCTTTAAAACCACAAGTACATCCTTAACTCTATACTGTCCCTTGTAACTAATATACAATATCCAAAATTTGACTTAAGTGCTAAGCATTTTACAACTTCTCACAAAATAGCTTTCTTTTAAGCAATATTCACTTGAAATATAGAGACTCCCATCTCATGAATGTCCAGTTGAACTTTATACTTTAGTTTCAGTATGGCTGCCAAACTGATCCTGCCCAGTTGGGCCACAGCATATATATGTGAGAAATAAGATAACCTCTGATCGCCTCTTGCCGTGCTAATCATGAAAATCAAATTCCTTATAGTGATTCCTTAAGCTATACACAATATATTTTACCTTTACTAATATTTTGTGGTCTCAAAGCAAACAGATTTCTCTCTCACTCTCACTACATTTGGATATGTATACCTATGTGTGTACATATCTGCTAGTACCATAATATCTTTACCAATCAGGCTCTAGAGCAATTTGAGATCAGGTATTCTTACACCTTCAGCTTTACTCTTTGTTTAGGAATGTTTTAGCTATACCAAATATTTATTATTATTATTATTAGATTTTATATGTGTGTGTGTGTGTATGTGTGTGTATATCAGAGGGTACTGTATATCTGTGTGGAGGACCAAAGGTGACTTCAGGAATCATCCTAGATTGCTTCTACCTTCTTGCTTTGCTCTGAGATTTCCAAGGCTCCCACCAGGGCTGGAAGTGCAGGCCACAGGTGTTTCTGCCTGGCGTTTTTAGGTAGGACCTAGGATCTGAACTCAGGACCTTCTGCTTATGAGACAAAGTTGTAATCCCTGAGCCATCTCTTCAGACCCTTGTACTAGATATTTTTGATAATTCCATTTAAATTCTAAGATATTTTTTCTAACTTTGCAGCATTTTATTGAAATTTTGAGGTGAATTTTATTGAAATTGTAGATTAGTTTAGTAACAAGTCCATTTTGACAATGTTATTTTTGTCAATCAATGAATATGGGAAGGGTCTCCTTCTAGTACCTTCTTGATTTGTTTTTCATAATTAGTTTTTATTACTTTATTTTACCTGACTTTTTCACAACCAGAATAGTACAGATCGCCTAATAAGAAAATACTAATATTTGTCATGTTCAATAAATTTATGTATAAATAATGCCTGACTTAAATTACAAGGCATTCCACAAATTCTGTGCACTAAAAACATCCAAGTATAAATAAATTCATACCAGAACAGTCTAAGCCAGACCAAACTGCAATGTTAAATACTTATATTTTATCAGAAAATTAGTGGGTGAACGACTTCTTTAAAATTCAATATCCCTCCTCTATAACTGTAAGGCAAATAAATTTCTGTTTCTCCCTAAAAGTTGTGTTTGAGTGTTGTCACACAGCAACAGAGATACAGTAACTGGTACAATAAGCCTATTTTGTTTCCAATGTTGACATAAAGAAACAAATAATTGGTACTGACAACGCGAGTTGTGACTGAATGTCAAGATAGTAAATGGTGTTAATTTTTCTTACATTAATTCTAGATCTCCAAAATATATAATATAAGAAGCTCTTTTATTTTTACTAAAATTGAGAACTTTATTAATATTAATAAAATGTAATGTCTTCTACTTCAAAACTTTTTAATGAAAATAAAATGTAGTTTATCCATAGTCAGGAACATTCCTTTGGGGGTATTAGACTTTTCATATATCTATTGAACTATCAAGGACTGGTTTGTGTGGTTCTTTTTATCATAGCAGTAAAAAGCTACTCTACATCAGGCTTTGACACATGATTAATACTTCAGCATGAAGGTGCTCTAGTGGCCTTTGGCACTGTGTTGTTAAAGGTGAATGCAACAAAGTTCGGCAAGATGCATTTACTAACCTTATGAAAATGCAATATAAATTGTTTACTCACCAGTGCATATAGCATCCAGTGAAGCATAATTATATTCGACTCATGTACTTCAGGTAATAACAGAGTAGTTTATTATCATTGCAGGTGCAGAATCCTGCCAACTTTTGGCCATCTGGCTTTCTCAGGGCAGTATACAAGTGAAGTATGAGAATGAAGTACGTGACTTGAGTTCAGTTGTATTCTCTTATGTAATGGGCTGGATTACAGGAATATCAACCACTTAAAAATAAAATGGTCCTGGAGCTAGGGAGATGACTCAAGAATTAAGACTTTGCAATAGGACATAAATTCAGATCCCCAGATTTCAGAAAAAAATGTTATGTGGAAATGGTAGGGGAATGTGGCCCCAGGGGATGGGGGGAACAGCAGGTAGGAATTTTTCCAGCTCTGGAAGACAGAGCCTGGGGAATCCCAGAGCAAAGATATAAGGATATAAAGCTATCCATATGATTTGTAATGTTTGGGCCTCCACAGGCAAAAACACTCAAGTGTCCTCTCTTAAACACACAAACTCACACACACACACACACACACACGTTATTAAAAACACATGAATTGTTAATTTATATTAGAACACCATCAACTTTTACTAGTTCAAGCCAGTTAGTACTTTTTTTTAATCTTGTGTCACAATGATGAGGGTTTTCAGAGAGCATTCCAGAAGAAGAAATTTTTGCTAGATGCTATATAAATATATCTAAAAGTAAGTCAAGAGAGTAAATGGTGTTAATTTTTCTTACATTAATTCTAGATCTCTAAAATATATAATATAAGAAGCGCTTTTATTTTTACTAAAATTGAGAACTTTACTAATATTAATAAAATGTAATGTCTTCTACTTCAAAACTTTTTAATGAAATCATCATATAATGCATCATTTAACGCTTCATATAATTTAATATCAAAACTCAAGGTTTCTAATAGATTGCTTAACAGTTAAGCATGTTTAAGCACAACATAAGATAGCTTTGATTTTACCTTTCATGAACAAAGGCAAACAATGTTATATGAGGTTCTACACTACAATTTTACAACTCAAGTTTTTTCCATCAATGATTTGTCATGTTACCTTGCACTATTAAAAACTAAGGAACATCATGAGAAAAGAAAACTAATAGAAAGCTTGATAATCAACTTATGATACTTTTTATTTTTCATACTTCATTATCTACCAGCCAACAACAAAAAAAGCAACTAAAATTAAATTTTGATTTTATTTTGGCTGAAAATTCAAATTTTCATCAATGAAAGTGCTTATTCTATTTAATTTACATTCTTTGAACCTAAGCTGCTGATGACAATAAAAGTGAATTAAATTAAATTTACTGTATGTCCATAATGAAATCAACTGTATTGCCTATAGCTTCTCATAAAAACTGTTTTTAAATGATCTAATCAGCTAAGTTGGTGGGTAGATAGGGTTAGAGAAATCACAATAACTTCTCAGCCTCAGATTTTCTGTTCCATTCCTTTAAATGAATCAAGCATATAAAAGAACACATGAATTAGGAAAAAAAGTAACATACAGGCACTTGGGAAACCAAAGTGGACTATACTGTGATGTTCTTTGAATTCTCCCCCCACATTCTAGTTTTTCCATGATTTAGTCTATTTCCTCACAATTTGCTCTGGTTTACTTATTTTTTTTTTCCCTGTCTTTAACTTCCAATTCTGAAAATGAACTAAAAACTTGCATTTTTCAAAATTCTTTCTTGAAAGCGGAACATCTGATGATGTGGAATTAGGGAGGGGTTGGAGCTTTTGAGAGGGTTAACTCATAAGGGTAAATGATCTCAAATGAGATGAGTGTCTGCATAAAATAGACCCTTCATAATTCTCATGACTTTGGTTGACCACTAAAGAATAAAAATGAGATGACAGTTTGCAGGCATTAAGATAGCCATCACCATGATCTGATTATGACTTCAACTATCAGCCTCCAAATGAATGTTTTCAAGTCATAAGATACATTGTTGGACAGAAACAATACCTTTTAATCATTTTCCTCCATACTTTTCCTTCAGGACAAACCCTTACTTGTTCTGCTCCAACACAGAAAGGACAAAATAAGTCGTACTTATTTGCTAAGCATTTACATTTTGTGTAACTATATCCTAAATATAACATACAGAAAATCTTTGGCTTTGACTCTTACTGAAGTCTAAGAAAATAAGAAAGTTCTTTTTGTATTTGAGTACCAAATATTGATTAAATTGAAAATTTTCAATGCATTACCAAATATCAAAACATTAAGCATTTCAAGAGTTGCATCTTTCAATTTCCAAACCATTTGTTTACAAACATGAAATATTAGTGTCTGTCACACATGCAAAAGGACGTGAAATTGGGAGTGTGACCAACAGGAAACGAAAAAGCATGAAGTGTGACAGGATGGGTATGGGATTGAAGTATAAAGGGATGAGAGTATAAATCCATTGTGTTTGTGTATGAAAGATCCAAATAAAAAATAATTATATTGTAATAATAAATACTAATAAATAAAAACAAAGCCAAACTAAGCCCCATCAGGTGTACAAATATGCATGTGTTATCAATGCAACAGATATACACTGTTTTCATAAGCAGAAGTAAAGGACTTCTATACAATGAAATCTTTGCAGAATTTTCTACCTTTGATCAATTCATAAGATAGCAAAAAATAAGACAGTAAATGTTTTCTGGACTGATTTTTTTAAAAAATATATTGGGATAGAGAGATGGCTTAGGGATTAAAACTCTGTCTTGCAAGCAGAAGGTCCTGAGTATGGATCCCAGGTACCATATAAAAACACCAAGTGGAAAAGATGGTGGTCTGCACTTTTGTACCTGGTGGTGAGAGCCTGGGAAATCCCAGAGCAAAGCAAGAAAGAGGTAGAAGCAATCCAGGATGATTCCCGAAGTCATTCTTGGTCCACAGTGACCTTTCACACACACACACACACACACACACACACACACACACACACACAATTAAATAAATAAAAAAAATAAAATATAAAACAGATATATTTAAAGTAGATAAATGTCCTATTCTTTATCTTTACTATTTTGTTTTCTGTCTCCCTTGCTATTTTGATGAGGTTTTCTTTGTTTGTTGTTATTTTGCTATTGCTTCCCATAGCCTCCCATGCCTCTTCTAATACATACACAATTGATTTTGTTGAAAATGTAAATTTCTTTCTGCACTGGATGCTTAATTGCTCTTTTTTAGCTGTGCAGTCATCTAGAACTTCCACTTATGGTTTTAATTACTGCTAATGTGTTAATGACAATGCTGGCAGAGAAGCGCAATTTTTTTAAGAAGGACTTTTTTAAAATTAAAATTATTGGCCCAGCTGGTGTTTTAAAGGGTTGTTACCTTCACCAAGGTATGTAGGCTAAACTGGCAAGTTTTATATATTTTAGACATATCATAAAAATAAGGCTACATAAATGTTTTTCTATATTGAAAAAGAATACTTCTTGGTAGTATGTATCCATGGGTTTGTTTATCAGATCATAGCAACAACAAAACATGAAACAAGTATTGATTGAGTGCTGGTTATCAAGTGCTGGGTTGAAGGATGTCTCCCCAAGGTAAGAACCCCCACAAAGGGACGTGTTATCTGTAAAGATGTAAGGATACCACAAAGTGTTTATTCCTGTCAGAGTTCTGTTCAGGGCAAAATGGCAATTATCTTCTTTTAGCTGAAATAAATGTCATAAGAAAATTTTAGATATACAAGTCACTAATACCAGGCAGTTTTCTCATTTTCACATCGTCACTGTCTAGTTTGGCATTTTCTTCATTGTTCTGTTTGTGCCCTATCCTTGTATTTGATATGTTACTTAATGTTCCTTATGAATATGAAAAACGAAATTTAAGAAGACAAATTCCGGAAATGTCCAAGGAAAGCAGAACATCTCATTTTGATCTCGTGAATCAATGAGTATTTATTTAATGTCCATTAGGATGATGCACATTATAAAAGTAGCTTAGGGGAAACAGTATTATTTTCTACAATCTGCCATCAGTCTTTTGGAGAAAGAAAGAACAATACTCCTGTCTCATTATAGTCTCTAATCCATTTATGCATGCATTCATTCATGTATACAACAAACATTTATTGAGTACCAATTATGTACTTAAGGCTATTATAGGCCTAGTATTTTATTTCCACTAAAACAGTCCAGAGAATCTGGGAAACATAGTGATATTTATTTAAAAAGCAAACCAATATAGTAAGCACTTAGCGTTCTCCTGACAGAGAGAATGAATTTCCAACTCATTATAGGAGGTCAGAAAGAGTACATGTGGATAGGAAGAAGGCTGTTATTATTGTGGAGAGGAGATTAGACATCTGAATTCATGTGGCTATATGACATTGACAAGAGTATCAAATTTATGTGCACCTGAAATTAACCACCTATGTATCTGTATGGTTCAGCTAGAAATATTTGAAGTATTTTTATATTCATTTCTTGAATTCAAACATTTCATGAAGTCCATTGCTAAATCTCCCTTTATTGTGAGTACTTCTGTTTATCTAGTTATTCTGCCACCACCTGACTCCAAATTAATTATTTTGTATCTATCTTTTCCATGTCAACTAAATACTATTGAAGGAAGCACAAGCCTTTGTTTACATTGTGCTATTTGATATGAAATCATTGGTATGATTTTTCTTAATTCTTATCAAACCATGATGGCTGCAGAAATTAAATTTATGAAAATAATGTTTCTTGAATGAGAGAACAGAACTATGTGTATTTCCACTTTTGAAATATAAAACAAGATGTGTTTCTACCTGATCCTGGATTCTAAGAGAAGACATGAATTATTTTTCTTTTTTTTTTCATTTCTTTTTTTTATATGAATTATTTTTCAATCTGGGAGCTGATAAGTGGCTGTCCTTTGACCCTTGTTTGTAAAACAATTTTCCATGAAAAGACAAATAGTAGAACAACTGTGAGCAATTTGAGAAAGATCATTCTGACTGAGAAGTCACAGCTGGAAAGCGTCTTCACCTTTGTATGCTTATTTCAATTAATCATGAGAAACAACTGAAAAATGTCACAACTGTCCTCTAGACTAATTTGAATGGCTTACTCAATTTGAATTTTCTTGCAGAAAATAAGTTGATTGTAATTTCATTTTCATTAGTCCTGATCATAATGTTTTTATATATTGCACAAAATATTGAGCACAAGTAGTTAGAAGTTTATAGGCATGAGAAGACATTGAGAGTAATGTCAGAAGTGTCATCTCTCTAAGCTTTAGAACAACAGAGGAGTCTGTTTTCTCCTCCTTAACTACAGAAGATTTAGTTCTTGTGGTTTGGATATGAATCTCCCAAGTACGCAAGGTACTCATATTGAAGATTTTTCTCCTACTGGTCAATCAGTTTTGAGAGGTGTATGGATCATAATATATCTGATTACATCATTAGGGCAATCCATTAAGGAGTTCATTCATCCATTGTTTATTGGGGTGTGGTAGAAAGTGATTTCCATGGACGTCTTCTCTGACAATCCTCCTGTGATTTATTTTCTTCATTCACTTCTTTGTCCAGTGACCTGGAGACAGAAGTTGATAGCATCCAGCTAGCCACATGTGCAATCCTTTTATACCTCTGTTCTAGAGACACAGTCTGAGGTACCAGTTAAGTTTGATTTGAGGTCGGCTTCCAAGGAATGCAAGTAAATAATGTGACACCTGGTTAATTTCACAGACGTTAGTTCCTGATCATGTACAACTGAGGGGGTATGATCTCACCAGAAGGAGAGGGCATATAGTCTGGCAGATGAAAAGTGATCATTTTGCAAATGGGTGACTGATCCCTCCCTCACCGAGGTTTCCTGCTTTTATTACATCTACCCTTGAATGTGCTATTATAACAAGACTCCAGTTTAACAGTTTTTTGTCTCTGACCAGGGGGTGACATACAGTGCCCATCAGGATGGAGTGAAGGGCATTGCAGGAGCAGCAAAACTGCAAAAGAAAATCAACAAACCACAATCCAGAACTTCAGAGATTCTATATCATCCACATAGAACTAAGCCAGCCTAATCTCCCCCCATCCTGAAGCTCAGGGACATTTGTGGAAGAGGGGGCGGTAAGATTGTAAGAGCAAAAGGATGGGGGGAGCAAAGATTTGAAGAGTCTTCACACTAGTTAGGGCTGAAACAATCATAATAGGTCTTTGCATGCCCTGTGCCATGTCCGTCACACTATTGACCTCACAAAGTCTAACATCGGCTAAAGGCACCAAGATCCTTGGAGGCAAGGGATTGGCAGCCACAGTAGTGCTCCTATGCTTAAGGGAAACATGAGAAAGGGTTCAGGGAAATGCCACTGGGTCCTTGTACGTCATCGGAAAGGAGGACCAAGAGGAGAGTTAGGCATACACAATAAAGGACTCTCTGGGAATTGGGGGGGAGGCACTGGGAGATGGGGAGGGAGGGAGGGGGAGCAGCGGGTTTGGGGGGAGGAGGGGGGGAGGGAACTGGTCTACCTATTAAGTTTGTATGAGCAGAAATAATAATAATAATAAAAAGTTTGATTTGAGGAAATCCTGCCAATAGTTAAAAGTAATATATATTTTTAAAATTTAGTTAAACTGCAGGTAGGAGTGGGAGGGAGTGGAATGGATTGATGAAGTGATAGGAGGAGAATGGGAGGGAAATGGGATGGAGGGAAGTAGGGATTGGTACTTGATATACTTGTAAATTGAAAAATAATACATAAATTAGAAAAAATAAAAATAAAATAAAATAAATTTAAACCATAAATCTTAAACATAAGAAGCATACTATGGCTATTAAAGCAATGACAGCCATTCAAACACTTCAGAGCACCTATATGCAATGTTGCTTGACAGTACGATGTAACTTTGTTTAAGAATTTTTAATAGTGATGTAGCATTATCTGCTCTCTATGACAGTGTGACAATATATCCTGAATTCCCTAAGGTAATTTTCACAGATCTTGAAACAAAGTTAATTCTTAAAATAATGGCTTAATCTCTTTTATGAAAGAGTCACCTGATGATACTGACCTGGACTGCAACCACATAGATGAAAGGGAGATATTGAAATCTGAGAATAGCATCTAAATGGAGACACATCCTGTTAAAATGTCACTTAAGATAGACAGGGTGACTCATGCCACAGGTCTGGTTCTGCTTGCAATTTTTCAAAAGCTCTTCCGGGGTAATGTTGAGCATCAAATGGTGTCTGTCTCATTTTTGACACAAATTAGACCCAGATAAGGAAACAACTCATGGAGAAGCTGGATAGCTAAGATACCCAAACACTAAGCACGACAAGTAATGAGACACACACACATACACACATATACTGAGTAATTTTTTGCTGCCAATATGCTAATACTGTGAAGAAGTATTATATGAAAAGAGTATTAATAAAAAAAATAATGGCCTTCTTCAGAGATGGGGGAGGGGGCACTGGGAGAAAGGCAGGGAGAGGAGAAAGGAAGGGACAAAGTGGGGAGGGAACAGAGAGGTACAGGGAGGGGTGGAGGGAGGGAGGGGACAGTGGTTCCTATTATGTTTGTATGAGCAGAAAAATAAATATAAAAAAACAAAAAACAAATAATGGCCTTTATTTTTTAACTGCAGAAACACACACACACACATGCATGCACACAATTTAAAAACTGTAATAATATTTATTCTATAAATATGTTAATATAAAATAAAATAAGCTGCAAAAATGAAATGTATTAATGATACAAATTTGTATTTATTTATCAATGTTGTTATTTTTTAGCAATATGTAAAGCAATTGTGATCTTAAGCATTTGTGAACCAGCAATGAATAGACTATGTACTTGGGTAAATCATTCAGTTTTATTTTCCCAAGTATTAATGAATTAATGAAAGTTTTCATTACAATACTTTACTTGTCTTTCATTTTAATAAAGCAGTATGTCTTATATCAACTTAAATGTCTTTTGCATTTTTCATGAATTCTTTTGTTTACAAAATTAACTGTTAGGTTTATTTTTAAATTAATACAAAAATATTATAACTAAAATGTGCAAAATTATCAAATGCAAACAACATTAAATTTTTCTGGATAACAATGTCAATGAATATTTCCTGTTGTCTTTTATTATATGATATGGAGAAATATTGCTTTAAATGTAGCAGTCCATGAAGTTCCATTACCACACATATTCCTCCATAAAGTTTAGAAGGATATAATACAGATCACACCTACATAAGAGAGGCAAGAAGACTAATAGTTTTGACAGCCTCAGTTCTTGGTTCATAATATGCAGCTATGAAATGGTTTAGTTTGCACCATGTTATCTAGCAATAGAATTCACATTCTAAAACATTGTGGACTAATACAACAAAGCATGGCCTTTATTTTTCTATTAACTACAGAAACACGCGCGCGCGCACACACACATACACACACACACACACACACACACACACACACACACACACACGCACACAATTTAAAATGGAAACTCTTCACCAAGACAAACATTTGTTGTCAGGGAGAACCCTGGCATTAATGTTCCTCCTGGAGTTTTAGCTTCTGTTGTTCACCAGGAGCATCGAGGTGATTTTCAAACGCACTGCTGGGCTTGGGAGGACAGCCAGCCTAAACGGGTATTAATGATACTCTGGTGTATAGTTAACACTTTCCTGTCTTTATAAAATTAATCTAGCGAGAAATAGTCAAAATTTGTACTTTGGATAAATCCAGATAATAGAATGGCTTGCAAACCACACCTAAATACTTAAAAGAACAAGGTATTTTATTATATCTTACTAAATTTAACTGTAATAAAGGTTAAAGATTTTAAATTTTTTTTTGTGTGAGAATGCATAAATGTATGGACACATGCATGAAATTCATGCTAAGGTCAGAGAACAAATTTCAAGAGTTGGTTCTCTCCTGTCTCCATATGGATTCCAGGGATCACACTCTAGTTTTCAGTCATGGGTTTGGGAGCAAGTGCCTTTAGCCACTGAGATTTCTTGTTGGGTCAGTAGTAGCTTTTACCTATCTCATTCTTATTTTAAATTTGCCCTGGAAATAGATGGATAGATAGATGATAGATAGATAGATAGATAGATAGATAGATAGATAGATAGACAGACAGATAGACATATAGATACATCATGAGCAAAAGATAACAGAGGATTGCTAGAGTTATATAGAAAGAATGCCTCTGAACAAATCTAAAAGCATTATCCATACATATATAACGTTTCTCAATTTCTTAAATATTATCCACATATATCAGAATACACTATCTCACACTATCTCATATTATTATTCTATTTTCAAAAATGTATTTCCCAAAACATACTTCTAATATATGTAAACACCATGGGAACTTCCAGATACATAAAGATGCTAAATATTTAATCACAATTTCATGGTTTATATTTGCTATTTCTACTACAAATGAGCAGAGGTACTAATAGCATATAATTATAGCTATTCATTTATGGGTGCTTTTATAGAGAACACCTCTAACTGGCTATTATATTAACACCCATAATTAGGGATATATCTGCTACATCACATAGAGAGATCACTGCTGAATTATTTTGTGTACATTCTGCTAATTTGTGAATCCAATTCCTAATGAATTAATCTGCAATAATTTGAGAGTCATATCTCCACCTCCTGCAAGAACTGAGCCACAGGGACAATGTCATGAAAACTAAAGAGAAGCCCAAATACAACTAGAGAAGAACATGGTAAAATGTATGAGGCTCTTCTTCTTTCCCTTCTTTTCTTAGTAGAATTTGCAGAGAAAAAGACAGCAAGAATTGTGGCTACCCAAGTTCCTGATCTTGCCAGGAAACTTTGTAATGGTGTCTCATCTTCAGACATCTTTCCAGAGAAATGCAGATTTCAGATAAACCTCAGCAACTAGAAAGAAGAAATTCATTAAAAAAAAATTCTTCAACGAAAGGAGGTATGTCTCATTGGTTCAAGTCTATCCCACAGAGCACCGACAAAAAAAAAAAAAAAAAATAGCAGGTAGTCCGTTCTGATAAATCAACATTTTGTGTGAAAGATGGTTAGGGAAGGCTGGCAAATATGAGTTGCATCCAAGCAGAACATTTTATTCTCTCTTTTACTTTCACTGTGGTCCCCTTTCTCCAGAGGGTCCAGCCATAGCCATTTGGGAAGTCACAATAGATCTATTTTATCCAATCCTCTTGTGGGGTTAAGTCATTACACCAGCAGCGAGGGACTTCCCTGAACAGATTTTTCCTTCTATTGCTAATTTGTTTTTCTCTGGAGCAATATTCAAAGGAACTAATCACAAGGGTTCATTGTGAATGTGTTCATGGTGGAGATTTTAACCTCTGCTGCAACTGCAGGATTGGAAAATATATATGCTAAAGCAATTAAATGTGAAAAAAGTTGTAAGAGGCAGAATATACCAGTGAAGTATGCATGATATGGTTTATCACAGAAAATAAACACACATTAAAATTAGCTATAACAGAGAAACTTTGTTTTTACAATCCATATGTGCCTAAAATTTCCTACATCAGACAGGCTTCTGAGTAAAAGCAGAGAGTGAATTAAGAGATCACAATAGTTTGAAACTCATTTAAAGAAAAACATGATCAGTTCTATAATCTTAATACAAAAACAAAAGTTTATATGTATGTTTCTCTTTAGCTGTATAATGTTATAATAATTTTGTAATATGAATATAGATATTTGTCTAAACAAATGCAATCATATTAGAGCCTAGATTGTGAAAGGTAGAATCACTAAAAACAGAATCACTCCCAGGATATACTACTTGTGCAGACAGATTGGATAGAATCAGAACAAGTAAGGAAAACTATCAAGGCGATAGACTCATGTCCCAAACCTATAATTCAGCTTCAAAGAAAGCAGTGTGTGCTACCTTTCTTTATAGACAATGTCCTTAGCTGAGACAGTGACATCAAGTTGAATAAGCATTTAAAAGACTGAGAAAATGAAAGGAACACCAAGGAAAGACTGGGCAAAGATAAACATTCAGCTCATTCTCATCCTTGGTCTTCAGCCCTTTGCACCTATGAGTCTGTTCCCTCCATCTCTCCTGCCCTTCTTGCCTTCTGCATATTGTCAATCAAACACTAAAAAAGTCTTCAACTTTATCATTAACTTTAATTTTCAATTTTAAGTGCTGTCAATACTATTGCTGAAACATTTGCATTATCAGGTAATGACAATAATGTTAGATTAATTCATTGTGCAATCATTTTAATGGTTCTGCTACATCACAATGTGAATTGAAAATATCAAATATCCTAAAACATATCCTGGATCATTGATATCTGGACAGTGTATTTTCAAAGCAGTGTAAAACTGTGTACAATTTTTATGGTCATTATTTTTCTTTAGTATTAGCAGAACACAAAAATTGCTTTATTTTAATTTAACTAATTCAATTTATTTTTTGAATTTAACTAATCCCAACTAATTTCTATCACAGAAACAATAAATATATTAACTCAATATATAGAGCAGCATGAATATTATTAATATGTATTTATTTTGTAACTTGGATACAGAGAGTTAACCCAAATTTGGCTATCTCTTGCTTGAATAAATAGAGTTAATTTAAGTGTCAATGTCTTTTAGAGAATTTTATTTATTTTTATTATCAGTAGAAATATAATAATGCAATTAGATATTCCCAGTTATTATTAAATGGGCTCTCTTTAGAAGCATTTAAAATAAGTTTGTAAAATTTAAAATGATTCATTTTACCCAAATTAATAAGTTATTTTCAAAGACAATAAAAACACTTCAAACTTTTTTAAAACAAAATTCAGTTTAAGGAAAATGTTGGGTAAGCAATCAGTCATAACAAAAACATGATAATAACTATTTCTGTGGTAAAAATTGAAATTCTTAAAGCTTTATATGTGCCAAATTTATAGTTCAACTGGCATAAATATCAGAATTTTTATATTTTATATAATCTATTAAATATACAACATATTTTAAAATGATTGATTTAGTGTGCATTGGTCTAGTATACTTTTTATATAATACAAGCAGTAAAATGTCACAGTTTTATATATATATATTGCTAACTGGTAGATATGTTGCATGTCAAAAAATCCATAACTGTTTATTTTAAAGTAATAAAAATGGCTTGGGAAGTATTTCATCATATGGATTATGGTCAAGAGCTATTTGGTCAAGAAGACAAAGTGCACATGCATTTCTTAAAGATGAGTTCAAATTTTATGTGTCATATATTTGAATAAATTAATTTCATATCCATGTCTGTAGTTGAATTGATGGACCAATTAGAATCCTAATTGTTTTAAATAAATCATTCAGCTTTTTTTTAAAGCAAAACTTAAATGTATGCATTTTAAATACATAGAATAAACTGTAATTATATGAGGCCATGGCAGCAGCCTCCCTGCAAATGCACAGCTGCACGTTGCTGTGCTTTGTCATTGAAGGTCTGAGGTGAGGACATCTGGTTAACAGTAACTTGTACGTCATGTTTATTCTCCTAGAAACAAAGGTTGGAATGTTGTCACTTTTTCCTAAAAATGGAAAGTAAGGCAGAAACAAGCCTCGAAAAACTAATTAAACTTGCTGAACAGAAATGAAAGCATTTTGGTGCAACTTATTAAAGGGAAAATGCTGTGAAATTAACAGTAATCAAAAGCTAATTAAGGCTGATGCAATAGGGGCAGTCAAAGAATGCTTGATAGCATTTATTGAACTAAGCAGACATGGCTGACAGAAACACGTGTGGAAGAAAATTCAAGTAATTACAATGAAAAAACTGAGATAGGATGCATTGGTACATTACATATAAATAAAGAGAAATATGAAACTCATAATTTCTAATGCAATCAAGATTTATGTTAATGAACATATCTCCATGTGTAACATAATTTGGCAGGAAGAGATGCATTTTTATAGTCCCTCTATTACTATCCACAATTATATGTAACTCTCAAATGGCAATGAAAAAGGAATCTTTTTTACTGAATGAATTATATCTTAAAGTCTGGGAAAAGCAAATAGCCACTTACTTAATTTAAAATCTGAATTTAAGTTTGTTATCTTTCTTGAATGACTAACTTAAGGAGACAGGATCCTGACCTTTTTCTTATTAGTGACCCTTACTTCCACATGGAACATGCTGAGATATGATTACATTTGCTCTTTTAGTCTCACTTCTCTTCATCTCTGTTAATGTTGATTAGCTAGAAAATTACATTTTGTGCAAGAAGTGACTATGTATGCCAATTGTAGTGAACATGCATTAAATGCCATTGCATGGGAGGGATAAAGAACTGCTAACACAAAGAAACAGTTCCATGGTTAAAACAAAAAACCAACCCATGACATTTTTTGGCTTATCATGTATTCTTAGTCTCTTTCATAAGACCTAGGCGCAGAGCAGAAAACACATAGACAATGAAAGCAATTATTGTGAATATTATAAAAGGATCAGAAGCAATGATATATAAATGCAGGAGTCTGTTTATAATGAAGGATAATCATCTTGAATTGAATTGAGAAAGTGTTGTACTATTTCAGAAATGAAAAAGCAGATTGACACTGCTAATAAGGCAAAAGAGAAAGAAATAAAAATTGTGAGAGCCGTTCACATCTTTCCCAGGTAGCAGCTCCAGGGTGAGTCAGAGCCCCAGGTGAGCAGCATTGATTGGGGTTCTTCAGTCCTGATAGATAAGCTTGCTTCAGGGAAGAATGGCTGTGAGGAGGAGGCCTGTGGCTTGGGATCACGGCTCTGACTCCTCCATGTTCCTATGCTCTAGAGAGGAGAATGGTAAAACATAACCTATGAATCTTTCTGGTTCTGATTTTGTAGGTCAGGGTGAGTCTAAGGCATCTGAATTTTAACAAGGACTCCGGGAAGGAGGAATTTTTAATCACAATGTCAACTACGGATTATAAGCTCATTAAAGTCAACGACTGACTATTTATTCATCTGTGAACCAACTCGGACATATTAGTCAACTCCATCACTCATTCCCATTCTGTTATGGACACTAGGAGGAAATGAGTTAACAAATAAGTCTGTGATTGGTATTTTATATAGTGTGAAAATGCCAAAATATTCTTCAGAGCTGATAAGAAAACTTGTGCCCTTGCTGCAAATCAAATTCAACATCTGGCTCTTTCAAGTTCTACGGTGTAAATCAGACTCCAAAACAATCAACAAAATCAGCATGTGAGCTCCGAACCCCGCAGTCCCAGCCTCTTCATCTCTAGGGTTACAGGCATGCACGCATTGTGCCCAGCTTTTTTTTTTTTTTAATGTGGATTCTAACAATTAAGCTCAGATCCTCATATTTAAGAAAAACATTTAAAAGACCTAACTATTTCTGTTTTTCTATGTCCTGATTGAATATCAGTTGTTTCCCATAGACTTATGTATTTGAATCCTTTGTTTAATGTTTGGGAACGTCATGGCACCTTTGACAGATAGAGTATTGGTGAAGGAAGGCAAGCTACAAGGTCATAGGGGGAGGGTCTTCAAGGTTAGTTAGCCCTGTCCTAGTAAGTTCCTTTAGTGAGTCTGCTCTTAGAGTTTCCAGAGTGAGTTCACGCAGGCACCTAGATGGATGTGCTATAACCAGCCTCCAACTTCTGTTAATTTGACAAGTCTTTTCCGCCAAAATGGACTGTATCTGCCCTCTGGAACTATAAGCCTAATATATCTTGTTGTTTCTCCTTAAGTTGCTTGAGGTTGAGTGCAGCAGAAAGAGCCATTAGTACATTCTGTGTCTAAATTTTAAACTTATCACAGACAGGTTGAAGGCATAACAAAACATAGCTAAGAATGACAGGATAGCTAAATTTATCAGCATAATCACCTTTTATGAAATAAAGGTGAATTTTTGATAATTTACTAGAGGATATGATTTCCTACCACATTACTCCTAGGGTATATTATGAAAGAAAAGCTTGAAATAATCTTTTGGGTCTGAGTTTTAAAACTTCTATTTAAGTTTTTTAAATTTCATGTTTCTTCTGAGAAATTTCTTATTCTTTAATTCCACTTAATGGATACATAAAAACACAGTAATCATATGTATTTAATGTACATGTTTGATCCATGTGCATGCTGTGTAATGTGTATCAGTGTGAGCACACCCGTCCTTCAAACATTTATCATTTTGTCATGACACAACTTACTTTCCTCTAGATTTCTTAAAGATTCATTGTTTTCTACTCTGCAATGATGCATGAGAATTTCCCAGTTTTCTTTCACTCCTTTTCCCATCCCCCTTCAGTTGCTGTTCAAAAAAGTTTAACTTGAATGTTTTCCTAATAGTTTCTAAAATTCTTGTACTTATATCTAGATATAATTTCATTATCTTGATTTTGTTATGTCTTTTGTGGTACATCATATAGTCTATGGTATACAATGTTTTGTGTCTGTATTTTGCATTTTTCAGCAGAGTATCTTGTGGCAGCATGTTAGATCATTGGGGCCGACTGGGCAGTGTATTTTTTTATTGATTTTTCCCTCTGAATTATTTGCTCTTGGGTGAGAAAAGTCCCTCCTGATATTCAGACACTACTTTTTTTCCTGTTATATTTACTTCCTGTATTTGGGTGCTTGACATTGGATGTGTGCATGTTTAAAATTGTTTCAATCTTAATTAATTGATCCTCTTGCCATTATATAATGACTTTTCTGTCTCTGTCACTGATCTTGTCCTAAGAGGACTTGATACTGAGAGGAACATGGCTCCTCTTGCTTTCCTGGACATCACATTTGCTGGAGACTATCTTACTTTGTCCCTCCACTTTCAGGATATAAGTGTCCTCAGAGATGAAGTCATTGTTTCACAAGTTGCATAGTTGGATTTTTTGTTCTAATATTTGGTGATGTTATGCCTTTTATTTTATTATTTTTTACAACTATGTGTATGTGTGTTTGTGTGTGGGGGGGTGTATGTGTGTGTGTCTGTGTGTATCAGAAGGCATTGTGTGAGCCTGTGGAGGTCCAAAGATGACTTTGGAAATAACTTGGACTTGTACTATGTCATCTTTGCTTTGCTCACAGGCTCTGCCTTCCAGTACCTGAAGTACAGGCCACCGCCATTTCTGCTTGGAGTTTTTATGTGGATCCAGGATTCAAACTCGGGACCTTTTTTGCTTGTAAGGCAGAAGCTTAATCCCTAAGTCCTCTCTCCAGCCCATGCTATGCATTTTAATTAGAGGATTCAACTGATAAATGATCAAGAGAGTTTTCAGCAGTTACTACTACATCTACCTTGCAAGTTTTTCTAGATTAATTATATTTTATTTTTGACCATTGTCTTACACTCTAACTTCATGGCTAAGTGATTTATTCTAGGAGTGTATTTTGATTCCCTGCTTTATTGTACTTGATTGGCTTCTAGTAGATTTTTGTTTTGTGACTGTCATAAGGCATACAAAAAAGGCTTTGATTATAGCAATCTGTTTTTAAGTGGTAACAATGTAACATGATCACAATAGTCTAAAATAAGGAATCTTTATAAACAAAGAAAACACAGACATATTGTTTAAAAATAAACCTATAGGCTGGGGAGAGGGCTCAAGGGTTAGGCCTTTATACCAAAGCAAAGGGACCTGAGTCCAGATCCTTATATCCCATGTAATAAAGGAAATTATAGGAAATGCTTATTTCCTATAAGTCCAGTCCTCAAGAGTAGAGTGCGGGTAGTCATGGAACAAGTAATAAGGAGGTAGAGCACTCCTGAAATCACCACGGGACCTCAATGCGCGCACACACACACACACACACACACACACATGCACACACACACAAATCCTACAGTTGTATATCATTTTGAGCATCATTTGGGTTTTTTGATGTCCCATTCTATCTTCCAATATAGTTTTTCTCTACATTTTAATACACCTGCTGTTTGTAATGCAAATTTTAGTTTTCATGCTGAAAATGTTCTAGGCACCATGCCTCTATGATGACATTTTGAATTTGTCTGCCTCACTATTTTCATCATTAATTTTATGTTTTCAAATATTTTTGTCTTATTCTTTAATGTCATTTGCTCTTAGTTTGAGGACTTTCCTTACCAATATTTTTGTAGGATGGAGTTGATGGAGATTTACTCTCTGAAATTAGTTTTGGTGGTGCACTATTCTGGGTTGGCAGTTTTTGTGCTTTATTATAGTAAAGTGTCATATCAGTTTCTCCTGACTTGCAAGGGTTATGTTGAGACATCAGTTCTCAGGATAATTGAGCCCAATTATGTGTTATTTTTTCTCTCCGGCCTTTTGCAGCTTCGAGAAATTTCTCTTTCTCTTTAGCATTTGGGATCTAGGTCCTAATGTGCCATTTGTTAGACTTCTGAGATAATTCTGATGAATATTAGCCAATTGACTTAAATCTTTTGTAATCATACACAGATAATGCAGGACACAGAGAAGTCCTATACATTGTCATGGTCAAGAATTCCCAGTGTTATATTCCACCAATCTGCCATTGATTAAAAAGGCAAGGTCCTGGGTTAGGAGCTCATCTTATACCTGGTGAATGTATTCTTATTCTATAGAATGTTCTAGGGAATCTTTTCCAATGCATTAAATACACACGTGTTGCCACTAATGATATGTATGTAGGCTGGGTTGCACCTAAGTCTTATGGCTACAGGACCTAAATAGTCTCAGAGATGCACTTGGGTATGTCCATGTTGCAGATGAAAATAATGTTAAGCAAAACATAGGACTATCTTTTGAACACAGATTAGGATGTAGAGATTTGTTTTCTAATTCTGGGTAGCATCTGAGTGGATCCAGAAATGAACTCCAACTTAAAGGTGGTTATGAGAACCCATCCCTTTCTTTCCAGCCAGAGCAATGTTATTCCTTGTTCTGTCTACCAAAGATGTCATAGGAACAGTAGTAGCCATCTCTGGGCCACTTGGATAACACCTTCCCTGAAGCAGAATCTGAAAGCACAGAGCTATTTCAAGCGTTGTGCAACTCTGAAAAGCATTAGGATTCAAGCCTAAGGCCTGAATTTATTTTTTTTCTCTCAGCCCCAAACATAGGAGAATATTCTCTACATTGCTTGCAACTGAGTATTCAAAAGATGTATCTTTCTTTCCAACTTTAACTGTATTTATTATTATTATTATTATTAGTAGTAGTAGTAGTAGTAGTAGTAGTAGAAGTATGTGAAATATAGGTAATTCCCTCTTTCCTTAGTTCATGAGAATTTGACAGGGCATGTGTATATCATGCAAACTGGCAAGTTCATGGAGATGTAATGACTTCATGATCTTACCTAGTTTGCTTTCCTATAGTCTCTCTTTGAGCTTAATGAAAGTGCTACCTTAGCAATGGTTGTAGAAGTTTGTATATGTTTTCATTTGTCAGTGGCTCTCTGATCAGAACTAGGAGTGTAGGTTTTCAGAATAAGAGTATATGCTTGAACAAATATAAGAGACTCAGAATTGTTTCCTTAATTTTTTCCAGAGCATTAAGTACGCATGTGTATGTATGTATAAGTGAATGTATGAACACACTCACTTGCAAGGGAATGCCTAAGGAGGGGGAGAGAGAGAGAGAGAGAGAGAGAGAGAGAGAGAGAGAGAGAGAGAGAGAGAGAGATTGTTTCTTGAAGCCAAACAAAGTAAAGCTACATCACACCATGTTGTTGACAACTGTATCTTCATGTTTTACAAGCTTGTTACTGTTTGTAAAGCACAGTAGCCCTAAGCAGAAAGAAGCAAAGATACAAGCAAGACAGTGAAAATAGAATTCAAGTAAGATTCTAGTAAGTTCAAAAAACACAGATTTGTTTTCAGTCTTCTTAGAGTGGAATTAGCAATATATTTCCCACTTTATACTGACATCACTATATCCCACACAGTCAGAACATTAAAATCTTGGTGCAAGTTGTCTGCAAACAGTTGAAAATTTGCATTCCATTTAGGTTCTTCAAAAAGAAAAAGGAATGTGAAGCAAAATATGGCTCCAACCTATCTCTCTCTTCTCCTAACCTTTTACATCTCTCCAGAGTGACTGTGCTTCTTTTCCTCATGTCTTTTATCAGAATAATTTCATAGCTATTTATGACACTTTAGTATCTCAAAGCAAAGCTAAATATGATAAAAATTTATGCATTCTTAATCAAGAAACATACTGTGCAAAAAAAGAGTACATAGAATCAAAATATGAACAAATAATCAATAATTTGAGGTCTTAAGTTTAATGTATTACAAACTCTTTTAAATTTTATACGCATCAAAACTGTGCTATAGTAAGGATCCATGTCTGGAAGTAGTCCATATATAATTTGTCACCTCTGGATATCTGTCAATAATAGTTTATCTGAACATGTTGGCTGTTATTGACTTGAAATTGGTTATGAGGAAGTCTCACACTTTCATTTTTTACCAAACTCCACAGGATGTGTAGTTAGTTCTGAACCATAAGTTTTCTTGTGGTTTTGGTTGTGTTGGAGATTTATCCCAGTATCTTGAACATACTAGTCAAGTATTATTTGCTGAGATACATTCACCTCCTTTATCAGGTCTTTCAACTATTAATTTTGGGATTAGTGTCTACATTCTTACAAACTGTACACAGTGGCCAAATATTCGCACAGTGGATACTAAGATCATTTGGCTATCTTCGTTACAACTGCAAGTGAGATGACCACCTGGAATTCTAATGGTTCATAAACGAAGTGATTATAAAACATGGCTATAGAAAAATAGCCTTGATTCTAAGTGTAGTCTCTCAAGCTTCTAACCCCAGCATATGGAAGGCTGAAACAGGAAAGCTGACATAGTGGATTTCAGGTCATCTTGGCTACAAGTTGAGACCCAAACTGAAAAAAATGAATTAATTCACTAATAACAACTTGAATTTAAAACCTATCCAAATGACTAAAATCTTCTTTGAATTCATGTGTGCTAATAGTAGCTCAATGAATTGATTGATATATACCTTACATCAGTGTTGTTGAAGGAATGATATTGATAGCTAGACATGAAGTCAGCTAGTTCAATATTGTTTTATCCAAGTTTCTCAGGGATTTTCATAATGTAATTGAAGACATGTTGCCAACTGTCTTTAAATATGGTATGATTGGCATTTGAGTCCAAATTCAAAGGTAATTTGTTATTGCAAAACTGTTTGATATGCCTGCAAAATAACTGCAGAATGGAGCATAATTCAATTAAGCATCACATCAAATATAAACATCAACTTAAATACATTTATGAAAAGCTTCCTGGAATTTTTCAAGATTATCATGTATATTTACACAGTTCAAAATGACTGTTGAAATCCCTGAGTTGGTTTCAACTGATACACAGGTGTCATTCTCAAGGGGACATTATAACTCACCATGATGAATTACTTCTCCTTTCAGAGGGAGAATTGTTGAATAACTGTTTTTTTTTTCTTCATGGTATCTTAGGCTAAAGAACAAAGGTTCATTTTTATATTTTATCACTTCAGATGATTGAGTGATTCAGATGGTTACTCTAAAATAAAGTCCTCAGTTTCTATATGGTCAATTCAGAATCATTCAGAATCAGAAAATACTCTATTTTGAGACTAAATGGAATGGTCACTTCTTTTATTTTAGTGGCTACAGTTGAACTGGTCATATTTTATCTTCCTAGTAAATGTAATGAATTCTCTTTTCATACAATGTATCCATTCTATCAGTTCTGCTCCTCCAGAGAACCCTGACCATGTTACTTGCAAATTTTTCCATTAAACATATAGAACTATGCTAAAAATAATATGACTTGAACATTCCTTTCATCATACCTCTTATCATAAAATATCCCTGATTCTATAATCCTATAAGTACTAAATTAGTGCTGTGCTATAGTTAGTGAATTGAGCACATGGAAACTGAGGCTTTGTTTTAGAATAAGAGAAAATGTCCACCTCTCCTATGAAAAGGAAGATACCTCATAAGTTCACGTTTTTTCTTGAATACACAGAATTTATCTGAAATAACTTTGCCCATTATCTGAAACATAGCTGATCCCACATATTTAGCTAGTTACTCACATGGAAATAGTGAGACTATTTCACTCATACTGAATGAACCTCTATATATTTATATACACTCTGAAATGAATACAGTGGCATTGAGTTGCATATAGAAGGAAGATAGCTTTAAAATGCTTATTCAGTTTTGATCATGTTGAAGGGAATTTCTTTGAAGTTTCTCTGGTCATCTACTCTGGGGCACAACATAAATTACTCCACTTCAGTTTCTGTTACCCTCTATTTGAGGTCCATTATATCTGTACAAATAGGTATACTTTTTTCTCTCACTCTCTTTTTCTCTTTCTCTCTCTCTCTCTCTCTCTCTCTCTCTCTCTCTCTCTCTCTCTCTCTCACACACACACACACACACACACACACACACAGAGTGAATCACAACTACCTTTCTACCATATAGTTGAGGGGTGCCACACACTAACTTTCAAACTTGGAAAACAATTTCCACATTTCAAAGCAACAAATTAATCTGACCTCCACTACTGACCTTTGCTAAAGAAGCCAGACCTGCTTGGCCTTGCTCAGTTTACCTGCAAAAATCCTGAATTATTGTTAGAAGTCAGTAAAAAGGAGGATACTCCTTGCAACCATGCAATACCTTTTTTTTTCAGTAGAAGGAAATATCACCTAAACCACAAGCAAATGATCATTTTAATAGTAATATGTCTTCAGAACTTTTTCCACTGGCTGATTCTCAGTTCAGAATACTAAAGAAAGATGCTAGTGAGTAGCTGTACTCTTAAAAGAGAGTTGCCTCTCCCCTCCCTCATTAGAAAGCTCTTTATGCAATGACTTCAGACCAGAGGGTTTCAGCCCTTTGTACACGTCTACCCTGCCATGTTCATTTTACTGGCTTCATCAAAACTAAAATTCTTTTTCAAAACTGACAATTTGTGGGCAATTATGACATTTAAAATATCAGTTTGAATGAGTCTAATAGGGAAAAGTTTTCATCGCTGAGATTTTTACAACATGCTCAGTGCTTTATAGCCAGGAATTAACTAGAAATATGGTGACATGAGGGAGAAATAAAGAGAGCGACATGAAAAGTCCTAATTAAAATGGAAATTCATAGTTCAAGATAACTTTCCTATGTAGTGGAATCAGTCTACAATGAGTCTGTTTTTTGGAAGGAAGGGATCTTTATATATGACATTTGCTATGGATAAAAACAAGTTCTTGAAGATTCCCTTTGAGAATTAAATTGCAAGTTAGTCTCCTAAGAAAGCAATAAAAGATAAAGGACATGGGGCACCTCAGGAAAATTATCACTAATGAAGATAAAGGAAGAAAATGTTTCATAATTTTTTCCCACAACTGGAGAAGCAAAATTCACTGGGAATTTTAAGAGTTCTCCTTTGCCTACAGATTCACAGCCCTAATTTCTTAAAATTTCCAAAATGAAAAATATCACTGTAAGCTGTACTATTAGACAATTTTTGGTAATTTTTCTGCAAGTTGAGAAAATCATGATTACCAGGACAAGAACAATCAATCTCAAGGAAACAAAAAGGTGCAGACAAAGCAGTTCTTTTAGTACTTGGCACTCACAAATTTCAAATTTAAAGTGCAGGCTTTAAAAACAAAACTTTAAAAACATTTACCATAAATTCATGAGAAAATAGAAAGATTAGACCTGGCAAAACTGTTAAGAGTCAATTATAGGATTTGATATGAACTCTCATTTATTAATGGTCTGCTGAAGATTGGTCAACCATGAAGAGATTAAAACATTCTTTAATCTGAATTTTATCACCTCAGTAGGATTTGAAGACCATAATCCTTATACTTTCAACACTTATCTACTTCTACACAGGTTTATAAGAATGCTCACACTTATGTTGATGAAACAGAATACCAAAATGAGTAGTTTTAATTTTTTGGCTCGTTTAATTGGATTTCAGCTAATTAATTAGTTAGTATTAGTTTCAGGTCTGTCATGGATGACACTTTTTTTTAACTTCCCTCTGATTGTGTACACTGCAATCTCCCAATCAGGGGAATTCATTTCAAGTCACCCATACAACTATAGCAGATGCCTGAAACAATGGAGAGAACCTAACTTTTAGAAGTATAGAGCAGCTGGTATGACACCTTGTCTGAGTAAGTGATACTAGGTAAGTGATTTATGCAGCAAGCGAAACAATGTTGAGTCATATTCCTGGCCTGATGAAGCACACAGTTTGAGATTTTTCTAGCCATTTAAGAGAACAGCAGAGTAAAACAAATTGTGAGTTGTTTCTGGATGTTTCCATTTCCTATTTTAAAATCATGATTGACCACATGCAGCTTTTACCCAGAAAGTAAAACTGAAGATAATCTTGTCTATATCACTCATATTGAAATGATTACAACAGGTGGTACTGGTGAAGTTAATTAATGACATTCATTTGGCGAGTACACATTCCAATACTATGAACCCAGAATATCTTGCTTTTCCTCTAAGAAGCACTGGAACATGCATGTGCTGGCTCCAAGTGTGCCAATTTGATTCATCATGTTGCATTACTATAAAGATACATCTGCAAATCAAAACTTGGTACAAAGGCCTATAGGATTGAATGATGTCTACAGAATATGATTTTACTATAAAAATAATTCAAACTTATCAGTAAGATATTTTAAGTCACAGAAAGTATTATTTTCTTGCCTCTACTCCCAGATGAATCTCATTAATTGATCAGTTTAAATATACATGTAAACGCATTGTTGTCCAAAATTTTCTTGGGCTTTGTAATCTAAACAAATATTAGCATATCAATGGAAATCTTTGATTTTCATATAAGAAAATATTTGCATTACTTTTTTTCTTGTATTTTTATTTCTGAAGGACTAATATAGCATGTCACATACAAAGAGTAAAGACACAAGTGTATGATATAAATTCCTTTTAAGTAAAAATAAATTAAAATTTAAATAAATATTAGTTTTTTGTTTTACTTTAAATTCTTTAGACGGTCCATAGGAACTCTGGTTTTACATTTTGATTTTTAAAATAAATTAGATACTTTTATAGATATTTGGTCTTTAATGTAAACTTTCCAAGTACAAGTATAAAGAACAAATAATAATCAAGATAACCCATGTGCAATGATTGGGTCCAAACTCTATCAAATTGCAAGGAATTGATCAGATAAATAAAAACATGTCTTAAAATTCATATGGAACCATATACATATACTCAATGTATACTCATCCAAAAAAGCAAAAAGCTGAATAACTGCAGTAAAAGTTAGCAAAGTAAACAAAGGGATAGTAGCATCTTTTTGATTTTGCATCATATGAAAAAGCTTTAGTAATAAAATCAGTTTGATATTCAACTAAAACAGGCACACAGAGCACTGGAAATAAACACAGAGCATAGAAAGAATTCAGGGCATATTTCACTAATAAATTTTAATATGGATATCAAAGATAAAAGTGAAAAAAATTCCTTCAATAAGTAGTATTGTGAGAAAGGAATTTCCATATGCAAAAGAATGGAATTGGATATCTCTTTACACCATATACAAAAAAAGTAAATTGAAGTGCAACATTTGAATTAATAAAATCCTTGGAAAAAGCACAGTGAGAATACTGTCTGACATATGTAATAAATGAAACAAAAGGTCCAAACTAAAAGATACAAAAAGAACCCAGTGGAACTATATCAAGCTATAGCTTCCACATAGAAAGAAAAGTAGCAGGAAAATGAAGACAGTGGAAAGAATACAAGAAAATGTTTACAAATCACATATCTGTAAAAACAAATATCAAAATATTATCAAGGATTTACAAATTAGATGAAAGAAAATGAAATAAATGTACAGTATTATTTAAAAAATAGGTAAAGGACTTGAATTAAGTATTTTTTTCAAATAGGACATAAAAATATAAAAATACATATGGAAATATGCTCACCATTCATCAAGAAAATACAAATCAAAGCCACCAGAGAGTGCATCATAACTCTTGGAATAATTGTCCGAAATAACAGAGACCTGAGTTCAGACAAGTGACATGATTCATGGAAACAGTAACTGGTGACAGCTTAAGAAAATAGACATAGTCTTCAGTGATGAAAAGCAATATCACTATAACATTTGCTGGCAATCATATTGATGAGTATGTGTTAGATGTTCAGCATGTTAAACAAGCTGGGCCCCCTCTTATGCAGGAGTTCAGACAAAGAACCCTTTACAGTTCCCAGTTTACTTAGATATAAAGCTCCATCCTCCCAAGGACAATTCAACTCGACAGCTCCTCCCACCTGGGACTAAGATAAACTGGCATGTTCCCCCAAGGACTTTCACCACCCCAGGGTGAGCCCCTTTCCCATCCTAGTACTTTTCCAGCTATAACCCTTGCCCTATGGTTAAAAAGATTTTGGAAAATATAACACAGTGGCATTCTCTTTTATTTTTTTTTCCAACTATTTATATTTAGAAGTATCAGAAAACCTCTCAATTTGAAGCTCGTGTTTTTATGAATAATTGTCCCTTTAGAAGATTCTAGTCTGATTTCTACATAATAAAAGAAAAATAAAACAAGAAGATAATAATGGAACCTTCTATAATTAGAATAATCATGCATTGCCTAATTTCCTGAGATGTTCTAGCTTTACCACAGTTTTCTAACTTCCTTCTCAAATTATTTTGTACTAAAGAAAATACATTTGTTATACAGATCTACACAGCCCATTGCACAATACAATATGTATACATAACTACCTGTACCTGAAAAAGTAATAAAAGGCCTATTTTGCAAAATGTACTAGAATTTAGATAGCCTGTATAATCTTCTACTGAGTTACAACCTACTAAAACATTTGTAAGCGGTGGCAATTTCCATAAGCACTGCTGGAAGACTACCAAGTTCTTACGGTCACACGTTTTTGTATTATGCTTTCCAAAAATGATTATTCATTTACTTAAATGTGCAATTTTATTCAGTATAAGATGGTCTCAATAAAACCTATTGAGAATTTCTTAATACTCCCTCTTTAAGTTGATCAAAAGTGATGGTATTAAATGTTCTTTATAGATTCCCTCATACCATTTTTAGTATGCACATGTGACCTTCCATGTTAAGGTCAATTTGGGTAATGTACTGAAATTAAATTTTTTCTCATAAACTCCAGAGCACAAAGAATTGAGCGGTTCCTAATTGCCCTTATCACACAATTGGAATGGAACATTATCACTTCTGACTTCCACTTGATTTGTAATTGTTCTGATAATTTTTCAAAATTGCTTACAGCTTTTGCAAGGAGGTTTGATTCTTCAAATGAGTTAAAGAGAACTCGCCATTTAGCAAAAATAAAACTCCTAATATTCATTTTGAGGTAAGCTAATCGTCTTTTTCATTAGGACAGAGGAGCACATACTGAGAATATCTTTCTGCCATCTGAGTAATCAATGAGCCAACGTGGTTGTAAATCTTCCAGATATTCCCCATGGTTCAATTCAAAGAAAAATGTTTATTCTTCTCTCCCAAGCTTTCCGTTTGCCCACTGTGGGGGGATCTTTCCATCTTGCTATTAGGAAAACGAGGATGTGTTTTATGCTCTCCTTTAACAATTTCTGCCTTTTAAAACAATCCCTTTAATTTGAGCTTTTGCTAATCATGAAGGGATATGTGAAATGCAAAAATGTCTGGAACAAAAAGAACCATAAAACCCTGCAATCAGGAAATGTATTCATTTCATTACTGTTGTTTTAATGATTGAAATGTGAACATGTGATTTGTCATTATTTTAGCAGAAGTGTAAAGCAAAGTAATGATTAAGTCTACGTGCATTTGTTCATTAAATAGTACAGTGGCAGCACTTCTCACAAAGTAGAGTCAAGCTTGCCAATAATTGCACAGATCCAATAATTAACTCATTGGTACAGGATAATGCTCCAAGTAAAGTGATTGATTATGCACTTGGAAAATATATAATGGAATGAGTCATATAGAATGAGAAAGGTTTGGATAATTATGCTGAATTTCTCTAAGTATGTGATGATATAAAAGGTCAGTGATTATACTGTTATTATTCCATTGCAAAGCTAATCTCAGATATATAATTTCACTTGCAAGATATGTTACTTGAATTGGGGAGCATGGCAATTATTAATTAAAATATTCTGAATAGAATTTGTTTTCAATAATATGCACATTTCTATAAATATAAAATGAAAGATATTCTCTGTGATATGTAACATTGGGACTAGTCAATGGTTTCAAAAAGCTAGTTTAGAAACCTTAACAACAGACACCATTCTAATATTACAGATAACTATTTTTAAGGCTAGTTTGTCAATTTTTTGCTCATACTTTTTCCCTTTCCTCCCCCAAATACTCAGGGGACTGACCAGCTGAGGACAATGGAACCTTCCTACACAGGACTGTGCCTTGTGGATTGAATTCAGGCTAAGACATACTTTTAACAGTAAATGACCATCAGATGTGCGGCATGAAGAGCGGGAGACCACTGGCTTCCTCTGCAGCTGAGGATAGATGGGTGCTTCATCTCATATTCCATTTCTGTGTAGTCAATCACAACTTCTCACTGCTGCTGACCATGAAGTTTTCAATTATACTGATTCCTTAAGCCTTCTCTGTCTCTGACATACAGTCTCTTCATGAAATCCTCCCTCATCCTTTACATGACTCTACATGTTTCTAGTGGGAACCAATTGATTATAATCTCTCATGGTAATTTTATTTAAATAGTCACAACCTTTCTGTTGTTCTTAAACACTCCTGCCAAATGTGCATCTGTTTATACAACATATGCATTCATTTGTGATCAAAATTATATTTTTAACACTTAACTCTTTTTGAAGTTTTTAAAAACATTCATAATTATCCTACTTGAATTAATGAAACTTCTCATATTTTTCTTATCACCATCTAATCCCTTTTCTTCTAGAGTATTACATTCTCAGAGATTCAGATCCGAGTTTTTGATTGATATAGACTGCTACTCAGGTGTTCAGTGTTTATATTTAACTAATATATATTTTCAATATAAGTTTGGAAATTCCTAATTTTCCTTACAATAGCTTCTCCTATTTTTCCTACATTGTAATTTGGGTCCCGGCTGCTTCTCAGTTAAATTATCTGTCCATGCTATCAGCAGGCACATTCACAATAACTTAAAGACATGCAAGAAATGTGTAATTATTCCTTCTTTGCTCTTCTCACATTTGGAAATCATTTTAAGTTTTTCAAACAATGCACATTTTCTAAACAATTTTTACTCAAATTCATTCACTAGTCTCTATCATGTTTCCACTCTTGGTTCTCTTTCTACTTAGAACTCTAATTGCTTACACACTGTAGTGTCCACTGGATACCTATCCACAATCCATAAATCCATAAGACTATTGGATCTTCTTCCCTTAATCCCTGTGACGACTTGCTTATGAACTAACAGCATTTTCGGAAACCTTGGTGGATAGAGCCTCTGTCCATTACACTTCCTTGATAAATTCACGCTTTTCCTCTCATGCTTTTCCTCCCATTTATGCCTTGTTAAATTTCACCCTATCCCACGGAGGAACCAAGATCATGAGGACTCATTGTCTATTACCATACCCTTGCAGATTTAAGGCAGTCCCTGGGTTTTTCTTTCTCTAAGCATTCTTGCTAGTATACTGTGTAACTCTGAATTAGTATTTTCTGAAGCACTTAAAACACACTAGTTTGCAATTGACCAGGGTACATTAGCACAGGCATGGATAACAGAGAGGGAGACTACGGGACTGTAACCAATGTCACAAGCCTATGTGAAAGGCAGCACATACACTGGAATAGTTGACCTGAAGCCTACTGAGCAATCTCCTTGTGGGCATCCCTCTAGAGGTCTATCACAAAGCCCCGAAATGAGACTTTCAAACCTATTCCCATCCACCCAGGACAACCAATCAAAGGTCAGAGAGGAAGCCCATAGAAAGTTTCTATTTTCAATCCCCCAAAACTTTGTAAAAGGAATACCCAGGGTCCAGAGCTTCAAAGCAAGATTTGGTGCTGTCTTCCTCCCCTCAGACTCCCTGAACAAACAGAGATATGCTCCTCCTGATCCTCCTGAGCCATCAGGTGTCCCTTTCACTGCTTTTCAATAATTTTTATTTAAATCATTTGATCTTGTGCTAACTCTAATCTTGAAATTTGGGATGCAAAAGCCTGAGAAAAAAATCCCATAACACTATTAGCCAAGTACATTCAATATGGGCAAAAAGTGTCAGATGTTTCTATAAGAGCTTTCAGCATTGTATTAAGCTGCTGTAAATGGATCTGCTATTTCTTTTAGTCCTATCTCAAAACCATCTTCTATTTTAAGTAGGTTTTTTATAACAGCCAATTTATTTTCATTTTTCAGCATAATTTTCCAGCATTATGCTAGTCCTTTTTATAGGAAATATTCAGAAGTATGCATCTTTGCATAGCTAAGTGTAGTACCTTAGGAATAAACAGATACCTTTCTGTACAGACAATTCAGTTTTCCATTTCAGGCACAGTACTTGGCTTATCCTATTGATAACAAAGTTTGCTTAAGACAATGTATACGTGTTCACAGGTTTTAAAAGCTCTTTTCAGTCAATCCATACCAGATCATTTGCTAGGTGATAAGTTGTGGACACTCAGCCTTCTTGAACTTATCAGCAAGTTTTGTATCTTTAATGACCTTGCTACTTTTTTCAAGAAGGAAATATAATACATTTTGCATTGATGAGCTCAATGGACAAAATGAAAAAGCCTGAGAAGAATAGTTTCTATAGTAATTTATGACAGGATTTCTATAAATTAAGTCCACTTATCACTTCAGTCAGTGATCACTTTAATATTGCCTATTTGTAAAAGGTTATAAAAGATTATACTGAAACACTGAGAGAATATTTTGAATTTTATATTTCCTTAGAAAAGACAGGCATGAAGAAATTCATGAAACCTGAATTGGCTTCTCTCATCACAAACTGTATTTCCCCACAAGTTCATAGGATATATACTGGAAGTGGCTGCTAACATCAGGCTGAAGATGAATTTTGAAAATGTATCAAAATTTACCTCATTTTGTTTAAAAGTTTAAAATGACTACCCTAAACTGGCTAAAATTGCTTCAAAAATCTCTTCTTCTATTCCTGTCAATGCACTTGTCTGGGACTCCTTTTCCTATTATGGCTGCTATTAATATAAGACATGGAAACAGTTTAGTTTATACATTATCGCCTGCTGGAAATGCTGCTGTCAATCCACAAAAATAAGTTAACTAGCAAGAAGCAAGCACATGTGCTACATTCAAATTTAAACCATTTGGGATATTGATTGACGCTCATTTTAAGTGTGAATATGAATAATTACTGGTTCATAACGTTTTGTTTATATGTGGTTCCAGAATAATAAGATATAATTTTAATACTAAGATACAGTAGTATATTGCTGTTACAATTTTGAATTTGCATGTGTTATGCTTGCAGAAATTAATAAAACAATATTAGAACTTGCATTCTAGGTGTCATTATTTTGTTATCTAGTAGTTTATCTTCTTTTTAACTTTAGAAAAGTTATCACTGTGCTTTGGTGAAGAAAAAAAAGGACAGGGGCTTCACTTATGATGTATGAAGATGTATCCAGACTCCCTGAATCAGGTTTGTATTGTCCTGGTCATTGACACAGTTCCACAGTTCTGCTCTTGCTCCAATGAGGGCAGAGGGGAGTAATAGAGTCTCGTAAACCATATGGTCTAGAAAACTGTGAAAGCTACTACTTCTGCACTTGACAAAACAGCTTGCCTTTTGTCTGTTTCCAGACTGAAGCTGGATTATGATAATGGAGAAAAAGAATGTGCTAAATTCTGTTTTGATTATGGCCCTTCTTTTCTGCTGCTGTCTTCGTCAATGACAAAAACAGACTTACATTAACATAAGAGTGTAAAGGTGACTTAGACCCACAGGAACTTTAAGGGTCTACTAGAAGGCTCGCATAAATGACCCAAGGTAGATGGAAGGTTGATATTCCCCTTTCTCCTCTCATGGCCTTTGGATCCCTAATGTCTGAAACTTCAGTCCCTATCTTGGCTGACTCTTTTCCTGAGAAGGAATTTCTGGTGATACAGTATTACAGCGTGGGAAATTAGCCAGAGAGATAGGTATGCTTTAGAGACAGTTAAAAAAAAGTCTCGTATGAGACTGAGACAGTATGTTATAGCAAAGAACAACAGTTGCAATGTTTTATTATGACTATTATTATACTATACCATATGAATAGTAAGATAAGCATTAAAGGAAAAAGTGAATGAACTAATGATTAAAATGCTGTTTTTAAGTGACTTCCAGATCTGCTGTACTAGAGCTCATTTCTTAAACAGTTTATCTCTAAATTTTGTCAAGTCAACAAATTTGTTATCATTTTCCTGCTCTACACTTAAGATCCTTAATGCAAATCGATCCCTAGACTCAGGTCCCACATAACCCATTGTCTAGGATTCATTGTCCCCTTGTATGTTTAATAAATTCATATGCAACAGAAGTAAATTCAAACCTTGCCCCAGCAGTCTCAACTGCAACACCCATATGATGTTTTTCATTGCTTTATAAGTCTGTTTTTCAAGTATTAAATCCCAAAGTTATGAAATCATACACTATTCCACTTTTATTCTCTCACTGGTCACTCCTCACATCAACTGGCCACATCTGCTCTTATTTAAGGTAAGTTTGTTTTTACACATAATCAGTTCTCATCAGTCATTTTCATTGCTCTATTTGTGATCAGAACCAGCTTCGTCTTTTGCCTGTATTAATTTCAATAGTTGCCTAAATGACCTCTATCCTTCTGATTCTGTTCCTCCCTTCATGGTATATACTTACTAGGACAATGGGAATGGTAGTGTGAAAATTATTCATGGAATCACTTCACTTCTTAGTTCAATACAGCCCAAAAGCTTCTTGCCTTAAGGAAAAGTTGGTATTCTTCAATGGCTGTCAGGATCCACCTGTCCTCTTTCCTCTCCCATCCACTGCCTTCTTGTCTCTTCTCATCTGTGTTGAAGTAGCAGAGTAGCTGAGTTCTCAGAGAGCATGTATCTCAGGCTGCTTCCTGCCTGACTCACTATTCTTTCAAGAATCTCTGCTTCTACATTTCCTTACTAAGAAACTTACCCACGTCATATTTAAGATTTCTTTTCTCCTGAACTTTGTTAACTTCATAGAATTTATCACTGTCAGACATGCTATGTTTATTGCCTTTGCTTTTTGGTCAGTCAGCTTCTTCCCATTTGAATGTTATGTTAAATAAGATCAGAACATTTCCATCTTCTGCTAAATTCTAATGAGTAAAATAAATTCTGGCACAAAGATTTTCAAGAATTGTTATGGAACATAAAGTGAGTAAATATCATTCTAGAGTGCATTTAGTATAAAAATGTGAATCTACTGTGAGTATGTTGATAAGTTTCATTGGATCCTCTGATTTAGGATCTCTGGGAACCCAGAATTATTATTCATTTAATTATTATATGGTAGGAGGTATGAGGAACTCATAATAATATTATAATCAATTGGATGATTCTTAAAATTAGATAAAGTTGCTACTAGATTGAAAACTGGGAATTAATTTTCTCTGAATTGATCACAAGCTGTTAGTTCCTCGATTCAACTTCTTCCTATATATTCCTTCCCTCCCATTTATAGATGTCTGAGTGTTAGCATTTTAATCTTTCTTCTCCACTTCACCTTTGTAGGCCTCCCTTTTCATAGGTGTGAGATTATTGAATACATTCTTTCAATCTTATAATCTTAAGAGAGTTTATACTGTGATTAATATATTAAATCATCGAAAGTAGGACTCTAAATGACAGAAATGAAATTATTTGCAGACAGTTCACATTACCCTAATGAGAAGCCTCCAAACAGTTACAAAGCCCTGTTAAAACCAGGAAGAGAGAATAGATACAAAGTAATAAAAGAGTCATGAAAAGAACAAACTCTCCATTTCCTCTTCTATTTTCCTTCCTTTCATGGAGGTCTTTTACTCTAAATTTATATTTAAATAACAAGTCAAGAAACAAAAACAAAAGCAGTCCTTTTGATTTCACTATGAGCCTTTTCCTTCAATAGAGCAAAACTAAGCTATATTTGCCAAAAGAGGCTTTGAGAGTTCAGACATAATATATTATGCTAGATGTTTATTATTGATATTCTTCTTAGGCCAGTATTATTCCAATGAAGCACAATAGGGAATCAGCTTCATCTTTCTTGCTTTGTGTTTGCTTTTCATTAAACACATTATGGTCACTGTAAACAGGAGATTTAATTGTAATAAACATTCACTTTTTGGTACTAACACTACATCCTACATGTCACTACCGTATTATTTCCATTTTTGAGGATCATTCTGCAACGTTTTCTACAACTACAGAAATAAATCAGTGATAGAAGAGTACCTACATTTATTTATAATTCTCACTTTCACAATTTAAAATGAATTAAAATAATTATTCAGAGGAATTCTAAGTTTCAATTTTGTATGAATAGTGAAGAAATGTTTTCTTCAAAGCAAAGGGAAGAAACTACTGGGAAATTTATGAATTTAGGAAATACTCAAAATACTAGGATAGAATCAAGGGAATAAACTGAAAAATATGTTGCATCTTCAAAACTACTTAACCATGACAAAGTCTCATGTTGTTTTATTTATTTACACTTGAATCAACTTTTCCAAGTTCATGTAGTAAGGATCTCTTTGGTTTTAATCTTGGCAGGGTCAAGTATTCTCTACCAAGATCATCAAAAGTCATTCCTCCCAGGTTTTTAAAGGCACTGTGGTAATTAATGACCATGTTCTATTTTTTAATGTTTCTCAGCACACACACACACATACACACACACACACACACATATGAAATATATTCTTAGAAAAGAATGTGGTTAGAATATAAAGGAATCATAACTTTAATCAGCATATAATATTTTTGTAGCATCTTTATTCAACACTGAGGAGATTTAAACCATTGCTGAAGTATAATAATCTGCTCAATCCAGGATGGGGTCTACTATGCACTATGTTGCACAAATTAAATGTGAGAAAGAAGAAGCATTTTTAAGGAGATGTAACAAGATATTTTTTCTTATACAGTATTTGCAAAAGTAAATGTTAGTGGAAGTCAAAGTTTAATAAGAAAAGTGGTATAATTCACAAAACAGGTCATTTTTCAGAAACACTAATATTTTATTTGCAAAAAATCTTAATTTTGTTTAAAATAAAACACCAGATAATATTGTAAAATTCAATACCACAAATGAAAGTAATTTCTCTACAATGTATCAGATATACAAAATGTAATGAAATCTGAAATGTCTGAAGTTTAAAATTTGTTGAAGTCTTTGTGGCATATATATGTAATGTCAAATTTGCAAATTGTTATAGATTAACATTCATATGATTATGCCTATGCATTTTCTGAGATCACTGAATTCTAGTCATATGTGCATAAAATAGAGGTAGGCATTAGATTTTCGGCAACTGAATATTTTCTGTAAATTTAATGAAATTTCCAAAAATAGATTATTCATTAATGTAAATGGAATAAATTCTTCCAATAGGTAGCTTGGGAACACATATTTTAATATATATATATATTGCCTTTGGGAAACATGATATCTAATGAAATTAGTAGTAAGAACAGAACCTTATTACAATTTACTACTATCAGAAAAATAGCAATGTTAAATGTTGGTGATGTAAACTGAAAGGTGGAGATATAGAAATGTCTATTATTTGTGGTATGCTGTGCTGATTGCTTTCTGCATATTTGTCCTGATTGTGTGCTTTTTTACCAGGGACTAAGGGACTCAGGGACTAATCATCTACAGTTGTCATATGGGTTCATCCAAGGAAACTCACTAGTAAGAGACTGAGGTAGACAAGATGTGCCTTACACATGTTCTTGTTCCCAAAGAGTCACAGCTGACTAATGGAATTGAAGGTGTAGCCCCTCTGTTTTTCTTTCTACTTATGCAAGTTGCAGAGTACTCCTTTATCATGGTGAGCACCCTTAATTTGTATGCACCTCTGTAATCAGTTTATAAGGTTTTCTTAAATTCAATTAACTTTCTACGTTAAACTACCATTAACTTAATAAGAGATTCTCATTCTTACTTATGTGATGTGTACTAATTTGATAGAATTTTTTCAAATTGTGGAATTACTGTGATTAGATAAGTTTATTGTTCAAGATAAAGTGAGTTGAACAGTTCAGTTTCAAAGAGTTGAATTTGATTACAATCTCCAAGAAAGCATATCCATTAGAAAAGTGCAATAATAAGGAAAACAAAAGACAACATCATGAAATTCTTTTCAAAGTAGCATGCAAAGCATATTAGATAAAAGAAAACTCAGGTCTCATTCCTTTGTGAGGTACTATCCATAGTCCTCAAGTCTGTAAATGTCAGTTTTTTAAGAAAAATTGGAAGGCCTTTGTATTTGTTGTTGAGATTGCAATGGGGGAAAACATGAATCTGTTAAAAGTGATTCAATAATTATCGAGTATTGTACACATGTAAGCTATCACCATCAATATTACAACTGTATTGTGCACACACAGAGAATAACTAATGGTTGTAAAAAATGAAGGTAAGTGAATACTTTCTGCTTTGATACCTGCTTTACTCAGCTAATCTTCAATATTTTAAAGCCTGTCACAGTGATTGATATCAGGTATGAGGATAGCTACCATTAGGTGGCATTGATTAGTGTGGAGCCGGAAGATATTTTACCTTCATTTCAAATTCATCTCATTTTTCTTTTCTTTATCACTCCTTGTTTTAAGACACTTTATTCATGTTCCTCTTCTCCCATTGTTCTGAATATTAATGTACAACTATCAGCAGAAAAATTAGTTAATTAATTAATACCAGTAATGTTTGTCTTTGCCCTTACTATAATTAAATCTTTGCTGCTTTGGGAAATTTGAGAGACTCTTGGACAACAATTTTGAAAAGTCAATAAATGAGAAGTAATGTACCACAAGAAGTAATGTATCCCAAATTTTTGTATAAAAACAACCACAAGCCAAGCAAGATTCATTTGTTGAAATACTGCAGTTGGAGGTTCTGGAAATGTTTATCTAAGTATTTCATTTGTCTATTACGGGAAAGAAGTAAATTTTTCTTTTCTGAAAATAAAGTGATCAAATAATACTATTCTTTATGCCTGCAGAGAAAGAGACACTATGATGTACTTAATTTTTTATTTTGATTGCCAAATACCCCCATAGCATTCATGGAGAGTTATGATTACCTCTATTACTCATTCTCCTATTTCCCAATACTCACCCTCTAGCACCTGCTTGCCAGCTGTTTCTGACAGAGGATGCAGTGTGTATGAAAAGAAAGAGAAGAGGAATGTGACCAGCTAATGCATCCTCAGATACAAATCCTAAAGGCTTCTCTAAGATACATGAGTTTCTAAATTCTGCTCTTTTTATTTTCCATCAAGTATTTGACAATTCTCATATGTCAGAGTAAAGACTTCTTCCATAAGCTATGTAGGAGACAAATGGAATCAAGAATGAGTTTATACTTTTAAAAAGAATGTTTCTGGCTTTCAGATATGTACAAACAATATAGCGGTTGTTAGAAATACAGTTCTGAATTATCAGGATGTATGATTTGCTGGAATGTCAGAAGCAAAATCAAGAGACATATGTGGATCCATGCCTACTATTCCATCCTTGTCCCATTTTAAGCAATACAGCTAAACATCTCTTTTCATTAGCTTAATGTTGGATGTATGCTTTTGTGAAAGACAGGAGATTTTCGTTAGTAAATGTTTTTCAGCTAGCCAAAGCAAAATGAAATACATTATTACAGCATCTAGAACCATGTTTCCCAAAGGTAATAATTAGCTACACCGATCCTTGATACATGGCTATTATTATGACTAAGCAATGACATGGAAAATATATTTTAATTGTAATTAGATAAAATTAAAAATCTAATGTTTGGTCCTAGCACAGGACATTTATATTGTGGAATTATTTCTTGAACTGGTTGTGATAATGTACTGAAAACTCTTTTTTTACTCTATGTGCATCTTCAACATTTTAAAGAAAACTGCCTATGTTCAGGAAAAAAATGTATTGCCAAAACTTCATGAAGAGAGTCATACATTGTGATATAAACTTTTAATCACAGAACTGGGGAGATGGAGGGAGGAGATGAAGAGTTCAAACTCATCCTTGTATACTTACAAAGTTACAGATCAGACTGCACTATATGAAGTCTGTTTCAAACAAAATAAAATAAAGACAAAAGCCTATGGGATCAGATTGCATAGGATGTATTTAATATGATCAGGCACCTTTGATCTCTAAATCATTTCTTTTAAAAACAAAATACTATGTCTGGATTCTAATACCTTTGCCACCAGTTTTGATAAATGTTTAATATTTGAAATAAATGTTTCTGCTAGCAAATTTGAAATACTATTTATTATGTTATACATATCAAGTGTAGCAAACATCTGAATTTCAATTTTGTCTGCCATCAAAGTTTCATGTTTAATGATATTCCCCCAAATATTTTATGATGATATTCTGGATGTGCACATTTAAGCTCTCCAACAACACCCCTAGGAAAGAGTTTTTTTCCTTAATTCCCCTTTATGTGGCAATCATGTTCCACCTAATCCTGCTTTTGTTAAGCTAATATTTCCAAGTTAATTCTAACTTCACAAGTTAATTCTATCCTGATTTACTAGCTCATCACAGCAAAGTACCTTAGGAACTTCTCTATGGGCTTGATTGGCTACTTAGAATGTCTCATGGAAGTCTGAGTGGTAGACATAATATTGGTTTAATATTTATTATATTTTTTGAGGAACTAATCTTTCCTCCAACTTTCTCGGTCTCCTTCCCTTATCTTATTTTGTTTTCATCTCTTTATACTCTTTTGTTTGAAATAATAGTATAGAAATCCAAGTTTATGATGCAGAACACTTCTGAGTAAACACTTGTTGAACCCAGAGTCTCAACTTCTACTGTATCTCATAATCTTATACAGCATTGTAATATTTGGATTCTGTATAACACTGAAAAATTCAACATGGAGTGCTCCATGGAAATTTCCTTCTGTGGCTAGGATGAAAACCACTGGCAAGACAAATAACAGTAAAGTTTGAATAAAATTTGTAATATAGTAGGACTGAGTCAAAACCTTCAACAGCATTTATCTGTAGATGAGGATAAAATATGTGACACAAAGTTTTGGGAATCATTTCCTATATTACTGACACATGTTTACTATTGTGGTAGAGATCTCACATAGTATGGCATGGGTATTAAGGGAAGCCAGAGGAATGGGGGTGGGTGAGACCATCAAATGCAAACAAAAGATGTTATAGCAAATCAGAAACATAAACTTTTAAGGTGCCTTCATTTTCATATTTATCTGTTTAATGACATTGTTGCATAGATATTGTTTCAATTAAGGAATGACCCAAGGATAGACATATTTCTTTGCAACGCATGAAAAATGCCATTACAAACTACTTTCTCCCTTTAAATGCAATAGTTAATACAAGTGAGAAACTGAAAGCCCAATAGAAAGCCAGAAAACTATTATAGCATGAGACACACACACATACACACACACATACACACACACACACACACACACACACACACACACACACACGCACAAGGGGGAGAAAGACAGAGACAGGGAGAGGGAGAAAGAAAGAGAGAGAGAAGGAAAAGTAAGAACAGCAAATATATACTCAAGGGTTAATACAAGTAGGTGCATCTGATAGTTTATTAAAGTGAATAAATTCAAAAATGTGTAGCCAGATATCCAAAATGCAGAATCAGCCTTATTTAAGGCAAATAATTTCTCAGAAATGACAGAGTTGCCCTATTTCTACCTGTTTGCTGATGTTGTATTACAAGTCTTCTTACTTATGAAGGGAAAGATGCATTAGCTTGAAATATTCAAGACAAATTCTCATATATGGAGACAAAAAATGCTCATGCCTCATCTCTTTTTAGATTCTACAAGTTATCCTTTGAAGAGTAACTTAGAATGGAATTGATTCTGAGGATTCGATCTCTCAATTGTAGAAGTCACTGTAAGCATGACTTCCAAAGTTATTTTTACATAGTATAGCATATGTAAAAAAAAAGTGGAGATTGCAATTTTATTGCTGTGGGATGAATGACAACCACCAAAGTGTTCTAATGCAAAAGTCATACTTACGGATGGGGATAAATTTCTAGTAATAGTACTGTACACTGTCAGAAAGTATATCAGAGAGTAGTAGATTGAAGGAAAGCTTGGCAGTTAAAGGCATTTGCCACCAAACCTGAAGACAAAATCTACTCACAGAAACCCAAATGGTGGAAGGAAAGAGCCGATTTCCCTAAGTTATATTTTTACCTCTACATGCACCCCTGGAATATGCACATTTTTTACATGTACTGTGTAGGAAAGATAGCTTAGTTAGCAAAACACTTTCTTTGGAAGCACTGTGATCTTATTTTGATTGTCAGAATACCCATCAAAGGAAGATGGAAATACATACCTAGAATAGCCTAATTTTTGAACCAAGTGTCAAAATATGTATTGGAGGGAAAAATTAACATCTTTGGCAAATGGTGTAGGAAGAATGAAATGGTGTAGAAGAATGAAACTAGATCTTTATCTATTACTTCGAACAAAAATTGGAAGATCCCAAGGTTATACTTAAAATTCTGAACTACTTAGAGGAAACAGTAGAGAGAACATTTCAAGAAATAACGTTACACAAGATATTTATAGATAACACCCTACTCAAGTAGTAGGACCAATAGTTCAAAGTGGGATCCCATGAATTTAAAAATCTTTTCTACAAAAGTAACTGTTAATCTAATAAAGAGAATACTTACAAAGTGGGAAAATATTTCCAGCTATGCACACAACAGAGGACTTATGTATAAGGAGCTAAAAAACTTAAACATCAAGAAAACAAGCAGTCAAAGTAAAGAGCCTCGAAAAAAATAGAAACGTCTAAGAAATATCCAAGAAAGTGCTAATTACATTCAGTGACCAAGGAAATGTAACTTGAAGATACATTGAGATTCATCTTACAACAATCAAAATGGTGAAGATCAAGTGACAAATACAAACAAATGTTGGAGAGAATTTTGGGAAAGTGAAGCCCTTATTCACTGTTGATGGCAATGTAAAGCAACCACTTTGGAGAACAATGTGGAGTTTTCTCACCTCCGACCTAGCTATACCACTCTTGGCATATTTCCAAAGGAAGCTAGGTTTTGCTATCATTATTTCACATTTACTTTCATTGTGACTCTCTTCATAATAGCAAGGAACTGGAATCAGCCTAGATTTTCATCAACAAGCAAAAACATACACACAACTGCACACTCTTTACTAATAATTTTGCATATATATTATTTGTTTTATGTCTTCTGTACTAGACTGTTCATGTTTGATGATAGGGACTTCTGCACACTCACTAACACTTGCAAAAAGAAAATTAAAATAAACATTTGTGAAATCAATTAAACAGATAGTCAATCAGTCCTTCATTTTTAATTCATTATTTGAAAAAAACTGATAGATTCAGTTTAGCTTGAGTACACATTTAGGAGGGAAAGCAATAACAGTAACACACTGAATATATTTAAGTGGACACAACTATTAGACTTTACTTTTCCTTTTTCCTTTCCCCCTCTCGCTCCCTATCTCCCAGTGCCTCCCCCCCCCCATCCCTGAAGCATCCTTTAATGTGTATGTGAAACTTTCCTCTGGGCCTTCCTCTCTGATGAGGTGTAAGGAGTCAGTGGCATTTCCTAGAACTCTTTCTTGTGTTCTCCATAATTATAGGAACACTATTGTGGCTGTTAATACCTAGCTTCTAAGGATCCTAGTGCCTTTAGTCCATGCTAGACTTTGAGGAGTCAATAATGTGTTGGTCATTGCACAGCTCATGCAAAGTCCTATTATGATTGCTTCAGACCTAACTTGATTAACACAATTTCTTAAGGAAACCAATGTTAAAATTTTGCTAATTATCCAACATACAAATAGTAGTTTCCATCATATATAATTTAAATTTATTTTATATTTTATATGATCTAAATTTATTTCTCATTTTCATTATCTCATATATTAATGGCTTCTTTCAGCGTTAACGCAGTGGATGAAGACTTAAAAGTTTAACATACATTGTTATACTATTGCTGCATATGAAGCTTGTGAATTACTTTACCACTGATAATTTTAGCCAAAACTCATGATTCGATAATTTAATCAATATCCCACATTAATTAGTGAAGACCAATTTTCTTTTTTAGACTTATATGAATACAAATTCTTAACAAACCTTTTTTTTTTAAAAAAAATGGACGTTTAACTTCATTACTGAAATTACTTCTACAATTTTTACTTACAGACCCAATTTTGAAAATAAAACCAAGGAACTTCCTAAAAATCATAGAGCATGCTTCAAAAATGTAAAACTAAGGATAATGAAAATAACATTATACTATTAAGTGTAGAAAAAGTATTCTCTTTATAGAAGACATGTATATAAATGTATGCACATGTATCAAAGACTGAGAAGAGTAATGTGGAGTGTTTTTCTAACACAATTAAAAGTGTTCATTTTGTTTAAAAGTATGTATTAAAAGTGTTTATTATTTAAAAAGTTGACATAGGTTATCTTTGGTGTTTATGACTTGCAAACTAAGGTATTTAATATTTAACATGTTTAAATACAAGCAGCAGCAGTTTAGTAATCAAAAGAAATAATTTGAATCCTCAATGGAAAATAGATTCATTATAATTAGGGTATTTCAGAATATGTTTAAAACATTGAAAGAAAATGCACTCACTCACCTTTCTTGTCATCGAAATACAGCGTCTGTTGAGCTGGATTTGACCACTGGAGGGAGGTGTTATCATTTTGATCAACCCTACAGGTCAAAATTGCAGTTCCGCCTTCAACAACAGTTACATTCTGTGTGAGTGGAAACTGCCCTTGGCTGCCTAAAAGGAGATTAAAGAGAATGGTGATTAAGAGAAAGTTATGAAATGATTAACTTCCCAAGAGCTATAACAGACTTCATTTTTATTCAAAATAAAATTTAAACTCACAAAAACTATATAGTACAAGAGAGAAAAGAAATTGAGTATCCTTCATCAGAAGACAACCATGTTGATACACCATTTGAGCTCCTGTATATTCCTTCGCATGTCCCAGAATCCTTATTTATTTTTATACATGCATTGAGATGTATATTCAAATACTAATGTGATAATACTTAATTTTTCTCTTGCGTTTGCACTAAGTATATGGTGCTACATGGGGTTACTGATGAAGATAAACAAATGAATGATTTGATGAATTGAACTGTCTGAAGGAGCACAAGGCACACAAAGAACACTTTCTTGATAGCTTCTATAATACAAAGTAAAGTCTATGACATAACACATCTGAACTTGAGAATGAGTTCTGATGAGGAAAGGAAAAGATAAATTCAATCTTACCAGAAATTCTTATTAATGTAGGTATTTTAGAAGTATAAATATGATGATGCAACATATCTATTTTGTAGAATATCTATTAACACATTACAAAAAGACAGGTATGCAATGAACTTGCAGCCTAGCAACTCAGGAGGCAGAGAAGGGAGAATGTCTTCCAAACCTAGGAGTTTGAGGTCAGTATGAACAATAGCAAGATTTTGTCTCCAAAGTAGTTAGAAATATAAATATATATAATGTATCTATATATATGCATGTATACACACAGATGTTTATGTATGAAGTTCTATGCAAGTATACTTGCATATGGATAACAGGTACAATATACTACAGACAATAATTTTACTTAGTACTATACTTCTAATAATAAAGCATAATTTATACATGAAGAAAAATTCACTTCTGCAAATAATCTGGAGATAATCTCTGACAACTGTAATCACAAAGATCTTCAGAGTCAAAAATTGCTTTCAGAGCCAGGTTAAAATACTATTATGCAAGCAAGATAGTTCATTAAATCAAAGATAATTTACATACACAAGGACAATAGGATTGCTTAATCACACCCATGATATATATTTTTCTCTTCTTCTTCAGTTTGTAATAATGACCTATCATTAGGAAAAGCACCACTTGAAACTATGCCATAGCTCTTGTCATAAAGAATTTTATTACTAAGAAACCTGTTGATTTGCACAGTAAGAGAGAAAAGATCCTGAAGGGAAAATTTTTTTTGCAAACATAAATGACACAAGCACAGAGGTTTGTGACATAGTTACAACTATAAACATCCAATATCAAGAGTAATGGCTCCTCAATGTCAAATTTCTAGAATGGCTGTGAAAACTCTGCTGAATACCTCCCTTCTAATCTTTAAGGTGTATTTAATTAAAAGGTTGGGCTGCATGGAATAATTATTTGATAGTTGACTTGTAAGCCAACAGGATCTGGAGGGGGGTGAGTTTGTTTTCAGCTCAGAAATGACCTCTAACATGGAATTTGGAGAAATATCAATCTTGTGAAGTGAATTGACAGAATGAAGAAATATTTACCAGGGATTAGCGGCTCATAAAGATGCAACTCAGGATCATTTTAAGTTACTTTTCTCAAATTCTCTGGTTAATGTCGATGGAATGCCTCAATTCAAACAATCCTGGAGGGAGCATTATGCCATATAAAGCATACAATTACTAATAAATATACATAGTCCGTTCCAGATGATATTTTGACTACTAGTCTATATATAAAAATACTTGTCTATCTCTTGAAAGAAGTTAAAAAGGAAAACCCAGCAATTCTGCTTGCAATTCTTTCATCTAACACATTTGCAAAATAATTTCTAAGTCAGTGAATCACAGGGATTTTATTCTCTAAGTTCAACATTTTCATTTTTATGTTTTTACAAAGGCTGTTGGGTCATACTGTCTATATCAGTATTTGTCTAAATGTGAACGAGACAGCAATGAAAAAATAAGTCATCATTTTGACAATGAAATTTAAATTGTAAAATCAGATGTGGGAGACCACTGCACTTCAATTTCCTGAGCTGTAGAGAATCCAATTTTGATCATTGTTTCAGCCTTTCATTACTAGCCCACTGGAGAAAAAAAAGAGAATTTGTATGTTTTCCCTGCTTGATATCTGTATGGTCAGCACATTTCCATCTGGCCCCCACAGAAAGGGGTAAGTGCCACATCCCTGTACCTTCTCCAGACATGGCTCTGACTTTCAAGTAGCACCACTTCAGCTCCTGACTCTCCCAGCATAAAATCCCTGCAGTCAGATAATTTAGTTTTTCCCAACAGAGAGCAAATTCATGTGGAGAATCTACTAATCCTAAATACCCTTAGGATATAGGGTTTCCAGAATCAATTTAAAAGCCTGTGTCGCAGGCAGGCAGAATTTCTTCTCAGTGGTCTGAATCGCCTTTTACTTCTGGTTATAACCTGGAGAGAGAATCAAGTTGGCTGCGACTTTTCTTTTTTAACACCTCATGACTTAATGTGATCTCATGGTCTCAGAAAACATTTCCAAAGATTTCCCAAGTAAAAACATTAGGATGGGAACAAATTGAGATTTCAGCTTGGTTCATTATTATCTAAATATTTTGAAATACCTTTTCTTCCATGAATCAAAATTTGAATGATTAATAGAGGAAGAAAAGTTTATTAAGGTACAAAAAAAAATGACCAGAAGCCCAATTAGAGACTGGTTTCATACAGCAATGATTTCAATTTTTCTGTATAAGAATTTCCAAGTTTCTTCTCTTGTCGTGAGACATTTATAGTATACAAGATACTATATTTTGGAAGATTTTTAATTTTTTTTATTATTATTTATTCATTTGTGCATGTGTACGCATGTATGTGCATGTGTGTGTGTCTGTGTGTGTGTAGAACCAAGGACAAATTCGGGAACCACCATGGACGCCTCCACCTCCTTCTGCCCCGGGATTCACAGGCTCCGCTCTACCAGGGCCCGCTTCCGCCTGGCGTCTATACGTGGGGTCTAGGATCCGAACTCAGGACCTTCCGCCTGCAAAGCAGAGGCTTAACCCCTGAGCCACCTCTCCAGCCCCTGGAAGATTCTTTTTTAACAAGCAAGTATGTAATGAGATTTATGTGGTTTAGTATCTCAGAGGCAATTATTTTCCAGACAACTATTGTTTATCAATTACCACCTTCCTTGGATTGGATTGCTCTTGGCTATTTTCTTAAGTATTTGCTCTCTCACTTGGATCTAAATTCATTAAGAGACTGTGTTGAAGTTACTCTTCCCTGTTGCTGTGAGACATCACTCACATAACTAGCTTAAGGGAGAGTTAGGGAGACATTTGGCTTTCAGTTCCAGAGAGGCAATATAGTCCATTATTGTAGAAAAAGCACATTGGGCAGCAGAACTGCACCACAGTTATTATGGAGGCAGAGCAAGCAGCAAACAAATGCAAGTAGGGCTGGGCTACCAAAACCTCAAGACTTATCCCACTGTGAAGTGCTTTTATCCAGAAACCTTCGCCTCCTTAAAGGTGCCATAACCTTCCCAAATATTAACATCATCTAAGAAATTGTACACATAAGACTGTGGGGGACAATTCAGATTCAAACCATGACAGCATCATAGGTCGGACACCTTTGAATTAGTTGCATTGCTTAACGCACTGTATTTGAAAGGGAAACTTAGAAAGTAGCCATCATTCGAACTGAGTGTATATTATTCGAGCACTGATAGTTGAAGAGAATTTTATGAGATCAGAATGACAATAACAAGACTCAGTTCTCTATTCCTGTAACAGTCAAATTTGGGGGAAATATAAATACTAAATCATTATTGAAATAAACTGAACAATTTAGTTATAAACACCAATGAAATATTAGCAAAATGTAATACTTTTAGTTTTTTTGAAATATATAAGGAATGTGCTAGAATACTGTATAGATGGTGGCTAAGATATATCTAACACTATACCAGCCCTATGATGTGACAGAAAATGACAAAAATTTGACAAATATATGCTAGATACAGGGAAGGCAATACACACTAACATCTCTTGGTGAATGAATAAAAGCTCTATTTTATCCCTCTTATGGACAACTTTGATCTGAATATCATTCACCTTTTTCTCTGTCAGCAACCAAATTTATTCCCATTTCTTTCTTCTCATCTATCTAAAATCACTAAAGCAGATACAGAACGTGCAGGAATTTATTGGAACTTAGGGTGCTACATAGCTAGACTTTTTTTTAAAATAATTACCAATGATTTATCTGTACCAGCTACAATGCCATCATCTCTATCTTGAAGATTTGGGGAGTACTATATGAAGTCTTTCCTCACATGTCTCTGTCTTTTAACTACAACATGCCAGAGAAAGATATTAATCTCCACACTTTTTTCAAACATTGTTGGCTTAATCACATAGTGATTATGAAAATAAGCTGAATCTAATACTGATGGTGTTTCATAAAAATAGCATATTTTATGGGTAAGCATTTTATGGATTCCTTTAGGCCCTTACACCTTCTTTTAACAAGTGAAAGTGCATTTGAAATTCAAGTGAAAGTAGAATGTGTGTGAGCTGGCACAATGCACCTTCTGAGAGTAATGCAACTCTTCTTGCTCTGTGTTCAGTGACATAGGTTGGTAGCTTGAAATTGACCACAGAGGGAGTATTTTCACTAAAGAAATTGGCAAATGCTACAGGCCAATGATTTTCCCCACAGAACTAGTTGTTAAATATTTACAACACACCACTGTAAGACATCATTGCTGTCTCTTGTTAGAAGGGCTACACACATTTTTAGCATTTTTCTCTTTCATTCTCCAATAATTTTTTCATTTCTTTTAAACAGGCTCCCATTTTTCTTCTGCTCTCTGTCCAGTGAGGTGAAAGTACTAGTAATCCTAGACCGCCAACTTTATGTCTCCCTGTTATGAGTGGCTCTAACTCTAAACTTTTAGTAGCTATATAGAAATGACTTGCTATCATACTGCTAACAAAGACTCTTGAATGACAAGGAACAATTTTATATTCTGAACAGAAAACTCTGCTGCCCACACCGTTAACTAGCACACCAAGTAGCTGTTATTAGTTAGTCATCATTTTCTTCTGCTATGTAAATATAGACAGAATAGTAAAAACTTTCTCTGTGTTAGGTTTAGCATGTGTAAAATCAAGTAAATTGAATCATGTTCTATTGATCATAGGTACCTAATTGCTGTTATGCCCTCAAAAGGTTTGAGCCTGCTTTACTGTCTGAAAATGAAAAAATTATGTATGTATCTCAGTACAACATCACCCAGATCATAAAGAAACTTTTTCTAAGATTATCAAGATTATGGGCACTCTGACTTCAGTGAGAGGCTAGAATGTATTGTGAAAAAAGAGAAGCAATAAGCAAAATCCTGAAAAATGATTTGGAAACCAGCAGTGCAGTTGAAAGGGAGATAAAGATGCTTGTTTAAACGTTGATCACAAAGCCTAGCAGTGCTTCTACTAGCATCGCCTGTCAAGCGTTGCTGTCTCTTCAGTGCATGAGAGAGACAGCAACACTTTTCTTCATCTCTCTTCTTCATCTCAAGAAATGTGGGGCACAGCATTGAGTCAGTTCACATTGCCAGTGCCTTCTCAATGGCCAGCACCTAAGTGATAGAGTGAGACAGCCCAGGCTTCCCAGATGGAGTTAGCTCTGGGCAGGGATTTCTCAGGATGAATGATCAAATTTTGTGCGCTATTTAACAGGTACTGAAGACCTCTCATTACATTTTTCTTCCTGAAAATGAGCAAAACTCTCTGAACAAAAGAATCAGACCTAAAAATGGAGAATGAAAACAAAGACAAGACAGGAAAGGAGCAGAACACTGGGTTTATCAGACAGAATGGATAAATGTCTCCAGGCCTAAGCAATGACTTGCCATTCGACTTTGCAGTATGGAATATATTTATAGTGTGTTAAAACTCTTAAGTTGATATATAAAATTAACTGATTTGATACAGGTTGAATTGCCTCTTGAATGTAATAGCTTCTCTCATACTTTGGTGTGTTTATAAAATTATCTTTGGGTTCTCTCAAGACCACCTTTTCAATGTAAAACTTCTCTTCATATTAAGATGATTCATTTTAAAAAGTACAAATGCTAAGTCAATCAGTTGTAACGTAGGCTAATTTTTCTTAGAAAGCCAACAGAAATGACAGAAATAAGATTCCCATTTCTAATTGTGCAAAGACATCTTATGACTCCTTTGTCTTTCTCACTCTTCTTTTTCTATCTTTCTTTTTCCTATTTTGCCTTGCATTTCCAGCTCTTTTATCTATGCTATTAACTGTTATGGGGATATTTATACAAAGGACCTGCATCTTACATAGTTCAAGATCATTCTTGTTGCCTAAATTGGAGTCTAAAAATATATCCTTGTGCACACACAGCATGCTATTACTTCCACCAAATTACTGAAGGCACTCTAAACAAATAACTTTCTAATGTGAAAGTTGTGGCTCAGTAGTTGTGTGGACTGAAACATGTATCGCATACTAAAACCCATTAGATTGCACAGCATAAATGTCATTAATACACACCAGCAATTCTCAGGAGAGAAGCAATGAATGCTCCATCTTATGGGAAAAGACATTAGCAGAAAATAATAAGAAGGATAGCTAAGTGTAAGACTATTTTGACTTTTGGAAGATCTCTTTGCTCTTTTTAACCCGTAAAATTCTCTAGATTTTTCCTTTATTTCTTTTATCATTGCATTCTAACTTTTAGGAATTTCCTGGAAAAATGTTAGCTGACATGGTGACATAATTTTATTTTTCTTTGACCTTACTTCTTCCTTCCTGGATCTTGCCTTCTTTAGTGCACAGCACCTGGTCTCCACCTTCTGTGCCATCCCTCTGCCCAGCTACCGTGGAGCATGGCCACCAGTCTGGTGTTGCTTGCCAGTTTCCATAGAGACCGGAACCACATTGGAGGCCTGTGTTCCATCACAACTGCCAGACCAAAGCCGGGAAGAGACAAAGCTGGCGGGCAGCGGGTCTTGCAAGGCCAGGAAAGGTTGGAAGGGCTTTTTTCCTCCTGATATCAGAGCATGGAACATCCAACTTGGCAGCTTGAGGAGGTGCAATCCTGTGGACCAGATCCTGGTGTTCACCGTGACCATTGTGAGCATCCCATTCGGCTCCTAACTCAGGGAGCAGAGGCGCCTGTGTACCAGCAGCTTGGCCCTCTTCCTTTTCTGGCTTCTGGTGCGTGACAAAAGGCTCTTTCAGATTTACAGAGACTCCCACAGCTCCTGACCCACAGAATCATAATTCTCCCATAGAAATTTTATGTCTTTTTTCTTTCCAGAATCTGATACTTTTCTAGGTCACTCACAGCAGACCACTGAATTTAGGGGAAAAAAAATTGAAATGTTTCCAGTTGGTCCACAGTGACCCTGAGTGGGTGAGCCTATAAGCTACAAAATATTATATGAAGATAAGCTTCTGTTTGTCGTGTCTTTGAAGGGATGTGTAATTAGAGTAAATGTCTGGCTGTCAGGATCTATGCTGGGCTTGAGAAATTTGTAAAATATCTGAGCATGACAGCGATAATTTCCCAGTTTCTAAAATGTTTGAGCAAGCTGGGGAGATGCCTCGGTGGGTAAGTTTCAAAGTACACATAAACCACTCTCTCTTGTACACACACTTACACATACACAAACACACAAAATGCACAAACAGCACATATATAATAAATAAACGCAATACACACACTACATACACACATGATACACACAATGCACACACTATATACAATGCACAAACACAAAATACACACACAACTTACATATATAAATACACTCACACACTTCACAAATATAATGCATAAAAAAGCACACACACACAAATTAAAAAAAGTGAGAATATGCTTCAGCCTTCTTTATTGGAATAGTCCAATACAAGTTTTTTTTCTAAACAAAGAATTTTTCCTTAGTCTTTCATTAATTTTATATCTTTCTGTCTTATCATCAAATTCACATTTACTTACTTTACAAAATTTAAACATCGGAATATTATAAAATCTTAATAAACTTCACTATATTTATATTCTTGCATTTAGTTTGTATTAATATTTATTTTGATATTTCTTCAAAATTCCAATTTTGCTTTGAAATTTTATTTTTTCAGAAAATTTAAAATAGGAGACACTGTACACAAAGTTGTATAAGAAATAAAATCACTAAACTGTAAACAAAAATGTAACATTATAGAGCATTTTTGTAGCATATATATAAAGACAGAAATATAAAGGGACTACATACTGTCCAAAAGCTTAACAGAATTTAGGTTCTAAATTTAAAATTCCAATTTTTAACATATTTTCATAAAGGCACATTTTTCATTTTTAGTTTACATTCTTCTGCGAATTATTATGGCAAAATGCAAAATAAACACAATCTTGTTTATAAATAATGGATGCAATGATGTTGAGTAAATGAATTATCTTTAACCTAACTGCTAAAAGAGGTTTGAAAAAACACTATAATGAATTTAAGTCTCATTAGTTTGAATTCTATCACTTATTGAAACAATTTTTAATTGAATGAATGCTTCTGATTCTTCAGGAAAAACAAGATTATTTACTTGTTTGTTCACAACAGACTACACTGATTTGTATAGAGGAATCTAAAATAAAGGAAATCACAAACATTGTATGTCTCCCAATACAATATAGAAAGAAAAGGAGTGAAAGATTGTTTCTGTAGCTCCCAAACAGGCTTTACTGGCAATTATTGTGTTTCTAAAATACTTTTCTCAGAGTGAATGAGCAAGACCAAGATCTGACTACCTTCACTTGACATGTGATGTGTACATGAAAGGCAGCCTTCTAGAGAGAAAAAAAAAATTATGACTACAATTACTGTGTGTTAGACAGTGAAACTCAGTCATGTAACTAATTCCAAATTGAAACATCAGCTTGAAGGAAATACTCTGAAAAGGAGCTCACAGATGGTAGGACTCTCCTTCAGATGGGTGAAAGATATAGTGCTGATGGAACAACAATCAATCTTCAGAAGATTAAAAAAAATGACTAGATGGCCATAACTATTAAACATAATAGCCCTTGGGGGAAAATTTCAATCAAAATCAGGAAGGTAAGAAATGAGACACAGATATGTGTCTGATTTTGTAAAATCCAGAATATTCACTTACTGAAGACAATTGTAATTAAAGTTAAATTTAATGTATTTAAATAACAAATAACCTAATAAAAAGTTTAGACTGCTGCTAACAATTGTAGGTGAAATTTAGTTAAAAAGAATATGTGAAAAATCAAGTATAATTAAATTATTTTTAAAGTATACAATTAATATTATATAGAGGTACAAAGTACAATTCAGCAAAAAAAGTTCAAGGAACAATTTAAAGCTGCTAATATACTAGATCTTAGTAATGTTTTATTGCTTTCATATCATTGTATTTGTAAACTTAATTTTTTTAATATTTTATTTTTATTTTGTGTGTTTGTGTGTCTGTGAGTGTGTGTGTGCATATGTGTGTGTGTGTGTATGTATCAGAGAACACAGTATGACCTTGTGGAGGTCCAAGGGTGACTTGGGAATTTTCCTGGATTGCTTCTACCTCCTTCTTGCTTCACTCTGGGATTTCCAAGGCTCTGCCTACCAGGTTTGGAAGTTCAGGCCATCTCTCTTTCCTTTTTTTTCACATGGGAACTGGGATCCAATATCAGGACCTTCTGCTTATAAGACAGAGTCTTTTTTTTTTAATTTTTTTATTATTATTATTATTTATTCAACTGTGCGCATGTGCGTGTGTATGTGCGCGCGTGTGTGTGTCTGTGTGTGTGTGTGTCTGTGTATATGTAGAACCACGGACGAATTCAGGAACCACCACCATGGACGCCTTCACCTCCTTCTGCCCTGGGATTCACAGGCTCCGCCCTACCAGGACCAGAAGCGCAGGCCGCCCCCGCTTCCGCCTGGCCTCTATACGTGGGATCTGGGATCCGAACTCGGGACCTTCTGCCTGCAAGGCGGAGGCTTAACCCCTGAGCCAACTCTCCAGCCCGAGACAGAGTCTTAATCACTGAGCCATCTCTCCAGCCGCTATTTGTCAATTGTAAATGAAAAATAAAGTAAGTTGATTCAAGTTTATTATTGCTTGATATATTAGTACTAGTTAATGATATGGTGTCTGTATTTAAGATCTGTTCTTTATTTAGATTGTATCATATGTATATGTTTCAGAAATCATAGTTATATTAATCCATATCTTTATCTTAATGTTTTTGCTTGTTTTTCTCTCTGTAGTTTGCATTGCCATAATGAATGTACTTTTTAAATGTAGAAAATCTCATTTTCTATTTGAATTATAGCTCTGTAAATTATGAAATGCAATATATTTTGAAATAAATCAAATACGAAGTATGTGTAGCCTATATCAAGTGCAGAGGTGTTTTAATGAATAATATCAATTTATTTTAGGCATCTACACTATGATTATAAGGCCTCCTGAACACATATTTTACATTTTAATGCATTTTTAGAAATAAAGTATACTTCAATGTTATTAATTTATTTGATAAATATATGATTACTGTTTGGAATGTATCTCTCATGGAAAGAACTAGAAAACCTGGAAGTGATTCTTGTTTATTCATAATTTAAAGTGAAAAAAGAGCCAATAACAGCCAGAAAATAAAATAGGAAAATACCCAAGCTGAGAGAGAAAGTGGCAAGATTTCAAATAATATCTGGATATTATTTGAGAAAATCAGTCATCTCAACACAGCCTCCATACCAGGATAGTAAAAAACCAATCTGTGTTCCAAAAAGTAGCTATGTCAAAAGTCTTCTACTAAGGCATGACAGCTGAAGGAACTGTATAGAAAACAAACAAAGGCATGTAGAAAGAAAGATCAGGGACGGGACAGATCTACAGACTTCCTAATGCTATACAATTTTGCATTTAATTTAGACATTACATTAATGAAGTAGCAAGTTACTGGAAACAATGGAATGATTCAGCCTACATTCTCAGGAAATGCTATTTATCTGTTTGCTTATTATTCTGATTTAAGGATTTTCCTAGCTTGCACATGGGCACACACTCAAGAACATCACATCGTTGAAAACTTTAAAATAGTTTATTTAATGCCAGTCAAGAAACTGTCTTTGCAAAAAGTAAGAGCTCTTTTTTTGACAAAGATTTTACAATTATACACTATAAATTGGTGCAATTGTAGACTCACCTTTCATTGACTTAACTTGTACTGAAATAAGATTGCCTCTCACATGTCCACACAATCCTCATTTTTTTGGTGGAACTAAATACTCATTTCTTCTCTAAAGGTCATAGATTTCATAAGTTTCTTCTTAATAATAATGCTGGATTTTTATTTTGTATTACTTATTTTTAAAGTCTCAATGTTACTTGGCATAGAGGAATTGTTTTTGTAAATTTTATGTTTAAAACTGTTTTCTTTTTGAAATAAATATTTACATAAGTGGACTAAAATATTACCTACTAGATACATAGTTTTGATACTTATGACATTTGGTTTCTGACTCTGAGATACACTCAAGTCCTTGACAGCAGAACCGTAAATATAAATATATTTTTATTCTCCAATGGACATACAATTGAGCCTTGGAAATTGTGAGCAAATAGTTTTGAACACATGAACATTGTGTTCAGATGTTATCACTTTAATTATTTAGGTGGAGATCAATATGTAGTAACATATGAATCAACTTGGAATATTCCCTAAGGAGCAAGCTTCCTTTAGAAAAAAAATGTAATAACACAGTGGTTAATAGGATGTGTTTTGCACTGTTTGATCATTTCTGAATACACAAAGATTTCATTAGTGATGATTTCACCCGTCTTGTCCATGTTTACATGCTTTGATGTGCAAGGCCTTTGTAGTGCCACATTAGATCTAGGGGAACATTACCCTGCTGGAGCAAGAGCAAGCTGCTGGGGGAAAATGCAGCAATGAAAGCTGATACTTCGTGTAGATTTGTTCAGATCAACTAGTTCCAAGAATGATACTTCAGAAAGGTGACAGGCAGAACTAAGGCTATTGTCAGCCTTTAGATTATTGCATTTTTCATCCTTAGCTAGATTAATTACAATGAATGGAAATATTTTTGAACTGTAGTCATTGAAATAAATGTTTCAGAAGTAATGTGTAATTTTAGAAATCCTTTGATTCTTAAATTTTGGAAATCTATGTCTGCACAGTAGATACCACATCTTCATTTCAAGGATTTTGTATTTCTTACAAAGTCTCTTATGAAAATAAAAGATAATAACTGATTCTTGACTTTAATTCTGTTCTTGAGATTTCCTTAAAATGTTGATTTTTACTTGAATAATATTTGTAGCTCAAAGATTTCAGAGATGATTACTGAATTGCAAAGAAATAAAGTCCTGGCAGGACAGCACAATATATAAAGCATGTACAAGAACCTGAATTAAAAGTTTAATATATTTCAATGTCATTGCTGTATAAATGAAGTCCAAGAATTATGCTTTAGGAAAATGAGGACTGCAGACCATGACAGAGGAAGAATAAAACACGTGTGCACTATGTTGACAGAAGCATTTCTCTTTGCATCTCGGCAAGTTACTTGCCTCATTGTGCTCTACAATGCTCTTGTTGGTTTTAATTTGTTTCTACATGTGATGAGGATGAAATACATTGTGGCAGAGTTCATGGATTCTAGGCATAATTTTTGAGAATTATTTATTGATTTAAAAGTCTTAGTCTAAATATCTGGACAAATCTTAAATCAGAGATATCAGAGATGTCTGCTAGGATGGAAAGATGATCAAGGACAGATAAATTAATCTAACAAATGATAATATCTCTCTCTGTCTCTATGTGTTTGTGTGTGTGTATGTATACATGACAATGGCATTAGAATAGTACTCATCATTCATTAATCATGTTCAGCTACGTATTTTATATTAGTGTTTCTGAAAGAGTACATTAGAGATAAAATCTAATAATTCCAGTTGTGTTGTTGTCAGTTTTTACCAGATAATTTCTTTTTTTTCTTACAAATCTCAGTGTTTTTTTATTTCCTGAAGGTAGCCAATTTTTCTTTTTTTAACTTTTTAAATTATTATTATTTCCACTCATACAAACATAACAGGTACACTGGTCCCCTCCCTCCTCCAACTCCCCCCATCTCCCTGCTCCCCCCTCCCCATCCCCCAGTGCCTCTCCCCCCACCCCAGTTCCCGGAGCATCCTTTAATGTGCATGCCAAACTCTTTTCTGGGTCCTCCTCTCCGATGAGGTGTATTTCCCAGAACCCTTTCCTGTGTTCCCCTTAAGCTTAGGAACACTACTATGAATACCAGATAATTTCTAATGGGAATTCTTCTTACATTTTTGTCCTGACTTCTTTTTAATGAATTAGAAGGTGCATCACCCATTTTATTCATCTGATTATTAGTCATTACCAAAATCTTTTTGGATCCTAGGAAGTAATACATTTTCAAATTTAGATCACTGAATGGAATAGGATTGAGAAAAAGAATAAACTGTTCCCAGTGCTTAGATGTTGGCAGCAACATGATTCTTAAGAGACACTATTGTGAAGCCTTTTTTGACATGACAAGTGTGTATTTTTAACCATAAACAACTGTGTGTGACAATACTTGTTTGATATCATTACCTCATATTTAACTATTATAAACATTTAATGGTTGTCACTAAAATAGCTCCCCAAAATGGGCTTATTGAAACAATTTGATATGTGTTTTTCTGTCGAACAGCTATCAAACAACAAAGCCAAGTATTGACAGTTAACAGTAACTATCCATAAGCAGAATCAATCATTGATTGAAATGGTCTAAATAATAATTTAGTACAACAACATGCTAGATTGATTAGAATTTTAATTTCTCATGTTAAATTCATAATTTATAATCTCATGATTGATGAGTCAACACATATACTATTTATTTAATGATAGAATTTTTGACATGGATTGTATACTTTTTTCCTTGAATTTGTTTGTGCAGACTCAGTGCACAGGAAATATTGATCCCTTTGTCTGGATGGTTAAGTATCAATACTGTCTGCAGACTTAGGACAGCAATTTGCACATGGATCCAACAGATGTTTCCACTCTCTGGGTCAAGGGAAACACTCTGGACCTTTTATCCTTTATCAGCTTCCAGAAACAAATGTTGATACAGCAGAATTTTGGGATCATGAGAAATAAGAAGCAGAAAAATTGGTCATAAATCAGCATTTGCCACTCATCGATAGTGGCCATGCATGTTTTTAATTGACAAGCCCTTCTCAATTGCTTTTTTTTTTGTTTATTTGCTACTTCCTTTAATCAAAATTTTATAATCCCTGCTGCTCTTATGTAATAACACTTATCCTGACCATATCAAGTTAATCTTTATAGATACAAACAAAAGAGACTTTGCATATATAGATTAGGAAAACTTTATTCTTGACATGCTTTGTCTTTGCAAAGGAAAAACTGCTTAATGATTAATATGCAGATCATCAGATTGAATACATGTTTTGTTAATAAAGAAAATTATACAATGCATTTAAAAACATTTAAAAATATTTACGCTTCAGTTTTGCTAATGATCTGTTGTTGGTTATTCTTATTTAGTAGAATTTTAATCATGCTTTGAAAAATTAAATCTGACTAAATTAATGGATCAATTCTTCATCTAGTCCTCTATCTCTTCTCCTTCAGTAATGTTGCATCAAAGAACTGTCAATTGATTTCATAAGATTTGCATTTTAATTGCCTTTATCCAAATTCTGAAATATAGATTTATTTAACTTATAAGCAACTCTTCTCATTTAATGCACATGTTAACTTAAGAGGAGAAATAGTATTAAAAGAAATAGAGTGTACTTCCTAGATTCTAAAGTTATAAATTGTCTCTATTTATTAAAGCCCAAGGGGATACATTTCCTTTTAGCAGAGGAGGAAAAAGGAAAGAATGAAATCAAATACAATTTAACAACTTAATGTTAGTTAAATATTCACTTATATTAATATTATTTGTTAACATCTACTCTGAAGGTATGTGTTGAGCTTGAATTAAAGCAATAGCATTCTGTGTAAGACTGAATTTATAGCCAAAATGCGGAGTCATCTTAAGATAACATTAAGAACATTAGAGAAGGCACTCAATGGAGGCATTCAATGTTACAGCAAGTAGCTGCTGAGTAACATGTTTTCAGTTGTTACTATGATTAGTTTGGAAAGGGGGTGAGCAAAGTAACAAAACATAAGTGGATGAAAGGGCATGAGCAAAGTAACAAAACATAAGTGGATGAAAGGACATGAGCAAAGTAACAAAACATAAATGGATGAAAAATATTGGCAGTAGTCTACATTGCTTTTCTGCACATGCTATTTATGAAAAGTATGTAGAAAAAGATACTTATATAAATTTCTAAAGCCAAGTATTTAATAGTTTTTATTAAATGTAGTCTAACTAGCAGAAACTTAATTTTCTACTTCTTCAAGGATTCCATGGATAGTACTTAGTTTTGTGAGGGGAAATAGAAATTCTGGTTAGAAAACTAGCAAGCATGGTTATGAAACAGAAGCACTTGCTAAGATCTAATTTCCACAAAAGTATTCTTTCCAAGCTGTGCACACAATGATAAGCTAAATAGGAATTCTAGGTGATGGAGACTGAACATCTCAGTAAAAGAGTGATGAACATTACTCTTGGATTTTATAATGAAAATAAGAGCCTTGGTAAAAATGACTTTTGAATTTTCTGTATTTTCCTTTATCAAGAAGAATACAAGGGACTTTAATGAGGCTTATGATTAAGTAGGCAATGAATAAAATAAAAATTATTAGCAATATGCCCTTAAACTAGCCTATATTGTAATGGGTGTATATTTATTTCAAGTACTTCAATGAAAATAATACATGTGGTAAAAACAAGACATCAGACTGTAGAAACAAAATTAATAAATTATAAAACTCTATTTGAGAAATAAATATAATGTATATTAAGTAATGAGAAGTCTATATAATGGTCTTAAAATGATCTTAAAAATCAGCAACTCAAAAAAACTTTAACAAGATGTTACCAACTCCATACTGCCTTCCTGAGATTTCCTTTGTGACTTTGCTCTTCCTTCTACCATTGCTATGAAAATACCTATGGATTAAATTCTTTAATGTGCAAGAATGACTGCTTCACTAGACAGCTAACTGCAAAACGTTAGTGACTAACAAATATCAGCCTGATCATACAATGGTGATCACTAAGAATGGGAAAAGAGTGATTGGTGAGATGTAGATAAAGGGCAGTTGGGTGATATTATTTTCTGCTGCGTGTCTATGTGCATGCTTCCCACAGAATCACAATGATATAAATAACTAGTGCATTTTAACTAACAATCAAATCATGTCCATTTAAAAACAACAACATCAATTGTCTTAATACAGAGATAATTTAACATTTAAAATAGCAGTACAAACAAATAAACGAATGACAAAATGGGAAGGAGAGCATGGAGAATATCACTAGTATTGTAGATAGGTGTGACCAATGAATGTTGGAAGCACTGGTTAAGATATGCACACATGAAGAAAAGTAATTTATTTTTAAATTGCATTATTTAACTAATGATCCAAAATACAATTATATCACAATTCCTTTTTTTTTTTTTTTTTTTGGTGTACAATACTCTGGGGTGCATTTGGGAGGGGGCACTTCTGGCCAGCTTTGATCTTGGCTATTGTCCCTAGCACATCAATAGTTAGTTGTTAGCCATCTGTTTTGGGGAGTTCTGCTTCTAAGGATAGGCTGTCCTTCAGCTGGATTAACAGGTAGTTGGTCAGACTTGATTTCACATGCCCAGCACTGCAAAAGCATGGCCCAAAGATCAGGCATCTTTCCTAACTGGTATAGCCTTGCTTTCTGTCTGTGATTGTCCCATTAGTCAAAACAAGTCCTCTAGTCAAGGTCCAAGAATATAGTGAAGGAGATACAGGAATCCATGTGCAAAACAAAAGCTATTGGATGAAGAGATTCAACTATTTGATTACTGAAAAAAGAGTAATATATTCAGAGACAAGAAAATAATGTATTTTCTTTCAGATCTCGCATGTTCAAGTCAAGATTACAAACGTTCAGAAATTTATCCACAAGAACTCACCAAAATGTGGCTTAAAAGAAAAAGAAGGAAATGCTTATTTTAAGATGTGAATAAAGGGGCTGGAGAGATGAATAAAGGGTTAACAAGCAGAAGGTTCTGATTTGGGATCTTGGATCCCACATAAGAAATACCAAACAGCAATCTCAGCACACTGCACTTCTGGCCCTGGAAGATGCAGCATGGGGAACTGCAGAGCAAGCAAAGAGGAGATAGAACAAATCCAGTATGATTCCTGAAGTCACCCTGGGGCATCTCTTTAGACTAGTTCCTACACAGCATCCCCCTCACAGTTTCATTCTCATTTTTAATAATACAAGATTATCAAAAAGAATGAAAATAAAAAACATAAAGATATGAAAATAGTGACTTGACAGAGTTAATATTGTAGATTTCTATTAAATATTCTTTCCTTTTTATTATTAGGAATTTTTTACACAAACAAAATGAGTTGTTGTTATCCATAACCTCTCCCTCCCTTACCCTCCTGCTTTCCCACCCTCCCCTCCATTTCCCAGTCCATCCTTGCCCTTCTGGACGTCTTGACTCTCTGCTTATGTGGATCACAAAGCTCCCTTCCTGCTGTATTTATTATTAGGGAACCAGGTTTCTGTGGCAGTTTAAGTGGTCCTTGAGTGGGTAAACCCACATGTAGGGACATTCCCCTTCATGATTTCTATTAAATATTTTAAGTCTGATTTTAGAAATGATTTAATATTTGGATTCTGTATGCTGCTGGCTCAGTGGATAATGGGCTTGATATCAAGAATGAGAACCTGTGTTTGGATGATCCAAACTATGTAAAAGCCAAGTTATGATACCAAGGTATAATGACAGCGCTGAAGGGGTTGTATAGGGATAGAGTGGGAGGGGGATACCCCGGCCCTTATAGGTACTTGGGATAACACTGATTAAATATAAATGTTTTGAAGATTATACATTCCTCGGACACGGTGTCCCTGTAACAATATTGGCAAAAACCACCTGAGGAAGCAAAATGCCTTTTGCACCATGGGGTCAGATGTTTCAGTCTCCTCCAGATAAGAGACCTGGGCAGGGTCAAACAGCCTGTTCTATGGCATGTGGGAAGCTCTCTGTTTTGTTTCCTTTCATCCCTTCTGTTGGTCCAGAGACCAGCTTGTGGATGCTGCTGCTTGCTTTCAAGTTGGATCTTCCCTGCTTAGCTAATCCTCTCTGCAAATGCTCTCAAGATACACCCACAGGTGAGCTTTACTGATCTAGACTCTGCAATTCAATCAAGTTAACAAGGTTAACCTCAGTGTGCTTGTGTTAAAGGAAAGCAGGTCCCAAGTCATGCATTTGATAAAGTACATTTATTTTTTCATTGCCGGATTCAAACTGATCCTTTTTGTATTACACGTAGTGAGTAAAACATGTGGATAATACGTGGCTAGCAGTTATTCTGGCCATTGGGAACAGAAACAGAAGGGAAGGAATAAAAAGAAACAAACCTTCTGGAAAGTAGGAGTGTGATTAAGTGAGAGAATGACAAGTTAGAGCAACAGGAGGGAGTGAAAGTATTCACATGAGAGTGTTGACATATATTTTCTGTATTTTGGGATAAATGTATGCAATATGAATATTAATGTTACCATATGTAGGAAATATGAAGCAATAATTTGCTAATAGTATATACATATTAGTAATCCTACTTTCATCTTTAAACATGTTTGAAAGATTTCCTCATGTTACAATTGTTTAGAGCAGAAGTCAGATCAGGAGAAGTCCACATGAATATGTTACATATATTTCCTTTGCTCTCAGACAGAAATCAGTAAGGAATTTCTTGGTGGAGTTGAGGAAGATGATATACCATCTATTTAAGTGTATCTCCCATAGCTATGCATATTAAAAGGCAGCTGTGTGACACCCATGAATTATCCATTTGTTTCTGAAGTTCACTTCCTGCTCATCTTTTCTGACACTACACAGTGGCTTCTATTTTCTCAGTGAACTGAAACACTTAAAAAGCTTTTCTGTAACTAACTACTTCTGTCTGGTAGATAATTTGAAAGGTTTCACTAAAAATTAAAAACACACAGTTCTACTAAAAAATGTACGTTATGGGAAAAATCTTAACAAATTGAATTTGTTTTAAATTTGGCACATTGGAGAAAATAATACAAACAACAGCAATGGAATAGTAACGGAATACAGTACAAAGAACAAAGAGGCTATCAATCTAAAGATAAAGCAGAGCAGATATGTTCTATGCAATCAGACACATTAGAAAGTCATGAGAAGAATTTCATACAAAAAATATAAATATACGGATGAAATATAAAATTAGAGATTTGCATAAGCAGATTAAAGGAAATAAATACATGAATATTTATGTACATTTTCAAAAATAATTATAAATTTAAGAATTTTAGAGGATATATGAATAAATAATGTATATCCTTATTTATTCCAGAAGAATGAACTGAATTACAATGGACAGATCATCTCAGTCTAATTCATGTTATTTAGCTTACTCTGCAGACACACCACAGATCTGTTCTGATTGCATAAAACTGATGTTATACCAATATCAACATTTTATTTCAATTTAAAGCTGTTTGGTATGATAGAGATAATCATTATGATTGGAAAGTAATAATTACCTTGGAAATCTTATTGTTTTAAATATTATAATTCAAGTATTTTATTTAAAAATGTTTACAAATTCTATTGAATTGTTTCAATTCTCTGGTATACAAAATATACTCTATTATGATTAAAATGGAATAATGATCTCAGGTTACACAATATGCTCATCAACAGTATAAAGATAAGCTAATAAGCAAAAAGCCAGGGAGTGAGTGACAAGATAGGAAACTCTAAACTAACTTCATAATATTTCCTATTTACCACTTCAAATAAAACTTACTGTGTCTACTCTGTAACAAAACTTTATGATATTATCAAGGCTTTAGAATAATATTAAACCTGAAATGATGACGGGTTTTGGATTTAATTCAGTGGCGGAGCACTTGCTTAGCAAGAACAAGGCCTTGGGGGTTGGTACCCAGCATCAATAAAAGCAAAATTAAATTACAATTTGTCTTTTGTTGTGTACATGTGAGTCATAAATAACCTTTCCCTTTAATTCTCTCTGCCCTTCTTCAATTAGTTTTCACATTCTCTTAAGCTCTGAATATCCTAGGGGCTCGAGTGGTGGCTCAGGGGTTAAGCTTCTGCCTTGCAGGCACAGGTCCTGAGTTCAGATCCTAGACCCCACATATAGACGCTGGCGGAAGCGGGGGCAGCCTGCGTTTCCGGTCCTGGTAGGGCGGAGCCTGTGAATCCTGGGGCAGAGTAAACAAGGAGGAAGTGGAGGCGGTCCATGGTGGTTCCCGAATTCGTCCGTGGTTCTACACACACATGTATACACACACGCGCACACACACACACACGCATACACATACAATTGAATAAATAATTAATAATAAAAAATTAAAAAAAGATCTGAATATCCTATGTTATCATTTTTAACTTATATACCTACTAATTTTCTTTTGTCATTAAGAAAGTCAGTTACAATTTTTTGTATCAGTACTACATTTTCTCTGTATAAAATGGTGATGTTCAGCAGAGAATGTGTGATTTAACTGCTATTTGCTACTTTATTATCCTGGACAATAACACAAAAAGATGATGATGTTTTATGTAAAAAAAACTTACGTATTTTTTTATGCACACAAGAAGAGCATTTGGAGTTTTTTTAATTACTGAAATATAAGCAGCTGGCTTGAATATTGATATGTGCATTAAAGTAATTTTCTAGATCAGTGAATTTATGTATAAATGTTTCTGATGACTAAAAGTATATTTCTTCTTTTGCTCTAAAAATCCTTTAATAAAAGTCTTCTACTTCTTAAATTACTGAATTATTTTAGAGGTAATTTGGTGCCTAATAACATGTAGACATGAGTGGATTTATCTGAATAGCAAGTGTGTGTTGGAGCATGGTTTTTTTATAAAGGGGAACATATTTCATTTTGTATGTCAGCTTACTTTATCAGATTGTGTGCTATGGAAATAATGGAAGATCAGACTCTACTGATCTTGTAAAACACAAATTTAACTAGTGTAGCATCACGTCAGTTTTTGAGGTCTGAATTAAAAACTTGCACAGAATTAGAAACTTGCACAAATATGTTAGTATTAACAAACATCATGATAGACAGATATAAATTGCAATTTAAAATTTCTGAATGAATGGTTAGGTCATCTTGTATATATTTTATCATATAGGCTATAAAGCTGTACTATTTTCATCAGAGTATGTTGACTGCAGTGCATTTCTGAAACCATATCATCTTTTGGATTTGAATTATATACCCACAAATTATTAATCCTTATATTAACAAAATTCATAGTACCAATAGTAATATATATTATAATCCATTGTGAAGCTTGTAAAAATAAGATAATTTAACTTGTGTCAGAGAAATGCAAGTGCATTACATTATGTGTGTGTGTCTGTCTGTGTGTGCATGCAAGAGGGTACTTGAGTATGTGTGCCTGTGCAGCCCATTGGTGACATCAAGATTATCCTAGATTGCTTTGTTCTGCAGTTCACTAAGCACTTCCTTTTAATACCATAATTGTAAGTTTATGCCATTTCTATCTGGCTTTTTTTTTTCTTATTTGAGATCTGGGGATCTAAACTCAGGTTCTTTTGTATGTGAGACAAAGGCTTCAATCACTGAGCAATTTTCAGACTATCTACACCAGTTTTAAAATTTGAAACTATGTTAAACTTTATAATGCAATTTTTAAGAATGGAAGTTTGGGTTTTAGCTTATGTTTGAAACATTTTAGTCTTTGAACATGCTCAGAATGGACACAGAAGTACATTGACATCTGCATTGTTAATCTTCACTGATGTCATGTTTGTTGCTATTTATGTTTATAGAATCAACTTGCTTCAGTAAAAGACTTTTATTGTATGGGTATATGTATATACACTTATATATTATATACATTAAGTGTGTACACATGTTCATTTTCTACTTCAAATTATTGGCACTATTTAAACTGCTGATAGAAAGAAAATGAGTAAATCTTCTTAATTACATATCGCAATAAAATTTAGTCACACTGATCTGCCAGTCCCATTATTTAATAAATATGATTGAACTACTCTTACATTTTCAGTGTATACCCAAAAATTCCTAATTTTGTCCAATGCAACTATATCACATGTTATTGGTTGCAGGCTCATGATATATTGGCAAAATATCCAAATCCAAGCCTTAGAAGAATTATGATTTTTCATAACTTCATCTCAGAAATTGTAAGTTATTCTTAACTACTGTTGTGAGAAAGTACCCAAAGTCAAGCAACTTAAGGGAGAAAGGGAGATTATTCAGCTTATGGCTCCAGAGGGGAGGCACAGTTTCTCATGGCAGAGACGGCATGGCTGGTTCACCAAAGCTGGAGGAGGCTACATCACTGCTGGCATATTGGAGGCTGAGAGCTGCCAAACTGCTTGCTGCAAAGGCAGACTTCTCCTAGAGGTAGGGTGGTACCAATCCACTTCAAGGCTCACCCCTTGTGACTGCCTTCCTCCAACAAGGCTCTACCTCTCAAGGTGCCATGACCTTGCCAAAGACATGAGACTGTGAGGGACACATTTCAAATCATGACAGAAATAAAAGCATTAATAGGTAAAATAAGAAATAAACATAATCTTTTTGGTTTCAAGACAGTAATCAAAGACATTTATGAGCTTGTTTTCATGAGAATGTTAAAAATAATTTTGAATAAAGTAGTCCATGAAATTATTTTTATATTCACAAAGATACTTACTGGGTATCTTTATATTAAAATATCATTGTGAATACTGAATTACATTCAGAAACTGTACAAGAAATACTTCATAGAATCTTTTTTAAACTGCTGACAATAATTTCTTTTTAATTGCTTGTTTCTTAACTCTACCATGATTAATGCTGCATAAAATGTGTTTGAAAAATCTACATTAAGAACTTTGATATGTATATAGAAAATATATTTTTTTGTTTTTAAAAAGATTTTTATTTATTTATTCACTCATGCATGAGAGTGTGTGAATGTCTGTATGTATGTATGTGTGTGTGTCAGAGGGAATTATGTATCCCTGTGGAGGTTCAAGGGTGACTTCAGGAATCATCCTGTATTGCTTCTAACTCCTTTTTTACTCTGCTCTGGTATTTCCCAGATTCCATCCACCATGGCCGGAAGTGCAAGCCATTGCTGTTTCTGCCTGGTGTTTTTAAGTTGGACGTGGGATCTGAACTCAGGACCTTCTGCTTGTGAGGCGGAGTTTTAATCCCTGAACAATCTCTACCACCTTCTTATTATGTAAGAAATATTCAGGCCCTGTGAAGTTGGTAAACCATCACTGCTCAGTTGTGAAGTGGCTGGAATCCTGGTCCAGGCTGATCATCTCTTGGATGTCTCAGAGTCTCCTTTTTCCATGTTTTCTTACTGATCATTTCTCTACTGCTCATATTGGTAATTAGGTACAACCAGATCTTTCCTGGCCTGAAATATTTAAAACGGCTTTTACTTAGTTTCATTCATGATGTTTTCTTTCCTCTAATTTTTTTTATTGTAGTAAAATATAAATGTTTGTATATATGTGTATATCAACTGGTGAAATAAAACTTATCAATTTTAAAAAAAGAAATATTCAGTGTATTGAAGTGAATACATTTACTCTCATTTGAATAAAATTGCAATGTCACATTAGTTGTGGACTTTTGTTCAATTCAATTCAAATGTACAAAAAGAGCAATTTATTTACCATGAACAATCTATACTTAATGAATATTCAGAATGACTGATATTAGCATTGATTCTATTCTTCAGGAAATTTATATTGTAACAACAACAAAGTTTAAATATCATATGTGGTAAGTAATGCTAAAAATACTGACTTGTTAAATTATTAAAATATTTTGCAGGTGGTCAATATCTTGTAAAATGCAGAGTCAGAGACACAGACTCTGGAATAAGGTTAAATGGAGTACTGCAGATATTAGTATTAAGTTCATTATGAAAGGAAACACATTTGTTCACTTTCCTGTTCCATTAGTTGCTTTGAATTGTTTATCTTATCTTTCAGTGAATTCCATCTTTTAAAAGACAAAAAAATGTATGCAGGGATTATTTACTGTGAAGGCTTCATTCAAGTAGAAGTTCTTTTTTACCACTCTGTGTATGACAGAATGATATTGCAAAAGCAATTTTGTTTTTGTTTGCAACAAAGAAGATGTGAGATCCCTGTTTATCAAGCAACTTCCCTAGCTTTTTGGGAGAAGGAAGCAAGTAAAAAAAAATCTTGATTGTTTAAGCTAATGTTCAATCTGGATTTTACGACCTATATAAGCTATCATATATCAGCTAATACATCTATCACAGTGAAACAGAGAAGAGGGAGAATCATAAGGAATAAATGAAAACTGAAATGAAGAGCAAAGCACAATCAAATCTGAGTTGTGATACTCTAAGGAACACATTCAGTAATTGTCAGGAAAAGCAAAATTATTCTCAAGGTTGGACCAAGATAATAGTGTAATGTAAACAGATGCTTATGATGATTACAAGCATTGCTGCTTTTGAAGTTGTGAAAGCAGGATTCCTTAGCTGATAGTTATGTGACAGCTTCTTGGTTGTTAAGGGAAAAAAAAGTCAATATTTACCTCTGATTAGTAGCTATTTATTTGTATTTTGGAATTCAGCTATCAATTTTAAATTAGTTATTGATCAGCACAGGGGAAGTGAAACTGAGATGGAAGTAGAAAAATACTGCTTATGACAGAAAAGTTTGTGTCCTAAATATGGAACTATTATTAGGTAATAATTTAACCATTTTCTGAATGTCACTTAAATAGTACACATTGATATTAAGATAATGTCTAAAACCTTTCCACATGTGTACACTTATGAGTATATTTAATACAGCAAAGAAAATATCAATATTCACATAAAACATTTTCCAAACTAAAAGTGGTTAGAAAGAATTTTAAATAGAACCCAAGAACAAAAGAATAAGAGGGAGTACACTGGGCTCACATAAGGATGGGAGGAAGGGTGGGTTGAGAAGGGATAGGAATAGGAGAGAAGGGAGGGAGGAAGTGAGGGGGGAACAAGAGAGGCAAGGAAGCATGTATATAAAAATGTAAATTTATTCAAAAATACATGCTAAATTTTTATTTCTCTTTTCTTCTCTGATTGTGTGTGTGAATATTGGTTTGTCCACCCTTAAATCTGGTCTATATCATTTTCTGTTCTACAAATGCTTTAATTCAGATGATCAGGTAACTTTAATTTCATCCTTTCCTCATAAAACATTTGTCTCTAAAAGCATCAGAGGTGCACAGTTTCTTTTAAAAAATATTTTTGATATACAGCAAAAAATATAATGCTATACCCATTTGTAAAGGTTCTGTGAACTCACTGTTCCTTTAGTAAGAAAAAAATCACTTTTCTTTATTTGTGACATTCTCGTTCACCTTGGAAAGAAATGGAAGCAATTCTTTATGATCACTGAATAAATACTCTAAGGAAAGATAAAAATTCTTTCTTCAGTTCATCATAACTAACCATCTATACAGGTAGGAATCTGAAAAAAATCACATTTATTCAAAAAAATAGTAATAACTCAATCAGATTTCACAAATATAGGCCATTTCATCATTTCCTTTTTGATATTTAATCTGTTTTGAAAAAAATTTCTATATTCCTCTCCATTCTTCTCTTTAGTATTTTTTCCAAGTATTTTCATTAAATGCTTACAAAACATATAGTATGTAACATATTATTTATATTACATATAATACATAAAAAGTGTCATGAAAGTAATGATTAAAAAATTAAGGATAAAATAATATGCTAATATATGGATCATATTATCTGTGCATATTTATTTAAACACTTTGTGATGCTTTATATGAAAGATGTGTTTGTCTAAATAGCACAAATTATTGAGAAATTCTTATGCAATTCTAACTTAAGCAGGAAATTAACTTTTTGTTAATGTATCTGCTAGAATATTAATTTTTATTTCATTTCTAAGAAGGAAACTGTGGGTTTATTTCCGGATTGGTCAATGAATTTAAGAAGTTCAAGCCTCTGTGGCAGAAGGGTGGGAGGAAATAGGATGCATTGATGAAAGGAGGAGAGGAAGGAAAAGAAGGGGGAAAAGGGTCAGGGATAATGCCTGCAAAACTAGGAAAGATATTTAAAAATTATCTTAGCAATATATTTAAGTTTTGATAGTCTTCTTCCAAACATGTTTGTGATATTTGTAGTTAATGTAGCTGTACTTTCATATCCATGGATTCAAGTAAGCACTGATTTAAAATATTTTAAAATAAAATTGCATCTGCAATAAACATGTACATTCCTTTTCCTTGTTAATTGTTTATGTAGTTTTTTATATTCAATAAGTTCTTTTATTCTTATATAATTATTTAATATTACAGAGCCAATGAATTATAGTCTGTGCTTCACTGAACAAAATGCTTATGATCTAATTTAGATAAAGTGCTCACTTCTAAGGCTAAAACAGCTTTATGAGAAAAATCATTGTTTTCCTATTTATATTAAAAAAGAGTGGTCATAATACATGGGAAAAAAGTGAGTAGAGTCAAAGAGACCTGGAATAGGTTTCTAAATCAGCTTTTAAAATGAAAAACCTATAGCATTTTCAGTGAATAGAAAATTTTACTTTAACTCATGTTTTAATTGTGCCACTATGTACGGAGCCAAATGGAGGAACTGACAAAGAATTTACATATTCTGCACAAGTCTGATTTGTCCTGATGTCACAGAGTGGTTGTCTAAGCATATGCTGTTAATTAAAAGTACTTTCATTTCTATATATCTCTTTCCACTAATCACATTTCCCAAAGATCTGGGGCTTATCTGTGAGTATGGTTATCTGAGATACATTGATTAAGATTTTTTATAGAAACTTACACAACTGATCTGTTTTTCCAGTATTAAATGCAATGTTTAATGCAACACACAATCCATCTTTTATATTTTTGTTGCAACCTGGACACTAAAAATAAAAAAATAAATAAAAACAAAGACAGATATCAAAGAATACCACCTTTAACTTTTTCAATTTTTTCTACTGATAAAAAACAAACTGATAAAATAAATATAAAACTTTTTATTACATAAAGTGATCATTGGTCACATGACATTTTGAGACTAGGAAGATCAACTACAAGGTTCATTATTGAAATTGTGATGACCTGAATTCTTATCACCACAAACCATGCAAAAACCAGGCAAACATTGTGGCAATCTATAATTCCAGTATTTGGAAGTCAGAGACAGTAGATCTTCAGGCAAGCTGTTTAGTTAGCATAGCTGATTCATGAACTCTGAATTCACTTGAGAGACTTAAAGTCAATACAAAAGAAGAAAGTGGTTAAAGAAGACACCCCAAATCAAATTTGGGCCCTCACATGTGCATGTGTGAGTGCATGGTTGCTGATAAATGACCATCAAACGGCTTAAGGGAACAAGGGGTTTATTGTCTTTTTTGGTTATCTGGTTATAGTTCTCAATCCAGCTTGACAGGAGAGCTCACACCAAGATGCGGGAACTAGCCACATCATCTCAGTTATTACTGAGAGAAGACGATTCTTATTTTCCAGATCAGCATGTCTGGCTAGGTATACAAAAGATGCCAACTTCCTCAACTGGCTCTCAGTGTTTTATTCATCTGTTCAGGGTCCACTCCACCCACCATTAATTCTCTACAAATGTGCCCAGAGCTCAAACCCTCAACTGTCAAGTTGACACCTGTGCCTAACTGTGACAGTATGTGTAAGCATAAACACACACATACACAATTCCTCCATAAATATGCAAAAATAGTCTTTGGATTTCCCCTAATGAAGAACTTACTATATAGTTCACTGATTCTAATTATCTGACTTAAGATTATATAATTATTGAAAGATTGTTAGTAATATTGGTAAATAATCTTCTAGCTTCTGTCAATGACATACAGAAGTAATTTCTAAATTGGCTAATAAGATAAAGTTTTAATGTGAATGTTTCTCTACAATAATTATTATGTCAATGAACATGTATTGTTTTCTTCAAAAAAAGTGTTTTGTAATTTCAATTTAAAGCAAAAATTCTTTTATGAACTTAAGTGAAACTAGAGTAAATTTGTGTAACAGTAAAATATCTAATGACTTCTAATCATAATTTAACTTGAATGTTTAATTTTGTTACACAATGATGTAAACAAAGCATATGGCCAAATAAATTTAAGGGGAAAGGATTTAATTAGCTCACAGTTCCAGATTATAGTTCATCATTATGCAGAAGTCACAGCAGCAGGAACTTGAATTAATCACACCATATCCTCAGTAAAGAAAGTGAGAGAGTGAATACATGCTTAGTTACTTCTGCTTAATTTCCTCATTGTTATGTTTTGGCCTTACCCATAATGGCATGGGCCTTCCCATATTATCAGTACAGTCAGGCCCATCCCTCACAGACTCACCTAGAGACCAAAATGAATCTAGAGAGTTCCTTTCAAGGTGGACTAGAGACCTAATGCTTGGGGTCAGATTGATAACTAATATTAAAATTCTGCTTTTCCGTAGTGATACTTTACTTGAGAAAGTGACCCTTTAATTAGATCCAAGCACCTTGGTGATTAAATTTATGTATACATATATATCTATATTACATATATATATTCTATATGTATAATGTAAATGATATGCAGGGCTTGTTAATAAGCTTTTATTAAAGGAATTAATATAAGCCTTAATTGAGTAGCTATCATAAAAATAGATGTGAAATAAAAGACACATGTCCCTCTAGTCAATAACAGAGTATAATATAAGCATCAAGACCAACAAGAAAGTGATATATTTTATGGGATGTGTAGCTAAATAAATGTAAATGCAAGTTTTAGAAGAAAGTTTTTCATGCAAACATGAATATTGGAGTTGGATCCTTAGAAGTTATGTAAATGTCAGGGAAGCATGGCAATCTGTAACTCCAGCACTAGGAAGGAAGAGGTAGGAGAACTCTGATTGAACAGTACTGGCAAGATCAGGGTAAAATGGAGAGAACCTGCCTCAATAAATAAGATTGAAAGCAACCAAGGAGTACTTGTATTAATCTTGGGCCTCAACACACACACACACACACACACACACACACACACACACACACGCGCACACACACAAAGGTAAACATACACAAAAGATTAGCTGTCATGTATGGCTAGTATGCTGAATAACAAACTGTACTGAGACTAGTTCAACCAGCCACATGTAAAGACGGAGTAAAACTTTATGAATTAATTTTTGTCAGTTTCAAAACTATTGTGTAATTTCCTATTTTACTTGTAATAACACCAAGCAAGTTTTCATATGATATACAAACTTATTATATTAAAACTAAATCATAATTGTGATGGCTCAGTTTTACATCTTTAAACTTCTTTGGCTTACCAGATTTTGTTGTCTCTCTAAATACTTTTGTATCAACTACCCAGGTTATACATACATTGGAATTATATTTTATTGTTTCATGCCTGACACTGAGATCCAGTAACAACAAGTAAGGAGCAGTACATGTGGGAGCTATGGATAATATATTTCAACTACTACACTTTGTTATTTGCTAATGAAGTAAATATGATGAGTAGAATTATTTTCCTTTATAGTACATGTTCTGCTACTAGTAGGAAATCATGTTGGATGTACTCATTAGTGTCATGTTGAACAAATTCCAAACAAGTTAAAAAAATATAGTACTTTGGTAAGGATTCAATATAAATATTTATTGAATTCATCTGTTATTCTGTGTCCTGTAGGAGTTGCTAATCTATGACAAAGGGTGATGGACACAATTGAATACATATGTATTAAATGCAATACATGAAAATTTAATGTGGAATAGATTTCAACACATGGATGCATATTATTAGATTCTGCTGAATGGAAACAGAAATTAAAATAAAATTTGACTGTGATAGACTGACTTATGTTCTCTCAGTATTCAAACAGAATGATGTGGAGAGACAGAACAGAAAAAAAAAGTAACCACTAACAAAAAATGGGCCATTTCAGTGTAGTGCATGAGTTTCAGGACAGTGTCTATGACCAGAAAGGTTAAGAGAAAATAACTGACATAATGAACTGCCTCCTTTTTCCTCATGCATTTGTGAAAATAAATATGCACCATCAGAGAACTGAAGTATATTTAAGAATCACTTTTTTGCTCCGAATGCAACAAGTTAATGTCACTCTGAAGACCTAATATCTATCATCCTACTCTGGAGGCTGCCTTTGAAAAAAAGGAACAAAAATGCTAAAGTCACATCATTCTTCACCAGGTGCCTTTCCTACACCCAGTGCCCTAGAATTTGGGTGAGCCAATTTACCTGTTTGAGGCAATCATAGCACATTCTCATTTCCTTTTCATTCCCAAACTTTCTTTATATGGACATTATATAATATAATATATCTATTTTACCTAGTCTGTTTTACCTATTTAGCATATGAATATATGCTAAATATTTCATGTTACATGTCAATTTCCCCTAAATTGAAAAATTCCCTGCAGTAAGAAGTGAAGAGGCTTATGAAACTCTAGAAGTTCTTGAAAATTACAAGATTATCAAGGTCTGAACCCAAAGTTACACAAGAAGTAAACCACTGCTATAGAGGAGAATACTCTTTAGCCTGTCAAGCTGACAACAAGTCATCCATTGACTTCCAGGGATGCAGTTGTCCAGAGTCATGACACAGGCTGCAGTGGACTGTATAATGATGCAGCCATCCTTCACTTGGTTAGTGCTCTTTAGGCAGTCCTCTGTCATACTCCTACAAGTAACTTAGAGCATCTGAGTGGATCATCAAATTGGACATCTGTAAAATCCTTACTTAGACCTATTATTGGTTTCCTCTCCAGGGTAAATAGATATTTATTCTTGTCTCTAAGGAAAGGTCTCAAGCAAAAATCAGTGTATTTTATAGTGGGTTGTAGGGTCAGAAAGAAGATGCTTATATTTTATGATAAGCAACAGTTAAATTAGGTATTTTCCCTATCAATGATGGACAGAAATAATGTTTGTGAAATTCTCTTAGTTTCAGTTTGCTTGTTTATTGCAAATAAATCCAGGACTACATATCTTGTGGGAACAAGGAGGCTTTATTTTGGCTTATTATTTTACATTTCCTTTACATTTATATTTACAGTTCTTTATCTAGCTTGGAAAGTGAGTTCATAAAAACCAGGAGTTGAAGGAACTGACCATATCATATCCATGGCTGAGAGAGAGGCAAACCTCACTTCCCAGAAACATATGCCAAATTGTCAACTCACTGAATGAAGTATGGTAGTTTTGTCATGTTCATGGAAATTACTGGTCTTAACAGCTTCCCACACCCCATATTATCCACCTTCCCAAGAAATAGTCCTACCTAGAACAGGGTGGATATTGCCCAACAAGTCGAGGATTTCCTGCAGGTTTGCATAGGCCTTCCCTTAACGATCAATTCTTCACAGATGTATCCAAAGCTTAGCTTTCATTTGTCAAGTTAATTCCTGTAACTAAGCATCACACCCTTTTTTTTTCAGAGTTAAATTATAATGAAAGCAGAATAAAGAAAATTGAGTATTCATCTAATATGTACACAAGTAATTTTATGCTATCCAGACAGCTTTACTAATTTTCCCCCTTCTTATTTTGTTATAAAAGGCATATATCTGTAATAAAAAGTTGAAATTGAGGAGAAGAAAATCCTAAGAGATATTGTGTAAGCATCATCCTCTTGCTATTATAATGAGTGTATGGGTATTTTAGGGTAACGATGGTATTTTTATTCTTGCTTTCAATCCTAGACTACAGTAGATCATTATGACAGAAGACTGATGTGAATATGAGGAACTGAGGGAGTTAGTAATACTACATAAAGACCTAAAAGATCGCCACACTTTCTAGCATGCAAGTATACCAAGGCCAACCAGTTCCTTTCCCATCTTATCCTATCCACACTATATCCCACCCACCATATGCTGAGCCTTCTCACATCAATTAGATAATTTCCTTCAGGCTTCCTCTGAGGCTTGTATTAGCTAAGTATCATGGATGTTCCTAAAGGGTCAGTTCTTAATTGTCAAGTTGTCATGTAAGATGAACTGCCATAGGAAACTTACTTTGAATATTTACTACTCTGTAAATTAGAATATCTTTGTAATATAATCAAGAATGAAATCTTGATGCAAAAATGAGAAGAGGTGGAATGAAATGATAAAAAACAAAGACTCTATGATGTAAAGAAATGCTATGAAATTTTTAAAAAGAAGAAAATTAATAATGCAACTGGAACTCTGAAATCATAGAAGGCAAAGTTGGGAGTGCAGTTCAGTCAATGGCTCAACACATGTATAGCAAGTGTAAAACCATAAGTTCCATCTGGCATGCAAATAAGCACAGACAAACATAAAAATGCTCAAATGACTTGTATGTAACTACCAACATTGCAAATACTTCAAAAGAAATGAAGTTATTGAAGAAAAATGAGATCTCTTGCTGACAAATGATAGAACTACACTGAACTGTCAGTTAGGGTGTGATGAAACACACCTGCACTCTCAGTACATGGCAGGTAAACTCAAGAGCATCAGGAATTCTAGCCCAGCCTGGAAACAAAACAAAGTTAAAACAAAACAAAATTAAAATAGTGAGTGAAGGGCTGGAGAGGTGGCTCAGGGGTTAAGCCTCCGCCTTGCAGGCAGAAGGTCCTGAGTTCGGATCCCAGATCCCACGTATAGACGCCAGGCGTAAGCTGGGGCGGCCTGCGTTTCTGGTCCTGGTAGGGCGGAGCTTGTGAATCCCGGGGCAGAGTAAAAAAGGAGGAGATGGAGGCGTCCATGGTGGTTCCCGAATTCGTCCGTGGTTCTACACACACATACATACATACACACACATATAAACACACACGCGCACACATGCATACACGCACAATTGAATAAATAATAAAAATTAAAAAAAATAAAATAGTGAGTGAGACAATGACAAATGGGATAGGTAAAGGTCAAACTTTACCAAGGACATTACAACAAGAATGATTTTGATAAGTAAATATAAATACTGAGAATACCTGCAATTTATAAGAAGTCTTAATGTTCTTATTATCTCATAGACAATGGTATTGAAATCTCAATTAACCTTGGTTTCAAAAGGTCCTATATTTTAAGAGTATCTTTTAAAACTATGAAGAACCCTAGTAGATATTGAGAGGATTAAAAGGTCTGTTTGTGTATCTTTTTAAAGGAAAACATTGCTGAACTATTGTAAGATAGAAGGCATTGTTGGTCCACAGGCATGTCTTACAAGCATTCTCCTACATTAAGAGGTTCCCAATAGACCAGATGTATCATGTGCTTAAAATTGAACTTTCTGGAATATGGTGATGATTCAGCAGAGATGGGTCTGTTCGTGAAACCTGAAGAACCGAACTGGATCCCAGGGACCATGAGATAAAAGGAGTTCCAACTCCTGCAAGTTTTCCTTGCTCCTCCACGTTTTCTCCATGGTGTGTACATATTCACTTACACACATGCAAACAAAATAAATGTTGAAAAGACTTATGAGTTTTCTCTCTCTCTGTCATCCTTACCAAAACTCATTCTTTGGGCACTACTAAGAGAAAAAAAGTGAATGATAAGACCAGGTTTGTTATCAGCACTACTTTCAGTACATCACTTAACTTCTCTGGCCTTAGTCTGTCTGCTCATGTATAGAATGACTGTTACATTTGTTTTACAGTTTTGTTATGAAAATAATTTAACTGAATTGAATAAAAATGATCTTCTTACTTTTTATTATACAAATACATAAGGATAATTAATTGTTTAGGTTTTTGCAATGTCATTAGGAGAGATAAATATCCTCTGGACAATCTTTTCTGGGAATTATCCTGATATGTTGATATCTGTTAATGAATAAGGCTTCAGGGACCTAATAGGTATCTCATATAGGAAAATTCTGTTGCTAAAAGTTTCAAATGCTAAGTTTAGAATTTGTAATATAATAAGTATTTGCTGTAACATATCTGCCTTGTTCTTGTATAACCCTTTGTGTTCTTCTGTGTCATGATCCAGTTTATTACATTATGGAAATCATCCATTTTTTCCCAAATAGAGCATGATCATTATTCATGTATTTGTATTTAAAGAAATGTAATATCATCTTCTAGTAACTTCATCTATCACTGTTCACCAATAATTCCTTTAAGTGAATTTATATTCATGTCTCTAATTTCATTTTTATATCTCAATGGGGTAGAAGCCCATACAGCATATCCCCATGAATTGTTACTTTTTTCTCTCAAAAATATAATGCTGTTTCAAAGATTTTATTATTACTTTGGAATTTCTTATTATAGTCTTCAAGCACAATGCAGATTACACATACAATAGACTCTAAGTTTTTAAATATGTTTCATGTGTAAGAAAAAGAAATACATTTATTGCAATCAGAAATATTATTAAAAGAAAATATTCCTTTTCTCTATCATTTTATTAATGCCACTTATTTCTCTTTATTTTACACATGACATACTACAAAATGGTATGTCTCACTAAAATATGAAAAGGAGAATTAATTTCTTGTTTTTCAAGACAGAAATTTGTGTTGACAAGATAAGAAGGCAAAATAATCTGAAGACTGATTGAGGGACAATTCAAGCTCATGTCCATGAGGTACACATGGGTGAGGATCCAAGAAATCAAGGGAAAATTCATTGACAAAAAAAAAAAAAAATCTGGGACATGTGCTGAAATTTTCATTCTTATGTTTGGATCATGGGAAGATATAAATGGGAAAATAATGGCAATCCTCCAAGTAAAGTATTTTGTCTCCTACAGATTGGCAATTGATTGGAGGAAGGAATCTTAAAAGCAGGAAGATGAAGAAAGAGTTGTACAATAGCCCAATGAGAGATCGCCACACCACACATCTACTTAATGTAAAAAAATGGTTTCCAGCGGGGCACAGTTGAATGAAAAGATGCATTCTTCACTGAGAAAACAATGGAAAAGATAGCAGTAAAACATGCTTGCACGAAAGAGCTCCAGGAAGCAGATTCAGGTGACACTACCTGACGCCTCCTTTGTACAGATGACAATGACATTATTCCCAAGCAAGTTTAGCACTGGGAGTGTATCATTTTCTAAAGAGAATGAAACAGATAGCCTTAAAGAAAGACAAATGCACTGTGATCTGAAGTGGCATGACTTGTGCAATGAATATTAGTACATTATTAAATAAATGTTATTCAGATCAATATCTGACTACCAACTTATTTTTCAAAGAGAACCAGATTTTGCTGATTATTTTCCATGCAATATGAGTCTGTACAATATTACAAGTATACCATCAGCTCTGACTAGCTATCACAAAGAAATTCAATTTTGACTTCCTACTTGAAACTGATAGTCTTTAGGAAGTTGAAAGAACACTTGTCAATGATGACCAAGAGGACAATCTAATAAAAATAAATCAGAGAGCTGGAAATGGTTGATAAATCCCATATCTCAGAAGCCAAGACAAAAAGTATGCATGCTCTTGATTACCCTGACTATTCAGGAAGTTTCAGGTTAGCCTGGGCTATAATGTGATATTCTGTTTTACTAAAAATAATCTTCAAAAAAAGAGAAAAAGAAAAGAGAAACAGCAACAATTATGCATCACATGGCATACATTATTCTTGTATGACATCTTTAGACATTTAGCATATTATATTTTATTATGAAAGTAAAAAATGAAAATATTAGTGACAAAGGTAAGGCCAGCAAGAGATAGAGGGAAGGAAAATAGCAAGAACATGTTCTGAAAGTCAAGGAAAGATTGGAAAAGGAAAACGGAATAAGTTGAGAAGGTTGTTAAAAAGTGTCATGAGCAAGAATGGTTTCAAGTTTAGAGAAGAGGAAAGTTAAGGATAAAAACATGAATGGCATAAAGTAAAAGAAGTTTATGCCTACTAGATATTCCTCCTTGCCTTGCATTTCTATTTCTATCTTAGTGTCTTACATGAAGATTCTGGTGAAAATAAAGTCATTAAAGATAGCAAGTTACATGACAGAAGTTGTTTTATTAAGCTCAGTTGTAAGGAAGATCATACTACCATTAGTAAACAGAGAAGAGCCAACAAAGCCCTTTCAATCAATACTCTAGTTCATTGTTTTATTACTGATAATTTGAGATTTTATTGTATATTTTGTATCAATTCTATGGATGTTTGCTGAGAAAATCATGGCAAAACAGATTAAGAGAACAAGGGGTTTTATTCTATCTTATAATAGTTTGGCTATAGTTCCTTGTCAGGCTGGCCAGAAAAGCCCACACTAACACCAAGAACTAACAGAGCTGAGAAAAGGATGATCACTACTTTCCAGACCAGCCTGTCTGGTCAAATATATGAAAGAATATCAACATTCTCAACCAGTTCCTTCCATTTTTTTCACCTACCTAGAGGCTAGTCCCCACCCACCCTGGGTTGGGCCTTCCCATCAATCTACAAGCCTAACTCAGCTGCTAATTTTCTACACTTGGGCCTACACACTTGAGCTCACACAGAGCTCAGACACCCAAGTGTCCTGTTGACATTTGTCTTTATGACAATTAACCAATATTATTACTTAAATTAATCAATTTATTTAGATGATTTTACAACTTGAATTCATTGATTATCTATTCTCTGTCCATCATCACTCATCTATAATCTATTTCTCTGTACTAATCATCTATCATCTATCCATCTATCATCATTTTATCTATATGAATATATTTATCTATGTCTATATTCTTTTATTTAATGTTATCATCATCATCATCTACCTATTTATCTATCCTTTATATTATGTATCTTTCATCTGTGTATTGCTCTACTTAACATCATCTACTGACTCTATATATTTAGACTTAAACAACTCTGCATAAAATTATTTGAAAAACTGTATCTTCACTGAACACATGGAGACTTTTTCTCACTTTTATCCATAAATTATTCAGCGTATAATTACACATCATTGGAATTGGCATTTTTAGTAATATAAGGGTAAACTGTGAATATGAAAATATACACAGAAGTCCCCATTTAATGAACTGGCAATTATTTTTAAATGAAAATATAAATATATATTAGACTTTATAGAAAAGAAATTGCTATTTATATTTATGCACCAAAGACATCTAATTGATAATAATATTTTGTGTCTCACTAATCAGTTTGGAAAGTGGATGATGATCAAGGATTTTTCAAAATGTTCATACAGTGGCCCTAGTGTTCTCTAACTTTCTTTCCTTGTACAGAATCTAGCTAGAGAAAGTGGTCAAGGCATCAATGCTGATAATAAAAAATACTGCCTGCACAACTTGTGCATGACCTGCTTCATTATTTGGCTTCTTATTAAGTAGCAAGTTTGTGCTTAATTATTATCACTTACTTTCAAAGGAATACGTACAAAATAGAATATGCTAGGAGAATCTGTTTTTGTGTAATCTTTTGATATATTATTTTTAAATATTCTCAAACAGCTGTGAAGGCATCAAAACAACTTTATTATGTTACAAGTCAGAGCATGTAAATTATGTATAGAGAAGATTTATTTCCTTCAGCTGCTAATATTACAGAATACCTGCGAATGGACAGGGAGTTGAGAGCCTTATGTTCTTTATGATGAATTATGCACAAGCTCCATTCCTGAACTATGCTGAGGTGCTGAAGTTCGTGTCTTTACATTGTGACTCAGAGAGATTCAGTGGGCAGACACTTGTTTTTATCCTTTGCACTGAAGCCCAACAGTTTGTGTAAAATAAATGCCACCATGCCACCGATGCACAAATAGATGAATTGCAAAGCTCAGATAAAATGATCCTCTGAAAGGGAAAAGAAGTGACCTTCTTTCCAGGAGGAAGCTGGGAGATTTTTCAGAGTAACGTGCTATGCAAGATATGCCTGCAAATCTCATTAGCAGTAAAAGTATTCTAAATGTAACAAGTAGCTTATTGATTTGAACATTTCCCTGACATGCACATTTTATTTTTAGAGAAAAATATTTTCAGAGTGGTGAGAGTTCAGAAAGCTTAGCATTTGTAGCAACTCCAACAATTTGTATGTATCTTTCCCCTTTAAAAATGAAGTACAAAACACCCAAGCAGACAAATAAAGGTCTTTTGAATATTTTATGGAAAATAAGGCAACATCAAAAGTGACAGTGTAGTGTTTGTCCCATAAAACTAAACATTGTTGCTGGCTATGAATTTACTGTGTATTTATTTGATATTATAAATCTTTTGTTCCCCAAAAATATGTTTAGCACAGATGTTTGAGAACTTGGTAGGACAGTGATTTTGGATACTATTGTTTAAAAATCTGGGAGCTAAAAGGGCTGGAGAGGTGGCTTAGGGGTTAAGCCTCTGCCTTGCAGGCGGAAGGTCCTGAGTTCGGATCTTAGACCCCATATATAGACGCCGGGAGGAAGTAGGGGCGGCCTGCGTTTCCGGTCCTGGTAGGGTGGAGCTTGTGAATCCCTGGGCAGAGTAAACAAGGAGGTGGAGGCGTCCATGGTGGTTCCTGAATTCGTCCGTGGTTCTACACACACATACATACACACACACGCACACATGCATACACGCACAATTGAATAAATAATAAAAAAAATCTGGGAGCTAAAATCAAAGTAGACATTGGGGAACATTTAGATTCTCTATAGTAGTAAGCTCAGGAGAGTGCACATCATTTTCCAATGTTGGAGACTCACTTCCTCAGATTTATCAGAGAATGTGGCCTTTGCGATAAAGACCATTGGCAGAACTTTTTTTTTTTTTTCGCAGTCAGTTGTAGCAATGAAACTAAGTTATGGCCAATAAAATCAAAATCTTATATGACAGCTTATGTATAAATAAGGTTTATATCTTTTCTGCTTCTTACCTATTTCTTCCTGTATGTTGGGATTTGAAATGAAGATTATTTCATCATCTGCAGTGATGGTATTGCTACTGACAAGTTCTAGAAAATGGTATCATAAAAAACCGAAGAAAAATCGACTTTAATTGATTATAAAATGACATTTATTTCATGAAGTTTCATTTTTCTGTGTACAACTTTGTACTGTGTTGAGTTATGCTGTTTTATTTCATGTGAAATACACATCTACTGCATTTGACTCATGCCATGACTTATTAAAACATTAAATTTTGCTGTTTCTTTTCTTTGTCAGTATTGTATATGTTTTGAATGGATATGTTTATAGAAAGAACAATATATGGAATATGTAGGAAAAACTGCAGTAAAGGGTAGAAGCTGCTTCATTATCACTTGTCAGAAAACATAATTTCTAAATACAAGAAGAGATAATATCATGTTAATCCTATATTAAGATAATTATTTGAAGACACTGATATCTACCTCTGTTGAAGTACAAAATCAGTTTTAGACAGCAACGGAAAACCCTTCTCAAATGCTAACCCATGATATAGAGAAAAGAACATTATCTAAACTCATCAAAGTGAGCTCTGTTACCATGAATCTATCAGTTGTAGGTTTTGTGCCTATGCTTCCACCTGTTGCTGAAGATGATATGCATTTAGTTATATTCTTATTACTTTCTCTCTTGCTGGTTGAAAAAGCATGAAAAGTTTTAAGTCGAACAAGAGCACAGGCTCTTTTGTGCCAAACAATGCCAAACTAATGTGAAATACACAAGTTCAAATGAAAGTTGCATGCATAATAACAAATGAGATTTATTATAGCTATTACTTTTAATGCTAATATTGTAGTCATATTTGTCTTTAAATGTTATGGATATCCACTTCAGCTTTCATTTGTGTGTGTGTGTGTGTGTGTGTGTGTGTGTGTGTGTGTGTGTGTATGCATGTATGCATATATGTGAGTACTTGTGTATGTGTCTGCACATAAGGACACTTAAGTGTATGTACCTGTGGTGGACCAAGAGTAACATTGAGAATCTTCCTGGATTTTTTTTTACCTCATTTTGCTTTCCTCTGGTGGTTTACCTCACAGGACTTGAATTATAGTCTGCTGGCATTTATACCTGGGCATTTTGCTAGCTGGAATTTTTATGAGAGACCTGGGGAATATGAATTCTAAGATTCTTTTGCTTGTTAGCCAAAGACTTTAACCCTAGACCATCTTTGCATCAACCAAGTCTTTGCTTTTAATAAAACCAAAGAAAACATTGAGCTACTAGGAAAAAGTACAGATGAGGCATTCCACTGGAAATATAAGATGAAATAGAATATGTGAACAAATGGGCTCTGTTTTAGACACAAATATAGTAAGTAAGACTATCTGAAGGGGGCTGGGGAGATGGCTTAGGCATTGAAGTCTTTGCCTCACAAGCAAAAGGACTTGAGTTGGTATCCTTAGATCCCACGAAAAGCAGTGATTGAAAATGGCAGAGGCCTATAATGCTAACCCTAGAAGATGGGGTCATAGGACAGAGCAATAAATTGGTAAGAGTAAGCCAGGATGATTTACAATGTTACCCTTGGCCCTCCATAGGTACATAGGTGCTCTATTATAAACACACACACACACACACACACACACACACACACACACACACACACAGAATGTGTGGAAGGACCAGTTAATGGTCAAGTATTTTTTTCAAGATGTTGTTTACTAAGAATGATGAAACTTTGAAAGTTTTCTGGAAAGAATTGTTTGAGAAGAAAATTGCTAGTCATGTTTCGTGTTGAGTTCATAATTATCATCAACAAATATTTTCAAGTCTCCTCTGTGCATGGCGATATGGTGATAATGATCAGCATCATTGACCACCATCTAGATGTCCAATGGTAAATTAAGTTTCTCTGATTTATGGTCATTGCTTTATGTGTGGTCTGGCTCATCTGTTCCTACAAGCTGCTCTGTTGTGCTCCTACCAGCAAATTATGTGACAGAACCAACCTGGTGCTAATTTACTGAACTCTCTGCTACCAACAAAGCATTTCCCAGGTCATATATATCCTTACCCATTATTGTTTTTCTGTCTCCCTTTGTCTCTAGGTGAGCCCTGCCAAGCCAATAACATAGCCAAAGTAATTAAAAAACAAATAAAGCAATTCAACTTTATACTTTCCCATCTGTTGGTCTGTGGTGGTTTGCATCCTTTTGTACACCCTGGTGAAATATATAAAGCGTCTACTTGATTATTAAGTCAAGTCATCCTAGGACAGAGTTAAAAAACATACTTAGAAGCTTACATAAATGTGAAGAAGTCAGTCACTGAGGTGTCTGATGAGTCACAAAGATGAATTTAACATTCTCCATCAGTATCTGACTCATCCGTCACACTCCTGCTACATCTTCCCTTTCCCTTCCCATTACTGCAGGCTTAAATTATGCAACTTCAAAGTCTCTGGTATATACAGTGCTATGTTTCTGTCAAACTCATTTTTTTGTGTGTGCTTCAGTCCTTCCATGTTGGCGGTCACTCAATTTCACTAAATTTTCAAAATCTAAGCTGTTAATTCTCCTATTCACTGGGTTTTTAAAAATACTTCAATGTGTTTATTTTCCTGTGATTCAGTGAAACCCAAAGAGCAGGCCACAAATCATCTTTTAAAATCATTTTGCTTCTTATTCTGTCTTACCTCAACCTCTCTTCATCCCCCAAGATGTCCTCCTTCTCTCCTGCCCCCTCTTCTCATTACTCCCAAGAAATATTAAAGACAACAGAAAATATTCTCATGTCCACTCCAAAATCAAAAGCAGAACAATCAAACAAACAAAAAGCAATTCTTTCTTCCCTTGGGATTAGCCATAAAGGAACCCTTCCCTTCATTGTCTAGTCATATTTCTATGCAGCTGCATGGAACCCATGTATAAAAATTGAATGCTCATTCTGGCCTCTGCATTTAATTTGTGCCTTCTATGTCATATAAAACTATGAGCTCATAGATCTTTATGGTTTTCTCTAGTTCATTTGTACCTGGAATAGGACAACCAGTTTTGACTATTTAAAAAAGAAGGGCTAACCATATTTTCTGTACCAATCTTTCCTATATCATCAAATAACTATGGCTAAATAACATCACATTCTTGTTGACTTATATGCTTATCTGTCTTTCCATGAACAGTTTGTATGCTTCTTTTTTGCAAGTGTGTGTGTGTGTGTGTGTGTGTGTGTGTGTGTGAGAGAGAGAGAGAGAGAGAGAGAGAGAGAGAGAGAGAGAGAAAGAGAGAGAGAGAGGGCACTGTGAGTACCTGTGGAGGACCAAGGATGACTTCCAGAATCATCCTAGGTTGCTTCTTCCTCTTTTTTGCTTTGCCCTAGAATTTTCCATGCTCTGCCTACCAGGGGCAGCAGCCATTTCAGCCTGGCATTTTTATATGGGACCAGGGATCAGAACTCAAGACCTTCTGCTCGAGAAGCAGAGACTTAACTTCTGAGCCATATCTCCAGCCCTTGATCCTTCCTTTTCAAAAAAAAAATTAATGTTACTAAGTGTGCTTCAAGGTTTCATTTAGAGTATTACCTAAAGACAGGCTACTTTCATAAGTATGAATTTATTAAAACCACGAGCAAAGTCTATGAGTCCTTTCAACCATAAACTCCTTAAAACTTAAGGATTAATTATGGTTTTACTTAATATAATGAAGACTTCTGGAATATCTGCCTTTGGTAATCTGGGAGTTCAATAAAAATAATTAGTGTTTGAAAACAGCAAAACAAAAATTTTCAAATATGAGCCAATTTTCTTTTCTTTTTTACAGACTTTTAAATGCATTATAAATATTAATTTTTTTCTTCTGAATGTTCATGTGGTACTGAAGTCCATGTACATGATAAACTTTGGAATCCAATACATTGGTATTTTTGATATTACTATTTTATTAGCCTGCAAATATTAAATTTTAAGCAACTTTCAGCAAATATAGCTTTTATTTCCAAAGCTCTAACTACCCAAATACATATTACTGAATCATTTGGAATACATAATTCTGTTTACTCAATATTTAAAAGATCTTTTCATTAAATCATTTTGCTAACTTCTACTATATAGGAGAAGCACACATACATTCATATACACACATACTAAAATTCTGAAATTTAAACTTTTAGAACTAATATTCTCAAAATTTCTCAAAAATCATGTGTTGAAATTGAAAACAAAATGACAATCTATTTTTCTGCCTGAACTATACAACTAATCAAATTGTATCAAAATAAGATGAAGCTAGTAATAGTACCCTAATGTTTGTGCTTGCATAATTTATAAGACACTACTTAGGTAAATCAAATGCAATTTAGTTTCTATTTTTGTGAGGAATAAAACTGACAAGTTAAAAAAGCCTTTAATATTGTCTTCATTCGAAAGTACCATCCTGACTACATGTAAAATGAACTAGAAACACCATGATAGATTGACAGAAAGAACTGTAGTCATATCATGTAACATCTCCTGACATTAAGTATCATGCATTATAATAATGTCAATTTGGAGTTACTGTGGTTTCCTATGGGTAAATATCTTGACTTGTAAGAAGAACTGATATTCAGATCACTAGAATTCATGTAAAGTCCAAGCAGGCATGAATACCTTTCTTTTATCTCAGTACTTGGGACACAGAGATAGGGAATCAATCCCCAGGGCAAGCTGGCTAACACTTGCCAATCAGTAAGCTCTAGCTTCAGTTGAGAAATCCTGACAATAATAATGGTAGTGGGGAATAGAAAACACTTAATATAATATCAGCTTCAAACCTCCACATGCACCACACATGTTCATACATCTACACATATGAGTGCTCATGTAGTTGTGAACACACACATACATGCACCACACACACACACACATACACACACACACACCCCACATAGACACAAAATTATATAATACATGTACTATAATAGCTTTCCTTATTACAATCATTAATGAATTACAATGAAAAAAATAAAAAAATCATTTAATATGTTGTATACATCATTTCAAGGTATAAAATTGAGTAATCCATGAAAAAGTTCATTTTTATGGTGGTAGAGATTTATCAAATTTTATGCCAGTGAATCACCTTATAAAGCAATAAAAAACTCATAGGTTAAGTTAATGTGCTGTTTGTTTAGGTAGTAGAGTTAAATGATGGCTTCTTAAGCAAAATTAATTTCAAATTTAAAGCAAAGCTTAAAATATAGAAGATATATTTACTTTATTCTTGAACATGAAACAATCAAGTTCTTAGCAATACATTTCTGCAGAGACATTTAAAGTTGGGGGGATAGAGAGACTTCTAGAGACAATAAACATGCTTTTGTGTCACTTTTAATAAAAGGAACAATAAGAAGTTGCCTGAAATATTTATTCTCAGTAATATTTAATGATGAGCTTTAATACATCAGGGTTTACTCTCTTCCTTTTGGTTCTGTATTGTGCTCAATGCTTTCTTATTACCTTCTCCTCTGTGGACAAAGCAATACTAGAAAAAATTATCTCCAAAAGGATGTGTGGATGTCTACTTTGGTCTACTAGCCAGTCGGAGAAGAATTTTATAAGAGAATGGTTCTGGGGTAGGAAACTTAGTTCTGATTTCTTCTTGTTAGTGATGAACATTCCACTCAGGTCTTCAAGTCAATGCAATCAATCTCTCTAAAATGAGGATTATCAACATCAAATAACATAACTGTGCTGCCCTGAATTCTTTGCGTTCTGGAAAATTTTCTAACCTGTGGGAGGGTTTAATGGAAGCCCTTGTATTTTTAGACAAACACCATGTTTGTTGGGTTATGGGAGATGTCTAAAAACAACACGGGCATATGAACTGGAGGTGGATTGACGCAATGAGTCCTGGCGCATGTTTATAAGTACTTCAAAAACCATTAGTATTCTATTAAATAAAGAAGCAGATAGATGCTGTGAAAGAATTTGTGTTGTGAACTCATATATGACTGAGCTATTAAAGAAGGACATTTTGAAAATTATCCATTTTGAGTTATGATTCAGTGCTAATTATGATCATTATTTATGTCTGTTATGAATAGTTCATTTTAGGCTCCTGGAATATGAGCTAACTTTGAAGCTTCACATTGACTAAAACTTTAATACTTTATGATAGAATTTTTGAAAATTTGGTAAAATATTAATTTTCTATCTTAAAAACATTTAGAATGATGTTGTACTAACATTAAGTTGTTTTAGTCAAAAATATAAACATAGGAACTGGGGAGATGGCTCAGTGGATAAGATACTTTCTGTGCAAGTTTTAGGACCTGAGTTGGGAATGCTATCACTCACATCCAAGCCATGCATGGCTGTATAACTTCAGTATTGGGTAATAGTTATAGGTACAGTCCATGGATTCACTCGGTACTTAGTCTAGACAAAATGATGAGATCTAGGTTCCATGAAAAAATTAAAATAGTAAGGTGCATCTTCACAGACCATAAACTCTCAATTGACCTCTTATCTCCCCATATTCAAGCTTGATGAATATACCCCCACACACATGCACATACACTTACATAGTAAAAACATTCGTACATTCTCACAAATTTTTTCAGGAACTTAATTACTAGTTTTTGAAAAAAATTGTATTACTTTTTTTGGTCAGGGAAAAAAACAGACATAAAGCTACCTAATTTTTACAGAAGAAGGTCTGTAATAAAATAAAAAGCTATGCATAACAAGTCTCAGAAAGGATCAGAGTGGGCTCTGCAGGCCATGCAGTACAGCAGGGAAATACTTGTGACACAGTGATGAGCAAGCCTTTGGAAATAGTGATGCATATTTCTAACTGGTCACATTTGTAGCCATTGCTCCACTCCTCTTTCCTCTGCTAGTCTCAGATCTAATCCTTAAGATGCATGAGGCATCCTTTGAGAAGGTAGTCTAGGAAGAGACTTGCCTTTCACATAACAGAGGCAAGTACACAGACAGTTCCTCTGTGAATGAGTATGCATTCATTACTATCAATGCTGTCTCTTAGAATGTGGAGAAGTTCGATTTCTCACTGAGATTATTATTGGACTGCAATATATCAGGGACCCTGCTATCTGTCTTTCGTTTTAACTCACAGGTAATTCTGCTCCCCTTTTACTCCTTTTGAATTTTCTTCTGTTTTAAAGTGTTCCTCTTACCACTAAGATCCTACTTAACCCACATCCCTCACCAAGCTTCCTTATGCATTCTTTTGTCTCCAAAATATTCATTCATGATGTCCTCTCTTGCCTCTTCAAATCCTGGAAAGTCTTGCCTCTTTTTTTTCAATAATGCTACAGCAGTTGAAAAGCATTTTATCATGTTTGACTATTTTACACAAACCACGCATCTGCTGTAGGTGGTACATCCTCCAATACCTCTGTGAGCACCATTGTCTTATTTATTTTTTAAACAAATTCTGTCATGTTAAAAGAAAAGACAGCATCATCAATCATGAGGAACAGAACTGCCTACCTGTGCAGCTGCATGACAAAAATATCTCTGTGAACATCTGTGTACCTACCCAGTCAGGAAAGAATTCACTGTATGAAATGTTGGCAATGGAGTTTGTGTTTTCTCAACATGCTTTGTTTTATATTCTGTTTTACATATTTCTCTTCTTTATGTAACTTATTTGATCCACATGCTCCAGATTGCTGTGTATATTCAAGCCTGAATGACTAAATTCTTCAAAAAATTATTTTTATTACCTTAATTCTACATTCACATGATGGATGCTCTTTATTTACATACAGAATAAGTGTTCCAAGGTTCTTTTTATTTCCACAGATGGAGCAATCTGATGCTAGTGTCTGGGTTTAGTCAATGGTTTTAGGCAGCTCAATAGACAGGTGGCATTGCAGGGGGGTTACTCTTTTCCCTAGGAAATTCTTTTTCTTCACTGTTCTTGTATAACAACAAAAAACATAACCCAGACCTAAACTCATGTACTTAAAGATCTGGAAAAATATTGCTTTGCATATTTGTGTATATGAATATGTGTTTATTTGTGTATGTGCTCACGCAAGTGCATGTGTGTAAATAAAATGAGAAGGGAGGAAATGAGAAAAAGATGGAGTAGAGAAGTGACCCATCCCTCCCTTTCCCCTCCTTTTTTCACTCTCCCTTTTGAGCTGGTATTTGCTGGTCTAAATTCAAGCCTACCTCTCTAAATCTCTTGTGTTCCAGGCAAGAAGTATTAGAAAATGGACAGTTTAGCCAAGTATGGAGTCTTTTTAGAAAAACAGAGGAAGTAAAGGTCAGGACCTCCTGGTAGACTTCAGGTTGAGGAGACCATTTGAAGTGACCTTTGGCAAACTAATCTCTCTGTCAATATTGGAAACCGTAAGTCCTCTTGAGCCCTCAGACTGAATACTAGTTACTTACATAGAGGTGGTATACTGTCTTTTGTGAATTTCCAGTATGCTTACATATTATATTGTTAACAGTTTTCTTGTTGATGATTGTTTAGAAATGCTGATTGATTCATGTCATCTAAAATTTAAAGAAATCTTACCATAAATATCAATCTTTATGAAGGACTTCACCGTATTATTGCCAGAAGATGCATTTGTCAGTTTATGGTATTCTGATGTTTGAATAAGGCACTCAATAATCTTCGCAAATTGAAAAGTTAAAAAATGAGACTGTGTTTAGAGAGTGCTTAGAAAGTAGTATTAAGAAGGACTTAAGTATTTTGAAGTCTTGAGCATGTACCATTCCAAGGATTGTTGCAGTTTATGAAAGACTTAAGTTGAAATATGTACCTTCTCAAAATGATGAAGTGACAAGACTACATTTAACCATATCCAAAAATATCATTAAAAGGTTTACTTTTCAAAATCTCATAGCATCTGAAAAATCGATTCATCTGGGATAATGTGGCTTAACATTCAACTGGTTTATTTAATTTCTATGTATATGGGCTTTATTTCTTCATCACCAAGACCTTCTCTCATTATATTTTTATCTCAGATGATCTTCCATCTGCATCAGTGAGGATCACTGGCCTATCTTTGCATCAGTCCTAAGTTTCTTCCCAAAATATGCTCCAATCCTCAATTTCCTCCAACTATAACTCCAGGCATCAGAATAATTACTTTCTGAAAAGGAAACTTTTGTGATTATTTCAGTTAATATTGAATTCTTTTTTGTCTAAATTCCAAATCCCATGTTCATGCTATATCTAATTTTCCAATGAGTCTTCTGAGAAGGAAAGTTATGAATGTTTACTTTTAATAATACATTCATACCAAACTTGTTCCATTGTAAGATGTGACAAATGATATTTTATGTGAAGTTACATTAATGTCCCTTTGGATTGTTCAGAGACAAATGAAGACCCTAAGCTACATTAAATAATAGTGCTAACAAAATAACACAACTTTTTCCTATCTATGCCAGGTATTTTAGGTACAGTTATATTATACATGCAGTTCACATTTTTTACTTATGTTAATAAAACTACACTAATAAAGAATCTATAAAATTTTACCACAAGAAAAAGAAACATCAAAATAGCTCATACCCAAGGTTTGAATCTTTAAAGAATATAGAAATTAAAGAAGAGATGACACCAACAGAGTGCTCAGACTCACTGATGCATTAACCTTTAGGATTGATTCCTCAGCAAATTACAGAAAGGTTCAAGTACGGCAGGGTACTAAGGTGAAGGATGCTAGAAATACCTAGTATTCCTCAGTTTTTGAATACAGATTAAAAATTGCTGGGCTACTGGGAAATTCCACAAATGCAGAAGGAAGTCAGGAATCAAATATACCATTCATATTCCAGCAAATACTAACTTGTGTGTCAATATGAGCTGATATGAAATCAAAATATGAGATCTGTGGCATTAGTTGAAAATATCAATGCATATTTTCTGTAAAATAAAAATTTATGACCATTTAGGAAGGGCAGTAAACCTAGCAGAGGTAGGTGAAAGGAAATTTTTGTGGGTTCAAGGTCAATGTGTTCTGCCAAGTAAGTTGTAAGAACATAGGGACAAAAAAACTAAAACTAAAAAAAAAGAAAAAGAAAATGAAAGAAAGAAACAAACATAGGAAAGAAAGAAAGAAAAAAAGACGATGCATGATACAAAGGTGACTTTTGATAATAATTGAACGGGCACACTATATGCATATAAAAGGAGCTTTTGAGTTCAGTACAGTTACATTGTAGTTTTGTAGTATTTATAATTGAAATATATTGCAAAATGACATGATTAATTAAAAATCCCATCACTTGAAAAATAAATTATAATTTATGTATATAATAAATTATAAGTTATAATTTATTAATAGTATATATATATAATGGTATCCACAAGGGAAACAAAACTAATGACAAAAATCTGAAAATCATACTAGATGCCTCTTTAACTCTTTCATACTAAACTGACAAAAATGGTTAATTTGCAAGGAGTATTAGCACTTGAAAGTAATAGAAAGAAATAGTAGAATCATAAGACATTTACTTTATTTCAATAGCAATTAAATTCATGAAGAACTGTTTATAAAAATAGTTTGAGCAGTATGATATTGGTGATACTAATCCAAATTAATACACAATAATATAGCATAACACAGAAAAAGTATTTTTGTCTCACTACATAGTGCTTATGATAGCATTTTTTCTAAGTAATATTTCCAAAATTTTCTATGATGCACATACAACCTAAATATTTTCAAAATTGTATTGAAGACCTTGTTGTACTCTTTTTAATTGGTAATTAAGAGCACAGTTGATCTTCACTTCACTAAGTAACTTTAAGTTGTAAATATAAATAGGAAAAAATAGGAAAGAGAAAACAGCAGAATTACCTTGTATGAAACACATAACAACTGTATTTCCTCTTGGGCTAATACAAACAAATTAAAAGGAAAAGTAAAAAGAGCTTAACAGGTAGTCAAGGAGACTTTCAGTTTCCATTTCCATTCCTGATGTTTTTTCCTGGTCTTCTGGAATTTCCAGGACTGTTTTTATCTTTGAAATTTCTCAAAATTAATCCATTTATTTGTAGAGATGCATTTAATAATTATAAAGGACCATTCATGGCACTAGCAGCAAGTATAATTTCTCACAATTTAAGAATATGAAAACAAAGACACTTACTACTTTGGAAATGTGAAGAGAAAGGTTAGCATAGGACACTATAAGAAGACATGAAAGAGAGCCACCCAATGGGCTGCTGAAGACAGCAGTTGGAAAAGAGCTCCAGTAGGATAAGGAAGCATTTCCTGACTATGGGAAACCCGGTCATGTTCAGTTTGTTTACCACAATCTCTCTCTCTCCTAATCTCCACCATCCTATTTGCATCCATGGCTTTGATTTTGCTAGATATTGATAAGTGAGCATTCAGCAAAAGTAGTGTTCCTGCACAAACACAGATACCCATCAGGATCCTGGGTAAAGAAACAAATTGACTGGAAAGGAGAGACAAGGGCAATTTAGCCTGCATTACCTGCCTGGATGTCTTTTGGCAATGCTGAATGCATACTTTTTTTCCAGTGGCTGTCTAGACACAAATAAGATAAAATTGATTACACGAATATAAATGAACTTGTCAGTGCTTTTACTTTAAAAGCTACCAACATCAAGAACTTTTAATAGTGGTATCACTAGAGAAAAACTAATGTGTAGAGTAGAAAGTTCTTGAGGGTTTGACTGAGACAAAGAACCTGTATGAAACTTTGTTTTTCAACTTGTGGAAATTATAGTTTGAGGGATCAGTTTATAAGTATTTTATAAAAGTGCTTCATACATATGAGCATTTTTGTTCATAAATATCATGCTTCATATTATAATAACATTTTAAAAAATGGATCATTTTAATTTAATTTTTAATTCCAATCCCACATCAGAATGGAAGGTGTGCCTAATATGTTCACCAATAATACATTGCTTATCATCCAACTTTTTATGACACCAATATAAGTATTTTAAAAGATAAGTATAAACTTTATTATGCTAGCAATATTGATAAATTTATTTTGACAGATGTCTTTAAGAATAGTCTTCATAAAGATGAAATTTTTGTGCTTTTTAAAACACTGATAGTCTACACTATATATTTGGGACCACCAATGAGTAATTTGCATCTTTAATTTCATTGCTGCTATAAGACAAATTTAATGTCCTCATTTTAATTATAAAAGATAAGATCAGATAATACTATAGATTTCAGAGCAGCTAAATCAGGTTGGTCTGATTTGGAGCCATTCATTTGTCTTAGTAACACTAATATTGCCTGTATTTCTCAAGCATCTGGACAGTCTTGTATTATGTACTATCATTATCATCTTTACCCTTTAATCTTCATTGAAGCTGATAACTTAGCTTTATTAAGATAAAACCATTTAAGGAAGTGTGAAGTAGAACATAGTTTCTTCTGTAACATGAAGATCTGTGTCTCTCTATTGTATTATTTTTATTTGAAGGTGATCTGAAAACAAACTATTTCCTGTCCTTGAAGTTCATATTATTCTACTATATTATACAAATGATAATTAATTATTTAATCCATCATTAAACTTGCTTTGTGCACAAGCAGATCAAGGGTCAGAACCATATTAAATGTTGTTTGTTGTTCATCTGATGGTCATTGCAGAACATGTACTATTCCAGAATTTTCTTGACAGGCATTTCTCATTATCAGACTTTATTGTACTATTCTTTGTGATGGTGTGGTTTTATTTTTAAAAATAAAATATTTGTGTCAAACTTGTTTATCAATGTCATTTTCTTAACAGCTCAGATGACTGTTCACATTTTTAGTAACAGAATACTTCATAACTAATTATGGGCTATTTTTAAATATAATGCTTCAGGAAAGATATTATAGCAGTGAGTTTTGTTCACTGAAAAACTAAAAGTTTCCTATGATGCATGTCATTTTGAAATTTACTTTATAGAAGGGTCTCAAACAGAAAACACAGTCATTGAAGATGTGTGTTTTCTTTTATTATTTCTTGATTTTCATGGTCTCAAATGGAAATTGTCTCTCACAGGCTCATGTGTCTAAATCTTTCCTTATTTGGGAAGGTCATGGTATCCTTAGAAGGAGGAACTTTGATGGAGGAAGGCAGTCAAAGGGGGTGGTCCTTGAAGTTGGTTAGCCCCATTTGGCTTCTGGGAAAAGTCTGCTACTACAGTTTGCAGTGAGCAGTTTTTGAGCTCTCAGCCTCCATGATTTCCAGAGGGTTCTGCGAGCCTTTTCTGACATAATAGGCTGTATCTCCCCTCTGGAGTCTTAAACTAAATAACTCCCTTTATGTTGTGTTTGAGTGTTATCTCACAGCAATAGAGAAGAGTAATGGTAAATAAATTGGTACCAGCGAAGTGGGTGCTGCTGTGAGAATGTGAAGTGTAGTGCTGAGGGAAGTTGGTACTGAGAAGTAAAGAAGAATGATCATTGTTAAGATGTGTCTCATGTGCTTTGGAAATACTTGATGGGAGAAATATGAAGAACTTTGGGATTTTGCACTTAGAAAGCCTCTATATCTTGGAGACTTGTCAGAAAGGGTCATTCTGGTGAAGGCTTGAAAGAAATTGATGCTGTTAGAGATGTGGACAGTGGAAGCCCAGCCTGTGATGATTTAGAGGAAAACAGAGACTGCATTGTAATTGGAAGAGGGACAAATTGAATGATGCTTTAGAAGACAGTTTGATCAAGTCTGGTTCACATCCAGAAAGCTTGATTGACATTATATTTGAGTGTTTGAGAGAGGAAGTTTCAAGGTAAGGTAGTATTGAGAATATATATAGCATGGTATTGTTAAAGAGATCACCTGCATTAGTGAATCAAATCCTTTCTCAAATTGAATAATAGAAGGGACACATTGAGGGTAAGATCCTAAATTATTCTCCTACTCATAAGAAGGAAGAGTTGAGGTCAGAGTTCCAAGGAATTACTTATTACTCTAATGCAAAGGCCTATGAGAGATTTTGTCCCACTTCAGCACAGAGAAGCTGCATCAACTGTGATTCAAGGAGATCAGTTTCCAATCCAAGATTGTAGCAGAAGCTTGAAAAGTCATACATGTGATCCTGGTTTTAGAAGCATAAAAGTTGCAAGAGGGAGGAGGTCATGGATCTTTCCTCCAAGGTTTTAGATAATGGTAGAAATTAGGTAGTGTGTGGCAGGAGGTTTGCAGAGCCCAGGGAGGTCATTTTGTGATGTTGAGTTAAAGTGTGGTTTGTCATTGAGAAGTGAAGACATTTTCCCAGAATTGTTGTTTAGCCTGGGAAGAGACAATCCTATAGTATGATGTATTCTGCAGTAAATGCTTTGGAGGGAGCAGAACCAAAGATGTTTAAAACTGAGATCATTTCAATAAGAGGTTCAACTGCTGGATATAAAGCTGCAAGATCTGGTGTTTGTCTTGTTCATTTTTGGTCTTGTTATAGACTGATCTTCCTGTTTAGGCCACCATCCCTCCATTTTGGTATGGGAATTTTTTTTCTGTGCCATTGTATGTTGGATGTATGCAACTTTTCTCTTGATTTTGCAAGACACTTTGAACTTTGGACTTTTATACTATGTTGGGACTGCTGATGTAGTCTGTAGGACTTTGAAAGTTGGAATAGTATGGTTAGCATATATATGTATGTATATATGTCTGTGGGGGTATAAGGTGGAGTATCATGGTTTGTAATGTGAAATGTTCCCCACAAGCTCACTTATTTGAATATTTAGTTGTTTGGAAAGGTCATGGCACCATTAGGAAGTGGATGCTTGCTGGAGAAAGGCAGTCACATGGGGTGGATCTTGAGGTTGGTTAACCCCACTCTGCGTCCAGGTGAAATCTGCTCTTAAAGTTTGCAGTGAGCAGTTTTGCAGCTCTCATCCTCCATGATGTCTGCAGTAATGTAACTCACCTCCAGCTTTTGCCAGCCAGTCATGCCTTTTCCACCATATTGGACTGTATCTCATCTCTGGAAACATAAATTGAATGGATCTCCCTTCGTCTCTTTAAGTTGTTTGAGTTTCAATAGTGTCTCACAGCAACAGAAAGAGTAACCACTACAGCAATCTAGGTAAGTCTATTCTTCATCTTTCTACATGCCTTAAATTAGACAAGAGTTAGTCTATTCAACTTCATGAAGTCAGAAAAGCCTATATGAATATAAAGCAAACAAGTCCATGGTTTTTTATTTACATAGTAAATTTGATTTTCATAGTAAAATAGAAATCCTTTTTATTTTTACAGAATTTCTCCAGATATTGGATACAAGTGAAAGTATGAATTTCTGCACTATCTTTAATGCTAAAATGGTGTCTAATGATATTAGCCAAATTTCATGAAATGATCTGTGTTCAAATGATGTCCTAGATGCTTTTAAAGATTTTTATACAAGTCATGTACATATGTAACATATATCTCATTATTAAACATCCCAGGAATGTACTATCTTTTATTCTTGCATTTTTCAGAGTTCTACATATTCTTTTTTTCCTAATTGACAATGAAGGTTACTGATCTTTTCCTTTTGTTGGAAAGAAGAGGGATGAATGTGTGACCAGATTATAAAAGGGAAATAAAGATATCATGGAAAGTTGGAACAAAATACATTAAGGTGATGGTAAGCCTGATTAACACAACAGGAATTTCATGAAAAAAATTCAAAGCTGTCCAATTTTTTTCATGCTCATTAATTTCACATAAGCACTTACATAAAATTTCCAACATTTCTATTATGCATAATATTATGTTAAAAGTAGTTGGTAGTTAGTAAGATGTGGCAAAAATATCTAATTGAATATAACACATATTTCTAATTCCTACAATTTATGTTTACTGAATATAAAACTCTCAGACACTAGTTGTGAGACTGCTCATTTACCTGTGAAAAATTTATAAACTGCTAAGTTCTGAGCATTTTAGCATGTAATATTGTCTTTCTGAAATATATTCGAAGCTAGAAAAGATGTATTATAGAAATGTATGTGTGAGAAGAATATATTAAACAACCACTCTATGATGCTAGAAATATGGTTGCAGTAGACCCCTGAACATTAGTTCTTACAATTTTCTCCATCCCAGTTAATGGGAAATGGCATGCCTTCAGGGGACATGTCATTTGGTATATGAGATGTTCTCAGCGATGTGGTTGGCTCTTTTCTCTCTCTGCCTGCAGCTTCCTAACTGCAATAAAATTTCACTGGATAGCCTTTAACAGCAAATGCAGTTTCTTTTCATCAAATGAATTTTAGCACATAATAAAAAGGTCATCAATAAATTTCCCTGTAGAGTTTGTATGTTTGTGTGTGTTGGTGTGTTTGTGCATGTATGTAGGTATGTATACATTTGTTTGTATGTGTGCATGCATTTGTGTATGGGCATGTATGTTTATGTGTTTGCACATTGATATATATGTGTGTGTTTCTGTATATATATATGTATGTATACAGCATATAAATATGTGGTGTGTGTGTGTGTGTGTGTGTGTGTGTGTGTGTGTACAATATTTTCCCAATCCCAACAACATAGCACCCACAAGTATTCTTTCTTTTGGCTTCTCTATGGGTCTAATGAACAAGAGCCAGGGCATATCTTCCCTGCCCTTGTTGGCCTTATGCAACCAGGGATCCTCTGTCCCATTATTTCATCTATTACTTTATTATCATATTTTTGTTTTTTTTCTGAATCTTCAGGCTTTTGCATCTCAAGTCCTATCTGTTTCTATCTCCAGGTGTTGTGATAATTAATTCTTTTACTCAACTTCCTTTTCTTTCATGCCCTCAAGGCTGGCTTGGGTCTCTTTTAGTTTGACCAATTTTCATATTTTCAATAAGCCTTATCCTGACAATTCTAGTTACATTAGCAATCACCTAACTTTGAGGGTTATCCCAAATCACTTATCAGTGGTTTCATAATAGTACCAGTCGATTTGACACAAAGATTCTTCAACTCCATTTTGTCATTGTTAATCTCCTCTCTGTAGAATCTATGTTGTAAGAGTGTAAAAATTTGTTTTTCTGTAGTTACATGTAAACACAAATTCAACAAAAGCACTTAGAGAATGAATTTGCATGTAGTTGGGGACTAGAAATTACTTTTATAGTTAAAAGTTAAAATTGAAATGCAAGCTATTTAAACATTTCTTGTTTAATGTATTTTTTAGTTTTATTTATTCATTTATTGTGTGTGTGTGTATGTTTGTGTATCAGAGAGCACTATACGTCCCTATGGAGGATCAAGGGTGACTTTGGGAATCATCCTGGGTTTCTTTTGCCTCCTTTTTTCTCTACTCTGGGATTTCCTAGGCTTTGCCTACCATGGCCAGAAGTACAGGCCTCTCCTCTTTCTTCCTAGTGTTTCTATGTGGGACCTTGGATCCGAACTCAAGACCTTCTGCTTGTGAGGCAGAGTCTTAACCCCTGTGCCATTTCTCCAGTTCTGTTTAACATAGTTTATGTATGTATTTTATTCATGGCTTCTGGTTTCAAGCATTTTTTTCCCTCTCCATAAATGAAATGCTGGAATGTTTACATAACTTCTTTCAATATTTTTCTAGGAGATTTTAGTTTTTCTATTTAAAATGTGTGTGCTCTAATCTGGGTTTTGCTATTCAATGTTTGAATTCTTGTGTCTGAGTTTGGAAGGATAAGGCTTGTAGAGTATTCGACCATATACAGGGGAGGTTGTGAATTCCTTTTATATCAAGATCAATAACACCTGAATTAGACAGATTAAATTAGCTATAGGCCAGTTTGGAGGCAGGAGCAAAGATGGACAGCTTCACCAAGTCTCTTGTAGTTCACTATACAAAGTGTTTGTTAAGTTCCAATGAGAAAAAAAGCACTAAAATGCAAAGTAAACATTCTGCTTTAAGGTGATAGAGACAAATGAGTTTCTGCAGAACAGACCTTTTTAAAGTTAGTCTGGATCATCCGCATTATGTCTGTGAAAACGGTGTGTGAAGAGAGAAAGGGACTACTTGAAATTCAATTCCAATAGTATGTGGGCTGAAAAGCCCACTTCTTAGTAAATCCCAACAAATACTCTGGAATTTTCTGAGTGCATCTGATAACATTTTAATAATTAATTCTTAAGTCAAGGAAGAGTCAAGAAATCAGATGAAGAAGCACAGTAGGCTGAAGACTGCCAGTGAGAAGTGAAAAAAAAAAAGTCAGTAGTAGATAGAACCCTGAAAACTGCAAAGAGGTCAGTGAGAAACCACTGGGAACAAAGATGAAGTATCAGGATTTTTGATTATTGTTATTTATATGAACCACCCAGATAGGGATTGAGATTCTCTGCCCATAACTTTGCAGAAGTAGGTAACTTAGAAAATCAAAAGTGCAATGCAATTGTATTACAAAAAGAATCAAATAAATGAAGTACTTACACAATAAACAGTTGGGGGGGAATAATCATAGAAAAAAAAATGATCTTCTTTTAAAGAAACCAGAAGGTAGAGTGTTGGAGTTAGAAAACAAGTACTCTTTACAGGATGGTTCCTAGCATTGGAAAGACCGAGGAAAGAAAGATGCTTGTATTCAAGGTCATGCTGTACTTCATACAAGACCTGTTCCTTGAAAAAATGCCCCAAGGAGTTTTCATGTGGAAAATGTTACCTATTTTTACAGATATCATTTATCTTTGCAAATAAAGAGTATCACAAAATTGTTTACTGAAAAACAGCAATTGCATTAAAAGATTAGATATCATACATTATGAATTGAAATTCACTTGCTGAATGCAAAAAATTATCACTACAGACAAGTGTCCACTACATGGTACAGGACCCATACTCCTAGTTCTGGTTCTAATCAATGGGAAATGCCTCTGACAGGAAACCAAACAGCACAATAGACTTATTTAAAACCATGAAAATGACAGCATATTTTCATATTGTATAATTAAGAAATAGTAAATGAAAAATATCAGATATCTCTAGGAAAATTTCTGTACTTTACTGTAGTTGCCAACCCAGTGCTTATTGTATAGCAGGTACTTGAAGTTCCTTAATGAACATGTAACATACATCAGTCTAATATTTATGTAGAAATAATAATTTCTAAAATATTTGTTGGATAAATATTTACAATATATTCCTGTATTATTAAAATAATTTAATACAGTTCACAATTATATACAGAAAGAAAGGAAGCTATATGTACTTAAGCTTCAGTTTCACTTTTTAGCAAATTAGAGAGAACATTCAACTTAGATGAAGTGATTGAAATATACATTTACTTTCTCAATCTAAGTTTCAATTTTATAATTAAGAAGTAGTACAAATAGGAAAATTTTCATAAGACAATTTGCTATTTGGTGATAAAATAACAAGAGTCATTCCCTTTGCTTTCTTCTGGTGACAAATGCATCATGTAAGACAGGAGCAAGAGACTTTGTCCTAATGTACTTTGCAATTATACAGTGGTTTCAGAAATATAAAAGGGCTGCTATCACTTGAAGTTCGATCTCTTTATGCTGATATAGAAGATAGATACCTAAAGATCTTAGATGCTTAAGTCAGATAGGTGTAGAATTTCAAGATTTTCACTGCCAAAGATTCTGCATATTGCTATACCTGTGTTTCAGCAAAGCTCATGATTCTGTTTAAGTATCTAAGTGGTGCTAGATGCCTCTGTAAGTGAAAAGAAAAAGATAAAACCTTCCTAGACAAGAATTATCCAGCCTTATATGGACTCTTTTAATAAAGCTGCTAGATCAGGTGAGCATAGAGATGAATGCTAAATATAGAGATTTCAAAAGCAAACATATGTAATAATGTCAGATAAGGGGAATTAAGTAGAGTTGGAAAGCTGCAGTGCTTCTTTGGAGAATCAAAGTTAGTGCCGAAGCAATCATAACTGGACTTTGCATTTGCTAGTCTAGCATTTGCTAAAGGCATTAGGATCCATGGAGGCAAGGGATTGACAGCCACAGTAGTGTTCCTATGCTTAAGGGGAACACAGGAAAGGGTTCAGGGAAATGCCACTGGGTCCTTGTACCTCATCGAAGGAGAACCCAGAGGAGGGTTTGGCATGCATATTAAAGGATGCTCCGGGGAGGGAGGGGGAGGCATTGGGGGATGGGGAGGAAGGCGGGAGGGGAGGGGGCACAGGGCAGTAGGAGGTTTAAGGGAGGGAGGGGACGGGTGTACCTAAGTTTGTATGAGTGGAAAAGAAAAAAAACAGAAGAAAGATTTTATTGAAAAACAAAACAACAACAACAACAAAAAACCCGAAAACTGTTCCGAGAATCTTCAGGCAAATGGTACAAGCAGATTTCTCGTGGAAGAAAGAAATATAGTTTGAAGGGAGTCAGCTAATTTTGTATGGGCATGAAACTCCTTAAACTGAATGACAATCCTTATAAGTTGAAAATCAGAGAAATCTGATGATAAACAGCAGATATACAAGAACAGGTAATTAAGGCCTTATTTCCTTGTAGTGGAAAAAAATAAAAATAGGACAGCAGATAAAAAGACAAGGAGAAAGAGGAGATAAAGAGGAGAAAGAGATTAAAAAAGTAGGAATAAGGACAAGGAGGATGATGAAGAGGGGGAAAAAGAGGAGGAAGAGGTTTAGGATTTGTAACAACACAGAGCAAAAATTAAAATCTCCATATAAACAAAGCAGAATAATTGCCTTCTTTAAATTTAAACATTGCCATTCAATCCAAACTTTGGAATTAATTTGGAAAAATTCATGTTATATCATATTCATGACATCATGAAGATTTCATCGTACCTGATATGTTGCTTACCGCTGTTTAATCAAGTATCATTATGTCACTACTTGGGATAAAAAATGTGAGCAGGGGACATAGTCAGGTAGTTTGCACTAGAATACTATAACTTTTTGTGATGTGAGGAGTAGAAATAATTCTGTGTATTTATATATGGAAAAAGGCTATGAAGAAAATTTTTAAACCTAATTTCTAAAAAGAAAACATTAACTATTTGCTTATTCACTACAACTGAAATGCTCATGGGATTAATTTCTATCCTTTAAGTTGCTTGATCCTGGAGTTAATTATACTTGGCTACTCTGTTTCATCTAATAAAATTATTAGTAATAGGGTAAGAACTGAGTCTTTCAGAACATCAGTCTTTTGTACATGTTCTTTGCACATCTCCACCACTGTGGGCAAGTAGCAATGATGATGAATGTGGTCAGACCACAGGGCTGAATCACAAAAATTCATACTTTTATGTTCTGATTTCATGATACCCCTTTGTTGTTTATAAAATCACAAGAATATGTTCTGTCTCATTGGGTAGCTAATATCTTTTATTCATATTTAAACAAGTGTTTAAATTTTCCAGATGTTTTCTCACCTGTAACTACTTTGATTTTAAAATGAAAAGTTTTATTATATTTAAAATAAAGAGGACTGTTTAACTCTGCCCATATTACAATGAATCCCATTTGCATCCTAAACATACATTCAATTATTTAATCATCTAATTCATTTCCAATTACTTTATCTTTTCTCCTTGAGTTGCTTTTATTTTCTGTTCTCAACTATGTATCAGAGTTAATCCTAGATGCATAATCTATGTTTATCTTACCTACTTTTCAATTACAAGCAGTCATGTAAATTTAAAAGAATATATATCATGTTAAATAAACTTAAAGGTCACTACCATAGAATACATTTTATGTAACCATCTTCTTGCCAGGTTTAGACTCACTGACGATATGATTGATATTCTAAAACATAATGCAAATCAACTGTGGAGTATTATTCATTAATTGCTTGCTCTCTGTAAGACAAAAGGAAGTATTTTAATCAATTACAGCATGGCATTACTCTGCCAAGAATTGTTTTTGTTATAAATAAGAACGGGGCAAAGTCTAGCATTAAAGTACAAATATAATAATACAGACGTCCAATGTAAAGAAGTCAGTCGTAGATAATGTACTGAATGAGGCCATGCTAAATACCCTAAAGCATTTTTGCAAAAAATCATATAGAATCTGTTTCAGCTAAGTATTAAATAAATATTTATGATAGAAGTCACAACTAGTGGTTTGTTAAGTCACACATTCTAATATATATATATATATATATATATATATATATATATATATATATGGCACAAATATTCAAAAAATACAAATATAAAATGGCTATCTTTAATTTTAGACTAAGTCCTTCCACTTAATTAATATTTAAGAAATTCATGAATAAATAATTCAATGTGAAGTGACCTGCAGCGTTATTAAATGCATTTATAATGGCTAGAGTTTAGAATAGAGTGATTGAAGGTTACATTTGATTCAATATATTTCTTACTCAGTATGTATGTAAAAGCTTACTATATTTCATTTTAAAGGATATTCCAAAACGACTATTTTTTTCTAAGTTTTACATAAGGACTTGTTACACAGACCTGATCCCTTAAGATCCCTTAACCATGACCAATGTGTTACAAAACATTTGAATATTGAAAACCCAAGGCAATTGGTAATATTTCTCAAAAAGATTGCAATGTTTTAAAATCTACCTTCCATCACAGCTATATTTTGACTAAGTCCAAATCAATACTCTAGTTTTGTAGGAAAGAAATGATTTCACAGATGAAGACTAATTATTTGCTGACAGAAAAATTTCAAGTTTTCAATATACAATATTAAATTACATGGAAGGCCTCTAGAGGAAGCTGTAGACATCCATGACACTTACATAGCAGTTCCCCATCTCACCATTCCTATTTGAATACTCTTTCACAAGCTCACTGCATAAAGAGTTGTGACTCTCTTCCATGAAGATTTGTAAACTCTAGCTAGGGAGCCAGAGGATTAGACAGTCTTATCAGGAAGAATTTTGAGTGAGGTGAATGATGACAATATCATGAAATGCAAAGATTGAGACCAGGATATATTCCTGCCTCATAGGTTAAAGCATGATTGCAAAGTGAGCTAAATGACCAATGAATAACTATTGCACTTTAGAGAAAATAGATCCTATTCAAATAGACTGAAAACTTATTTCAGTACCTGACATTTACTTAATGAAATGGGCAACACTGATAGATCTGTGAGTTTTCAAAAGATAGCATTTGAAATTTGTGCCACAAAGATTATTGCTTCTTTTTTGATACCAAAATAACTTTGTATGAAATTACACTGTAGAATCCAATGCATGAACAATGTTATTTGTTGTTATAAAAATTGAGCCAAATTATAAGTCATACTTAACTATTAATTAAAATATGCAGGCTTTTCAGAAATATGCAGAACTTTTTATTTTCAAAAATATGGTTTTTAGCCTGTTATTCTCAACAAATCATTTTTATAATGTGTTCTACCTACTGGGTTTAGATATATGAAATATTTTAATCATTTCAAATATGATAACTAATACATTAAAATAAATATTCTAAGGAAAGTAGATATCTCTTATTATTTTTCAAAATCAGAATTTATTATTAGCTTTTCCTTTTTCCCTTCCACTTTCAGTCCTTCCACTTTCAATGCAACTATGCTTTTTCTGCAGATGGGAACATTATCAGCATGAAGACTGTTTCAGTCCAATTTCAACCTTTTGCCTTGTAGAATTGATTGTGGCAAAGAGACCTGAATAAGAAGTGAAATATTTTAAATCACATTGACATTTCAGGCTTTTAATTTTAGTGCTGTTAAGTTTTTGTTACTAGATAAATATTTCAGCGTTATTGTTAAAAAGATTATCTGTCCTGTCAAATTGACTTATTTTTCTCTAATCATCCAACCTAGGGAAAACTGCTTTCCTTTTTCATTGGAATTGGCAAATATCTAGATAATTCTTGGAAGATCTTGGCATGGTTTGAAATGCGTCCCCCCACAGAGACATGGCATCTTTGAGAGGTGGAATCCTGCTGGAGGAAAATAGTCACGAGGGATGGGCCTTGAGGTGGATTAGTCTCATCCTGAAGAGTTCTCCTCCAGCTTCTGCTGCCATTTATGCCTGTTCCACCATGAAAGACTGTATCTCCCCTCTGGAAGCTTAAGTTGAATAAATCTCCTTTCTTCCTTAAATTGCTTGAATTTGGGTGTTCTATCACAGCAACGGAACAAATAACTAGTACAGCCCTTAAAATGTTCTCCTCATGAACAGCCAGTAACCTCTTTCAAAGCATGTGAGAATGATTGTACACGCTCTTCAAAAACTAGTTATTTCTTGCTGGTTTTATTTCTTTTTTTTAATTCATTGACAATTTCATGGACACAATAAACTTAAGTTCTTAAGTCTTATATTACCTTATTACATCTCCTTTTCTTTCCATTGAAAACCTTTTTCTCAGTTAGTCTCAGTCCTAATTCCATGACTTTTTGACTGTGGCTCTCTGAAGGCTTTTTAATTATTTTTCTATATGGTGTGTGTGTGTGTGTGTGTGTGTGTGTGTGTGTGTGTGTGTGTCCTTGTGTATCGGGGGCACTGTCTATGTTTGTAGAGACCCAAGGGTGACACCTCAGGAGTTATCCAAGAATGTATCCGCTATTTTTTTTTTTTTGTTAACTCTGGGATTTCCAGAGCTGAAAATATAGTCTGCCGCATTTCTGACTGGCATTTTTGTGTGGGATCTGTGTTCAGGACTTTTGCTTGTGACACAAGGTCTTAGCCCCTGAGTGTCCAGACTGTTGCTGAATAATGGGCAATAGTGATAGTCATCACTAAAGAAAGCTTCTTCAAGGTACTAGGAGACCTGGCTATCAATGTTCTTTCATATTTACTGATTGATTCTGAATAGACCTAGTACTGAGGTTTTTTTTTCTTCTTCAAGATCTAGCTGTTATTTTTTTGACATGGCAGTTTTTTTCTCTCTTCTTTGCCTGGTCATTATGAAAACGTTCAAATTTTACTATTGGCTCTCTGTTGCTTTGATATGTCATAAAAGATAAAAAATATTAAAGAGAAGAAAGATTCATATTAGCTCACAGTTTTGAAACTTTCAGTATTTAGTGAAATTTCCTTGTCACTCCCAGCCTGTGAGAAGGCTGGACATCAGGATGAGTCCTTTCCTCTCCTCCTGTTCCCCGTGAGCCTCAGGGTAACTCACTTCCTTCCACTGGGTCTCCCTTCCTGATGACTCCACTACTGCTCAATAACACCATAGACTGGTGATCGAATCTTTCACACAATGGCTCTTGGGGTAGGTTACAAGAGTTGAGTGCATGGAATATTTTACCTCCAACCTGTCCTGTCACCTGAGATCTGACCTTTATGCACACCTGTGAAGAATAATTTAATTATAACAAGGTACAAGCTAGCCTGTAGGAGATTATCTCATTGTGTAGCCAACATATAGTGGGTAAGATCTTTGCCTGGACAGTCGGATTAAATAAACACTGACATTGTTGGCTTTGACAGTCTGGCAAGCTAGAAAGTATGCTTTGGTCCATACCTCTCCCTCAACTTCCCTTGTGGATATTCTGTGGTCAGGAACCATCATGGTGGTCATCTGTGTCTAGTGTCATGAGCATAAATAAACCCTTTCTTCCCTTTTTCTTGGGTCATGTATCCATCATAGCCATGGGGTATCCCCTGAACTAATCTTCCCCTGACTTAATCCCATAACCCTCATACTCTAAGGCAAATATCTCTCCACTAAATTGCATTGCACCATTGTGACATGAATCTCTGAATGGTACAGAAGGGGAAATCACTGGTTAACCTTATTCACTGAAGTATCTGACAAAATACAAACCATTTCTGTTTTGGAAATAATTTCTTCCCCTATTCATGGATCCTTTCTGCATCCTTTGCTTATGCATCTTTTGATGTCTCTTCAATGTCAACCTGCCTAAGAACTCAGTTATCAGGTTTCTGTTTTCTTTCAAGCTCTGCTTGACTTTGATAAGCTTAGCTAATTTCAATATGTGTTCTTATCTTAATGAATTTGAAGTACATTATTTATATTACATAAATTTAAGCTTCACATTCATATAGGTGTTTTTTGAGACATGTTGTCATATAACTTATTCTGACTGGAACCTTTGATTCTCCTATCTCTAGCTCCCAAAAGCATAATCAGAAGTTTGCAGCACCACATCCAGCCATAGAGCTAACTTGTGAATATCATTACTTTAAAAGATACAGGTTTTTCCTATTTCATATTGTCAATATTCCTAGTATTTTACCATGTTCCTTCCTAAATATTCCCAATCTTGTAAATATAGCATGGTCCTTCTAGCCTCTAAATAAAGAGAAAAAGAAATAAAACTGATATCCTAAATTTTAGCCATTATGTGCTGTTTCAATTTCAGTCAGTAAACTGTATTAGATGCAACTTCTTTACTATTGCAAGATTGTAATGACACTAACATTTATCCTATTAATTTTTGAAAGCCTTGTCAATACTCCTGATTGTTGTCTGTTTTTACGACAGCAGCCAACCTGATCTTATTAAAACTAAGTCAGTGTATTTCTCTCTTTTGCTCATACTTACATTGCATCTCAATTTTGTGTGAAGGAAAGCAAGTTTTCTTATGCAGCTCTCTTCATTCACTCCCTGATCTTTCCTTATTTCCTCACACCTTTGCCCTTCTAATCATAGAATACTGATCTTCCAACAGTGATATCTTTGGAATACCTATGCCACATATAATTTATATGTTGAATTGTAATCACCAGTGTGATAAGTGGTAGAGCCCTTGGCACATGATTAGGTAAAGAAGTTGATGCCACCATTTATGAGATTATTTCCTTGAGAAATGTACCACCAGAAAGTTGTCTTGCACTTTTTTCTGTTTGAAGACAAAGTGAGATGTTGCAATCTAGGACTCATAAAGCACTTTTTCATTAACATAGAATCCGTCTCTCTTACTGCTAATCTCTTCTCAGAAACTGTGAGAAATATATTATTATTGTTTCTAACTCACTTACTTAATGGAATTTCTACATTTCAGAAGGAATGAGCTAAACATACAGTGTAGCAGCTTGAAAAAAATTTTTCAAATAAAAGAACATGTTTCTTTTCTAACTCCCTTATTGGGGGTGTTCAATAGGAAGAAACGAAAAAGCAGAATAGATTTTACTAGTACAAAATCTGCCTTGCCTATGGGTTTTGACATGGATTCTATACAGGACCATATTTTATACTCCATTGGAGATCAGATGCCTGCCCCTGAAACAGATCTGGATGTTTAAAACTATTTGCATTCACCATTTAGTATAATCATAAACCCATAAAGCACATACATTACATTGATATTTAATCTGTATTTAACAGATGAGTAAAGTAAAAGAGAAAATAATAGAATTTAAGTAAAATCTCAAAATTTCTAAAACTATCTTTAAGATAATTAGTGGTAAATATTTTTTATTATTATTATTATTTATTCAACTGTGTGCATATGTGTGTGCATGTGCGCGCGCGTCTGTGTGTGTGTGTGTAGAACCACGAACGAATTCGCGAACCACCATGGACGCCTCCACCTCCTTCTGCCCCGGGATTCACAGGCTCCGCCCACCAGGACCAGAAGCGCAGGCCAGGCCGCCCCCGCTTCCGCCTGGCGTCTGTACGTGGGGTCTGGGATCCGAACTCAGGAGCTTCTGCCTGCAAGGCGGAGGCTTAACCCCTGAGCCACCTCTCCAGCCCAATTAGTGGTAAATATTTTTGCACAAGAACATCATACAAAATGATCTGTCATTTAAAATGCATACTCTCTAGCTTATTTAACTTGAATTATAGAGTGACAACTATTTTTAGTGTAATTTCACTTTTGACATTTTAACAATTGATTACTGTGTCCTCCTAAAACTACAATTGAGTGCTACAGATTGATTACTTTTCTTTCTTATTATATTCAATTTCTCTTCAGGAAAAAAATATTTGTGTTTTTAAATATAGAATTTGTTAAATAACCTAAAGAAACTATAGAATGCGGAAAGACCCATTTTCTTGTCATCTGAAATTTTGGCACAGGCCACTATATATATATATATATATATATATATAATTTTATATTGATTTAATTTTATTTAAATGACAATTTAAGTAGAAAAAAATTCATATCTATTATGCAAATGTGAGCCATGGTGTTTTATAAATATCAATTGTGAATTTCCAAGTATCTACAGTAAATCTCAAGTCTATTATTTGTATTTCAAGAACACAATTGAGAAGATGAAATGCATTTTTTTAACTGACATGAAATAAAATGTTATTTCAAACTTGGCCATGAAATACTACACAGAGGGAGGTGTCTATCATGACACAGATGTCTCAAAGTGGGCAACTAAAGGAAAGAGTTACATATCAGAAGTGAGAATCCAGAGACAAAAATACTTGGACAAACACCTATGCTACATAAATAAATGCAAAAGCCAAATCATTTGAAGTTGTACTTTTGAAACAACTTCAATTATCTATGACTTAGCTTTTTGAGTCATCCTATAATTAAATGCTGTGGACACTTTAGTTTAACAAGTTTTTGTCTTCTGAGATCAGAATTTGATATTATTTATGCTTGAAATTTTCTGTAACAACCCTTGTCTTAGAGAGATATTATCTTTTCAGATTCTCTAGAGAGCAGTGAGATTAGCACGGGAAGAATATATGAAAGATCTAGAAAAAATGGTGAAAAAAAAAGAAGTAATCCATGTGGAAATTATTTTCCCAGTCAATATTGCATCTGAAAGGTCATGAGATGCAATGCAAGCATTCTCAACTCTTCTCCTATGTCTGAAAATAAGACCTAGATAAATGGTAAATGAGTAAACTTAGGTGGATTGCAGTGACTAGTAAGGTATATATAGATATTGTTAATAGATTACTTTATTACTTTATTACTACTCCAGGTTTTTCACTGTCAATTTGACAATCTTGCATTTTATTTTTTAATTAATGAATTAATTTTGCCTATTTATTTAAAAATAAACTAGGTTTATATCTTTGCCCTGATCCATTTCCTACCCACTTCCCTCCACTCTTACCCTTTCCATGAACATACTCTTCTTCATCCTTCCTCCCTTTTCCATCCTGCTCTGTACTAACCTCCCTCCTACTCCTTTGAGGAGCATGTGTTGGTTATGGAGTCATGTGTCTGTTTAATTTTGTGTGGCTCTTCAGTGGATAAAGTTATAAGTAGGGAGATTCTTTTTCCTTTGTCTAGAACTGCCCCTGAGACACTCCCTGAGAACATCTGTTTCTTCTAAGGCTAGTTAGTCCTTGGCAAATGTTGATAAATCAGCCTGTGTATAGATGTGTATAGAAGTCCTCATTGAAGTGACCTTCTGGATACAAAAGTCCTGACTTGGCTAGAGTGTTGATTAGGAGGAGCTCATACACATTACCTCACAATATTACCACACCCTCTTTTGTGGGGTTCAAGAAATATTAAACCCTCAAAATGAAATACTCATGGGGATAATTCGTTAATATCCACTATAGGTCAAAGGAACATGACATAGGTGGTACCTGAAAGAAGACCCCAAGAAAATGGAGACAAAAGAACACAGGTAAGACCATGGAGGAAAAGCCTATAAGGGGTTATAATGAGTAAGGGAGGAAAAAAAAAGAAAAGAAAATAAGCAAGTGTCTCATGGGAAAAAGAGGGATCAAGGACAAAATAGTGAACACTATAAGTCACTGCAACCCCAGTAATAAGAATCTAGGGGAGCAACAGAGGTATGGAATAATCTCTGAGTGGATTTCAATCCTCTTAATGTCAGGGACACCATGCCTGATACTGTAAAGCCATCCAAATAACAGTAGAAAGGAAGTAGACAGGAGCCAATATCCTAGTGTTGACTATAAAAATTCATAATAAAACATCATAAAAATACTCCTTTTATACTCTTAGATAAGACAATCTCTTGGAGCTCAACCATGGTACACTCTATTACAATGGGAGACTAGCAAGGCAGGAAACAACATAATGCCAGAGTGCAGAATATCAGGGAACCTGGAATATTCATCCTAATCAGTCCATCAAAATCTTATCCAACAATCTTATATTTTAAGGATTATATAATTTTCTTTCAATTTTCTTCATTTACCTTTATTTTTACTTTTTATTGAAAGGCTATTTATGCTAACTATAAACTTTGCATTTAATAATGAAAATGAAGAAAGATAAAACTGTTTACCTCATGGATCATTTACATTATATTTTTGTGCTCATTTTAATTAATAATGATCATAAGAATCTGAATTTTATCATAGACAGAAAATATAGCTGACATTCAAAAAAGGTTTTGTTAAGCTTGTTCCATTTGTTTCGGTTAAGTCATTGAAATAATAATAGAAATAAGTAAAATGAACTGAGTGATTACCAAAGTTCACTCTCCATGCTATTTCCTTTCAATATATTATCTTAAATAATTATTGCAAAGAATGTGCTATGATATCAGAATACTTTCTGAGTTTGGTAAGAAAATAAGAGTCAATTTATACTTAAGTAGAAAATTAAATCTTATATTCTAGATGTATTTATTAGCACAAATTAAAATATTTTTGCTTAACTTATTAGTAAACATTGAAGCAGTGACTTATCTTTAATTTTGTATGTGTCTTTTGATTGAGCTTTAAATGTCAAGTGTCCATTTTGTGTGTGTGTGTGCGCGCGCGCGTGCGTGTGTGTGTGTGTGTGTATCAGAGGGCACTCTATGTCCTGTAGAGAACTAAGGGTGATTTCTGGGAGTGTGTGTGTGTGTGTGTGAGTGTGTGTGTGTGTATCAGAGGGCACTCTATGTCCTGTAGAGAACTAAGGGTGATTTCTGGGATCATCTTAGATTGCTTCTACCTCCTTTTTTCCCCCATCTATACTCTAGGATTTCTCAGGCTCCACCTACCAGGGCCAAAAATTCAAGCTTCTGCCCTTTATGCCTGGTGTTTTTATGTGGGACCTGGGACTCAAACTCAGGACCTTCTTCTTGTGAGGCAGACTCTTAACCCTTGAATTATCTCTCCAGCCCAGGTATCAGCTTTACTAGACAACTTTTTTTTATAATACATTTTTTATTATTATTTTAGCTCATACAAACTTAATAGGTACACCAGTTCACTCCCTCCCTCCTCCTCCCCCGGAACCCCCTGCTCCCCCTCCCCCTTACCCCTCCCTCCCCATCCCCCCGTGCCTCCCGCCCCAATTCCCAGGGTCCTTTCTTGTGCATGACTGACTCTCCTCTGGGCCCTCTTCTCCGATGATGTACAAGGACCCAGTGGCATTTCCCTGAACCCTTTCCTGTGTTCCTCTTAAGCATAGGAACACTACTGTGGCTGTCAATCCCTTGCCTCCAAGGATCTTGGTGCCTTTAGCAGATGCTAGACTTTGTGAGGTCAATAGTGTGTTGGACATTGCGCCGGGCATGCAATGTCTAATTATGATTGCTTCTGCCCTAACTTGTGTGGAGTATCTTGCAAATCATTGCTCCTCCCATCCTTTTGCACTTACACTCTTACCACCCCCTATTCTGCAAATGTCCCTGAGCTTCAGGATGGGGAGAGATTAGTCTGGCCTAGTTCTAGGTGGTTAATATAGATATAGACAACTTTTAATACATAATCATAAGAATAAATTCATTTATATATCACATATATCTATTACTTTACATACTAAATAAATTCAGAAATTGATTCCCATTTAATCTTTTCCTTTCAAATCCCATGTACAATTTACTTTAGGATGCTGAATTAGTTTTTAATTGTCAGGTAAAGTTAAATAATTGATTAATATTTGCCAGAGCAATGAGTGGAGGTTATAAAATGTCAAGAGTGAAGATATTCTTCTTGGAAGAAAAGGTTAAGTCTGGTACTAGAAACAGAATATAATCTTACCCTTACTATTGTTCCCAAATGTTATGGAAGAAAAAAAGGAAGTTCAAATTAGGGTAAAATAATTAAAATGTTTTTTATTTCATTCAAACAAAGTAAAGTTGTAAGACGTTGAAATAATATAGTCCTTGGAATATAGTTATTTTATCTTTATAACTATTATAATGTCATAAAATGAAGTAATATTGCATTAAAACCTGTTGAACATACCCTAGGATGCTTTTTCCTTGATCTTTCTGAGTGCCATTGATAAAAATATTGATGATCTTATGTCAAATGTGGCATGATGCACAAATTATAGATTCTAGAGTGTTGAGAATTAATGTGTAGGCTATGATTTCCATGGTTCTTCAAGAAACAACTAAAGCTAGCTAAATAAATTGTAGGAAAACTTAGAGGAATGAGCAGACTGAAGAGGGAGTCTGACCAAAGTTGCTATGAGGTCAAAATTAGCACAATTGATATCTAATAACTCATGTCGCAATTAGGGAGAAGAACAAGACATTAATTAGACCATATATTGGTATTGTGGAAAGACATGTCAAATTAAGATTATTCAGATTTTCAAGAAAAATCAAGAATATTAGTTTTTATTATGTGGAAATTTAACAGCATGGTGATTTTAGCATATCAGATTGTAGTGGGTAAGACTGAGCCAGAAAAGTGGTAAGTAAATTCAAGTAAGAAAACTACAGGGAAAAATATGATTTTAGGAAATGCTGTCTTGATTGTAAGTAAGTGGGACATATCTGGAGAATTTAATTTTAAAAAGTCTTATCTGTTTAATTTGGTAGAAAACTCAACAGGTAAAAGTGCATTCTATTAGATTAGCTCCAGATTCAATGTGGTATGTTATCTCAATGAAGAAAGATGAAGGGCACACCATGTCTTCCTCTAGCTTCCTCAAGTGCTCATGAGCTTGTATATAACACCACACATAATCACATGCAAGTGAATGCATAATAAAGTTAATAAAAATAAAATCAAAAATAAAGATGTATCACTCATTCAAATAGCTAGAATAAAGTGAAGCTTTTTTAATTAGGGTATTCTCTACCTCACTTTTTGTAACTTACTGTTTCATTCTTCTCTCATTCATAAGACTTGTCTTATTAAATATACATATAAAATTTGTGCTCATAGAATCTAATAGAACCAAAAAACTGTATATTGTCTTCTTGCTTCTTTTACTTTCCCATTCATAAGTGTAAGTTTGTTTTCTTTTTTAAAAGTTTGTGTCTAAGATTGGTTGTTTTCTATTTCATGTTTGTGTGTATGTGTTGCTTTATGTGCTCATGTTTCGTGCATTCTCATATGTGTGGATATTGAAGTGATATTTTAGTATTTGCAATGCCTAACCAATCTGTCATCTTCACATTCTCTTTATTTTCAAAGAAGCACTAGAAGCAGATAATTAACAGTCTTTGTTAGTCAGCAGACATGAGTGATTGCTTGTGTATAGCCAACCATCTAGAAGATGATTGCCTTCTACATTTTGTAGGAAGTGAAGCTTATCTTTCCAAGCAATCAAGAAAAACAGGGGTAAGGATAAATAGGTGAGGTTATAAACAATCAAAGACATGAATGAATTGTATGAATTCTATACTCTAGAACAAGACACAGATGAAGAAAGAAAGAGTAAAAGAAAGGCAAGAACCATATGTGGTTGATCAGGCCTGTAATATCTGGATTCAACTGGTAGAAGCACAGAACAGAATGATCATAAGTCTGTGGCTGTCTAAGAGAGTTATTGAATAAGAAACGAGATGAAACAGACTGGAAAAATACACAAAAAACAATTTAATGAAAATAAAGTGATATCTATTCAATTGGGTAGGAAGTAAAGATACTATGCTTAACACCATGAACTTCACAGATTTGAAAATTAACTAAAATAAAGCTTCCAGTCTTACATGTGAGGTGTTTTTTGAATTAGTTTAATGTTTGAGAATCTCTGGGAGGTATTACTAGGCTAACTGAGGTGAGAAGACCAACCTTAACTATGGATAGCACTCTTCCATTGGATGAAATTCTGTACTGATTAAAAAGGAGAAAATGAGATGATCTTAGGAATTCATCATTGTTAATTTCCTGACTATAGATGGAATATGAGCAACTATCCCAAAACTCTTGTCATTATGACATATCACCATGATGCTCCTTCAAATTATGAGTCAAAATAATCTCCTTATGTTAAAACTCCTTAAGTTCCTGTGATAGTTAGTGTTATTTATCAAATGAACAATATTTAGAATTACCTAGAAGACCAGACACTGGACAAACCAGTGAGAGATTACCTAGATTAGTCTAATCTCTGGAATACCTGAGTGAAATAATCTTGATTGTATTAGAGTAGTGAGAGAGACTTACCCATCTTTGGTTAGCACCATTCCTTAAGCTGGAATTGTAGATTGTAAAGACCAAAATGAGCAAGCCAAATGCAAACTCTGTGTTTACTGATTGTGTACTACAAGGCAATCAGCAATGTGAAGCTCCTGCCCTCTAGTCTCCTCCAGCAGGATGGACTGTGTCTTTTAACTAAGAACAAAAATGCCTTTTTCCTTAAGTTGCTCTTGACAGGATATTTTGTCTCAGCAATAATATGAAATTATTATAGGAGGGAAATGGTATATGAAAAGGAATAATACATATTCAGGGAAATAGGATGAGAATAAAGAAGACTGGTAGTAGAGCAGCAGTACACTTGGCATACGGAATGTTAGTGCCCTTCTGAATACTATTTTCTACAGAGATGAAAAAAGGATATTTGGGTTATCGGCTAATTAATTATGATTTATACACATTCCTAAAATATGCTGTAGGATTTATAATAATCTTTTTTAAAGGAATGAAAAATTAAGATAATTTTCTATGTCATTATCAACAAAGTCTGGCTCCTAGAGAATTCTACTTTAAACACCTACAAAGTATTATTTTAATGTTGTAAATTGCTGAAATTTTATGTCAAATTCATGAGTTTATGGATCCCCCAATGAAATAATTTTTCTTACAAAAAAAGTGAGAACACATTTCTCTCCTCTCCAATGTTCCAGAAAGCCCCCATACTTTTATTACTCCATAATTGTAGATGAATGAGTTCTGATCTGTTTCAATGTTCCCATGGTTCCATAGGAAGTAACTTGGCTAAACCAGGAAAAATGAACCATTTTTAAGCAACCATCTGCTCTTGTATTATCATGGGTTTTATTTTCATCTTATTCATATTTTTATTTCTGTTTAAAGACTATTTGCTTTGCTATGAAAATTGGAAAATAAAACCATTTATATAGTACTTCTATATGTTTCTTCTTGTCTTGTACATCTTTTAAAAATAATTTTTATGAGTGAGTTTTCCATTTATCCTGATGCATAGTTAATTTTACAAAGGGTCATCTCATTTCTTACCTTTATAACTACTCACTTATGTCAAAAAGAAAAACAGGCAGAGGATAAACTATGTGTAAGTTTCCTATACTTTCCCAAGATGTATTAGCAGCTTAAAGGCACCTATGTGCAAACCTGTTTGTCTGAGTTGAATGTCAGGAGCTCAAATTTAAGCTTGTAATCTTCAGTGCTGAGGACGTTGCCTGATATATAAAGCATTCTATTTGTGATTTCAATATTTTTTAGGATTATTGAGTATTTGTAGTTGTGATTACTGTTACATGTTTTATTTAATCAAATACACCAATGATCATTAATCATAACTGTAGCTTCTTGTGATGTCTTTAAATTTATTTGCTTGCACTGTCTTAAAAAAATCACAGGACTCATTCACGATGACTTCTCTGTATACTGAAGTAGATTGGATGAATTCCTGTCCCATTTCTTTACTTTTCCCAACACATTTCTTTGTATAGCACTGCAGGAGGAATGGATCAGGCAAGCCTATATTGTCTGTACGGTTCACATGTGTGAATGCAACTTCCCCAAGGTAGAACCTGCTACCATGCCTGGTGCTGATGTCAAACTGCCTGACTGAGAGGACCAACCTGGACAGAGCAAGCATCAAAAGATCACACTGGAACTTATGGGCTGTTGGGTAAGCTATATAAACAGCCCAATATTTACAATAAATGAGTCTGCAAGCCTGCTTCGCCACTCGCCTGACCCTCCTCCTCGGGAGACACCAGGTGGACACATGGCCTAAAAACAATGGAAGTTTCCCACTAAGACAAGACATTTGGGTCTGATACATTCCTTGTCTCATCTGTCCCTCTTTAGTATGGTATCTGTTCTTTAGAAAAATGGGCAACCTCTCCTCACACTGTAAGGAGCCCCCAATATGTCTTAAAATCTCTCCTAGAGACTAGAGGCCTCAAAGTTAAGATTTCTGGCCTAGAGGAATTTTGTAATGAGGCTGTGGTTGTAGCACCTTGGATTTCCCCAGAGAATATGTGGGAACTGGACCTATGGATGAGGGTGCTTTACCTTGCTAGAAAAATAAAAGAGAGAAAATTAGACAAATATAGTCATCTATAAGGTTTCTTAAATAGCAATTTTGTTTTGGTACTAAATTTTAAAGTTTAATCTGCTTTTAAAGTTTAATTAAACTAAGGTGCTGGACTTAACTAATATGATCTTGTTTTAAATGATAAGGTTTTCCTAAATGTTAATCTGCCTTTGATAAAGCTTTCAAGAGCTTTACTGTCAATTGCCAGTAAATTTTAGGTTGTTCATGTGTTCGTATAGTTTATATATTCTGTGTTTACAGATTGTGTGTCTTACGTTTCAACATAAAAAATCTGTGGCCACTTCAATTTTTTTCATTTCTGTTGCATACTAATATAAAAATTTTGGCATGCCATTTTTAAATACATGTATGCATACTTAAAAATAAGAACAAATAATTTTAATAACATCTAAGGCTTTAACTACTTATGTTTTATATTGATCAGAATTGTTTTTCTAATAGATTGTAAGTTTTCTTTCATGAAAGATTGCCTCACTTGATTTTGATATTTAATAGGACTGCAAACGAAAATGTCATTGTGTTCTTAAAGTTTTTCCATATATTCTCAAAATAACAAAGCCACTATAATACTGATTAATTAAACTTGCTCATTCTTCTGACTTTTTATAGAATATTATCCCATCAAATCTAGCAACCAGGAAAATATAATTGTCTTCTAAAAAATTCATTGGAATTTCTCCCTTTTCCTGGTATGTATAAGCTCCTTTTTTTGGGGACAAATCTGCTTTCTAATTCCATGTTCCCATGTGTACTCCTACCAAGGTGCAACAGGAATTTCAAGCCTCCACCTCAGCCAGACTCCATTCCCTTAAAACAAAACAGGATCAATGTAATCTGGACCCAGCATAGTCTGTTTTCAGGAAATTCTAAGTGCATTTGGGTCAACTCAGGTTCATGTTTACTTTTTCCTTCCAAGATTTTGGACTAAGTTACTTAAGAAGTTTCTCCAGGATCCAGATAAATTTATTTTTCAAACAGAAAGGAAGGAAAGAAAAAGAATCAAAAAAAAGAAAGAAATCATAAACTTGACATCTACCTAAGGGGATAGATAGAATAGTAGTAGGCATGCCCAAGCTGACAAACTTGAAATTCCCAACAGGGAAAGAAAGAAAAAAACAAAACAAAAAACAAAAAAGTAGTAGATTTCTGAGAATGACGGAATCAGATGGCATGTAGCAGAAAGCTTGCAGTTTAGAGGCCCAAGAAAAACAGTTTGTGCTGTAGAGTTAAAGCCAGAGACATATGTCAGCAGAAAGTTTAGTAAAGTTTTGCTCTTGTCCTAAAAGCTTTCCTGAGGTTAAGCCAGGATAAAACAGAACAAAATGTCTGCTGTTGAACAGACTAGCTGCATTGGCAAATAAAAGCTGGCTCTTCATTTAGATCAGAGGAATGGTTTTAAGATTATGCTCAAAGATATGTAGAACTTTCCATGTGAGGAAACAATGTCCCCTGCATATGTTCTTTTACATTCCGTTGGTCCCAAAAAGACCTGTGCCACCTTGCTTTAGGAACCCAGAAGGAAGAAGAAAACTAATTTAGATGGTTCTGCACAAAGATTCATACAGTTTACATATTTTTTGGACAAGGCTTAGAATGCAACCTTGGAGATTTACAGCTATCAGAGGAGGAAGGTCTCCACTATGTAAATTACTTATTTGAAGCTCTTGGCTTTTACATCAGACAAAGGTAGTGCCTATTTCAGGTAAGATAACAAGTAGATCTTTTAGTATTAATTTATCTGTTTTGTCTCTTTTATATGGATCTTAAAGTAGTAAAGTCATCCATCAAAGACCTCTAGAATCATCCTAGCACTTCATAGATGAGGATAATGACTGCTCACACTTCCTCTGTCCCAACTCAGCAGGACGTAGCCATAGTCTGGGTCCTTGGAAGACTGAGGGGTACAATGGACAGGTCTAGCACGGTCAATGCTGAAACAGTCTCTAAGGTCTTTGAAGGTCTTTGACATTCCTGAAGGTCATCCCCCACTGCTGGAATCACCCTGAAAGAATACTCCTGTTGAGGAACTGACTGGAATCCTCTCAGAGATAAGATAGCCAATTTCCCTATGAAGGGATTGTGGAGATAAGCTCTCTATATCCAACAAACAATTTGGTCTCTAGCCCCACCTGGGCCTAAGAGCAACTGGGTTGGGGCCAATGGGGAGTTGACCAGTGAGAAAAAGCTACTTTCCCTGCAGTTGCCTAAGTGTACCAATATACCTGGCCCTGGCAGCCAACTTTGGCACCCTAGTCCCTCATGGCCGTCTAGTGCTATGAGTCCATTTTAAGTTCCATGCCTGTTTCTCATGGATTCCATGAGTTTTTTCTAGCTGCCCCCTTCTCATAAGTTAGTTAATAATTTTTGAGATAGTTCAAAAATTCTTAAAAGACAATTTTTTGAAGATAACCTACAGATATTGGGGACTTTCTTGCAACAGAAATTAGAAGGTTAAAAATATTAATGGACTAGTAAAAGCTCTATTCAACAACAATATAGTTAGTCCATGGATTTGGGGGAGGCTTTACTCAGTATTGGTAATTGCAGAGGTTTTATTTTTTAAAGATTGCTTATCCAAACAGACATACAAGTATGTCTATGATCATGTGCTGCTTATTTATTCCATATTTAATAATGGTCTCTACAAAATTAAGAAAAAACTTTTACTAACTTGTGTTATAATTAATCTATATATTTGGCTCTAAAAGAATTTAAAGTACTATAATTAACTGAAATTTTTATAAATTATTTGACATTTCCACTTTGAAATGAGATTTAAGGCTTTTTTAAGAATTTTTTTTATTATTTATTCAATTGTGCGCATGTGTGTGTGTGTGTGTGTGTGTGTGTGTGTGTGTGTGTAGAACCATGGACGAATTCGGAAACCACCATGGACCACCTCCTCCTTGTTTACCTTGCCCCAGGATTCACAGGCTCTGCCCTACCAGGACTGGAAAAGCAGACCACCCCCGCTTCCACCTGGTGTCTACATGTGGGGTCTAGGATCCGAACTCAGGACCTTCCACCTGCAAGGCAGAGGCTTAAACCCTGAGCCACCTCTCCAGCCCCGAGATTTAAGGCTGTTTATCTTAAATCAAAAGTTTTCTTTTATATTTATATTATAAGGTTCATGTATTTTAAAGATATAAATTTTGTGGTTGCTTAATGCTAAAGTAGATAAGTAAACTGAGAGCTATAGTATCTTAGATTTCAAAGTATACATTTATAAATGATCATATATAAATGTATATTGTCTACATAATTGCCAAATCAGACTCAACTCTTAATTTCCTATAAAGATGAGGTCTACTGTTAGTGTTCCCTTTAAAAGACATTTCTTGAGGGATAGTTAATGTGAAGACAGCAGGGAACCATAAAATTAAAAAAAAAAGATATGAAGGAAATATGTATGTTACTTAGATATTAGAGATGATGGTTAAAGGAAATGTTATGCATTATGCTTCTTCCATGCTATGGAAGAAAAGACATTGAGCCTCAGAAATTAGAAATTAAGAATTAAGCTTCATGTATTCAAATGTTTTTCAATTGTCTCTGTCTTAATTAAACAAGGATTTGTTTACTCATAAAATCCTAATTACTAAAGGGCATAACTGCTTAGGATCTTATAGAGTTTAGCTACTATATTTATATTATAAGGGTCATATACTTTAAAAACAAAAATTTTGGTAATGGGCCTAGATAAGAGCTACAAAATCTTAAATTTCAAGTAACCTCTGGGGAAGGGACATTCTAGAAGATATGGGTGTCCTACGGACCACCAACACTCCTTTGATGACATTATGGGTCATGATAAGGTTGGCCTTTCAGGCCATCCATCCTCAAATCACCCTCAATTCTAGAGGCCACTGCTTATCATGAGCCATCATCTAAATAGGTACCTAATCCCCTACCCTTGACTTGGCTCTTGGACAAGAGTCTGGGTGGAGCATTGGCCGATAATTGAACCCAAATTAGTCACACCTCTGGCATCCCCTATAACCCACAGGGACAAGCCATTGTGGAAAGATCCACAGAACCTTAAAAGGTCTTTTGGCAAAGGTCACATCCTCCGAATCCAAACGTGACCTACACTTGGCTCTGACAAAGGCCTTATTTCAACTTAACTTCCTCACCTTTGATGATTCAGGACTAAGCCCCACTTATCAACACTGGACTTTCCTGCCTCACAATAAACCCCTGCCTCTTATCTGCTGGAGGGACCCCGTCACACTGGTATGGCAAGGAGATGCTCCCTTATTAACCCAGGTTCAAGAATATGCTTGTGTCTTCCCTCAAGATTCCACTTTGCCAATATGGGTCAAGATGTAAGACCGGAAACTGAGAATGTGAAGCTTTTCTGGGAACCGGATTCATGAAATGGCACCTTTTGCAGCAGTGCTCCCTCAACAAGATCATGCTGCAGGTGCTTATGGCCCTCGAACATCCAAGCCATGGTGCCCCTGGAGACATGGTTTGAGCTTGGATTGCAGAGATTTATGAGGCCTCAGTTTAATCTACTATCTACATGCCTTCCAGAGGTGAGATCTTTCGAGGGCCGGAAATCAATGATGGGTAAGATCCTGTGAGACAGGATGACTTAAGACAGGCACGGTCCATCATCCTGGACGCCCTCTGAGGCAGGATCAACAAGGTCAGAGCAAAGAACTCTGGTTACCGCTGGCTGTCAAAATAAGTAAAAAGGACGGATATGTAGGAGGAACAGACCAGGCAGGCCTGTATTGTCTGTATGGGACGCATGCGTTAATGCAATTTCCCCAAGCTAGAACCTGCTGCCATGCCTAGTGCTGATGTCACCTGGAACTTATGGGATGTTGGGTGAGGTATATAAGCAGCCCAATATTTGCAATAAACAAGTTTGCAAGCCCGTAAGCCTATTTTGCCACTCGCCTGACTCCCAAAGTCTGTGACATTGACTTTGTTTGTGCTTCCTTATCCCTGCCCCCAAGGTCTCCATGCATCCCTGAGACTGCTACATAGCACAATTTTATAAGAAAATCCTCTCCACAAATTAACAATGAATTCATATTTCACCTTCTCCCAGTAATAACTAATTTTATTTATATTTATGTGCTATGTTCCACAATTAGCACATTACTACAAATTGTTCTTATTTCCTCATTTCTAAAATCTCACTTTGTAACCTTTTGATATATAAACATATTATCCTTGTAAATTTATAAATATGGACTCATTAACAATTATCCAAAACAATTTTAATTGTGATTAAAATCATTCTATTTCCACATTTTTTATACCAACCAGATAGAAAAATTGTTATGACAATTTCACAAATTCTTCTATCACTTTTACAGCAGCAAGACAATAGACTATGTATGGGGTGATAAGAAAAGGCAATAATATAGCAATAATTAGGTAATAATTGTCAAGTCTCTTATATATATATATATACAGTACTCTATGACCAAATGTTTCTCCAGGAAAAACAGCTGAAGAATAAATATTTGTTTTTATAATTAGGAAAAAGCTGACCATTGCAGTTGATTTTGTTATGGTGTTACACAAAGTGAGGAACTAGAACCTGGAATGAAGGATGAAAAAAAGTGTTTTGTAGTATTTAAAGAAGTAGAGACAGGGCTATTATTTTTTTTTTTTGAGACACCTGTAAATGAAGCTTGCTGAACTAGCATTTTTCCAGTGAGATATATCACCAGACCATGAAAAATATATTTAGATAACTCTAGAAATTATTAAATTAAAGTTAATGAACTGTATATTTGTCATGTATTTTCATGCATATAGTTGAATTATTTGAAACCTACATGTGCTTGAAGACATTAAGCCAAAAGGCTTCATTCTTTCCAGGAAATATTTGAGCATAGAGTACATTCCCCCCTATAGATCTATTGTTTCAGATGCCTCATATTTACAAACTAAAGGCACATGTGAAGAACTGTAATCTACAGAAGTTCACAGTCTACAAATACAGTTTTGAGATACTCAATTTTTACATAATTCTGTGAAAGCATGCACCATTCTCACACATCTCTTTCTCTTGATTTCATGCTATATATCATCTAATTTTCAATTTTATATAGAAAATAGGGATCATCAGATAAAATGTTATTGTAAACAGTTAATAAATAAGCCATACAAACAAAAAAAATCTAAATTTACATATTGAGATGATATGTTTGCATGAACTCATAAGTCATTTGTGCACAGTCAAACAATTTATAAACAACAGTAGCTATTCCATAATTTAAGAGATCTTTTAAGACTGAGCAGAAAGTGGATTGTGGTTAATCATGCAGAATGTACAGAAGCTCACCTTTAACTTTATTCTTTGAAGCAGCAGCTGGTACCAAGAAAAGGTTGCATAGAAGAAGAAAGAGACATATGAATTAGATAGATATTAGTCAAGTGAGATGTAAGTCATAGCCATATTAGATAGTCAGAACTTTCAGCAAGAAAGCAAATATGTTTTTTCTATTAGTTAAATTGGAAAAAGTATGCATGTGATTATAAGATCAGAGCCCTTATATGAACTGGCCTTGAGACAAACATTGTTATACTTGTTAGTATAGGATTAAATTATTGAATATTAGTGATATGGATTAGGATCACATAGCATAAATTCCAAACATGTTTCACCAAAATCCTTTCAAGGAAGACATAATGTTCTTTCCTATATCCTCATTAACTTCAAAGTTGTTATAATATTTGTCAGTGTTCAAATATGTTTAATGTTAATTAACATGAACATATACTCAATGATCTGTGCCTAGTTCATAGACATGGCTAGTTAGAGGCTTTTCCTTACATTATCCACAAACTAAGCACAGTCTGGGGAAACTGGTTACAAGTGAGTCATACATGTGCAAACATGAAAGTAGAAAGTGCCTAGTACCAGTTGAAGGAGTCAGAGTTTAAAAAAAAAGGAAACTGACAGACTTAGAATTTTATCACCCAACTCTATCACTCCAAACCTATTCTCTATCTAAACCTACTTATGTCGTTGGAATTTAAGGTACCAAAGCACTAGCTAACGGCTTGCACCAGTTCTGTAACACAGTTCAACCCACATCTTATGATTCAGTTAGCTTTATCTATTTTGATACTTGGAAGACTGCATAGCTTTGAAACATGAAAACCTCAATAATCTGATTGGTGTGATTCCCTTAAGAAATATAAATTTAAGTTTATTTTTATCTAATGGAAAAATGGTATTTGGGACAGAAGTAAATTAATCAGGAAATTAAATTGATTAATCCTCTAAGACAGTCCTTTACTCAAAGGATGATTTCTAGTCCAAATGCATAATTAGACACCTCAAAACAATTCTGAAGTGATAGATTCTACTTTGACTATATAGGATTTGACAGATCAATATTTCCCCAAGGACTGACTAAGATCTTAGAAGAAGTCACTCCTCTCAGAGAGTGTCTCAGGGGCAGGTGCTAGACAAGGGAAGAGGAATCTTCCAACTTACCACTCTTCCTATGAAGAGCCACATATGGTACAACAGATATCTGACTCCTTACCAACACAAGCACCTACGAAGAGTCCTGTTATACACACAGCAGAGGGGGGAATGAACAAGCAGGATGGATGAAGGGAGGGTAGGGTAGGGTAGAAGGTGTGTGGATAAGCAGGGTGGAACAGCAGGGGAAGGCAGGAGGGGCTGAGACAAAGATATAAACCCATTTTTTTGTAAATTAAAAAAATAAAGAGGAGAGGGTGTTTTTTTTCTCTCTAACAATGTTGAAGACAAAGAGGACCCTTCGATAATTAGGAAGAATGCAGTATCTGGTTCTATGACTGATAGCAAAGTTAAGTTTTAGACCTAGTACATAGAATCACTTATGGGAAGGTTTAATTTGCACTTCAGCCTTGGAGTCATTTAGACTTAAAAAAATTCATTTTAACAAATTTTGTTCACATTCAGAATACTTACATAACTTAATTTTCATAGAAAACACCACTGAATATTTTCAGATAAGAAATAATCCCCAAATTTTTAAATAAAATGATGTCTCAAAAACCTTAATTCAAAACCCACTGGAAGTGTTTGTTTCAAAGCTTTCAAATTCTTCCATTATGGGAGAGCACAGATGATACCAGTAGGGTGGGATTTCTTATTAAGCAAAGCTTCAAGAAGTGAATTTTAGATACTAATTTTGTTCTGATATTTTTGGAATGTGTAGTAATTTTAGAAGCCACTATTTTTAAGGAAATTATTTGCCTGTTCATCACTATACCTATTTAATAACATTTTCCAATCATTTTATTTAACATGAATTCTATTCATTTATAATGAATGAAATACTTCATCATTATTTAAGTACAAATTTGAATGTATCAAAATGATGTAATTTAGATGTACTATATCTTAGAAAAGATGAAAAGAATAATCAAGGTTTTATATTTAATACCCATCATCACAAACAAGTAAACACCAAATGTTCAGAATGAAGAAACACAAATATCATTGCCTCTCTTCTTATATATGTTTCTAAAAGGAGCAAGGTTAATTTTTTAACTGGATGATTACTATAAAGCAAAATGACTGTTATTGTGATTGGAAATGTATAAATTATAGTTTTCATAATAAAAAAGAAGAAAAAGAGACATTTTGTGTATTTAATTTCTAAGACTCATACACAGTGCCTTCAATTATAAATAATGTGCTAAATCAGTACATTTTAATATGTTTTAGAATTAAAAAAACAAAGAATTGTCATCTTATGTTTTTCATCAATTTTAAAGATCTATATCCACCTTTTATATTGTACTAAAGCATTTGCTTAAATTTCAAATATTATAATGCAATGTACCAATTTATTTGCTTCATAGTATGGGAAAAAGTTTATTCCAAACTCAAATTTGTAAGTTTAATGCTAATTCAACAAAAATATGCAGTTTTAAATTATTGAGAAAATAATTAACATCCAGTAACAGATGTAATTAATCTCCTGTAAAACTTCATTTTATTAAAAGTTATTGAAGTAAAGTAAGATTGAACAAAGTTTTTACATTTCTTGGGAGAACTGGACAAAACGATCAGAAGTTATCAAACATTACATGAAGTTAGAGAGAATTTTATTCTTGGATTTTTGGGTGAAGTACCAAAATAAAGTAGAAAGAAAAACAAAAATCTCTTTGCCTGTTTCTGTGTGTGTTCGGGCAGATAATACTAGACTAGGCTGGTTAATATAATTGGAGAGAGGCCAAGCTACCAAGCTTGTTAGCCCAATTATAATTCTCTGCATTTTCAATAAAAGAAGCCAAGATGACAGCAATACTGTCATAAATGTCATGTTCAATACTTGTAAGATTTTCCATTGTCAGCACAGTCCAATTATAAGTCAATTGTAAAGTGCACATTCCACACCACCCAAAATTGAGTGAAAATTTCCCTAAAAATGCATTTTAACTGTGCCAAGCTAATATGAAAAAGAAAAAATGTATAGCTCTTTTGACTAGAGAAAAATTTTAGATGTGACATCAAAATTTCTTCCCTTTAGTAACCAAAATTTGAAAGTTAGAAATACATGATCATGATTGTTCACATTAGTTTTTCATGTAGCACTATTAAATTTCTAAGTTAAAATAATTATAATGATAATGAAAACACATGTATGTAATTTTGGTGAAAAAATCATGCAAGTCATATAGCTTTCTGTATGAATCCTGAATCATTTGTAAATAGTATTTGTTATATTAATAATGACCTAAATTTCATTATAGCAATCAAAAATAAAAAAATAATAATTATGTTACTTATCTGTTTAAATAACACCCCAAAGGAAATTGTCTGTTTCTTGGAAGAGGTATCTGTCTAATAAAAACCCTTATCTGATATCGTGGGTTATGAAAGCACACCCTGGTGCTGTTGTGGGTTACCTCTTACAGGTAGTTCATCAGAAAGGACCTAAGTGTCTTCCTCAAAACACAGGCTCCTGCCATTCTCTGGGTTGCTGCCAGCTTGCTGGCAAGAAATAGTCCTGGCAGCTTCCTTTCTGTTGTCTAGCTTTCACAGGGCTGGAAATGGCTGTTTGAAGGCCAGCTTGGAAGCTTAGGAACTGAAACACCAACATGCAAGGCAATGTGTAAACTTGTGTATGACTGTTATGGCAGTAACCAATCATTCTCTAGTTGTATTTGTGTCTTGCTGCACATGAAAGAATCTATAACTGAGATTATGAACCTAGTGAAATCCCCATGGCAAGATTTTCATAGGCCCCAGGGAAGATTTAACAGTGTTATCTAGCTAAACCAACAGCATAAAACTGTCTTCTAAATATGTAGTTTTATGTCCATAGAAAAATGCTACTCTCATCCTTCATCAGAGACTTGCTTTCTAGTTAATGTCAGTGAATGCATAGACACACATGGCTAAATAGGCTGCTTATAATAAGTGACAGTTGAGTGATTATCCATAAAAAAAAAAAAAAAAAAAAACTTGTAACAAACCCACTGAAGCTCAGATGAGATTGTGAAGAGGGTGAGGGGGTTGGCAAAGAATACAAGCTCCAACGATAAGGAGAGGGGTGCTGAGATGCCATCTACTGGTCAAGACATAGCTATTGCGTTTGCAAAGTCACTGTGGGTTCCACTTGTTCTTCACAGGCATAAGCTCATCAGTAGGCAGGCATGGGAATAGACTCACTGCTGAACTATTAGCTACTGATACTCTTAGGGAGAAGGGAGACAGTTGTGTAACTACTGCCTAGTGCCCATGCTCTGAGAATATGTTGGTCACACAGACGGTCTTGGATATACTCAATAGTTTGCTAACAAAACTAAGAGCTGCAAAACCGGGGAAGCTACTGGTAAGAAGGAACCTAGTTAAGAGAAATGAGAGAAGAAAGAGAGGAGAGGGGAGAGAACAACCAGAATCCATTAAATGAATACATGAAATTCTTGAAGAAAATGCAATAAAACTGAAAGTAAATCTTGTTAGAAGGAAATATGGAGTTTCTGAAACAGGTCCATTCATGGAAAACGACCTATTACTTAGGACTCATTTAAAATCAATTTTTGGAATCAAAATTTTGATTTTGATTTTCCATACATCTGATAATAAAACAAAATATACTAAATATTCAAATAAAAACCTGGGTATTTTTCTATTTAAAATATTACTTTCTTAGCACCATTCTTGTGATCATATGTATCAAACAGAAAGGCTTTGGCCACTTATCTAATTTACATATGTCTATATATTACAATGCATTATATTCACAAAATACTCTTGATACATAAAACACAAATGGAAGCATTAAAATAATTTTGATTTATGAATTGTATCTTAAAACAAGGATTTTTTTAATTTCCACTCCAAAAATAGCCATTTAATGAAAATGAATGTTATGTGATGATATTAACTATATTACTCATGTATAGTTTGAAATTATTATAAAATATCCAATTACTTCTTTTCTGTGTTATGTAAGAGCCAAATATTATTTTTAAGGCTGATTTTTTTTTCTGTAGTTGTATCCATCTGCCACAGAGTCTGAATGTAAAATATTTATACCATCTTATTTTGCTCTCAGAAATCTTTTTAACATTCAAGTTTCTATCAATTTCTTAACCTTTTTTCTTATGCCATATTTTATACTTCCCTATAGGCTTATGATTTTTGCCAACCTAGGCATGTATTGAACTTTTCAATTCAAACTCATGCTTTTAGAAGGTAGCTATAAAATATCACACATCTGTAGATGGGCTCCAGTAATGTATTATTCCGTAAGTCCTGGTGAATGTTCACAACAATTGCTTCTCAAAAGATAAATTAAACGGATATTTACCTTCTTAAAAGGTAAATCTTGAATAGTGTCTTTATTACAACATCAAAAATCAATGTTTTTTTACATATACCTTAAATCTACAATTGAACAAAATAGTCTTCAAAATTCCATCTTATTTTATGTTATTTCCCGGACAAACAGTGAATATATTCTATAGAAACATGTTTAACTTACATGTTTTAGTTGGTTGTCAATTCATGGACACTGATAGGTGAAAAAATAGTTATAAGAATTCATAAAAATGATTTGTGAAATCAGAGAGATTTGCTGAATTTTTTGCATCTAATACTACAATTAATATTTTCATTTACTTCAACTGAGTTGTCAAAGTAATTATAAGGTTTATTTATTTAAAAGTATATTCCATTTTAGTAATTTGATCATAAGGTAATTAGATGTTATTTTGTATATATTAGCAAAGGTAGAATAGATTTGAATGTATTTTTTGAGGAAATTAGATGTTACAGAAACCTTAGTAGAAAACTATAAAGAAAGCACAGAGATTTTCTGGTTCATCCTCAATTTGAAGTACAGGAACACAAATAGCTTCAGCTTTCATCATCTCATATTTAGAAGTGAAACATTTGTTTTAACTTATGAACCTGTGTTAACACACTATTGCCAACCAACTGAAGTGTGATTATATACATATAATCACTCAGTGTATATACATGCTCGTACTGTGAGAACCTTACACAACTGAACATTTCAGAATGTGTAATGCAGTACTGGCAATTAGTGCATAATTTTTCAAGGAATAATAATTTCTGGACTTTTATTATTGAGAATGTTTTTCAATTAAAGAACTGGATAATAACTTAGTAAGTACATTTATTGACTGATAATACCTTGGTAATTATTATTATGGACAGTTGGAACATTTATATGAAGTTTATATAGACCTCAAGTATAAGCAGCATCAACTTAGTAGGAGTACGGATAAAAGATAGGACAAAAAGCAGAAATAGATTCTAACATAGCTCTTTACACATTAAAACAGGGAGAAATGCTTTATGAGACAGATATTAAGTTTTGAGAAAGTACAAATAGACTGAGAGAGGTGAGAAATTGAGGACCATGTGCTACCTGGCCTAACCAAGTTTAAGTAAATAATCACAAAGGAAACATAAAGTCAATGTTCCCTAACTTCTAATTACAAGATAATGAGCTAATTCTGGAGAAGCAGTGCAAATGAAGTTTGTTGGGAATAGCTTAAATGATTCTGCTTAATCTGTTTCTTTGCAGCTTCAGGTAGCCACTTTATATCCTAGGACATCAAAAGGTCATTGGGGTATATGGCAAGTTCTAGCTCCTTCAGGTGTAAAAAGCCTGGGTGGAGTGACTTTGCCCTGTGGCTGCTGGCCCCAAGAAGGAGCTAGCACTAGATGAAAGGTGACTGTTGGACCTCAGCTACTATGACAAAATCTTCACTGTCACATTTTTTATTTTTTTGTGACTTCCATTAGGGTTATGATTCCCTGAAATATGCTCAGGAACAGGGAGTACGTATATAAGAGAAGCTAATCCAAGCAGCAACTGAATGCCTATGCATTGGCTCTCCCTGCCATGAGCCATATAAAGGATTGTTTAGAAGTGATACCTTTTGAACTTCACAATTAAGATGCTTCTTTTGAAATAGAAATAGAAGATCATTAAGAATTTATGACAAGAGAGGCAGTGGTGTGTGGTGTTTTAGCAGAGGGGGGAGAGATCACTAACAATTAAGAATTGATCAGTGAATACTGATCATTTGCATTTGGTTCCTGAGTAATTGTCTTAGAAAAACATCAGTGGCAACCTCTCCCTGCTTGTTTCTAGTGACTATCTTTACTTTATGATGATAAAGTCACAATTTTACCAACCTACCTGTGAATATGTGGCTCTCTGGGCTGAAAGTACTCTGTTTAACATAATACGAACATTAGAGTATGTACTATACATGAGGTATAACCACCATTTCAGATGGATGTATGAGAAATAAGAATTTCACAGAAGTACAAATCCTAATTATATATAATCTACAACACAGTGGTGCTACCAAGATGGCATCACTCTTTCTGTATATGTAAGATGTCAAATACATTGCATATTATACCTAATTGATATTAAGTATATTACAGTTTGCCTATGTTTAAAACGATGTACGTTAATTAATTAAACAAATATTGCATATATTCCTTTACTGTTATTGTGCTAATCAAACTAAGTGACAACTTGAGAAAATAAGCAATATGATCAGGACTGTTCATTTTTTTTAGAAGCAAGTGCTCTTTGAGTGGAGCATTGCTCAAAACGTCGGATATATGTGGAGAGGAGCTGCCAAATTTGACTTCTCTGTTGAAATGACAACAGGTGATACTAATTAGGTCATGCAGAAATAAGATAGAAAATCGGTTCAATAGTTCATTTTTAGAATGTTAGTAAGTACATTTGGTGTGTTAAAAAACTCTTTTGTAAACAAACTGAAAAAAATTTTTGGAAATCTACCACTAACCCTGCCTACTTAGAAAAAAGTCATCTCAAACTCTGTCCATATTACAATATGATGGCTAAATCTCAGAGGAGAATATGGAAACAGCTAATTACAAAGTGCATAATTAAAATGTAATTAACAAGATCCTTTAAATTTACACATGGAAGCAAATTAAGTTACAAATATCTTGGACAAAGCTTGGAATAAGAGGTATCTCATCTCTAGTATAGCACAAATAATTTAGATGAAAGGCTAGACAAAACAATTATGAATACAAAGCAATTATGATTCACTTGAGAGAGCAAATGTCATGATTTTGTATTCATATTACATTGAAAAAGCTAGAAATTAATGTCCAAATCCTGCTTGCAATGGATCATATCACTGGAAGGAAGGACATGGTATTCTTTAATCAATCAAGTAAGTGAAGTAGAAATAAATTCTGTGCTGATTTTTTCAAATTTCACTGCTGAATTGTGTTGCAAACAGGTTTGGAGATGATAGTCTAGTATGTTATGGCAATTTAGGTGTTGGTTTGGTTTACAAAGACATTATATTCATTTTACACATCCCATATTACAGATGGGAATAAAGTCTAGGAAATTGCTCAAGTAATCTTAAATGATTTTTTAAAGCTTTTTTTATTATTATTTTATTATTTATTCAATTGTGCATGTGTGCGTGTATGTATGTGTGTGTAGAACCACGGACGAATTGGGGAACCACCATGGACGCCTCCACTTCCTTGTTTACTCCGCCCCAGGATTCACAGGCTCCGCCCTACCAGGACCAGAAACGCAGGCCGCCCCCGCTTCCGCCTGGCGTCTATACGTGGGGTCAAGGAACCGAACTCAGGACCTTCCGCTTGCAAGGCAGAGGCTTAACCCCTGAGCCACCTCTCCAGCCCCATCTTAAATTATTTTTAACAGTGTAAATTTTTAGTAAAATTCCTAAATTAAAAATAAAACACTTTTTTTTGCTCTCTTTGCAATTATCCAGCTGCATGTTTTACTTTGGCTTTGAAACTGGAATGGGCTCATTCACAGTGCAAAGAAATAACATAATTCTACTGTAACTGGAGTAAGTAGAGCATCTGAAGGAATGAGTATTCTTTCCTCCCTCTGGCTACTAGACTATTAAAACAATGGACCCTTAGAAATTATTTTTATCATGAATCTGAATTTGGTAATAGAAAAAAGGGGATTTCAAAGAGTAATGAAAATTTGCTACATCGGGGGCAAGTCAGAAGAAAAATTTGTCTCCTAGAAAGAAATTTCACACAGTTCTAACAAGTTGTCAGACATCCTCACTGGAGAGACTTCAGGAAGTCAATAGCAGCCAGAACCAAGATTTCCAACAGAACAGCTTTGGCATATACATATTTTATGTCTTTTTTAAAAGTCTGTCCTCATGTTTGGATTGTTAAGATAGTTTGTGACTATATACTGATTCCCAATATGGTCAATTTATATAAATTAAATTTTTCCTGCTTTCCATTGTTAATCTGATTTTTTAGAATTGATTTGTTAATAGTGAGTGTTCTAATCAAGGAAGAGAACTTATCACAAGCCAAGGAACACTACTTTTTGAGGCTGTTGCATGATGATCACCATGCATGATGTAAATAACAATCTTAGAACAATAAACAATTTCACTAAATGAAATCTAAAATGAATTCTTAAAATAGACAAGGCTCTTTTTATAGATGGTGTTCTTATCCTAGACTTTGTAAGATTATAATTAAAGAATTTCAATTAGTCAATTTATTGGTTATGTTTAAGGCTCTCATTACTATGATTGTATGGTTTCATATAACCTCTGAATTTACACACTGCCAACTTCAAAGTATGTATGTGTAAATGGAGACCCAAGAGAAGAAAAATATCATCTATACATGCAACACAGTTAAAGATGTTCTACATATCCCAAGTCTTTGTACAGGGAAAGAACACCCCTCTCAAGTGTCTCTTGGTTTTAAGTAGCAATGTGTTGTGCATTTGCTCTACGCTGCAACATTACATCTCATGTGGGAGAAAATCATTTTTCATAATTTATAAAAAATTTACTCATGTACTAATAAAAAATATTGCGAAACCCCAGTGGTTTACGCAAATATTCTATTAAGGGGAAACATAAGCAAAATAAGTTTTTAGGATATTTAAGTAGTCGAGTAGTAGCTAAAGTTATGCAAGTTGTTTGTATTGGATCTTGTGTTCAGTTTAAAAATCCCATCTGGGAGATTTAAGAAATTCATAGATACAATTAAAAAATTATCTTGTCTTCTACACCTCACTACAGAACCACTGATACTTAATGCTTGCTGTGAGAAAAAGAACTAATTTTTCTATTGTTGAATTCATTGATATATCATCCAATAGTAGCAGGTGCATGGGTACATGCTAACACACAAGTCTGAAGAAACCAAGCAGACGATGCATACAACAAGACTTGAAGTAGGAGAAAAAACAGTAGTGAAAAAGGTTTGCAAAGGGAATGAGAAGGGCTGGAATTGGGTGATATATTGTGATAATGTCTTAAATTCATTGCATTCATCTATAAAAGGTCAAATTTAGAAAAACAGCTAAGATTTTGTCTTTTAAGTTTCTTTAGAGCATTGACCATTTGATACTGCACACTGAAAACCAGAGGGCAGAAACAGCAACTCATTCGTAGCAACTGCAACTGTTCGTGAAATTTCAAGTTCAGAGTACTGCTTTGAAATCATAGAAAGCAAATTATACTTGAACATTTCCACTCACTTGCTGAAAAACAGGTCTGATTTTCATATGAGTCACTCCTGTTCCAGCCAAAAGACAATACAAAACCTTGGCAGAACTTCTGGTAAACCAAAAAGGTTTTCTTTGTATTCTAATAGCTCTTAGCTATGGTAAGATGTAGAAGTCATTCTGAAGTTAATAGCCATTTATCCATTTAGGAGACACTATTGGATTGTGATGCTGCTTAATGTAATAGCTATTTATTAAATATGAACTATAAATTAAAGGAATAATGACGTGCTTGGACAAAGTGTATAATTAATATAAGTTCCTGTCATGAGAGATATTATCATTTTCAAAAGGAAACTAATAAACAAACAATTAATTCCAATTAAACTTGAGTGTGAAACTAGGACTTTGCCATCAGCGGTCACTAGAAGGTGTGAAATATTAAATAGTTTGCTAGTCGATTTAATCTGGATAAATTTCTGGAGCAAATATGTTTCGAGGTTGAAGCTCCAGGATGAGGGCAAGAAGGCAAAGAAGACTTGGGCTTGGTGAAAGGCATGCACCTAAGCTTGTTCTGCTGAGAAGCTACACTAGCTAATGAGTGATCTACAGACAAGGTTCACCAACTTCTACTAAGTCTATGAACTCTGCCCACTCTATGCAATTCCATTTGCTGTGAGGTAGAGCAGTAGAAGAAGTAAGGAACAGATGGAAATACTGATTCAGCTTGCTAAGAGCTATGAGATGAAGTTGCTAACATGAAAGAATCACATCCTTTCCAGGCTAGGAAAAGTTTAACATTTAAAGCAAGTGTTCATTTGCAGACTGGCACTTCCAGCATATAAAGGGGCTGGCGATTGCAACTAGGACTTCTCCTTCTTGAAAACCTCATGCAACCTCCTCTTCAAAGAGATTTGTGAATAATGTGAGCTAAATAATTCATGGGATTGCAGATGCCAGTCCAAATAGCCTCCTCTTTTTCAAGGTTGCAGTTTGTAGACTGTGATCAAAAGCCTTCATCAGTCATGATAGTCACATTTGTCCTCATTCCAAACAAACCGTATTTGCATGTGAATGTTTTTCATTGAAATGAGATATATAATATGCCAGCCAAGGCCCAACTAAAAGGCATTTTATGCCATTTAAATTCAGTCAAATTAAAGGCTGAATGCAACCTAAAAGGTCTACTCTCAGAACAGTAATTTGACACATCATAAATACGAACCAGTTTTTGTTAGCACAGGTTCAGCACTTGTCAGGAAATTGTACACAGCCATATTAACAAAGTGCCGCCTGTGAGGGAGAAATAAACCCTATGAAAAACCTCATATGTAAAAGCAACAAAAACACAAACAAATAACGTTTTGCAGGCTCAAAGTTGACATTTTTCACTGACATTTACAGAAGTGCACAGAAAACATTTTAACCTATTCAACTGCTGAGGGAGGTGTATTGCCGTGCATAACTTTGGTTTAAATTTTGAACCGCAAATGAACATTTAAGAACAGACAAGTATGTTACTCAACATTTAAAGAACAAATGCCTGTTATTAATTACTTATCAACTTATTCCTTATCTCTACAGAGTGAGAAATAGAAACACTGTTGATATTATAAGTTTTTAACTTGAAGCATTGCAAACACTTGGAATGTATAACACTCCCTTCAGGTGATCTCAGCAACACTGATTCTAATATTCTGATCTCAGAAGTGATTTTATGAATGAAGGTTATAAAGAAGATTCCATGACTAAACTTTTTCCTCTTCTTGACAAAAGTTAATTAAAATGATAATTGTACTAAACCAAAGAAAAGAATGCAAAGGATGCAAAGATTCATAGTAAAACTCAAACCCAACTATTTATCATGTAAATTGCCACACTGACTCAACTTTTGTTTTAAAAAAATTCCCATATTCAACCTGTGTGAATACACTTAGACTATTTTATCTAATTTTGTTTGTTTTGCAAATGCCAAGTTTTTTGCCATGTTCAATTGCATAGCTAATTCCTTTTTGAATCTTCATTCTTCTTTGTTGAAACAAGTTAGATGTTTGCAGTATAGGAAGTATTTGGCACTTCAGTGATGCACGGGAAAAAAATCTGTGGATATAAAATGTCAGCAGCCAAGTTCTATTCACAGGCATATGTTCTTTAGTTGCCCGACATCATCAAGACAAAACCAGTCACAACTACCCTAGCCTTCTCTAAATGATGAAAGGAGCAGAGAGGTTTCAAGGAAATATTTTCTTTACTCTCTTTTTGGAGAAAGAGAAAAGCTTTCTAAGAATGTCTTCACATGTGGTAACAGATACACTGTTGATAAATTCCACATGGTAGAAGAAACCAGTAAGGAAAATGAAAATCTGAATGACTGATACTTGAAACTTTAATTCCTCAAAGTAGATGTTTCTACTAACTTTGAAAAAGAAACAAGGAAACCTTATATTTAAAAAGGCAAATCATTCTGAGATACTCTCTTGAAGATGCCACACTCAAAAGATGTGTATTTTTGCCTGCTGAAAATTACAGGAAAGCAGAGAGAGCTGTGTGTCTCAAAAAGATGAAGTACTGTATTGGAAAACAGATTCAGTTCATATGCAACCTCAAAATGTATCATCCTCTTTCTTGGGAATGTGAATTTTTTTAGTACTGCTGACATATCTGTTGTTAAAAATGATAATTAGGAAAATAACATTTACTAAGTAACAAGTAATATGAAAATAAAATGGACATCATGAATATTATTTTCTGGAAACTTTGTGCATATGTCAACTGTGCTTTTCAAAGTCTGTCTAAGAACAATCACGGCAGTAATGCAGACTTTCATCATTCTGAATTTATGAAGATCTTGGAGAAAAAGTGATAATATATTATAAATTAAGAATCTCTCATACAAAGCACATAGGTGCAAACTTAAGAAATAGGACACCAAACTATAGAAATGATCCCTGAAAGTAAGGATGGGAGGAGCAATGATATACGAGATACTCCACACAAGTTAGGGCCGAAACAATCATAATTGGACTTTGCATGCCCTGCGCAATGTCCCACACACTATTGACCCCCAAAGTCTAGCATTTGCTAAAGGCACCAAGATCCTTGGAGGCAAGGAATTGACAGCCATAGTAGTGTTCCTATGCTTAAGGGGAACATAGGAAAGGGTTCAGGGAAATGCCACTGGGTCCTTGTACATCATCAGAGAGGAGGGCCCAGAGGAGAGTCTGGCATGCACATTAAAGGATTCTCCAGCGATTGGGGGGGAGGTACTGGGGGATGAGGAGGGAGGGGTGAGGGGAGGGGGAGCAGGGGGGTAGGGGGGAGGAGGAGGGAAGGAGGGAACCAGTGTACCCATTAAGTTTGTATGAGCGGAAATAATAATAAAAAATGTTAAAAAAAAAAAAGAAATAGGACACCGAACTTCCACAAATTCTTCGAACTGGCAGCACTTAAATATCATTAGAAATTACATAGAATGTGAAATAAATCTATAAATCAAAGAAAAACATTAAAGCATATCTTTGTTCATATAAGGGTACTTTCAGATACATAATGACTTATATATTAATTCATAAAAAAGTCTCCATCTTAATATATTGAATATGATAAATAATTTAAACTATATTTGCCTTGTTTTTGTTTAACAAGTGATACATAAATGTCAATAGGTTTCAAGTTTTGCCATAAAAATAGCAGAGAAATGAACAAGGGCATTTGTTAGGTGATCTAAATTTCCTTAGGGTCTATAACCAACTAGTGAATACCTTATTCTCAATCTGATAATGTATATATTTTTTCACATTTTCATTATAGATGACATCAGTTATGAAGCAAATATATTCATATGCAAATAATCATTATAAACAAGTCAATACTAGGAAAATATCTAATATATTTAGGAAATTAGAGCATTTCTGATGCAAAGGTGCTGTCTACATAAGAAAAGAATAAGGAATCAGTAGGAATGTGAATGCAAATGAGAAGCCAAAGGGCTGAGTTACAGCTATATATATTGCATGCATACACCACGAGGGCAGATGTAGAAAAATGATTATCAACTTTAGACCCCTAGAGCAACATGCATGAAATCACAACCTTGTGTTCTGGGAAATAAAACAGGCATCTTGGATAGAAATAAAGAGAGGCTTTAATTATCTAAAAGTAAATTGGGAGCAACCCATGGTAATACTGAAGTGGGGTTATTATAGAACACAATGTAGAGTTAATTCGGAAATCAGTTTGTTTAAAAACATCAACAGCTGGGTTTAATAATAGACACAATGATTTAGAAATGAATAAAACCTTGAGAAGGAAGATTATCTGAGCAACTCTAATCATATTATTAGATTTACCAAGGAAAATAGAATGACAAAAGATCTATAAAAGGAACTTATTTGTACAAGTTGGGAGAAACACATTTTTGTCTGAAATAAATAAGAGGTCACAATAGGTGATCATGGACATATTTTCATGGAAACTATCTAGGTTTTGAGTCACAATGAACAAATTATTGAAAGTGAAGGAATTTGCTGCAAACAATCTAAGATACAGTGTGAAGGGAAAAATCAATATGAAACCAGAGAATATGTTTTCTAGTGTTTCAATTAGACTCCAATTAACTTCTTCTTCTGTAGGACTTCTGACTGTGAATTATTGGGGGTCAGATACTAGTTTTCTCAGCTTGTTAACAAGGATTTAATGAGCTACATTCACAATGACAGGAGGTTCAGTGAAACAAGGTCTTGTTAAGCGTACCAACATGCAACATTGAAAAATATACATATGAAGGTCCCACAGTTCTTGTAATTAGGAGTGACTTTCTGCACATATTATAGATTTAGGAATCCTCAGAGAAATATGAAATATAGATACAAGCATTGTTTAGAAAATTTATTTATTCTGTTAACACAGACTGTGCAGTTTCTTCTGCTACATTAATGTAATATATACATTGTATAAATTCTGTGTCCTCATTTTGAATGTATTTTACCAGTTAACAGCAGAAGCCACCAACACATGAGTGTGAACAAGTTTCATCCCTTCTCTGTACTGTCAATCTTTAACCTCTAATATGGGAGTGATAGATACTGTTTCCTATTTCTAGCTTACAAAAGCACAAAGAACATGTCAGTAAGTCAGTATGTATACGCTTACAAACCAGAGCATTGAATAATTTGCTATAATTTGAATATATGTGCACCATATACATTCCTAAGCTAAGCAGTTTGGTGCTTTTATTAGGATAAGAGTAGGGGGAACACGAGACCGACATGAGGGAACGTATTAAGATGCACTGTAAAACCTTACCAACAGACAACAACACAGTCTGTGAGGAGCTGAAATTGTATTTTAGTAATAGAACTATTTTGTAAAATTTATAGATTCATTTATTCAATCCCAGAAATTCAAAGCAAGCAAGCAAACAAACAAACAAAAAGGTACTCAAGACTCAGAATGTTTTTTTTTGTTTGCCTGTTTAGTGAAAAAAAAAACTGCTATATATCAATCAAGTGTATTCCTATCTCTGAATCACCATAAGTAAAGCAATAAGATTCTGTCCATCATTCTTCAGAATACAATCGTGAGTGTGTCTCTATCATCTATATCTTTATCTCTTCCTACATCTCCATCTCTATTTCTATCTAATCCATACATATATATATATATATATCATCTATTTCTATGTATCTCTCTTGTCCTGTTTTTTAATAAAGCACATAAAATTGTTCAGCATAATTAGTTGCTCTAGATGAGTTAATATGAAACAATGCATTTTTCTTATTTATCTTACATGAGTTACTATGTTACACAGAAATATATCCCCTAATTTATAGTAACAGATAAGAAACCACTGACTGCACATTTGAAGTAGGAAAAGGTGACTTACTCACATAATTGTTATGGAAATGTCTTTTTTCTTTATTTAGAGCTTTTGATTCTGTGCATCCATTAGATTGTCAAGTAGGGAAGAAGGTAAGATTCCCTGGTGACATCCCTAATGAGTGGTCTAATGGTTAGAGGTGACTTCCTTCAACTCTAGGTGCCTGGGTCACACCTGTAGGTAAAGTGATGCCATGATTCAGAAAGAGTGGCATAGGTATTCTCCATATTGTATGCTTTTATGAATAAGAAGCTGTGAGCAATGAGAGACTTGAAGCAGAAAAATCTTAGCATGCTCACATGAATATTAAACTAGAGAGATAATGAAAAGTGCACTTAGAAGTCAGGATGAAGATGAGAATCTACAGGGAGCTTCAGCATCTCCTTCCAAGTTCACAGTTCCCTGGATTTGCATTCAGAAAGCACATTTTGAGGAGAAACGGGAGTGAACATTCTTGTCCACTGAACAATGATTTCTAAAAGGCTGAACTGATGTTGAAAGTAGGAGGAATGCAAAAACCTAGAAATCTGTGTTGTACACATGCTGAAAACAAAACGGATCAAAACAAAGACTATTTGCTAGCAGGTTCCAGATTCTGAGTGGCATGTTTTTATTTGTTTAACTCAAACATGGGGGTGGAGAGGTGGCTCAGGGGTTAAGCCTCTGCCTTGCAGGCAGAAGATCCTGAGTTCGGATCCTAGACCCCACCTATAGACGCCGGGCGGAAGCGGGGGCGACCTGCGTTTCTGGTCCTGGTAGGGCAGAGCTTGTGAATCCCGGGACAGAGTAAACAAGGAGGAGGTGGAGGCGTCACGTCCATGGTGGTTCCCGAATTCGCCCATGGTTCTACACACACATACATACATACACACACACACACACGCATGCACACGTACAATTGAATAAATAATAAAAAGGTATGCTCAAATAAATCAAACAAAAACTGATGAATTTGGAACTTGAAGTTTATAAAAATAAAATTAATTGTTACCAAGAAATAACCAATGAAAATATTGCACTAATTACCTAAATCTGGAATCCTTAATAGAACTTCTTTTATAAAACATGTAAACAAAATATTAAGGGAATATTTTTATGAACTTGAGCGAAAATGCTTTTGATAGCCTGAGTAGTGAAAGACTGCATGGAAGTGTGGGGGAGAGGATAGATGAAGATGCAGTAGGGCTTACTTTCTGTGGACTATGATTTGGGAAGAATGAAAACAAAATTTGCTTATTATCATGATTTAGTATAGGATTTCCCACTGGCTCATGTTTTCAACACATGTTCCAGAGTTGGTGATGTATTTTTGGAGGGTTATATAAATGCTTTCTTTGGTTATGACAGGCCATTGAAGACTATACATGCTCCTACTTCTAACCTCTCTTTTGTTCCTGGTCCACTGTGATATAAGGCTATTATGTTACTGCCACTGAGAATTCTACCACGTGTTCCCCACTATCATAAATCGAACTCCTTTGAAACCAAAATACATCTTTACACTGTTAAATTGTTCCATCAAGTACTTTGTCATAGCCACACAAAGTAACACAACAATAAAAGATTTATTGGTTTATATTTCAATTTTTGCTTTTCAATTATAGAGAATCTTGTTTTGTGTTGTACCTTTTTCTTCTGTGTTTACATACCTGGTTGTTAAGTTTTATGTGTAACCAAGAAGGAAATAAAATATCTCCTAAATTGAAAATTGATAATATCTTTGTAATTATTTGAATTTTCCTTTCTTCAACCTTATTCTTTCAATAGGAATCTACCACACCTCTTATTAAGCTATTATGCTTTATTAGGAAGCAAAAGGGACTTTTTTAATTTAAAAGTTATTGTATTGATAAACTGATTATCCTCTTGATGTAAAAAGATTTTGGAGGTTTTGATACATCTTCCAGATATATATAAACAAAAGCACTTTATTTCTATGCATTGGGCTATTTGAATCCTGCAGCAAAATATTAATCTCCAAGCAGAGCAAAATAAAGTGTTCAGACACATGAAGATACCCTAATTTTTATTAATTTTAATGCTAATACTATAAATCATCTGAATTCCACCTATCTTTTTGGAGTGAAGAATTATATGATATCACTTTTTATGTTTTCCTTTATGTATTTCTGCTGAAAATTGCATAATATTTTTTACAGAAAAACAAAAATAAGGTCTATGCCAGAAAAAATTCTGTACATTAACAATATGCATTGTGGTAGTTACTCGGCATGGTTGATGATAAATTCACAATATACCTTACTGAAACAAGGGGTTCAATTTCCTATTCACCTTGGCAGAAGAACCCACACCAACACCAAGGGTAAAGGGAACTGACCACACCATATCCACATAATGGCTGAGAGAAGGCCAGATTGGCATGTCTGGCCAAATATACAGAAGAATATCCACTTTCTCAACCATTACCTTTCGTCTTATTCACCTGGTTAACTAGTCCTTCCCACTATCAGGTCTTCCTAGTCAGAAAACCTCCTACAAGTTTACTCATGGTTTGACTCAGACTATTAATTCTTTCGACTATGCCTAGAGCTCAAACTCTCAACTGTCATGCTGATACCTGCATTTAATTATGACATGCATATAGTAACTTGCTGTATTCTATCTTAAAATGTGTGGACACATGAATTTACATGTGCTTGTGTTTATGAAAGTTTGTATGCATGAATTTCAACTGAAATCTCTTACATACAAGTGGTATGAGCAAAAAGTGGTATGAGCATGCATGATTTCATATTTGAGATTTCATGCATTTCGTTTAAAAAGCAAAGGAGACTTATCAAAATAATAGGTCATAGGAGAAAGCAATTATCACTCAACACTAATGATTATGCCTAATGAAATGAAGGGACACACAATCATTAAATATGAAACCATGTAAATAATCACTCCAACGCTTTAGGATATACAAGGGACACACAGGAACATGAATAGATTATTGAAAAAAATAAGTAAATACATGAGCATGAAATCTTCCTTGTTCATCTGTCAGAGATTCAAAGAATCAAAGAATTTCTTATGAAAACACAAAACAGAACCAAAAAATTCATCCAACGTCTTCTACATAAATACTTTAAGGTATATGGTATTGATGACTTTTTTCTTTAGAAGTATTTCAGCCTATAAATAAGTAGTAATGATAGAAATATCCTAATTTCCCTCAAAAATAAAGCTAATGATCCACATAGATTATGAAGAGATGAAATGTGATTGTCAGTGAGTTCATAATTATGTACAAGCATGTGAGTTCAAGTTAATATTTTTCATGTTTTTATTCAACTTTTAAGTGTAAATGAATTGGAAACAAAGGCAAGAGGATGAGATAAAGGGACTGAAGAAGTGTAGACTAATAGAAATATAAACATAAGAAAATAAAATGAAAAATAAACAAAAGAATGATTCAGAAAGACTTTTATCAGCTTTTCTGATTATAGGACGGAGCTGCTCAAAATGTGAGATGAAAGATGACAGAAATAGTAGAAAAGACAAGATAAAATAAGAGCTACTTATTTGGGTGGAGAAAAAATATAAGGAATAATAAATAAGGGACAAAGTCTGCCAAAGTACTAGCATATATAGCATCAGCTCAAGCAGAGCTAATGAGAGCTAATGCTAGAAATAGGTATACAACTGCTGGCATTGTACAACTGAAAAAATCACTCAGTTACACAGATGAAGGTTGGTTGAGTGGTGGCAATAAAGAAAAATAAAATGACTTTAGAAAGAAGACACATTATACCAAGCCTACTCTGGCTCTCAGGAGAATTTAGTAATTAAGAGTCTGATGTAAGCTTTTAAAATGCTCATCTCTTTGTCTTACTCAATATCAATAAAAATCATCTCAGAGATGATAAGACTCTCAGATGAAGGTCTTTCAGGGTAAAAGGAAATTCAGAGGGAAAAGAAATAATTCACAAGAGACAAATTAGATATATGAATGAGTGAAAGGTGGGCTTGTTACAGTCTCTTGCTTTGGGAATAGTGAAGTCTATAGCTCATCCACTTTGTGGAACTTTTTTTCATACAGGAATATACAGAGAGGCTGGGGATCAGGTTGTAAGCTGTGGTGATGGACTTGTGACTAATAGAAACAGAGATAAGGAAAAAAGAGTCCTCCTAGCTTCCAATGAATGATCAATCAGTCTGTGATATCAGGAGAAATCGCCATTCTGGGGCTTGAATTCCTGGCCTAAGGGAAACTGTTACATGAATCTTTTACTAACATGAAACTCTGACCTTTAGCCCTTGCCTAAAATCAAGAAGGGACTCTAAAAAGCATTAGTTCATCATTTTATTCCTTTGCTTTTATGGAAAATCCTTAATTTACTATCTTCATCGGTTTGTGCAAAATTCCTCAGGTACTATGAAATGTCTTTGTTACGGCAGCATTCTAAGCATCATTTTTGACCAAGGTACATACCAATCTGGAATATTTAGACTTCAAGGGATTATAGTGAAAACATATGTAGGCATTAATACACAAATAAATACATAAATACATAAAATAGAATATATCTATGATTGCAAAGTGTCTTGTTTCAAGAATATGGTGGTAAAGCCTTTGGCCCTCTCCCTGTTAATATGTTTTTCTACACCACTTCCTCTGCATCTAGGCTATGGAATTTGCAGTCAGAAAAGCACAAAATATCACATGATGTCCAAAGCTAGAGCATGTGGTTTCTAAATCCTCACAAGAAACTTGCTTTTGCAACCATGAGCCTTTCATAGGAACCCTTATCTACCTGAGATGAATTATCTACCTATAATCCTTACCAAGGAAGCATATACACATATTTTTTGGTTCAGAGCACTGCCTTAATATTATTGATGTCACAATCCACCACGCCTGTCATTTGTGAGATGAGTTTTCTTAAACATGAAAACAACTGTCTTAATTTTTTGTTGCTGGGATAAAATAATCTTACCAAAACAACTTAAGGGAAAAGGGTTGATTTTGGCTTACATTTCTGAAGGGACAGAGCCTGTTATGATCAGGAAGACAGCAAGACCATTGTCATATCCCATAGCAAATCAGGAAGCAGAGACAGGACAGGAAGTGGGGACAGTCTGTGAAACCTCAAAGACCACTCACCAATGTGCACTTGCTTTAGCAAGTTTCTACTTCCCAAAGGTTCCACTTCTTTCCTAAACAGTGTCATCAACTGAGAACCAAGTGTTTAAGCACACATATCTATGAGAGACAATTCATATTCAAACAATAGTCCATCCATTAGCTGAACAGAAGATTAATGGTTAATTTCCATTGATTCAAAAAAAAATCGAACTACAAATACAGAGATCCCATCAACATTTCAACACCCATAATTCTAGGATAAAATAAAATGGCTGTTTGTGTCAAGCCTGTAAATTTAATTGTACATAACTAGCTTATGCAGGATTATTAGATATGATATATTTGGAGTAAACAATATAATTTATTTTAAGTTGAATTTAAGTTACACACAAGAAAAACTTTACAGGCTGAATGGAGCACCTATGTCTTAGTCAATTCCTAAGCAAAATGTATAGATTGTGTTTAGTGACTTTCAAGATGAAAAGAAAAAGAACTCATTATCTCTGTTTTTTCCCATTGTTGCATTTTAAAAGATTATTTGAAGTTACATACAATACATGCTTAGATAGGAATCAGTTGTAAAATATTATGAAATCATCAAGAAGGATATAAAAGCATTCCTATAAACAGAATTTAACACTATTTCATATCTAATCCTATGACTCACACCTATTTAATATCCTGAGCTACAAACCATTTGCCCTGATAGATAAAAGGGAAGACCATGTAAATAATTCCTTACTATCAAATAAACAATCACTGCATATGGCCAAGAATTATCTATCTATGATCCTTACCAAGGAAGCATATACACATTTTTTTGATTCAGAGTACTGCCTTAATATAGTCACTTGTTTCGCTATTGTTAAAATCATTACCATACATGTGATTAAAATAGGAACTGGAATTGAACTATTTTAATATCATTGCATATGAACTTTCACAGAAAAATGCAAAACAGAATCACAGTGAAATTTTCTGGTTGTCCTAGTATCTATCTTCAGCTAGATGTCAAAACAGAATCAAATGCAATGTCTATTATTTGCAATCTAGTATTTGGAATTATATAGGTTCATTATATTCAATGGAGAAGTAAATGCATGTTCCTAGAAAACATGAATGGAGAGGAAAAATGTACAGATTCATTGTCTAATATATGAAAACTAGTAGTGATATTACTCATATAGTGTGCAGAGTAGCTGGCTGGCGCCACTCCATATAAGCAATTGGAATGCTAAGTAACTCTGTTGTGACAATATAGAGCTTAATGGAAGCTAATGTTTCAAATATTCAACATGTAATATAATTTTGTATACTAAAACAGTATGATTCTACATATGGAACCTTTTTACAAGGATAGAACTCTACAACTCATAAAGTATTTCTTAAAGTTTCTAAAATGTCATATACTGTTTTGAGAACATGTCCCGAACTGTATGGACTTATACAAATATTACAGGATATTCCAATAAAATGAGCATAATATATATATATATCCATTAATAATACTTTACTAGAAAATAAGCTAATAAAAATTTATAAGCAAAGTCAAAATCAATAGTCTTTCAGATTTCAAGAATACCATGGAAAATAAAAAGAATTCAATAAAAATACTTAATATGTAAATAGTAAATGTAAGGGGTTTTGAGAAAGAAATGGGAAAACAGAAGTTTCTAGCATACTGTTATAAATCCTACCTAAATTTTTCATAAAGTGCAGATTTTTGTCAACATACATAGAAGCATATATATTTCATATTATATCAATATATATACTATATATATAATATATAATAGCTTAACTTATGCAGAAGATACAATATACATTATACCATTATTATACACAAATAAGGATCTTCATGAAATATTTGTCCATCAAAAAGACTCAGATTTTGACCTGTGATGGCCATAACAGTGTTAAAAGACAGGCTGGATTAATCAAATGTAAAGACTTTTTTTTCAATAGTGTTTTGTTCTAAGAGAGGAATTCTGAAAGTTAGGCTCTGAAGACAATATACTATTAGTAAGAAGATATGAGATAGGAGTCCATTTCATGACTCAGGTAAGAAATGCTTAAAATATTCACCTTATTATAACTTTCTATGTTTCTAAAGTCCATGAAATGTTTTTAGGGACATAAAATCTAAACAACAAATGAGGTGCTATCAGTGACATGCAAGATAAAGAGAACTGTAACTTGAAAAATCTAGCAATACTTTACTTTTTTTTATTTGATGAGGTATTAATACAATGATCACTATAGGACTTATCTATGAGTACCAATAACACTTTTAAACAAATCAATTATGTTGTATTTCTTGCAGTCTAGAGAAGGTGTGATGCAGTACAAAGATAATTTTTAGGTGAAAACTAAAGAAGGAAAAAAGGTCTTATCATGATAAACATTGAATCAGAATTTGTCTAATTCAAGTTTTAATAATTTTTAAAAAATATTTAACATATTTAAAGGTCCAAAACAGAGAATGCAGAAGGTAAATATGAATAAATAGTAGTTATTGGTTCCAGCCTTACTCCTATTTTCTGAGTAGGCATTTGTTTATTTAAGTGTTCCCACCGTTGTAAATCCAACCAAGGACTACCTGTCCTTTACTACAACATTAGCTGCATTTACTTAGCTTTATCCCCTGCCATAGTGCTCAATTACATCTGCTATAATTCTTTGCTCTCCGAAGCAGTCAAATCTGAAATTTTCAAAACAAGAGATGTGTAATTCTCTTGAAATTTTCTTTACATTTCAAGCGTCAACAGCTCCACCCACCCCAATATAAAATCTACATTGCTTAGTTTGGCTTTCTGGCTGCCACATTCAAACTACATCTCACAGGCAAGTAGGTCAAGGAGGATCATGGCAGAGTGAGAGGCTTTCAGACTCTATGCGCCAGTAATTCATCAATGAGAAACAAGAGAAAGCACTGCTGTCGCCTCTCCCATGATATAAAATCATGAAGAAACTCACATCAATGGCCTATTGTCTGTCTCCTGTATCATTCTGTCATGATCTTCATCATTGACAGCTAAGACTAAAGGACATATTGAAAGAAAGTACCAAGATATCTAGTATGGCTTCAAATACCACTATTATAACATACATTCAGAACATATCTTCATTCAAAAATAGTCTTAGTGGCTAAAATACTGAATAAAAAACTATTTTTAATAGATTAACAGCCTAAAGTTTTTGGTATTATACAGATAACCTGAGAGAATAAATATAAATATGCATCTAGACCCTGTAACAGTCATTCCTTTAGGATCTAGACCAGTGGGTTACAAACCTTAACACTCGTGAGTCACTGAAAAATTAACTGTAAGATTTTTATCTTATTTTATTTATTTATTTATTTACTTATTTATTTATTTATCTATCTATTTATTTATTTATTTATTGTGTGTGTGTGTGTGTGTGTGTGTGTGTGTGTGTGTGTGTGCACATGTACATTCTTGAGAACCTGGATATATTTTGAGTCTGAAGAGCACCTTTTCGAGGGTAGGTTTTTACTTTTCATTTTGATTTATGAGGGAGAATCATTCTTGTATTTCTACTGCTTTGCTATATGCACAAATTTGTTTTTCTACTTTACATAGGTTCCAGATTTCTTACTCTGTCATCTGGGTGGGAGGCAAGAACCTTTTTTCTGCTGAGCCATCTTGCCAGCATCAAACAGTGATTTTTTAGAAACAAAGATCCTCACTGGAAACTTTTACAGAGTGCTTGGAGAATCCACATTTCTAATAAGCTTTCAGATTTTTCTAATTTAATCAGCTAGAATCTCAATCTATAATCTAAATTCATGAGACCTTAGAACTTTGTCCAAGTTCCCCTGAAGAAGATCAGAGACCATTTGGGTCTGAAGGTTGTGCTTTTCCCACTGCAAAACCAATAGTCAGTTATGTTTCAGGACACAGATGCAGTGTCCTGAAGGATCTTTGAAAGCAAATTCTCTTCTAGATTTAGTCTGTGATTTGAAGAGAAATAAATAGAGACTAGTGTCCAGCTATACATACATCACTGTAGTAAGAAAATCAAAGGAATCCAAGAATTATAAATTCAAATCAATCTTTCCCATTCATCCAAAAATGTATTTATCAAGTTATATCAGAACCTTTATTGACATATAAATATGAAGATGATTTATAATCTTAAACATTAATATTTGGACTATGAGAAGGCTTAGTAGGTAACATGTTTGCTGCACAAACCTGATAATCTGAGTTCAACCCACAGAACCTATATAATAATGAAAAGGAGAGAACGAATTCCACAGATTTCCTTATCAAACAATACATGTGACCTTCTATTTGCTTTCTTCTTCCACATTTTCCAAATGATAAACTTGATCTGCCAAGTGTAATGAGAATATTGTACCATTTAATCTAGGAGAGCGGTTTTGAGACTTGGTGAGTAGAGAAGCTCTCTTGATAAAACCACATGTAGATAAGATAAAATGGAGTACAGCTGATCTAGGCCACCTAACATTTTCACATGTTGAAGAGTTACAGCAATTATTTATTGAAGTATTTATCAATTTTATGCCATCTTTTATTGGAACCAAAAAGTGGTTGACAAATCAGATGTCACTTCTGTCCAAGCTCTTCCTCTTTTTCTTTTAATCTAACAGGTATCAAGAATATAGTAGAGGACACAAAATACAATTTTCCTTCAGATACCAGGTAAAGTTATTATCATTTTTAGTATTTGAGAATTTTTACATGTTAAATGCTACTATGATTATTCAACCAAAATAATTTTCCCATCATCATTATGAAGGATAGATCATTGACACTTTGAAGAGCAAATTTTAACCTTATGTTTTGCTTTTCATGTAATTGTCAAAATCTAAGATGATAGAATATTAAAGGCATTCATGAGAATAAGTTGGGAAAGATCAATATTTTATGTTTGAAGTTATTAGATTTCCACCAGGGATTCTATTCATCAAAAAAGGCTCACACAGCCCTGTTGCATTCAATCTTCTTTGATGTGTTAAACTAAGGACAGCCTAATATAAGTAAATTGAGCATCCACAAAAAACAACATCATGTTGGCATTCTGGGGTAATCTGAATAAACTAATTAGGGAACTTCAAGCTTTCTTGATGAAATAATGAGCTATCATTTTTTTCTTACTATCTGCATAAGCACACATATCAGATACATACACATATAGGTGCACATACAAAAAATAGATACATATACACAGACTTGTACAAATATACACAGATATGTATACATACATAAACACACATATTCACAATGATACATGAATACAAGTAAACACTGTTTTCTGTTTAGAAAAACAGAAAAGTTGAATAATTTTAGATATATCTTGATAAGATGTGCCTTTTTGATCTCATGTACTTATATTAGGTAATATTTAACAGTTAAAATGCTGATATTGTATTCATATTATTTCTTTCCACTTCATAAGAATGCTATGATAATAAGCTCTACACTCTTTCTGAAATAAGTTCTTTCCATAGTTCTAAAGGAGAGAAAGTCTTATCATGTATTAAATAAGACATGAGACTAGTTTTACCTTTAGGCATACTTTTCACACCTGTGAAAATCTTCTAGATTCTGAAGACAATTTTTTTCTTTAAAATTGAACTCTGAACAATGAGTTCATTGAGTCATTATATTGTCCTCTTAATATGGGAGGCTTACAAAAATGCCTTTTAGAAGGTGGAATCTATGTCCTTGTTTGTACTCCATAACTAGCATTTCTTTTTAAAATAAAACTTTAGAATTAATAACATTTTAAAAATTATTTTTTTGCTTTTTTGCCATACGAAGCATTTTTACACATGCATTCATTCTTCACAAATATTTTACCACTTTATTATTGTGGGTGTTAGTACTCGCTCACTCCTGTCATGGCAAGCAGGTGCTCAGAACAGACTACGAATTTCTCTGTATCATTTAATTTTTCAACTGAGCTTTAGGTATAATAAATCTGTTGTCAGTCTGTCTATTTGTGTCACTCTAAGAGGCATGAGGAATGAAACCATGTGAAAAACAAGGCAAATTCTTTTTTCATGGCTAAAAGCAACAGATCAACAGCTGAAAAACGACTGTCTCTTACACATTGCAAAATGCATGTTTAGCCCGTTAGCACATTTTTATCTCCCTCCCAAACAAGCTGCTTATATAAAATAGATTGGGCATTTGCATTAACCAATGGCTCCTGTAATAATTTTAACCTGAAAATTACTCACTAAATAAGCTACTAAAAAGTAATGACCCAAAACTTAATTGTGAATTGTGTAAGTAAACATATCATATATATTTGCTTCCTTTATTCTCTTTGATAATAAAATGCTAAGCGGATTTGTGAAGATGGGGATGGGGTTGGAGACAGTGGGAAGACCTTTCGGGAATTTATCATGAAAATGTGAGAAATCATTTGACTCCACTAGTGTCAGTTTCATCGCCTGTGAAATGAAGCAGACACTTTGAGATGATTTCTAAAGGTCACTTTCAGCTCCAAAGCGTTCCGCCTCTCTAATATCATCAATCACACAGTACCTCTCACTCACATATATGTGACTTAAAGATGATCATCACTTAGAGAAAGCTGCATATTTAAGGCATGCCATTAACTATAATGCCATTCAATATGTTCATTGCATTTCATTATAGATGGGAAATTCCTTAACCTTACCTGAAACATTTCAGTTAGATCAAGCAGAAGGCACATCCTAAACTGCACTTGCAAACTCGATATTTTTCTAATCTCTCGATATTAATTTAATTCTGGATGCAATTGGCATGGCTAATGAAGTGTAAATCTCGCACCTGCCTCTGTACCCTATATAATAATATCATCTTGGGAAGCAACTCTTCTTCCTTGCATTTGGCTATTAATGATAATTTTCTAGCAACGGTGGGAAGTCATGAAAACACAGTCCACATTAAGAACTCAATGTGACACTGTCTATTTTCATATACAGTGTTAAGATTTTTCATGACACAATAAGCATTTATTTACAGGGACTGTCCAGCATCTAAAAGAGCTCTGCTAACATGCATGTGACTTCAAGTACTTCTCATTTACTGTCTGATGCAAATCGAAGAACAGTATGCATGCCGATAAAGGCCATGAATTTTTCATATATTTTGTTCCTTTGCTCCTCCAAACAACAGTATTCTCTGAAGTGATTACACAGTCTTCTATCAGGAACTTTCTCCTCCAGGTGACAAGAGGCCAAAGGAACCGGCGCTCCTACCTGACCTTTTGATTTAGTTTGATTTTGTCATTTTTTTGTTCACCCTTATGGAAAAATAGCAGGCTAACTCAGAAAGCAAACAATTTGTGAATCAGGAGAACAGAAAAGACCAAAGTGCTGATTAGAGAGGTATTTTTAATTCTCCTCAATTTGAATATTGCCTACAGCAAATTCTATTACTAGAAAATAAAAATGTTCTTTCTGTGTATAAATGTGTGTGTGTGTGTGTGTTTATGTGTCTAGACGTGTATTTATAAACTCAAATTTGGCCAATCTTTCTTGCAAAGCAAATGACACAATTAGGCTTCTAATATGTATTCATTCATCCTGTCATTCAGGGTCATTCAGTAATCATTTATGGAATACATAAAGCACTCTTTGTGTACTAAATACAGTCAGAAATATTGATGAAAATAATTTTGCAGCATATTATGCTGTTTTATCTAACAGAAGACCAATTAAATGCTACATACCTGTTTATGGGGATATTTTGGTTTTATAGTATAAAATAAGAATAGTGTTTTAAACATCTTTCTCATAAAGCCAACATAAACAAAATTACACCATTTCAAAGATAACCACTCATTTCTTAATGATAAAAATAGATATTTGTAATAATTTACTACAAATTTAAGCAGAATTTTATAGCTATCAATCAACATTACACTACAATATAAACTTATAGGACTTTTAGAATGTCTCAAACATATTTTAATAAATATGTCCTTGTATCAAAGAGGCTTTTAAAAATTTATTGTTACTAGGTAATAAAGATTGAAATATTATCCAAGAAAATCTCAGGTCCTAAAGGCTGTTACTTTATTATGTTTTCAATATTTTATGAATATTAATATTGCATTATTCTCAGTATGAAAGATTATACAAACTCAGGTTGTTAAAATAACTTAGAATTCATTATAAAGCAACATATCTATTAAATCTACTATCTAAACAATTTACAAACAGTCAATGGAGAGTAAAATATATTTAGAAAAAGTTTTTCCAGAAGAATAATATATCCTATGATTTTGATCCAAACTGCAAAGTAAGATCTGCTGACAATTGCTTTACTAATGGTGGTTATATAAAAAGAGCCGTGCAGCCCAGGGCAGCACGCAGACATGGCAACCGCCTGATAAATGGCACCACTCAGCCTGGGTCTCACACTGGAAGCAATCCCTGAATTAATCCGGAAGGTTGTCAAATGCAGCACAATTCCCCAAAAGTGGAAGCAGGCATAATACAATCTAGAAATTGGATTCCTTAAAAAAAATAAAAGAGCACAAGTCAAGTTAGCAAGAAGTTATTGTGTACCTATTATATCCCAATATTGTTCAAAGTGTTCCATGGGAAAGAAAATAAATACTGTATTTGTCATATTCTTCTCATGGGAGCCTGCAATCTTATTAGAGTGCAAAGACTTATATACAGGAGACAATCAGTGCTCAGCCTCATCTCTCAGCCTGCATGCTGAAGCTCATTCGGGTCTGTTCCCACTAGATTTTCTCCTGCTTGCATGTATAATGATGTTTCTTCCTCAGAACCTGTACACACACATAGCTGTGAGAACTCAGACTCTTTACATACTTAGCTCTGAGAACTTGTAATTTTTCCATCTGGTTATATTTCAAATATTGTTTGCTCAAAGCAACTCCCACCTCCATTTCTGTTAAGTGTGTGTGTGTGTGTATGTGTGTGTGTGTGTGTGTGTGTTTGAATTCTTCCTTCACAGCATCATATCTTTTCTTTTATCAATCTGACATATTTAATGTCTCTGAATTTAGCTGTGTGGTTTTTTTATTTCCTATATACTTTCTAAACTGACAAACTGAGCTTTACAGTATAGACACTGTATGATTTTTTTAGGCATTGTACCCCATTCTTCCACAATTTATTTTCTCAATCTCAACCCTATTGACCACTAGCAACAGTAATATTTTATTATGAGAGTCAAGTCTCTGAATGGATAGGGTGTTTGGTGGCATTCCTAAAATATTCCTAACAAATGGTAGTAACCAGAACTGACAAACAAATGTTTTCAAAAATTGAAAAAGTTCATCTTAGATACAATGAATCCCTAGTTGGGATGCCCATCCTACACTTAGCATGAAGTTCATAATTAGAAATTAAATTAAAATAACCTTACTTAAAGCAATCTTCACCAGGACAAAGATATTTCTAACTTGTTTTCCAACCTAAACAGAGTACCTGACTCCATCAGTTCATTCAATCAAGGAATGACAGAATTAGAATAGTGGATTTAGCTCCTGGAGATATTCCAGCTTAATGCACAGATGAATAATGTCCCTGGAACATTTCATTCATATGTTTTCTCTGTAAAGCCTTTCAATGAATAACCTGAACTTGCATAAATGGAACTGAGGATGTGTGACTTCCCATTCTCTTCCCCATATCCCACATATTACAAGTAAAAAAAAAAAGGCAAGAAAAACTAATTTGAACTTCAATTTAACTAAAACAGTAAGCTAAAGTGTGAGTCGTCTCCCACAGGCTCTTGTGTTTGGAACTTTATTTAGGGAGGTCATGGCAACTTTGAAAGGTGAAGATTGGCCTCAAGCAGGCAGTAAAGGGGTGCATTTTGTGGTTGATTAGCCCCACCCTATCTTCTGGAGAAGTCTCTCTGGCAGTTTTGCAACTTTCAGCGTCCTTGATGGACATGAGTAAGTTGCCTCCAGCTTCTGCAAGCAGCCATGCCTTTCCACCATGAAGAATTGTAAACCCACTCTGGAACTGTAAACTGAAAAAAAAATTCCCTTTCTCCCTTAGATTCTTGACTTTTAGTGGTATCTCACAGCAACAGTGAAAAAGTAACTGATGCAGTAATGGTATGAGTGTGAGGTGTTGCTGTGAGTTCTGCTGACTAGACTCTGTTGAATTCTGGGTGTGATCTAGGGGCCTTACTTGAGTAGCAGGGAGTCTGCTTTGGTCTTGGTCTGTGTCCCAGGCAGAAAACAATTGAGCATATTCTTTTATCCAAATTGTCAGCAAGCTTTGATTCATTCATGGTGTTAATATTTTTATTAATATCTTCCATTTTACTGCCTCCATTCTCTTTAAACTTACCTTCACATTTTTCATCAAACTTCAACATTTTCTCTCCTTTTGCTCTCCTGATTCCTTACTCTTTTCCCTCATAATTCTGAATAAAACACAATGAACTAGACATGCCGTACTCTGAAACGATATTGCTTTGAAACTTCTTCAGCAGACACTATAATTTAACTTCAGACAAGCTTTACAGGATGAAGGCAAAATTTAGTAAAACTGTCTGCCAACACATCACTCCATTTCCCCCTTATACAATTCCAAACAGTTTCTTTTTGCCTCTGTGCCATCACAAGCTGGGCTTCCACTGTCCATGCCTCAGATCGTATCAATCTCCTGCAATCTCTTACTAGATGGCCACTTAGACCTTGACTTCAAGACACAAATGTTTTCCTAGCACAAAGTCCCAAAATACTCCATATTTCTCCCAACAAACAGTTCTAAAGGTACATTAGTCAGGTCATAGCACTGATAATTTTTCTTTACTTCTTGGTACTAACTTCTTTCAGCTTCCCAAATACATTCTGGTACCAAGTTCACAACAGCAAAGTCATGGAATCAACTCAAATGCCCAACAGTTGAAGAAAATGTGGTACATTTATACAATGGAATACTACTCAACCATTAAAAAAGATGAATTAATGAAATTTGCTGGGACTTGGATGGAGTTAGAAAAAATTATATTGAGTGAAGTATCCCAGACACAGAAAGTTAGACAATGTATATACTCCCTAATAAGTTGATCCTAGTTCCAAACTCACTTAATGAAATCTCCGTAATACCTACTGTAATTGCAAAGATTATAAGAAAGCGAAGGAGGGTCCTGCACAAAAAGGAGATGGGGATCATGCTTCAGTAGAGAAAATAGGTCACCATCAAGTATTGCATATAAGTAGGGAGACATCTGGTGCAGCTCACTCTCACGCCCTTCCTGGCCACTTTTGACTGAAGATGTTTGATCTCACCAATCAGGGTAGGGTAAAGGGACTTGCAGATAGATTGTAACCATCCTACAGATGAGACACTGAGACCCATCCTCCCTTCTTTGTCCTACTCTATTCTTCCATCTGCCCTTTAGTTTCCTCTTATATTGAGATCTTCATTTAAACAATCTTTTATGTTTGGTCAGGAGGTGACCTTCAATACCAATGAAGATCCAAGTAAGGGCAGTAAAAGAAAAGCAAAACTGAAAACAACAACAACCACAAATCAGAACACCAAAGACCCTAAACTAATCACCTAGAACCAGACCAGCTAAATTTCTCCCCATCCTAAAGCTCAGGGAACCTTGCAGAAGAGGGCGCAGCAGGATTATAAGAGTCTAAAGATGGGGAGGACCAACGATATGCAAGATACTCCACATGTTAGGACTGCAGTAGCCATAATAGGATTTTTCATGACCTGCACAATGACTGACATGTCAATGACCCCACAAAGTCTAGCATAGATCACAGGCAGTAGGATCCTTAGAGGCAAGGGAATAACAGTCATAATAGTGTCCCTATACTAATGGGGAGCCCAAGAAGGGGCTCTGGGCTATGCAACTGAGTCCTTATACCTCAGTAGGTTGGAGGACTCAGAGGGAGGGTTGGCATTCACATAAAAGGATGATCCAAGGGATGGGAGGGAGGAAAGGGGAGACACTGGGAGAGGGTGAGTGAGGGTAAAAAGAAGGGGGAAGGGGGGAGAGTGCATGGGGAGATTACTGGGGAGGGGAGGAGAAAGGGAGAGGATGGGGGTACCTATTGATCTTGTATGAGTAGGAAAAAAAATAAAATCTGAGAGAAAAAAAAGAGAATAGGCTGAATCCTAAAGCAAGATTCTCAATGAAGGTCCACACTCATAAGAATGAAAATTCTCTTGGAGGGAATGAGCTGAAGGGCAGAGTCCCAAAGGAAATGTGTGTTTCTCCTCTGAATGAACTGTCCAAGAGGAATTTTTCCCAGTGTCAGCACAGAGAAGTTGAATAATCAGTGGGGATCAATCTGCACTTGGAGGTTATAGCAGAACATGACAAGTCATCTATATAGTTTTGATTTTAGAGTCATCGAAGATGCAAGAAGGAGGAGGTCTTGGATCCATACTCCAATATTTTAGATAATAACAAGTGCCAATCAATGTAAAACAAGATTGCAAATTCTGGATGCCCAAGGATGGCATTTGTCCTATGGCATTTGTTGAGAAGCGAAGGTGTTAGAGACGCCAGAGCCCATATGGGACACCTGTCAATGGAAGTTGTATACCCCGGGAGGAGCCAACTCAAGAGAGTGATGTGTCCTATGGGCAACTTCACTGAAAGGGTGGAACTTTTGGAATTGAGTTGATTTCAACAGGCAGTTCATTTGTTAGATTTTGAGCTGCAGGGTTTGGAGTCTGTCCTGCTGATTTTTATTCTTATTATGGACTGGTCATTCCTGGATTTGCCTCCATTCCTACCTTTTCGAATGGAAATGTTTATGCTGTGTTGTTGTTGTATGTTAGAAGTATTTAACTTGTCTTTTGTTTTGACAGGAGGCTTGGGACTTTCAACCTTTAGACTGTGTTGGGATTAATAATATAGTCTATGAAACTTTTAAAGTTGGACTGAGTATGTTTTGATAATGAAGATGCTAATGAACCTGTGGAGGACAGGGGAATAATGTCATGGTTGGAAATGTGAGCTATCTCCCACAGACTCAGGTGCTTATATTTTTAGTTGTTTGGGAAAGTCATGGCATCTTTTTTTTAAATTCAATTATGAATGTGTGCGCATATGTGTATGTATGTATGTGTGTGTGTGTGTAGAACCACGGGCAAATTCGGGAACCACCATGGACTCCACCTCCACTTCCTCCTTGTTTACTCTGCCTTGGGATTCACAGGCTCCGCCCTACCAGGACCAGAAGTTCAGGCCGCCCCCACTTCCACCCGGTGTCTATACGTGGGATCTGGGATCCAAACTCAGGACCTTCCACCTGCAAGTCAGAGGCTTAACCCCTGAGCCACCTCTCCAGCCCCAGTCATGTCATCTTTAAGATTGGAGCCTTGCTAGAGGGAGTAACATAAGATGGTCCTTGAGGTTGATTGTCTACACCCTACCTCTAGGAGAGTTATACTCTTAGTTCTCTTCCAACTTCAGCCAGTCAGGCATTTCTTTCCCACACTGAGTAACGGTATCTCCCCTCTGGAACTATAAGGTAAATGAATATCCCTTTCTCTCTTTGAGAAATTTGAGTGCTGTCTTACAGCTACAGAGAAGAATAATTAGGACAAGCTGCATTCATGATTCAACAATTCTGAGATTGTTATATGGTATTTCTTAAGTTAATTCCTTTTGCATTCCAAATGGAAAGATTATCTAAGCTTTGGAGGAAGTATTTTTTTTTCCTTTCAGCACTGTTTTTTCCATAATCTAGATGAATTGCTAGGCAAGCACATTGTAACCTTAAAGAATTTATCTGAGGGAATACTCACATAAAGCTTGAAATTAGTATGCCCCTCAACATTACCCTCTTTTGACTGCCAATCAGAGTGTATGTGAATAGTCAGTGTGTTAGAACAGAGCAATGCACAATAGAATAATATTTCCTCAGAGAGCATATTCTTTTATACTCAAAAGAGAAATTGTGACTTAGTGACAGTGAGGTTTTTGCATGGATGGTGTTGTAGCTTACTGGTACTATTCACAAACAGAGGGATTTCTTTGTAATTATCTGTATTTGTGATACTTTTTCCCTTAACACTGATTCCAGGTCATAAATCAGAGACATGCCATTCACATCCATTTTCTATATACTTCATTTGGTCAAAAACTCCAGGTTAGTCAAAGACAACCTGCAACCAGCATGACTTAATAAGCAGGAAAGCAAGACATACTTAACATCAAATACTGGGTCAATAAATAAACTATAGAAGCATAAGATAACACTTTCCATCTAATCCGTGTTTATTAAACTTTTAGACTACTATTAGTATTATCAATAACTCAAAGTACTAGTTTTTCTTTTTCTTTTAAAAGCTTATTGATTTGAGTGAGATGCCACATAAAGAAACATCAATGTTGAAGTAACTAGACTTGTCTCAGTTTGGCAAGATTAATGAGTAACAATATTATCACGGATTTCCTTTCAGTTTGAATTAGTATGATATTCTAGAGGTAGGTTTTAAAATCATGGGGATTTTACTCATCTAATATGTTTTCTCTGGACTCAGTGTAGTAAACACCTTGAAATTTCCTGTTTACTTTTCCACTGTACCATTTGCTTTCTTTGTCCAGCATATGCTTACTGAACACATACACTGTGACAGATACAGTAGCAGTTTCTCTCATTCTATTGTGAAAAAAGTGGGTAAGCTTTCTCTATTTAGGCAGCTTCCTTTGTGGAAAGAGTATTTTGCTAAGTACTAAACCAAATCAATCACTTCAAAGATAATCAGATGCTGTTAAGGTCTGAAGAACAGCAAGAAAATATTTAGGGCAGGATGAGAAAGAACAGTCTCTACTGAAACAAGGGACTGAACAATATATCTATAAAAACATTTGAATTAGACAAATGAATAAATTGAAAGACTTTCATGAGTGTGTTAGATGGGAAAATTTTGAATATGTAGAGGGTTTGAAGTACAAAGAAAAGATCAACTGGGGTGAAAAAATGGGGTGAAAAGATCAGTAGATATTTCCCAGAGATAGGAAGACATGTCTCTGTGGCACAGTATGGAGATGGTTTCTGTTTTGGTTTTAGTAATTTACCATTCATTCCTAATTTCAATGATTTATCAAAGATTAGCCACATTTTGAAAAAGGATAATCCCCTTTGAATATAGAGTAGCATATACCACCCACTATGAATACTAATTAAGTTATTGCTAGAACACAAGACTACCCTGCTAACATGTATAGGAAATGAGGATCACCAAAGGAAGGACTGTGTCCCCATTGCACCCCCACCCTCCGTTCCAGAAAACACAAACTCTGCAATCGAGTACCAAGTATTAATTCCTTTCAATGCTGTGTGTGGCTACAAGCTGCAGAGCTTATTCGTATTGCTCCAAGTGATGGAAGATTTATTGTACCTACAGAGGCAGAGAAAAAAATCCAATTTAATAGAAACACCAGAGTTTCTTTCTTCTATGGGAACAGCATTATTCAGCCCCAGGAGCAGACATCCTTTGTTCAACAAAACTCTTCCTTGTCCATTTTTGCTATGAAAGGCCAAACTTTCCAGAGATTTAAACTAAATGGTGCTATTTGGACAAAAAGTATTATTAAGTGTCAAAATAAATCACATTCTGACTTTCTTTGAGCCATATTGGGAGGAAGAGTGGGAGAGATGATCAATCCATGGGCAAAACTAAAGGAAGAATGTTAATTTAGGAAAGGCAGGGGCAGAACAGAATACCACAAACTGCAATGAATCCACTCTTGTGCTTTCCTAACCACAGAGGTCTTGCCAAACAGCTCTCTTCTCTATCACCTTACTCAGCTGCAGAATGAACACTGCGTACAATTACAGTTCATACATGGCCATCACATTGCATTCTTTGTTTGTAATAATATCTCATACTTAGTTTTCCTTGCTATTAATGGGCATCCACACTGTTTGACTCGTGCAAATTACTGAGGAATTGAATATGATTTGCTTGGACTTGAGCTCAGTTTTGAAGAAAAGATGGATTACAGAAAAATCAACAGCAACATTTTAAGGGTGGGGATGTGGAAGCAATTCCATCAGCAGGAAATTTCAAAAGCGTGTTTAATGAACCCTGAGGAAAATCATTTCTGAGTCAGAGCTTGGGATGCATGAGATTGAAAAAAGCAAAGACACTTAAAGCATATTTCCTACTTTTGATAGAATAAAAGGAATATAAGAGTCACAGGATGATTCAGTTCTATTTAGTTATACACTGCTGAACAACAAAATAATACAGCTTCATGTTTAATTAGAAAAATAATTCATATGAGAGCAGGAAACAGAGAAAGCATATCAACAGTGGTGTTCAGCTGTTCATTTATCAGCCACTATTCACTGAGGCCACATTTGTAGGCCCTGACTCCTATCCAATGGGACCACAAATAAGTTTACAGTATAGCATATGTGGCAGGAGGAAGGCTGGGGAAAGAGGCCTTTGAGAGCATGGAATCCAATTCTTTCATTTTACAGATGAAGAAACTAAACCCAAGGAGAGAACCCAAGTGTGTTGACAACACACGTCAATGAGTTTCACAGAACAGAAGAGACCCTAAGATTCTTCTTCTCCAGGGAACTACTTTGTTCCCTGTGGCTTCTTCGTCAAATAAAATGAAGTCACAAGAAATAAATTAATATATGTATTAAAATATGATATTTGTGATGGATTTACACTGTATTAAGCGCTGATGGGTACAGGGGCTGCTTCAATTTTTTAAGCACTTAATCATTCCTAGAATTGCATTCATCTTTTCTCCCTAAATTAGAGATTTGGAAATCAAAGAAAGAAAGGGTTATTACCTCTTTATAAAATTGCTTTGTCTTTTGTGCCTTATTGTTGTCTGTAATCTCCTCTGTTGTCTGTACTGTTCTATAAGACTTAGTCATGGGGCTAAAGAGATGGCTCTGAAGGTCCTGAGTTTGGATCCCAGAGCCCATAAAAGTATGCCAGACAGAAATGGCTGGGGCCTGAAATTTTGGCGTTGGTGGGCAGAGCCTGGAAAATCACAGAGCAAAATAAAAATGAGGTAAAAGCAATCCAAGATGACTCCCGAGGTCACCCTTGGTTCCCCTCAAGGACACATAATATGCCCTGTATTACACACACATACACACAAACACTCTCCCCCACACAAACCCATACACAGAAGCAGTTAACTAAATACATAAGTTTAAAAAAATATTTAAAAAAATTAGTCATTTGAATTCTTCCAGAGAGAATTTTTTTTAATTATTATTATAATTTATTCAACTGTGTGCATATGCGTGTGTATGTGCGCGCGCATCTGTGTGTGTGTGTGTGTGTGTGTGTGTGTGTGTGTGTGTGTGTCTGTGTATGTGTAGAACCATGGACGAATTCGCGAACCACCATGGACGCCTCCACCTCCTTCTGCCCCCGGATTCACAGGTTCCGCCCTACCAGGACCAGAAGCGCAGGCCGCCCCCGCTTCAGCCTGGCGTCTATACGTGGGATCTGGGATCCGAACTCAGGACCCTCTGCCTGCAAGGCGGAGGCTTAACCCCTGAGCCACCTCTCCAGCCCCCAGAGAGAAATTTATCAATTTTCATTCTGCTGCTCACATGTGCTTTCTGAGTAGCCATTGCTCAAATCATAAAAGCAAGTAAAATCTATTCCCATTTAAAAGGTAAATTTATGCATTGCAATTACTTGCTTTTCCTGCTCAATATCACTTGCAAAAGTCCTTTAACCTTCCCTTGCTCTTTACCTCCAGTTCAGAGCATCAAGTATTTTCCTCCTGTGCCAGTTTAACTTCTTATGATGTCAGAGATAATTGTTTTGGCCTCAGGGAAAGAATGTGCTCTCCACTGCAAATGATGGGTATAGAACCATCTCAGTAAAAAATAAAATAAAATAAATGAACCAGACACAAATCTTGGATTTCTTTATCTTATCAATTATTGAAGACTCTTTCCTTAGCACACGGAAAATACTTAAATGGTTCAGAGAGAATCATGGGGAAAAATATAAGTATAGAAATGAATACAGTAAATAAGTCTGAAGTTTAATGGCAGCAAAGGAGTATATGTGGTGCATGGTTTTGTACTTTTCAGATGAAATAATTTATGTTTTTAAAATTATAAAAAGGAAAATGAATTTTACTAACTGGGAAAAATTGAGTCAAGTCTATCACTGTTGAAATCCACATTTATTTCTCCCAGGAAAAATAAATATATTTTAGTATTACAATAATGAACTTAAGTAAAGACTTTGCACAGAATCAGAAGGTTACAAATCACATGTCATAGGTATTTAAATTCAGAGTGAGCTGTAAACCACTATGTGCATTTATGAAAAACAACAGTACATTTCCATGCCTGGATGTTTTCTTTATTTTATTTCACTTTTTATTTCTTGAGCAAATGTCTGTACAAGGTGATAAGGTGATCATTAATTCCCATTCTCAGGGCAAATAATCATAAACCTGATTGGTGTGGTCTTACCATTTTCTGGTTTTGATTCATAGGGAGAAAGAAAATAAATGAGAAAAAATAACATTCCCACTATACACACACACATACACACACACAAAATGACTTTTGAAGATTCTAAGAGTGTTAAAACTTGCGATCAAAGTATTTATCTACTAATCCAAATGCCATGACTCATATCTGTAACGATAAGACTTGGGGCCTGAAGATTGCCACATATTCTAGGCTGTACAATAATACTAAGTGAGAAGAGAAAAACAAACCAAGCATATATTTGAAGGTCCATAAAGTATTTTTAAAGTATCTTTGAACTGTAGAAGAACAGGCACTAATCCCTTATATTTACTAATGACATTATTTATAAACAGACTATGTTGTTCTCTTGTTTTTGTGATACCTTTTAACTCCTACCATGCTTCTAGAAAGGCAAAATAGAGAATCTCATTTGTGGATGAAGAAACAAGTTTTAACATGAAACCCATGATTGTTTGACAAACTCTTTCCCTCTCAGTACACTTCTTTCTGATGTGGTAGAGCTACATCTACCATATGTGAAAAACATAGCTGCAAGTCTGTCAACATCCTTGTTTCCTAAAATGAAAATTCCAAAATTTGGATGTGTCTAGGGTCTCTGCAGGATTATCCTAAAAACCTGTCCTACACGCCTAGAGAAATCTTTAGATATGCAAATGTACCCTACTGTATAAGAAGGCATTTATCTACTTATGGTTGCTCTGCCTTGGTCTACTGTGATATCATTTATAGAAGTAACAGGGGATATCACTAACTTAGATTCTGGCTATTTCAACTTTACACACTACAGACAGAAAATAAATATTTAATGTTAAAGGGTCAGCATCAGAATGATAAAATAAAATATCAATGATTCTCACATTGATTTCAGACTAAAATGATGACTTATTTTGGATCAAATAAATTATTAAAATAAAGTTCTTTTTCAAAAAACACTTAGAACATACTTCTGAAAATATGATTAGTAGTAACTAAGCAAAAGAAAAACATTCTTTTTTACTCCTTATCCTTCTGCTGTTTAGAATTACTGAAACACATATTGTGTGCTTCTGAAATCTATGCAAGGCTCATTTTTTAAAAGAATATCAATGACCATCTTTTTTTGTGGCTATTTTTTTTCCTTTTTTTATTAAAAATTTAATTATACATTTTAGCTCTACCACATGAAAATCTTGTAATTCCTGTTCATTTATTTACATAACTAGTAAAATACTTAGAAAAGTATTTTTTAGAGTTTTACTAGAAAGAGCATGCAGAAGACGCTATGATAACTTCACATCACTTTTCGGTAATTGTATGCAATAAACAAATCTATCTATCCATTTTATACCAAACCTACCTTCATGCCATTCATATATGAAACATCCCATAAAAACTAGGAAATTCACCCAACATGTAGTAATCTGTCTCTCTTCTCCCCTGAAAGAAGTCTACACAAAAGTTTTTTTTCCCTCAGATTAGCAGGAATGGAAGTCAAAAAGAGACCCCTAAGAATCTGAAAAACAAGCCTTACCAAGTTCTCCAGTAAAAGAGCATTAAAGTCTACCTTTCTCACCTCCAGATACTCTTCTTTAAAACTTCTGATGTAAAGATTTGAATCATCATTCTTGAAGTTTCACATTACACAAATATTTATGATTTGTTTTGTTGCTATGTTCTTATTTGTGGGGTTTCAGTAGCACTTTCCAATAAGTGAAAAAAAGATATTGCTTTGTTTTTCCTCCACCAAACACTAGGCAGTGCGTATGGTAGCTAACTAACTGTACATGACAGATAGTTTATAGAGAAATTGGAAGATGATAGATGAATAGATAGAAGATAGATGTATGATAAAAATAGAGAGATGACAGATAGACCGTACATGGTAGATTGACAGATGATAGATCGATGGATGGATAGATAGATTAGATTAGATGTTAGAAGAATTGATAGTTGGACAGATGATAGTTGGAAGGCAGAACAAATGAGTCTGTAAGTTTTGACAGAAGAGAAAACTCAGTAATTTGGTCTAAATCAGATAAGAAATCCAATAAATGGTATACTGTCATTCTAGGATATGTAGATAACATTGAAAAGTAACAATGGGTACTTTGAAATTTGAAATTTGCTACCTTAAAATCATTTATGAAAGCAAAGGCTTCCTTATTATTAACTAAAGTCCTGACCCTATTATTAGGAATGTGATAAGTTTGGAATTAGTTTGCATAACAAGGGAGATCATTTCTTCACCTGTAAAAATGGGATCTATTACATTTTGTAAAAGGTACAGAAGTAGTAAATATTTACAAGTTTGAAGTGAAATTTATTAACACTGCTACTAGAACAATTGAAAATTGGCAATTAAGAGAAGACAAAGGTGTTTTTGAAAAGCACCCATGACTTAGAGAAAAGAATTAAATCACTTGGTAAAAGGGTCCTTCTGTTTTCACTAACAACTATTGGCAGAAAAGTAATGGGATACACAATTTAGAAGCAAAAGCTGAATTTCAGCCATTCTCTATCACTTAAAGTAATCTAGAGCCAAAATTAATTTTAATTATACATGTACTTTATATACCAAATCTTTACCAATATACAATGAAATACTGCTAGATATTAAAAGCGCAAACCTACCTTTGGTAGAAAACATCCCTCCTCATCAAGAAATCCAAATGCTTTTAAAATTATACCATAACCTATGTTTAACAAGAGTAAAGATGCTTCTTAAGGTTTTCAATATCACCACTGATGTGATACAAGTGTTATTTTAGAATATTAAACTTTAAAATTTATAAGTATGACTGTGTGCTATTTAAAATTGGGCAAGTTCGAGAAAGAATGGAGGGGAAATCAAGCCTTATTTTCATCAGGTGAATGAATTTCTAGGAGTATTTAATTGTATAATATACCTGCATAATTTGGAAATTGATGTTTGAATGAATTTCCTGAATTCTTATGGTCTTTAAATTTGTATGATGATGGTATTTGAAGGCAGAACATTTAGAGGCAATTAGGATCCACTGAGGTGTGGCCTTGTATGTGACCCTATGGTGGGAACTGAACTCATGTTCTCTCATGACACCTAATAACTTCTACTACACTATATAATAAAACGTTGCTTCCCAGACTCCAAAACTATGAGAGTTGTATTTTCTTTTAAATTAACTTTCCAGTATCCATCAGTTGTAGTAGCAGAAAACACAGAAAGACAAACACTCGGGAATACAGGACAAAAGAAGGTATGCTGAAACATGCAGAGGACAGGATGAGGTTGTAGTCACAAAGCAAAATATATGTGTGTGCATATACACTTCATGTGAAATTATAGCTTCCTTTATGCCGGTAAAATAAGATCCAATGGAAACTTGAAAAATTCTGACATAGGAGAGACAGGTCAATTGTTGGAGTCTTCCAGAAACTCAAGATGAAAGAAGATGAAGTCCTTCGATGATCTCTGATAAAAGTATTTAGTAACTGCAAGGAAAAACAAAGGTAGATAAGGGAAAACACATGGGTGTAGACATTGAGAGATGGAAGCCTCATACCTAATTCCATTCTGATGACATTCATTCTTCTCAAGTCAGTAAGAATCAACCCTGTCATATGGAAACAAGTGTTGAAGATGAGAAGACAGTTCACTGGTGGCCGTCTAACCACACGCAAACGCAAGGAGATTGCAGATATAGTGTGTCAGTAGCCATAAAGTGTAATAGGTACTAGGAATACTCCAGACGGTAAGTGGTTTACTGTTTACTCTTATGTTTGCTTTGCTCAGGAGGTATAATGTTCTTCAGATTATCTCTATTAACTACTATTTCCACCTTAATAACAGAGTTAAAGAAATGCAAAGACAAATGCAGAAATTATCCAAGATCATTAATAAGTCTGGGTCTGAATTCAAATCTATGCTACTTGCCTTACACTTGCTACTTCCAAGAAATATATATATATATATATGCTATAAGAAGGTTGAACAACATTTGCTTAGGGCCTTTAAATGATCATAATCTCTTTACCAATGAGTGGAGTTCAGAAAATAGGGGGTTCAAGCATGAAAATAATACCTATTCAACCCTTATAGTTACTATGTTTCTGTAGTGATGTAAGATTTAGGGTTTTTCAAAAACAATTTTTTAAAATTTTCATAATGTTCACATTTTGTTTGTGAAATAGGCGATAAAATAACCAGGGTAATTCATAATCAGTGAAAGTGTAGAAGAAGTGTAGAAGTGTAATGCAAAACATTATTGGGGCAGGAAGAGCTGGTGTCAACAAACATTTTCCAGATGGCAAATGGACTAAGAATAAGTTGGACAAATGGATGAAAAATATATTTCAAAGTACCCAGCTATGCTTTACCTGGGGAACAATGGAAGCATACAGTGATTACATGAGATAGGTGGGGCGGGAACAGCTGTACAACCATCTAAAATTTTGAGGAAGAGGAGTGCAAGGAAAGACTTCTATTTGTTAAAAAATACTGGCTTCAATTCTTCTTATATTGGAATAAGAGCTGGAGGGAAGGCTTAAGGCAGAGTGCTTGGTAGTAATTGGAAGAGAAACAACTTTGGTGATGCAGAAAAATTGGATTCCTAGGGAGTAACAATATCTAAAATCTGTATTGATAATGTATTCCTGGTATACCTTATGGTCAAGAAAAAAAGGGTCACTTCAATTCTCTAAAAGGTTTAGGATTTTCATGCTTAGTCTTTGTCTACTTGATTGGACAGGTAATCTTCTAGAAGACATGCCTGTGGACATGCCTATAATGGTGTTTTTAGAGAGCTGTAATTGAAGAGGCACAAAGTCACCCACAATAAAAGGATGACCATCCCATTGTCTAGGGCCTCAGATTGATTACAAAGGAAATTTGGAGAATGAATAAGCATCAGTATTCATCTCTCTCTGCTTCCTGATGTGACCAGCTGCCCATGCACCTACTGCTTCAGCTAAGAACCATTCTAACGGACTCAAACCATGAATGCCCAAAGTCCATGATCTCCTTACCTAAGTTGCTTTAAGTATTTTGTTACAGCCATGAGAAAAGCAAATAATGAAACTTGATGCCTCCATTTTCTTTTGTAAAGCTTCCTAACATTTTTTTCTCCTTTAAAATTATCTTCATTTAATCTAGTAACTACTTCATGATTTGAAAGGAGGGTGGGATTTCGTATCTTGAATAATGTTACAAAAGATTGAAAATTGGTTTCCTTGAACCAGAACTTAGGAAGCAGGCATGTCCCTGAAGCACACCTTCTCTGCTGTAGCTGTTCATGTTGAAAAGTGAGAAACACATTTCAACTGAAATGACCCACTCATTCAAACCAGAATCAACAATATCTACACTTCCTGCATGTAAAAAAGGAAGCTCATCTTTGACCAGTATCTTGCCAGTGGTTCTAAAAGTTCACCAGCTGTCTGTCTGCAGAGCATCACCCCAGGAGCTCCCTGCAACATCCCCCCAAAAGATCCACGTGTCAGAGTTCATTTATTAGATCAGATGCAAAGCTATGAATTAGAGCTATAGAACTGAAAATTGGTCATCCCTAAAGGGCAGATGAATAACTCAGCTTCACAGAGACAGGTAAAATTGTGGCATGCAATAAAGTTCAATGCTTCTCCCAAAGAGCTGAATTCTTAAAATCTGATTTAACATCCCTAACCTTCATTCTGAGAGTGCTGTTTGTACAGCAAATGAAAGTTAAAATTGAGCAGTTGTACCTTTTATATTTTCTCTCTTTTTTAAGGAGTTTGATTATAGTTTATAATACTCTGAGGAACAGAACTCACACTTTTAAAAAGAAAAAGAGAGAGAGAAAAAAAAGTATACCATGCATGCTGGTCAGTTTCCGCTTTGGAAATATGTGATCTTATTCTGTCTCAAACTGTATCTGTCCATGATGTTATTTTTAAACCTTGAAGAAGGAGGAAACTGATTGATCTTAAACGATTTCTAAAAACCCTATTTTCCCCCATACTTTGCCCATTATAAGCCATAGGGATCAACCTGCCCCCTGCTGATAAACCCCATAGTTTGAAAACACTAATCAAACAAGATAGTGAAATGATCAAAGCGTGGTAGTCTGATTCCTCCATTCAGTACAGGACATATCTGTGAACTGAAGGAGAGCAGCAGATTTCAAATAAAGACCAAAAGCACTCTTTTAAAACATTTCTTTTGTACTTGAAAATTTGTTCATTTTGAGCTATAAAAAAAAGCAGAGGAGCTAAAAGCCTAATAAATTCCTTTGATCTGGACATAGCAAGTTCTTAAAAAGAATGTCTAAAAGGTTGCAGACTGTCTGCTTTTCTCTGAAAATTAGAATCCAACAATCCCTCACCTTGCTCTCCCCTGACTTTACCCCCACCATCTCTAACACACTAGTATTCAGTTCATTTTAGGAAAAATGGAAACTACTAGAAATGATTGGGTAAAATCTAAACTTACTCAAATATTTTGATCAAGATTAAGGAGACTCTTATACTTTTAAAGTTTTAGGTAGGCAGTTCTCATGCAGAGTCTCTGCTAGACACATTCATAGGAGTTATCATCCAGATCACTTTCTATGAATGGAAGCATATTTTAAACATGTGGCAAAAGATGTCACTCAATGTTAGGGCTCCTGTCCAACCCTAACGAAGTCCTAGGTTACACCTTGAAACACACACACACACACACACACACACACACACACACACACACAATCAACAAAAATTTCAAATATTCACTACTGGTAAATTGATCACTCATATTAGTGCAGTTACTGGTTAAGAATATATTAACAAGGGACTAGATAAATGGAGCACATTCACATATATAGGAATTCATCTAAGTTTGTTTTATAATGTTGGAATCTTCTGTTATCTAAAATAATATGCCCACACATAGACTAGACCCACATTTTATTTTCCAGTTGAAGCAATGATGTGAAAGTATGATTAGGCATAAACCTCTTTCACCTTAAAAATTGATAAAAGTGTTGTATTTTGGACTCTGACCCACCTGCAGCACATATATATTAAAAAATCTATATTTTAATAAGATCATGAGTGACATATGTGTACACTAAATCCTGGATCCATGTTCTGAGAGCTGAAGCAGTCTTTGTATAATGTAAGAGCAGAGTACAGTTTACTAGTGGATACAAATACTAAAAAAGCCTTTCAGAGAACTTTATCCAAAATTCTAAACTAAAGAAGATTAGAAATGAAAATTTACAATAGTGTACTATCTTGAATTAATAATTTCTATTGTACTCTGTTACTTTGTTTTTTTTTGTTTTTTTTTTGTTTAATTTCGTTCATATAGACATGTTTAAAATGTTTGTCTTTTAATATTTACTTATGCATTACGAGCAAAAAGATTGTCAACAAGTTTGTAAAATGGTAGCAACGTGGGCTAGTGAGATGGCTAGGGTTTCACATTTGCCTATCAAGCAAAAAACGTGATTTGGTATTCTCAGTTCCCACTAAAACTGCCAGGTGGAAATCATAATGTCAGTCTACTCTTCTGGACTTGGAAGGGAACACCTGGGAAATACCTTAGCAAAGAAATAACATCGCAGAATAATCCAGATGATTCAAAAAATGCCCACCACACACACACACGCACACACACACACATGAATGCACAAAAGAGGTAGTAGCTGATTAGAAAAGTAAAAATTTAAAACAAATTTAAATTTAGTGCCAAGTGTAATAGGCACAGATCATAGTATTGTAGGACAAGATACAACAAATATAACAGGCATGCTCAAATAAGCCAGAATAACCCTATGAGGAAACTTATGTATTCAATAGGTACAGTTATGATATGGTGGACAAATTCCTTTCTTTGAATGGAGCACGTGATCAAGGCAGGGGAATCACAGGACCACATACTACCCGGATTATACTAACCTGAAGCTAGTGATCTAGAGAGTGTTCCTCAAAAGCTGGACATATATTTCTTTTTTGTTGCTGTTTTGCATGAGATATTTCTAAAAATTTAGAAATGTCAATCTTAGACACATACTTTGGAACACATAAATGAATACATGAAATATACATGTATGTACTCTATACATAGAAAAATTTATGTTGACTTGCTAAATAGTTCTTCAAGTGCTCTATTTACTTTTGAAAATAATGTACTTTTTGTAGACCCTGGTGTTCTTCAATTTACAAATTTTTCCCCTTTCCCATGAGAGTTACCTTTCTATTTCTTTCTTTTCAAATACCCTGTTTATAAAGGATGTCACTAATAGCTGATTTGGGAGCCTAGTGTACTTCAGTATGATTTTTGCCTTCATTAATTACATCAATTACACTACTTCCATATAAATATCTACTTAAGGTACTAGGAGTAACATTTCTACTTACAACTCCCTCACACACATATGTATACACATCTCATTTGTATATCTGCATGTGTCTTTTAAATAATGAATTTGTAGTGATACACATTATTTAATGACTTCATAGTCATTAAATAAATGACTTCATACAGAATATCACCAATTCAACAGAGTGTGGTAGCATATTACAATAATTCCAGAATATAGGAGGTAAAGGCAATGTATCACATGTTTGAATTCATCTAGATATACTTAGAACTAAACTAGAAAACTGACAAACAAACAGCAAAACCAAATGAAGTCAATGAGAGACCCTTGTAGGCAGAAACAATTCTAACACTATTTGATTACTGGGGTCTAAAACTGTCCAGATTGGAATTCTGTGATGTAATATACTGAAATATAAAATTCTCTTCTTTTTCCTCAAGGTAGTTTGAGTGACCTTTTTAAAACGTAGAGTTTGAAAATGCTTGATAATTATAAGAAATAACATTTACCCAGGACCTCCTTATTAGAAGAATATTCTGCAATCTATTAAATGAATCAGTAAATTTAATTTCCATGATGTTTCTACAGAATAAAAATATTACTTTTCTCATTTTATTTCAAATGAAATCAATGCAGATGGATTAAGTTAATGGATATATTAAGATCCAAGCTTAAATATCACTTTGGCTTGTGTTATCTGTAACTGTGTCACCTTGAAGAGGTCAATGAATGAAAAAGGTCAGCATTTATATAAATGATCAAAACGAAGAAAATTTAGCTAGCTAGTAGAATAGTAAACCTTCTCAGAGGATATTTCTGATATCTTAATTAAGAGGAACTAGTAAGCTTTAAAAACAGCAATAATTAAAAATTTAGACCATTAGGAAAATATCCTTGCCTGTTTAGTATTAGCACCAAGTGATAGATATATTTAGAAACATATTTTGGGACATAACTGGCAAAGCAGGCTAAGCCAACTAATTGACAGCATATTTTAAAGCATTTATTTTGGAACAATCCATTAGTGAAATTGAATTCATTGGAAATTCTTGAGCTGATCCATGCATTGGTGAGAATTACAGTTAAGAACAATTCATTAAGATGCCAATGTTTAGGTGTGTCATTGTTGGATCTAAGTTGGAAAAGACAATGGAGAATATAGAATTGTGAATTAATTCCAACTGTCCAGGAATATTGTGTTTAATATTTTAAAGATCTATAACAACCTTTTCCTTAAATATTATCAGACTTTAATCACAAAAATTATGAAAGATAAAGATAAAAATCTAAAAGAGTTGTATAATTTTTGAAAGACCAATGGATGCTCATATTACAACAATGAAATAAAAAGAATTGGACTAAGATACAAATGCATAAAAAATGTTAACTTTACAGTTAAGTGTAATTTAACTGTATTACATTTAATACTTATATAGAATATAACTTTTTCTTATAATTCATTAAAAATGTAAATGAGTGAATAATTTTTGGTGACAAGTTATGTGTTTCAAGGGCTGGAGACAAGATATAAATAAATATATCCCTAAAGAGATCAAAAGAAGGGTGGCATTCTACAGAAGCTATCTGTACTGAAGAGGACAGACCTAAAATTAGTTTGCAAAATGGGGTCCATAGAACAGGTCCAAACCATAGAACAGGGAAAATTGTCAGAAATGCAAATTATTAGAGTCCATTTTAGATTTGTTGACTGAGAAGCATAAGGCATGAAACTGATCAACATTTTTAACAAATATTTCTGATAATTTTGATGCTTAATAATAGGAGCAAAATAAGTTTTGAGTTGTTAGGATCCTGATTCTGGGTTTGGAATCATGGTTCCTTTATAGGTTGTGTGATTTTACACAAATGATCAACCTAGAGAAAAATTTAGATGTTTTCCCTAAAAAAGAGTTCCTAATAGAGTTAAAATGAGAACAGTAGATCATATTAGTTGTTGCAGGAAATATCCAGCAGCTACAACCTTTATTGACATATGACCATTAGACAGAGAAAACACGGGTCTCTTTTCATTTTTGGCTGCTAGAAGAATATGTGTGTTTTTGAAAAAGTGAGGGCTGGAGAGATGGCTCAGGGATTCAGATTTTTACCTCACATTCAAAAGGAAATGTGCTTGGATCACCACATAAAAATATTCTGTAGAAATGGCAGTGGCGTGTATGTTTAGCACTGGAAAGTAGAGCCTGAAAAAAATCAATAGCAAAGCAATGATGAGGTAAAGGAATTTATTGTGTTTCCTGAAGTTACCCTTTGGTCTTGGCCTACACAGGCCCACACACTCAAGTGTCCTCTTCTACACACACACACACACACACACACACACACACACACACACAGAAATACACATACACACACCAAAAAACCTAAGTGATTATGATACACACTATTGGCAAATGAAGCATAGAGTATCTTTTCCCACTTTATGATTACTAATCTCAACTAAAAAAGTGATGTCTTTCAGTTCATTAACCAATGTCTCCCTCCATGTTATCACCACATAGATACCAAGAATGGATCAAAGATGGGTAAGATATTTTGGAACTCCATGTTCTATGATTGTCTCTCATGAATCATTAAAACTATCACTCAATTTATGGATGATTAAGTTAAAGCATTTTAGTCAGTGATGTAAAAGAAAAAGGAAATATAAAGTCCATGACCTTTGATAATATGATTAGATGTGGGAAACACATATGAAAATTTCAATAACTCTAAATATAGCAGGAAGCATTTGGGAGAGTTTTGAAATGTACATGGGGAAAAGAGCAATGGAACGCTGACTGGAGCATTTTGAATTCATATTCAGTAATCTTAAATTGGGTCCGTATTGCTAACAACTTCCATGTATTTGTAGGGCATTTACTAACCACAGTGCACATGACTTTCTAATCAATGCTCAATAATTCCTTTGACACTTTTCTATCTCAGAATCATGGTTCCTAACTACTAAGAAAAGAAATTTTGTAGCTTCCCACCAACATATCTGTTTGTGTGTCTGCCCATACATGGCTTTACTTTTCACTAAAATATTAAACTGAATAAATGTGCCATGCTCTCTTTCAGAGTTTGTATTCCTCATGAGAGTTAGTTTCTCCCCCCCCCCACTATATAATCAAGGACACCGCTCCAGTTAACTACCATCTTTTACAGTGATAATGTCACATTTTTCTTAGCTATTGGAATAACCTGTAAACACACACATACACACATAGAAAAAATATTTTTCCTTCTCTCTCATTAAAATTCCTTTTCAGTGCTGGGGATGTAAATCAGTGGATAAGGCTCCTCAATCATGAGGAGCAGAATTGGGATCCCCTTGATCCAAGTAAAATCCAAGTAGCTACTAAAGCTGCCTATAGTCTCGCCACTTATTAGCCAGAGACAAGGAATCCACTGGATGTGACGCCTAGTTGGAGTAGCCCATCATGAACTTTACCTTCAAGTGAGAAACTCTGCCTCAATAAATGAAGCGGAGATTAATAAAGACCCTGATGTAAACTTTTGTCTTCCACATATAGGCACACCATAAATGCAGGTATACTCACACACACCTTTCCAAATAAACATGCATAAAACAATTTGAAAAATTTCCTCTTTTGACTTACATCTCTTTCAGCTAACACACAGCTTCTTTCTTCCTATTCATTATAATATGCAACTCCCTAAAGGAATGATCCTGTCACTCATTCAACAAGTTGCATGGCGTCAACATCTTAAGCTCTGAGTGATAAGGTCCCTGGCCCACAGATCCACTGAAAAATTTGTTCCAGGGTCATTAGCCTCATCCAGGTATTTGAGCCTGAAGGACAGTTCTTTTGGTTCACATAGTCTTTAAGTTACAGTGTTAATTAACATGAATTTTCCCTCTCTTATATTTGAAATACATTTTTTCACTTGGCCCTTAGAGATTTCTGAATTTACTCTGCAGGGGTATTCATTTGCTGGGTAGTCTGACTGCCTGAAGTTGTCACATGTGAGTCTGTACACGCTTACTAAAATGTCACCACAAGTATTTGTTTGTCACTTCATATATACTTTCTAAAATCTGCTGTCTTGCTCTATTTGTCTGTTCTCAAATGCTTTCTCCCCTGCTTCTCTTATGAAATTAGTGTGCCATGTCTTTCTTAAAGATTTCATCCCTTGTGTCCTGGGCCAGGGGAGTCTTCTTGGAAATAGCCTTCTTCCATACTGAGGATCTTTAATTAATTAATTAAACCATTGTTTAATTACTTAATTAACCATTGTTGAAGACAGAACAAGTATCTACAAATCATTGCTAGGGTATAGAAAAAAATAGGATAAGGCCATGTTGGTCTATATTTATAGAAAATTAAATGCTACATGTATTTACAAGGAAAAGTGACAACAGTTAAAGAGGTCTTGTAAAGTACACATAGGTCTTAGCAAGCCTGAAAAGCTTTGGGGTGGGAATCACATACTAGCTATGGTTTACTTACACATGGCCACTCTCTCTCTCCTCACTTATCTTTAATGTTTATTTGCTTTTTCCTTCTCCCTCAGATTTGCTTGCCTAAAAGTGTGGTGTGACACAGGTTCTGCAGGTTACAGAAAGTTATTTCATAACTGAAGTGAACCAACTGCTTAGAATTTTAAGTGTAGGAGGCAGAATACGAGTGCAGACAGAAATACACCAGTAACTGAACTGGAGACTAGAGAAGCTTCAAGTCCTAGGTGAGCTGAGGGGCCCCTCACTGCTACCCTGCATGAAGTCTGTTGTGAAGCCTTGTCTGCAGTTCCAGGTCATCTACATTCTGAGTATCTCAGTCTTACTAATTAGTGTGATTCAGCTACAAACATCTTATGAAAGGAATAGCCATTGCTGCATAAGTTGGATAACACAAAAGATATAAATATTACTAATTACTAGAAACTGTTTCTTTCTCAAAACAAATTCAGTAGTAATTCCAGTGAAGGACATTTAAGATGATCATTCATAAGACATCACGCATGTTAGTGGCTGCTTGCATCTTCCTCTCACTTCTATGAAATCATTATTTAGAGTTATCAAATTAACTTCCAAAATATTTCACTAAATAATCAGTGCACATAATTATTTAATCTTAAAATATGAAAATAAACCATTTCCTAAGGAGCAGATGTGGTTTTTGTATGAAGATAGAAATTACTGTTGAAATGGCCATTATATTTTGAAAGATAATCTCTTCTCTTAATGTTTTATTGTAAATTCAAATACTTTTTATAGTATAATTATTATGTAAATAGTCTTATGTTATTGGTTGAAAAAGGAAATTTTTTTGAATGATCTCAATATCCATAGAAAAAGATGTACTGTAGAATAATGTCTCTACCTAGCCAAATTAATGCCCCTGAATTGAAGACAAGTAGAGTATGCATAAATAAAAGTGATCAAAACCACAATGTCCTCATTATTATATAACATCAATCCAAAACTGGCATGAAAAGACAAAGGAAACTTTTAATTATTTTGAGTTTATGAGCAAAAATATAAGAATCTAAATTACCTTTTTACAGATGATTCATTTTAATGAATATTACATGGTTCTCACAAACCCAGACTCAATAATACATCAAAAGAGCAGATAGTATCACATTTACAATGTGTATCTGTGCTTCTCTGTGAGCTCATGGAAACCCAAGTATTCCACATGAAATTAAAATGTAATTTTTAATGATTTATGATAAAGTTTCCTCCAACTAAAAATAAAATTCAACAAATTTCTATTCCCTGCATCATAAATAATTTTTCCTGAAAAGGTTGACATATAGAAGGAGAGCTAAACTAATTTAACTAATATTTTAGCAGCCACCTATTCATATATTTATACATCCTTTTGAAATGCATTAAACCCTTTCTAATCTAAAGATAGGAATATTAAAATGCCTCAAAAATTATAATTCTTATATAAGTGAAATAACTATTAATTACAATACAGCTGCTCAAAGACAAGAGGACAATTAAAACATCAAAATAGTGTCAAGTTAAAAACTATTATGGTAATCATTATTTGTTTTACAAACTAGCAGAACCTGTATAATGCCTAGTGATAACAGTAAAACATTAAAGAGAAAATATGTCATATCAATGAAACTAATTGAAAGTGAAGAGATGGAAAATTTTAATTAACTCTGTGATCTGTCTTTGTCTCTGTCAATTACCTCAATTGAACCATGAGCAAAAAAAAAAAAAAAAAAAACTGGACTCAAATGCAGCCTAACTATAGTGTTGTGAACAACTCCTGGAAGGGAAAGATGCAAATCATTTCCGTCATATATAAAAGAACAATTAAATTAACAATAATCCAAAATAAATGAAAAAATAACTATGTGTAGAACACTAGAGGAATCAGAAAGGCAGATTAAATGAAGCCCCAGAAGGTTGTGTGGGTACAAGAACATCGATCAACTGAGCAGAGAATCAATGCCTTAGTTTAATTTTCTTGACTGCATAAAACATGTGTTAACATGTTATGTAATAACTGAATTGATATCTACCAGATTTTCCTGCTTTCCGTTTGCTAAAATAGGGAATCACAAAAATGTCCAACTATATTTAAAAATCAAGATCCTCACTAAAACAAAACTCCATCTCATCAATTACATCTAGAGTGTTGAAACTAAATACAAAAAGATTATATTCAAATAGGATTTCCTAATAGACAGTCGAAAACAAAATATGCATAATGTTGAAGACTGTTCAATTAATCAAAGTCACTAAAATGTTCATTTCACAAAATCTTTTTGAGTTCTCAAATAGAACCTTGAGGACTTGTTTTTCAGAAAATACTACAAAGATTGCACTTTTGCTTATCATAATCGTTTTAAGAACTTCACATGCATGCACAGAACTTAGTGTATTTAGTATGAATGTGGCAAAAGTCTAGGAATAATACATAGTACAATCATCAGTCATATGCTAAAAGCTAGTACTCATGATTATGCTATTATTCCAAATAGATAATGTTTCCTAATCTTGAATGTAGACCATAATACATATATGATACAACTTTGGAGATATGCTCATCATTGTAAAAGAATGAAATTTTAAGTTTTTTTTTTCCTTATTTTTATCAAATGATACTTAATCCAATGATCTCTGTTTTAAAGGTGATGATAGCAAAGCCTGGATTGCTAAAAGGTCCAAGAAAAACATCTGAATTCCTCTAGAAGCAAATCCCCATAATTTAGTAAACTGATTCCTAAGGATACATATATTAAATATTAAATATAGACATATGGTGCTTGCCAATAAGAGACCTATGTCATATGCAATCAACAAAGATACACAAGCAATTGAAAGAGTTGTTTTATCTATCCCTATGTCCTAAAATTGTGACAAGATAAATTGGATGAATAAACATGACACACTAGTTATCAGTACAAAAGAAATTACAGAAATATATTAATTCTACAATTTCAAATTTGCCTGGGGAACACATAATAATTGAGCACATTCACAGTCTGTTTCAATGGACCCATGAAAACATTATAATTGAAGTATCTACCTTGTGCACCTCATTATGACATCTAAATTTGAACTTGGTTCCCTGAGTTTTTAACATATTCTGTTACACATTACAAGCTTTGTTTTTTGAAGTATACACTTCGATGAGAAGCGGGTCTTATTTACAATTAATTATTATCATATTGAGCATCTGAAATGACTGTATGAAAGATGGAGAAGTCATCTATATCAGAAAACAAAGTTGAATGAATGACGAACTTCCTACCTACTCTACAACTGTGCTCAGTTGCCTGAAAACCTCTTTTAAAGAAAATACAATATACATGTGCACTCACTCTTTGAATTTCTATTTGATCATTAATCTAATTTAGTAACTACTTACCAGACACCCAGTTAGGTTTTGAGGATTTTCTGAAAAAGTCTTTTGAATAAATCATATATACTTACCAAGCTTGACTGGGAAATTGATATTGAGTATTTAATTGTGTGATAATTCTATAAACATTGGGAATGAAGTAACTATTTAGGAAGATGGAAATTTATAGATTGATGTTGAATATAATCTTAATCTACAGTGCTAAATCTATGATGGGTATTGATGAACCAGAGTTCAGTTTGGGATTGAGACCTCAAAAGATGAAAGAAATTTGTAAAATAATGTAGCACTGGCCAATGTACTTCTTCATTAATCAAAATACTTCTTTCCACATTCCTAACTCACAAATGCAGTTAGGCTGTTGTTTCAAATGCTAATCTAGAACATACTTCAGTTGCAGCCAAAGTTATCTCCAGAAGGCTGCTTTACTTCATACTTTCTAACATACTTTTTGGAAACACACATTCATCCTTAATCAGCTTTAAAAAACAACAATTATTTACTCTGTGAATATTTTTAACATAAAGGTCATTTTGGGATGTATCATTCTTCAAATAAGAAAGCAAAACTTTATCTTCATCATGGAATTCATTAAATTTTACTTATTTTATTTCCTGATATTTGTTCATTTGTATATTAGTTATAGTGATTCACATGCATACTTTTGCACAAGTAAGGTTAAGACAGGATTGCTATAAATTCAAGTCTAACCTAGACTATACGATGGGTCAAGGTCAGCCAGGGATATGTAACATGACTCTACCTCAAAAATTTAAATTTGGCATTTGTTATTCTCTTACAAAATAGAAAGTGTTTGTTCTACCATCAGATATTTTCAAAGTACTATGTTTGAATACTGTTCTTGATAGTGAGAGGTTCTATATTTTAATTCTTTGCTTACAAGGAATAGAGCTGTTTTAAATTATTTTAAAGACAGTTATTCATTTCGGTTATTCAGTTATTCAATGACTTTGTGATATTTGTAAAATTTATTGTGTTAAGGGTTTTGCTTCCAAGAATCTAAAAATTTAATATAGAAAAGTAATATTTACGAAAAGCAAATAAGAATGAAAAATACTTTAAATATCCACAACTCAGAAGCTTAATATATCCATTAAATATGTCTCATTATGTATTGTAAAGAAATTTCTAGAAGACTGAAAAGAATATGCTTATTATCAATATTTATAAACCTAAAGATAGAATTCATTAAAAGCAATTCCAAAAAAAGTTTCACAAAAATAATATCCCTTTAATGGTGCTGTGCCACTATGTCTGGGAAAAAGAGGAAGTTTTTTTCATTTTATGACAAACATTTTGAGCCTCTTGGTTTTATCAGGGAACAGAAGAATGGCTAAACCACCAAAGGAAAAACTCATAGAAAATAATAGTTGCTGGGTTATCAATTCTCGAGATTACAAAGTTACAGTCATGCATCCAATGAATGTTCCATAACATTGCCCACAAGTAAAAGAAAGGTCCCACAAGAATTTATCAGTGAGAAAGTTTCTGTAAGGATAGACCTTGATCAAAAAATGAGTAAAATCAGTAAATGGCTAAATTCTCATCTTGTGACTCCACTTACACATCTCTGGATTTAGAGTAATAAGTAAGTCATTAATTATACCGCTAAAATATTTTCATTTGCAATTTTAAGCAAACTGACATAAACAAGCTAAATATCATTTTATGAGTTGAGCTCTGGAGGGGACATTTTAGCTCTCTTTGATTTCTGTACCAGAAATTACTAAGGACACTTGAATCTCTGAATATTTTGCCACCTGCCTCCTTTCCACTCCCCTATGGATGCAAAACAGTGATGGTTGCTTGATGGCCACAATTTCCTTCTCTTCCATCATTTTCTGGGTTTGAAAGGCTCAAGGATGCTAATTATGCTCCATACCAATGAATTTCACCCTCATCTATTCTGTGCATTTTACTACATGAGACTTCAACGTGTAGCTCATTATACTTTCATAGCCTTCAACATCTAAGAAAATTCCTGACTATTGCTGATACTTATGATTAAACAAAGGTTCTAAGAATATTAGAAATTATTCTTTGAAATGTAAAACGAGGGGCTAGGCAGATGGCTCAGCCAGCAGTGTGTTTGCCACAAATACCTGGAAAACTGAGTCTATATTCTTGGCGTCCATTCACACCAGGCACAGTGATACATATCTGTAATCTCTGCTCTGGGGAGGTCGATGCTGGAGGATCCTTGGAACTCTTGAGCCACTTAAACTAAAAACTAGCCTTGTGGAATGACTGAGAATGATACATGATATGAACGTGGGCTTTTCAGTGATATGCACATGCATATTCAGCTGGATACATACATGCACACACATGAATGCACACACACATATACCACGCAAACATACACAGGGAAGCCAAATTTCAAAAACAAATTTTTATGTTGTTATAGGTTTATTTTCTTTCAGTGAAGAAAATGAATTAGAGGCTGATGTGGAGCAAATAATAATCACCTTGGAACAAAGAAAGAAAAAGTATCATCAGGTTTTGAAAATATTTTAGAATGCCCCAACTTAGTACTGTAGTTGGAGTATAGTTGTCTCCCCTCCCCCATTATTTAAACTGCATAAACTATAATTTTAGTAAATCAACCAAAGAGCTAATCAAGTTTTGATTTGCTAATTACTCCTCAATTTGATTAGAGCTGGCAGCTAATCATCTGTGGAAGTTTAAAGTCAATCTTTCACTCACATTTGCAAATCAAGACTTCAATGCAGAACAAAATTGCGAATATAACATAAAAGTTCTTTGTGTAATAACAAATAATTAATTCCTGCTCATTGTTATAAATTTAACAATAAAAGCAATATTTCTACGATGCTTCAGCAAATTGAATAATCTATTCAGTGCACCATCCACTCCTGGAGGAGAAACAGAAAGTCCTTTTTTTACATTGTATGGAACAGTCCACATTAAGCCAGGAAAACATGCATGCTACATTAAACAAGCACAATATAATTCAAAATTGTAATTCCATTTTTATAGTCAACAGTAGTTTTCCTGGGAAGTATCTGCCAAGAAAGTGAACCATGAGTGATCAATATAATTATTTCTGCAATTAAAACCAAGCTTTTGCAGCATATAAAAGAATTCTTAATGTACCTAAGAAAATATCTTCTTAGAAGCATGCCATAGCTGAGAAAAAGACTGTTGCAATTATTTAAATCCAATCTGAAAAAAAAAAAAAAACACAATAAAAACTGAGTGAAAGAAAATGGGTCTAATGAGTTGACTCCAATTCCAGGGAAAATGTCTTCATTTCTTTATGAATGCATTTCTCTTTTAGCCTTGGGATGGTGCGATGCTTAGGTTTCATTGTGAACTTGACAAGATTCAGAAACACTTACAAAATAGGCCTCTGACACAGCTGTGAGGTATTGTCCAGATTATGGTTAGTCTGAGAATGTTACCATGGAATTATATTGATTAGGTTAATTGTGTGGGAAGACATATCTTAAGTGTGTCAGTACCGTTGTATCGGCAGGCACTGGATTCTTTGCAATGAAGAGAGTGAATTGGCTTGTGCAGTCATTGCTCTAGATTGTGGTTATGAATGGCTGCTTCACACTCCTGCTGCCTTGGATCCCCATGTTGCTGGATGAACTATTTCCTTGAAATGTGAGATTGAAAAACATTTTCTCCCTCAAGTTACTTTTGTAAGGACATTTTACCTCAACCACTGAAAGGTAAATAAGGCAAAAGTACATTTCTAAGTTTTATACTGAATGTCAAGTAGAAGTTGTCAGAACCACACCAAACCCACACATTTTATTCATGCCACTAGTCCTACCTATGTGATGGATCACCCCTTTCATTCACAGTAAAGGAAAATTACTAATAAAGACACTATATAGGATTTTGCTAGCAGTAACCCTAGTTTCCTCTTTACTCTCTCCATTAGTAATAATGAGGAAAAATGGTCTATAAAGATTAAGAATGAAGATTGTATCAATTGATTTTAAATCTGTTAAACTATCTATTCTTGTGATCTCTTCTACATGAAGAGTACTAGGTAATTGATTCTGAAAAACAGCATAACAAAAAATTTTCTCTCTTTAGTTCTGTGTTTGAAGATACTAGAAATGAATGTTTGAAGCCGAAAATGGATACCTATACATAAACACACATACACACATGCAAAATCAAACTATTCAATAATTACTTATCTTGCACTCACTAGTAGTACAGTTCTCAGCCTCCATGCTGAGCAGATTTTTCTGAAATGGAGGCAATACAGAACCTATAAGATGGCAAACAGTGTCTTCTGGAAATGATATGGCATTACATTCTTTAGCTTAATGCAGCTGTGTCTCCCTGCACTGCACTAGATCTGCATGAAACTGTTTTTGTCATACAACATTTGGTCAATAATGGGGGAATAGTTTTTGAGTTTCCAACTCTCACTGAGAAAACATTGACAGTTACTGCCAAGCACTAATACTGACGGAGTAAGAAAGTCGCTCCCTTCTGCGTTCTATCCACTGATAAACTACTGTGCTCCAGCAACTGCCCAGACTTGTGTTAATATGGGCAGTTCTTGTAAAATTAAGTGGGTGTCACATAAGTCATAAAAGTAGGAGGCAGATTTTTTCAATATGAAAAAATGGCAGGATGAGTTATTCTATCATGTACAAAAATGCATTATATGCTTGTATGAAATTGTCAAAGTATAAAAAAAGAAAGAGCCAATTAAACAAATTGGTGAAGAAATATACTGCAAAATCTTTAACTTTGAACCATCAGAAATGATTCTCCTAAAAAGAAGCAGGATACATTCACATAAAAAAAACCTAGTATTTATTCTCTGGGTTAAAAATATATTTGTATATTTGATATTCAGATTATTTAAAACATTAATGTTTTGTGTATTTCTTTTACACTGTTTCTTATTTAGTGTTTAATACATAAATATGGTGGCTTTGATACTCTGACAACCTTATCGCCAAACTCATCTTCCTTCCCTTTCCTATTACAACTATTCTTTTCCTCTGCTAGTCTCCTTCCTGTTTTCATGTCATTTCACAGGTATGATCCACTGTTTCATGTGGTTTTCTTCCTTTGCCTGCACATGCCTTAGTACTTATTGAGCATATACTGAGTAGTTATACCATTGAGAAAAGCATCTTCTGTCCCTCACCCCATCAGCATTAACCCTCATCAGTTTCCCAAGGAGGTATGGCACTTCCTGAGATCTTTCCCAGTGATTTCAGTGATGAAATGTCTAACATATATGTCCTGAAAAGTAGCCATGAATGACCGTACTGAATTAATGCATGTATTAGTCCTGTCAGGTTCACAAGATAATGACTGGCTATGTCCCTGTCCCCTTTTATGCTCTTACAATCATACAGCTGCTTCTTCCTCAATGTCCCCTGAGCCTCAGGGTAGAGATATTTTAGATGTCTGTTAAGGGCTGAACAGTTGGCAGTTGTTCACTTTCTGCTCTTTGGACAGTTGTGATTTTACATAATAAAACTCTTCCATTGCAAAAGTAAGCTTCTGCTTGAGTGCTCCTCTTGCCTATGAGCTATAAAGACAAATGTTTAAAAAGCAATTTTATATAGCTTCCTCATAGCCAAACCTTAATAGTTTGCCATTCCCTCCCCCTGCCAAGGCCTCCTGCTAAAAAATTGGATTAAATCATTCAAAAATCTATTGGTTGCCCCTTGACATTCATGCCACTATTGTACTGATAGCTGCCTCTTGCCAGATGACTGTTATTACAGCTAGCAGCTTCCAGAGAATGAGATTGTTGACTGCTTTTCTCCTCCCACAGCTTACATAGATAGTACTTTCTAGTACTGGTGAAATCTATCCAGCAATGAGAAAGCATTCAGACCAATCCTAGCTGGTTTTTATTTTCAGTGCCTTATAATCAATGTGGGTTGTGTCTTCATCAATTGGGTCTTAATACCAGTTTTTGAAAGGCAACCAAAAGTAATGACAAAAGCCTATACCAAGTTGGGAACCTTTGAGGCCTCAATGATCAATAAAGTACTAGGAGGTATCACATACCTGGTATTTTAGCATATTGTTTAAATGCATATGGGAATTCTGTGTATTTCTTAAAATATATCTAAAATTAGCTTTGACAAATCATGCGTAACTCTGAAGAGGAAAGTTTTTTCTTTTATGAAATGTTCCACATTTCAAAATATCAAATGTTTAAAATATATTTCACATGTTCCATCAGTCTTCAAATATTCAGAAGTAAACTTCCAATTTATCTTTTATGATATCTGTTTATAGTGAAATCTATCCATTTGCAAAGATATTTCAACTACAGTTTTCCTTCAAAATTTTTTTAAACTATTTTTTTTATTATTTATTCAACTGTGCGCATGTGCGTGTGTGTGTGTGTGTGTGTGTGTGTGTGTGTGTGTGTCTGTGTGTGTATAGAACCACGGACGAATTCGCGAACCACCATGGACACCTCCACCTCTTTCTGCCCCTGGATGCACAGGCTCCGCCCTACCAGGACTAGAAGCGCAGGCTGCCCCCGCTTCAGCCTGGCGTCTATACGTGGGATCTGGGATCCGAACTCAGGACCTTCCGCCTGCAAGGCGGAGGCTTAACCCCTGAGCCACCTCTCCAGCCCCTTCCTTCAAAATTTAATCTAAAGAAAATTGTGACTGGATTAATTTAATTTTTCATGTGCATTTTTTAATTCATATATAAAAAATAACTAAACTGCTACCCAACATTTATTGAACAGTCTGGATATGTTAAGGAGGATTATTGCTTTGAAAGATCGCTCTTTCCTTAAGAAGTAGGCTTCAGAAATGTAAGTTAGAAGAGTATATATTCCTTTGTTCAGAGATCAGTTCACAAAATGTAAACTCAGGGCCACTGTGTACTCTTGATTCTTTTGGGCTTATAGCTTTAACTTCATATTACTTATATTAGACATTTGTGACAAATCTCTCTTTTCCCAAATACTGTAATTGTAAAAGAAAAATAGTGTTTGAGTGCTAGAAATATTACTAGACTTGAAATCAAGAGATGAACATACATACACACACACACACACACATACACACACACATCTCTTGTTATTGTCATTTTTGAAAATTCAGTTTTCTCTTTGAAATGAGACAAATTATATAACTTTCATCTATGGATCTACGAAGAACAATGAATTTTCTATAGACATACACAACAGAAACACCATCACAAAAATTATTCAAAAGACTGAGGGAAGGATCAAAGTTTGGATTGGCCAGACCTCCACCTTCAAGAAAAATTGGAAGTACATAAGTCTACACTCCCTCCAGGTATAGTCAGAGAGAAGAACCCTGGGACTCACTGACCTGATAGTTTAATCTATCAGTGAGCCCTCCAGTCAATGAGAGACACTATTTTAAGGACAAAAATATTTTTCAGTATGTATTTTTCAATACACATATATTATATTCTACATTTTTCTCTATATAATATATTATAAAAACAACAAAAGAAATAGAGGAAGACAACTGAAGCTCACTTCTGGCCCTCATTTGAATTCAAATATTCATACACCCGAACATGTATATGAACTTGCATAGAAACATTTAAATCTACACATCCTACATGTATATGCAAAAAAAAATCAATATTCAAAATAAAAATTGCTTAGGCAATGGAATCATAAATGAGAGGGTTTAAGCAACTTGAAGTTATAAAGCTAGTATGCCGATTTTGAGGCTCTATTTTCTTTTGCTTTCAACTTTATAACTATAAAACAACTAATATGTCAGTCACATTTTTATCTAACCATAAATATGATGTTTAATCAGGATTTCCTTCTCAAATGAAAAAACAAATCACAACTATTCATATTATAATGGCTTTTGAAAATTTTCATTACTGTTCTAATAGTCTTTATAAAAAGTTTGTATACTTAGTATATTATCTATGCTAAATTCTTAAGGCTCCATACTGTGTATCTGCAATGTCACCATAATGAGCCTAACCTTTCAATATAAACAATAGCCAGGTGCCTTTGTTTTCTGTTAAGTTGTGAAGACTCACATTAAATTTCTGTGAAAACAACACATTATAGTTTCTGGTTCATCACTTCCAGTCAGCCTTCAGTGAAGTCAAGGTTTGTCCCTTCTGTGACTTTTAGTAAATTGACTGTGAGCTTGGGGCTTATTACAAATACTGGAATTTTTCCAAAGACACTCATAAAAGTGTACCATAATGGGAGTAATGTAATCATGACACTTGCCTCATGAGAATCACTGAATGGGTTACTGTCATGTGCATAGTCTAAATTTAGCTCTTCATAATTTATACAGTTGTGGCTGAAGTTATAAGCCATATGGCGATGAGGAAAATTAGCCACATATTAAGGCACTCATACAAAATTTTTCACTCTTTTCGATTAAAAAATAAAGCAAACCTCTTTGTGCAAAGTTACTCTACACAAAGGAGCTGATCAAATGATGCATTTTTTATTGTGATATCATTGCTAAATCTGTTTAATTCATATTGAAACTAATGGAAGAGGAAAAACATAAACACATTAAAGCTGAAAGTTTTAGCTAAAGTTCGAGCTAAAAATCTAGTTCTAATGAATTGGTTGATTGATATTACCCCACTAAAGTCTTGAATTTAGCATGCAGGATGAAACCACATGACTATTTTTTGTGGAGATTGACATTGAACCAAAATTTGGGACAGGTTTACACTGATATGTGCCAGTTGTTCAAAATTAACTCTTTTATTTTCCTACTTTATAAAAATATCCAGGCTTAAAAAATATATAAAAAAAATTGTCTACACTAATTTAAATGACCAATAGAATTTTATTACTTTAAAATATTTAATTACCTAAGGTGAAGTAATAAATGTTGAAGATTATTTACATAATTGTTTGAAGTTTCTATGTATGCCTTTCCTTTTTTTCAAATTTACTGAAATTAACTTCATTAAACAATGCTAGAATTTTGATCATAGATGGTAATCTATGGGTTAATAATGTCTGTACAATTCACACCATAGAAAATTCATCTGTTTTCCAATAGGTTTTGGTGAATAGCATGGACTGTCTGTTCTGCCAGATTCTGGAGAGTCCATGGTGTCAGTGCACAATGCAGAAGATGGGGAGGTGGTGGGGCTGTGTTGCAGATTGGCTGGAGCGCTATCTTTCCAGAGAGATGTTCCAGCTGAGATCTGAAGTGAGAAACAGAGACAGTAGTCCAAGAAAAATCATGGCTATTCAGAGTCTACAAGTGATAAGAACCATCATATTGAACATAAGTCTTTTGCTTTGAGTAATAATAATAAAAGAAGTGAAGTCCATGAGTACTTTCTACTTGAAGTCATGAGATCCGGAAAAAAATGAAGCCTGTTGGCAATTCTGTGGCTACTTGTCCCTGAAGCTTGGGAGGGGAGTTGGGATACTTTTCACACTGCAGGAAAAAATTATTAGAAGACTATAATCAGGGTTACACTGAAATATTCAAAGATCTGTCTGACTGCTCTGTGTACTAGGGGTCAGATGAAGAAAAAATCATTCAAGATAAAAAGTAAATAATGCATTTAGAGATTTCAAATGGTGAATGATTAATTTTATTCCTTACAAAAATCTACTTTTAAGGACTTACATAGTATAGCAACTGAAATATTCTTAATATAAGCCTTTTTTTAAACATTTTTTCTCTCTCACCAGGGATTGAATCTAGTGCCCTGTGTATTTGAAGCAAACCATTCAAACACTCACCTACATCTCAGTGCTTAGTAAAGTAAATTTTGGCAGAAACTTCAGATTTCTTCCTAAAGTAAGGATTTTGCAATTATTGCCTTGGGATTGTGCAGGATTAATTTGCTTCCTAAATTATGTCTATTTTTATTCAGGTTGTTGGACACTATCTCACACCTTCTTAATTAGTCTCTGCAGATAAATCTGTAGGATATACATTTTTAAAATGTTTAAGCCAGGTGAGTTTTATGAATGTGAACTTTTGCAAACTATTATTTTTTGTAGCTGCTTTTGCAATATCGGTACATCAGTGATGTTTGAGACAGTTTCCACAGACCAGGGGCTGACAATGATGCATCAGTGAGAAGTCGGGTGAACTCCTTAGAAGAGAAAAGAGTAACTTATTCCTATGCAATGCGACTCACTGCCAAAATCATCAAAATATGTTTTCAAATGCAGGATAGGAGAAAGAGATTTTACTTGGGAATATCCAACTCTCATAAACACATGGATTTTCAGAGAATGCTGAGCCAGATCCTAGATTCTCTCATAATCAACCTTCCCCTACATAACAGAGGAAAGAACATTATAGGAGAAAGTGTGTCAGAGAACTCTGGAATAGAGTTTTCCTCTTAGGATATTCCAAGTAATAAATCCTTTTCTGCAGTATTTAGACAGTGACTAAAAAACTTACAAAACACAAATATGGAACACTCAGCATGGATAGCTCAGTTAAATGAAAAAGCAATTTCACAAAGTACATATTTTAATCCAAAATTAATGCAAAGCAAATGAGAAGTTTAATGAAACTTAGGTAGTCAATGCACTCATTCTAACTAATTTTCATATGCAATTGGCAATTCTGGTGTGCTAAAATATCAAATGGTGGCACTAATATAGATAGTTCTTGGGAAACCACAACAGGACTCTCATGTTTAAAAGTTTAGTGCATAGTAGTCCACAGCCACTTACTTATATTGTGCACATTGGCCATTTGTGACTTTTCTATACCAAACACCATCCATTGCAAAAGGAAGTTGCTTAGGAAAAGTTGTGACTCTGAGAATCTTTAGATGTCATATTTATTGTTTTGTTTTGTTGACTAAATAACAAACTGTGCCAGACATCTAATAACCTATTAAATATATACACATGACTATACATAATATCTGAGATGTTACAGAATCACTAGTGCTTTCCAGAAATTTTTTTATTTTATAGCAATAAATATCAGACATCTGTGGGTTTTCATCAATTCAAACATTATTTCAGCATAGTGAGAAGTTCATTGCACTTCTCCCTCACTTTATCATCAGTATTTATAGTATTTTAATTCTCATTGAGTCATTTTTCAATTATTTTCTTTTTTATTATATTTATTTTTCCCCAATCATACAAGCTTAATAGGTACCCTGTTCCCCTCCCTCCATCTACCCCTCCCCAGTCCCCTTTATACTCTCCCCCATTTCCCTCTTCCTTTCACCCCCACCCTCCCCTTTTCCCAGTGTCTCTCCCTTTCTTCTCTCCCATTCCCTGGAGCATTTTTTTGTGTGAAGGCCAAATTTCCCTCCAAGTCCTCCATTCTAGTGAGGTGTAAGCCTTCATTGGCATTGCCCAGAGCCCTTTCTTGGGTTCCCCTTTGGTATAAAAACACTTTTATAACTGTTAATACCTTGTCTTTAAGGATCCTAGTACCTGTGATCCATGCTAGACTTTGGGGCTCGTTGACATGTCAGTCATTTTGTAGGTCAAGCAAAGTCCAATTATGGCTACTACAGCCCAAACTTGTGTGGAGTATATTGGTCCTTCCCATCTTTAGGCTCTTACAATCTTGCCACCCCCTATTCCACAAGTTTCTCTGAGCCTAGGATGGGGAGAGATTTGGCTGGTCTGGTTCCAACAGTTCCTAAACAGAAATCCAATAGCACAGTCACTAGAACCAACACTCAACAAATGGGATCTTATGAAATTAAAGAGCTTCTGTTCAGATAAGGAGATTGTAACTGAGCAAAAAGGCAACTCACAGAATGGGAGAAAATCTTCACTAACCATATATCTGATAGAGCTCTATTTTCCAGAGAGGACAAAGAACTTAGAAAACTAAAGACCAAGGAGATAAATGACCCAATTAAAAAATGGGTCACAGAACTCAAAAGAAACTTTTCCAGGGACAAGATTGAAATGTCTAAAAAATATCTTAAAAAATGCTCCACATCCTTAGCCATCAGGGAAATGCAAATCAAAACTTCCCTGAGATATCATCTCACCCTGGTCAGGATGGCAAAACCCCATAACACGAACAACACCAAATGCTGGAGAAGATGTGGAAAGAAGGGAACATTGGTGGTGGAAATGCTGGCTTATACAGCCACTCTGGTGATTTTTAAAAAAGCTAAAGATTGAAATCCCATATGACCTGGCTATTCCACTACTGGAAATAATCCCCCATAAAGCAAAAATTCATCTCAATTATACAAGCACAACCATGTTCATAGCAGCACTATTTACAATAGCAAAGTCATGGAATTAACTCAAATGCCCAACATTTGACCAGTGGGTAAGGAAAATGTGATATATTTATACAATGGAATACTACTCAGCCATCAAAAAAGATAAATTAATGAAATTTGCTGAGAAATGGATGGAATTAGAAAAAAATATATATTGATTAAAATATACCAGACACAGAAAATTCAACACCGCATGTACTCCCTAATAGGTGGATCCTAGTACCTAACGCACTTAATGACATATTAAAAGATAAATCTCTGTAATACCTATAGTAATTACAAAGATTGTAAACCGGAGAGAAGGGGAAAGAGTGCCCCCCCCCCGAAATAAGGAGAGAGGGGTCATGCTTCAGTAAAGAAAATAAGTTACCATCAAGTATTGCAAGTAAGTAGCAAGACAGCTGCTGAATTATTTTCTTTTTTGGAGACATTACTCCTCATTTTCTTGACAAAGGTAGTGTTATGTTTCTGGAGCTGAAATGTGTTTCCAAGTTTCACAATGAATGACAATTCAATTTCTACCTATTTTATACAATGGAGAAATAGCCATTCATAATATATTTTGGAAATGCTTCTTTTTTTAAAATTTTTATTATTATTTATTCAACAGTGTGCATGTGCTTGTGTATGTGCCCGTGCATGTGTGCGTGTGTCTGTGTGTGTGTGTGTGTGTGTCTGTGTATGTGTAGAACCACAGACGAATTCACGAACCACCATGGACGCCTCCACCTCCTTCTGCCCTAGGATTCACAGGCTCTGCCCTACCAGGACCAGAAGTGCAGGCCGCCCCCACTTCCGCCTGGCGTCTATACGTGGGGTCTAGGATCCGAACTCAGGACCTTCCGTCTGCAGGGCGGAGGCTTAACCCCTGAGCCACCTCTCCAGCCCTGGAAATGCTTCTTAATATTCTTTTACAATTGTACATACCATTTGTGTATTCAAAGTAAAATCTGGATTTCAGTCAGATTTTGACTATTTGAATATGGGTTAGTTACCCTAAATGCTTAATTTTGTTATTAAAACTACTTGCAAATTTTGTTTAAAAACACAATGTCTCAGTGTTTAAAACAGAACATATCCTGTTTCAAATAGATCTATTAAAAGGTATTGTGATTATAATAGAATATTATGAAACATCTATATAATTATCTGTACTAAAGATGTAATAATCTGATAGTTCATAGGTTTAAGGTTAAGTCATACAAAAGAAAGAACATAAATAAATTTTGATATGTCTATTGAAGAACCAGATGTAGTCAGTTATGGTCTTCCTGTGTAATCATTTTTAGACTGTCTAGTATTTCTTGCTACAGTATTTACCTGAATGAAGTGAGCAAATAATCATTTATTCACTTACATGTCATTATGCTACTATGAAAAATGTATATCTAATGGCTTGGTTGTTTAGAGATATAACAACACCTTAGTATTATGCATGTGTATGTTCTATAAATAAAACCTGCCCTGGGCATAGAAGTTAAGAGAGACACTGAGATCCTAGATAGATTGCAAAAGTGAAAAAGTTCCCACTGTATTTTTTGTTTAGCAGGAGAAGCAGAAATAAAAAAGAACATAAAATCCTTAGGCTTGATTGATACACCAACATGATGACTAAACAGACTTGCGAGTAACAGCTGTAAATAACATCAGGTACTCCTGAAGCAGAGGCACCTTCCGCAAAGGCAGAATTATTATGTAATTATATCCACTTTTCTAAGTTACAAACTATTCCCTGGCAGGGATCCACTTCTTCGTTCATTACAATTCAATATAATTTGAGCTGCTAAGGTAAAGTGTCTCCCGGCAGGAGGCTGCAAATGAATCCTGCTGATGCTTTTATTACTACTGATTCATACTGTTCGGCCCCACACTCAAACAACTCTAGCAGCTTGGGGAAGTGTTTGCAAGTGGTTATTTTGAAATAGAGCAGAGAACCTTATCAGGATGTGAAAATCCCGGGAACAGAGCAAGTGCCTTACCAACTTGCATTCAGTTCATTGAAACTTTACTGGATTTGATTGCTCACAATTGGCCCATTTTCCAACCAGTTCATATCTCTAATAAAAACTTGAAAATTCACTTCCAACCGAAATCCATAGCGAACTGTTGGAATGTTGAAATTTTCTTCAGTAGATATTCTCCTTTTTTAATTTGATGTTTTATTTTTGCTTTGCAGTAGAGTTTGCATTTTGTTTTTATATTTTGTATGTATGGAATATAAAAGAATATGAGAATTTTACTCAATATTTAGGTCTTAGAATCTGTAGTAGAGTGGGTTATTTTACACCTTCAAAATGCAGAAAGTGCAGGTGCATAAATAATTGTGATTCAGTCTTTTGCTTTCCTTTCATATAAGAACTTATATTTTACCTACTGATAAATGGCTTCGCTGTGCTTCTATTTGCATATATATGTATATGTGAATGCCTGCATACAAGTAGATTCTGTGTGTTTGATCACATTCATACATGTATATGTACATCCAAACACACACATGATCTATAAATAAAACCTGCCCTGGGCATAGAAGTTAAGAGAGACACTGAGATCCTAGATAGATTGCAAAAGTGAAAAAGTTCCCACTGTATTTTTTGTTTAGCAGGAGAAGCAGAAATAAAAAAGAACATAAAATCCTTAGGCTTGATTGATACACCAACATGATGACTAAACAGACTTGCGAGTAACAGCTGTAAATAACATCAGGTACTCCTGAAGCAGAGGCACCTTCCGCAAAGGCAGAATTATTATGTAATTATATCCACACACACACAAAGCTAGGATGTTAATGTCTAAAAACTTAAAAGATTAATTACAAGTTAGTGGTCTTTAAGTCCATCTCTGCTTGACAGATCACATGCTTTTTAAAAGAAAGGGAGAGAGGGGAAAGCCTCAATCTATAGGAAAGTGACATTACTTTGGGGACTGACTCACAGTCACAACAAGAATGTTAAGTTTAATGACTTTCCAAATGTTGACCCTAAAGTTTCCAGACATAAAATAATGAAAAAATGTTTCTTGGAAACAAGTTTAATGAAGTTTTTTATTGTTATTATTTCCAGGTGCTAAGATGATTTCTATCAAAGCTTCACTAACACTAATGAAAGCGCTATAAATAAAGTTTCTACATGCTGCTCAAAGAAAAACTCTCATTTGACTCCAAAGTCTCCACATACCATTTGAGAGACCAGGTCCTTTTCCTATGACAGTTAAATAATCATCTACCTTAATGGGTTTCATTGCTGCTTTGTATGACTGAAGTCAAGCCATGCACTGACACTCTGCAGCAGGCAATTTCCATTTCCCTTTTTTGTATATCCAGCAGCTTTTAAGAAAAGAAAGTGTGAAAAAAGTAAGATCATTAACAATGGAATTTGGAGTGCTAAAGGTTACAAAAGAGATATTCATCGCACTAATTACAGTTCCTGCAGCTCACAGATTGTGAGGTAATAATTGATATTTTCCAATTACATGCTGAAGTTTCTGTTGTCAATAATAACTGACAAAGTAATTACTGTTTTATTGACTGGATCTGAAAATCAGATAAAATCATAACAAAATAAGAAAATATACCTAGAAATAGTTGCCATTCTTTTTAAGAATGAGAAGTTATAAAACAGTCATGGATGCTTCTTTATTTTATTTTATTTTAGAAAGCAGAAAGTAATCATCATTCATTTAAATTATTCTTCAAAAATTCATTATACTTCATTTTAAAGTTGACTATTTAATTTAATCTGTCCAGCACTATCTGTAAGTGCAGCTGAAGGTCATCAATAATAGCTGAATATAGTTGATAGCTCTGCTACATTCATTTTAAATAGAATGTTTATAGTTATCATTGTGAGGTGAGCTTCCACTTAAATATCATTTAATCATTTTCCTTTCAATTTAGCTACAAACACACTGACATACTGAATTAAACAAAGGATATATATTGTGAAACTCCTAATTTACCTTTCAGCATTTGTATTCAATTAATGATCAATATCAATGTTTAATTTATAAGTATTACATGATATTGATAAAGATTTATTCATATTAGCATGCAACATTTAGAGTTATAATTGTGGTTCAAAAACCTAATGCCTTACATACAAACTTCCAAGAGTAATGACAGTTAAATTTGATAGATATGAAAGTAGATCAAATGTACTTTCATCTCTATTTAAAGTTAAAAGGTTGATAGTTATATATTGAATATTTTTTAAAAGTCTTACTTTTAGGCAAATAAAATGGAATAATTTCTTTCTACATTTATCACTGTACAAAACTTTATAATCAACAGCCTGTCGGTCACAGCACGGGCTAACAGCTTATTATTTATACAAATTTGAAGAATACTTTAGGCACCTTGCTATAACCCCCAAATCTTTTCCATTTTTACACTCCTTCAGACAATGCAATTATTACTGCATGTAATGACATACTTTTAATAAAGGAACACACTTGTTGAGATTTGTATTAAGGCTTTCCATACATTGAAAGGGAACAAAGTAACCTCATACAATGCAAAAGAACTGCTATGGAAATGGGTAAAGCAATGCATCCTCAAGTTGCTTTTTGGAACGACGACTACATAATAGTCATTTATTCATATTTATGTGTCCTGACAGACTAACTTGAGGGAACCAACAAAATGGGTAGAAAAGACTCTTCTAATATGGCCAAATAAAAAAGTACAGGCTTAATACTATAAATATACTGGAATAAAAAATACAAAACAAACCATGCTCTTTTCTTGCCATGTCACCAAACTTTGATTAAGAATTTAGATCTGAATTCCCACTTAGCAAAATAAGCAAAAGAAAAAATAAAGGAAGAATGACCTACTCCCACAATCAATATCACCATTTATATTGCCCTCAGTATGACTCATTGGGCAATTCCAAAGGTTCCTTGGATGTTATTACATTGTATTTGCATATGTATGGTATCTTCATGAAAAGATTGAGGGTTAAAATTCATTCATTTGATTGATGAAGAACTTGAAGCTTAGAAGACTAATTGATCACCTACTATTGAGCTGGTACATGAAACACATGTATCTAGTTTATACTCATTATATTCCCTGTATAGCAGACTCATAATAAACTATTTTTTCAAATAAAAAGAATGACACTTTTTTTCAGTTAATCTCTGTAGGTGAAAACTATGTGAAAAAAAGAGACCAATTATACTAACTATAAGTTACTAAGATGAAGTTAAAAAGCTTGTTTGATCTGCTCAGATGTCATGTTTCAAACAAAGTTGAGATATGCAATACAAATAATTTTTCATGCAAATTATCCTTAGAAGAATTAAAGCATGTGACTCATGTTCAACTGTCATATAGTCTTGTGCAAAAAAAGGGCAATATGTAAGTCTATCTAAAAGTTAATATCTGAAAGTTAATGATACTTTTAACAGAATTTGCTCAATAGAACTTTACAGGAGCTATTAAATAACTTAAGAGTGAAGACTATTTATATGCATGTATTGTCTATGAAAAAAGTAGCTTCTAAGTTAAAAGTCATAAGGATCACTTACAAATTTAAATTTCCACAAAGCTAAACTAGTTAATAAGGATGATAGTTGATATTTTTGACTTCAATTAGACCTGAAACAAAAACAAATATCAACCTTTCCAAGATGTCATTTTAACACTAATTTCATTAATTTACTTTTAATCATTAATGAATCTTGTTTTTGATATTATAATACATACATAGAGAAACAACTGTACTGATCTTGACCTTAACAAAATCTTAGCATAATCCAATATCATTAATGCTTTCCTTTCTTTGAAATAAAAAAAAATGCAGTATCCAAAAAAAAAGCATTTTAACATTATCATGCTTTTAGATAACAAACATTCCATGACAATTCCTACTAAATCCCAAAGGGGACCCATATGTAATCTCATCACATTGAAATGGCAATTTGAAGAAAAATATCACATAAATTTCTGACCAGATGATTATTATTTGAACTGACATTGAGTATTCTGTTTTCTGCTTTTTTAATTTTGAGATTGAACAAATACTTAAAAACAGAGAGCTCAATTGCAGAGGCCACAGTGAACCTCTAACCATATCATCTGCTTTCTACTCCACACACACAGTTATCCCACACTTAAGGATAAGGGTTGTGTTGTTCTGTTTCTGCCCTTGTACATGGATTTGGTTTACTGGTTGGTTGAACTTAAGCTCTATCTCAGTACTTGAGAGGAGATAACGTATCTTGAGTTTTCAAGAAAGATCATTACATGGTAACTTTCTCATTCTGGTTTCTAATCCTCATAAGATTTCCAAGTAGCAGGAGACTTTCTGATAACTTGATATAAATTCTTCCCAAGAGTCAAGTACACTTGAAAGTTACCTGGATGGGAAAACATGCTACAGAAAAGCTATAGGTTTCAGAGGCTTTTGAAGTCATATAAAACCAGATTAAAATGCAAACAAGTTGTAATAGTTGCTGTGAGAGAGCAAAGTCAAGCACCTTAAGGGAAAGAGGGAGATTTATTTAGTTTACAGTTCCAGAGAGTAGGAGAAACAATTTTTTTTAATTTATTCAATTGTGCGTGTGTGTGTGTGTGTGTGTGTGTGTGTGTGTGTGTGTGTGTGTAACCACGGGCGAATTGGGGAAACACCAAGGATTGCCTCCACCTCCTCCTTGTTTATTCTGCCCCGGGATTCACAGCTCTGCCCTACCAGGACCAGAGAAACAATTTTTCATGGAGGAGACACAGCTGGTAGCTGAAGCTGGAGGCAAGCTAAGTCACTGCAAAAATCCTGAGTTTCTCTTCCAAGTCCTCTGTACTATGGTTCCTTTTATTTGGCCCCCTACTGGGAGCTTCCAATCAGATCTAGTGCTGGTCTTTGTATTGTAAATGTATTGATATGGATAATCTCTTTAGATGATTTCAGAGCTGATTTTAGTTAATGCAGGTGTGGTCAAGTTGTACTGCATGAGTGCAATCATCTCCCTGCCTGGTGTCTAGTCTCAGCATTGTGAGTACTCAGTAATGTTCCCTTGGGTCACCCTCCCCTTGGAGAATGCCTGGAGGTACTTTGTAGCAATCTATGTTTGGACTTATCTTCTACAGTGTAATCCTGTGCTTCATCTAGATTTTTTTAATGATCAGCTGGTCAAAGCATACAAACAAGACTAGGTTGACATGCCAGAGACAAAATATGTGTCACCCTAGAAATGTTAAATATGCTTATGTTGCTTGATCTTTTCCACACCTGCCATTCATTATGAAAAAGTTTTTTTTTTTTTTTTTCTATTTACCTATTTCCCTGATGCTGCTTCATTGAATTGTAGGCACAGGGACCAGACTACTCCAAATCATTTTTTCATTTACGCCCATGAAGTTCATGAGAATCACAGAAAACTTAACTTGCAAATTCACAAAGGAGGAAGAAACCCCAAAGCACAGAAGTTGTACATAATAGATTACTCTGGCATGAGATGGTTGTAATTAAAGATAAACAATGTGATATTTGATAGCCCAGTGGATAAGTAGACAGTGTTATGGCAATTGATATAAACATAAAAGTAAGGGAGTATGAATATTAAAAACAAGATCTCTTTTAAGGATAATATTCATCTAATTGTAAAATATGATTGAAAAATAGCAAATCTTCATAAGAAGGATCACTTTAATAACTAGAAAAAAGTTTGTAAAAATTAAAAATTATATCTTTATTTAGAAACATGAAAATGAAGCAAGAAAGAAGATACATAGAATGTGAGCAAATCTAAATGAACCATATTATGTTTTAAGCTGTTACCCATTCATTCTTAGATTTATAATGATATCTAATTTAAAAATCTAATTTGAAATATTAAGTTGAAAAATGTTCTTTGTTGTGAAGAACAAGTTCAGGATTTCAACTAAAACTGTAAATGTTTTAAGAAATGTCTAGATAGAAGGTTTAATTTTAAAATTAAAATTAAATGGTCTTTTTATAATGAATTAATGTTTTTAATCCTCATTACAAAAATCCTGTGAAGTAGTACTATTAGTGTGAAAGTGGAGGTATATCTGTATTTTACTGGTAGGAACTGTTGCCTTTTTTAAAACCATAGGCAATAATTATAAGAAAAAAACAATCTGTCACACAGAGTCAGTGGTGATTGAATGTTTAACATTCAGAGTTTACAGATTTAAGTTTTAAGTTTGAATATTTATTTTAATTTCATAAAAACAAAACAACCCATGGACAAGAGGTAAGCAATGAAATACAAAAAGGAATCTCTTGGGTTATTAGTGAGTGGTGTTTGCTTATTTTCACCTTGCTTTCTACGAATAGGCTAACATGGAGGTGGGAATTGCACGTCAGTCTGACAGATTCTCATTATACTCAGACAAATGCTAGTTTTGTGCTTTGAAAGTTTAAAAGGTGTTTCAAAAACATTTTTAAAAAAACTAAAACTTTTGTTTTGAATATCCAAATCATATTATTTTTCTCAGAATCCAAAGGAAAAGGAAATGAAAGAATTTTGACAATAATTTTTAGTGAAATGAAGTCTAGTGAAATGAATCTAGTATAAAATTGAGTTAACTTTATGACAGGCTCAAACATTTTTAACAAAAAAAAACATTATTCAGTTAAACAGACAAAGGATGTACATGTTTTGATTTTACTTCATATTGCTAACAAATCCATAGCCAGACACCTTAAGGGAAGAAAAGATTTTGTTCTTACTTGTGAATCTGGATACAGTTCAAGATGCGGCTTGGTATGAGATTTGATAGCAATATAGGAAATGATAAACTCGTCACAACATTTTCCCACCCACAAACTCTGTCAGATAAGGTCAATCTCAAGAACTGCTTCCTCCAAAAATTGAGAGATATACACTTAAATTAGAAATTATCCCAGGTCAATAATAATTAATTCTTCTCTGTTACTTAAAGGACTTAAAGGAGAAAGGAGGATTTATTCAGCTTAGGGTTACAGAGGGTTACAGTTCAGTATGTTGGAAAGGACATGGCTGGCTGGCAGAAGTTGGAGGCGGTTTAGACCACTTTCCTCATGGATACTGAGAAATGCTGAAACTGCAGGAGCAGACTAAGCCAAAGCTGGGTGGGGCTAACCAGCCTCTAGGTCTACTCCTTGTGACTCGTTTTCCTCCAGCAAGGTTTCACTTCCCAAAGGTGCCCTGACCTTCCTAAACAACTAAAGACTCAACACATGAACCTGTGGGGGACAACACACATTTTAACCCATGACAGTCTTATGAACTAGTTTTAGGTGCAGGGATGACGGAGTCTATGGGGTAACATTTCACTCTAAGAAATGTCAAATGATTCATATTTTTTCTTAAATAAATGCATTGAAGATTGCACAAATGTCCAAAATTAAAAACTTCTCTTTCATATATGTTAATTTATGTGTTGTGGGGAGGACAGGCAGCTAGAAACTTGGCTGCTCTGTATGACACCTGAGACAAAAAGTCACAATGAACATAAAAGTAGTCAAAAGATAAAAGATTCATTGCACATAATTTTATAGCTTAGATCAAGAATATAATTTTCAATTTTAAATTTCATTAAGTCCAGAATAGTTCTAACACTATTACCTGTTATGCATGACTTGATATTTCTTTATAGGTTTATTGAGTGTTCTACACATTTCAGATAAAATTCCGTTATTTTATGCTAAATCTTATTCCACATTTTCACGGTGAAATAAAGCAAATTAATTTATTTCAATTGAATATATATCATTACTCCTAAAGAGCACATGATAATGAGTATTTCTATATCTTCAGTGTAATACAGTCACTTTAGACTTCTTCTATTCTATGTGAATCCATCACTCTGGTACCCAGCAACTTGACAAATTTGAGGATTTGGGGCTACTGGACACAAATCAAGACAGTTTACCAAGAGCTTGAGATCTGGCATTGCATTCACAATATCTGTTCTCATGCTTGAGCATAACTAGCACATTTCATGAAAAGTTATTTAATCACATTTTGTATTTGTATAACAAAAAACAAAATAAGTTTTTTCATTTATGCAATTATTTGCATTTGTTTCTTTAGAATTTCTGAGAGTTGGTGTTTGGGGGATTTAATTATTAATTTTCATTGATTCTATATAAGCATTGCCAATGTTGTATGATTCTCCAAAATTGCTCAGAGTAAAAGACAGTGGAATTCTTTCTTAAAGATAATATGCTTAGATATACATTCTGAACCTCTTTGGTGTGATGAAAAGAATTTTAACAGCCTTCTCTGGAGAATAAAAGAGCACATTTATGTAAAAAGTAGAGACCAAAGTAATAGTGATCTTCACATTATCTTAATTCTCACAAGTCCTTTGGTACCAAGTCTAGAAGTTATCATTCATGGCTCAGATTCAGATAAGACAGGTTCTCCCCTCAGAGAGCACATAGTCGAAGAATCCCAAGGTGAGCTCTATATCTGATAGCATATGGCAGGTGGTTTGTCTCCTGACCGGCTGTGATCTCTGCACACCAGGGGTTTTTTGAGAGAACTGGCAATAGATATTTTAAAAAGACCTGAATAGCTGACTTAAAAGTGCATTTCATTCATTCTTTCCTTCCTAGAGTACATCCTCGTTCCCATCCACTTGATTTCCTTCATGTTTGATAATTTTAGCTCTGTACTCTGTTTTGCTAGAGAAAGTCAATTTACATTGAAAAAATGCCTGCATAACAAAACATTGGAAAGATATGCTTTCTCCAAATTTTAAGAAAAATGCTGCCAGAGATGTTAATATTTTTATCCACTGATAATAATTTCTTATAGAACCCAGAGTTCACGCCAATAAATGTCCAAGTCATTAACATAGCATGCTTATATTCCCACAGTGTACTGTACATAACATAGTTAAAGGATCTTTCATTGTGTCTTGATATCTTTTTGAAATGGGATTTTTATCCCTCCATTAATTTTTAGACTTACCTTAAACATTTTGTATTTCTACATATTTACAACTTAACATAGTGACTGCTATTCTTAGAGACAGCATTTGTTTGATTTCTATTAATTTGGTGTTTTTTTTTTTTTCCCAAGTGAATTCTGAACCCCTTTATTGAAACTTTCCTGACAACTTTTATACAGAAAATTTTGGGGTAAAGAATGTTGCATATACAATAGGTAGTTTTCTTTTTTTTTTTTTTTTTATGAATAAACTTTTTTTTTTATTATTATTTATTCAACTGTATGTATGTGCGCGCGCGTGTCTGTGTGTGTGTGTATGTGTGTGTAGAACCACGAACGAATTCGCGAACCACCATGGATGCCTCCACCTCCTTCTGCCCTGGGATTCACAGGCTCCGCCCTACCAGAACCAGAAGCGCAGGCCGCCCCCGCTTCCGCCTGGCGTCTATACGTGGGATCTGGTATCCGAACTCAGGACCTTCCGCCTGCAAGGCAGAGGCTTAACCCCTGAGCCACCTCTCCAGCCCCACAATAGGTAGTTTTCTAATCAGCAAAATCACCTTCAGGGTGGACCCTTTTTTTCAAGAACCTAACCTTTTGCCTGAGGGTAAAGGCACTAAAAGGAATTATTCTCTTATCTAATCTATAATGCTTCACCAGATAGCTATGGGGCTGAGCCCACATTTTAACTGCCTTTTTTTTTTTAAAATACAGAGGCAGAATGATCTCTTTTTGATTTTAGCAAGGAACATATTTTACAATTAACTATAGAAGTCCCCAACACCCCATAAGTCCCAGCTTGAGCTTTTGCTGTTGTCCTCTCTAGATTGATCCTCTCCAGGTTGATCCTCTCAGTCAGGCAGGTCAACATGGGCACCAGGCATGGCAGCAGGTTCTAACTTGGGAAGATGTATGCAGCTCATGCAGTGTCTACTATCCAAGCTTGAACCACATCTCTAGGGGGATCTTGACTTGGATACTCAAGGCCCATAAGCTATAGCTGGTTCTGTCGATGGAACACTACTGAGATATGCACTGAAGAAAACACTTAAGCGATATAATTATTAAACAAATAACTTCTATAATAGCATCCTTCTATTCCTTTAATAGTAAGGTTGCTAATGTCTTCCTTTGAGGAATTCCAGAAGTGTATTGCCATCAGTTAGATGACCCATCTGTGAACCATGCATACTCCAAACTTGGGGTCCTCCATATGCGGAAGCGATCATTGGTGGGAGTGCACTCTAATGGTCCATTAATGATATGCCAATATGTATATGAAGTATAATAAACTAACTCAGCTTCTTGAGCACTTACAATACATCAGACACTTGAATGAGAAGATGGGTATTATCCCCCTAAAGACAGAAAGGTGAAACAGGAAAAGGTTAAATTAATTACCTAAGATAAACAAGACATAAATGGATTGGGACACAATGACTGGATTGCATACTTCTAACTGGGGTAGTAAACACTCAAAGGTGTAGTATACTATGTGCCTGGAATTTACATCATGCCAAATTGAAAATGCAATTGATTGTCCCAATGAATACCAAAAGGGAAGCTGATTCTAATGTTGTCTCAGTTGCATCAGAATTGCTTTGTCTTTTCTTGATCTTTATTCTGACAATGAAAGAGAATCATACAAAACAAGATAGAAAATAAGTATAGAATGCTATGCATTTGTACTTAATTTTATGGTATTATTTTGGACATGTGTGGAAGCCTATGCATATGTGCTTATGAGTTCAGATATGTGTGTGTACAAATATGTACATGTGCTTTGGAATATCTGAAATTGCCATTGCATGTCTTCCTGATACTTCTGCATTCCATTTACTGAAGTAAGATCTCTTGACTGAACCTGGAATAGGACACTGACTTGAAAGCTCATCTACACTGTTGGTTCTAGGAATGCTGCCTCTGCCCAAGAAGTATTCAGGTTATAGGTGGTGGACAGCCTGTGAAGCTTTTTCTGTGTTCTGCAGATGATCATTATATTCCACTAAGACTCCATGAGCATCCCAGTAGATAAGCCAGAAAGAATGTAAGAGCAGCAAGATGGGAAGCAGGGCTGTGAAAAGCACCTTGCTTATAAAAGAACTAATTGAGCGCTGGGCTTTCATGAGATTGGTGTGATGACAACCACACCAATCTGAGTGAGATTCTGAGTGAGAGGCTGTTCCTGTCTTCACCAATGTACCCACTGATGAGCCCACCTGGGTACAATACATACTTCCAAACTCATGATCATGCAGACTATCCTGGTTAAGCACAGATTATCTCAAACAAGAAGGCAAGAATATAATAAAGGGACTTGAGTGGGGTGAGTGGGCATAAGGTAGAATTAGTGTTACAGTAATAATAATGCATTATTTAGCATGCATTAGATTGCCAAAGAAAAAATTCAATTAAAGTTAAAGAAAAAGTAAGTATAAAATTAATATGAAAGAAAATTACACTATTAGTAGTGTCCAAACAATGTCATAATCTAAGAAACTGTATTTATTTTTACTTTTCAATTGCTACTTAAATCACTTCAGTGAGTCAGCTATAATAACAACTTTGAAAAACTGAATATAAGAAGATGCACAACGATGCCTGTTCCCTTGCATTATCTTGAGCTTCTGTTTCATTCTATAAATATAACTAACTAATATAAATAACTAATACCAGGATTAACTTCTGGTCACAAGCACTGTTCACAGAAGATCTCAAAATGTCATTTGGGGACTGTAAAATACATGGAATTATCTATAAGCCTTCAGATGTAGAATTTTTATACATTTACCATATCCAGCTTTCAATGTGTGCTGTGTTGTTCATTATTGAGAAAACAAATTATTGAGTAGTCACTGCCTTCATGATCTTGCTAGTGGAAGACAATGTAATTTGTATAATATGAAGAAAAAATTCCTCATTTAAAAATACATCTGTTGAGAAGGGATTATAATATGAATAGTTTGTAATTCAGTTTTCTGCTTCAACCACATGGGATTCTGGACATCAAACTCAGGTTTTCAAGTCTGAAAGGATGGAAAAGTAAAATTTAGCACTAAGAATGCAAACTTCAGACCTAAATAAACTTTCTATTTTACAAATCTATTAAACTTGTGGTTCTTAAAAAAATTACCAGATATAACATAAAAAGTTTAAAGGTTAGACACAAAAAGTCCCCTGATGGTGATAAAATATTTTAAAACATCAAATTTAAAGAATAATCCTATCTTGCAATTCAGTGATGTAAAAGGAAATGTCACTGTAAACAATCCATATTAACATTAGCATAATTTTTAATTTTAATATCATGTAAGGTTGATTTTTTCAGTGTACTTTCCCTGTTTCATATGTTTATGTGAATATGTATAAGCTATTATTATGTCTTGCTTTGAAATTTCAGAATGAAATTCAGGAATTTGGATTAGCAACAGTACTATGAGCTTAAATTTCACTTAATGGGTAAGAATTTGTTCTAGAAGACAATTTTTAATTTCAGTGCTAATATTTTAATCAAATTTAAGTGTATGTGATTACTAAATAATCATCAAATATCATAGCTTTTTAAATATTAGACCAGTAATAAATGTCTGGTAAAACAAAATAGTTTAAGATTAAACCTGTCAGGACTAACTTTGCACATCTAACTGCAATATATCAGTTCTTATTCAAATTTTTCTTCTACAGATGGGGTGCTAAGTTAACTCTCCCTTACCAAATTACACTTCACTAGTTTATTTCTTGAAATTTTCTGAGTCAATATTTTCTTGGAAACATTATGGAGAGTACTATCTCTTTTTCTATTATCTGACGGGAGGACTTGCCTCAGTTCATTTATGAAGATCAATATAGAAACATTCCAAAACCAGTCATCCCAGTATGTTCTACTTATGAAAATTGAGGAATATTATGATCCACATCAAGGCAATAATATTGTATCAACTGCTGATTGCTGCTGCCACTAAGTCCTGCATATTCAAAGGTATTTACTTTAACCCAAAAAAGAAACATTTTTGTTTTAATCCTCAAAAATAAAAAAGAAAAGGAGAGAAAAAGAAGCATTAATGTTGAGGAAAAGAAATGCAGTCAGATTTGATCAAATTCATCCATTAATATTTTCTTCTTAGAAAAATATTATTGTTTTTGGGGTTAAACAAATATTATAAAACAATGTTAGGTATGTATGGACAGTTCTGCGTAGAAAACTATATAGGTTTACAAGAATGACCAAGTTTATTAAAATTACAATTTTCCTACCAAATATTGTCTCAACAAAATCAAACTCTTTATTTCTCTCTTCATCTCTCTCTATCTCTGTATTTCTCCCCTACTTTAGCTCCCCCCTTTATGTGAACATAGTTAAAGGGCTACCTTAACATTCAAAGACAATTGGTAGAGCAATTAAGCAAAGTTATGAATTAAGGTGAAATTAGGAATAAGAGATATATACAATTTATCTATTTGTTAATAAGTAATTGCAAGTGCACTTGAGCACACAATATTTCTTTTTCCCTACTAACAACCGAAAAGTTGAAAGTCAGTCCATACTCTTCATTTCGACAAAAAAATCTCTATCAATGTGTGCGAGTGGCTATAGCTACTATATTTTAGAATATAAGTGGTCACTTTAACATTCATGTGAAAAGCCAGCAAGTTCATCTAGAAATAGAAGTGCCTGTTATATTTGAATGACATTAACACAATACAGAAAAAAATAAGCTAAGTGGTCATGTAACTGTAAATTCAAAGTTTTTAATACCTATATACTAGTACATCAGTGACTGTTTTGCTTGAGATGCTCTATAAATGAAGGTATCGTTCGGAATACAAAAACAGCCAAAAAAAAAGGTGATGAGCAAGTCATGACTCTGGAAAATGTTTTGTATGTTTAGAGATTGACAATGTGAAGTGAAGAAGCCATACATGATTAAGAAATGGAATACTTTTCAGCTATCAAGAAAAATGAAATGTGCTGGTAAATCAAATAGGAAAACATGACATTGAGGGAGGCATCTCAGACACAGAGAGGCAAATACTACGTGTTTTTCTTATATTGAACCTTCAGATCTGTGTACCTCATTCAGAATTCCTATAAATAATCACAAGAAATGTAACCACAATGAAACGTACCATTGGACAGGAATGGAGGAGGGATATGATGATGACATTAAAGAAAATATAAAAGACAAGACGTGGAAGGTGGGAAGGGGAATAATGGAGAGAAATTATTAAAGGGGGTGAGAGTAAGTGATAGACTAGGAAGGGGTTTAGGTAATAAATAGTCCTAATATTATAAAATATAACCAGACAGAAACCTTCTACATTATATAAATATTTATTTTTTTAAAAAAACTTTGAACATATATGTTCTAAAAAATGCCATAAAATGCTCCTATCAGAGCCATGGAAAATTAAAATGTCTCCTCCCGGGTACCAGTTACATGATGATACTTGGTAAGGTGTTGGTCAGAAAGGCATCCAAAGCCTCTGAATTAGTACAGATTTTTTGTTAGAGTCTTTGGTTACTCACCAGAAATTGTCAGTAAGAGCCTTTTTCTGAAGGAAGCACTATACAGGTTGAACACAGGACACAGCATAAGAACAAGAGCAAAACCAAAAACAGTTTAATTGTTCTAGAAGATCCCTCCTGAATGGTCAGCCTTCATAGTACCAGAAAGTACTATGCAAGCTGCCAGAGGAGAAAAGCAATCGTCTCTATCTATGAAAACTGAAACCTGCAACAAAAACTACTTTGGCAAGGGGTGACCATCAGTTTAAGTAGCATGAATGTCAAGTGGGTAGCAAACTTCTTTCTGATTGAACTTAAGGCTTGTAATACAACCAGATCACATTCCTGTTTCTCTAAACCATGCCAAGAATCTGTGAAAGGTGATGAAATATACCCTAGGGGGATAAACTATTAAATTTTAGCTATAAACACTTGATATCAAATTGTCTTTAATATTTTACTAAGAATTTTTAATAAACAAAATGACTTTATGTCCTTGACTCCTCCTGTCTAGCCTTCTACCACTCTTCTTTCCCATCCTCCCCTCCCTTCACCAATCCAGCCCTGTCCCTCCTGTCCTCAAGTCCCTTTGCTCACCCAGGTCCCTGCCCAGAACCTGTATTACGAAGGACCAAGCCTTTGTGGTAGTATAAGTAGCCCTTCAGTGTGTGAACTCACAGATGGGGAAGCTTCCCTTATTTTATCAAGCATGGGACCCAGAGATTTTCTCTGAGTTTAGATTTTACCCCTGAGATCCTCACTGGTCTATGGGGGAATGTTGATATGTCAGCTATTGAGTAGATCTGGTACTAGTAGTTCTCCTCATAGTGTGCAAGCTGACTTTTAAACATATGCTTATCCATACATTGGAGGAGCACTCAGTACCTTATCTAGAAGCTAAAGGAGCATCATATAAATTGAGGACAATAAGAACATAAGAGCTTTAACCAGAGCAGAGGTGTAGCCAGGCAGTATTGTCTGGACATGGCAGGGATGTAACACTCATAAACTCAAAATAGTTGCGTGCCCATTCACAAGACCTTCAGAAGATGTGGCCTACCACCACTTCACGATGAAAGAAGAAAGATCTCAAAATTCCTTATGCCTTCCTGAGAGACTGTTTAGAGTTAATCCTGATGGGAGAAAGGGAGGAAGTTCCTCCATGATAAACACATTGATACATGATTCACTCTGCAGCTAGTGCTCAGGCATATGCCATCAGCGGCAACCCAGATGAAAGTCAGTTGCCACACAAGCAAAAAGACATGGCTTAGGAGGGAGACTGGCAGTGAAGAAGAGGAGTTACAATGGCAAAACGACGGGTATGCAACTAGGAAAATAGAAATTCATTGCATTCGTTTCTAAACCTCAAAGAAATTAATAAAAATAGTAAATTATTTTAAACTGCAAGGTAACTATGGGCAAAAAATTATCCTTAATTCTTCCGTATAGCTTTGTTTATATTGTAAAATAACTTGGCCTATTTAAGAATTAAGTCCTCACTGCTGAACTCCTTATATTTTCAGTAGTCCCTATATCTGCCAGGATTCATCTTTGCCTGAATTTGACTTTTCATGTACTTTCGATGTGCTTTTAGTAGTCAATCAATATAACAGTCATGTAATAAGAAATTTTATATATATTCCTACATTACGTTAATAGCAATTTTATTAATTCTAAGAAAAAAATAAATTTAGTGAACTTATTAATTATTTTTGTACCTAGGTAATTCTTAAAATTTCAGTTTCAGAAACAGAAACAGTGAGTGAATTTTTGACTTTGTTAGATTTCACAGTTAAAATTATTGAAATTTCTGAGGCCATCCCATTGTGAACTCATCTGATCTTGTCTGAACCTCCTGAATAATTTTATTCTTAACTCAAAGTTACTATGGTATCAATTAAACAAGATGTTACTATGAAAAGTCATTACAATGTTGCCAATTTCTTCTCATACTCCCCAACAATTTAATGGCTATCAATTTTGTTAATAATTTAAAAGATTCTCAAAATAGTATAAATTCTTAAAATATATTAAATATAACTATCACTCTGAAACAATGTGAAACAATCAAAATTTTGTCTCCTAAACAATGGTATTTCATCATAGAACCAACTATTCTTAACAAGCACCAAAAGATTTCTCTTTAATGTTAGTGTACCTAGTGTAAGAATTCTGCCCTGTATGGAAAGACAGGGTAATTCATTTACAATATGTTGTATCTCATAATCAGTTGCTCTCTTGTAGATTAAAAGTCAATCAGTGTTGGTAGAAAACATCAATATATATATATTCAACATCAACATCCATGTGTGTATGTGTTGCATATATGTGTTGGTAGAAAACATATATTCAACATCAACATCCATGGGTGTATGTTGCATATATGTGTGCATGTGGGGGGTATAGATTGAGTGTGGGTATGTATTTCTATACAAATTATAGATAGGTGTGTATCTATACAAATATGTGAGATGCTTAATATATGATATATGTCAGTTCTATTCTTATTCAACTTATTTCATCACTACACATATTGGCTTTTATTTGCAAGATATTATGTTGAAAATTTTAAACATTGAATCTTATACATTCACAATGTGCATGCATTTAGGATTGATTAATTTTATTTTTTTAATATTTTATATATGTGCGTGTGTGTGTGTGTGTGTGTGTGTGTGTGTGTGTGTGTGTGTGTATGTTGGAGGGTGCTATGTGTCTCTGTGGAGAACTAAAAATGACTCTGGGAACCATCCTGGATTGTTGGCCAGAAATGCAGGCCATCGCTTTTGCTGCCTGATGTTTTTACATGGGACCTGGGATCTGAATTCAGGATCTTCTACCTATGAGACAGAGTCTTAATCCCTGACTCATCTCTCCAGCCCAGACTGAGTAATTTTATGGGAAAAGTTTTTAAAAGTGCAAGAGATAATGTATCATTGACATTCTCCCTACTTAATATTCCCTTTGAATTCTCACCTTCGATTTATCAATGCTTCTGTATGCATTAGAAAAGAACTTCTCGCATCATGAATCCATGTAACTATCTTATTCCTGTGTGTGTTTATATCCTTTTTCTATTCACACTGTGAAATCTATCATTAAGCCACAACCAACCTGTGAAATCTATCATTCCCTCTCTATAATTTATACCAAAAGTCTCTGTGATCAATTGTGACTTCACTTAAACATATAATCAGCAGGTTGACTGGTCATAGTACAAATTAAGAACCTTAAATAAGGCAATCATTTTATGGTAAGCACACATCAATATGTTTTTAACACTTTGACTATTATATAGAAATCAAGTTAGTAATAAGAATATGTGGCTAAAATTACTTTTAATTCTAAAATATTTTGTAGCTTTTATATTCTGCAAGTTTCCCTGATGCTAAAGTTACCATGCTACAAGTTTAAAACACAGAATTTGATTGTTTTTAGTGTAGGTAATGATTTGATTACTTTCAAAATTATTAAAATTTTGTGATAGTATTTAAATATTAAATTTGTCAATTACTTATTTTTAATAGTAACATTCTCAACTTGTTCAGTTTACAGTCTGAAGTTGGATACTTTCTAAGGTTTGCAATTTCTTAAACTGCAGACATTATGATATTGAGGTATCACCATAAATTTATATTATAAATATCACTAGTAGCAAAAATCAATTTTGAAATGAAATGTGAATTCAACTTTTAGGTGCAAATTTTCATCTTACAAGGAAGCAGACTTAGTAATGCAGGCTCTGTGGATAATTATTTATGGCAACTTTTGCCATAGAATTCCATCCCAAGGACATACTAAGATGGTGAATGTTCCTCCAAGTTTAGTTAGAAGTCACTGAATAACAACAGTGTATAATTTCTTACAACAAACAAGAAATCTTTATCTAATTTAGTTATAACCATAAGAAATATTTTTCAATTTATCTTTTACTTTGATGGTAATATGAAACTTCCTTAGTTCCTGAATTACTAAATGCCTATAACTTTAACTCTTTATTAAGGTTGCTGTCTTCTAGTAGATAACCAATTCCTTAATCACCATTAAGTCATTGGTTTTATTTCCCATTTCATCGTGATTGTTCTTGAATTTCTGAAGAAGTTAGTTTTAGCCCAAGTAATTTTATTCTTAGACCTTTTCTGATCTTTTATTTCTTGTACATACTTATTATTTTATACGAAATGGCACTTAGTACAAATTTTAAAACATATAATAAAACTGTTGTTCTTTCCTTTCCTGAATGTTTCTTTACCAACTGTGTGCATTAGTTTCTGGTTTCATGGCACAGTTGATGTGGGCAATATCAAGCAAAGCAGAATCGCTCTGTTCTTTCAGGAAGTTGGCCATACATACTTTTTATCAAATATGTTTTGATTTTATTTTCTGAATATCATTTTCCTTTTCAAAATAAACTTTTGGTAAACCTATTTTAATTTCATTTTTTAAATATGTGTTTGTGTGTGTGTGTGTGTGTGTGTGTGTGTGTGTGTGTGTGTGTGCAGACGTGCGCATGCATGTATGAGGGGGTGTTTCTTGTGACCATGTGTACTGGTGGGCACTGTGTCTGCCTGTGATGTGGGAGATAACCAGAATTGTTCTACTTCTTATTGCTTTGCTCTGGAGTTTCCCAAGCTCTGCCTCCCAGAACTGGAGTTACAGGCAACAGGCATTTCTGCCCAGCATAATTAAGCAGAATCTGGGATCTGAATTCTGCTTCTTTTTCTTCCAAAACAAAGGCTTTAACCATTGACTCATCTCTCCAATCCCTTATTCTAATTTTTCCAAATGTACTGCATTTTTATATACCCTTCACGGGCCATTTAAAGGTAAACATTCAAAGAATCCTTGAAAAATTAAGGTATTTTTGTGATATTCTAAACCTTGTTGTTCATAAATTAATGTAATATTGTTAATATGAAGATTTTTAGGGCAAATACAGATATGATAACATCATGAACAACTGCATCACTGAAAAAATATTCATTCCATAGGACAATGCATGATCAGTAAAACTGTTTGGTGTTTGTAAAATCATGAAACATATGTTTGAAATCACTCGGTATTTTCCTTAAACATCTGATATCTTTTCTTAGGATTCTTTTTTTTTAATTTTTTAAAATGTATTTATTTATTCAATTGTGCGTGTGTCTGTGTGTGTGTGTGTGTGTAGAACCACGGTCGAATTCGGGAACCACCATGGACGCCTCCACCTCCTTGTTTACTCTGCCCGGGATTCACAGGCTCCTCCCTACCAGGACCAAAAAGCAGGCCGCCACTGCTTCTGCCCGGTGTCTATACGTGGGGTCTAGGATCCGAACTCAAGACCTTATGCCTACAAGGCATAGGCTTAACCCTTGAGCCACCCCTGAGCCACCTCTCCTGCCCCCCATTTCTTAGGATTCTTAAATATCTTTCTTTATATTCTTACAGTCTCACACTCTAGCAAAAAAAATCTTCAGATCTACATGGTCAGTATTAACTAACCACTTCAAAAATATATAATAAATACTTGCTTTTTCATGTAACATTTATGTAATATTCTGACATGCACAGTGTAAAATACATAGTATTTTCTCAAATTTCAAAAACAATGAGAATATGATATAGGAGGAAATTTGTATAAGTTAAATTTAATGACTCTGATTTCACTCATTTCCTGATTCACAGTATATTAACACATTCATTTATTGACACTTGTCTTTTTTATCAATTTTTTATCACAAAATATTATTTTTAAAAAGTAATTTAAAGTTAGATGCAGTGTACTTATCACTGATTCTCTTGAAAGTGTTTAGCAACATAAACAGAAAGGCAAGATTATTTGAATTGAATCTCAAATCTGAATATTTAGTTTTTACTTCTGTTGATGTTCTCTCATAGGCGTACATATGACTGTCCATCTAACTCGAACATTTCTAAACACTTATGCTTGTGCTTGCCACATTGTAAGCTCTAACAATAGCTGTGCCACTCTACAGTAAAATGAAATCACAGATTGAGCTGGCATGCTTTGAAATGAACAACGCTTTGGGTATTTTTTTCAGGGAAATTCTCAGAACAGAAAGACAGTTCTGGTTCAATAATTATGATTTAAAATCCATAGCAATAGTTATTTTTGCAGTTCATCTGCATAGTTGCTGATAAATGACATCAAACAGCATAAGGGAACAAGGGGTTTATTTTCTCTTATGATTACTGGTTACCATTCTTAGTCTAGCTTGATGGGAGAGCACACACCAATACCAGGGCCAAGGGAATTGGCCACACCATCACCACATAATGGCTGAGAGATAGATGATCCTTACTTGCCAGACCACCATATCTGGCCAAGTGTATAGAAGGATGCTGACTTTCTCAACCAGCTCTCTGAGATTTATTCCAGGGTCTAATCCCACCCACTATAGGCTGGCCCTTCCCCATCAGCTAGACAATCTCCTTCAGGTTCATTCTGGGCTTAACTCAACTACTAATTCTCCATAAATTTGCCAAGAGCTCAAACCCTCCAATGTCAAGTTGACACCTGTGCCTAACTATGACAGTTTTAAACACTGAATATTTCAGCTTTAGATCCATATTTTGGAAGGCTGCATCCATTCTGACACTAACTGAATTTAATATTTCTTTCATGTTTAATTCCTCATGATAGTCTTGAAAAACTATTTAATTTTCAAGTAAAGTCATAAACCAAGAACTTTTATGTTTTATAAATGAGATAATACATAGTATATAAGTATAATGATTATGATATAACTATTTAGTTTTTGTATAATTCTATGACAGCAACACATTTTTCTAGGACTACCTATTTTTATTTCCATATCGGAGAGTGTTGTGCTCATTTTCCAATTATATCAAATATCAATTTAATAGGTAATAGATCCAAGTATTTTGGGCACCATTTAAAAATATTTTTTCTCATTTTGCAATGAAGTACCAGGAATATAATTTTAACACAAATAACAAGATATTGCCTCAATCTACCATGAATTGTGTTTGTAGATCATAGATTAAATCAGTGTGAGGTTTCAGTTGAATGTAGCATATTTTAATCCCCTACCTGTTCCAAAATAATAATTTGGTATGTATAAGGTCTACTCTTACAAATTTCTTATCTTTAAAATATATTTTCATTTATGTTATGAGAGATAGATGATAGATAGATAGATAGATAGATAGATAGATAGATAGATAGATAGAGATAGAAAGATAGAGAGAGAGAGAGACAAAACACATGCATGCAATGACACAGGGGTGGAGGGCAGAGGGTTACTTTTATAAAACAATCTCTTCTTCCACCATGTGTGTTTCTGGGGATTGAATTCAGGTCTCCAGGTCTATGAGCAGGAATTTATTCCCTGAGCTATGCTTCCAAAATACAGATACTCAAACATGGTAGTAATTTATATAAACAAGTACACAAAATATTTGTTCACAGTGGTGAAAACTTGTAGTAATTCTTTTATTGCTGAAATATTAGGTCTTTTGACGCATGTTGGCAAAGAATTCAGAATTTCATTAGAGGAGAGATAGAAGTTGGTAGTGTAGACAGAGATATTTATTTAGGCATGGAGGATAATGGGCAAACATGGGGTTAGTAAACCAAATCAGTTGGAACAATATGATTTATATATGTTAATATATGTTAAATTGTAATTCAGTTGGCTATTCAACACATATGAATGTGATACAACTTGATTCAGCTTTGCCACAATGTAAAAAGAAAAAATTCCATTCATTCTTCTACTTATTCCTTTTATTTCCTCTTGCTTGAAGCTATTTTGTTTATTAGATTTTATAAATCCTAACACTACATCAAATTATATTTAACTATTAAGAAAAGTGCTGGACAAGAGAAAGTGGAAGGATACAGCTTCAATTATCCTTGAGAGCATTCTAAAGTATATAATTAGTGTGATCAGCATATAATGAGTCTTAAACTCTCTAAAGTAATAGCCTACAACTTATTCCTCCTTATTCCTCCTTAAACTGGGGATAGCCTGAGTATTTGAGTCTTTTGTCCAAGTATTTTTAAACCTATTCATTTGTGTTTTTTTCTGAATTGACAAAATCCTGAAATTCTCCTTGTCACACTAAAGCTTTAAGAAGTGGGAACTATTTTTTTAGTAGTTTGGACAAATTAAATATATATGACATGCAAGCAAGGTCAAGTGGTTGAATACTTTTTTTCTTAATATCATTTTGGTCATTAATTCTGAGTTGATATGATGATGATAATTTTCAATTCAGGGAACAGGGACATAATGATGGTTGTTATGCAATGTAACATTGCTTCCGGCCTAAGATATTAGTTGAAAATATATTTTTGGCAAACATGAATATACTTATTAAACATTAACCCTTAAAATTTTAACTACATTTTAAGATATATTATATCAGCTATAACTTATGAAAATATCCATCGGCTATGCCCACTCACTTTAAATTGAACAAAACTTGGTAAAATGCAGTTCAACTCAGTTTTATACAGTCATTAAAAAGTGATTCTATTAAATGCCAAATTAAATTGCTCATTGTTATTTTAGTAACAGAAAAAGATTAAGTTAGTCACTAGAGATAGATTGCTAGAAGTCTCCTAAAATGTGCAAGGATGTTTGAATTATCTTCCTTTTGGACTTTCTGAATTTTGTTTGTTTCTCTCTTCTGCACTTCCCCAAAATACCTCTTTTATCAATTCCTATAGTGCTTTTATGAACGTACAACAGTTCTTGAGCTTTTAACTTTGTTTTGATATCAATTACATTATTCAATTATTTTCTTTTGTGTGTAGAATCACATTTTTGCATTCTTTGCTGGATGTCTTTGTTAGAAAACTTGGGAAATTGGGATCCACACATTATGACCTGTTGTTCTTTGAGGATATAGTGAGATTCAAGACATGTTCGTGAAATTTGCTTAATTCTCAGCTTTGCACCTAATTGCTAGGGTTGGTACAAAGAGACTAGATCTGGAATCTGGGTCCAGTGGCATATGCACAACCAGAGGCTTTCTTTTGGGACTTATTTTCAGAGGTATCACAGGGGCAAAGAAACACCAAGCAAACGAACAATGGATTCTAACCTTTATCCATATATTACTAGCTGTACAATTTAAGTTTACTTATTGTGGTTATGTACCAAATGGTATAATTACACAATGAGTGCTCTGAAATCCTTTACAAAATTAAAGTTTGCTCGTTTTCTGATTATACTTTTTCAGAAATGACAGAAGTTCTTAGTGGCACTTATACCCCATTTCTAAAATCCATCTCCTTTAATCCTGTGAATATTTGTTCCATGGATTAATAGTTGAGAATATAAATATGAATATGTGTTGCTGGCAAAACCAAAGGGATTTGTCTCCTTGAGTTTTTATGAAGTCCTTCACTTGTACTTTTGTCCTGTTCTTCAGAGTTTGTTCTTCTTCTTAAGTATGCTGGGGGCTCTTTAATTTCATCCCTGGTTGTATACACACATTACTGGTATTTTTAGAAGCACTTTATGAGTACAAAATCTATTCCCTGTGCCCTCATCAATTTGAAATTACCATTTTAAGGCTGATTAAATAAGGATTAGTGCCAATGTTCTACTTATTAGGCTGTGTCTTCAACTGGAACTGATGATGTAGTATTTGTCAATAACTAGTTCACAGCCTTAAATTCCACAAAATGAAACCTTTGCATCAGAGTCCATCTGTCTGAAAAATTTGAGGCAAGCTTCCATGAAGAGGAAAGCCATCTATTATATGAAGATATAGGCGTAAAGTGGCATGTACCACAGCTGTGTGATTACTTCTGGGAGGATGACTTGTGTTCCCCTTAAGCCCTTTATCAGAATCCAGAAATGATGGATTGAATTCCCCTGCTTTAGCATGATGATGGATTACTTGAGGAGGAGATATAAGAATTGTAGCATCTCTGCAGAAATTAATTAACATCACAACAAAATGGTTCTAGCATTGATCTTTGCCATGATACAAGATTGATCTGAGAAGATGAGAAAATGTTCGCCAAGCTTCGTATAGGTATAAATGATCAGACATTCATCTGAGTATTTTGTTCAGTAACATCTAATCGTGTGTGTAACAATTATAATATTCTAATGTATACTACTGCTAGGTATTAGAAACTTAAATACCCATAAAATTAAAAAGAATAAGCAAAGCAGGTCTTCATCTTTTGTTCAAACACACAAATGTTATTCAAAAACAAGCTACATAAACTCAGGGGTGAAAAGATTGCATGCAGATGCATTTTGACACAGTAGAAAAGATGGTTGCATGTCAGATGTGGTGAGACCAGGCCTCATTACCATATGGTAGACGTATGACTTTTCTGAGTCCTTTTCCCTCCAGTACTGTCTTTTAATCTGCTCAGTCTATTTGCTGAGGTGTCATGAATCTTACATAGAATAATGTAGTTAAACCTTATAAAATGTATATCTTACGTTAGATAAAATATGCATACAATACGCATTCATCATTTTTCATGCATGTGATATGTAGTAGCCCTGAGTATCAGAATTAAAAAAAAAATCTAAGTTTATACAATCAGCTTTAATTTTTTCTAAATGTACATAAGAATGTTTGTTCAGGAAAATGTTTTCTGAATTTCCTAAGATTGAAAATCAATTACAGGAAAAAAATGAGAACTTTAAATTAATTTCAGTGCCGTATTTGCTTCTAAGGATAAGAATTAATAAGTTATCAATGTTTAAAGTTGTCTAAATTATTTTGTAGATAAGTAGAAAATCCTTATTCAGTCTAATCTGTCCTTAATTATATTTCTTAGTATGAAATTTCCCATTTGAACATATGTAGGGATCTTTCTAAGCATGTACTTTAGATATACTATCTGAAATCAGTTTCTCAAGTTAAAAGACAAAATAAAAGAAAGAAAGAAACAATCAATCAGGAAACCCTGGCACAAAAAAGCATACAGAATTCACTGAAATAATTATAAAATTACAAATGATCTTCCCAAAGTCAAGTACTGAGCCAATGAAAAAAGTTTACTAACAATGCACAATTCCTTTCCCTCTTTAAACCAAAATGTTTCAAGGAGTAACAGGGAATGAGTTCACACAGGAATTATCCAAAAAAGCTGAAGAATCCTGAGGTGACAGGTGACTTTTTTCTTAGAACAGATAAAAAACAAAGGTTATAGCTAGAGAATTGGAGAGCAAAATAATATAAAAAAAGCCATTTATTTTAAAATGTTTTATTTGCCAAGCTAAACACTTACTGAGAAGTGCTACTGTTTAGGATCAAAACTTGGGCCAGAGAATTACTACCCTGATGATGTAAGAATGAGAGACTTTTCTATTCCCACAAGTATTTAGAGTTTCAACACACATTTGGAATCTCTAAAGTAGCAGACATCATGTCAGAAGCTAAGGATGCACACATAAATAAAATCTTGTGTTTCAGTGTAAGAAATTTGTCATCTAGTCAGGAAAAGAGCAAAATACAGAAGGCAACATGACAGAATCTATAACCTGGAGCAGGGAAAGAACTAAGAAAAGACCATAAATGAGCAAAGAGAAGAACAGACCAGTAATCTCCGAAGTTCTGAAGAAGCTGGTTTCTGGGTAACATTAGATTCTAAATGTAAGGGAAAGAATGCTGTCGAAGGTCAAATGCAAATTGCACAGAAGAGATAATGCTAAAAAAGCACCTTCACCAGAATTAATTGCAAAATGTCACACATAAAAGCACCTTTGCTCCTTTTGCTGTTAGTGCTACTGACACTTATGCCAGGATATTTTTCAAAGTTCTCCTATTAAAACCCAATTAATTTGGTTTGTGAGTGTCAAACATGAGCATTTGATTCCATAATCGTACTTTGAATTATATGTGATCAAGCCCCATAGTGAAAGATATAAGTTGTTATTGGGCCCCAAAAATTAGACAATGTGAAAATCTAGAAAAATTAGTAATTCTGAAAAAAGGCCATATATTTTCATTAAATTTTGAATGTGGATATTATAGTTTATTTTTAATAAAAACTGATAAATTCTGTAATCTTTTCTATTTCTCTCAATCAAAATTTTTTTTAAAAAAATACAGGTTGCTACATATTAACTCCATTGAACAAAAGCCAGTTAATTTAAAATCTTTTTGTCCTAAATTATGCTCTTGAATTTCCTGTGGCAATTTGTCACAGAATTTTATAGTAGTCCTGCAGATAATTAAGTCTGAATCAGATTTTAACAGCAGGGAGTGTCAGAACACAATTTAAAGGGTTTTTAAATAACTACGTTTTTTGAGTCCCTACTGTACACATTTAAACAAATTTACCTTTGTAGCATTAACAGATTTATACTGCTACATTAAAAAAAAGAAAATCAAAATGAAAAGCCTTTAATCTCAACTGTTATTAATTCCAAATGAAAGTTTGACTTACAATAGTAGTCTCCGAACAGAACATTTTTGACATTGGTTCCTGCTGATGGTTTTAATTTGACTAGCCTTAGATTGCTCTTGGACATTGTAAAATTTCAGCTGACATTGCATCAATTTTAATTCACACTTTGGATCAAACAAATTTAAACACATAAGTGGAAGATGTGAGAATAACAACAAAAGAAAATGTAAATGGAAAACAACATAAATAATGATAGATTTTGATATAACATAAATAGACTCACAGAATTATAGAATCAAGTGCATAGAATATAAATATAAATAAAGAATCCTGAAAAGGAAATTATAAAAAGGCAACAGAGAAGTAAGCTCGCAAGAACAAATTATTTAAAGTGAAAAAAAACTCTATGGTCTTATATTGCCTAAAAACATATTATTTGGTATTTTAAATGGTATCTGTGAGAAAATATGTGAATGTAATTGTGTCATTGTTTGAAATGTATCCCCCATGGACTCATGTATTTGGCAAAACCATGGCACTTTGAGAAGCAGAGCCTTGCTGGAGTAAGGAGTCACAAGGGGTAGGTCTTGAGGTAGATTAGTCCCACTCTACCTCCAGAAGTCCCACTCTACCTCCAGAAGTCTTGCAGCCTCCAAGATGTCTGCAGTTACATATCCTTCTCCAGCTTCAGCCAGTCATGCTGCCTCCACCATGAGAGACTGGATCTCCCCTCTGGAACCGTAAGCTAAATAAATCTCTTTTGCCCTTGAGTTGCTTGACTTTGAATGCTCTCTCACAGCAATAGTTAAGAATAACAGTTACAAATTATCATTATTTTTTAGTCAGGACCCTAAACTTATTATGTAACTAGAATCACCTTCAAATTCTGAGCACTTTCCTCTTCCCAGACCTAATTTCCATACTAAGTGGAATTATTTGTACAATGAAAACAAAAAGCAATTTATGAATAAATAAAGAAGGCAAAATTTATGTGTTGTTATATTATTGTAATTACTGGACAAGGGAAATTTATGCTAAATATATCAGGATTGTAGTAGAATAAGTCATCTTTAATGAACAATAGCTGTCCATTGATGAAGAGTACCAAGCAGTGAAGGAGAAGAAAATTTCATGTAATTTAAACACTTATATAGTCTTATTAAAACTGCTCTAATATTTGTATGGAAAGTAATCAACTATTAAACCGTATATTTTGTTTCCCACTTCAGAGAAAATGGTATATGTCATGTATATTGTATAACACATAAACACACACAAACACGCACACACACACACACATATGAATATATATATTCAGGCAGAGCACATTGATTTTTTTAGCCCATCATGAAAAATAGGAATATAAGTGAATGACCAGTAGTACTATATTTAATCTTTGTTGCCAACTTGACTTGATTTGTAATCATCTAGGAGACATACCGCCATCGTTTTTCTGTGAGAGAGTTTCAAGAGAGATGTTTAAATGAAGAAAGTATAATCTCCCTGATTTTGGGTGGAACCATTACAATAAATTAAAAAAGGCAAAACCGTGCTGATTATCCTCTTTCTCTAATTCCTTGTTGGCTACAAAGATCAAGCTATTTCTGTCACCATGCTTTCCCCTAGCATGAACTGTTTCTTTGAACTGTGAGTCCTGGTAGGGCGGAGTCTGTGAATCCCGGGGCAGAAGGAGGTGGAGGCGCCCATGGTGGTTCGCGAGTTCGTCCGTGGTTCTACACATACGCAGACACACGCACACACAGACACACACATACGCGCGCGCACATACACATGCACATGCGCACAGTTGAATAAATAATAATAAATGATATAACTTAAAAAAAAAGAAAATAAGGACTTTTCCATTAAGTGGATTTTTGTCTGTTTTTGGATCAGAATGATAATATACACACGTACATACAAACACACGCACATACACAACACACACACACACGCACATATATATGACAAAATGTTACATATGGAGGCAAAAATTCTAATCCACTCACTTTTACCTTTATTTATAAGTCTTTACCTGAAGATATTAATAGTCAAATATGTGGAATGAAATTTAAAGTAAAAAATATTATCATTAGTATTTTCTATTCTTTCCCAACTATCCTTCTGTTTCCTTTTAGGTGGAAAATAAATTTATTTAAGTTTATTTTTTTAATTTCTGAATAGTCAATACCTGCCAGTGTCTGTTAATTATAAAATACAGCAATCGGCACAAATACAGGGACATTTTCAAAGTAATTTATAGCTGACAAGAAGCATAAATATGCTTGCCATTCTGTCTTCCGGCCTCAGGTGATGCTTTGCCTTTCATTATTTTTAGATATTTAAATTTTAGGTATCATTTATTCACTAATTCATTATATTATACCACAGTATTTAAATAAACTCTATTTCATGCACTCAAGAGATTGTGGAAGAAGACAGATAGAACCCACTGAGCCATATACTTCCCTGACTCTCTGAGGACTCAGCTAGCTCAAAAGTAGATACTTAATTTATTCTATGATTCCCTATTTTCATGTCTGGAATTCTATGTCTATGATCTGCAAGTATACATATATGCTTAAGAGAAAGAATTGTATTGCATATCAACATCATAACAAGGGATAATTTACATTTGAAAAATGAAATCTGCTATCAACTAAGCTTTACTTTCCTGTAGAGTTTCATCAACATAAATAATTCTAATGCCAATAGAATTTTCAACTATTATACTTTTGAATAAATTGTTTCAAGGTTTTACTATACAAGGAAGTAAACTTATTTGTTATTCAAATTACAGTTATATTGAAATATTATGTCTTAAATTAAATGAAAAATACATGCAAATGCTAGACACTTTATTTTTTATTTTAGTAGTCCTTGGGTAGAATCCTCATACATCTACACAAGACACCACCAGTGTGAAGCATTCTTGCACCTTTAGGCATTTTTATAAATAAGTTTTTTATTATTGTATATTAAGTTTGTTTAATTTGGGTACATACTAAATTCAAACAGTGATACATGAAAGTATCAAACACGAAAATTTATAATTTAACTATTTAACTATAAGTTAATGATTGTTTTAACTTTTGCTGTTCTTAAAAGTTTTATGTTTTACTATGTTTTTGATTATTTGAAGATTGAGATTTTTATATTAAATCTAAGTAACCCTCATCATTATATTGATTTTCTAAAACTTCTGTTTATTTTTAAGTAATGCTCTTTTGACTGAGAGGAATTGTGTGTAGACAATCATTGCAAGTTATGCCATTTCATTTTTAATACTAAGATCAGAAAGAAGCAATATGGAGTAATGTGCTTATAAACTGATTCAAATGGTTGAAAATAATTCAGATAAAGTACTGTACTTTTTACCATACTCCAAATGCATTACCTTCTCTCTGAAACTTTGCGTTACGTGGCGGAACACTCTGTGAAATGATAGGCTAGTACTCAATAATCCTTAAGATCCGTTGCAGGGTTAAAAACTGTAATTCCAACTATGACAAAATGTTGTAATTCTTCCTTTTACAAGACGGCCAAGTCCTAATAGTGGCCTCTATTCTTAGTAATTGCTAACCTTTGCACTGAAACAACTCTAACTTTTATATCAAGTAAAATAAGAGGTAAAGACATAAGAGAGAGAAGTAAAGCAATAGGTCACTTTTCCAAAACAAACCCTAAGGTGGATTAAAAATCAGGTGTTTGCCTCAAGTGCAATATGACAGTCTGAAAAGGACAGTGCTATCATGGGATATACAACAGCAAATCTGGGGATAATAATTCTCCTTTGTGCAATTCACCCTTTGAAATAGGAATTCAATGCCACTATTAAGGGTTAGACATGATTGGATAAGTCAAATTTAGAGACACGCTAGATATTTCTTTTGAAATTATAAAGCCCTTCAACCTAAATATATAAATGCAATACTTTTAGACATTACATAGAATGTCTGCCTATGTGTTGATATACAGGTACTATTAAATGGATAGATATTGAAACGAAGTAATTTCCTTATGTGGACCCTTGTGTATAAACTCAAGAAAAACAGGCACTTTATTGTCGCTTTCTTTTATACCATCAACACCCAGAAGAGTGATATCAATTAGATATCAGTGATCATCGTTGAACAATGCTCAATAAAGCATACACAGTTTCTAAACTCATTAGCTTGGAAAAACAAGAGAGGAGTTCTCTTCACTGTGATTTCATGATCTTCTGTTAAGGATTTTTTTTCCTTAAATCAAATTTTCCCTTTTTAGTAGAAATATTGGAGATAGGAAGAAAGCTATAGAAAATGCATAAACTTTCCTCTCTGAGAAGAGCTCTGAGAGCAGCTTTTGTTGAGTGGATTTCAGAGTGCTTTAAGATTTCAGGGTGTTTTAAGATAGATTTCAGCTAAATGACATGATTTGGACACTCCATACACAAGATTAATCTATAGGCTGATGGCAAAAATCAAGCACAGATTATGCCTTGATGAAAGTTACTTTTCAAAATGGTTATCTGGTGGATATATTCTTTGCTTTTTAATACAAAATCTGAAGGTGGAAAAAATGTAATAATGATGAACATCTGCCATGGTCTCAGTAATACAATTTCAGAAATGAATTTCCCACACTACCTGGACCATGATGACTAAGAATCAAACACAGTTGGACCAAGGATATGATCTGAAGGTATACAGGGGATGGTCAAGTTGGTATTAAAGAACAGAATCTAGAATTTTATCTCGGCTACAAGCCCATCTCTATAATTATTTTAAATTAAATATTTAGAGTTTGTCCCTGGTTTAATAGATTTTTTCCAATGGCTGTAATAAAATAGATACACAGATTTAAGGAATATTAAATATTACAAATAGCATCGTATTATTTGAGTTTTTGGCAGATAGTAATTATGTTTGTCTTGGTATTATCTAAAAGAAGGAAAATGATCCCATCAACCTTGCTGCTTTTATGTGATGCTTTTAATTGAAGGCCAATAAATCTTTCAGATAGTTTCATATATTAAGACATACTTTTGACAAAAATGTCTTTCATTTTGATTTAAAATAGCACATTCTAACAGTTTGATTGAGTACCATTAGCTGTGTCTTCATTTCTGGAGTTGAAACTAATAATTAATTTTAAAAGCACAGGTTTCTAGCTCCTTTAGGTATGAAAATACTATAATTGCTTTGATAATTTGTTTTCCACCATCCTTCCATACTTGGAGAGTAAGAACTAAAATATCAGTATTATATATATAAGGCATGTAGACAGGATGTAGGATGAAACTGATCTCAAAAAGATTGGTATATGCATTGTATACTGCATTGCACTAATAAATACCACTCAAGAGATGTATCACAGATGCAGATAGATGTATAAAGGTAAAACTATCACAAATTGCATAGCACTACTGTAGTGTAAGATGGACTTAGGCACTTTTATGATTGCATCTTATTTTTCCAGGAACATACAGTTTTGAAAAATTTACAAGTTTTCTGTACTGAATTATTTTTGAATAAAGTAATTTTAATCTCTCAATTACCTTATCCTTTTTCCACACTTGTCATATAAATTATTTTCTCTTTTATTCCCTCTCCAGAACCATTAGAATATCTAAGCATTATTGAACAGATGGGAAATAGAAGGTCATAATTAATAGGCACATGAAAATGTTTTAATGATTTTTTTAGTATATACATTTTCTCTCTTTAGTACATACCTAAAAGTAGGAATATACTGTAGCTGTGTAACACTTTTTCTGAGTCTGTAGATGCATGTTTATATAAAAAAGAAAGAGTAAGAGAGAAAGAGAGAGAGAGAGAACAGACTTACTCTCTACCCAGACTGACTTATATAACAAAAACTATCTTCATATTTAGTCACTGTGCCTCATCCACATCAAGGAGACTGGGATTATAGTGTGTCCCTCCATTCTGAATTACCATTTGCTTTTTCAATGATTTAAATATTATGCAAATATATTCAGTTATAAGACGAGTAAATTTTAGAGATATGGTGCAAAGTACAGTGTGACTTTTAGGGTATGGATGTGGCTTCTTTTCCAAATATCCCATGTGGTAAGGTTGGTCCTCATTGTAGGACAGGTGATAGCACTGTACACTGGGATGAATGCTTTGCTTCTGAGTTCTGACTTTGCATTAATGATTATGGTAATGGGTTGCTACAAAATAATTTTGGCTACCTCTGTCTGCTCTTTTACTTCCTCTACAGCCATGTGAACACTGCCACAATCAAATCTAAACTACCACAATGTCACATTTTGTTATGATGCAGTATGAGGCCCTCACCAGCTGCAACCAGCCCATTTTAACTTTTCAACCTTCCAAACCATACCTAAACCAATCTCTTTTCCGCAGAAACGAATGTATAAGTAACTTCACTACATTGTGGAATTGAAATGGTAAGAGACATCTCATGTTCAGTATTCTTACAAACACACACACACACACATATAACACACACACACTGCAAAGGATATGAGTAATTTTGCTTTGTTGCTCAGATAAATGTATGTGTTCAAACTCATCAATTCCCATATATCAGATATTTAGTTTGTGTATCAGTTATTGAGAACAAGTTATTAAAATGAATTTTTAAAATTCTCTGTTTTCTTATGATTAAACTTTATTAAAATATTAATAACATAAAATTGCGTAGTAAGAAGGAATTTATTAGTGACATCCATAATTTAACTGAAAAAATTCCTATCAGATTTGATTTTGTATATGCTTCTTTATCCTTCTGAGGTCAAGTTGAGAAAGCTCAATTCATAAGAGACAGAAAAAGAATTTATTCTAATTTGGACCTTTGTAGGCAAAAATTAAAATAAACTAATTCTTAAAATATTGTTTATAAGCCAACAGGAAGGCAAAATCACACATATACAAAAACTGAGTATGTGTCTTATAGATGATTGAATAAATATGCCAAAGAAAAACTCATCCCAAGATAAATCATATAGAAATTAACCTAGATAACTTCAAATTTTCTTTATGGTAGGAAAAAATACAAGACATATTTGATATGAGTTTTTAAATGTAATTTTGGAAATTCAAAATGCATCAACTAGCTTTATCATTCAATATTTACTTTAATAATTAATCTAGTTCTGTAACAGGAATAAAGGATGTTTTGTTTTTCCAGTTGTTAGATCTTACACTAAAAATGAAAATTTGATATTATCAGTGAATATAAATACTTCTTTGGTAGCTTACTAGAAGAATTGATCATTGTACTTCTATATTATTTTAATTTAGATATTTTTATGTTTTCCAGATTTTATTTATTTATTTATTTGTTTATTTATTTATTTAATTTTATTGGGTGTGTGTGTGTGTGTGTGTGTGTCATGTGTACCAGAGTCCCTGTGGAGGCCAATGGGTGACTTTGGGAGTTATCCTGATTGCTTCTACCTCCTTTTTGCTTTGCGCTGGGACTTCCCAGGCTCCACCTTTCAGAGCCTAAAGTGCAGACCATGGCCATTCCTGCCTAGATCCAAACTCAGGTTCTTCTGTTTCTGAGCCTGAGGTTTACCCTGAGCCATTTCTCCATCCCTTTAATTTAGTTTTGACTATATGGTATCTCCTTGTTCAGAGATGATTCAGAAAAGATTAGAGGCTCTCTTATCATTACATTAGATAATAACATTGCCATGGAACAATATAATCCAGGATCTGAAGATCAATAATAGGATAGTTTTTATTCTCTCAATCTGTCTGACAAAGATGACTTACAAAGACATGTGTTACAACTGTCTTTATTTCATGCCAAGAATGAAGAAATTCAACCTCACAAGGTTGTTTATCGTCCTCCTCCTTCTCCTCCTTCTGCTCCTTTCCATCATCTTCTTCATCTTCATTCTCTCTCTCTCTCACTCTCTCACTCTGTCTCTTCATAGTTCTCCAATATATTTATGTATCTGGACCTACATCCTTCAACTGAACAAGTTTTGAGTTCTCAGAATAATTTTCAAGAAGCCCAGTGTACATTCATTTAAATATTTCAAGAATTTATCAATAACTAGGTTACCTTCATAGCCAGCTGAAGCTGTTTCCTAACAGATAAAAATCCCGTGATTCCATCTGTAACTACTGATACTCTGTACAGGCTCACAGGAATTCATATATACCCTTCAGCTTTGAAATGCACTAGTTCCTACTGCAATTTATATTATTAACCAATGGCATAAAAGCATGCAAAAGGGGCTTGGAGATCATTGGGAGAGGTGTTTGTTAAATGCAACTTGAAAGCAGATTTAAAAATTTCCCTCTTTCAAATTTATTTTCCCATGGTCCTAATAAATGGAAGCTGGGCTACCATCCAGGTTTCCAAGCCACTGGAGCCTGATTGTTTTCTATTTGTTTCAGTGTTTAAGGCCAACAAAAGCTGTATTAAAACTGACGGTGCCAAGTAGTAACAAGCCTTCTTTAAGCACAGCTTGCTTAGAAACCTACAGCCCCAGGTTGTAACATTTCAGGCACCACAGACTGCCACAACTAGCCCTTTTATCATTACAAGTTATGAGCAAAACATTTCAATATGCTAATAAAAACAAAACTATCTCACTAGCAACAGAAAGGCAGCTATGTCATGTGTGGTTTCTGTTTAGGTTTCTGTTACATTTTTATTTCTTATGTTCCTTTTTTTTCATATGTTTGTATGGATGTGTGCATATGTGTATGTTGCTTTTGCATGTTTTTGCACATGTATGTGTAGGTAACAGAGTGTACGTATGTACAGAGATCTGAGGATAATGTGGGAAATCATCATGTTCCACCTAATATTGTTTAGCTTGGATCTCTAAATTAGCACAGAATTAATGGGCTTGCTAGGAAAGTTTCAGGGCTCCACATTCAGAGCTGGAATTCTAATTCCCCTAACTATTCTCCTTTTTAAATGAAGAACAGATGCATTTTCTGTTTCTTGGCTTTTATTTCAATTACATAAGCATAGATGATTCCATTGTTCTCTTCCTAACTTTCAAATATGCTCCTCATCATGATCATTTATATCTCTACCTGACACGTATGGACACATGAAAGAACTCCCTAACACATGAAAGATATAGTTATTGTATTTGAAATGAAAAATGAATTCACTAACACATAATCTCTTTTCATATTTAATTAAATTAACTTATTCATGGCAAGCCTTACAAATTTTTTCTATTTAACTCTGTGTATTTTGCAAGATCAACTTGATATTCTAACACTTTAGACTTTACCTTCAAGGGAGGCCAACAAAGGATCTTTAACATGTATGTAAGGATGTCCATTCCGTGAAAACTGGGAAACAAAATATTTCTATGGAATATTTAATGATAATCTGCCTTGTTTTTCTTCTCCATGCTGTTGACAGGACTCCAATGTTAATCTTCAATTAACCCATATTAATATGTCTAATGATTTGCAGAAATAATCTCCATTGTACTATTACAGTTGTGCTTTTCTCTGTTCAAAAGAAAACAGTGACAATGTGGCTCAAGTATTTGGGAAGAGTCCTTGACCCAGTTAACAAATGACATGAGTTCTCTCATCTGACTTCCCTCTTGCTTAGCACTCTGTAGCATAAAGATTCAAAGTCTTAAGTTTATCTTTATCTCTATCTCAATGTCAAAAATTTCAAAGGCACCAAGTGTGTCTAGTTTATATCTGATATTTTAAAAAGACATTAGTTTATTTTATTAATCACAGTCACACCTGAGGCTTGTATCTGACTTTCTGTTGATTCAGTTTGAAGATAATGCCTGCAACCTATTTGTTTGGGCAGATCATTTACAATTCTTTGGTCCAAACATCGGTTCAAAATAAACCCTTGAGGACCATGTAGGAATTCCTAATGAAGGCCCCAGCCCGCCTTTATAAATTTTGCAAAACTGGGTATGTTAACAGTAATCTGCTTTCACTGCACATTTTAAGTGCAAAAAGAAAGGTCTTAGTATTTTAATTGGTGGAGTTGGTACTCACATATATTATCCTGGAGTTTTCTATTCTTTCTGTTGCTTTGATTTGATAAAAAGTTCTTATTTCAAGATACATATTATTGCAGAAGAAAAACATGAAAAATCGGTGCAAATAAAAATAGAAGAATATAATGTAAAGCCAAAGGGACACAGTTTTGGGCACTAGCAAATTTCTGTTCATTTGGTGATTTTGTGCTTACACGTTTTCCTTGTTTTTCCATTGTTGCTTGCTTGAAAAACAGATGCTGCAGAATTTAACATCCAGCAGCTTCCCTGAGATGACTATTAAATGATTCTGTGTCCTACATTTTCCCCCTTAGAATGAATGTGGACCGGAGCTGGAGAGGTGGCTCAGGGGTTAAGCCTCTGTCTTGCAGGCAGAAGGTCCTGAGTTTGGATCCTAGACCCCACGCCGGGCAGAAGCTGGGTGGCCTGCATTTCTGGTCCTGGTAGGGCAGAGCCTGTGAATCCCGGGGCAGAGTAAACAAGGAGGAGGTGGAGGCGTTCATAGTGGTTGCTGAATTCGTCCGTGGTTCTACACACACACATACATACACACGCGCGTGCACACACACACACACACACACGCACAATTGAATAATAGATAAATAAATAAATAAATTTTAAAATTAAAAAAAAGAATGAATGTGGACCTACAATCTGAAAATCCTCATGATCACTAGTATATGAAACACATTGAGGTAGTGATCAATTCCAGTAAAATCCTATTAGTATTAGTTCACTTCCATTCCTTTGCAATTTTTGTGTGCATCTGTTAAATGATAATATAGCTCATTAATATTTTGTTTAGTTATTACACTAAACTATTACTAATTTCTTATGCTTTGTGTGCATGTACACATGTATGTATAGGTATTTTCAACACAGTGTGCACACGTGGAAACTACAGGTTTGTGTCAAGTGACTGTCTGTCTGCTCTGTACTTTATTTTTTCAGAAAAGAACTTCCATTGAATCTGGACTTCAACAATTTGACTAGATTGGTTGACCAGTGAGTCCCCGGGGATCTACCAGCCTGTAATAAAATCCGTGCTGGCATTAAGGCATATGTTGTAGTATCCATGTGTGGCTGACAAATTCACAAACAAAGTGCTTAGAGGAACATGGGGGTTTTATTCATGTTTACAATTTTCTGCTACAGTTCATAATCCAGATTGACAGGACAGCTCATAGCAATACCAGCAACCAAGGGAACTGGCCACTCCATAGGCACAAGGATAGCTGAGTGAGGGGCTGATTTCACTTGCCAAGGAGCAAGGTTTCCAAAATATACTAAAAATTGCCCAAAATAATGAAACAGCTCTCCCCATCTTATCCTCCTTCACAACAAATGGTCCACCCAGAATGGGCTGGGTCTTCCTACATCTATCAATCACCTAGCTGCAAGCTTGTTCAGCGCTTGCCTTAAGTGGTAATTCTTTAGAGATGCGTCCAGAGCTTAGAATTCAATTGTCAAATTGATATCTATTGTCGCAGTTATTCTTTCTGCTGCTACAAGACAAAATTCATACAAGTTTAAGAGAGAAAGGGGAGATTATTTGGTTTACAGTTCCAGAGTGGAGATACAGTCCATTATGGCAGAAAAGGCATGGGTGGCTGGTAGAAGCTGGAAGATACTTAAGTAACATCTGTAATGGATGGTGAGAGAGTAAGCTATAGAATATTGGAGCAGACTACTAGCAGAAGCAGGGAGGGGTGAAATTAATTTCAAGACTCATTGCTATGAAATCCCTTCTTCCAGCAAGGATCGATCTCTAAAAGTTTCCATGATTTCCTAAAATATTAGCCTCAGGTAAGAATGCAAACACGTGAGCCTGTGAGGGATACAACTCACCTTCAAATCATAATACCTGTTCATCTAACTAATAGAGCATGCATCACCATGTCTGACTTTTATTGGAGTGGTTCAAATTCCAGTCTTCATGCTTGCACAGTGATCACTTCAATTACTGAGCTATCTCCCCAACCTATATTTTCTCATTTTTAGCCACATGACAAAAGCAATCTACCAAAATCTTTCTGGATTGTTATTAATCAATATTATGAATCATATTAAAACATTATAAAATATATTTTCTTTCTTACATCTGCCTGTGTGCTGTCATGGATCAAAATGTAGCCACATAAAGTTTGATTTCTTATGACTGTAATTTTTCAGACTATGTGTTTTTCATTGTTTTTAATGGAAGTTTCATCCATCAGCCTTCTATTTATCCTGTGTTTTCCACTTAATACTGAGATTACATTTCTGTGTACAGAATTCCTTGGGAGCACAGTGTATTTCACAAGTGTTATTAGATCTTGTGCCGTGACTCACTCCAATGCAGATGGCATACATCTGAAAAGGCTGTACTCTCAGAAGCAAAGATCCAGCTGATGCTCTGAAAAAATTATTCTCTCTCGGTGCAAAGTTAGCCTGCCATTGCCGTCCCTGCTGCATTATTAAACACGAAGGAGTGATTCCCTTAATCCCAACCATCTGCTCTTCCCCTACTAAAAAGTGAAAACATCCCCTTGTGTTTACAAATGTTGCTGCAGAAGCTTCACAAATTATAAAGATGGTTGTGAAATTTCTGTATATAGTACAAGATCAAAACAAAATCCTAGTCACCATAAATCTGGAAAAAAATAAACCAAGTTTATAACACACGATAAACCCAACTGTGTTTTAATGTAATGCAATTATATTTAAACTGCTGCCTCAGAATGTAAATTATTTTAGCATTTCAAGTATAATATTTGCATTTTAAATATATCCGTACTTGTCCAGACTTCCAAAAGTACATAGGCTTAGAAAATGGATCATCTTCAACTATTTTTAATTTTCACAGATTTATAGAGTGCACAGATTTTAGCAGCAGTAGAAGTTCAGACTCAATGCAATTAAAGCAAGACAAAGCATCTGAATGCTCACATGAACAGACTCCGCACCTCTAAGACTGGAAAAAGTAGTCAAATGTCTCACCTTAATTGTTGATTTTCAAGAAAATGGTTTACACTGAAATAGTACCAGCCAAAACTGTGATGTCACCTCACACAGAAACTCTTGCTGTTTCTCCAGATCTGCTGAAAGCTACAAACACCTCAGCTTCACGTGTCCAGAATACCAATCAGCACAATAGAAGACAAAGCAAATGTTGAGGTTCCAAGAATTTAAGTTTTGTATTTAACTGATAACATACCCAAGCCCAGCAAAACCTAAACAGCCTTTCTAGTTGTCCTTATATTATATAATGAGGATTCTTCAAGTGCTTCAGTTTGTTTTTTGTTGAAGCATCAGTTGTTTTTGGTTTTCTTATGGACAAGCCTTTGTTAACTGACCAAATTTTATTTCATATGATTCATACCTATTGTGTTTCATAGATGAATTCTAACCACCTATGTTCTATACTTACTTCACTCAAAATTCCTCAAAGTCTTTCCTATGACTCTTGTACCCACGTTTCTTTTTCGTACTCCAATAATTTTAAAAGCATACATTTTTTTGCTTAAAACAGAATGTGTGTAATTATTTCATCATCACCATACCAGCAAATAAATTTTGTTCTTTATTTTTGGTAAGAGTCCTTCTTTTCTATCTTCATGCAAATTACAATTGCTTACCATGTGTTTGTTTTTCCAGCCCATTATCTTTTTCTGTAGATTTTCATCCTTTCAATTTGAAAGTCTAAATTATTTAAGGATTGAGTTCTCTGTGGTCAAGCAATAAAAAGCATTTTCTTTCTCACAACTTCTACACCTATTACCTCAAGACTTCCTTCCTTATTATTTAAGATAATTTTCTGGACATTAGCATGTTCTTTGTGTATTGTATGTTTGCCAAAGACTACCTTTATATAGATGTAACCACAAATGCATTTGCACAGATGATTCCTCAGTACATATTTGATCATTTATTAAATGGATCTAATGACTGTAGAAAAATATCTTTAAATGTCAATTACCTATGATCAAAATCAAATAGCTTCTGGTCTTATTTTTTCCATCTAAACAAAACATGTATATCTTGATACATTTCTGAAATGCAACTTTCATAATATTGTCTCTCAAATATTATTTTCATCATTCTTTTTAATTACTTTATATTAGTAACATTTTATTTTAGTGATATTCTTATTTCATATTTCTTATGAGGGCACAGAATAACAACCCATTAGAGATTTCCCTTAAACTTTGCATGCTTAAAGAAACATTGGTGTCAGAGTGGAGAGCAGGCCCGCTTTCTGTGGTTTACTTTCATTATTACTCAATCTTTCCATTTACATATTTTCAATAATTCTCTTCTTGAGCTGAAGAGGTGGCTTAGGGGTTAAGTCTCTGCCTTACAAGCAGACAGTACTGATTGCAGATCTGAGAAACCATGTAAATATGCAAGAAAGAAATGGTGGTTGTATGTACTTCTGATGCTAGGAGGTGGAGCCTGGGAAACTTCAGAGCAAAGCAAAGAGGAGGTAGCATGTTCCAGAGTAATTCTCTCAAGTCACCCGGGGGGCTCCACAGGGACACACAGTGCCTTCTGACACACACACGTATGTGAATACACATACACACATGCACACACACACACACGAGAGAGAGACAGACAGACAGATAGACAGAGGCAGAAACCACCAAATTTCAAATAGGTTTCCAAGTTTCTGATATCATTGCTTCACTTCAAAATAGTAGTATTTTAAAGTAACGATTTTTTTCTTATTGAAAGAAAAGGGATTACACATGCACATTGATGGTCTAATATTTTTCTCTTCTTGTCTCTGGCTTCTCAACGTGCATATGCAAATGTTATTGTATTGAAACCTTGCCTTCCAGCACTGGTAGAATACCATGTTAGTGGTCAGTGATACCCACAATCAGGATTTACATAGCAGAAGAAATGTGAGTTTATGAAACTGAGTAGAGGAATTTTAAGCAATGGTTGGGTACAGGTACTCTTGCAACGATCAGTACAGAGGAAATATCTCATTCTTTCCCTTACATCACTTTCCAGAGCTTCTGTGTGCAATTTATACATGTTTTCAATTTAGTAACTCTCATATGGCTAGAGGACTAAGCACATATAAAGAGAGTTGCAATGGTCACTCTGGACAGTCCATGGATCAAACATAGAAGTGGATAAGTGAAGCATACATTTAATTGAGTCAACTCTTTATTTGTAAATATGACTCTCTTTCCAAGTATCCTTCATTTACAATCCTTTCCCAGCATCATCCAGCACTGGCTGTGATGGTATCTACATGAATGCTAGGTATCTGGCGCAATTTAAAGCTTTTCTTTAACTCATTTTTTAAATTTCTTTCTAAAAGTTATAACCACTTTGGAAAACTAAGACCTAAAAGAATGAAATAGGTAAATGGAGATTTTAATGTGTTAGTAATCCTTGAGTACAGACATCCTATCTACCATATGAGCAATGGTCCTTCACTGGATTGCTTCCTTAGTCTAATTTAATTGCTTCTCTGAGCAGGCACCCTATTTACTTACTCTGTAGTTGCCATCCAGATGTTGAAACTAACCTTGGTTATTGACCTTAGAATAGAGATAAAATAATCCCTTTACCACATTGTTTTGAATGAAAACATAATATAAAGTCTAGAGATTTGCTGAGTCAAGCTGCATTAAAGATGATATGCAATATAGCACAGGATGATGCTGAGGTACTTGGATGAAAAGAGACAGTTTTGCAGCAGATTGTCTAGTATATTGGTAGCTTTAAAATTACATCTCAAATCAGCTGAAGTTAGTTTCAGAAACTTATTTAGCTTGAAGAATACATTATTAAATCACTCCTATAAAATGTTAATGCAGACTCACTGATTCTTCCAGCTGCTTGCCTGCACTCCTTCTCCCTGAGCTAATAATACAGGACTCATGACTTCACTATCAGTGTGGACTGAGGATTCACTCTCCAATCAGCAGGTGGACATGCTTTTTAGACATCATTTCTGCAACCTTAACCACATTCTGTTCACTTCCCAGCTCTACTGAAATAAACATCAGAGGTTTAGAATGAAATTCTCCTATAAAATATCACCAAAGCTCAGCTTTTTACCACTGGTTTTTATTTTTTTCCTTACCTAGACTTGTATTTTTTAAAATTCCATTCTTTTTGGAAATGGAAACATTATTTACTGTAATTCATTTCATTTGTTAACTAACCAGTGTTAATCTTTCACAATTACTCATGCTTCTGAACACTAATTTTTCTTGTCATTTTATCTCCCAGCAGAAACTCTTTAGGAATATAAAATAACCATATATAATTCCATTATAAATAATGGAATAGGCAAATCCATTGCCATGATGAAGTATGTATGAGAAAAACATCACGTATTTGAGTAATCAAAAGTTGACTTCATGTTACTAGGAATTTTATAAAGGCAGGTAACACTAAGGCAATTTTTCTAAGATTGTGGAACTTTATTTCTTTCTTCAAAATAATATTTACTCAAAAGGAGGTACTACTAAGATAGAATCCTTAAATTTACAGAGAATCATGCAACATATAACTATTTTATATATACACTGTCACACACACATTCATCCTTTTTACAATGTATTAATAGGGTTAACTCTATTGCTGATGCTATATCTTTGGTTTACATCAAACTTCCTATCTCTTCATAGAAATGCACATAGGTTACCTTCTACTCATTTTCATTAGAAATATTTTAGAAATTTTTATCTATAGTATCTTTTAGCACTGAAGAATCCCTGTAAAGAATATATTTCAGTGTAACTTTACATATAACAAAATTTACAGTAAATTTGCTAGCATAAGATTATAACATTTATTTGTTTGGTGATACCTGAGTCTCTTTGTACTAATGAATCCCATGTGCTATTCCTTCTTCACATTCTTTTCCATGTGATCAGTATTCTATGTGGCAAGCACATGGCCTTTCATGGAGCCATTTTTAAGATTGTCTTAGTCTAAAAGTTAAGTCTTAATACAGTGGAAAAATGATAGAGATGATTGCAAAAGTGATGCTGTTCAGATTACTCATGGCTGTAATGTCTTAGAAAATTTTCTGTTCTTGTAATGAAACAACATAATCATTGAAAGATAATAGCATTAAAGACAATCTTAGCTTTAGATTTTGAGATATTGAAGTCATGGGCTTTCTATACTCCTTTCAGTCTCAAAAATATATTTGGGTTTAAACTAATCATATGTGTACATATTTGTATTGGTATTGATAATTATAAATTGATAAGTAAGATTTATATGTATCAATTCGCACTTACATTAAAATAAATGGATAAAAGAATATCTTTGCCCAGACAACATATGTGCTGTGTGCTATCTACTTGCTTCTGTCTGTTTTCTGTTTTCCAAGATTTTTTAACAAGCCTTTTCCAATGAATCACTTAGATCAGGATTTAACCTGAATAAATGGAAAGTATTTCACCCTGAGAAGACTGTGAAACTGGTTTGTCTCAGCAGGTTTTATTGTGAAAGCTCAGCATGATGTGAGATAGGCCATGCTGTAGCAGACTGTTGCTGCATATTTTAAATGTTCATGAATCACTTACTATCAGGAGAAAGTAGGAAAGAAAAACTGGACAGATATGAACAGCAAGAATATCAGCCACATTTTAATTAATGTTAGCCTTCCAATAAAGGAGATCACTGATTGGAGAACAAAACCCTTAGAAGAAGAGCTGGGTTTAACTTTATTTTATATTGTAATCAACTAAGCAGTATCATATCCAACAAACAAGTGATCGTGCTTAGATTTCTATTGGTAAAGTTGTACCAAGCTTCATACAGACATTACCTCTTTTGATTTTTGCAACAGCACTGTGGGTAAATTTATTTCTTCTCATATTGTGAGATCATATGCCTCAGCTGGATTCTCAACTTACCCAACATGGTAATTAAGAGTTAAGAAGCATACCAGTGTCTAAAAAGCTCAAAATTTCTCATGATTTCACATCCAGCATCAAGTTTAATCAATTAGATTCTACATACAAATATTCTCTACTCAAAAACAATCGATCAGTTTCAAATACAATTGAATCTGATTTGTTAAATCTCCTTAAGTTCTTTCTCCAATAAAAAGGAAATGTAATTGATTTAGAGCTCCCACAAGGAGATTGCTTCAAAGAAGCACAGTCTTTGAATTTAGAATAATGTCATAAACTTTTCTGTTTTGTAGGCAAGAGATTTTTAGGCAAAACTTTCAGATACAACATGCAAAACTGGTTTCTTTCAGAATCTGAAAAAAATTAAAAATAATGTTCTGTTACCAAGAATACTGCAAATATTCAATAGCAACCCTATTTTTCTTGCCACATTCTTTGTCTTTCCTTCTCCCTTTTTCAATAAATAGTATCACAATGCAAAAGATTATAGTACAAAAGGACATATTAACATTTTATAAAATTTTCCTTCAGCACAAGAAGCTAGTGAAGACAATTTAAATATATTGTCTTCAGAAAACTTGGGAAATCCTCTTATTTTGTTTGTTTTCTTCAAACTCTGGTTCTGGAGAACTGATAATAGTTTGGTTTTGAAATCTTTTCTTAATACTGTGGATAAGCAAATGACCTTATTTTTATACTAGTTCCATTTCAATTTTAACATTAAATCGACAGAAAATTTAGCTCAAACAGAGACATAAGGAGGGTAGATTAATTTACAAATACTCAGTTGAATGATTCACAAATATTGCCAGTTTAATGATTCAGCAGTACATATGTTACTTTTCTGTAAGACTGTGTCTCCAAGATTTTGATCAAAGTACACCTATGTCAATTGTTTGTATGCATAAATAATAGTTGGATAATTATAAAGACAAAATTGGGTGTTTTCACTGTAATATGATCCTAGATTAATTATCATGGATCAACTTACACAAAAATACTTGATTATGAAATTAAAGTTATATTTTGTATTACTGTAATTATATTCTCAATAATTAAAAAACAGTAATAAATATTTGTGTGATGTTTTAAATCTGCTCATCGCTCAAATAAATATGCACATTTAAAAAGTCAGAGCGATCTATTATAATGGAATATATCTATATAAGAAATCTTCTAAATTAATTTTATTTAAAAACCATATTATTTAACATTGTTATCATGTTAAGTAATCCAACTCATAATAATGTACTTTATTAAAGAACTTACTGCTAATATTCTTCATTTAAGTACATGAATTTTAACTGAGCCTTAATATGTTCAAATTATGAGAAATTGTGCTATTTTTCATGTATACAACTTTTTAGATGTTTGGTTATTACTTTATATGTAATTTAAGTTTTATTTTTATATCATTTACTGTCATATTTAGTAATTAGCTCTTAAAATAAATATCCCCCTCTCAATAATCCTAAGATTATAACTCTTAAAAGATTTAATTCTTTAAAACTTTAATTTGTGTCAATTAAAATGATTCTTAAATGTGAACCTGTGTATAACTTTTACTGTCTCAAAAGCTTTTCATTTCATCTTTATTGTTTCTATGATGATAATCCTTTGAAATATGCAAAAATATTTTAACACTCTACTTCCTTTGATCTCTTGCTATTGATTTAGTAGGAAAGTAATTTCCATAAAAAGTCCTTAGCTTGAAAATTTTAATTCTGTACAACAGCGTGAATTTAGCCAGTTGTTTCTAGCTGTCATATTAGGATTAGATTTTAACCTCTTCAGAAATCTAGCAAAATATCTTATGCTTTTTAAAGATTAAGGTACAAGCTGAGTGAATGAGCAAATGAACACTGCCTTAAGTCAGTAAAGCCTAAGATTTATAAGCTGTACACACACCAGACAGTGCAGAAGTTCTTGCATTAGCTATACTTCCTGAGCTGCAAATGCAGGAATAAGAGAGTGTCAGTTCTTTAGCATTCAGAATCCTATTTTACATTACAATCCAACATTAACATATCATAAATAAAAATATATGTTTATAAAGTGTACAGATTTGCCTTTAGTACTTTCTGTGTGCCTGGCTCTATGCTAAACCCTGTAGAATTCATTCACCATTTATAATCTTATACTTATTTTTAGGTAGCAGAATCTTCACAGAAAAGGAAACCAATGTTCAAGGAAGTAAAAAAAAATACATTTGTCAACAGACTTCAAGAAACATTAGAGAAATATTCTATTTATCCGAGAAAGGAAACTGGTAATTCTACTATATGCATTCTTAATTGTGTAAATTGTGGCTTCCCAAATTTGCATTGAGAAGATAGTGATAGCACTTTAGGAGAGGGACTTGAGAGACATGCCGGGACAGATGAGGGTGACAGGCCTTAATGATGGGATCACTGCCTTTATAATAAAGCAAAACCTGGACATTTGCTTTCTCTTTGCCACTTTGTGAGACTTAGTTGTCAACTAACCAGAGAAAGAGGGCAGGAAAACACATTCTGCTGATACCAGAACTTGGAGTACTGACTTCCAGGATTGTATGAAAATTTGTTTCTAATGTTTAAGATTCTGAGTTACTTTGAGCTGCCTAAGACATTGTGTCTATTTTATTATTGCAATGAACCAATGCAAAAATCTATTGTTCATGAACAAGACTAATTAATCATTTACAATTTGCTTGATCAACTTCTGGATAATTTGTTTGATATCATAATCATGATTTCTTGCTCCTTATTATTTTTCATGCTTCATTCTACCTTAATAGGTTTAATCATTTTCCATAAAAATATTTTGGAATAATTCTGTAACAACCAGTTAACAATAATAGTCTAAAATTTATCATAACCAGATGATAAAGTTAAAACTTTTTTTTTCTATCTCTGAATTCTGAGTTCTGATATCTCTTAATTTGGAACTACTATCATCTAGAAACTTCCCAAGTAATTATAAAGTATCAGGAGATAAAGTCATGATTACTTGCTGTCCTTGAACAAGTGAGTTCATTTGTCCACAGAAATTACTTGGCAAGTGCTCAAGTGCTGCAGGATTCAATTCCAATACCATGTTAGGTCAAAGGCATTTTAATAAGGATTGCTTTTCTAAGCAAATATAAAATCAGAAAAAGCATGCTTTTTATAAGGAGCTATCTCGAAACATGTTTTTGGTTCCCTCAAAGAATGTTTTAATCTCTTCCTTCATAAATTTATATTCATATTATATATATATATATATATATATATATATATATATATATCCTGAAAACCTGGTCTGTGGAATACTAGGACTTTCAGAAAACAATGCATTCTAATCATTACCTGCTTCTTCTTAGCACTATACAAAGAAAGAAAGAATATTTTGTTTTTACGCATCATATCATGTTAGTATTTTTCCTAAAAGTGGTGTTATATATATGTGAATATTTGGTCATGTGTATACATGCAAACTTGCAGTCTCAGTTCTCAACACATATGCAAATTCTATAGTTTCTTGTTGGTGTAACAAAGGAAATAATATTTAAAAATCTTAAAGCGTTAAATGTAGAAATGAAGTACTACTAAACAGAAACATATAAAAATCAAATTCATGAGACTAAAACCCACAAAAATAGATATTTATTAGAACAATGTGAAAAAAGTTTTCAAAGTATCTGGAAAGATTTAAACTACTGATCTTTAATACATGCTGGATTTAGCAATTAGACAAAACAAAACATTAGCAGCAACTCAAAGCCATACTGGACTGTTAATGAATGTTTTCTCTTTTAAAGTGTCCATACAGGAATTTAGGTGTCTGAATAATAGAGAAAATAAACACATAAAGATGGCAGCTAAATATTTAAACTTTGCCAAATCTTGTTATAAAGTGTTCCACACGTGCACTTACTACATTCTCACAATTAAAACGGGTTAATTATAATTTTAGACAGCAGTTTGGAAAATTTTGTAATTAGATCCAATCGGAATTATTGTTTTAATCAAAATATGAATTTGTTAGTGAAATAATAATATAAAATGTATATATTAATTTCTCATCCTAAATCCTTTACTTGATACCAAATAAGATAGTAAAAGAAATAGGTCATTATTTAGGTCAGTTAAGCCAAGACCCTCCCTGGAATAAATCATTCTCTACTTGAAAAAGGAAATTTGATTAGTAATTTTTGCAATGCTAATTAGTTTCTAGCCAAAAGCCTCCTTTTACCACCCACATCACCCTTTCATCCCAATACCTTTGGGTAACTTCCAATCTTATTCTGAAAGTTGTTTAAACTAATATGTCTTTAGGGGCTAATTTCCTAACCACCTTTTAAACTACCACCCACCGTATTCCACAAACTAAGATGCATCCAAAAGGTTGTTTCTTCACTTTTTCTGTCATGGAAAAAAGCAAATATCTCAATATCAATTGTGTAAAGCAATTGATACATTGTTTTGAATCTATGATTCTCATTATTACAAAGTGAGATAATTTTTTTCTTAATCATGTATTGTTTTCAATCACTGTTGTAAATAGCTGTAATGATTACACAAGTTAATGAACAATGTAAATTTTAAGATTAACAGTTGCAGGTACTGTGACTGACCTAAATTTTGAAAAAGTACTATAAATTGAAGGAGATTATAAAACGGATTTCTTATCATCATAATTTTAATGATTAGATAAGTGAGTGGAAATAAATGCCTATTGAAGCATTTATAGTCCAAACGATGTGAATAATTTCTCCAATACATATTTAAGCATATGGATATGTTACAGGGCTTGCTCATAGTCATTATTATTGTATGTGTACATGTATTAGAGGCAAAAGAAAGCCTATTTTCCTTAAGGTAAGTCCACCATTATTTTAAATATATTTCATAAGTATATACCTATTTTACATTATTAATTTCATTTAGTACATGTTTGAAACTTAATTTTAAGATTATATTAATTAAAATTACCAAAATAGAAAAAGAGTAAATCAATAGCTACCCCAAACCATGTTCATAAAAACTTAATTCTTTCCATTAAGCAATCAGAGGCCATGAGATGAATTGAATAAGTTTGCATTTTGCATAAAGTAATCTAAAGTCCATGTGGATAACAAGATTTTTGAGGTTAAAGACTAGAGAAAAACTGACTGCAATGGCATGGGATCCCACTGACCTGCTCAAAGAAAGGAAAGATGTGGATTGTACAGCAAGGAGTCCTGGGTTCAAAGGACATCTGTCTTCTGATAGAAAGTATTAAACAATAAGGAACAATGAATGTCCTCAAAGTAATTTTCAGAGAATTATGATAAAATCATAATTCATGACTCCAGTTTACTCGTTCAAATCTACTGACAGAAATATCTTCCTATTTAATTGATATTCCTTTCATCCATTCTATCTAAATGTATCTTGAAAATACTTTTATTTTTTCTATTGTTACATTTTTCTTTGCACTTTTATAGATTTCAATGAGACATATTGTGCTTGAATACTTACAAAACTGTGGCTCTTCACTGGAAATATTTCATACTTAGCTATTTTGTCAGTGTTCCCAAATACTGTAAACTTCAAAATGTGAATACATATTGTTGAATTGTGTTTCCCTTGCACCATCACTGAGGGGGGTAGGCAAAGTCTTTATCAACAGCAATGTGAATTAGTAACTACTTGCCACTGCTTTTAAATAAATGACTAAGAGCAGAGTATTTATTCTGACTTAACTAAATGCAAATGAATCAATCTGCAATCTTCACCACTTCAACCTCTACCAGTGCAGACTAGCAATATCAATTTGCACAAACTCATTCCATTGCAAAGTATGTGGATGCTGCTTCAGGAAGAATAGTTTTTACAGAAAGTGATTCTAAGGAATAAATCATCAGCTTAAATACTTGAGCTGCATATAAACTTCCCTTTTGGAAGTTCCACAAAGGAACCCCAGAGTCTCTAACTACATAGAATATTATAAAGGAATGAAAAAGCTTGACCTTTGGCTGGTTTTTAGCCTCATTTAGCCTTCATTACAAAACATCTCCATCATGCCAGTATGGAATCTGTTTTGAAAACCCAGAGCCTAATCTGAAAATGAAACTGCAAACGAATTAATCATGTTTGTGGTATAGGAGAGGAAGGAGGAGTGTGTCTTCTGATCTATCCTTTAGGACAGTTTTTCCAGTGCTTTCAGTGATGTTTGAAAGTACCATAAAGCCTCCTTGGGACGACACAAGTTTTCTTACTCTCAACACAGGAAAATCAAAAAAATAAAGGGAAAAATGAAAAGAGAAAAAAAAAAAAAGTTGATGTAAATGCTCTTGGCAAGTGACCTAGCAGACCTGACTTTGGGAAAATAAACAGAACTTGTGATTCTTCCATAGAATGTGTGTGTATTATTTATACTCAAATATATGTATAAGTATAAACACATACTTTTATGATTTGAATATATGCACATTTATAAATATATATGTATATATAATTACAATTTTCTCCAACAACCTGATCTCACACAGAACTATTTATGAAGAAAGTCAAGTTACATGATATGTTTGTGCTTTCAGTATGAAGTGTCCCCTATTAGTTCATGTGTTTAAATACCTGATTCCCCAGCTGGTCGTACTCACTGGTAGGTTATAAAGTAGATCATCGGGACTGATGTTCAGATTTTAGAGCCCAGACATCCTTTCTAGTTGCTGTCAGCCTCCTATCTGGGATGCACTGTGACCAGTCATCTTTCTGAACCTCCATGAACAAATATTTCCGTAATAAATCCTATTACCTTACATTGCTTCTTGTCAGGCATTTCGTCACAGCAGAAAAGCAATTAAAATAAAATCTAACAAAATCTAGAAACACAAAACGGAATCCATAGATAATAGTGCTAATTTTAAGTCATTTCAATATATATTTTGTTGTTTTTTTAAACTTTTGTTTTAAAAGATATAAATGAAAGAACTTCAAATCGTAAGTGGTTTATGAATGGTGAAGCCACAATGAAAATGGGAAAGTCCACAGAGAGTTAGTAAATAGGAAAGCAACTGATAAGGTATTCAGGTCATGTGCACACATTTCATTATGTACATAAAAATATCATTATAGAGACAATATCGTTACAGAGAATTTGGTCACAATGATAATTTAGAGGAATTAGCACTAAAACATTGTATCAATGACTTTTTTTCATTACTGTCTGCTCTTGGAGACTCTTGTTGTGCTTGATCACCTTTTATAAACTAAAACAGGGAACTTTTTCACTGGAAGAGAAATAGAAGTGGTGCCATCTGAGATAAATGCTACCTGCCTGCAGGAACTAGTAGATTTCTGAGAGTTCAATGGGCCTTTCACATCAGATTTTCCTGTCAAACTTTGGGTATGGAAAAAATAGCGTAAATTGGAAGAAAACATGAGAAGCGAAATAGAAATGCCAACTCATCAACTTGAAAATTTAGAATATTAAAGTAAAACCATAATGTACTGACACTATAATTTCACGTACAACTGTACTTCCAACACAGAAAATGTGAATGTGATATGTATGTGTCTATGTACTTGTGCATAAGGGGAAGAATGTGTATGTAATTTTTATAGATGATATTATGTGTGTGCATGTGTTTGCCTATGTGTGTATGCACATATGTATTTGTGTGTGTAGGTGCATACGTTCAAGGTGTATGCTTATGTGTATGTATGTTTGTATGTCCTTGCATGAATGTATTTCTCTCTCTCTCTCTCTCTCTCTCTCTCTCTGTGTGTGTGTGTGTGTGTGTGTGTGTGTATCACTGGGCATGCTGCATGGATTTTATCCATTTCCAGTGAATTTTGGGAAGTACTACTGTAGTAAATTCAACTTTGTTAGCTGGCCGGATCCAAGACTATGATATCATCTATATAACAGAAGCACAGTTGTTATGCTTAGTGATTACCAGATATGCATGATTCCCAGATCAATTTGTTCTGTGTGATGAGAATTTCTTTTCTCAGTTTTAAGGACTGTATACCTGCAGTTCCAGAACAGTGCCAGTAGATGGTAACCTTAACTGCCTTTTAAGGCAAAATAAGCATAAATCCAGTAGGCATTATATAAATATCATCGCCTATTGAGCAGACATTTTTCTGTTTATATAAATAGGTTCTGTAATGAATAATGTTTTTAAATATTTATAATCTCAGAGAATCATACTAAATGTAATATATATATACATATATATATATAAAGTATCCATGGATTGTAGGAATTAGATTATCATATGTTTGTTATAAATGAGGGAATCATAATTAGTATGTTCATATTCTTCGTGTAGACCTCCATCTATAACGTGGTGCCTTCTACAGTTGTATCTGTCCCTCCCTCATAATCTTCAAGCCATTTTTCTATTGTCTCACATTCGTAATGTTGCTATGAAGTATCTATCCACAGAGAGTCAGAATAATTTCTATATTTGATATGAAAACTTTATACTTTAGCTTCCTGTGTCTTGCATGAACATTTTCCATACTGCTTGAATATCAAGTATATCACTAACATTATTAGTGACTGTTTTTGGTAACTTTATGTCTCTTGAGTGAAGGATTTTAATGGATATAGGTCAAGCAAAAGCAAAACAAAATAAAGAAACAGGAAAAAACTGATCAACGTACTGGCACCATAGAATAGACTATTTAAGGATTGCTTCATGGTCTCTCTTCTTCACTATTTCATTTTGAGTTTTATGCTGAAAAGAAAAAAAATTCACAAACTGAAATACCTACAGGAGGTAATTTCTCACTCCCCTACCATGAAAACTCAAAGTAAGCTCTAATCCAGTATCAGTAATGAGTTTATATTTGGGGAACTGGCTTATGAAGTTAGCTGATTCCACCTAAAATCTCTTCCTTCCTTTTGGAAATACAGTGTAAAAAATGTGAGAATGGAGAATTTCAGTGAAATCATCCAAAAAAGATAAATTCTCCCATCTACAAATCTGTATTTTTTATAATCTATTTTCTATCTCACAACTAATTAGTTTTTTTTGTGTGTGTGTGGTTTTCATTGTTGTTGTTGTTTTGCAGGACCTGGGCATATTTGGGCATTTCTATCAACAAAGTCTTTGAAACTTAGTTAATGCCATGTATATCTGGACCATTTGTGAACCTTTACATATCTCATCTGGGAAATACTTTTCCATAGAAACCATCATAGGAAGTTACTCTTGTGAGTATGTATCATTTTTCAGAGTTGGAACAGAGTGATGCAATGACAGTAAATGGATCTAAAATGAAGAGAACACACCAAGTTTGCTACAGGCAAAGTATACTTAAAAGCTCAAATCCTCATTAGCCGCATAAATCCAGAAGCCAACTTTTTCCTACCTTAGCAGCATCCCAGCCAAGGATGCACTAATTAGACAAGGGGATAAACTATGTTGCTGAAGCAAACTCATCCTGTTTATGACTAGACATTGAAGGGCAGCTGGTAAGAAACATGGGCTGGGCTGTCTGGACTCAAAACACTTGCCCAGATTGAGAACCAGAAATAAGATCTGTGCCAAAGCCAGTGTTTCAGTTGAACAAAGTTCCTCCTGGCAGAGGAAAGGAGGAAATCTGGAGAGACAAAAGGATGAGCAGGTAAATATAGTGGAATATTTTAGGGACACCATAGAGAGGACATAATTTGAAGTAGCCTATCAGCATCACACATCCCTGGGGCCAGCAGAATGTGAATTCACAGAGATTAAGGAAATAATATTAGATCATCACAATTTGTATCCATGGTGTGGGAATTGTAGAGTTTGGTCTCTTTCAGTAGACATGACATGAACAACATATTTGAACCATGTTTCCTGGTCTATAAAAGGAGCATTTATCTCAAAAGGACTAAGAAAAACCACATTTCATACATGATACCATTATTGTCACTAGGATGTTGAAATAAGCTACTGTATTTTGGATAAAGAGAAAAACTCTTATTTATGATTATGTGATCTCATATTAAAATCATTTCATTTATCAAAATTATTTTATCATATAGTACACACTGTACACAAATTATAGTACATCACTGTACACAAATTTTAGTATATATGTGATTGCATAAGTTTAAAGTGTGTTTGATCATATATTTTGTGCTAAAATGGTGAAATTTGAAATTTTTATCAAATTTTGAAATAATGTTCTGGCAATATGACCTCTTATCAGTTACATGGCTAAAGCCAACTGTGATTCTGCTCCTGTGTGTGTTAAGGAGTCTGACTAAGCTTTCATGTCTCACATATATGTCAGTGTTACAGTCAGGCAGGATTAGAGCAGCTATGCTGGGATGGTCTCTTAGAGGTCTTTGAAAGTCTTTGAAATTCCCGAACGCCATCCACCCCTGCTGTGATCACCTTGAAGGAACACCCCTGCTGAGGAACTGACTCCAATCCTTCCAGAGATAAATTGGCTAACTTCCTTATGAAAGGATTATGGAGATGAGCCCTCCATAGCCAACAAACAACTTGATCTCCAGCCCCAAGTGGGCCTAAGAGCAAATGAGTTTGACCCCAACGAGAAAAAGCCAGTTTCCCTGGCTTGCCTAGGTATATAAATATGACTGAACCTGGCAGCCATCTTTGGAGTTTGCCCCTCATGGCACAGTGCCATGAGTCTGTATCTTATTCCTTGTTCTTCATAGATTCCATGCCTGTGGTCCATGAGTTCTCCAGGGCGCCTGCCCCTCACGACACTCAAGGTGCCATGCTTCCTTTTCTAGCTGCATGCCTCTCATGAATTTCACGTCTGGAGTTCCTGAGTTCCATCCTTACTTTCCTCTAATAAACTCTACCTTAATCCTCTATACGTGGTCTGGTTTCAATCTTTGAACACAAGAACCCTACAACAATGGAACAGTCATTTCAGCAACATTTGGTCCCCAAACAGGGATTCGGTAACATTTGGTAACACAGAAGGGATATTTGACAAACAGAGAAAAGACTGTTCCTGCAACATTAAGGCTATGACTGCCTTGGCCACCAGGCCCTCAAATCTAAATAAACTCCTATTTCTTAAGTCTCTTCCTTATGCTATATCTCCACATGGTAGCCACACATGGTCAAAATTGCTCTCCATTCCTCTCCTTCATAGACCTAACCATATTATACAGGAACCATTCAGTGGTTACAACTTATTTTATACCCAGCAATTTAACGAACTTAATTCCATCTTTGACCTCAGTTGGTACAGTCATGTCATGTCATGTCTTCACATCTTCTGCACATGGGGAAGGACACTGCTTTGCCTGTCATGCCTCATCCTATGAATGCTTTCAATTTAACAGGTAAGTCTCAAGCTACTAAAACAAAACCCTAAGAATTCCCAATCTTAGTCTGGATAGATGGCTCAGTGGTTAAGACTCTGTCTTCCAGCAGAATGCCCTGAATGCAGATCCTAGGCCCCATGTAGATCCTAGAACACCAGGCACAAAAGACAGCTGTCTGCACTTCCAGTCCTGGTGGGCTGAGCCTAGGAAATCATAGAACAAAGCAAAACTGCTAACAAAAGAACACTGCAACTTGGGACAGTCTTTCAGGTAACATTTGGCTCTTGGACCCTGTAACATGTGGTAACCATGAAGGGATACTTGACAAACAAAAGACTGTTCCCCCAACAACAGCAACAGTGAGTTCAGAAAGTAGATAAATATGATATATCTAATCACCTTATAAGGTTTCCCTTATAATAGAATCATGAGCATAGAGTAGAAGCAAGGGAAATCATGTGACTACTGATATAGTCTATCAAAAGCAATCTAAGCATCCTGTGAAAAGCACTAGGCTCATTTGAATTCCTAGCAACAGATGAGAAGATGTACTTCTTTCAACACAAGACAAGAATTCATTATTGTATAGGCATTTTCCATTCATATATAACATAATAATGCACACCTATAATCATGAATAAACAGATTAAACAACTTTAAGGCATCTACTTGCTAATTTCAATCTTTTTTTTTAAATTATTATCATTTATTCAACTGTGTGCATATGCGTGAGTATGTGCGCGCGTGTGTCTGTGTGTGTGTGTCTGTGTGTGTGTAGAACCACGGACGAACTCGCGAACCACCACCTCCTTCTGCCCCGGGATTCACAGGCTCCGCCCCACCAGGACCAGAAGCACAGGCCGCCCCCGCCTCCGCCTGGCGTCTATACGTGGGATCTGGGATCCGAACTCAGAACCTTCCGCCTGCAAGGTGGAGGCTTAACCCCTGAGCCACCTCTCCAGCCCCTAATTTCAATCTTATGTCTTTTCCCCCCCAAATGTCCAAGGTACACACACATACAACTAGATGCGATTTCCATGAATGAGTGACCTGCAGACATGATGGCATCCAAGAGAAATAAATTATAAGATTTCCTAAATGTAATACTCTTAGGCCATGATTCTATTTCACTAAGCTTTAAACTGAACACAGCCAATTTGACAGAAGAACTTTATTGTGAATGAAAGTATCTGACATAAAATATTAATAATTTGCAGCTAAATTCCAATAATACCTTATTAATCTTCTTACTCTGAGTATTCATGAGTAAAATTATGACTTTTTGTCAAAGGAAGAACTTTTCAGGGAATTATTCTTTTAGAATTACTCAGAAAGAGAAAGGGTACCATGTTTGCTAGGATACGTCCAGCTTAGCACATTCAAGAAGAAATAGACTGAGTAGAGTAGCTGGGAAAACAGAAATGCAATAGCCATATTTCCACTTATAAATCAATACTTTATCCAGTTTTAAGATTAATAAAGATAGGAAACCACCACACTGGTAATATTTCCTTTTTACTCTAGAAATAAAAATTAACCAAGTAAATCTTTAAAGAATTAAAGCTATCTTACTTTTCATTGGCCCTCTACACCAAACTAGAATCACAGTCTTCATAATACTTTCGTGAAAGATGATACAGATGATAAATTATCAAGTAAGCAGTTATTCAACCACAAAAAAGCTTTATTGATTTTTAGATTTGTGGCACTACAATTTATTTTTATTAGACAACCCTGGAATTCTATACTTTTCCTTAGGTAATAAGGCAAGCTACTCTAATGATGTAGAACATATTAAATCACCATCTATATTATGCATTTTGCTGTACTAAGTCACAAAATAACTTTTGGAAAATACTGTCTTATGATCCAAAAATATTGTATGCCTATAAATTTCACTTAGGTGACTGAAGAACTTTAATGCTGCAATGTAAACAACTACTCTGTGTGTTACTAGAAAGCTGAAGTCAAACACAAGTGGTACAGTTCCTTTCGAAGAAATTATTGATTCACCCACCAAAAGGTATATCTATCCCTCTCAAATTTTTATACTTAATTTTACTCATTAGTGTTTCATATACTTAATATTTGGGTTTCATATTCTATCATCGTGATTCACATTTTTGAGAATATTGGTTGCAGAAACCCTCTTGATCCCCAAACTTGCAATAATACTTGGAGCAAAACTTTCTTATGAGATCATACCCCTTCAGTTGTAAATGATCAGGAATGAAAGTCTGTGAACTTAACCAGAAGTCTCATTACTTTAGAAGGGAGGGCATATAGTCTGGCAGATAAAAAGTAACCATTTTGCAAATGGGTGATTGACCATTCCCTCACTGTGGCTTCCTACTATTATTACATCTACCTTTGAATATACTCTTATAACAAGACTCTAGTTTAACAGCTTTTTATCTCTAGCCAGGAGATGACATCCAATACCCATCAGGATGGAGTGAAGGGCATTGCAGGAGCAGCAAAACTGCAAAAGAAAATCAACAAACCATAATCCAGAACTTCAGAGACTCTATATCAAACACCTAGAACTAGGCCAGCCTAATCTCTCCCCATCCTGAAGCTCAGGGAAATTTGCAGAAGGGGGGCAGTTAAGATTGTAAGAGCACAAGGATGGGAGGAGCAATGATATGCAAGATACTCCACATAAGTTAGGGCCGAAGCAATCATAATTAGACTTTGCATGCCCTGCGCAATGTCCAACACTATTGACCTCACAAAGTCTAGCATTTGCTAAAGGCACCAAGATCCTTGGAGGCAAGGGATTGACAGCCACAGTAGTGTTCCTATGCTTAAGGGGAACACAGGAAAAAGGGGAAAAAAAGGGGAAAAAATGTTAAAATAAAAAAATAAAAAAAGAATATAGAACTACTCAAAAAAAAACTTTCTTGTTTTCTTTTAGATTTCCCCAAGAATTCTGAAGCCACTGACCTTTTTTTTTAAATTTTATAACATTTTTATTATTATTTCCACTCATACAAACTTAGTAGGTACACCGGTTCCCTCCCTCCCTCTTCCTCCCCCCGACCCCCCTGTTCTTCCTCCCCTCACCCCTCCCTCCTCATCCCTCAGTGCCTTCCCCCCCAATCCCCGGAGAATCCTTCAATGTGCATGCCAGACTCTCCTCTGGGCCCTCCTCTCCAATGACATACAAGGACCCATTGGCATTTCCCTGAACCCTTTCCTGTGTTTCCCTTAAGCATAGGAACACTACTGTGACTGTCAATCCCTTGCCTCCAAGAATCTTGGTGCCTTTAACAAATGCTAGACTTTGTGAGGTCAATAGTGTGTTGGACATTGAGCCAGGCATTCATGAAGCCACTCACCTTTACATATGACTTAATGCAGTGCAAATCTTTATAATTGATAGCAAAATATTACTGTTTAAAGTATAATAAAAAATAAGTGTGTACATGCTCAGAAAGATGATTTTTTAAAAAGTGTCTTTGAAGAATGGTTGGTAAATTCCACCTATGTGACATCAGCAGGCATGGAAAGATGACTACACCCCCTTTGTGACATTTACTTCTCTTCCCAGCAGCCTCCATTTTCATATATATCTATGAACTTATATTGCTTTAGTGTCCTGGTGGAATGATAAATATTTGCAAGTGAAGAGAATAGATGGAACAAATACTTGTTAGTTAGATAGTAGACAGATTGTTAAATACATATATAGACTGAAAATATATCCTGGCTACAGTGGGTTTTCAGAAAAAAAATGTCAAATCTTTAAACTGTACTCTTAGAAACAAGCTATTTTAAAACATTCTTGCTAAACGTTTGCATTACTTGTGCTTGGATAACATATGCATGTTTGAGTAAGATTGATGCCCAGAAAAGAAAAGTTAACTTGAACTCCTTAAAGATCTTCTTGGGTACTATTATTTCAAATTCCTTTATAATTGGAGTTTTCTGCAAGTGGAGATTATGAGGAAAGATGGCATTTGAATTTGTACCCAATCAGCCAGTCCTACCAATCTAGAGTTGTCTAGACATATCAAATGATGCTTTTAAGATAAAATGCTTCCAGAAATATCTCACAGACTTCACTCATCCAGCTGTCACTCTTGTTTCTCAGTCAAGTTACTTAAGTTTCTAAGTAACGTTGCTGAGTAAAATATTCCCCATTGCATTTTACCATTTGCCCTGCCAACAGAAACTTTTGAAACCTTAGTGTAAAAAAATTCAGTGTTCAATATCTATGGAGGCTTACTTCAGACCTATAAACTTGGTATTTTCTTAAAAAGAAATGACTACACACTAAACTCATTCAGTGTACCATGGGATATACATTTCAGATAAAAAAGACAAGTAAAGTCACCCTATAAACAATATCCACAGTGACTTTATCCATAATATACCAATACTTTGAATATCTCAGATATATGTCTATGACTAAATGAATAATATATATTTATAGCACATTTTTATAATGGAATATTGGGCACCAATTGAAAACAAGAAAACAAAAATGTAAAGCATGCTGCAATATATATGAATATCAGGGGAATTCAGATGAATAAGGAAAACAATTGTAAAGCATTACAAACTACGGGATTTTATGTATAGTGTTTGTTGTTATCAACTAGGATCAATAGGTTGGGCATGTGCGACAACATGAAGGATGCTTACACTGAAGAAACTTTTATGTAACTTGGGTGTGGCAGTGGGATAACCAGCTTGTCACATTGTTTAGTAATTTTGTGTATTGCTATTACAGGAGAAAATGGAAAACTGGATAAAGAATGATTGAGATCTCAGAATCTGAATATTTTCTCTCTGAATCTGAATATTTTCTTTTTTCCTTTTTTTAATATATTTACTAATGTACTTTGTGACTTATTTTTGAGACAGAGTCTCCTTTATAATACACTTTAAATTAAGGTTCACTATGTAATCCAAACCATTCTAGATTTTTCCAGAAATCATGACCACCCTGCCCCTTTGCTCTGTTTTCAAGTGCTGGGATCACAGGTGGAGACCACCATGCAAATGTACAGTCATTTGATCACAATTTGAACATTTTGATGAAAGCTAGATGATAACTTCAATTGTGCATACATCCAACAGGCACAGGAGAATTACACATACGAATATTATGCATCTGGCCAGTGGACATTTTATATACTTGTCCCTCTGTTGCTTCTGCTTTCATGTCCTTTTCATTTCCACATCACTCATATGAGGTGGAGCTGTGAACTGGGATAACTTCCACTTTCACTGCAGACTGTCTCGTTAGCAATGAGTCCTACCCACATGCTCTGCTGACTGCCTTCTTACCTTTTCACTTCCAAAATTGAAGAATAGAAGAGTCAAGGAGGGTCTTAAATGATAAATAGGTGCACAGTTTTAAAACTACTGTTTAGTTTTATGTAATACTCTTCTTATAACATTTCAGTAGTGCATAATTCCATTGGCTACTCAAAAGTTAGGAACATTTTGCTATCCCTCTCTAAGGACCCTGGCAAGATTTACTGAGGACTTATGCTCTCTGAGTTTACATCTTTAATAACTGGTACTGGAGAAACTGCTTTGAATTTTAAGTTTCTTTAAAGGGCTTGAGAGATGGTTCAAAGGTTAAGACTCTGCTTCACAAGGAGAAGGTCCTAAGTTCTGATCCATGGTCACATACAAATGCCAGGGAGAAAAGACTATGCCTGGGTTTCTGGCCCTGGTTTGCTGAGCCTGGGAAATCCAGGATGATTCTAGAAGTTACCCTTGGTCCTCCACAGGGATATACACACGTGCACACACACAAACACACACACACAAACACACACAGGTGCTCGTGTGCGAAATAAAGTTCAAAAATAAATAAAAATAAATCTCTTTAGAGAAAATAAGATCTGATTCACAAAGTGTAAATGCAAATTTTAAAATCTAGATGCATCGTCTTTAGAATTTACAGTTGGTGTTGATTAAATATAATGTTTCCTTAAAAATACACAATTGAGTTCTCCAAAAGTTCTCTATTTATTTCATTAGTAATTGCCATAATGATGTGAGAGAAGCATGCTGGACATGTTGCCTTCCTTCTGCAGATACTGTTAGAAAAACTACACTAAGGTTTTCTTCACATGTTGATAGGAGCCTCGGGAGACAGAGATGAAATTTCCTACATGAAAGATTATACACTCTAAATGTCAGTCTCTTAATATACTGTAAGCCATTCTTTAGATAATTATTGCAAACAGCCTAAAATGGGCTTCAAATTGTTTTTTAAAGAATTTTTTTTCCTCCTAGAGCAATAAGATGGCAGATTCAAGCACAAACTATGAAGCCAAACATCTCTATGAGCAGTTATAAACAATTCTATTCATGAGCATAAATAGAAGAACTCCATGAGGTATGAGCAAATTGGCATAATACCATCTGTAATTAGGAACACCATAACACAGCTAATTGTTTTTGCTCATAATGGCTAGTGAGTCCTTGTCCAGCTTTTAAACTCAACAGATGTACCCCCAGTTGGCACAGATTAGATCTATGTATACATGAAGCTTTGAGTTACAAATTGTGTATCTGTGCAAAATCTTTAAGACTATTAATGTGATGATTCAGGAATCTCAAATGGTATACATGTATTTATAATAGCTCACAAATCTGAAACTAATATAGTCAGTCGGTAGCTGAGCAATTAGTATCATAGTATGACTTTTTCATTCTTAATGATTTTATAGAGTGCATCAATATATTTTTATGGCTTATGTTAAATGAAAGAAGTACACATGTTAAACTAACCAACACACAGTAGAAAAAGGCATGCATTTCATGGCTTAGAAATAAAGCCATTCTAACCCAGCCAAACTATTCATTTGTATTTTTTAATTTTTAAAAAATATTTATTTATTGATAGAGATATAGAGAGGAAAATTCTGTCTTTCACCCTGTAGGCTTCTAGGAATTGAACTCAGGTTGCAAGGTTTATAAGCTGGCACCCTACCCACCGAGCTATTTCTCCAGCTCTAAATACACATTTAATTTATTTTTAATTTTTCCTAGATTTATGAACAGATTGAGTACGTATCCCTGCCTCCTTCATTTTCCCCTCCTTTCCCATCCCTTCTCCCCTCCATTCATCAATCCATCCCACTCCCTCCCATCTTCCTGCCTGTCCACTTCTCCAGGTCCCAGAGTTCCCTCTCCTATTCTACTCTTGTTGGGGGGTTCAGGTCTCTGTGGCAGGCCAAGTGGTCCCTCCTCTGCTGCCCCAACTAATAAGATCATTCCCCTCCAATCATCCATCCCTAGTCCACAAAGTTTCCACGGTATGTAATTGTCTCTCCTGAGATCCTTGTTATTCTATGGAGCATACTGGTATGTCAGTTTTTATGCAGGTCTGGTAAGAACAAGCCTCATTGCAGCGAGTTACTGGATGCAGCAGCCCTACCTTGATTGGGGTGTCTTATCCAATGATGAAACTTCTCATTTTTAGGCTCTTAAACAATTTTACTGCCCCCTCTTACACAATGTTCCCTGAACCTTAGGATGGGGAGAGATTAGTTTGGCCTGATTGTAGGTGCGCATTGCAGTCGCCAGTTCTCTGAATTCTGGTTGACTATTGTCCACTTCACTATTCTTTCACTCACTGGAAGAGCAGTGGTTTTAAAAGTGGAAGAGATGGTTTTAAAAGCTTTCCAAATGACTGACATGTGCTTGCAGTATTACAATAGGCACAGGTCTTAGGAATGCTTGTAATATCAGAAGACTGAGAAAATGGAGCTCTAGATTCAATGCACCCTAGCAGTCTTCATGTAAGTCCCTTCCTATAACTTCCTTTCTACAATCATGTTTCATTCCAATAGCTACTACATTTAAAATCCAGCTGCTTAAATGTGATTATATTGTATAACATCACATACCTAATGATGTGGAATTGAATACACTAAAAAGTTTAAAATCATAAATTTAAAACTCTGTATACTTTTCCAATATCTTTTCAATGTGAAGAGACATACCAATATGCTCCACAGAATAACAAGGATCTCAGGAGAGACAATTACATACAGTGGAAACTTTGTGGACTAGGGATGGGTGATTGGAGGGGAATGATCTTATCAGTGGGGCGATTATTAAAGATTATTAATCTTTTTTAATGATCATCTACACATATGGGCCTCTATTTAAGGACGCATATTGGCCAATAAGAATATAACAAGAAAATTAAAAATATCATTTATCTACAATATAACTCTCTTGAATTTTTGTGTTACTACTTTATTTGCACTTTCATGCTGAAATGAAAACAGGAGTTTAAATCTTATGCAAGTAGGAGAATTCCTCCTACTGTCTCAATACACAGGAATAAAACTCAACTAATATGGAAATTTTAACAAATGATGCAATCTAGTCATATGATTGTCATTGTATTTGACACACATAGCAATAGAAATTAAATACTATTAAAGAAAATCAGGGGGATATTGCTGAAATATTCTTGGGTGAAATTAAAATTCTTGAAAGAATGTAAAAAATCTCATGATTCACTGGCCATTTGGTACTCTGGGACAGTAAAACATTCCAAGGAAACTGAAATATGGCACCAAGTCAATCAATCTTCAGTCACCACCATCCTTTGAAAGAGGTCAGACATCGATGATGCTTCATTTTCAGTTGTTACTAGCCAACTGTGCAAATTCAGACAACCCTGTAAATTTGCATTTTAAGCTCTGTGTTGCTGTGGCTGCTTCTGTGAGCAAAAAGACTGTATCAGAATTTGAGCATTCAACTACTTATTTCAAATTCCCAGGAAAAAGATTATTAATCTTTTCTAATGATTATCTACACATTTGGGCTTTTATTTAAGGAGGCATATTGGCCAATAAGAATATAACAAGAAAATTAAAAATATCAACATGGTTGCACTTGTGCTATCTATAGCACAAGCGCGACCATGTTCATAGCAGCACTGTTTACAATAGCAAAGTCATGGAATCAACCCAAATGTCCAACAGTTGATGAGTGGATAAGAAAACTGTCGTACATCTATACAATGGAGTACTACTCAGCCATCAAAAATGATGAATTACTGGAATTTGCCGGGAAATGGATGTCATTAGAAACAATTATATTAAGCGAAGTATCCCAAACCCAGAAAATTAAGCGCCGTATGTACTCCCTAATAGGTGGCTCCTAGTACCAAACCCACCCAGCTCACCTAGAGACACTCAGAGATAAATCTCTGTAATACCTACAATAATTGCAAGGATTATGAACAGGAGGGATGGGGTAGGAGGGCCACACCAGAAACAAGGAGAGAGGGGACCATGTTACAGCAGAGAAAATAGGCCTCCATCAAGGACTCAAATAAGTAATGAGACATCTGATTAAGTTCACAGACTTTCGTTCCTGATCATTTACTACTGAGGGGGTATGATCTCACCAGAAGAGGAGGGAATGTAGTCTGGCAGATAAGAAGTAACCATTTTGCAAATGGGTGATAGATTCCTCCCTCACTGTGGTTTCCCACTTTTATTACATCTATCTTTGAATGTGCTCTTATAACAAGACTCTAGTTCAACAGCTTTTTGTCTCTGGCCAGGGGGTGACATACATTGCTCATCAGGATGGAGTGAAGGACATTGCAGGAGCAGCAAAACTGCAAAAGAAAATCGACAAACTGCAATCCAGAACTTCAGAGACTCTATATCAACCATCTAGAACTAGGCCGGACTAATCTCTCCCCATCCTGAAGCTCAGGGAAATTTGCGGAAGGGGGGGTGGTAAGACTGTAAGAGCACAAGGATGGGAGGAGCAATGATATGCAAGATACTCCACAAAGTTAGGGCCGAAGCAATCATAACAGGACTTTGCATGCCCTGCGCAATGTCCAACACACTATTGACCTGACAAAGTCTAGCATTTGTTAAAGGCACCAAGATCCTTGGAGGCAAGGTTTTGACAGCCACAGTAGTGTTCCTATACTTAAGGGGAACGTGGGAAAGGGTTCAGGGAAAGGCCACTGGGTCCTTGTATGTCATCGGAGAGGAGGGCCCAGAGGAAAATCAGGCATGCACAAGAAAGGACTCTCTGGGAATTGGGGCGGGAGGCACTGGGGGATTCGGAGGGAGGAGGGAGAGGAGGGGGAGCAGGGAGTTCCGGGGGAGGAGGAGGGAGGGAGGGAACTGGTGTACTATTATGTTTGTATGAGCTGAAATAATAAATTAAAAAAAAAAAGTCATGGACCTTTAAAAAATAAATAAATAGGGGCTGGAGAGGTGGCTCAGGGGTTAAGCCTCTGCCTTGCAGGCGGAAGGTCCTGAGTTCGGATCACAGATCCCACGTATAGACACTAGGCGGAAGCGGGGGCGGCCTGCATTTCTGGTCCTGGTAGGGCGGAGCCTGTGAATCCTGGGGCCGAGGAAGTGGAGGCGTCCATGGTGGTTCCTGAATTCGTCCGTGGTTCTACACACACAGACACATGCACACACACACATTCATACGCACACATGCACAATTGAATAAATAAAATTAAAAATAAATAAATAAATAATAAAAAAAGAAAATTAAAAATATCATATATCTACAATATAACTCTTGAATTTTTATGTTACTACTTTATTTGCACTTTCATGCTGAAATGAAAACAGGAGTTTAAATCTTATGCAAAATTTGTATCACATACTGATTTGGATATACCTGTCCGTATACTTTGAAGACTCAAAAAATATCATTATTTGTATCCTTCTGTATTTTTACTTGCCGAACATAAATTTACTGTATCTTGCTAATATATCTATAGGACTTGATGGACATAATTAGATGTAACTTTCAAAGGTCTTGAGCATTTCTAAAAGCATAAATATCTGTGGAATACATGGTTTCACATTATGTGAAGCACTAGTGTTACTTTGATTTGTATATTCACCTTAAAATTGAGTGGGATCAATATATCTCTTCAGTTTTCGATGTAAGTATAAATTAAATAGCTTCTGCATCATTTTTCTTAGGAAATCATAAAAAACCAAAATGATGGCATGTGATAAGCTGGTAATTGAGCTCATATCATATTCTTCCTTCAACCTACTTACTCAAGTCCTGAAAATCAATAATTTTATGTGAAAATGTTATTACTAGCAGCTGCCAGTTTTGTGACAATTAGAAATTATTTTATGTGACACTATTTCATTGTTTTGGTAATATATGGAATCTGATTTCTAGGTTACTTTTATGTTTGAATAGTTGTACTGTGGTTATTTCCTAATTTGGAGAAATATTATTTCATAATATTTCATCATATGATGTTAAGCATCACATGTAATTTAAAAATTGAGCAATAAACAAAAAATAATGCTTAGCTACAGAAATGCAAATTTTAAAATATAATGCTCAGGTCCACTCATGTAAATAGGAAAACATTTACAGCCCTCCTGGAATAAATGTAACTAACTTTACAAATTATTTCTTCACACTAATTCGCATTTCAAAGAAGAATAATTCCATTTGGACCAATTGGTTAGATTGGGTGAAGTACTGCATAGCATTTTTGACAAAGTCATACTTAACATTTTATTGGTCTTCTTAAGTGTTTATCCCTGTTTTATTCAGAAACACTTAGGACATGTTCATATGTAAAAAGAAATTTCCATGATGGGAAAACATTCCAAGGCATATTTTCTCCCTACAAACCTTTTAAAATTTTCAAATCCATAAGCAATCATTTTATATATTTCTTATGTCAGAGAGAGTTATACAAATTCTTCAGACTGAGTCAAATTTAATTTGACATAAATATCCCTTCTGATGCATGTTTGCTATCAAAATTGGCATGCTAATGTTAATTTCTATAGAGACATATATCAAAAGGTTTTTAGTGGCATACTTCCTCTCATTTGGGATACCTTATGTGGATGACAGTCATATTTTCCCACTTTTGGCTATTTATTTTAATTAATATCACAGAATTCACATCCAGTACTGAATATATTAGCACCTTCTGAGTTCTAGCAGAACTTGGCAAGTCCACAAACTGAAGATGAATGAAGTTTGACTTGTCACTTGAAAACTGTGGTTAAGCCAATAGAAATAATTTTTTGTCAAAGTTGTATGTGCATTTCTAATGTTTAATTTTCACAACAAGAGAAAGTTGAATGTACATTAATCATATGTCTTGTTCGAATCTCATTTTCATGCTTTTTATTGTTGCTTTCTACTCTTAGAGGAAATTAATATTATTTTTCATGTTACTATAAATATAAATGTATTTTCATAAAACCAAAAAACTGATAAGAAAACAAAAGCATATTCACTCATGTTATGAATAGAAAATGTTCTCTGCTCTTCTGCTAATGTGCCATATAAAACTTATCACTTTCCCATAATTATTACAAAAATATTTCAGAATTAATAAAAACATTCATATATATGCATATGTCCATAAGCATATGCATAACTGTACATAATTGAATATAATATATATTTATATCTAGTATGCTCATGAATTTGTAATACATAAGAAATGAGACACAACAAACTAATAAATGAAACCTGAAATTCAAATACTTTTATACAACAAGCTTGTAGAAAGTCTAGAAGAACTCTATATAATTTATACATTAATAAAGGTGTTCTAGCTGCAACAAATGTAGATCCATGGTCAGATTTAGTCTTATTAGTCTTTTCTTCGCCTTTTCAAATGGATTTGGCTCATGGTTTGTCAAATAACATATGTGATTGGCAAAGGTGCAAACACAAGAGATCTAGTTCATTTCGATAAAATTAAAATTTAAAGACCACTTCTCCCCATGATTGTTTTGGTATCTGTAAAGATTCCAAATGAAAGGGATATTTTAAGCATATGGATATGTTGAAACACAATTTGGGACCTCATATGTACTAAATATTGGGAAAGCATTTCAGTCAAGACTTCTTCAAGTTGAAGAGTAAAAATGTATTCAATTCTGAGTAATAAAAACACGTTAGATTTACTATGTAGATTCCATATGATGATGAACAAATATTCACAAATTACTGAAGAAAAAATTATAAAAATGTTACATTAAGTAACTTATGAAACTATTTGACATATGAGTTTAAGTTTTAACATTCTGAATTGGTTTCTTATATACATTATTGACATTACCCAGAAACAAATATACTGGATTATATCTTGAAAACGATAATGAAAACAGAATTCATTTTAAATTTTGTATGACAGAATCATCATTTTAACTAATATTTCTTTTAAGATTTTCATATAGGGCTTTCTAAAGAGCCACACATCATTTAAAGTATGAATATGAGCATACTGAAATAACACTGGTCTTTTTCCTCAAGATGTGTTTACATTTCACACAATAAATTTTAACTCTAGCAAATATCCAGTATTGGAGTACTTACAAATTTAAACTGTTGTTAAAAAGAAAGTAAAAAAAAATAGTTTTTCTCCCATCTCCTGCTCTCTCACTTACTTTGTGTTCCTTCACTTACATATCCACCCATCAACACGCATGGCAAATGTTGTGGTCTCTCTTTTTGAGGGATAATTAGGATTGAACATAAGAAGAGACGACTGCAGAAAAGTATCTGGAATATTAATCCACTGTCCCTTTCAGCAAATAATTCAGACTAAATGATTCAGGAGTCCTGCTTGAATATTCATTCATGAATAAAAAATAAAAATATTATTTTACAGGACAAAATACATTGTAAAAAATCTAAATATATATTTACATTGACACTGTCATTTATTTCCTATGTTCAGTAATTGTGATGTTTTTCCTGATTTGTATACCACCATGTAGTTGCTTAGGCCAGGGATATTACATGCCATCATAACTAGTAATAAGTAAATTATTTTTCATATGATTTTTCTAAATAAAATGATATGAAGTTATTTAGAGAACTATAGTTGTGAAATAAGTTTCTTTGCTGATTCACAGGATCTGAGTATGTTTTCCGCATAGCTGATGAGCAATGTAAATCTTTTTGAAGTAAATTTCAAGACATAAATCAAGAATTTCATTCTAAAGTGCAAGAAATTTCATATTATTTCATAGATAATTCAATTTACTTTAGAACATCTGATGTGTAACAGAATCTCAAATCTGAGAATATTTGAAAGCTTACATCATAGTTTTGGCATATTTTAAATCACTGAAGATGGAATTAAAACATTCATGTGTATGTGATTAGGGCTAGTCCATACAGTAAAGTTCTCATTTGAATTTTACTCTTATCCTGGGGTTCAGTTAAATACATTTATTTCCAGTTTCAAAATCTATTACCTTGCACTAATAGCAAGCAATGTTAACATTACAAACATTGTAAGTTTGTGAAATGTTCATCTATTCTTTCTTAATCATTATCAGTAAAATTAATCTCAGAGGATAGTACTACAGATTAAATCCCAGAGCAATCAAAACAATGGACAAAGGAGATATAATTTCACAGAGACAAGGTAGATAAGAAGACCAACGTACTAGAAAGATAGAGGATATCACAGACCCAGTGAAGTTTCTCTCAACATTCACTTCCTGAGACTTTATTTTATATAGGAATTTAAATAGGAACTAAGGATCAGATTGCAAGCTAGGGTAAAGGACTTGTAATTGGAAAAGAGAAACAGGGAAATGAGTTCTAGTAGCTTTCAACGCATACTTAGAAAACTAGTTTGTGACGTCAGAAAAAATTAGCCTTGTGCAGAATTCCTCATATAACGAGAAATCCCTTTGCCATGGTGGCATCCTAACAATCACTTTCCTCCAGGTGACATCCTACATACAATGTATCATTTTTCATTATTGGAGAACATCAAATGCACAGAGAATTATTTAAGAACATATGTTGATTGTATAAACCAGCTGAATTTTATCAGCATACAAGACATGAATACAACTGGTATACCAAGCATGCTGAAATGACTTACTGTAATTTTACATTTTCATATACTTGTAAAAACACTGTGAAAACAGAAGCACATTTTTAATTTGAAAATAAATCAACCCATAAGTTACATTTTGAGGGAAAAAATAGTGTATGAATAAATCCTGTCAATTTTGAAGCAGATTCAGTGACTGAACTTGATGCATGCCCTTTTATGCACATGCATATTTTAGCAAAAATATGAATATTTCACATCTCACACATGCATGTGTAATGCTGATTTTTAAGTATGTATATATATATAAATAAAGTTCTTTCAATCTGTTAAACATATATTTTTGGTTTTGTGTATGTCTCAGTCAGTTCTGGCTTCAAAGAGTATCTTAGGTTTTGGTTAACAATAATTATATATTATATAATTGGTGAATTAGTCTATTACAAATTTTCCAACTTGATTACTATGCCAATATATACATTTATCTAGCTTTTCTCTCAGTACAAATACATTTTAATTCTCCGAAGGATAAAGTTGGTAAAATGTTTTATATTGTGCAACTGTGGAGATTGTAATTTTTTGATTACTTGTTTATAAATGATGAGATATCTGTGAATATAATACAAGTCAATGAATGCCCACATACCTTCAAGTGGAATAACTGACAGCAATCAGTACTGGAAGGCAATGATAAATTGTTTTCTTAGATAAGTTTGCTTTGACTAAAATCTGAAAGACATTTCTACAGAATACTTCTCTAGAATTTTTTCCTTGAGAAAATATTACTATAGTTACAAATTCTTTAGGTATATCAAAACCATGTAATAGAATTCTAATGTTTTAAAGAATGATAGAGATCAAGTGAGATAATGACAGTATAAGTTAAGAATTCAGTTTGAGTTTTTCTCAGATTCAGTGAAGTCTGAGGTAGTCTTTGGTTCTAATATCATGGGAACTACACTTCTGTTCTCTATATGGGCAAAATTTATCATAGACTTTTTCCTTATGGGAAAAAACTCATGAATTATCTAAAGTCCTGATATCTGGTTAACTTCATAAACCCAGTGATATCATTATCATTGCTTTGAAATATGCTCTGACTCAGATCAATTGCCCTTTTGTGTTTTCTTTTTTTCTGGTCAATTATCCACTTGATTATTCCCAATACCATTTACTCATTTATTTAAATTTACTCATTTTCTTTGGTGAATAATGAATAATTCCTGTTTAAGAAAAAAATAAGAAACATGGTTTTATGGTGTTCTGACAACATAGTTGGAATATTAGAGTTAGGAATATATGCTTATTACATTTTATCTTCTTTTATTGTTTATTTGTAGGTTAAGAAGGAATTAATGAAGGAATACATAGTTGTATAAGGATTGCTGCACAGTACCAAAAAGACTATTGGAGTGATTGAATTTTTTTTTATTTTTGTTTGACAAAATCTACCTGTTTCCCATTAATTTCTTAATGTTGGCAGTCAAATGTCAAGAGAATTTCATTTTAGTCTTGATCTATGAGTATGTCATCACATTTAGCCTTCAATTCTATCAACCTTAACTGAAATGCTCATAAGTAATGTCTAAACTCTTAAGCTTCAGAATTCACAGGATAATATATACCTAATGAAACAACATAGAGAAAATTAAAATTGTATTGCATACTTCTATATATTTGAGGAAATTTGAGAAGACAATGGTTGTGAAACTTGTAATTGGGGGCTGAAGAGGTGGCTCAGGGGTTAAGCCTCTGTCTTGCAGCAGAAGGTCTTGAGTTCAGATCCCAGATCCCACGTATAGACATTGGGCAGAAGCGGGGGCGGCCTGCGTTTCTGGTTCTGGTAGGGTGGAGCCTGTGAATCCCGGAGCAGAGTAAACAAGGAGGAGGTGGAGGCTGTCCATGGTGGTTCCCGAATTGGTTCGTGGTTCTACACACACACACACACACATACACACACATACATACACGCGCGCGCGCACACACACACACACACTTGAATAAAAATAAAAAAAATAAAGAAACTTGTAATTGGTGGAAAAAATACGTATTAGCTCACAAAGTATGTTAATTGAATTTGGAGAGAATGTTAATTTAATTATAATCTATTGACATTTACTTTCCCAATGAAAAAATAAGAAAAACATGAGACAGCATGAAATTTCATAAGAAAATGTTTTCTAAAATAGTAATTTCATCAAGATGAACATAAGTCTGATTTGCTTGAAATGATATGTGGAAACTTTCAAAATAAGCATTCACATAAAAATTATAATCCATTATTCCAAAAAGTATGGTATGGTATTGGATTGGTTCTGATGTTAGGAAACTTCAGCAAAATTGAGGATAAATGTTTACTTTTTCAATTAGATGTATCAGAGATGGATAGATACAGACATATTTTTAAGATATGGGAAAGTATCCTTCAGATAGTATTTTAAATACTTTAACATTCTTAAAAATGCATCAACTTCATAATTCAAGTAAAATCATGCTATGATCAGAACTATAAGGACATAAAGTAAGAGGTGAAGAAATGACTTGGGGTTAAATCATCTTTCCCACAAATTTAATGATCTGAGTTTAAATCCCAGAATCCATTCAGAGCCAGGTGATATAGCACACATCCATAATCATAGTTTTAGTAAAGTGAGATGGGATTTGGAGCCTCAGGAATTTCTGGGTTGGTTCCTTTAACATCCAGTATTGTATAAAAGGGACCCTGTCTTCAACAAGGCAGGGACTGAATCATAAAACTGTCTTCTGTTCTCTTCATATATGCCATTGTATGTTCTTGCCTGCACTCCTACACAGGAATGTGCACACACACACACACACACACACACACATCATAAGCACACACACAGACTCTTTCTTTCTCTCTGATACATACACACATACAATGAAAGACATTAACTCATTTATTCAGTAAATCATCATATTTAAAGGCACATGTGATGATACCTATCCAAGTGTAGCCCATACAGAAGGCATATTAATTATATCAGTAATCAGTAAAATACAGTTGGAAAAATTGAATTTCAAGTGAAAGTTCCTCAAATATAAAAGAATGAGTAATAAACATTTATTCATCTTGCATATGAGTCAATGATTTCTAAAGAAATGGTAATTAAGTTAAAGTCTAAGACTTAATCAAAAATAGTAGGGAAAGTCCAAAACATTATCAGTCTGGGGAGTTGGCTTTTGATTAAAGTGCTTGCTCCACAAACCCAAGGGCCGGAATTCTCATCCCTAAAATTCAGGTTAAGTTAAGTAATGTGGTGACCCACCTTCACTTGAGCTTTGGCAGACAACGACAGAATTCCTCAGAGTTCGTATCCCTGATTAAAGTTGAGAAACCCTGCCTCAATGAACAAGGTGGAAGACAAACAAGGAGGATTTGTGACGTTGACTTTGGACTTCACATACAAGTTTTCACCCAGATGCACGCAAATACAATGAGCACTCATGTACTAATGGCACATATGAATATGAAAAATACAAAGTAACTGGAAGATAATGGAATAAAAGATGTTTGGAGTAAAGGATATGGCCAAAACAGTATGGATAGCTTACAGTTAGAGAAAAATGTTCAAAGTGTAGCCTGATGTAAAGTGGGGCCAGGAGAGGAAAGTGGACAGAGAGGGGTAGATAATTCTGAATGAGGAAATTAAACACATTATATCAAGCAAAAGACAAAACAAGTAGGACAGTTTCTGAGTCTTTAAAAGTAGCAATGTAATTTTTGAAGTTTTTAATTCAGTATTTATGTATTTAGAAGAGAGAGAGGGCTTTAGGGAGGAAGGGTAAGAATGAACTAGGAACTGAGAGAAAGGAGAGAGAGATATGCATAGATCACAGCAGATATGTGAAAAGGAAAATTTACAAGTCAAATCATTTCTTTCTTTCCAACAAGTTGTTTTACTCTTGATTACTATTGATTTGTGTGCAGGTTCCTTTACCTGCTGAGTAATCTCTTTTGTCTAAGTAGTTATTTTTAAAAATGTAAAGAAAAAAAAAACAGACATGGGAGTAAGAAAGAGTCTGGTCTGGCAAAAGGATTATAGTGAGAGAAGAAAGGGTTAAGGGATCAGGCAATAAGGGGTGATCATGGCATAGATTAATTGTATTCATGTGTGAAAGAATAAAAAGAATAACAAATAATCACATTGGCTGGAGATATGGCTGTGCAGTTAATCATTAATCAGGCACCCCAAAAGGCTAGATTTCTTATAAAATGAAGGATAGGTGTGACAGTTCTCATATAATTCCTGCCCTGGCAGGCAGAACGTAGGCCGGCCAGACCATTCCTATTGGCAAGCTGTGGATTTGATTAGACATATTGCCCTCTTTCTGACATGTGCTTACAAGTATGCAAAACATATGGAAAAAACATACACTCTCCCACACATACACATGAAAATAGAAAAAATAACCTGTATGTAACTGTAGGGGGGGAAGCATTTCTTTGATTTTTCAATGCTTAAGTTACCATAAGGATAAAAGCTCCTGTTGCTTACAACAGGATTCACAAACTTGATGCTATACTTCTTCACTCAGAAAATGGTGAAACTTAAAAAAAAAAAGAAAATGGTGAAACTCGAATATAGTTGCTTCATTTAATTTAATAGGATCCTCCTTAGCCGGGGTATGAGAAACCATATTTGTATCAACTTCCAAGTAAAAGCTGTGTTTTGAGATCTACACATTGCAAATCATTGAGCTTAAACAATGTTAAATGGAAATAAAAAAATGTTTCTCTCATCCATGGAACTTGCACATCATAAGTACAAATCTTTGCGATAAATGGTTCCTTTGAGTGTTGCAATTATGCATAAGTTGATGTCTCATTTCAGCTTGGACAATTCTTGATCTTAGGAAAACATGTATTTGTTATTATGGGGTCAACATGCTTTTTTCACTAGTTTATTAGTCTATAATCACTAATGATTTAAATTTTTTTCATCAATAGCAGAATATAAAACTAGAAATATTTGTAAGCCAAATTTGTAAGGCAAACACTGCATCCAGTGTTTAACATTTTTTAATGTTCATATATTGCATGTTCAATTACTGTGAAGTAGACTGAAAACATTCCTTGGTTAATTATTTGTAGATACCTGTAGCTTTTGTTACTTCTCTTATGCATGCAATTTTTCATGAATTCTTCTTTCAATTTTAATTATTTCTTTAATTTAACTTAATTTAATTCTAATTTTAATTTTCATGTAAACACGTGTGTGTGTGTGTGTGTGTGTGAGAGAGAGAGAGAGAGAGAGAGAGAGAGAGAGAGAGAGAGAGAGCATCCGAGGTCTCTATGCAGGATCAAATATAACTTCAGGAATCATCCTGGATTGCTTCTACCTCCTTTTTGTTTGGCTCTGTTATTTCTCAGGCTCTGACCACTAGAGCCAGAAGTACATTTCTTTGCTGCCATTTTTCGCCTAGCGCTTTTGCATGGGACCTGGGATCCAAACATGGGCAGGGTCTTAACCCTCTTAGCTGTCTCGCCAGCCCTACACAATTGTTTTTATATCAAAAGAGAAGAATTAAAAGTCCACATCTGTGTGTGTCATAAATGTATTTCTAATTTTGTATTTTCCAGGCTGGGTTTAATGTTTGTGATTGCCTTCCATGTATTCTGTGTCCTGATATTAGTTTGTATTCATCATGACTGTCAGCCCGCTCCTGTCAGTCCTGCAGTCTGCTTTACCCTTCCCTGTTTCCTACACAATTTGATTCTGGTATCAGAGAATATAGACTGCAGACAGCAGCATGACATTAACAAAATACTTAACAAGTGCTAATACTGAGCCCTTGAGACTTACCCCACAGTGCTCAGCTAGAAGCTGCATATTTATCGATTATGCTTACTCTACTTTATAAGACCAGCTTTTTGTTCACGTATTTATCCAATTAATTTATAGGAAGCTATTAGGCAGCCTTATAAGAAATGTCTTTCTCGACCTTAAATATGCAGTATGCTTTCATTATTTTTATCTCCCAAGTTACGAGACATGCCAAAGTAGGCTATTATAATGTATGACGTGACCTACTTTTAATAAATTCACATTTGCCACTTACATTATTAGATACCTTTCTCTTGGCTGTTCACATTTGGACTATTTAATTAAATGCTCAGCCAAAGACTTCTAACCCACGAAGGCAATTTAGGAAGCAAGACAGGAAAGAAAGTTTTATTGATATTCTAAGATACAAAAATAAAAACAAAGGAGGAAAAATTAGCATTGCCATTCCAGAAAGATTTGCCTACCTGTAACCTTCAGCCATAAAATTGTCTGTAAGATCTTAAGTTATTTCTAATTTGGGCCCTTACATTACATCCTAAATATTCCAGACAGTCTGGTCACTCTCACTCTGCTTTTTTCTTATTATTATTCTGATTGTTTAATGCATTTAAATGGGAACACTGGGATTCTAGACTCCTTTTTTCCCCCTTGAAGCCCCTAAATAATTAATTAGCCTGTCGAGCTCTCACTGCTGCAAATTTCCTCTTTATGTTAGCCAGGGTGGCACACATTTATCCTTAGGCAGAGCCACAGGCTACAACAGTTTCATATTAGCTAAACATTGTAGACTATGGCATGTTATCTCTGAGGTCATAATGTGAAATCTCTCAAACCCAATGAAAGGTGATAGAATCAGTCTAGCTTTTGGATAGCTGTGAAGAAGAGTAAATGGGACTTGCAAGTAAGCTGTCAGCAAGTTGAAATCTAAATCACTTGTGATTTTACAAGTTGGGACATGCTTATTTTTTGATAATTCCAGATGTCTGAGGTCTGTTGTCTCATACAATGCATTGTCTTCAATGTTCCAAGGAAGCAAAGATAGAAAGTGTCATATATACAAACCCCATCCAAAAATCTTAGAACTATTCATTATGATGCTTTTAAAACTTAAAAAATCTAAAAGCAAAAAAAGATCCTATAGACAATATCTACAATGAATATATCAAGTCATTCTATTGACTGCAGATAAATAAGAGGGGCCTATCCTGGGCAAGTTTTCCCACAGGACAGACAGAAGGGTGTAGTTGGACATCCCCCCTTTCTCAATAGTACAACATTATCAGTCATGCTGCAGTACTACTCTGGAGACCAGAACAGTGTTTGACTGTAAGTGAGTGGCAGTGCCCTTCGGGCAGTCTACAATGTAGCAGGAAAGGCAGAAGGAAGAAAGAAAGTATCTGTCTAGGACTGTGTTCTCTCTGGTCTGTGTTTAGACAAAAGGTTCCTTTTTCAAACAGTGTCTTAATCTTCCCAAGCAGCATTGGAGGTTTTCTCTGTACTAGTCAGCACTTAATGTACTCGGGGCTGTTCTGTAAAACAAAGATAAGCGGCTGAGTCTCACTTAAAAAGAATGCATACAGCTTGAGCAAGCACACACCTTCCAGATTCTTAAGAGTTTACTCTGGAATTTCTGTAAATGCACAAAATGCAAATAAATGGAATCATGCCAATTCCCTGAAGGAAACAAATACTACTACAAACTTAGGGATTCAGTCTCCTTGGCAAAACAATCTTCTAGTGGATAGGATGAGAGAGGACATGAATTAATTTACCCGTGTTACCATTCCCCATCTTGAAGTATATTTTCCCCCTAAAAACAATACATTTACAAAATGGTAATTCCATAAGCGAGAATGTCTAGTGCACACTGTGGTAAGGACGCTCTCAAAAGCACTCTTTTTCAAGGCATTCTGGCATGTTCAATTTCTAATCCATAGACAAATTAACTCTTAAATAGTAAGGCAGATGATTATTATTTTTAATCTGACACTGTAGACATGCCTCTGGGCTCCCTAGAGAGGGACTCTGTGGATTAATTTGGTCTCTGGGCATGCATTTGAAGAACTTGTTCTGATTGCATTAATTAAGTGGGAAGACCCTGCACATTGTGGATTGGACTATTCCCTGAAGAAGAGAATCTTAACTGTATGAGAATGAAGAGAAATGAACACAAACAATAATACGTGACTTCATATGTTGTTTCTGCTCTTACTGTGGATGTGATGTAAATTCCTATCTCTGTGACTTCTTGAAAGGACTGAGTACACCCCAGACCTGTGACCCCGTTAAACCCTTTCTCCCATAATGTCACTTAGATCAGGTAGTTTGTGACAAAGATGAGAAATGAAATTAAATAAAGCAGGAGAGACTCATTTATAATATGGAAACAACAAATGATATTGGATTCATAAACCAAGCATGAGTTTAAGATTTTTATTGATTGCCATACTGTGTGCTAACTATCCATTTATGATTCAACTGACTGGGACCCTTGCACTGAATGGTCTTGGGAATATTTTGTTGTCTACATTAGCCAAGATGTTATAAAAGTTATCTCTCTGACTACAGTTATCATGATTTCCAAATTAACATCTTTTCTAGAGATTTTAATGCATATATAAAAATGAATCAGATTAAACACCAATAATCACATACATAAAGTCACAAGTTGCACAGTATTTGTTCAATATAGCCACTCAGTTTGTGGTAATCTACCTTTGAAAACTGCTAAAAATACTTATGACATTGATTTAAGCTATGAGACAAAAGCATTAACGAAGACCTTTTCTGTTTTAAAGTTTATAAAAGACACTACAGGGCAATAAGATGATACTAAGTGATTTAGTTTTGGAATAGACAGGGTAACCCAAGTTTCCTGATTGTCCACTCAGCTCCCTTTCCACAACATCAGAAAGCTTTCCATGGTCAAACCAAAACAAGTTTCGCTGGATTATTAAATGTCACAAGTGGGTTTTTACTATGTAATTACAGTTTTGCTACTGATTTAATTATTTGGATAATTCAGTTCATATTTTCTTGCTTAATTACTGCCATCCATTGCACTGTATAATTCAAACAATCATAAATAGCAGCTTGAATTTTATGAAATCACCATGCCAAAATGTCCGAGTATTTAGCCTTGTACAAATATTTGCAAAGTAGCAATCATTTGTTAGATATATTACAGCTACACTATCACCAGAAGAAGAATAATGCATTTTCAAATGGAATTTGCATCAAAGTGGCAATTACTTAATACATTAGAATATTTTATCCATATGCATTCATCATAATAATATATAATCAACAAAGTAATTTTTTCAGTTATCTGATGTCCTCTTTCTAGACATTTAAAATGGTAAAATAAATTTCATAACTAATACTGTGATCACAGAAAACATATACAAATAAATCATTATTTTATATAAATAAAATATCAAATAAGAAGAGTTAACAAAGATGATGTTATACAGTTTTCATTTTATTAATTTGAAGTATTGATGTCTTAATTGATGTTTTAGTATGCATTTTTCCTTAGCACATTTCTTGAATTATATAAAATTCTCTCTACCTTTGCTAACTTACTTTCATTTCAATTTATTAGGTATGTAATATGTGCTTACCTGCAAAGAAGCCATTAATTATAAGAGAAATAATCTTATTGAATATTTTGATATCCATGTTAGTTTTATTTAATATCTGTTACTCTTACAATTATTCAGCTAAGCTTTGTATAGCTTTAATACTCTTTTTGTATTTCTATAAATTAAGTTCTGATAGTCATGTTATTTAGCACACATACATATAAACATACATATGCATGATCTTACCTCTACTCTGAGCATAAAAGAAGGTTTAGGGGTAAAAAGAAGGGTCTGAAAAGCCTCTCTATAGTTTGGCATGGAGAAATAATATACAGTATCATGATTAGTTTCTTTAACTGTTTATTTTAATCCCACTCAAGTAAATCTGGATTATTTTATCGAGGAAGGAACTACAAATGTAAAAGTAGAAGTTCTGGGCAAATTTTAGTGTCACTACAGTTGATTAATTCCCTTAAAAATGAAAAACATGTCAATATTGACAAACAACTGGCTTTTCCAGTATTCACTCAGCAGGAGGCTAGTACTTTGAAGAACATCATCAGATCACCTTCTTAGGTGTGGTAAAATCTGTTCCCCTGGGACTGGAGTATGAAGACAGAGGAACAATATCACTTAGGACATCCCTAAGAGCTCCTGTTGGATGAGCTGTGATGGCCAGCTGTGTTTGGATAAACTAGGAAAATCTTCCAGCCTAATACTCTTTATTTAAAGAAAATAAAAACTTCTTAAAAATGTGATTTCTCCCACTACTGTGACACTAGGCAGTATAGAAACTGATGGAAATTTGCTCCTAATTAAAGAATGTCATGGTGTCAGGTATCTCGAGACAGGATAAAGTAAAAATTCTGGTTCTAACCCATCCATACAACTAGATAAAGAAGTAGCAAAGCCTGCTTGTACCCATAGATTATTGTTGCCCTTGTCCTTAATCACAGAAGCTTCTAAGTGATGTGGCCTGTGGTTAATGCAGAGACATATAACTGGTTGGAATGTCAAGAATAACACTTTGTGCTAAATGGAATAACAATTTCACCCCCCCTACATATGTCGGAAAAATATAGAAGAGGAATTCAAAAATATGTGTGAGCCAGAGGATGGGAAATGTGATACAGAAGACGTCTTCTGTACAGTTTCTTGGAGAAAAATATAGCTAGCCACTGAAGACTGGTGTCTGAATTTTGAAAGTTCTGACCACAAGAATTTTGAGGGTATTTATAATCCATGTATTATATGGCACCCTGTTTTTGAGATTTTGTTATGTAGTAAATAAAATCAAGTGAAAGGAATCTTGTAATTTATTTTAGAAGTAGAAGGTTGCTATAAAACAGTTTGAAACTATTTTATTTTTGCCATCTACTGGCATCATTGGCCAGCATACTATAACACAGGTGGATAATTTGTGTTACTCTATTCAGTAGTAAGTTATTACTTACTACAGTGTGGAATCTCTGCCACGATTGGAGTTAGGTTTGATGCACTAAATGCAACATTTTTACTCCTTTAAAATAATTAGAACTTGGACTAATTGCTTCAAGAGACAATCCTTATTTGAAATAACAAATTCAAATCAGCAATAGGCAGAATGTTTCTCTTTGTCTTTGAAATTCTCAGAGGATATGGAAGCAATTCTAATAGCTAACTCAACATATCTGAAATTAATCTATACAAGAGCGCTAAGACCCTTTATCTGACTCTGATTGTAGCAGCCATGCAGTTATAGGAGTTTTAAGGTTCCACGGCATTCTGGTGGAATGTGATATGCAGCTTGAAAAGGTGAAAGGCTAACAAAAGCATGTTCCTAGGGTCAGTGATTTCATTTTTAAGGCCATCTACTGGGTACAAGTTTGGAACATAGGCAATGTCTTTCTTTCCTTTAAATTCCATTACTGAGAAGGAATTATGCAATATTGTCAATAAAATACCTTTATTCCACATGTGCTATATTCAAGGGTCGAGAGAGCTTGACGTTTCTGGACATACAAGTGCAAGGTTAATTTTTTGTGGCTCAATAGGTGAAATGCAGCATGGCATCCTGGAAGACATGTCAGACAGCCTTCTTAAGTTCTTTAAAAGTAGCAAAATTTATGAGCTGCCATCAAGCAATCAACTCATGGGGAGCAGAAGGCAATCAGTCACTTCAAGAGATGATAGATTATGTCTGTAGTAAAGGCAATTGAGTGAAAGTCACTATACTTTCACAGGAGATTCAGAGAGGGTAACTTAAAAATACTATGAAACATTAAATATCTATACTTAAAGTATCCCATATTGCTCCGTTTTTTATTCATATTAAGCTCCAGATAATGGAAAGGATATTTAGGCATTTTTTGTATGTCAGCCTCTGATTTTAACTATATATAATACATGCATATGTGTATATATATATATATATATATATATATTTCCATATGCATTCAGCAGTTCAACATTATTTGTTGGTTTTCATTTTTCTATTTATTTATTTTATTTTTTTCTAACATTTTTTATTATTATTTCCACTCATACAAATTTAATAGGTACACCGATTCCCTCCCTCCCACCTCCTCCCCCCACTCCTCTGCTCCCCTTCCCCTCACCCCTCCCTCCCCATTCCCAAGTAACCCCCCATCCCCGAAGAATCCTTTAATGTGCATGCCAGACTCTCCTCTGGGCCCTCCACTCCAATGACGTACAAGGACCCAGTGGCATTTCCCTGAACCCTTTCCTGTGTTCCTCTTAAGCATAGGAACACTACTGTGGCTGTCAATCCCTTGCCTCCAAGGATCTTGGTGCCTTTAGCAAATGCTAGACTTTGCGCAGGGCATGCAAAGTCCAATTATGATTGCTTCGGCCCTAACTGGAGTATCTTGCATGTGATTGCTCCTCCCATCCTTGTGCTCTTACAATCTTACCCCCCCCCCCTTCCGCAAATTTCCCTGAGCTTCAGGATGGGGAAGGATTAGGCTGGCCTAGTTCTAGGTGGTTGATAAAGAGTCTCTGAAGTTCTGGATTATGGTTTGTTGATTTTTTTGCAGTTTTGCTGTTTTTCTATTTATTTATTTTTTTTAAATTTTTATTATTTATTCAATTGTGCGTGTGTGCGCCTATGTATGTGCGTGCGAATGTGTGTGTGTGTGTGTGTGTGTGTGTGTGTGTGTGTGTGTAGAACCACGGACGAATTCGCGAACCACCATGGACGCCTCCACCTCCTCCTTGTTTACTCTGCCCTGGGGTTCACAGGCTCTGCCCTACCAGTACCAGAAGCGCAGGCCGCCCCCGCCTCCGCCCGGGCGTCTATACGTGGGATCTGGGATCCGAACTCAGGACCTTCTGCCTGCAAGGCAGAGGCTTAACCCCTGAGCCACCTCTCCAGCCCTTTTCTATTTATTTTTAAACTGCATTAATGAAGAATTAACATTAATGAAGAATTAACTGGATGTAGGTTGAACAATGAGTGGAGGTTGAGTTTTATCTGACATTGGAAACTACTTCCTACTAGTCTCACCACCTTATGTCTCCTAGTTTTATAGAACATAGTTATCTTAACATCTCTTCTGCAACTACTATCCTTGCTCTACCAGAATCACATGCATCCATCAGTTTAGAGAATCTGGTGATATTTTACCCTTAAGCTATATTTCCACATCTTATAATCTGTCATTTTCTAGGTACAACACATATAAAGCTATAGGTAAATATATACAAACATATATACTTGCATGTGTTTATATACATATGGAGCATATATATATATTTTGTTATATTATCATGTATCTTACATATACATGTATTTACCTACTTGAGCAAAATTACAACTGAAAATAGCTTAAGAATAAAATGACACTTCACACTTTTATTTTATTGCATTATGGTTCTAAATTGTGTTTCTCTACAGCAAAAGCCCAAACCTCCAAGTTGATCGTGTTTGTGGTATTTAACATTAAATTAAGTCATTATCAAAAGAAGTAATAGACCCAGGCACACTTAGAATCTCCACATTCAGCAGGCTATCTGTATTACACAGTAAAACTCTGTCTCAGGAAACAAACAAATAATAATTCAACAAAGATAGCAAGAGCTTAATATAGTCAAGGGTAGGTTCCTTATTTAATAATAATACATTTGAGAGAGAGAGAGAGAAAAAGAGAGAGAGAGGGAGAGAGACCCTCTGTATGTTTATGCACAGAAGACAGGCTATGTGCAATACAAGAAGTTGAACATCTGCTTGCCCAGAAGGGTTTCAGATGTTACAATGTCAGAACTCAGGTCTTAGCTATACAGCCTCCAGAATTATGAGAAATAAAATTCTAAGATGTTTTCTACATTGATACAAGCAGACTAATAAAATTCACATAATAATAAATACTTTACATAAAATGATCTCTGCCATATACTCAGGACAGTATAGTATCAAGGATGATAAATGAAATTCACCATTCTACACTTAAACATAAAGCTTGGAATAATCTGATTCACAGAGTACAAGCAGGAACATGAATCCATGTTTAGATTCAAAATAGTAGGTCATGAAAGTTTGTAATATTTTCACAAACATGGAGGTTAAAGGGTGGCTGTGCAAGTTTGCATATTCATCATTCATTATCTTTAATTTGTATAGTACCTCAGGTCTAACATCACTAAAGTGATTCGTTGATGTTTTCAGGAAATTATTGTGAGATTTTGCATTGAACTTCTATATTCTACAAATATCTTTATATTGTTCTCAGGTAGGATTATAGTAGCAGGCTCTACTTTATTAATTTTGGGAAAATGAAGAAATTCAGGACACTTTGTTTTTTATAACATATAATCAGTTTTTGTATAGGCACCCATTTCCTAAAAAGTTTGGCGACACTGAGTGTAAACTTAAAAGACTTCTCTTGGCTTTCATGACAACATGAACAATAAGGCAATAATCCATTTGTAAGTGCAAATGCACAGGAATGTGCATTAACATAATGCAGATTCTATGAGATTTTTCAAGCAAAGTGCCCCTGACATCTCTCCTAGCATAATCACATATATTCCATGAATCAGAAAAGATCATCTCTAGTCTTATTTTCTTTCTCACTGCAGGCTCATAATGATCATTCTGTATGATATTTTGACTTTGAAGGCATGGAAGTGATACAAATTTAATATTTCCAAAGTTGAAATCCTGATTGTAGACACTTACCTCTATACCACTTATGTAATTCTATTTTAGGAATACAACTTTAGTCACTCTTTTTTTTGTGAATGAACAAATATATATCATCCTTACACATTCATATTTTCTTATGTAATGAAAACCTGAATGGAGAAATATATTTACAAAAATTCTGTTATTGATGAAAATACGACAATTTATGAAGAGTTCATAATGCCACACAGTAAAACTGACATACATTAAAAGAGAAAATTGACAAAATTGAAACATGTAACATAAGCTAAGACAAAGATTTCAGGAGTAAAGGGATTTCTAGATCATCCATTATGAAAGTCCAAAAGATAAATGAAATGATTATGAATTCTTCAAGTGTTACAGATGTTTTATCTATATTTTATAGAAATAAGAATAACAAGTTAAACTTAGTGTAATTTAATAATATAATACATTATTGATAAAATTATGGGACTAAACCATTGATATCTGTTTACTTCTGAGTCTTAAGTTTGATCTTAGCTTCAATAACATTCTATATTCTTATATCTTTGCATACATGGAATATTTATGACACTAACTGTATTGGAAAAAGAGAACATTTTTAACAGTTAATTTTATTAATGTTTATCTAACCTGTGATAGTTATATAAGTGGTTTGAAGGATCACTGCATCCAATGAGGTTAAAATTGTCCTTTTCACAAAGAAATTTAAATTTTTATTTCCCTGCAAAGAGAAGCCAGAGGAACTCCTAACATGAATGTCTGGAGATATTTTCATCCTCCCAATTACACTCAGTATTTATGTGGTTATGGCTCTGCTATACAGTGTTTTATATACAGCCCTGCAATATAATGTATTCAACTCATGACATTATAGTCCTTAAAGGTCAATGTAGCTGATTAGATATTGGTTCTGTATCCCAGTCATTATCTGTCTCACTTCCCACACCCGACTCCAATGGCAGGAGTCCAAGATTACCAATAAAATGAAATCTTACATCCAAGAGGTAAATGTGGAATGACATTGTTATGAGCCAAAGAGAAATTATGCCAACCATTTTCTGACAACTGTATTCTTGATGATATTAACATGTGTGGTGTCTATCTTCTGATCCTGACCACTATCCACAGCCTTTGAGTTTTGAAGTCTTTTCCAGCCTCTCAAAAAGTTCAGTAATTTTTTCCCTGACCACTAAAAGCGATCATGAATAAAGCAGACTTCTCCCCTTTCACTGAGGAAAGCAGATATAATGACATAGAAAGTTTTTAGCTGATTTCAGGTACTGAATCTGTGTCTCAACTAAGGTACCTACAGTACAAGGAGCCACAGCATCTATCAATATGGTAATTCTAAGTGAACTCATTTCATAGAGGTGTGGGCAAGCTATTGGCATCAAAATAGAACTTTGATAATGAAGTTTAGCAATATAAACAAAACAGGGTGCTATTAATGGGCCAGGATGTGAGTTCTTGATAGTTTGGGCATCATAGCATGTAAAGGAATCATTTCTTACATTGTCTCCTCAGTGCTACATTATTGACATCTCTATACTAGAGGAAATATTTATGTTGATACTATAAGAATTCTATATATCTGGGTTGTCATTCATAATATAATGTAGCTTGAATGAAAATTCAATACATATGTATGCACACATTCAAATTTCAGCACCAATAGCTGGCATGTTAAGCAATCCTCTCAATTTTAAATTTTCTCCAGTTCCAAAGCACAAACATTGCTGTGCTGTGATAGGTCAAAATCTGTTGATATAAAATATCTGACATATAATTATTTTCTACTTCATAAAAACTAGCATCATTTTATGTGGAATAAGACATGAAATTATTAAAGTTACTTTATAGTTAAGTTTTACTTACTATAAGTTAGTTTGTAATTTAAAGGTATTCGAATTATTAATAATTATATGTCATAATATGAATATGACATAATAACAAAAGAATATAATGACTATTTCTGGAAAAGATAGTGTCAAATATTAGCACATGGATATGTACACATAAATATATGCATATTTATGCACATATATAAATATATGTATATATATACCTTTATCAAATGCCCTTTATAAATACATAAAATTTTAATATATTTTATCCTGCACAACTGACCCATAAAATAGAATTCAGACTTTCTTTAATATTCTAAAAATAAATTGAATTCTGCTAATTTCCAAATTAAAAATATTTCAGCTACATTAACCTATATAAACCTAGCTAATCCTACTTTAAACTTTTTAAAATTGCATTTAACAGTGTTAGTGCTTTCAGTATTTCTGATTTTTCAATTAGGTACAACATTGCACAACCTAAAACAGATGCTTTAGCTTTAGAAATTTTTACAGATGATGAAAACTAAACATACATTTGTTCTCATCCCACAACTATTTCATCAAATAAATACACTAGGAGCAGTGCTTAGAAATGTAGAAAAAGTTGTTTACATAATACTTTACATAACAAACTCTTATGAGAAATGAGGATATTAAAATTTCAAAAGTACAGTCACAGCAAGTGGTAGGCGAGGCACGAAGATAAATCAAATCCTATTTTTTGCCCTGCTGTGAAAAGACTGCTGGCTTTTAATCATCCTGATGTGCCATATGTAAATTCCATCAAAAAAGAAGTTTGGTAAATGTTATATTACAAAACTGCAGGGAGTATAGCTATTTATAAACATCAATTAAAATATATACTGTAGTCTAAACTCATTAATAACATTCTACTAATCCAGCAAACCATATCTCCAATATTTGTTAAGTTATTGCCCCTATTTTTCTGTGCAAATAATAATTTCGAGTTAACACAATTCGGCAGCATGTGCCTCTGCAAAATCTCCAGTTTAAAAGCAACAAGGTCTCCTCAAAGCATGCAATGGATTAGAATGAAAGCTGATTCAACCTCAAAGTAGGTATTTGTGCAAAACCTGATTTCATTAACAAGAAATAAAAACTTGAAAAAATACAAAAAAATACAAAAAAATAAACAGTGATGATTACCCCAGTAGTTGAATCTTCAGTGTAAATATCAATTAAAAATAAAAAAGAATACTGTGTTGCTGTGAGAGTACCAAATCAGTATGATGTCTTATATGGCCATTTACATTGGTCTATCAGTTTTTATTTTTTAATTTCCCTCCTAATGAATCACAGTATGGGTTACTATTTGTCACATTTGTTTACTAATCTTTTCTTCAACTTTCCTTTAGTCTCATAATTTCCCTTCAAATTTTATAACCTGTTAATCCTTTAAATACAAAATATCACTCTAGTCTTCCTCTGGGTTTGTTTCTTTCTAAAGGTCCCAAGACTCCCTACATGTCTGAGATTCCTATACAAGTCTAATCTCTTTTCTGTGCTGTCATTTCCCTTGTCATAGCCGAGGCAAGCATGGATCCTCATGCATTGCTCTCTGAAATTTAGCACCCAGTTGGGCCACATGAGTCACACGAGGAACAACTCCACGATCAACAATATTAATTATTCTTCTATGAGCAGCATGAGCATGGGTGAGATACCTATCTGCTCAGCAGTTGATTTTCCAACTCGCTGACTTCTGTGGCCTCAGGAATGCATCCATACCTTGATGCCATGCTGTAGATAGCCCTTTCCCTAAACTTGAGATTCAGTGGACAGGGGGAATGGAACTGCTTTGGAAAAAGGAAATAAGGTATCTTCCTAGGGAGACACACAGCATCAGCCAGTCTTCGCAGGTAAACAACATAATTTTTCTTATCATTCCTCAAAGCCAGAAAGGATAACTGGAACCAAACTCTTTCAAAGTGGCTGGAGTCATGTTAAATTCAAGAAACTGCTACTAAAAATATTTGCATTGTTTCGTTTGTAGTGAACTTTAGTGTAGCAAACAGAAATGTCACATTCTACTGCTAGATATATAGAAAACAAAATCAGCATTCCTTGATGTTTAATTTACATGGATTTTTTAATGGAAAATGTTCTTTATTGAGAGCTCATGAAAGAATCCATGGCAGAGAGCTCCAAATCTCCTCCACATTCATTATTCATACATGCATGAAATTCTCTTGTATTCTTCTTCTCATTGTATTTCATGCTTCTGTCCTTTGTAATGTTTATTGTTTTGTTTTAACTGGTGTGTAGATTGAATGACAGGTGACATTTCATAAGATTTAAATATGGTAAGAAATTAATCAAATTAACATATTGCTTTTCTAAAGCATAATGAGCCATTTGCATATAAAGTACAATAGAGCTTGTAAATACAAAATGAACTTCAAATTGCTGAGGAATATTGTGAAATGTATTTGTTACATGTCGCAGAGATGAAGAAAAAAGCCTGCAAGAATTCCTAACTCCACACTACCTTATGGTACATTTGTGGTTCCAATATTAGGATTAATCAGTTTAATATTCAGCAATCTTTATAGATTTTAATTTGAAATAGGCAAAACAAAAATAGTGGCTCTCATCATCTATTTCCTACCTGATTCTGGAAATACAGTAAAGGTTACCACACTTAAGGAAATCCTGAGCAGAAGAGAGGAATCTTGAAACAAATTAAACACAAATATACATTACTAAAAAGAAAAAAAATGATAATCAAAGGTCAGAACAACTCTCTTCAATAGCTGTGAAAAAAAACACTCACTATGGACAATAATCTATCCAGATCTGGGTTTAAGTGACTCCCCCTCCTTCAACACATACACACAGGCACACTCATGTTGAATGTATCTCATAGTCTATCATAAGCACCCATGTCTGTCTTTTTAAAGTGAAGTAGTCAGAAAATACTAAAAAGGGGCTGGAGAGATAGCTCAGGAGTTAAGCCTCTGCCTTGCAGGTGGAAGGTCCTGAGTTTGGATCCTCCACCCCACGTATAGATACCGGGCGGTAGCGTGGGCGGCCTGCGCTTTTGGTCCTGGTAGAGCGGAGCCTGTGCATCCCGGGGCAGAGTAAACAAGGAGGAGGTGGAGGTGTCCATGGTGGTTCCCGAATTCGTCTGTGGTTCTAACACACACACACATACATACACACACACGCACAAATATACGCACACGCATACACGCACAATTGAATAAATAATAATGAAGAAAAAATTTTTAAAAAAGAAAAAGAAAATACTAAAAAGAAGGGTATGGCTGAGTTTCAATAAAACTTTATTCTTTACAGCAACAGGATGGATTTGAGAAAGGACTATGATTTTCTAACATAGCCAGCAATTGTGCTAACCTACAGGGTTCTCTTTGGTGATGAAAAAAAAAGTCATTATCTACTTGTGGCTGTGGAGGCTTTGAAATATGCCCAGTATATCTGTGGAAATTCAAGTGAAGTACATTTTTAAACTACATTAAATGTGAATGAATCCACTCTAGGCCAATGTGTATTCAATGGAACATTGCAGAATAGATAGATGATGAGACATAATTGACAAATGTTACAGGGAACATTAAAATTTCGAGCATGAGAGTGCATTAAAGAAATCAGACATCCCAGATTACAACAAATACTGTTTACCTGGGGTAAATTCAGTACTTCCTAAGTGAATCATGAACTATTTCTTAAGAAGTCAAAACAGAAAATATCAACATATGGTTTACATCTGAATAAACATGAAGATTCCAGCTTTGCAGGTTTGAACTTCAATATATAATTCTGTATTTCAGAGTTTTTGACACTGGCATTTTTCAAACGATAGGCTTAGAATATTTTCTAACAGTAACTTTAGAGATGTACCTCCAGCCTAATCTGGAGAAAGCTTTCCATTTGCATTAGAATTTAAGAACTTATTCCAAATTGAGTATAAAGCACTGACCAGAATTTAAAGTAACTTCCATCATCCAGATGGTCTCCGTGGTGCGTGACTTCCCTTCTGGCCAAAGATCAAACTCACCTTCTGCTGCCTGTTCTCTAGCAAAGCTAGTCTTTCATAATGCCAACGACCTCTGTTGTAACAATTCCTTAATGTGCTATCATCCTTGTTCTATGTCCACTCAGAAGATTTTACATGAAGAAGATCACTTTAAGGATGATTTTGCAAAGGAAACACTTGATCATATTTTTTTCATTGCTTATTGAAATGATAGGGATTCTTGCTTAAAGTTACTGATCTTTTCAATAAAACTTGTACGAACCATTTTTTTTTCTGTGCTGTTTCAAAAGTCTGTTCTCTTGGAGTCACACTTTGTTTGCCCAGAAAAGTTTTTAAAAACCAGTTTCCAGTTTGGTTTCCAAGTTGGGCATTTACAAGTCTGTTTTTATCAACTGTACATTTATCAAGGTTCTCTACTGTTCTTATAGAACTGGAAAACAAGGTTTTCCTATGATGGAGAAACTACAGAGACCAAATTGCCTAAGCGACTTATTTGGCTGTGTTCATCTAGTAATGCCTCCTAATAGTGTGATCAGCCAGAGTTCAATTTCTTTAGTTTTTTTTTTTTTTGCCATCAAACCATGTCACCATTTTTAACAGCATGAAAACGTCTTTATGTAAGTTAAGGTCTATAGCAGTGGGGAATCAAGGGCAATATGGATAACTAGCTACTTTTGAACAGCTAGTGATTTATTCTATCTGTGAATTTAAATATATTTAAAATGCAATAATGTATGTAATGTAGTTAACAATTTAAAGAAAGAACAAATGATGAAAATGATGTTGTTCCAGGGAGCAGGATAAATATCAACATTTTTATGAACATAATAGTTTTCTGTAGTTCATAAACTTCAAGCCAACAGTAATCAAGTGTTTTGAATTCTTTCCGTCTGAACAAGTAAAATTTTTCCAGAAGTTTATTTGGCATTTATATCATATTGTTACCTATATTTTTATCTATTTTATGCATGTAATTTATAAAATATTAAAATATAATCATGTATCATCTGAAAACCAGTGAAACGATAAAAAATGTTGTAACTGGAGGGTGATTTTTGCTAGGAATGCTTACCTACTTCATTATGTATCTACTTTTCTGACCTCTCTTCTATTATTTTCTCTTTTTAGGTCAATGATACATTTTTGGATTGAGGAGTTCTGTGTGATGAAAAATGGAAGTTGTCAGAATATCCTCAGTGTTGTGAGAAAGGCAGAAACAGACTGGAAAGATTTACCAAGCTGCATAGCAGGAAAGTGAAGACATTCTTGTGACTGTACTCAGAGTTACTTAAAATAAAAAAAATCCTCCTGAGGAAAATGCTGATGCTAATACTCATTATTACATCCGAGTAATCAAATTTGTGTATGTCTGTGGAGCTGCTGCTATTCAAATGTTAAATCATCTAAACTACAAAAGATGTTATCTCCACATAATTTCCCAGAGTTCAGATACCAAACAGGGTGAGCTGCTTAAAAAGAAATATGCACTATAACACAGGCAAGCCAGTGACGGAAAAATATTATAATCATTCTATGACTTTCTGAAATGAGGACATTACCAACACATTGAGTCATGAGATTGTGAGGAAAAAACAACAAATATGGATCAAAATGATGATTTATCAGAAGGAAACTGAAGAGCTACTTAAAAAAAAACACTGGGGATTTTGACAGAAGGAAATGGAATAAGTTGAGCACATGTTTAAGATTAGTCCATGTTGTGAATGAAAATGAAAAAAAGTGACAATGTGTATTATCATGGTTTGGTGCTGGCTGTGGGTTAAATACTTATTCTCCAGCATGTAAAGCTAAGAAAACACTGATTGTCAGGATGATAAACTCATGGTTGAGATGGTCACAACTAATTTGACCATCACCTGGGTAATTAATGTAATTCATTTGGAGTGCATTGTTGACGGACATATCTTTTCTGGCCCCTTCCTGCCTCTCTTTCTTTCTGTTCTTCCCAGATGCCATGAAGTGCCTGTGGTCCAGGAATCATACCTCAATGCTTTGCTTTACCACAGACTTGGCAACAAAGGAGTCAGGTGACCATGTAAATTTTATGAAACTATGAACAACTAAATGTTTTCTTCTTCAAAATATATCAGGCATTTTGTGCTAGCTGATTAAAAATCAGCTAGCCAACAAAAGTTAGTATTTTTAATGCTTAAAATATTCTAATCAAGGCATATATATTATATATGCCTTGTATACCCTATATTCTCTTGTTACAAAACAGAAATCAAGTTTTAAGATATTAAGGAAGCATCATGAGGTCACATACCAATGAAGTGTTTTCATCTTGTATTATAACACGCATCAAGTTATTTATGAACCATTTCCAACATGGTACATTTATTTATATAAATGCATCCACTTATCATTAATTACAGGCTTGATGTGTGTGCTACTATGCCAGGTGTACATATGTAACAGTAAATATGAAATGCTAGCTATCTGCCCGGTGGAGAAAAATAAATCATTGCCGGAGTAAATACAATCAGATATGGAACTAGTTATTTGGATGAATGAATCCAAAGAGAAAAGTAGAGTGTTAAAAATTAAGAAAAAAGTTTTTTATTTGTAGGGAGTAAATCCAAACTGCCACCCAGGATGAATTCCTCAGGATAGAGCGCCATTGTCTAAGACACAACTCCATGTGTGGAGACTTCAAAGGAGGAAACACACCCAATAACCCAGGAAAGGTCCAGCAGAAAACTGGAAAACCTCCCATGGGAAGGTAGTGAGAGCAGCAGCAAGCCAGCTCAAAGAGAGTAGAGAATACTGTTTTTGACTAGGACATCTGATCATCGAAGAGCTGGAAGCCAGACATCAAAAAGATCAGTAACAATGTGGTATACTTTTATACTTAGCAGTTCTAGTGATCAGAGACATGACAAAAGAGCAATTGTAGGTTACACAAAATAGAAAGTAATAAAACCATTGGCTGAGTGAATCTGTAGACAGATACATGATTGGCAGTCACAGATAACTGTGACTGTGACATGGCCTAGGGAGACTGAAATACGTATCTAAATACCACCTTACCTACTACTTGCCTGTTTTGAGCTTAAGAAAGTTCTGGCATCATAGGGATGCAACATCAACTAAAAAGTCCAGATGAACCTAGTATTTAGAATACTAGCTCCTCTCATTTGACACTGACAATTTCTGGGGTTGGGCTTACATTTTCATTATTTTCATCTGTGAAACTAGGAAAAGATTTGTATCCCAAAATAACTTTTACTCTCTAATCAACTTTGGACACACATTTCAAATTTTTCTAAATGTTAAATTTATCTGTAAAATATTTCAATAATGCTTCTTAGAGAAGTTGGTGGGATAATTTAAAAAGTTAAAAGCATAAAATACTGCCATTCAAAAATTTAGTTATATAAATTTCAAATTAACAAGGAAAAAGTACTTTTTTGTCTAAACATTTTTCATTCACATTTTAGAGTACCATTAAGTGTAAGACTAACAATAAGATACCTTCCTTATTACACTGCATAGGAGAAGAAACTTGTGGTGTTTGCTTTTCTGTGTCTTGCCAATTTTGTTTACATGATTGGTATTTGTTTAAATTTGATCTTCATGTCATAAAGTAAAGATGATTTGCAAGTAAATCTATTTTATATAAATAATTAGCTGATTGTGTTGCATTGTATATATTTTTTCTCGTCAGGGAGAAGACTGAGATAGGAAGGAAAGTGAAAGCATTTTTAGAGGTAATAATACATCTGGACTTAGTTTACAAGATGCTCATGTAATGTCACCCAAGTCAATATTTTACTTCTGTCCAAGGGGACATTCATTTTCACACATTTGCAAGAAGAGCTGCATTGGTAATATGATGAGCATTAGCTGGAGCTATAGTAATGAACAGTGTGTGTGTGTGTGTGAGAGAGAGATATTTCACATCAGGTCTTCTCCCAACTAGAGTAAAAATCATAGGAAAGTACTTAACTCTTCTCATTTTTTGTAAGAAGAAAGAACCATAAACAAGTGAGCAATTTGTCATATATCCTACAGGCTTTAAATAGATACTAGGATTTGAACCCCCAGTATTTTTTTCAGATTCTAATCTTGTTACTCAGGTTATTATGGCAAAGCAATAAATGTTTTTGTGTGTATCAAGTGTATACATTGATGTTACTTGTGCTATTGCTCAAAAATTCAGTTTCTTGAGCAAAAAAAATTTTCTCCTTAGAAACCAGATGGGCAAACTGGTATGTGGCACATAAGACACCTGTGATGCTGCAGTGGGGATGCTCCAGTTGTTCCTGAGGGCAGAATCATAAAAAAAAATAAAATGGTGGGTTCATGAGATATGGACAGTGGAAAAATGTATAAACCAGCCAAAAGACACAGAAGTTGATTTCTGAGCTAGTGAGACTGTACACGTGTCCTATGTCTATGAGAATAGACAGGCGACATGGAATCAGACCAAGCAATTCAGTCTTAAAGATCACATGTGCGAAATGGACTGTTAAAACATTTTAACAAAGACTATGTGACAGGAAGCGAGATCAAGCCAAAACAGACAAGAAGAAAAGGTCACAAGGAAAGAGCAGAGAATGCTTCTATTTGCAAAGAAAAAATCCAGTCTTCACTATGTTTCAAAGTACTCCTAACATAAATTGTTTTTAAATATGACCATGAAAGAGCAGGGCATAATTTCTGAATGGCAATAGTATTTGCTGGGACACTGTATAACTGCCTTTATTGAGGTTGTCAACCAGCAGCATGTGTGATTACAATTTATGTTATGTCATTAGCGATGACCAAAAGTGGAGGTTATTTTCTCATGATAACTACGTATGTGTACACAAATATATACATACTCTCTCTCACACACACTCGCACATAATAGCAGAATGGGTTTTTTGAAATTTCTACAGCCTAAATTTTAACTCAAAGGATAATTTTCCATGTGCATTTCCTGTAGAGAGTTAGCTATACTTACTCTTGAAATCATTAGGCAATGTGCAGAGATAGAAGGCCACACTGAAGATTGCACACATGCATGGGTATATTTGTTATATAAAAAGCATTGGTGTTTACATACTAATATTAGAGATGCATCTCTAACTTATATTTTTATTATTATTATTCCCGGTCATACAAACTTAACAGGTATAAACTTATATATTTGTGTTAGTTATCTTTTGAAAAGAGGGATAAATTATGAGAAAAACAGTGTAACGTGAGCATCAAAGTAAATACTATGCAGATAATGCTTGTTTTCTTCATACATTTATTCTGCATTATCTAATCATCCAGAAATTCAATTTCTTTAAAAATAAACAAAGGTTGATATTGCCAATTTTTACTTCCAAGGGAGTGAATTACACTCTATGCTACATTCTTATACACCTAAGAATGTCCATTTTGTGAAGGTGATATGTTGTAAGGATTGTTTTAATGATAGAAAAAGAGCATTTTAGAGAACCTAATAAGAGAAACACAGTGGACTTCCTACTTGCATTTTAGCATGAACTAGGAAATCCTACAATATTTCTTCACTGCTTCATATTAAAGGAATGTTTTCCAAATAATCAGTGAGTTTCATTTGGTATTACATATGGACCTTTTTTAAACTTCAAAAATCTGATAGTATAATAATTTAGATTTTATTCTTTTGCTATTTCTATACACAAATATCATGCATTTCAATGTTTTCACACCTGTATTCCCAATCTCATTTACTCTCCTCTTCCCATTATAGTTGTTTTTCTTCTTCTTGGCCAGACTGTTTCCTATTTTCAAGTATTTTCTCTTATGGGATCCTCTGAGTTTCATCTGAATTGCCTTTGATAACATGTGTCTGAGCACTTGAATCATATATGAATCATATATCAGTTCTTATGCCACTAGGAAACTATTTTCCTGCCTCCTCATCAACATTAATACTTATCAGTCTCTCAGGGAGGTATGACACCACTTGAGAACTTCCCCTCTGTCATGAAATGATGAAAAGAAAAGTCACATTCAGATCTTGTGGAAATTTACATGGCTGCAGTGAATTCATGGATCTTGTTATAGGCAGAAGATAGTGCCATCCTGCACTCTTGCTGTGCTTCAGACATTTCAAGTCTTGTTACCTCTTCTTCTGTGATGATCCATGATCCTTGGGGTAAGAGGAGATGGTGATTAAGATGTCCTTAGATGTTTAGGGCCAAGCACTTTGAGGTGACTCTAGATATTGTTACTCGATATCTGAGGTTCTTATCATTGCCACAAGCCTGTTATTTTTCATTTTAAATTAATCTCTAGTACAATAGACTTGAAATTTAAGATGCTCAAAACCTGTGTGTGTGTGTTTATTGTGTGTGTGTGTGTTTATTGTGTGTGTGTGTTGGTGTGTATGTTTTAAAGATAAGTTAGGAAATTTCTAAAAAAGCTCTATATATACATACCCCAAAAATATGAAAGAGATTAATTTACCTTTTCTGGAAACAAGCAAAATGAATATTGTGTCAGTTTACAAACATTTTTTTTCTAGAAAAGAAATGAGGGTGTGCCCAAAAAGTAGAAGATTATCCCTTTAAATACTATAGTTTTCTGTACTTAGAGACTCCAAATTCTACTGCAAATATAGGCACGAAAGGAGAAACTGGCCTCCTTCTCAGGTTGTTACAGATCTCAAGACAGAATGCCTGGGAGAAGATATAATTAGATTTTTGAATACAACCAGAGTGTAGTATGAGATTAATAAATATGTAAAGGCAAAATGCCTGGCAACAATAGCACAAGGGTTGCAAGGGAGAAATGGAAATATGCAATAATAAGGTTCTTTCTCTACATAAAATAAAAAGACATGGAAAGTGGACAGCATGCCAAATTAAATCTGTAAATTGGAAAACTTACAACTCCTAAAACAGTCAGAAAAATAAAAAGTCCCTAGCCAGGTTGGGTGGCAGAAGACTACAGTCTGAGGATATTTGGAAGCTGAGGTGGGATTATCACAATTCCAAGACCTGCTTGTACTGCAGAATGAATTCAAGAGTAGGCTGAGTCACCAAGTAGGATTCTTTTTTAAAAAAGAATCACCTGCCCAATATAAAAAAATAAAATTTGAATAATGAACAAGTTAACAGAAAATAAGTAGGAAGACAATATTCTTAAATAATCAATAATTAGAAAAGAAGGATTTACAGGCAAAGCATGCTCCCATTTGAAAAGATTAAAAAAAATGTACCATTGAATAAAAATTGAGAGCTCATTTTATTTTGCCTTTTAGGAACATCCTTAACCTAAAGACTCGGATTAATATTGAAAGAGAAAATTAAGGTATCGCCAAAAAAAACAAAAGTTGTAAATAGCCATAGAAATCAAGAACCTCCGAATCTATCTACTAAATGCACTGATGAATCCTAGATGGGAGGATTCAAAGGGGAGCCAGCAATTAATCATAAAGGGCATAAGGAAAGTACTGATTTTACTTATCAATCAGTGATTTTTCATTTAAGAGTCATACCATTGAATGAATGATGCAAATTATCAGAGACATTTGCTAGTGTGGTATGACAAATGATGCATGCTAACTCCCTAAAATTTTCCATGAAAACAAATTATAATGTTTTTAGAATTTTTAAGAAAAACTATGCTTTTATTCTCCCATCTTTTATTTTTCCTAATCATACAAACTAAATAGTTACCCCTGTCCTCTCCTTCCCTCCTCCCCTCCCCAGTCTTCCCCCGTTGCACTCTACCCTCTTCCTCCCTTCCTTTCACACCCCTCCCTACCTCCCCCTCTCCCAGTGCTTCACCCTTCCTCCCTCCCATCCCCTGGAGCATTCTCTTGTGTGAATGCTGAACCCCCTCTGAGTCTCCACCCTAGTGAGGGATAAGGACTAAGTGGCATAGACCTAAGCCTCTCCCTGGACTGCACATTAGTTTGGGACTCTATTATGCCTGTTTAATCACTTGCCTCTAAGGATCCTAATACCTGAAGCCTTCTCCCCTGTAATCCATGCTAGAATTTGGGTGTCGTTGACATGTCAGCCCATGTGCAGGTCAAGCCAAATCCAATTCTGGCTGATGAGTCCTAACTTGTGTGGAGTATCTTGCATATTGTCGGTCCTCTCCATCTTAAGGCTCTTACAATGTTGCCTCCCCCTTTTGGGCAAGGTTCCCTGAGCTTTAGGATGGGGAGAGATTTAGTTGGTCTGGTTCCAAGTGATTAATGTAGGGGTCTTTAGTTCTGAATTATGGCTTGTTGTTGTTTTCAGTTTTGTTTTTTCTGCACTTCCCTCAGCTGCATCTGATTGGTATTGAAGGTCACCTCCTAACCAAAGAGAAAAGACTGCTTAAATGAAGATCTTAATATAAGACAAGACTAAAAGGTAGATGGAAGAATAGGAGAAGGACACAGCAGTGAGGGAGGGGGTCAGTGTCCCATTTGCTGCATGGTTACTGTCTATCTGCCAATCCCTATGCCCTACCTAATTGGTGAGATCACTTTTTTTAATTTTAGATAAGACAGAAAATAAATCGAAGTATCTTCATTCCGTGCAAAGTAGATATTATGGTTTTGACATGAATGCTCCCCACAGATTATTGTAATTTATATGAGGTCCCTGTAACTCCAGTCACCTAAGGTCTTGGATCTGAATTTCTTCACCACTGAACTCTCTTTCTTTAGACTTCAAGATATTTTAAGTGTGTGTGCTCCTAGATGGAACGTCAAGCCACAAATGAGCTAATTGGTTTCTTGGTGAAAAGACAGAAAAGAACGGAATAGGATCCAACCAAAGTCAATACAAATCCTATAAGCTTGTTCCTCCTGAGCAATATTGCTCTAACTCACTTTGAGCGAATAATAAAAATAGCCATTGGTTGAGATATTGCTCTCCAAGTAATCAACATTTGCTTGGCTTCAATGTTAATTTGTTGAAAATAATTTTATGGAAGAACCTCTATACTGCATAAAAGACTGTCTAGAAATTATCTGTTATTTTGTACTGACTTTGCATCATGCAATCATTGTGGTATTGAAGCGACATCAAGAGAAGCTAAAACAGACATTGAATAAGAAAAAAAATCAAGAAATAGTTTTGAAATATTTTCCCACATTATCAAATTATTATTAATATGTAATTGGACAAAGCAGAAAAGGAGAGCAAAAAGGAAGAGAAACTGGCAAAATAATTAAATTTACTACCTGCCATGTGACTGAAAGTGACATGTGACTAGATGACAGAATACTGAGGAAAAAGAAGATGCTTCAGATGAAATACATATGAAATCTATCAAGTTACAAAGGAAAAGAAAATATTCAACAAAGTAGTTCTTTCCAAAGCCCATGAACACTCACTCTGATGATCACGTGCTGACTCCTTCCACATGTGCCTCACGCTTCTGAGGGAAGGCCCAGAATCTTATCAGAAAGAGTGGAGCTGCACAATATTCAGTCAAGTCCTAAATATCACCACAGGAGAATGTAGAAAAAGCAGAAACCATCTGTCACTGCTTACTTTGCTCTGATTTTTGACTGACCTTCTACAAATCCCTCAAACTCTCTGCAGAATTCTTCCATCTATTCAATGTGAAGGAGGTCTATGAACTGGCTGAAATATGTAAATTAGTTGTAGAGGTTTAAATGTTCTGAAAAAGAGAGGTTATCTTAAGTACCTACTGTGCTTTAAATAACAATTAGTGAGTTTTAAAAAATTCATTCTGCTTACTTTTGTGAACCTTATTTATATTTCTGCTTTCAAGTATTCATTTACAAAAAAAGAATTTCTCTCAGAGAGAATCTTCTGTTTGTAAGTATTAAAGCAATGAAATCAGAAAAATGCTTTACTTCAGTAAATAAAGATGCAAATTAAAAAAAAGAATGACCTAAATTGTGACACTTGAATGCAAATGACTTCTATGAGCACGCAAGCCCGAGTAACTGATCACAGTGACATTTACCTAATATCTGGAAGTTTCTACACATTGATATATTGATCCTTTGGAATAAATACCTAATGCTTCCAGATACATTTTTACACTTATTTCATATGAATATATTATGTCTTTGTCTAAAATCAAGGGACAATGATACAAGTTTTGATGTCCTTCCTTGAAAGGAAAATAAAAAGGAGATGACCAGAGAGATACCTGTCCAGAAGCTGTCATTTTATTCCAGTTTTCATGCTTTTTAAAGAAGTACTGAATTTTTTTAAATTTTTTTTATTATTTATTATATTGTGCATGTATGGATGTGTGTGCGTGTGTGCATATATGTGTGTGCATGTATGTGTGTGTGTAGAACCACTTCTGCCCGACGTCTATACGTGGGGTCTAAGATCCGAACTCAGGACCTTCTGCCTCCAAGGCAGAGGCTTAACCCCTGAGCCACCTCTCCAGCCCCAAGTACTGAATTTTTATTGACTTGTTCCAAACAATATCTCATATTTATGTTTTTCAGAAGAAATTTCACTTAGGAAAATAAATTAGTAAAGTTTTCATGACATTACATTAGAAAGTCAGAAAAGGTATCATGTACTTTGCAAGTAGTGACTCTTCTTTTTTGGATTTAAATTATGTTGTAGCACATTTAATTTTCATTGAATAGTGCAAATTCATACTGGAAACTAAATGCGTCCAAGTAAGCTGAACTATCACATTATCATATATGATTTAACCATATTATTTCACTTTTGCCAAAGGTAATGATATTGACCTCTCAATGAGCCAGAATTAAAATAATTTCTTAAAAGACAGAGCACTATAGGTTAAGGAGGCTTATATAAACTGAACCAACAGGGCCTGCAGGGATGGCTGAGGATTAAAACGTTTGATTCAGAAGCAGGAAGGACCTGAGTTTGGAACCCAGAGTCTATATAAAAATGCCAGGTAAAAAGACAGTGGCCTGCACTTCTAATCCTGGAAGGCAGACTCTAAGAAACCCCAAAATATAGCAATAAGGAGGTAGAACAACACAAGGATTCCTGAAGTCAAATTTGGAGTTCCACAGTAATGCATGGTACATCCCTCCCCGCCCCACACACACCCCATCTCAAAAAAGCTGAACCAATATCACCATATTATTTTCAATTAATATTTCTATTTAAGGGAATATAATCAGAAAACTTATGTGCATAAATTTTTCCTGCCTGAAAGGATAGAGCTGACTGTTAAATCCTAAAATAAGAGAAATCTATGCAAAGATATAAATTTCTAGTTCTTCACAGTTATGAGTCAAGTAGAAAATTAGAGTTATTAGATCTATTCAATAATAAAACTACAAAAATTCATTGAAACAACTCAAAAATGGAAATGCAATTCTGTGGCATAATATTTGCTGACCACACTGTAAGCCCTGAATTCATTCCATAGTACCAAGTCAAATAAATTAACAAAATCGACCCTCCATTGATTTTTTACAGGTGCAGGAAATGATACCACCGGCCATGGACTATTTGGGTTGTCCTACCTCTCTTTAGAATTCTCCTGCAGGCTTACTTAGAGCTTGTTTAATTCTCCATTCTTAACAGATGTATCTAAAGATCAACCTTTTAGTGACAATTGACCTCTGTTATCTAATTAACACAGAGATTAAGAATATGATATGATAAAGAAACATTTTATTGTTCCTTAAAATTTTGGGGGCAAAGGAAAAACAATCATTGCTAACTAAAATAAGAGTGTAACATTATGAATATAAAAAAGTTAATTTCAAGCTTCAAAGAAGATATTATAGGTAATGGAGGTTAAAATAAAATTGAAACTATAAAAGCAATTAAGGATGCCCCTTTATGGAACAATGCATGAAAGAGTGTGATAGCCTCAAATTGTTCATATTTGCATAGAAAAGGTCACAAGATATCTTATGATTGTTAACAGTGAACAAGAGATTTCCTTTAAAAAGGGAATCAAATGTATACTGCATTATGGCTTACCCAGCTCATTTTAGACAAAATTCACATATTTAATGTCTAAGGTAATCTCTATGTAATTTTTATATGTACTAGTTTAAACATTCTTTCTCTTAGTGTTCACTGATTTTAAAAAAATCTATGATTGCAACACTCTGATCCTCAATGTGACGCCTCACATTTTTTTAAAAATTCCATTTTGCGCAGGTAAGCCTTCAAACACCAGGAGTCGTGACCCTCCTGCTGACTTTATTGTGTGGGAGCATATGACAAGAAGTGAATAGAATCACAGGTAAGGGTCTATCCCTGGTTATTTTACTCAATGCAACTTTTGGTATAATGTGACTATCTTGAAATTCAATGGCAAACAGGAAAGAACATTCTGAAAATGTACAATGTTTTGTTTTCATTAATTCTACTGGCCAATTAAAAGAAAGAACTGCTCATTGGAAAAATATGACTCTCAATGGCCAGCTACATGAAAGAACTCCACAAAGGTTCATGGAGAGAGTGATTCAGAGAGTTGGCCATTGTTTTCTTTATAAAAGTTAATGATGCTTGACCCAGTCTACCAACATTTGTTTGAAGAAAGACACATGCAACTGTAAATTCTAATCTCTCTACCTAAATAGTTGTAGTATTCATCTGCTAAGATTACATGTCATGACAGTAAATCAAATCCTATTTTGAATTTCAAGGAGGAGCATCTGCTTGGAGTTCATTGAACAACAACAGATGTTGCTAAGTCAAATAACTATCAATCATAAACACAAATACCATTGTTGCTATTCACATTGAGAATACAACTGCAAGTGGACAAAGGCATGTATCACATCCTCTGGAATATTTACATTAAGTAACACATCATTTTACAGAATCCAAATGTCTAGTATAAAAGTGTTTCTATTTTTCTTAAGCACTGTGACAACAAAGATAATATGATGATTCAATAGAATGCTCACAGCATCAATGTCTTGTTATTTTTGGTATATATTTATTAAATGTATGAAGTATCTATCTTATATTTTCCAAGGTATGCTATTATATTTTTTGATGTGACAGGGCTTGATTTCTTGATGATTTCTTAAAATCATCAAGAGGTAATTAAGTTGAATTGTTATGTTTTCGGTTAAATAAACATGCTATTGAAGTTCAAAAATATTGTTTAACTATGAAAGCTTAAAACCAAAACTTTCCAATTTACATTTCCTTTAAGCTTCAGGTTTAAGAGCTGGTCCTCATGTCAAATTCACAATTTTGTGTTCACAGAATTTTTTTATTTCTTTTCTCAATCATTTTGTATTTTTCTTGTGATCCAGAGGCATTTTGAAAAAAAATATGATTTTTTATCTAGTAGATGTATTCATATATGAAACAAAACTATTATTAGATTTGAATATATTATTCAAAATGTACTTCAAAAAATTGACCCAGACAGTGCAAATACTTTTCAGATGAATATGACTGAAAAATATTTGGGATATTTCTCTGGCTTATTAAAATTGTAAACATTTATCAATGTAATCAATATACTGATTACACCTTATTTAATACAAAAGAGCAAAATTACAACAAAACATTTGTTTTAAGAGAAGTTTGATGCCTTAGACAGAGGACAAAGTAACATAAAAGGAGGTAGAAAAATAGTAGCCAAATGGAGATTACCTTCCCTTCCTACTTCCCTTGTTGTAGAAACTTTGAATATCCCATTCATATTGAATTTCAGTTTGAAATCAGTATCATATTATCATATCTAGAAAGCAAATTATCTCTTTCACCATAATAATTATGAATTGTAAGTAAAATTTTGTTTCCTGCCCACTAATCATAAAGTTCAAATGTTGGTAGCAATGTGAAGACCCATATTATATCAATTAAAACTTTACTTTCACATCATTATAAATGAATGAGGAAAGCTCTTCTTATTTTAATTAAAAGTATTTTGTGCTTTCTTAAAATAATGAGTCTCCATCTCCCCTTCCTCAAGCACAAGGGCTTAATTTTGCATAAGAAAATGGGTTTGCTGGATTAGCTATGTCAGAATAATTTCACTCCACACTTGAATTTTCCTGAACTTCCACTCAAACTGAAAGATGAAAGCTAAATACTTTTAAATAGTAAAGTAAGTACCCTTTTACATTGTAGGTTAAATGAATGTTTAGTAGAATATATTTAATTTTTTTATTTTCTAAAAATGTGCTAAAATATGTGTTTCCTCATTCAATTATGATTACATTGGTACCTCACCATATTTGTGGGGTTTTGATTTATTACAGAGGAAACAATTTTATGATTTTTGTAAACCTACATATTTCTTTTAAGAAAATGATTGATTCACTTTCTAGTTAAACTTATACCATGTGTTGATAACAGTCTCATGATCAATAATATTAATTAATATTATTCCATTTTGTTTTTTTCTATAGATATAGTATTTATGAATTCTGTCTTGGAAAATAATGTGCATGAGACATAAGTTCTTGCATTTGAAAGATACCTTTGTTGCTAAATTTTGTGTTACATATTTAGCTCCAAAATATGTTCAAAAGACATTAATTTGTAAATCGATAGCAAAACGCTTCTTTCATTTAAAGCATATTGTGATAGATCATATTTTTTAAAATTGATGCTCAAAGGAAGTATAAAGCTCTACATTTTAAAAAGCTAGTTCTATTGGTGTTTCCAGTCATTAATTTCAAAAACTATTGTGAATTTAACAAATTTCCCTAAAGCTCATAGGAAGTTTATTTTTGTATATATGAAAATCATTAAACTCAATATATATATACATATATATATATATATATATATATATGCATGAAGAGAGAGAAAGAGAAAGAGAGAGCACTTCTGGCTTATAATAAATAATAGGTTAAAAAGTACATCTGAATGTTCCTTGTTTTACCTTACTGCCGTCTGGTTATACAAGATGATTAATGTGCTTACCTAAAAGAAACAGAAAAAGAAAAGAGTCTGTTAGTTTTACTGGGATATTATTTGAAGCAGCTTTCAATAGAGAAAATAAGACATGGCATGACAATCACTGTTCTTATTCAACCTGTATTTTCTTAGCACTCCAGAGATCTTAGGGATACAACAAAATCAAATGGAATAGTCGAAGTTGTTTCTAAAACTGCATAGGCAAAGCAGTCTTTCCACATGCTTTAGTGACTGTGTATTTTTATTGAGTCGAAGTAGCTATTTTTGTCAATTCTCTCCCACCACCAGCATACGATGAATCAAATATAAGGTGTCAGCAAAAGATTTGGTGGAGTTGTATTACTTCCCATAAGATCTTAAACATTCTCACTGCAAATGTGGTATTTGGAGTTCTGCAGAATCAATCATACTAGTTACATTTACCTGACAGAGAAATTTTACAATGCAAGTGCATGTAGAGTGAGACTTAATGTTGACAAAATATCTAGAGAATTGTTCTCTCTATGAATCTTAAACACACATGTGATTACTATTTTCAGCTTTATATTAGGAAAATATGAGGCTAAACTAAATAAGTAAAAGGTTAGCATCTATTTAGAACACTAATGGTGCAGAAATATGAAACTTTTATTTTCTTTTGAATTTGAAACTTGAGGAAGCAGTTCAAATCCACAAAGCAAATTGATCCAAAAGAGCAGAGTCTGCTTTTGTTTAATACATTTTGTTACTGCTTCTGTGATATTGAAGTTTGAACACACAGCCCCAAACACAGAAGGAAAAATGCTCTGCCCTAAAGCTAGCCTAAGTTGTAGTTGTTAACATAGGAAGACATTAGACTTCTAAAATTCTAATATTTACGTATTAATATATTTTCTTATGAGGAGTTATTAAAAATAATAAATTTAGAATTCTTACCTAAGTATATTTTATAAAAATTTCACTGGATATTCTTGTATAATGCTTGGTAATGTGATTTTTATATTAGTTGCTTCATAGAGCACGTTGAGTATTCCTTAGAGTGTGTGGTATTTTGTTTTCTAGTTTTTTTTTTTTAATTTTTTTTAAGTTTTTTGAATTTTTTTCTACCCTGTATACATAGTATAAAATGGTATAAATAAATGATAAATGACCCTACCTAACAGTTTTAGTTATATAGTAAGAATCAGGGCTTGGATACAGAGAATTAATAAATAACTGAATAATTGAACTAATCATATGAAAAGACAAAAATTGGTAGCTAAAATAATGTTCAATAAAATCCAGAAGAGTTCAGTAATGAACACAAAGTGCATTTTTCTTTGTTTGGATGATTGTTTATTAGGTTTTCATTTGTAATATTTAAAAAAAATCAGTGAACTTTTTTGAATTAAAATTCAAGAAAAAAGGCAACTGTGAATTTTGGTTCAATAAACTGAATTACCTTATCAGTATGGCATAAAAAAAAGTAATGGAGGCAATTTGGGGCATGTAAAACAACAGTTCTAGTCTGCTATTTACCAGTAGAAATATAATTCATTTTACCTAATGTCTCTTTTGAGAAGCAGAATTTCCAGGAATACCTGAATTTCCAATTAACATGGATAAGTGCGATTTGCTCAATATACATAAATTTCAGTTTCCTTGACTTGTCCCTCTCCTACATGCACAAAAATGGAAGTTGAGGTAGTTTTTTTTATATTCTTCTCAAAGGGACAGTTATGAAGTTTTACAGAGCAGAAACAATCTTAGATACACATATCAATCTATATAAAGAAATTCGCAAGCAGCATGTTGTCATTTCCTGTCATGGTTGTAACCATTACTGTTCCATCCCCTCCATGGAGTGGGATGTGCTTACAAGGATTTATTGTCTTTCTATATGCTATTATACATATTTGAGATAATCAGGGCTTTGAGCCCAGATGGTTTTATTTCTGTTTATTATTTGTACACTGTCCTAGATTCTTATGAAAGGGCATATTCTAAATTATTATCATAATTATGGGAAGATTGACATTCAGTAAAATTTTAATACAAGAATAGTCTCCCGTTATTTCATAATAAACTCACTACCACATATTTTTGGCATACTTCATTATGTGGATAAAGCATTTTAATTTTGGAAATGCTGATATAAGACTGGGTTCAGGGCATTGGGCTCCTTTTAATTATGTCAACCTCATTCCAAAATAATAAACTTATTTTTCAGACATTTTAAAATTATTTTTCATGTATTATTATTGTCATATTACTTAATATAATTTGCATAACCTGTGGAATGCATAGCAAATCATCAGTTTTAACTCAGGACAGACTTTCAGTTATCTTGTTGATGAACTCCACAATTCAATTCAAATTACAAAGATGCAGGTTATGATACTGAAAAGACAGAAATGGTCAATGAACCTGGATTCTGTTAGATGTAAAACTAAGGAAATACAGACTGCTCATCAGACTGCCAGATCCATCCAGTATACAAACCACAATGCTGTTTGGAACAGGGTAGGCATGTAATCAGACTGTGTTTCCAACAGCTTTGTAACCTAACTCTTGTAGAAAATTTTTATCAATGGATAATGGCCAACAATGGAGAGGATCTTATATAAATTCTTCAGTCCTCAAATATGAATATGAAAAATAAAGTTTGTAATGATAAAGTTAAGGTCAAGCAGCTATTGATTTCCAGTCTAATGTTCTTTCACATTATTTTTAATGAGCAGACTCCCCTTTTCTCTTTCAAACGAATGATATCCTTCATGAAAGCACTAATTAATATCTGATTTCATATAGTCATAGCATCTTGATAATATATATAAAATTGATGCTAAAATTTAATGAAAATCAATTTGGCCTTACTTAGGATATTATCTTATAGACACTTTGTGATAAACATTTGTAAACACACACACCCTCCCACACACAAACACAAACACACACACAGTGTCAAACAAAATTACATATACACACTCAAAAATAAGCAAAAACATACAAAAACACAATCATACACATGCATTCACACAGATACATGCACACATGTGAACATACTGCTAACTTGTATTAGGGTTTTTCTTTCCCTTCAGAATATTATTCCACTAACCTCAGCAGCTCTTCTACTTTTTACTCAAATATCTCAGCCTCACAAGTCTAAACTACTAAATTGAAAACTCGTTTTAAAATTTTAATCACTACACTTTTCACTTGTAATTTATGGTCTCACTATATAGTCAGTCCAGCCTCAAACTCAAATCAATCCCCCCCACCCAAATTCTAGGACATGCCCCCCAATTAAAATTTAAAACTGGAAAATCATACTTTATATTATATACACATAAAATTGAGAAATATATTATATACATTGATACATACTTGCAAATTCTTCAATTCAAAATTAGATGATGGATTATTTTGCATCTATTTTCTAAAACAAATCTTCTCAAGTGTACTAATATTCTAGGCTCAATCAGACCTTATTGTTTTATTTCCTCTGTTGAATTATTCCCTAATAATGATCTAGCTTTCTGTTCAAGGATTGCGAGATCACCCTCATACCTCCTAGGTCCAAGGATAGCAGGTGCTTGGCAACTGCGTTCCACTCATCTGGGCACTCAAGGTTACTGAAGGATGAATGACACCTGAAAGCTCTGTCTTCAGTTGTATCCATCTCCCTATTTTAGGGGAGACACCTGCTTACTCAGCCCTCAGGAATGTTAGGAGTGTCTATTACCAAGGACACTTAGCCTGCATCATCCAACTTATGAAAGCCCCAACACAAGGGTAATCCAAGATTCCTAATGAATCAGTTTTACAACCAATGTCCTGTTTGGGGGTCATAAATAAAAAAATTCTCCAGATATTATCCAAAAAATGCAGGAGCCTTGGATTCCAGAATAGGCAGATTTTCATGTTACATCATGGCAAAGTGACCTCTAGCATGGTGTCAAGAATCAGACTGTCCCCAGTAAGCCTTAAGCATCTTTCCAGGACTTGCTGAAACTGAGCTGAAATAATGACTAAGCAATCTGCATGTTGAACAAGACTGTTTAACAGTCCATAATGAATATTCCAGTCTCAAATCTTTAATTGAACATAAGGTTAAACCCAGGATCATAAAGATAGGCTGACAAGTTCTGATCAACATACAGAAACATACAAAGTTTGTTTTCTGACTGACGACGTTGATTGTCCATCTTTCTAAGTAACCAGAAGACACTTTTTCGCATACACTTTCTGTTCTTCTACGGCTTTGTCTAAAATCGTGGCTTATGCACAGTATTCTAGTTCCACCAGCTTAGGAGAACTAGGCATTCAATCCAGCTTTCCATTCTCAGTAACAGTTCATCAGCATGGGAGCAGAGTTCACACCAACAGCATGAGCAGAGGAAACTGGGCACAACACATCCACAAATAGAGCTGAAAGGGACATAATTTCTAGTTCTTTGGTTTGCCAGTCTGTGGAAATACTTAAACAGCTTCTACCATATAATCCATCTAAGCAGGAAAATGTACCCATAAACTATGGGACTGTCTTCCCACATCAGACAGACAATTCTCACAGACATGCTCAGGGCTCTCCCTCAGTAAATAATAATTCATAGGTATTCCAAAAGACTCAGCTTTCAGTTTTCAAGTTCGCATCTGTAACTAATTGCCACATGCCAATAGATGGTATTTCTTTTTATAGAATGCATATTTAGGTCATACTGTATAAGCTAGAGATCAGCAAACTTTCTATAGAGAAGTAGAATTTCTTAACCTCTGGTAGTGACCATTGAAAGAAAAAAAAAAAAGGTCTCATAATACTTATAATATACAGTTTTCCAGTGATGATATTTTGAACATCAAGTGAAATATTTCAGATATTCAAATATGTCAAAAGAACACTATATAAGGAACAATAGTAGATGTGGATTTATTTTTCAGGTATTTCTGAAATTGCTGTGGAAATTATCTGAAATTTCATGTCTTTGTGCATTCTTTCCTAATAAATGCTCCCAGGACTTTTACTAAGAGGCCACAGGCCTTTGATCTATTGATTAGATAGGCTCCAAATAACTTTCATGAATAACTTGGGAAATGTGAGAATCATGTTAAATTTTAACAGACATTTATAACTCTTAAAGCCCAAACAATAAATGACTTTAAAAATAGAACATATTGGAAAATTTTATTTATAATCACAATAAATGATGGAATTGATGAAATATTGCCAGAGATTGAGACATATTTGGCAAATTTCTTTATATGGTTTTGAGATTATTAGGAACAATTGATTCATGGAAATCCATATATATGATATTCCTGGTAAGGGAAAAGTGCAAAGATCTCTCACATATTCATTTATGCACCGTTGGATGACACAGGGTTTAGATCAATATGATGAACATGATTCTACAGTGAAAGATTATTGTCTAATGTGGGAGTTAGACATGCAAAGAGACAGATTGTATTGATTTTTAAATGATGTGTAGATATTCTTCATAACAAAAATATCACTCATCTTGCTCTGTTTTAAAAGAGCATATTTGGATTTCTTTCTCATGAATAAATTTAAGTTTATAACTGTATCAAAGTATCAAGGCTTAAAGAGAAACTTGAAAATAAAGTTTACTTTTATACAACTATTGTATTTTGTAATAAATATCTTACACTTATAAAAATATTTTGACAAATTGTTGTGTGGCAAAATACTTAAGTTAAATAGTTGATATAATTACAATAACAATGTTTATGTCTTCTGTATTATAAAGTTATATATCATTACCTAATTGTGTACTGGTGATTTTTTATCCAATTAAAGATACATTATAAAACAATAGTCATCAAATCACAGGCCAATAGTTCAATATTCATGAAATATTTGTCATTCAAAATATAATTTTGGGCTAGAGAGGTGGCTCAGGGGTTAAGCCTCAAAAATACATTGGGCTAGAGAGGTGGCTCAGGGGTTAAGCCTCTGCCTTGCAGGCAGGAGGTCCAGAGTTTGGATCCTAGACCCCACGTATAGACGGTGGGAGGAAGAGGGGGGTGGGGGTGGGGCGGCCTGCGTTTCTGGTTCTGGTAGGGTGGATCCTGTGAATCCCAAGCAGAGTAAACAAGGAGGAGGTGGAGGCGTCCATGGTGGTTTCTGAATTCGCCCGTGGTTCTACACACAAACACGCACACATACACACATGCACACACGTACAATTGAGTAAATCATAATAAAAATATATATAATGAACATTAAACCCAAAGCATGAAGCAGAGGACGACTGAGGATTAAATATCAGAGAATCTTAAAAACAGTACAATACTTTATTCAAATAACTCTTCTTTCTTCTATGTTCATATTCTATTTACACATGTGCTATTGAATTTTGGAATTCTATTATGGAAAAAAAATCAAAACAATCAGGAGGGAGACTGGGAAACTAGTGTTGCATATCCTGGCCTTACATTCTAAATTGATGTCAAACTTATTCACATCACTGGAGCTGGTCAAACTTGTTCATATCATTTAGATCTCCTCTGAATTTGACTTTCTACTGACTTTGAGAGTTACAAGCTAAGGAGCAGCTAAACTAAGCAGAACAAACAAGCAAAAAAAAAAAAAAAAAAAAAGAAAAGAACATTAAATTCAAAGTCAACTCATTTACTTAGCATAGTTTGCTCTTTTCTCTCAACCTTAGATACCACACATACAAAATATAGGTATCAAATAGTAGTGATAAGGTACAAATGCAAGAGGAAGAGTTCCTCCACTTCACACCCTTGCACTCCTGAGCCAAAATCCACAACTATTCCAATAAAACAGTGAGGTTTTTGAAAATCATTTTTACTGTTAAACAGAAGAGGAGAACACAAAGAGATATACTTCAAAAGAGAAAAAAAAATTTCAGAGGGAAATAGGCAAGATTGTAAACTTAAATTACAGAGCCCTCTTATAATCTAAGCATTGTGCATGCTGAGGGAGGAGGAGCTTGAATCCCAATCTTGGATTCCTAGAGAAACTATTTGAAAACAAATGAAGTGAAATAAAAATGAATGCAGCAAATCAGCAGTAAAAGAGCCAAGAAAACAAATAATCATGCCAAAGGTTTTATTGCTTTGTTAGAACTTGGATGAATATGTTGGAAGAAACTGGAAAATTAATGACTCCCTTCTTATATTCTTCCAATCATTACATTCTTATCTAGTTGTATTATATGTTTCTCAGGAACCTCTTGTTGATAGTAGACAAACAAAAATTGGTGAGCACATTCAGAAAAGTTTTTTTATACAGCAAGTAGTCACCTGATTTATTTACATGGAATTGGCAACACATGTTCTAGAAATCTACAAAAAAATTGTCAGAAATCATGACATGAAAGTGAAATAAATTAAGCTACATATTCAGTATGATAGTCTCTCATAGAGATTCTGAGATTTGATTGCATGTATTAACCACCTAGAAACCTCAGAAAGCGAAATCAGAACACAAATATCACACATACACAAATGTTTGGCATTTAAGCTACATGATGAAAGCGGAGCTGATCTAAAGTTTTCACAAGTCCCTTATGCTATTCCACTGAACATTAAAGAAGCATTGTGTCCTAAGATAGCACGTGTCCTTTGGTTTCCATACTTCTACTGTGATATTTGTGGAAACTTTTAGTTACTGTTAATTGAATCCCATACTGAAGAAAATGTACTGTTAGGCTAGAGATGTAATTCAGTTAATAGAATGCCTGCCTCATGAGGCCTTGGTTTCAATCCCCAGCAATTCCCAGCCTGGGTGCTGAGCAAAACTGTATTCCAGGATGTCATTATATGGGCTACCAGAGTGAAAGGGCAAAGTCATCCTTGGCTGCATATCAAGTAACAGTTGATCAATGTCACTTTATATATATATATAAATGTAGGTATGTATATGTGTATGGTATGTATGTATGTACATATATGTATATGTATGTATATATGTATGTATAATGTGACCCTATGAATCTTCTTTGAAGCATTGACATATGCCTACATATAATAAAACTTAAGCAATGCAGAACAATGAAATAATTCTAATGACTTTCCTATTTTGTATCCTGATGCTGTTCAAAAGCATCTCAGTCATCATATGATCATAATCTGTGTTTGGGGTCCAGGGACATTAGTGAAAGTTCAGGAAAAAAGTGTTTATCTAGACTCCCTAACATAGTTATTAGTTTTGTCACTGATGCACAAAAGACTTCAAAGCTAACTTTCAGTGAGCATGTGCATTTACAGGAGGTTGGAGTGATAATTTCAGAGATGCAGATCATCCTAAGTCACGTGGACACAACAGACTTTTGTGGGACAAGTAAAAGTGACCGAGCCTTATAGCTCTACTATCAAATTAATTGTTTGACTTTGTAGCTGTGCCTGTTCATGCAGATTTTTGAAGACATAAACCAAGCGAATTGAGAAAAAAACAATTATAAGTGTTTTATGTAAAGATGAAATGGAAGTAAACTTCAGATGATACAGTTTATTGAAAGGAATAAGAGTGCCTCTGTTAACATTTCAGTGTAACAGTCACATTAGATGAAAAAATACATAGTGAAATCAATTCTTCTTCCTTTTACTTCTAAATAGTGATTAAAAACTTAGCATCATTCAGGGTTTTACTTAAAAACTGGGAGACCCAAGAGATATATTTGAAACCTGTCCAAAAATGATGGCATAAAAATTGACATAGATAAATTGTCAATGCCATGGGTTTCCTGAGCACACTTCCAAAAGAAGTAGTGTGCTCTATGTTCACAAATAATGTGAAATAAAATAAAGATATATCAAACTGGTTTATCTTTAAATAATTTATGAATAAATTTATGAAATTTATTATTTAGTGACTTAAATGTTTTTACAATTTTTAATTTTTCTCATTCCATTATTTTCCAGTATGTTGCATGCATAAAAATATAAGCATAGTGGAATTCTTTAGAACTTGTAATTAGATACATGAAACTACTACATAATCCAAAACTTGGACTGAGAATATACCACCTGAGGATCTTTCCTGAGCTAGATACTTATGAGATTTTAAAAAAGAAACCTAAAAAATCTCTGTGATCAATATTCCTATTCTTAAAAAGTCACTGAAATAAATCTTCAAAGATTTTCTCATGAGGGAATATGTGAAATGCTTTCTGTTGACATAAATGGTAATTGATAAGGTTTTCTTGAATACTCTTTTAGAAATGCTGATATATTGCACTTAGGATTACTAGTTAGCTTTCATTTCCTTTCAACTTTTGCCTCTGGATAAGCTCAGCTATTCCCAGGAAGAAACCCTGATCAAGAACATTTGTCATACGAGCAACTATAATAAGGTAATTCATCATAGTCTGTCAGAGTTTTATTCTAGAAAGGCTGCTGCATTTTTATCCTTACTTAAAAATCTGCTGTCATTTCTGTTAAGAATTTGGTAGACATTTTGGACATGTTTAAAAGCCCTTCCAAACTGATAGTGGCAGATCATTAAGTTATCAGAGATCAAAGTCTATTCTTGCCTTTGCTTTCTTCTTATCTACTTTCTTTCTTTCTTTTCCACACTATACATGATACCATGAACCCATATGGCTATTTCAAAAGGACCTATTCATAGAACATGATTCTGAGTTCCCTTCCCTTTTCCATCCAAAAGGGAATGACCAAAGAAATTCAGAATGACAAATAAAGGTTTTCTCAAGACTCTAATTGAGCAATTTCGTTTTCTTTCCCAAGCAAGCCCTGATACCCACAACATTTTGAACTTTATTCACCAAGACCACAAAATAAAGTGGTTACAAGGAAGTGAGGCAGATGAAGGTTTTTTGAAGAATAAATAAACTCTGCCTGGGTTTATCACATTACAACTCAATAATATTACTTGTCATTCAATGTGCCTACTCAATTGCTTACCTTATGTATGTTTTTTAATCTGAATTTCTTCTAATGAAACTTCATCTTGATGGACACTTTATTGAATTCTAAAGCTACAGTTATAGGTCTCTCATTCTGTTGTTTATAAAACTTCTTGCACATTATTAATATATTTAAACACATGCCTTCCATGTCTTCCTTTTTCTGCGAGCTAGATTTTACCTTTGTAGCTCAGGATTATTTGGAATATTCTGTGTAGCCAGGCTATCCTCAGACTTGCACAATATTCCTTTCTGTTTCCCCAGTTCTGAGATTAGAGACATACATCATCATGACTACTTATATCTCAGTGTTTGGTTTATTGGTTTCTAAACATTGAAATGCAAGGCCTTAGAATTAAATTCTTTTATTGAAAGATATAAAGAACTATCTACATCTAATTATTAAGCTATGGAATATACTCTCTGTTCATATTCCTAAATATGATCAAAATATTAATTAGAATTAAATTGCAAACACCACATGAAAAAAGGATATTGTAGAATTTAAATGGCTTGATGGAGTTATTAATTGTGTTCAAAATACAAAAAATCCTTTAAATCAAGTTAAAGGTAGCATTTTTCTCCCATGTCCAAAGAACAAACAGTTAAATTTTCTTTATCACAAGTAGGATATCAATATGAAACATCTCTCTTTTATATATGTCACAAACTCAAACTTACTTCTGTTATTAAAGTATAGCATATCCTGCATAATCAAACACATCTTAGTTCAACAGCAGAAATATTTGGAAGCTTACACATCCTAAAATCAATGAAGAAGAAAATTATGTTCCTGGGACAGGGAGATGACTCAGCAAGTTGTGTTTCCTCCTTAAGCAAAGGACCTGAGCTGAGACTCTGAAGTTTCAAGTGAAAATTGGAGTGAGTGTAGAAGCTCATCTACAATTAAAAAACAAGAATTCAGAGCCAGAGAATCCCCAAAACAATCTGACTAGCCAGACTTGAATTATAGAGACCAACTCAACCTCAAAGTTAAAATAAAGAACAATTAAAGATGATTTCCAATATTAATCATCAATTTCCTCATGAACACATACACACACATGACCAGTCACCTGTGTATATATGTGTGCCTATTCACACATAAACACACACACACACACACACACACACACACACACACGCAGATTAAAAAAGCAAAAGGAAAGAAAATTATACCCAAGTGGTTTTCTTTGGGCATTAAGTCTCAATGATTCCTGTCTTTACAGAACACATTACAACTTTTAAGAAGCACTAGTGTGTTAATATTATTTTGTCCCTCACACTTTCATAGAGCTTGAGGCAAAGAGAAGTGACACAGAGTTACAATAATTTCTTTCCTACAAACAGAAATAACTGTTTCTCATATCATTGCATAAGCACCTTATTCCCACTGTACATGATGCAAAAGAAGTGAATCAGTAGCACATATTTCTAAGTCACTATTTTAAAATTATATTGACAAGGACTAATTAAATGAATAAGTAGCAGTCACTTAACACCGAGTATTTTTTGATCTTTAAACATATCTGATTATCTGAGTAAAAAAAAAAAAATAGAAATTACCAGGTCTTAAAGGGACCTTGGGGGCTAAAGTAATGGCTTAGGGGATAAGTCTCTTCCTGGAAAACAGAAGGTCCTGAGTCCAGATTCCAGATTTCTTTTTTTTTTTTCATTTTATTTTTTTATTTTTTTTCCCCTAATACAAACTTGATAGATTCCCTATTCCCCTCCCTCCCTCTACTTCTCCCTGAATCCCCTTGCTCCCTCCACCCTTTTCCCCTTCCTTTCCCCCCTCCCTCCCTTTCTCCCAGTGCTCCCCCCCCCATTTGCCCTAGGGAGATGGAAATGGCCTGTAATTCTAACCTGGAAAGCTGAGCCTGGGAAACTTTAGAGCAAAGCAAAGAGGAAGTAGATCAATCCTGGATGATTTCTGAAGTTATCCTTGGGCCTCCACAGACCCATTCAGTGCCTTATGATACACACACACACACACACATGCACACGCACACACACAAACACACTCTCATGCAAATAAATAAACAAATAAATGAATAAAGGGATCCTGGTATGACCTCCAACAAAGGTATGACCATGCTACCACAGATATTGGAAAGGAATATATAAATTACTTCTTCTTTGCTAACAAATTAATTTTTTAAAAATATGTTAGTTTCAGACCAAAGAAACATGTTATCATGGGTTGAATGTAAGTTTTCCCCCATAAACTTTTGTGTTTAAATCTTCAGTTGATGTTTGAAAAGGTTGCAGACATTTTAGAAAGTAAAGCTGTCAAGTCACAGAGGTTGAACCTTGAGGTCCATTAGCTCTGCCCTGCCCCCTCTAAGAGTGTGCTTTAATAGTCTGCAGTTTGCTTTCTCAGTGTCCACCATGGACAACTGATCTTCTTCCAGCTTCTATCAGATAGTTATGCCTTTCCTGCCATAATAGACTGTAGATTCCCTCTGGGACCATAAAAATAGTCTCCTTTTCTCCTTAGAAGTTGCCTATGAATGTTGTCTCACAGCAGCAGAAAAGGTACCTGTGACATGCATTATCTTTTTACAAGTTCCTAGATAAATAATGTGCTCAAATGTTTACAATATACAAAATCTTAAAAAATTGTCCATTGCTAGTTTAATTAAAAGCATAGTATTGTTACTCAATACAAACAATATTATATAAATATCTTTTAAAAGTTATTGATGGGTTTCATTCACAGCCTAAATGAATTCTTGTCACCAGATTTGCCAAGAAGATGAAAATGTTTAAAATAGTTAGTTGCAGCTCAATACAGATAAATATCTGAAGGAGGCTTCCAAAAAGCTTAGCCAGTAGGAGGGTCTTAAATGCTTGACTTTTCTATGATGCAACAAAATCTTGTGTCTGATCAGAAGTTCTCTAAAAAAGAATACAAATCTCCCATGAGAATGATTTGTCATTAGGGGTGACTGCTTTTGATACTTTTTCTTATTCTATCCCTGATGAACAGTATTACATGTTTCTCTCAATGTGGTATCACTCTGTGTGTGTGTGTGTGTGTGTGTGTGTGTGTGTGTGTGTATGTGTTTCATGCAAAAGCAATAAGAGCATATATAGGTACATTTATGAATATTGAAAGGTACTATAAATACAGAATTGAAATGCAGAATACATGTGTGCATCAATATGGACCCAAAGTATGTTTTTGTAGGAGATTTAACATGTTTTTGTAGGATTTTTTTCAGTCAGCAAAAATGTAGTCTCTTGATTATGAAATACTTCAAATCCTTAATACTTTAAGGTGCTCATGTTCAATGCTAATGTGAATATCACTTGCAATCTCTTTCCTTTAAAACGGCATACTGGATTTTCAACAATAGTAAAAGAAACTTTCTTTGAGTGAAAAATATAATTAATGAATTTTTATTCACAGTACTTTTGTCTTATATAAGTCATCATGAACACAGACTTACTGCTTTCTGAGCCATTATTCCTTGACAAATTAAATTCAAGAAGTTATTCTTGTGCCCAAGATTTTTGTTAACCTAGTGTTCAGTCACCCTGATTTCTGTATTTTGTTAAAAGCTACCTTTGTAACACACATTTAAAAGTATTTATGTGCAGTATTTATTTATTTGTTTGTTTATAATTTTAAGCTGAAAGATATTTTAAGATTTCCTGACTTAAATAACTTAACCAGATACTTCTGTGTATTTCAAACTCAAAGCAGGATCAAAAGCTAAGTTCTATCAGACATTGAGATCTCATGAAATCATGTATTTACTCCATTCTAGTCTTATCAGAGCTTCCTCATGCTCTATAGATGTTACTACAGCTCAGTGTTTACAGAGGGGTCACACCATAAGAATATGTGAAGAAAGCTAGATTATTTAACATTGATTTCCTTCACAAGAGAAACTATGACTTGGTCAAAAATAGAATCACAAGGCCCCTAATCCAATGCTGAAATGTCAAATTTATTATAGGAATTAGCAACAACAGTACAAATATTGGCATTCCCTGAACTGTGAATATGTTTTGCATTCTCTATCACAGCCATGACTACTTGATATGTATGTACTTTTGATGCTATGGTGTGATAATTTCATTCTACCTTCACAAATTAAAAGAATTATAAACTATTAGTTTGGTATTAACATTGCCCTAATAACCAAAATATATATTCTGTACACTCTGTGTTTTGACTTGAAGTAATAAATGCATATATTGGCAGGTATATACTAAAGTTTCATTTTGAGTGACAAATATGAATAAAATGAAATGCAGAAAGTAAATAAATATAGCACAAATAGTGTCAATAATGCTAAATTTTACCTAATTTCTTGAAGATAAAATATAAACTACAAAAATGTAATTTTTACAAGGACATACACAAGGATTAGTGGATTTGACAAAGACCCTTAGATCACTTTTATTTTTTAATGTCTTGAACTTAGATAATTTAAACCCCTAAATTATGATAAGTAAATATACTCAAAAACAGGAAATGTTACAGATGACAGATAAAGATGTAAAATTAGTAGACAAAATGACAGAGAAATAAAATGAATACACATATGCTTAGAATCTATGTCACATCAATTCCTAATAAATTATAAGGTAATCAAAGTGAATAGTGCTTCCTCTACTAAGAATAATACAGTTGGAAATAGAGGATGGCCTCTGATACATCAAAAACTATTGCTTATTTTTACCCAAAACAAATTGCTTTGTGGCATTTTGTATGAATTCTGCATGTGTTTCTTTTTACCTTTCAGAAATCTGTAAAGATATTATGTGGTGAGAAGCATACAGATGAGTGTGGTTTTTAATGTTTTATAATGGAATATTAAAATTTTCAGAAATAATCACTTGTTACTTGGTCCTGGATTATAAAGGGAATACTGAAATACCCCTCAAATAACTTCATTACCTTGTTATAGACATATATAAAGTTATTTTAATGAAAATTAGGAGTAGAAATATTGACACATATGTATAGGCTTAATTTTCTAGGCAACTATTTAAATCATAGCTTGAAAAAATTATTAAGTAAGCACACCTCTTAGAAAGTGATCACATCTGGAAGAAATGTAAACAATTGCACTAATAAAATATGAATGTTTCAGTTGATATACTTAGCCCATGCATCAATTTGTGTTGCATCTTCAGTAATAAGGTCTTACTGACAGTTTTTGGAGAACAATCAAAAACAATGGCAAAAGCCTATAATGTGGGGGCCTTTAAGACCACTCTGACTAAAATTTTAACAGGAAACTCCACATTCTTGTTACTTCTAAAATAATTTTATGCCTGGGTTCTGAATGGATCAACTCAAGTCTTTTATATCTCCCTGCTGGATAGCGTATACATTACCAAGGAATACTGTAGAAGCTGCTGGGGAGAGAAATAATCACGAGCTCCCATTAATGGCATAAGATCTGTAGGTTGAAATATAAATCACTATGGCAACAGGTGACCACCAGTGCAACAGTGCTATGAGTACCAAAGAGAAAACCAACAGCTTTCTGATTGGATGGATTCAAGACTTATTTGTCAGAAGAGCATCCATCTCTGTCACTGAAAACTAGAACAAGAACCTAAAAAAGGGAAGGAAATAGATCTATTGGAAGACAGCCAATAAACCTATAGTTAGGAAGACAGTACATCAAACTGCTCTGGAGGCAGCTGTTATTATACTCATAGAATGGGAATTCACAGTGGAAACCTTTGAGTGTAAAGGTGGATAAATGAAGGGAAATGCACACATCAATAGTGTGGCCTGAAGAGAGGTAACTTGTTACACGATGGAGGCCTGAAGGCCCCAAAGGAGTAGGCAAGCCAGAATGAACTTGAGGTGCACAGATCCATACTTGTAAAAGAGTGAGAGGTTGTGAGAGGGAATGGGGAAGGGAAGGAGAGGATGGGAGGAAATTGGGAAGGAGGGAAGCAGGGATGAATACTTCAATATGCTTGTAAAAATAGAAGAAATAATATAAATAAATAAATAAATAAAAATGTTTTCAACTTCAAAAAAGAGACCTGAAGATTTATCCTACTCTAAATAACAAAAAACAATCATGTAAATGGTGGTCTACTCTAAAATGAGTTTTGAGTTATTTCTGACTTAAGGAAATTTGACAATTCTGATGCTGGTACTCAACAGTAATGAAATTATCAGATTTAGCAAGTAGCTATACTGACGTACCAAATCTCTTCACTTCGAGGTAGAACACAAGATACTGGCAACATATTCTTTTAAAAGGAGTAATTCAGATAGTGATTAATTTTAGGAAATGTCTTTAGGGAGAGCCAGGAATAATATTTCACTTTGGTTCTCAAAGTATCTGACTAGAAAAGATCACTAGAATCTATCACTGAGGAGATCATTTTTAATTTTAAAGAGAATGTTCAAGTCCTGAGTTTTCTAAAAAGGTGTTGAAAATTTGCCAAGTAGTAAGCAACTTATATATGAACAGAAGAAAAATTCAATGCTCTGCATATTAGGTAATTCAGAAGAATTATTGCATGCATAAGATAACATGTGAGTTTCTTTCCAAATTGATTTTATTTGTTTTCTTTTTGATTATAATGATTTTTAATAACCAAAGTAACTATCACAATATGTAATTATAAAATAATTTCAGCATTTAATAAATGATATTTAGTTATGACTCAAAAACTTTAGGCTATAAAAAATCAGATGGAAATTAGATAGCATTCCATAAATTACACAATGATACTAATTTTTGTTATCCTGTTCATTATAGTCATAATGATGAAATAATTTGTGGTAGCTAATCTCTAATAAATGTAGAGATATTGATAGAATTAGCTGTACTGACTTAAATTTAAGATGCTGAAAGAAAAATATTTAATTGCATTTTCTAATTATGTAGAAATGTTTAGATTATAAATATAAGAAAGCTTTTTGGAACTAATACATTTGTATTTAGTCAGATAGATCAAAGTTTAATACATTTGCCACAAAAGCGAAAAAAAAAAAAAACAGAATTCTTATTTCCAAAGTCCATGTAAAATCTTCGGTAGCATTAGTGGCCATCCAGCAGTTACAGTCTTGAAAAGTAGAAACTGGAAATTCACAAAGCAAGCTAGAAGCAAACTTATCCAGTGTTCATGCTCTGAGTTTTACACAAATCCTGTTTCAAAAGAATAAGTAGAATAATGATGATGGATAATTCTAAAAATCAACCTCTGTTCTGCACTCTTAGACATATATGCATGCATATTTTCCCACTCACATGCAAGAACATGCATACAACTTTCACATTTACACCCATGAAAATAGAAACTAGAAATAATATACTCATTATTTATATGTATTGAATACACAAACCACTTATATATTTTATTTCCATTTAAAACATATATTAAAATGTTGGTAGAGAAGGAAATGAATCCAAAAATAAAGTCCCTTTTTTCCTATTTCCTTATTGCTATTTCTGAAGGAATTCTAAGAATTCTTAGAAAAAGGTAAATTAACACTTGAATTTGTTGTACTTACGTAATTGAAAGAGAAATATGGGGAGTCTAGTTTATAAAGAGACACACTATATTTTAGCATCTTGTGGAAAGTAATTTTAAAGTACTCTAGACGAAACAAACTGTGGTTTCCAGCTTTTTATTGGAAATGGTACTTTATTAGAGACATTAAAAGAAAAACAAATGAATCCTAAAGGTCTTTAATTGTTGCCCCTTTCAAACGTATTTTGATGAAATATCCAACTATATATTTATGACATCGATGACCCATAAGTCTTTGACCTACAATCATGTAGTTATTATCAGGTTAGAATAAATCAGACCAAAAATAATGAACAATTATGCATTAGATGCTTTTTAGTTAGAAAACATGCTGACTGACTGAAGGCTAAGCTGCACATATGTGACCTGCATAGATAATTCTAATGCTTTCACTTTTTCCTTGAATTCCCTTGTGCAACCTCATATTGTACTTTTAGCTAAAAAAATAAAATTAAGAATGTGAATCATTCCTGATCTACGTTTCACAAGTCTTTCCAAAGTCACATACAAATGATATGGGGATTGTTTGTTATTTTAAATTATCTGCCGTGTTGATCAACAACAAAAGCATAGATCATAGAGCAATTACTGAAAGAAGCTATTCATGAGAGAGAAAAAAAAGAAAATTAACATTTATGTGGCTAAGAGATGCCTATCAATGTCTTGCTTACACAGCCATTCTCTGCTTCTCTTGGAGTATTTATAGTCTATTTAGTTGAAATTACAATGAAATGCACAGTGTTTAAACTCACTTAAGTCTCCCTCACAAACTTGCTTGATTAGAAAACATGCCACTATTAACAAGGGTTTAAAAAGCAAGAGAAATTTATCATACATGCTAGGTTGTGTAGAATAATACTATGAACTAGTTATTGATTCACACACAAAAAAAATAGTGTAATTGAAAAGAATACATCATGCTTAGTGCCTTCCTTCTCCATGTTCAACTTGATTGATTGGCATTCACACCAGCCATGTGACCTAAGCAGAGACATGCAGAGAGATTCTAGCAGAACATTTTCCTTAGGGCCATCATTTTCACTATAAATTATGAATGTAGTATTATACTGCCACTTTAGTTTTGAAGAGCTTTCGTTAATTAAAGGCTAAGAAAGCACACACACACCACACAATTATTTTTAATTAAGATTAAAATAATTCAGTATGGCAATATAGTCCTCAGTGAGAGTGATGGCTTAATGTGTCACCTCATTTTCCTGTCTGGGAAACACCACCATGTCTAATACTTGTTTTTAGTTTACTACCTTTTGTATATGTAGATCACCTTGAGATCACATGCATGTTTCAGATACTGGAATATATAAGCAGTCATAGAATGGACACTAAGTTATAAACATTGTACCTGCTGAAATACAATGAAAAAAAGCATAAAATTCAATATTCAGGGACATGTATTCATATTTTAGGTGACCATCATCAAGACAAAGAAGTTAAGAATTTTTATGCTTAAAATTAGGGAAAATCATAGTATAAAGTATATAAATAGTGTGGCTAGTAAGATAACTCAGTGCATGTTTGAAGCCAAGAATAATAACCTGAGTTCAATCTGTAGAACCCATAAGAGTAAAGAGAACAATATCATGCAAGTTGTTCTCTGACCTCTACATGTGGACTCCAACATATGTGGCAGCAACCATAGACACACACACATACACACAATCATGCCACACAGATGCATGTGGCAGTGGCAATTCAAAACAGTGAGACTTTATAATTTTCCTATACTTTAGAATTAATATTCACCCTGAGAGTAAGCCCAACTCAAGCTACAATTTTACTTTTTAAATTTTTACTTAAATGATTATTAAACAACTGAGATGGCAGTGTTCTTATTAAAGATAACTCTTATTTCCCATGTCAGCAAAATAAATAAAAATATGACAAACAAAATGTACTCACAAACACTTTGGATGTCTTCATACAATCTCCAATTTGTGGCATTTAAATGATAAATATTTCAGTTTTGCTATTTTATTTTTACACCCAATATTTACTTTTCTATGAGATAAATTTTCACATGTATTCAAATGACACTTTCAAGAAAATAGTGACAGTGTGAGGAAAATCATACTTGAAAGAAGATACTTGTATGATACACATTTTTTGTTGTTATCAAAGCATTAAGACAGACAAGAGATCTAAATGCTTAATTTTGTCTCAACAGCAGCCCAACATATCTGGAATCAATCCTGAGTACAGGTGAGTAACAGTGTTCTAAAGGACTTTTAAGGTTCAGTCATTTACAATAGCATGTCTAAATTGATGTTACTGGGACTCCAGCAGAATAAAAACACAATAGGTTTATATTGAAACTTTCAGATCTCATGCTGCGGATGGGGCTTGTGATTATTTTTCTCTCCCAATAGCTTCTACAGTATTCCTTTGGTACTCTGTAAGCTATCCAGCAAGGAGAAAGTCCACAAACCAGTTCCAATTGATAAGTTTTGTTCTGTATCCTCAGTAATAGGTTCTTACTGACAGTTTTTGAACAACCAAGAGCAAAGGCAAAAGACCTTTAAGACCGGTCTGACCAACATTTTATCAGGAAGTGCCACATTCCTGTTGCTTCAAGTATAATTTTGTCCGTGAGTTCTGAATGGATCAGCGCAAGGCTTCTATTTTTCCTGTTTTCCTCACTCTGCCACTTTGCATAGGGACTGCCTATTCTTGTTCCTTTCTTTTTTTTTAATTTTTTTTCATTCTTTTTTTTTCTCTTTATTTATTCAACTGTGTATGTGTGCGCGTGTGTGTATGTGTGCGTGTGTGTGTAGAACCACGGACGAATTCGGGAACCACCATGGACCACCTCCACCTCCTCCTTGTTTACTCCGCCCGGGATTCACAGGCTCTGCCCTACCAAGCACCAGAAACGCAGGCCGCCCCTGCTTCCGCCTGGCGTCTATACGTGGGATCTGGGATCCGGACTCAGGACCTTCCACCTGCAAGGTAGAGGCTTAACCCCTGAGCCACCTCTCCAGCCCCCTCTTGTTCCTTTCTTTAAAAGACTTTTTTTAAACATACTACTAGCATAGGATGTTCCTTTGGGGTTACTTCACGATCTTTCAGTTTTAAGTCCCTCTCTTATTTCCCATTTTTCGCCTATCTCCCACCCACTCATTTCCTGCTATGGATTTTTCCCATTTATTCCTTCACTCCTCCTTGTCCTGGTATCCTAAATCTCCACTTTAAAAAGTTTCACTCTAACTATCCCTTCCCAACTTCCTTCTCATAGATCTTTTTTGAATTTTCTGGCTCTTATAATTGTCAATCCAAATACATTGACAAGGATATCAGTTCAATCATCTGCATATAAGAGCGAACATGTGTTGCTTAACTTTCTGTGTCTGAGATACATCACTCAATACAAATCATCATGGCATCAGGCGACCACCCCTGTAATAGTGGCATGAGTATCAAGGAGACATTCAACAGCTTTCTGATAGGAATCAAGGCCCGCATATCAGAAGGGTACACATCCTTGTTACTGTAAATGTACTAGAATGAGAATGTATTTAAAAGCTAAAAAAAAATCAATAAGGAAAAGAGCTAATAAAGCTATAGATAGGAAGACAGTACCAACAGCTCTGTTGGTAGCTGTTATTATATCCATAAAATGGGCACTTACAGTGAAAACCTTTGGATCTAAAGCTGTATTAATGAAGGGGAATGCACATATCAGTGGGGTGGCCTGAATAGAGGTAACTTGATGTACCATGGAGGCCTGAGCATCCACAGGAGTAGACAGGTCAGAGTGAACCCTGGGTTCCATAAGAAGCACACAGGTAGAAGGGTTGGAGGGAGTGGGAGAGAATAATGAAGAGAATGGAGAAGATGGAGCAGAGTGGAGAGGGAAGGAATCTGGGATGAATACCCAATATGCTTGTAAAAGTAGAAAAATAAATAAAAAAATTTAAAAAACTACACTAGGTAAATAGTAAGAAATTACAATTAATTTTTTCTTTGATAATTTATATCCCTTTTGTTAGCAACTTCACACTTGTGTTTATTTCAGTGAAAAATGTACATATTTGCTCCCCTTGTTGGGTTAAGATTCCCTAATTTATATTAGGCATAGTAATATAAATACTTAAGACCAAAATTCCTAAGGACTGCAATGCTAGCTTTCTGACTATGCTATCTTTACCTATCACTACAGTTACTTATCTTACTTTGGTGATAAGTCCAGTATTAAGTTTAATATTCTCTAGTATTTTTTGTTGTTCTACTTACTTTTAATCCCTCCAATAGTATTGCATATTGCTAACAACTTTCAAACCAGTGTAAATTTGCAATGATAGACATTTTCTTACTATATTCTAATATTTATGTGAAATACTTTTTTTAAGACAGCAATAGAGGAGTAGGGAAGGAAAAGGGGTGAAAGGGAGGGGTGAGTGGAAAGAGGGAGAGCTCAAAAGTTCAATGGGTAACAACAGGGGATAAAGGAATGGGGAAGGAGAAAAAATGGGGATTCCAATACAGCTTGTATAACTAGGTAAAAACTGTAATGAAAAACAAATAAATAAATAAAAAATAAAGGTAGCTCAAACTTGAAAAAAATACTTTCAGAGAATTCTGTTGATTTTTAATTTTAGTTCTTTATACTTTTGTACACACACACACACACACACACACACACACAATCTTGGAACGAAGATGTGTCCATTATTTCCTCTTATCCAATTCTCTTTATCACCTCCTTTCTCCTCTGATGGGTATGTATATGTGTGTGTATGTGTATGTGTGTGTGTATCCCACAACTTTTAGTTGTTGTCTGCATTAGCATGATTGGGGAACATAGCACTTCACCTGAATTGTTGCTGATAAATTAACATCAAACAGCTGAAGGGAACAAGGGGTTTATTCTCTTACATTAGTCCAGTTACAGTTCTTAGTTCAGTTTGGTCAGAGAGCCCATTATAACACTAAGAGACAAGGGAGCTGGCCACTTCATCCCCACATAACATCTGAGAAGGAACAATCCTTATTTGCCAGACTAGCATGTCTGGCCAAGTAAACAAAAAGATGCCTCTTCCTCTACCAGATCTCAGTATGTTATTTACCTGTCCAGGGTTTAATTCCATTCACCATGGGTTGGGCCTTCCCATCTACTCTACAATCTCTTGCAGATTCGCTCTGGGTTTGTCAACTACTAGTTATCTATAAATTTGCCCAGTGCTGGAACCTTCATCCATCAAGCTGACACCAGTATCTAACTATAACAAATATTATTACCTTAGGTATGAGCAATGTAACAGGGTCCTCACCCTAAGAAACATGAGCTCCTGTCTACCTGAAAGTTTGTCTATAGATCCTCTGGAATGTGTGGACCTTATGAGCACATCCCAGTGCAGATGAAATGTTGACGGACACCTCCTTGGGCAGGTACTCACGGATGCCATGGGTCTTAGGTTTAGCAGCCACACCATCTCTAGAAAACAGCATTTATAGTACTCTATTGCATTCTTCAGCCCTTTTATTTTTTAAATCTTTTCCTCTAAGACTTGAAGGTGCAAATATCTACTTTATGTTTGGTGCTGAACACTCAGCAATCACATGTTCCAACTACACATCAGCATTCTACAGAAGGGAAATATTGATTAATATTACACAGAGGAAGAGAAAAGTTAAAATGTACCCCAAATTTACAGTAAGTTAAATCTGATGGATTTAGTTCTAGAATTCATGTTTTCAAGATTCACTCATGAAATACATGAAAGCAAATTGTTATCTTTAAATTTTAAGAAGATAGTAACATTTTACTTCAAAATATTTTCTGAAATACATGACTAGAGTAGAGTTTTGCATAGGCATGCTTTAACTCAAAAATACTAGAAGTGTGACCACAGTTGGTTTATTGCCAAGAAACAGATGAAGCAAAGGAGGAGACATAATTAAAATTTTCACACAATTTAAATAAACTTTCTAAAATGTTTTGAGATGCATTTTCAAAAGTTATTTATGCTATACATGTTCTCATTATGTGACACTGCAAATTTCTTTGTTGTTTTGAATATTTAATTTAGTGGCAAGATAAACATACATATTTCTCAAATCAAAAGTTTTGATTTTATTGAAACAAATTTAAAGTTTCCAAATTAATTGCCTCCATTAACATTTCTGTTAAAATGAATTGTTTTCTACATTGAATTATAGTAAATATATTTACCAAATCAAAACAATTCTCATGCACCCACTCTTTGCAGAATGGCCCGAGTTTACTCTTCAGCTTCATATGTTGTGCATAAAAATGGTCAAACTCCTCCAGTTTCTGTGCTTTGCTTAAACATTGCCTGCCATGTTCAGCTGAAATCATGTTAAATAACTTAGGATGTCTGCAGAGAGTCCTCTGAAGCTTCATTTCACTTGATCTAGTGCATTATTTGTGGACATTGGAGATTTGAGCAAGGAAAGATTTTTACTTAATTGACAGCTCATAGTTTGTGAATTAGGGAGTATTTTGGAGAAAAATATTTTAAATTTTCAAAAATGTTTTTATAGGATGATGATGATAATGACTAATAATCCTGCACCTGTTTAGATGTGGCATTTAAATGACTGTTTAATATTCAGTGAAGGGTAAAGGCAGTTGAATTATAATATGTCATTTCTCCTGTATAATATGAAAATATCTCTGAGAAAACATACAGATCACATGTTTATACTTTAAATGATATGAATGGAATTTATCTTTGAGAGATCATCATTGGACAATCCCACCAAGCCATTCCAGCCTTTCCAAGATATCATCAGAAAGAAGACTTGTGACATTCAACTATAGCTCAATTTGACTGAATAGAACACTTAGTAAAAATCATTGAGCCATTGGTCTTCAAAATTCACTTAAGGGCTGGAAAGGTGGCTCAGGGATTAAGCCTCCGCCTTGTAGGCAGAAGGTCCTGAGTTCGGATCCCAGATCCCACGTATAGACGCCAGGCAGAAGCGGGGGCGGCCTGCGCTTCTGGTCCTGGTAGGGCGGAGCCTGTGAATCCCGGGGCAGAAGGAGGTGGAGGCGTCCATGGTGGTTCGCGAATCCGTCCGTGGTTCTACACATACACAGACACACACAGAGATATACACACACGCGCGCACATACACACGCACATGTGCACAGTTGAATAAATAATAATAATAAAAAAATTACAAAATTCACTTAAAATGAAAAGTGTCTGTAAGTTTTTTAACACTTTAAACGATATAATCTATTTGAATTTTTAGGAATTGAGTTACAATCTTAAATTATACAGATAATCTTAATTCATGATTTTATGCAAATGAACTAAACTTTGTGTTCAGTTTCTTCTTGTGTGTAAGAGTAGTTACTCAATTAAAAAGTTATATTGAGTAAGAAAAATAGTGATGAGCAGATATTTGTGGAAAATAAGATTTTATAAATTGACCAATATTTTAATTAATATTTTGGGTTATTGAGGATATCTCTTATACTTTAGAATTAATGTAGGAGTTCTTAATTTTTAAATTTGTAAAAGGTAACATTTAATTAGACTACATTAGAGCAAAATTCATACTTTCCTTATTGAAAAAACTAGATATTTTAACTTACCATTTTAACATTTACTAATTACTTCAAATTGAACTCTGTGCCTACTACATGAAAGCAAGACCTCTCCCACTTAACTGCATCCCCAAAATTTGGTTGCCAAGAGAGGGTTTGACTTTGTGGCCTAGGAAAAAATTGAGCTAATTAGGTAGCCTAAATGATTCTGGAATTTTCAATCCGTCTTTTTCATCCTCTAGAATACCAGTTAGAGGACTGTGTCAGTGTATTTGTCTTACTCAAAGCAAATATACAGGACTAAACTACTATGTACTCATGATTTCAGCTAAAACAACACAAAAAATCTACATAATTGAATCCTCTTGCTTTAGGATTTCTAGAATATTATATGATGTAAAAAAGTGGAAAATAAGAAAACACGTTTTCTTCAGTGGTATACCAATCTATGATCCAGTGCTCCAGCAAGTGTTCCAGTACATGCCATCAAAGTCAATCTATAGGAAACTCAGTGGGCCACACAGACAAGAAGACAACAGAAGAAGGAGGAACAGGGAAATTTGCGGAAGAGGGGGAGGTAAGATTGTAAGAGCACAAGGATGGGAGGAGCGATCACAGGCAAGATACTCCACACAAGTTAGGGCCGAAACAATCATAATTGGACTTTGCATGCCCTGCGCAATGTCCAACACACTATTGACCCCACAAAGTCCAGCATTTGCTAAAGGCACCAAGATCCTTGGAGGCAAGGTTTTGACAGCCACAGTAGTGTTCCTATGTTTAAGGGGAACACAGGAAAGGGTTCAGGGAAATGCCACTTGGTCCTTGTACGTCATCTGAGAGGAGGACCCAGAGGAGAGTCAGGCATACACAATAAAGGACTCTCTGGGAATTGGTGGGGAGGCACTGGGGGATGCGAAGGCAGGGGAGGGGGAGCAGAGGGTTTGAGGGGAGGAGAAGGGAGGGAACTGGTCTACCTATTAAGTTTGTGTGAGCGGAAATAATAAAAAATGTATATAAAAAAAGAAAGGTTTTTTTGGCAATAGTTTAAATAACGATAAGAAATCTTTAAGTTACATTCAGTGCATCAATGATTTTTTCTCAAGCATTATATCATATTTGCAGCATTGTAATCAAATAATTTATGTAAATAAAATAAAAATAATGATACTTTGAATTGTTGCAATTTATTTATACTGCTAGTTGAATTTTATCATTAATCATAAGATTATACTTATCATTATCATGATAAGTTATTTTTGAAGATAGCAGTTAATATCTAGATCTCCTAAAAAATTTGCTGTATATATAATCATGAAAGGCAGCTTTTGTTTAGAAGTGAATGGGATTTGCAGCAGATTAAAACTCTGTGTATGTGAGACCTGCTGTGAAACTGAAGTCAGTGCTTTCCTATCTTGTCCTGTTTTTAATTCAGCAGAAATAATAAGTAAGAGCAAGTTTTGAAGGTCATTTTTTAAGTATGAACTATACTGAATGAAAAAGGGATTAGTTAGTTTTCTCTTGCAATGTTATCATCTTTTTCTATAAACATCACAGAATTTCCAATGAATTATCCATGTGACAGAGTTAAGCATGTCTACTGGAGGAAAACCTTTCATTTCTCTTTCTGATTCAGAAAGCATGCTAATTTATAGTTTTTCCAATGTAATAGTTACTTTTCATGCTAAAATATAATTATGTTGACAATAGCATCAAATATAAGTAATTAATTTTGATTTTGCTTGGGTCCATTTGAGCTCCAGGGTATGAATTTAACATAAGTATTCTATACACACACACACACACACACACATACACACACACACACACACATGCATCCACGAAGTTACTAAGCTATCATGCTCATTGCATACGCAAGATGTTGATCTATTCAATTTATTCCTATGATTATGGCTCATTTTTTTCAGTTAGCTAGCAACTTATGATGTTCTTAAGGAATAATGAGACACCTTTCTCAGAGTGTGTGTAGTAAACCAGGAAGGGCTAGAAGTTAATAATTCTTTAGACTGATTTTCAAACATAAAATAATACAAAGAAGCTAATCTAAAGGGTTATAAAATCAGCACATCTTATTTATCAGAATGCATAGCAATCTATTTTCAAAATGAAGAGCACTAACTCTAATTTTTGAAGTGTATCTCACATATAGGAATGAGTACAGCTGAATGTCAGGGGCTGCAAGGAGATATGTCTTATTCCTCTTTGTGTTACTAAGTCTATGATGGAAGGCAAAGTCTCATCAAATTTGCACTTTTTAGTTTTATGTATTTTCATTGTTATTTAAGAGACCATAGATGCCTACAGAGTATGAAATTCACTTTAAATTTATAAAATGCAAATTATAGCATTAAATGTTCTAATGTTTTTTATATTCTCATTTTAGACTTTTAAAACATTTCTGCTTTTATGTATATGTTTATAAATCTAACTCTTTTAACAATAATCTGTGTGCATGTAAATCTGCAAAATTGGGAAATACTATGAAATTTAATAAGGATCTGTCTCACAAATCAGATAAAAAGCAAAGATTTTTCATATGCATATGATTTGGATTATAATAGATTTTTTAAATGCTTTTGTGTAAAATGTGTGGATGTGTATACACAGGTGTTCATAAGTCTGTGTTGGCTGAAATTCTCAGAAATACTGTGTACCTCCTTTGAGACATGGCCTAGACCTCACCATTTGGGATAGACTGTTTTGTCTGAATCTGCATATCTGCAATCACAAATTCATACTTTCTCCCAACATTTTTTCAAGAATCTTGTAGGAAATTAGTCTTCATCCTTGCATGAAAAGCATTTAATCATTGAACTTTTATATTTTGTTTTCAAAACAATGGTTTACTAAATTATCTGTGAGCTGACAAAAGCATTAGAGATGAAAATCCTAGAGTAATTAATAATTATTACAGTAATAAGAACTGAAATCAAATTTGTCCTTACGTTGATGATAGCTTTACTGATTGAAGAGATATAAAAATTTGGTTTACGGCTACCCAGCGCCCCCCTCCCCCGACGCCCCATCCCCCTTTTCCCTCCACTCCGCCGCCCGGGACGCCCGCGGTCCAGCCTGGCCTCACCTCACCATGACCCAGGTAAGCTCAGTCCCCGCCCACCCCCAAGAGCCTCAGGTTGCCTGAGTGGACCCAGCTCCTCCCACCATCCAGCCGTAGCCGCGCGCAGGGCCTGGGAGGAGGAGAGGGCACCTCCTCTGCGCCCAGCCCCGCCCTCAGGTGCCCCGGGTTTAAATAGCTCCCCGCCGACACCCCATCATTCCTTCCCCCATTCCGCCGCCTGCGACACCCAGGGTCCAGCCTGGACTCACCTCGACCTAGATAAGCTCTGTCTCAGCCCACCCCCAAAACCCCAGGCCAAATAATTCAGTTTAGTGACAAACGCACAGAAATTAAAAGAAGATCTTAAGAGTTAAAATGACAATGCCGAAGTCAAAGTGCAAATACATGAGAAACAACACTCAAGTAAACAAATCTCCCACTGAAGGAATTAATCCCATAATGTTAGACTCCAACCAGAACAAACCCATGGAAAATGGCCAAGAAAGCCTGACCCAGGATAATGACCTTCAAAATATGATCATTACCATGTTCAATACTATGAAAGAGGAAATCTGGGAGGAATTAAATAATTGAATCAATCCCTTTGAGGAGGAACACAACAGACACATGGAGGAGTTGAGAAAAACAGTGCAAGAATCAAAAACTGGCATAGAGCAGTTAAAGCAGACTCAAGCAGAGTTTAAAACTGAGCTAAAAGACAAGTTATCTTCAACCCAGAACTCCACAGAGTCTTATCAGCAGAACTAATGAAGCAGAAAACAGACTTTCAGATCTTGAAGATAAAGTGGGAGTATTAACCAGCTCAATGGAAGAGATTGCTAAAGCCAAAAAGATGCTTGAGAGAAATATCCAGGAGATATGGGACACCCTGAAGAAGCCCAACATGCATATTCATGAAATACCAGAGAAGAATCTCAAAATACCACCCCTGAGGAAATTTTTCAAACGATCATCAAGGAAAACTTTCCTCATCTAAAAAAAGAGAGGCCCATCCATATACAAGAGGCATTCGGCACCCCAAACAGATATGACCAAAACAGAAGCACGCCACGGCAAATAATAGTTAAAACATTCCACATTCAAGATGAAGAACTGGTGCTGAGAGCTTAAGAGAGAAAAAACAAGTCACTTTTAAAGGTAAACCTATTAAAATAACAAATGACTTCTCAATGGAAACACTAAAAGCAAGAAGAGCTTGGAGAGACATACTTCAAGTATTGAATGAGCAAAAACGTCAACTTAGGATGATTTACCCTGCAAAACTATCAGTCATGATCGAGGGAGAAAGACAAATCTTCCAGCACAGAGACAACTTGAAGGGATACATGTCCACCAAACCAGGCCTTCAAAAAATGCTAGAAATGATATTCAAGCGTGAAGAAAAATACAGGCATATCCAGGAGAACAGAAGGCAAGTATAACACCATTAAAAGCAAAGCAATATACTTATAAAAACTACTAAACATAATAAATGTCTGGAATCAAAAATAGTTTCACAATTATAACACTAAATGTTAATGGAATTAACTCACCGATCAAGAGACACAGATTACAAATTTGGATTAAAAATCACAATCCATCAATCTGCTGCCTGCAGGAAACCCATCTCACCACAAAAGATAGGCATGCCCTAAAAATGAAAGGCTGGTCAATAATTCTACAAGCTAATGGAAGCAGAAAACAGGCAGGGGTAGCCATTATGATATCAGACAAAATGGACTTCAAACCAAAGAAAATTATAAGAGACACAGATGGATACTACATTTTAGTCACAGGTACAATTCACCAGGAAGACTTCACAATACTGAACATATATGCACCCAATACGGGCCCCTCCACATTCATTAAGAAAACCCTGCAGCGTCTAAAGCAAGAAATCAACCCCCAAACGATAATTCTTGGGGACTTCAATACTGCCCTCTCAACATGGGATAGATCAACAGGTCAAAAGCTTAACAGAGACACTTTGGACCTTAATCAAACCCTTAAAGAAATGGACCTTACAGATCTCTATCGAACTTTTCACCCACGCACCAAACAATACACATTTACTCAGCAGCACACAGAACTTTCTCCAAAACAGATCACATACTGGGCCACAAAATGAATCTACACAAATACAAAAAAGTTGAAATTCTAACCCGTGCCCTGTCAGACCACTATGGCCTAAAGCTGGACATCCACAATACAACAAACAAGTGAAAATACACTAACTCTTGGAAAGTTAACAATATGATGCTGAATGACAACTGGATTCAGGAAGAAATTAAAAAGGAAATTCGAGATTTCCTGAAAGTGAACGATAATGAAAATACAACTTACCAAAATCTCTGGGACACAATGAAAGCTGTTCTAAGAGGTAAGTTCATAGCTCTTAATGCCTACATCAAAAAAATGGAAACTTCAGAAATAAACAACTTAACAATGCAGCTTAAAGCTTTAGAAAAACTAGAGCAATCTGATCCCAAAAGTAGTAGAAGAGAGGAGATTAGCAAAATAAGGGGAGATATATCTGAAATCGAGATTAAGAAAACGATAGAAAAAATCAACCAGTCAAAAAGCTGGTTCTTTGAAAAAATCAATAAGATTGATACACCCCTAGCTAAATTAACCAAAAGCAAGAGAGAGAAAACCCAAATTAACAAAATCAGAAATGAACATGGAGTTATCACTACTGATATCCAAGAACTCCAGAGAATTTTAACATCATATTTCAAAAACTTATACTCTGTGAAGTTTGACAACACAAAAGAGATGGATGAATTTCTAAGTAAACACAACTTACCTAAATTGAATCAGGAAGTTGTGAATTATTTAAATAGTCCTATAATATATAAGGAAATTGAAGAAGTAATCACAAATCTTCCCACCAAATAAAGTCCTGGACCAGATGGATTCAGCACAGAGTTCTACCAGACATTTAAGGAGTTAATAACACCAATACTCCTTAAACTTTTCCATCAAATAGCAAAGGAAGGAACACTAACAAATTCCTTCTATGAAGCTAATATCGTTTTAATCCCAAAACCTAATAAAGATTCACTTAAAAAAGAAAACTATAGGCCGATCTCTCTGATGAGCACAGACACAAAGATTCTTAACAAAGTCTTAGTAAATCGGATTCAAAAAAATATTAAAAAGATCATTCACAGGGACCAAATAGGCTTCATCCCCGGCACACAAGGTTGGTTCAACATATGCAAATAAATAAATGTAATTCATCATGTAAATCAGTCCAAAGTCCAAGACCACATGATACTCTCGATAGACGCAGAAAAAGCTTTTGACAAGATCCAACAGCCTTTTATGATCAAAACACTAGAGACAGTAGGAATGGAAGGAACCTTTATCAATATAATAAAAGCTGTATACAACAAGCGCACAGCAAGGATTATGCTCAATGGGGAACAATTGGAAGCATCCCCACATCGATCAGGAGCTAGACAAGGCTGTCCACTCTCACCACTTCTATTCAATATTGTACTTGAAGTCTTAGCTGAAGCCACAAGACAAGAAAGGGACATAAGAGGGATTGAAATAGGCAAGGAAGAAGTCAAGCTATCCCTATTTGCAGATGACATGATCTTATACCTGAATGATCCCAAAATCTCCACCAGGAAGCTTCTGGAACTAATTGAGAAGTTCAGCAGGGTGGCAGGATACAAAATAAATGTGCAAAAATCAGAGGCCTTCCTATATGCCCAGATGAAAGAAGTGAAAAAGCCTTGAGAGAAACAATCCCATTTACTATAGCCCCTAAAAAAATGAAATACCTTGGTATAAACCTAACCAAGGAGGTAAAAGACCTTTACAATGAAAACTTTAAAACCCTAAAGAAACAAATAGCAGAAGACACCAGAAGGTGGAAAGACCTCCCTTGTTCCTGGATTGGCAGAATCAACATCGTAAAAATGACCATCCTACCAAAGGCAATATACAGATTCAATGCTATACCAATCAAAATCCCAAAGCAATTCTTCAAAGAAGTTGACCAAACAATCTCAAAGTTCATATGGAGGTACAAAAGACCCAGGATAGCAAAGACAATCCTGAGTAACAAAAACACTGCTGGAGGTATTACCACACCAAACCTAAGTCTATACTACAAATCCATAGTTATAAAAACAGCCTGGTACTGGCTCCAAAATAGACACACAGATCAATGGATAAGGCTTGAAGACCCAGATATAAGCCCAGAAAATTACAGCCATTTGGTATTTGACAAAGGGGCCGAAAGAATCAAACGGAAAAAGAACAGCATCTTCAACAAATGATGCTGGCAAAACTGGATCTCCACATGCAGAAAATTAAAGCTGGACCCGTACTTGTCACCATGTACAAGACTTAATTCCAAATGGTTCAAGGACCTTGATATACGGCCAGAGACTATAAAAACCATAGTTGAAAGGATAGGGAACTCCCTCGAGCTGACTGGGCTAGGCCAATATTTCCTAAACAGACATCCAATGGCACAGTCACTGCTACCAACTCTCAACAGTTGGGATCTTGTGAAATTAAAGAGCTTCTGTTCAGATAAAGAGGTTGTAACACGAGCTCAAAGGCAACCCACAGAATGGGAGAAAATCTTCACTAACCACACATCTGATAGAACTCTGCTATCCAGAGTGCACAAAGAACTTAGAAAACTAAACACCAAGGAAACAAATTGCCCAATTAAAAAATGGGCCCTGGAACTTAAAAGAAACTTTACCAGGGATGAAATTAAAATGTCTAACAATTATCTTAAAAAATGCTCCACTTCCTTAGTCATCAGGGAAATGCAAATCAATACTTCCCTGAGATATCATCTCACCCCCGTCAGGATGGCAAAAATCCACAATACAAACAACAACAAATGCTGGAGAGGATGTCTAGAGAGAGGAACTCTCCTACATTGCTGGTGGGAATGCAGGCTCATACAGCCACTCTGGCCAGCCGTCTGGAGATTCTTAAAAAATTTAAGATTGAATGCCATACGACCCTGCTATTCCACTTTTGGGAATAAACCCCCATACAGCAGAGGTTCACCTCGATAGCACAAGCAGGACCATGTTCATAGCAGCACTGTTTACAATAGCAAAGTCATGGAATCAACCCAAATGTCCAACAGTTGACGAGTGGATAAGGAAACTTTGGTACATCTATATTATGGAGTACTACTCAGCTATCAAAAATGATGAATTACTGGAATTTGCCGGGAAATGGATGTCATTAGAAACAATTATATTAAGTGAAGTATCCCAGACCCAGAAAATTAAGCGCCATGTGTACTCCCTAATAGGTGGCTCCTAGTACCAAACCCACCCAACCCACCTAGAGACAGTAATTGCAAGGATTACGAACAGGAGGGATGGGGTAGGAGGGCCACACCAGAAACAAGGAGAGAAGGGACCATGTTACAGCAGAGAAAATAGGCCTCTATCAAGGACTCAAATAAGTAATGAGATCTCTGATTAAGTTCACAGACTTTTGTTCCTGATCATTTACTACTGAGGGGGTATGATCTCACCAGAAGTGGAGGGCATATAGTCTGGCAGATAAAAAGTAACCATTGTGCAAATTGGTGATAGACCCCTCCCTCACTGTGGTTTCCCACTTTTATTACATCTACCTTTGAATGTGCTTTTATCACAAGACTCTAGTTTAACCGCTTTTTGTCTCTGGCCAGGGGGTAACATACAATGCCCACCAGGATGGAGTGAAGGGCATTGCAGGAGCAGCAAAACTGCAAAAGAAAATCAACAAAACACAATCCAGAACTTCAGAGACTCTATATCAACGACCTAGAACTAGGCCAGCTTAATCTCTCCCCATCCTGAAGCTCAGGGAAATTTGTAGAAGAGGGGGCAGTAAGAGTGTAAGAGCAAAAGAATGGGAGGGGCAATGATATGTATGATACTCCATACAAGTTAGGGCTGAAGCAATCATAATTGGACTTTACATTCCCTGTGCATTGTCCAACACACTATTGACCTCACAAAGTCTAGCATCTGCTAAAGGCACCAAGATCCTTGGAGGCAAGGGATTGGCAGCCACAGCAGTGTTCCTATACTGAGGGGAACACAGGAAAGGGTTCAGGGAAAGGCCACTGGGTCCTTGTATGTCATCGGAGAGGAGGGCCCAGAAGAAAATCAGGCATGCACAAGAAAGGACTCTCTGGAAATTGGGGCGGGAGGCACTGGGGGATGGGAAGGGAGAGGGGTGGGGAGGGGGAGCAGGGGGTACGGGGGGAAGAGGAGGGAGGGAGGGAAAAAAGAAAGAAAAAAATTTAATAAAAATATTAAAAAATTTTGGTTTACAGAGTATTTCTGTCAAACGTACTTCCATCTAAAGTGTAAAGTAGAAATTAAAAGAAAAAATACTTGCTGGAAATTGTCTGGGCCTTTAGTTACAAAAACTTTCTTAGGATGAATATTGCTGATGGAAACCTATGAAACAGAATTTAATTTTAAAAATAAAAGTAAGTTCATTTTAAAAATTTTCTCAACCTGGGAATGTTGGTAATTTCTTATATGTAACTACTTATGTATTTATATTATTTATGATGTGTATGTAAGTCCATGAATTAATGGATATTAGGTTAATTTAAAGTAAAATAGTTCAGTTAAAGGAAAGGAATTATTTCTTGGGGCTGGTGAGATGGTTTGATAAGTCAACATATCTGGCATAAACCTGGTGACCTGGGTTTGATCATTAGAACTCATATAGTAGAATGGGAGAGTTGACTTCTGAATGTTTCCTCTGACCTCCACATATGCAGCATGGCTAGTGCTTATTTTCTCTCTCTCTCTCCTCCTCCCTCCATTCTCTATGGTATCTTTCCCCAGCTTCCTTTCCCTCTCCCTTTTCAATCTCCAGTTTATATCTCATATAGAAAAATAGAGAATGGTAATTTTTGAGTTAACACTCTGCATGAACAACATAGGCACTCAGTCTCAGAATTGTAGTCTTGACCACATAACCTACATTTGTAGATGTATCTTTACTATCTAATGACACATTCATGAGACCTTCTCAACAATTCTAAGAGAGTAGAAGCTTTAGCCTTGGCTGGTTAATAAAACAAGATCCTGATTAAGATTATATAGTCCTACTTCTAGCTACATTGGATTTGCTTCTGAATTATTCTAAAGTTGAAGATGAGGGGCCTGGATAGGTGGATCAGGGGTTAGGCCTCTGCCTTGCAGGCAGAAGGTCCTGAGTTCGTATCCTAGACCCCACATATAGACACCGGGCAGAAGCGGGGGTCGCCTGCATTTCTGGTCCTGGTAGGGAGGAGCCTGTGAATCTCGGGGGAGGGAGGCAGAGTAAACAAGGAGGACGTGGAAGTGGTCAATGGTGGTTCCCGAATTCGCCCGTGGTTCTACACACACACACACACACACATACACATGCATAATTGAATAATTGAATAAATTTAAGGATGTTGGCAGCAACACGGTGTCCCTTAGGCTTCTAGGCTTTCAGAATACAACTTAACACTTGAACTCTTCTGGTTGGGATGTTCCTTTCCTGCTTCTCCTTGTGGAACTGAGGCACAGGATCTTCTTACTTTGCAGTAGATTTGTACTAACAGACCTGGGCTATCATGTTGGAGGAGCTGACTTTTTTTCTGTGCAGATGTTTAAGTTTAATTGTTTCTGCATATATGCACATTACATAAGGATCTTAAGCAAACCCAGTCTTGACAGACTAGAAGTTAAGTTTAATACAGAAAATGTCCTGTTCACTTGAAAGAAAAAAAAATATACTTTTTAAATGGACGCTATCTTGTTAAAAAAAAAAAATTGACTTTTTGTTATAAGTGACCTTTGTCTGGAATGTCTGAAAAGTAGCTAATGCTTTTTGGTGTTGAAGTAATGGGCAACTGAAAGGACTTCCATAGTATTTACTGTAGAAGAAGTCTATATAGTATATAAACTACTGACAAGGGATGTATCTAGTTCTTACACATGTTTCAGTTTTCATCGGGGCCATGTCCTACATTTGCATGGATGGATGCATGCATTGCCTAACCAACTCACTTAAAAAGCTCTTGCACTGGTATCAGTCTTGAACTTCTACACTTCTGCACTATTTAGAGCAACATCTTCATTGATTTAAGTGCTTAACATCTTCCATTGCAACAGCTTGCGTCTGAGGGAGAATGTTAGTCCATTTGTCCTCCAGTTCTACAGAAATAAGAGACTGTCGAGCCCATTGCTTTATGTCTTCTCTGTAGAGTTCAGGTACATGGATTAAGGCAGATCCTCAAATCCAAGTCTCTCTACTGAGATCAGACCTCTGGGAGCTAACCCACCACTGTGTGCCCATGGATCAGCTGGGGCTGAGTAGGGGACCCAACTTCTAGATGGAGTTTTGCAACTGAGGGAAAGTTCATTGAAGAAAATTGTACCATGAGAAAGCAATTGGATGTTTTCTTTCTGGAAATGATCCAAGGGAAGCTTTTTAATATTGTTTTCCAGTTTTCCTTGTAACCTTAAACAAAAGCTTTAATTTTGTTTGCACTCCTGTTTTGAGCTTGTAACTGGAAATGCATGTCTTGCACTGTTCAACCTTCTGAGTGGTCACCTTAACAACCTCCAAATTGTGTACAGTGGTTCTTTTCCCCAGCTGTGTATTTTTGAAGCAGTCAACTGTCACTGTCCTGGTTTTATTTTAATGTACTAAATTATGTACTTATTTGTTCTTTTAAGCATCTGTTGCATTCGTCTTCGGTTACTTAAAGTGAATTTAGGTAAGATATAGAAAGAAAAAAAACTACCCCTTCCAGGTGGATGTTGACACCTGTAAAAACCCCAAGGCTTCGGTGAATCCCATAGTTGGATAAAAGTTGTTTTCTTTTTATCCGTCCAAGTGGACTTGGTTGTGCATCCTTTAGGTTAATCTTATAAGTAAAACTTTCCTGCCCTTTTTTAGTGCTGTCCTTTCGTAATATTGTCCTTAGGTTTTGGTCAAATCTATGTTTAACCTTGAAACTCAACTTACAATGTAGTGTGTTTTCAGTGAGAAACCATAAAATAACATCCAAGTGTTTCATGGTTTGTTGGGAAGGGCATTTTAAAATAAACAGTTTCCTACAAAAAATTTTTTTTAAAAAGTTAAGGATGAAATTTAAGTATTTTCAAAATATTTAGTGAGATGTAGATGAACTTAGTAACCCAATTTCCTAGGAAATTCCTGTTTTAAGAGAAAATGAAAGAATGATAACTTCTATCAATGAGTGAGAAAATAGCGAATGTAGATTATTTTAAAAACGGAAATGCCATTTGAATAAAAGAAAGACTAACATTGGTGTCTAATATGATGTGTATTATGAAGCTATCTAGCGTCAAAGAAAATTTATTTTATATATTAGAATTATATTGAGAATAAACGTTAAATATATTTTCATTGTAGCATGCTTATTTTACTCTAAATATTCTTGTAGTGATATATGCACAATTGGGTGTTCTAGCAAGCATAAAAATTTTATGCATATAAAATATGTAAACAAGGGCTGTGGAGACAACTTGGAGTATAAAGTACTTGCACTTGTCCAAAAAACCTGAGTTCGTATCTCCTTTACCCAAATAAATATCTGGTCATTGAAACACATAATTTTACTTCACTTCTTGAGATGCAGAGATAGAATGATCCTAGAAAACTGATAACCAGCCTGTCTCACTGATTAGTGAATTATAGGTTCATTGAGAAACAATGACTCAATGAAAAGAAGAATGCAACAGACACTGATTTCTGAATTCTTCAAATGATCATGAAGGCACACTTCGAGATACATACTTGATATACATACATCCACGATATACATACATACACTTGATATACATACATACATACATACGTACATACATATACACACAGATAATTAAAACTGTTATATAAAATTGATTTACCATTGTCTCAAAATATTACACAGAAAGATGTAGAATGTTATCAACATATAGATTAAAAATTACTTAAAAATCTTACAGCTTTATATATTCCTGCATACAGATATAAGTGCAAATAAATGAATGCTTACTTTAATGTAAATTTAGAAATCATTATATTTGTTAAGTTTCATGAATTGAAGTATAGAAATTCTTAAAATTTACAAGATTTTCTTATTTCGTTTGTTTGTTTAAAATGGTTTCACATTGCATTGCAAGATAGTATGGAAGCCACCTTAAAGACGGATTGGCTTCAAACTGAGGCCTGTCAGTCTGCATCTGTCTCAAAATATAGGGTTTTGCAGGGATGAGCTTCCAGGTCAAACATTAAATATTGTTTTTGAAATTTTATTTTGTGAAGTAATGAGTATCAAAATCAGTACCTGACACCTGTTAGCACTAAATTAATTAGCATATTGGCACTAAATTAAATTCCCACTCCGAGGTGACATATTTTTAGAGCTATAGAGTTTCTGTTCAGAGTGAAAAGAAAGTTTCAGAAATAAATAATAGCAAAGACTACATAACATTATGAATAGAATTAATGCTGTTGAACTGGACACAGAATACTTAGAATATAAATTTTATATTAAATACATTTTATGTAAATTCAATAATCATTAATTATGACTGAGGTCATACTATAATATTTTATGGTTTGACCAAATTTTTAATGAACTATAATTTTACATGATTAAAATAGTGAATTTTATTATCTGCCTATAAACTCAAACTGAAAATGTTGAAGATTCTAGGAATGAAATTAGATTGAATGACAAAGTTATTATTTGAGTTCTCCAATTATATAGGCATCAAAGACTATTATAAAACCTTACTAGGACATGCATAGCATGTTAGGTATTTTTTTAGTCCTTGACCACTATTTTCAAATACAAGTTCACCATTTATATAAAATTAAATCAGGCATCATTGCCATTCTAGCTGCTTAGGATTTTGAAACAGAAGATGGAGAATAGTCTGAGTTAAATGATGTGAATTCAAGGTCAGAATAGCCCAATGTGGATCTCCATAATAAGACAATGTCCCCATTAAAAACGTACTAGATAGGATGGATGACCAGGGCTTTTTAGTAAAGAAATTGCTGTACAAACATGAAAAGCTGAGCTTGAATTTCTTGTATTGAAACTGAAGGTCAGGCAACATCCATTTAGAATGCTGAAAGAGGGATCTGTGGGGCTTCTGAGGATTTAGAAGTTCAAGTTTCAAGTTCAGGGAAGACCCCTGTTGAAAAAATAAACTGTAAATACATCCCAATCTTAACCTCAAGTCTCAAACAGCACACACAAAAGCATACTCACATACACACATAGCCAAACAACAACAATAAATAACTTCATTATATGGTTTACAATGACCTTTATTGATATTCATAAATATTAATTTCCACAGAAGGCTCTCTTTTTAGAAAACATTAGAAAGTTCTCTAAAATGTTTGAAAATATCCATCTAAACCTCACACCCAGCATGTTCAAACAGATCATCAAAATTTCACTCTGCTTATTACAGCTATATATATAGTTCAGGAAGATGCTATCCACAAATAGAATTTGTCCTCACTAGCTAGAGCTCAAAGTCAAGGAGACTGCTAAATTGTTGATAGATCAAGACCTTTAAAACTAATTGAGGAAAGAGAATAAGAAACTCTCTTAATTATTCCATTGCTTTTTATAAAAACTGACAGATTCACCTAATGTATTATAGAATTATTAAGTATTAAGAATCTCAGACATTATTTCAGCTAACATATACTCAAATTATTTAAGCAAACAGAGAACTTAGAACTTCAAATAAAAGATTTTCATATTTTTCTTCCAGAAGATAGGTTTTTCTATGGGATATCTAGGTAGAAGATCTGGAAAGAATTTCTCATATTCTAATAAAAAGCTAAGGACACAAATAATGGTGATACTATGAAGTAAGGAAATAGCTTGAATTTCCAAGATTTTATAATTAGACATACTTTAATGATGTAAATCATGGGGCACTATTCTTGGATAGGAAGCCAGAGCATCATTATAAACTGTCCACTGATCTCTGCTGATTGTACATTTTATTCCCTCTGATTCCTTTGGAAGAGCCATTTTCTTCTAAATTCAGAAAGAAGCTAATTACAAAAAATATTATCTATGAAAGTATTTATATTTTAAGAGTAAAATGAATAAATATGAAGTACTATATAAATTACTGAAAGAAGAATTTTTTTACTTTGATGTTCTGTGCTCACTCAAAGCCTAACACAAGAATTTAAATATGTTTGAAAAATTTAGTATAAGCATTGTTTATTTTTCTAGCGTTTCCTATTTAGGCTTGAGAGATATGAATAAAAATAATAATTCTTTTGTCAATATATGAGCATATTACCTTGATGAATTTGTAATTTTAGTATAAACTTTAACTAATGTTGATCACCCATGTATAGATAACACATTTTGATTGATTCTATACACAAAACAAGCATATATAAATATTTGCATTACATATTTATATATGTACTATGCATTTGTGTAATTTGTGTGTATATTATATATACATAATAGTTTTAGGATTAATGAATGTTTCAAATGAATATTTCACTGTAGAAGGCACATAAAATAATCAAATGCATATCTATTTGTTTGTATTTCATGACCTTTCCTTACTTATACATACACAAACACACACATACACACACACACATATGCACAGAGAAATATACATATGTTGTTGCAATTTGTTTGTATATCGTCCATAAATTCGTGACCAAAAAGCATAGGCACAAAAAGATTTTTAAAAATATTTTCTGACAATTTTCAGTTATAGTTCTTAATCCAGATTATCAGGAGAGCTATAGTGGCCATTGGTCACACCATATCGAGAAGTATTGGTGAGAGGGGCAAACTTCTTTTGATGGATAGCAAGAATGCCAAAGTATGGTGAAGAATATCAAACCATTAAACCACGTCCTTCTATCTTACCCACTTGCCCAGGGAATGGTTCCATGAACTGTTGGCTGTGCTATTTACATCAACCAAAAGATTTCTTACAGGTTTACTCAGGGTTTACTTTGACTACTAATACTTCACATGTGTTCATAGAGGTCAGTTTTCAAGTTGACACCTATCTCACTAACAAAGAGAGAGAGAGAGAGACAGACAGACAGACAGACAGACAGACAGAGATAGAGACAGAGAGACAGAGACAGAGACAGAGACAAAGAGACAGAAAGAGAGAATATAAAATATAAACAACCCCAAAGAGCATGAAACATATTATTAAAAGGAGCTAATATTAGCTCATAATGCCTTCATTTTTTAATCCCTGTGCATAAAATAAACTGCTATTCTGTTTGCTCATCCTATGTTTGATAGCATCCAAATGAATAACTTATTTTGAATTGTTTACGTCGTTTTTCTTTGCAACACCAAAATAATTTTGTTCAAGAAATTTTGCATGCATATGGCTTTAGTGGTCACTCTACTCAAAGAAAACATTATGCTCTAGATTAAAATGCTAAGTTTTCATCCTGGTGTGAGAAACACTCATTTCTAAGAGGTCTACAGGGATTAACTTTTTTAATTATCACATTCATCCCATCAAGTACTGCTAGTCTTTCCATTTTCTAATGAAGAGACTAAGGCACATTAGCAGAAGAAAGGCATGCACGTGAGGGACATAGTAACTTGACCAAGCAAATGAACTGTAAATGACAGAGGTTGGATGTGACACTACATATTCTGCACTCTGTAACTACCTCTTTCTTTGATATGGAATTTTAAGTAGGGTATTGTTAAAACAATAACGTGGTTCTTAAAAAAATAACCTTAGGGGCTCATAGGAAAATTAAATTTAATTGGCAAGAAAGCAAAATTTATTTCACTAAACTTTCTTTGTGAAAAGCTGACACACCTCAGAAATGTAGCAGGTAACCTTAATAACTGCTTTTATTAATAGAAGCAATTTTCGTGCAATTTGTTTGCCACTAATAGTAAAAGTATCTAAAATTTCTTTTATATAAAGAAACAATAAAAATTTATTTTGACAATTTTTGCAGGCCTATTATGAATGTAAATTTTCTAAGTTAATAGTAAAACTTACAAATGTCTTCTAAAATATAGCTCCTCCATAATAAAATTTACATGACGAAACCAAATACATCCAGACATCAGAACTACTTAATTTATGTTTGCTTTATTTTGCCTGTGTGCATGAATGTGGTTGTGTGTGCAAAACAGAACTTGACTGTGGAGACCCAAGGATGGCTTTGAAAATCATTCTTGATTGTTCTAACTCCATATGCTTTGCTTAGGGTTCCCAAGGCTCCTTTTTCCATGGTCAAAAGTGCCAACACCACTTTTACTCAGCTCTATTGGTTCAAGAAGCACAGACATTACCACTAAGCCAGCTCTCCTGTAAAATTTCTGTTTGCTTTATAAAATTAAACTGGACTCTGTTCAATTATTTTTAAATTTGAAATAAAATAAGTAGTTCTCCCAATATTTAGAACTCAGAATTCTGAGTAGTCTGACTTGTCTGACCAGAGGGAACTGAAGGTGTTTAATAGCTTCAAAATAGAAGACACAAGATAATTCCTTTTAGTTGTTTCCTGTTCCAATGTTCACATGTCCTTCATTATTTATTCTTTGACTTCTCCAGATTTCCAGTTAATCAGATTTCAATATGATTGTAAACTTTAGAACGTTGAAAAATTTCACTTAAATAACTTATTATCAGAGTCCTCCTTTTTGCAAGTTGATACAATCATAATAACATTTCCTAGTTTGCTTTTCACTCCAGAAAAGAAAGAGATTTCCATGAATAAATAGATTTTTTCCTTTTGTGATAAACTTCTCTGACCTATTGTGAAAATGAAATGAAATATTATATCCTATGATACTTAATGTAATACACCTGGTGTATCAAGTATGGAGACTGAAAACAGCAAAGAGGGTCTAGGCTAATAGCTCCTCAGTTAAAGCTCTTGTCAAGAGAACATAATAAAAGTCTAGGTTTGATGTACAGTAAGTAATATCAGCCCTAGAAGGAGACCTTAGGCATTCCAAAAACAGACTGGCTATTCAGATTAATAGGTGGACCAGTCATGGGTACAATTAGAGACCCACCCTTAAAACAAGAAGGTGGAAGAGTAACAGAGGTTGCTATAACTTGGGTGGGGGTAGGGAATCCTCACACCCATATGCACTCAAGTGCACTGGTATCCACACATTAAAAAAAAAAAGTGGTGCCAAATTTTCACAAATTTGGTGACCTTAATTGGGTCAATTGAAGTCCAAATGGTAGAAATAGAAAATCTCTGACTTCCACCTTTGTGCCTTGGTAGCATATTCTCTCTCTCTCTCTCTCTCTCTCTCTCTCTCTCTTTCTCTCTCTCTCTCTCTCTCTCTCAAATAGACACAACATAAAATATACCAAAAAAAGAAAACAACTAAGAGATTTTTAAAAAATCTCTAGTACTAACAATAGTAGTAGTGTTTCAATTTGTTCACAGTACTTTGCTGATAATTATGATGTTAAATTTTGAAATTTTCAACATTATGGTATTTTGTAGTTAGCCAACTGGATTAGAGATCTGCAGAAACCCTTACTTTTAGACTTGATGGTATTATGATGCATAAGTGACTAAGCAAACTTGTGAGATATACTTACATAAGTAACTGATATATAAAAGATTACATGGGCAAAGAATGTATTTAAACTAATTTTAACAACTTTCATTTGATATTGCCTATAATTAAAAATATTTTGACAGTTCTAGATGTCAGAAAACATCCTAGTTTGTATTCAGTAGCTTAGTATTTTTAAAAACTCATGTTTTAATGTGAAATTGCCTGTTTCCCTGTGGAAAAAATAATTAAATAAATATCTAAACATTTTAATACCTTAGTGTCAAAATCCACTTGAGATGATTGAAACAAATAGAGTTTCTTTTAAATTACTGGGAGTTCAGAGCATCTGATGTGTTGATTCAATACCTAGCCAGAGTTCTTTATTCCTATTGGATGAAGACAGAAGGAAAAAAAATCGAGCACAAAATCAAATGATGCTTTAAGCATTTTACTATTGGTACAGATAAATAAATGTTTCAAAAAGAACAACTTGACTGATACTTTGAGATTTTGTAGATTTGCTGTCATAATACATTTAATACTGAACAATTGGAACTTATTTTATCATTCTTAAAAAGTAAGTTTCATTAGAGTACAGAAGATAAGAGCAAAATATTCCTGGGCAAAGCAGAGTGTTTATTCACTGCTATAATCTTTGAAATTCTGCTTGTAGTAATATACCTTAGCTCATGTTCTCAGCTGCTAGTTCTGGTTTATAGAAATTTTGCATACTTTCTTCATATCCATAGACTTGTGAAATCTCAACTGTTCTTGAATATATAAGAATGCTGACAAGCTAGGTATTGAAGTGAGAACTTTTAATATAGAAATTTCTATAAATAACCAATACTGTTGCATAAAGAAGGAAAGAAACAAAGAAAAAGACAGTTAACCATGGTCTAGCAAACTTTTAGTCATTAAGAGAAAAGAAACAGATGGGTTTTTTGACAGTGTGGTATTCTTTCCTCTTGAGGCTTGAGAAACACATACCTAATGGTTATGCCTTCAGGCAAGAGTCTTAACTAATCAAGGCACTAATCTGCTGTCCAATGAAACATGCTGCAACCACGTGAGCCAAAAATAGAGCCTAGTTAAGGAGATTTTCTATATTTTTTTGTGATTGCTGCAATAGGTGGGGAATGATTATCTGTCAGAATAACATGCCTTCCTAGACAAATATGTGTCTAAAATCTCAGGTATTGCAAAAATGCATATTAACTCCTTAGGTCTTATTGGTGCAAAACAGTTACATAAATATACACAGAGAAAATTAGATAGTTATTACTACAAAATTGATGTTTTCCAGAATTCAAGGATTAAAATTGGATTCCCCCTCTTTGGATCTAAATTATTTTCACAAGACACTCAATGTATATGGAAAATTATTATTAAAACTGAATGAATTGAATCAGTTGAATGATTAGAAGAATTTGCTTTTCTTTGCTTCCTTTGCTATATGCTGTCAAACAACTGACCTTGGACTACAATAGATAATGTCTATCTGACATGAAATCCTCATAAAAAGGAGTGAATAACAAATTAAATGCAAGTTGAATTCATTCACCTGCTCTAACTCTAACTTTTTATATTCTCTCTAGCTTTCCTATTTTCTTTTTCATGAAATATATATTTTTAATTTCTTATTTTTTTATTCAGTTGTGTGTGTGTGTGTATGTGTGTGTGTATGTGTGTGTGTGTGTGTGTGTGTGTGTAGAACCATGGGCAAATTCGGGAACCACCATGGACCGCCTCCACCTCCTCCTTGTTTACTCTGCCCTGGGATTCACAGGCTCTGCCCTACCACCACCAGAAACGCAGGCTGCCCCCGCTTCCACCCAGCATCTATACGTGGGGTCTAGGATCCGAAAAATAGATGTGTCAGTGGTCTAGAATATTGAGATTAAAAACTGAGAAAATATTTACTTGTAATTGTATGGCTCAAATAAAAATTCAAATTGTGCTGGATATCTCTTTCAGATTTTATAAAGTTTTTTTTTCTGTAATAGTACTGAAAACTTCACATGTCACCACACTTCTTCAAATTCACCCAATAGATGCAATTTATTTATCAGTTTGTCAGGTCTGTTTAGGCAAATCGTTTTGTGAAAATGAGCAGACATTTCAATAGATGGATGAATCTTTTGAAGTAGTGCATAATTAGATTGAAATATAGACAGCATGCCAACAATGTTCCTTCAATGATTCATTATTTCGTCTTATTTAAATGATAGACAGGAACTGAGTATTTTGCTTTTTCTTTTAATTTTTAAGTACTTGTATGCAATTAATATGACATTCCAATTTGAATAGTTTAGTATTTTCAGCTCTCCAAAATAACAATCCCCCTCAATTTATTTTAATTAAAATAATTTAGTAATAATAATTTATTTGAAATATAAAAAATCTAGAAACAGTGTCTGAATCTGAAGGTTTCTTTTGCATGTATAAATATCCTTTCATCTTACGAATTACTCTTACTCTCATCAGAAATTTATAACTGATTAGATAAAGTTATTACACTGCTTCAAATATTTGTATTTTTATACCATGATTATTTGTAAATTGGTTACTAGATTAAGTCTTTAGTAACCAGTGCACTATAATATAAAACACAGGACAGTAAATTAAATCACATGTTTATTTTGGACATTAATAAGTAATGAGGACTCTTTGAGAAGGTATCCAAAACAAATAATTGTAATTATGATACCTCTTTTCCAAAAAAACAGTGAGTGGTAAACAGAAAAGATAAACCTTTAAAGAAATCTCCCAATTAAATTGATTGTAATTCTTGAGATATTTTTGGGTTTGTAAGAAATGCCATTCCATTCTTGGATATAAACTTTTTAACAGCATCTGTGCATGCATGTGCACAGACACAGACACATGCACACATACATGTGTGCACACATAATTCTAAATAGATATGTAAATACACAGAACTAGAAAGGATAGATTTATGGTTATTTCCACTTTGATTAAATCAGAACTTTAGTCATACAAACATCTGTATTTTCTATTTGTACATTGAAACGATTCAAACCTTCACCACCTGACTGAACATACTACTGTGAAATTTTCCACACTATTTCAGCACAAAAGAACCTTTCAAATAATCTGAATGTTAAATCCTTGAATAAGCTTGCAGGAGGAGAACATAGTGGGGTGCATTTCAGCAGCTCCATAGCAATATTTTCTCAATTTCATCAGGTTTGATGATATTGTCAGCTATATTTAATACAATGTGGCCCAAATATCCTTTGTGAAATTTTCCCTTATAATTTTAGGATGCATAGTTTGAGAAGACTGCCATAATTTGGAAAATTCCTTTGTTTGTTGAAATAGAGGTAAATATTTATACCCACGACAAGTGAGAACCCAGTTATTTATGCAACAAAAGCAAAATTTACAGCATGCATTGAATTTATATTTTTTGGCACTGGAGAGATAGTCCAGAGGTTAAAACCTTTGCCTTTCAATAAAAATAACCTAGTTTGGACTCCAGATTCCATGTTGTATTGGTGACTCTTTTCTGTTGTTTTAAGAAGGCATTCAAAGATAAACAATGTAATGGGAGAAAGGGAGATTTATTCAGTTTCCAGTTCCAGAGGAGAGATTCAGTCTTTCATGGTGGAGGCAGCATAGCTGGAGACAGAACCTGGAGGCAAGCTTAATCTCTGCAAACATTTTGGAGGCTGAGAGCAGCAAGACTGCTGCTCCAAAAGAAGATTTTTCCAGGAAGTAGGATGAGACTAATCCACCCCAAGGCCTACCACTTGTGACTGCCTTCCTCCAACAAAGCTCCACCTCTTAAAGGTGCCATGTCCTTCCCAAACAAATGAGACCTGGGGGACACATTTCAAACTATGACACATCTGCAAAGTTCTAGAAAAAAATGGTATTAAGCATACTTGTGGCCTAGTGAACTCCAAAGCAAAGTGTGATTCTGGAAAGTCACCTTTGGATATCCATAGGCATAAGCAGTATTCTATTCTACATACACCCATATCCACACCCACACGCCCCCCCACATGCATGTAAGCATAAAAAATTAATTTATATTTCATGCCATTTTCATGATAAATGTCTCACACAGAGCCAATCAGTAAATCTGCTGATTAGATACATAACATCATGGGAAGGAATATTCGCATGCACAGTTCACATTTCAAATATTATTGTTTCACTATATAATCATAGATGTTCAATGTTATTTCTACTTTGAATGTATATATTTTAAACTTATAATTTAGTAGGTATATTTGCAACATTCCTGAGTATTTTAAAATTCAATGTGATAATATAATGTTATTCAATGTTCTGTGTCACCTTGTTGGACCAAGATGCCTAGATATGTGGTTAGCATATCCTGATACAAGTTGTGTTTGGAATGATTTTAACATTTAAATTGGTAGTTGGTAGATATAGTGAAAGACATTTGTCCTATGAGATGAGTGACTGCCTCTAAACAAGGGAAAGCTCTGAAGAACAAGGATTGTGCTATAGTGGAAATTTTCTCTGCTTCTCCCAGTTTGTTGAGGATTTTGGATATAATAAACTTCCATAATCACAACTCACAATTTAAGTTCACTGCTTAAAATAAATTGTTGCTTCCAACACATTTCTGTCAACACACACATGCAGACAAATGTACATTCACATATACACACTGTCAAATACATTAATGTACATTTTAAAATTTACTATTTCGTGTGCATGTGTGTGTGTGTGTCTGTGTGTATGTGTGTATGTGTGTGTGTGTGTATCAGAAGGCACTGTGTGTCCTTGTGGAGGATCAAGGATGACTTTGGGAATCATACTGGATTGCTTCTATCTCCTTTTTGCTTCACTCTGGGATTTCTCAGGATCCACCCACCAGGGTCAGAAATGCTGCCTCCATTTCTTCCTGGCGTTTTTACATGGAATGTGGGATTTGAAATCAGGACCTTCTGCATGCAAGGCAGAGTCTTCACAACTGAGACATCTCTCCAGTCTGCATGTACAATTTAAATAAATGTACTCTGCTTGGAAACTGAAAAGACACTTTTTGGACCGGAGTTCAGTTTTTTTCCCCCAAGTCTGTGCAAGATATTAACTACTTCTTGGTCCTTAGTCATTAGTCTCCTGGTCATTAATAGAATTAAAATTCCCTAGCAATGTAGAACAGATTCCTTTGGACAAGACTACTCTGCCTTATTTTTTATAAAATAGAAACAACCTGGAGCTGGAGAGGTGGCTCAGGGGTTAAGCCTCTGCCTTGCAGGCGGAAGGTCCTGAGTTCAGATCCTAGACCCCATGTATAGATGCCGGGCAGAAGCAGGGGCAGCCTGCGTTTCTGGTCCTGGTAGGGCGGAGCCTGTGAATCCCGGGGCAGAGTAAACGAGGAGGAGGTGGAGGCGTCCATGGTGGTTCCCGAATTCGCCCGTGGTTCTGTACACACACACACACACACACACACACACACACAACTGAATAAATAATAAAAAAAATTTTAAAAAATAGAAACAACCTGACCATCAAGCTGGAAATGAGTAATGTTCTTTGATTTCATTTTTCCTTTCCTCACACATGCACAACTGAATAAATAATAAAAAATTAAAAAAATAGAAACAACCTGACCATCAAGCTGGAAATGAGTAATGTTCTTGTATTTTATTTTTCCTTTCCTCTCTTACTTGAAAACAAAATTATATCCCATAAAATTGTCTTAAAGTTCCCTATTAATCTTGTCTTTACGAAAATTCATATGTGTACAAAAGTGAAAATTAAGGCTATCTCTAAACTATTTTATTATTATTATTGTTGCAGTTTGCCTGCATGGTTGCTGATAAATGACCCTCAAAGGGCTTAAGGGAACAAGGAGTTTATTTGTTTAGGACAGTCTGGTTATAGTTCTCAGTCCAGCTTGATGGGAGAGCATGTACCAACACCAGGGTCAAGGGAACTGGCCACACCATCTCTATGTAATGGATGAGAGAGGGACATTCCTTACTTGCCAGACCAGCATGTCCGGCCAAGTGTACAAATGGATGCCAACTCCTTCAACCAGCTCTTCGTCTTTTATTCCAAAGCCTAATCCTAGCCACCATAGACTGGGCCCTCCCCATCAGTTAAACAATCTCCTGCAGGCTTGCTCTGGACCCAACTCAACCACTAATTCTCCACAAATGTGCTCAGAGCTCAAACTCTCAACTGTCAAGTTGACACTTGTGCCTAACTATGACAATTATGCCTTATGAGAAAAATCCTAACAATAGAAATGGCTATAATAAGGTAATTTTCAAAACTGACAATTTCTTCTTCCACAGTCCATAGAAATGTTGCATGAATTTTGGCATAGGAATGAGGATTTAATCTAAATAAATCCAGCAAAGTAAATTTCTTTTATGTCTTTTCAATTAATTTATCCTTCTAGCTTCTACATGCAAGAAGGTTCAAGGCCTAACCTAAAAACATGTGAGTATACCTGAAATAATCCATTTCATGAATATGGACTATGAGATCATTTTGAAATCTCTTGATTAGCATATATGGTTTGATGGTAAGGCATATTTATCCGAAATATTCTAACAATGCAATACTATGAGAAAGTGGAGAGTATAGCAGACAATCACGCATGTTTCTCATGAAATGATTTTAGAACTAAAAATTCTTAATTTTCATGAAGAATTTCATTATTTTTATGAAATACATTTTAGTTTTTAATCCCAAGAGTTATTGACTACATTAACACTGTCCATCTCTCTGCGAACTACTGAAGAAATACGTGACAAAATTAGACAGAGATCTTCAGGAATGAGGGAGAAAATGGAAGAGTAGGGATGAAAAAAATAGGATCTATGAACAGAGGCAGAAGTACAGGTGTTTGGCATCAACTCCTTTCAAGAAGCCTAGAAGAATCAATGTACAAATAACACATCAGAGAAAAAAATGCCTGAATACCACTTAGATGATATTGTCATTTTTGTGAATGAAAGTAAAGGAGATTTGTTGTCTATTCTGGACAACCACAACATACACAAACTGTCGCCTCCTTGTTTTGGGGTCATGGAGGAAGGAAGAGAATGGAATAAGTGGGAGAGAGAAAGAGACAGAGAGGGAAAGAGAGAGAGAGGGAGAGAGACAGAGAGAGAAAGAGAGAGAAACATCCAGGTCAAAGAACAGGTCAAAAATCAATTCTTGGTTCGCTCTTTTTTGGTTCGCTCTTTCTACCTTGTGAGCACAGGGTATCAAATCCATTTGTATAAAGGCTTCAGGCTGCTTCTGCTGGCATCTCACCAGGCATCTTCTATTTTCACCTTCATCAAAACTGTCCTTTTATTGTCCATGAAATGTGAGCTTTACACTGGACAGTTATGGATAGGGTTAGATATTGTCAACAGAATCATACATGTTTTTCTTCCTTTGTCATATTTCCCAAATATTTTGTGAGATAGTGACTCAAAGTGTTGAAAAAGCTACCAAGAAGTTAAACAAACAATAAGTAGAAATAGCAATCTGGAGTTGCAGTGTGTCAGACTCTGGCCCATAAATTTGCTCTGTTTCAAGTCACTATTACATCCGCACAACAAAAGAAAGCACAAATGACCTCTTTATCTTTCTGGTGAAAACTATGGAGAAGAGAGAGGACATGGAATTATTTCCTGGAAGATAGAGCTATGCATGTGAGGCTGTTCAGTCCATGGCCTTTTATGCTGTGAAACCAGCTGTAATTTTTCTACCAAAATGATATGCCTTAAAATGAAATCAAACAAGAAATTAAGAAAACTAGAATGAATTGTCACAGCATTATAATTCAGAAAGCTCTCAAAAAATAAAACCATAGGGCCAATGAGATGGCACAGTGGGTAAGGTTCCAGTTCACAAAAATAGGAGCTGAAAAACTGATACCAAAATAAAATTTCACTTATCATTACCCACTTTAGTAATATAGGAACTCAGCTTATACCTGAATATGATAGATCAAATGTGAACCCTTGACACTCAGTAGATTGAAATAAAAGGATGGAAGTTAAAGTGATCCTAAGTTTCAGGTGAGATTCTACCTCATAAAATAAAACAAAATTTTAATTGAATATGATAAATTTCTTGATGGTGAAAATATAATTTTCTGTTTCTTATATACATCAAAACTTTTTCTATACGATATTTTAAACATTTTAAGACATATTAGGATAATGACTTCAAAAAGTTTACATTTAAGCATATACATATATATATATAATATACTCAGAATAGTATTTTATTTTTTTAAAATTTTTTATTATTATTATTATTTACTCAACTGTGCGCATGCGCGTGTGTATGTGTGAGCGCTTGTGTGTGTCTATGTGTGTGTGTGTGTGTGTCTGTGTATGTGTAGAACCACGGACAAACCCGCGAACCACCATGGACGCCTCCACCTCCTTCTGCCCCGGGATTCACAGGCTCCGCCCTACCAGGACCAGAAGCGCAGACCGCCCCCGCTTCCGCCTGGAGTCTATACGTGGGATCTGGGATCAGAACTCAGGACCTTCCGCCTGCAAGGCGAAGGCTTAACCCCTGAGCCACCTCTCCAGCCCAGAATAGTATTTTATTAATATGAAAACATCATAATTCGCTCTCACGTGAAATCTGACTCTTTTTTTAACCATCAAGGAAAGTTCATTCAAATTTCAGATATCGAATTCTGGTAAAAAGACATAAAAATCCTCTTTCACACAACCCTTAATGCATGGAAGAAATGAATACTAATTGTCATCCTATCTGAGTCTGCATTGTCTAATTTATTTAATTGCTGATGTCTTGACAATATTTTGTCAAAGTCAATATTTTTATATTTTGGCTTTGTGTAGTAGCAATAACTTGGAATGTTGGATTTAATGTGTTAATAAAAACAGTTGTCTATACTTAGAAAACTCGGCGAATGTCACCTGTTTATTGAGATGTATAATTCTATTGGCATTATTCAAATATATTTACCTTGGACAGTTTTTTCTTGAAATCATGGAAAAGGCACATTTCAAAAATATTACCACTTGATATGCTAACATTAACATTTGAAAATGGATCAGTTTCATATCTTCGGAAATATATTTTCAATTCCTTATAATAATGAAAAGAAGGTTTGCTTAAATTTAGTTTGAGGCTCTAAAATCAGTTGAAATTCCAACAACAAAGTGCTTTACCAACTCCATTTCTAAATTAAATTGTGAAGCTTTTATGTTTTTTCTACCACCTTTTAAGACTATTTCTATTACCTCCCCATTTCCAAAGTAAATATTTTAAATTCGTTAAAGCTGAGAACCTCAGTCATAGGCCAGATGTCTTGGAAAACCAGATAGGTTCCCTTGGTCTAGTACATGGAGAAATTACCAAATTTGAGAGCCATTTTGTGTAGCTTCCAGAAACATTGCTCTGTAACACCTTCTTAACTGTGATTTCCTAATCACTATGCAGAATACTGAGCCGCCTAATTAAGGGACTGGTGCAGTCATGGAGATAAAGAATACAGAGCAGGGCTGCAAGCTAATCGACAAGCAAAACACAGAAGTTGCTTGTCAGGAGGAAGGGCATATTTTATCGACAGCTGTGTCCAATAAGGATGAGTTATGCTGCAAATATTTAATATTAATGCACTTCTGCCATGATTGTGCCTCCTTCATTATCTCTTACCATGCTTAGTAAAATAATTAATTCAGTTACTCATCGAAATTACATTTTTAAACAGCAGAAACTTTGAAGAATTATAATCATTTTCAGAGAAAATGTAACACTCATTGTTGTAACTGGCAATTTATGAATGTGATAAAATAAATGTATGGTTAATCAAGTTAACTGTTCTGTTTATTGGTTTGAATCTGTTCTGAATATATGAAATATGCACAGTATTAATTACATATATATGAGCAAGAGATGGAATTGACATAATAATTATCATTATTGTGTAAGAAATTGATGGTTCAATACACAAATGGAAATTTAACTGTAATTTACAAATGGCTTGCATACACTGTGATAAAAGGGTTCAGCCTTAAAATCCAGTTACTTGGTATTTGCCAGCACAATACAATGTATAACTTCACCATTGCCTGTGAACATGATTTCCCTTCTTAACAAGGAGGGGTGAAGAAAGGGGGGAGGGAAGAAGGAAGTGAAAGAAAAAGAGAGAGAGAAAAAGAATGAGGAGATACTCATAGAAACAGGAGAATAAAACAGTAATCACCATGTGATGAACATAAGATGCATGCAAAGGAAGCATGTAAATCCACTGCAAATTAAGCAAACAAAGTGAGAAGAATGATTACTATTTTCAGCGTATATCAAAGTTGATTTCAAATCTTTTAAATTAGATTCATAATTATAATGAAATTTACTGAATTTTTAATAGAATGTAGAGTCTGTAATGATAAAATACATAGAATTCTGACACACAGACTATCATTCCATATTATCCCAATCTATACCAACAAAACTATAATCTGACATCTATGCTTATATGTTCACAAATTTATAGATGCATGTGGGTGTTTATATATGTGTGTGTGTGTGTGTGTGTGTGTGTGTGTGTGTGCATATTTGAAGGATACATTGAGTTTATTTGTATGTATATGTATATTCATATAGGAGTGGTATGTTTATCAGATGTATATTTGTAAGGGCCTGCATGTATGTATGTGTGTATGCCTCTATATGGTCTACAGTTGTGTATTTATAGGTGTATATATGTGAGAATATACATATGTGTTTTTGTGTTTTGTGTTTGTATGAATATATACATGTGCATTGTGTTTCTCTGTATATACATTTCTGTGAATGTGTATGAATGTATGTGTAAATGTGTGTATTCATGCATTTGTATAAGGTATATGTGCACATGTGTGTGTGCGTGTGTGTGTGTAGGTTGAAATGATACATTTTACCCAGATGAAGAAAAATGTAGTCAAGGTAAATCTATGGCACATTTGAAAAGAAAACACTTCAAAAATCTACCAAAACAGATCAAAATACACAACTAAAAAGAAAAAAAGTCATTGAAGATAGTAATATGAAACACAGTCAGCAGCTGGTCTCAAATTATTTATATGATATTACTAAAATAAAATCCTTTTACCTACATTTGCTAATAGAGGGGACAGCAACAGAAGATTGTATTGTTGTAACTCATTTTCCTGTTTTCTTTGAGTAATTTCTCAAACTTCTCTGACTACATCAATTATCTTTCGTAAAACTCTTGCTACCTTTAACTAGCTATTACAAACCTTTTATTTTAATTTAGATTTTCTAAGATACTTAGATTAGACATATGGAATGCAGAATACTATGATTTGTAAATAAGGGTCAGGAGTTTCATCTTTCTTGCACAAACCAAAATTAAACTTCACAATACACATTACAATGATTTTTTGCAAAAACATGGAGTTTCACATTTACAATAATAAATAGCTGTATCTTTCTGTCACCCAAACAATTAACATTTCTTAGTAAATGCATAAGATAAAACTAAAACTGAAAATGAGGATACATTTCCCTGAAATTAACTAAGAGTTCTTTTTAAGGTCTTGTGTTCATCATAGGAAGACAAATGTTATAAAGTAAATGTAATTTACAAAAAATATATAAACTCATGTAATTTGAGCTGTTGGAAAGCGTGTTTTGGCTTTGAATTGAGGTATTTGCCATCATTTACTTGTAGTTCATCAAAATTTGCTTTTCTTTCTTTTCAGATATATAGTCATGACAGCAAGAAAGGTTGGAAGCTTTCCTCCAAAATAGTTTAGCAATAAACTTATGGTAGCAGAATTGAAGAAGAGTAAAGTGCGTATCACTCAGAGTTTTATGATATCACTCACAGTCCACTTTCCTTCTTTTTATCACTTTTTATGATGAAAGAATAGGTTAATCATAATAAGACTACGTGGAAGATGGGATGCCATGTAATGCAACAGTGGAAAAAGACAGATGTATACTGGATCCCTAAGTGATTTTAGGAAATGTGAACCAGCCCCAAATAGCCTGTGGTGCAGTATGAAACTTTGGCATTTCAAATTAATTTCTGAGAGAAGAGAGAGAGAGAGAGAGAGAGAGAGAGAGAGAGAGAGAGAGAGAAACTGTGTGTCCACGTGAAAGACCAAATGTGAATGATGGAATCATCCTGGATTGCTTCTACCTGATTTTTACTTCACTCTGGAAATTCCCAGGCTTTCCTTTTCAGAATCAGAAATGCAGGCTACTGCCATTTCTGTGTGGCATTTTTTTTGTTATATGTGTGAAATGAACTCATGTTTTTCCTCATGGGAGGCACAGTCTTAATCACCGAGGTACCTCTCCAGCTCTCTATCTATCTATCTATCTATCTATCTATCTATCTATCTATTTATCTATCTATCATCTATCTATCTATCTATCTGTCTATCTAACAGCTTACCTTTTTAACCCAAATTCCTAAAACATACTAGAACAGGGGTCCTTGCTCTGACAATGAGTATATTATTGCTTCCTCCTAATGTATATTTTCTGTGCATTATTTGATTGCGCAAATGCATGTGGTGTTATTCGCAACAGGTTTGAGTGTTCTTTGAAGGAACAGCAGCATAAATTCCATGACCCATTTTTTGAGATTAATAACTTCAATTTTATTCCAGAGGATAAATCACATAAGCAGTTTCAATATCAAAGAACTCTATTAAATTATCCCCATATTTCAATGATGTTATGGTCAAATACAAGAAATAAGTGGTTCCAGTGAATTCTTTTCATTTTTCTCTGTCTATCAACTATCTTTCCAAACTATTCTTTGCCTGACTCACCATATTGCATCACTATTCAAATCCAATACAACAAAAAACCTCAAAATGTTATAGCAAGTTTGTTGTGTTCATAATATTATTATACTGTCATATTAAATGAACAATATCATTGAACTATTGCAATGTATCCAAATCTTGTACTTCTGAATGGGTTTTAGAAGTGTCAAACATTAATTTTAGACTAAAATTATTATACATCTAGAGACTATATTTTACAGCCAACAATAGAGCATTTGAAGAATTTAGCACTACATCATTGTAAAGAAACTTTAACCCTAACACATGTACTGTGACACTGGTTTCCAAATAGCATTTATAAAATTCTGGAAAGCTCAAACTGACCAATTATAAAATGGGCCTTGAGTCTTGGAAACTTTTCTCAGGATGAAATTAAAATGTCCAACAAATACTTTTAAAATGTTCTACCTTCCTAGTAATTAGGGAAATGCATATCAATATCACCATCAGATATCATCTTAGCCCAGGCAGAATGGTAAAAATCAAAAATGCACAAAGCAATTGCTGGAGAGAATTCAGGGTGAAGGAAATCCTCATACCATTGTTATTGCAAATGCAATCTCATAGACCCACTCTGTAGATCAGTATGGCAGTTTCCAAAAAAGTTAAAAACTGAAATTCCATATGATGAAGTAATAACACTACCGGGAATATTCTTAAAAATTGCTTCATCTTACTATAAGGACATGTGTATATCGATATTTATTTCAGCACTATTCACAATAACAAAGTCATGAAATCAATCTAAATGCCCAACATTTGACAAATGCATAATGAAAACATACATATACACAATGGAATATTACTCAGCCACAAAAAGTGAATTAATGGGGGCTGGAGAGGTGGCTCAGGGGTGAAGCCTCTGCCTTACAGGCAGAAGGTCCTGAGTTCGGATCCCAGATCCCACGTATAGACGCCAGGCGGAAGCGGGGGCGGCCTGCGCTTCTGGTCCTGGTAAGGCAGAGCCTGTGAATCCCGGGGCAGAAAGAGGTGGAGGCGTCCATGGTGGTTCCCGAATTCGTCCGTGGTTCTACACACACAGACACGTGCGCGCGCACATACACACAATTGAATAAATAATAAAAAAATTTTAAAAAAAGTGAATTAATGAAATTTGCTGATAAATGGATGTGGTTGTACTGAGCACAGAAAATATCCCAAACACAGAAAGTCAGACATTGCATGTTCTTTCTTCCTCCTTGATATACATCATAACCGCAAAGAAAGATAATAACTATGGGGTAGGGGAAAGAAGACCCCAAGAGAGTACAGATAAAGGAACACAGTTAAATAGATAAACAACACCACTGTCAAGAACAGGCATAGTATTGAGACATCTGAACCTTTTCACTGTCAGTTTCTTCCCTGTCCACTGTCTTTTAGAGTGGTTTACAGGGCTAGATGTGTGTTCCAGGTCATTGGGGGAAGAGAGGAGGGGTTAATAAACAGGCGAGTATATGGGATGGGAAGGTCCACCACTGGACAAGACACCCCACTCAAGATAAGGCAGGTCCACCACTGGACAAGACACCCCACTCAAGAGAAGGCAGCTACCTCCAGGAACTCGCAGAAATGAAACTTGACCTCATCAGACCTACACATATCATCAACATGCCCCACTCTCTACTGTGAAAGAACAATGAAATAAATGATAGCCAACCATAATGTAGAGTACCAGTGAACCTACAATGTTAACCTAGAGTCAGGCCAGCCAAACCTCTAGTCATTCTAAGGCTCAGGGAACCTTGTAGAAAAGGGGGCAGTAAAAATGTAACCCTAAAGATGGGAAGGTCCACTACTGGGCAAGACATCCCACTCAAGATAAAGCAGGTCCACCACTGGACAAGACACTCCTCTCAAGATAAGGCAGCTACCTCCAGGAACTCAAGAAATGACACTTGACCTCATCAGACTGACACATATCAACATAGACTAGCAAGGATCACAGGAGAAGTAATTTCAAACAGTAGGAACCTCAAAGGCAAGGACTAGAGTCAGGGCCACTTGCTTTTGTCACAGAGATCTGAAACACCACTACAGCAGATGATCCAGAGGGAAGCCAGGGACCCATAGAAGCAGATGGAAAAGAGGACAGAAGGGAGTGGGATGGATCATGGAAGATAGGGGAGGGAGGGAAGGGCAAGAGAGTGAGATTGGGAGTAAGGGAAAATGATACTTACTAATTGTCCTTTTAAATCTAGGCAAAATAGATTAAAATAATAAAAAATTCTAGAAAAGCATTGAAACTGGCATTTATTCATAGTCTTGGCTACAGGAGGTCAATTCTCTACTGTATCAAACAATGAGTAGTTCTAAAAGAGAGTGTGAGAGGAAAGTCAGCAGTTCCTCTTTGTTCTAACCTTACTTCATAAGAATGGCTGATAACGTTCTCCATGAGCAAATAAAACCCAAATTGAGATAATCGTTAAAAAAAATCTATAAAAAGCAATACAATTCTAGTAATTAAAAATTAATTTTTACAATTTGAATACTAAAATGTGTCTACCTTTCAAACATATATAGGTCTTCTTGCATGTATGTGTATGAATAAAGTCTAATGCTGTTGCCACAATAAAAACCATTTACATTCTATACATTAAGGTAACTGGCATTTGTAAACACAAACCAGACAAGCTTTAGAGGAAGACTGGTAGATAGGTACAGATATATTAGTTATCTCATACATCTCCTAAAAAAATTATGGCTTTTTGCCATACTCATGTTATCATTCCACTTATGCTAAGATAGTTCCCAAGTTATATTTCCCCTTTATGCTCATTCTCACCTTATTAAGTGTTGAAATAATTTTGGAAAATCTCCTCCTGAAATTAACCTTTGATGAAATTATAACCCGCACATGACAAAAATGTATAAAATTCGGGAAGATAAATTTAGTCAGAAATTACTGAAAGCCTTCATTAAGCCTTAATACATGCTGTCAGCTTTAAGCTAAATAATAGATGAGATTTTAACATAATCAGAAGAAAACTGCTGCTACCTGCCGGTGCTACTGTCACAATGAAATTGACAAGATAATTTTGAAAATAAGGCCTTCTCCAAGTCACTTCACGGTTCTGACAAGTACACAGTATTTAGAGTTATAACTATTCATACAGAAAATGATTTATCCTCACGGATATAAGATACTCCAGAGCAAGATCAAACGTTCTGCTTTTGAGTATGTGGTGTTGCATGCTTTAACAAACACAGCTGCTTCTTGTGCTTCTTATGCTAGCAGTTCTTTTCCTCCAAAATAACTGTTCACCATCCATTCATGTGTAGTGGCTTCCGAATAATCTCATGCATTTAGGTAACTTCTAAGTAACAGACAAAGACAGTCTACAAGCGTGGATTCTGTTGTGATAGTGTGTCCACTTTCCAATTAATCTCTTCCTTCTTTATTAATTATGTTTAGCTCTCATAGCTATAATAGGAAGCATTCTTCTAGCATTTAAAAAAAGGGAACACTTACAAAATAAAAATATTATATCTGTAATTGTACAAGTATTCAGAATGACACAACACAAATTCATGCACAAAATATTCTTAAATTTCATAATGCTAAATATAATTAATAATCAATAATAAATAATATATTATGTCCAGCCGGGCCTCACCCCACGACCTAGTTCACAGACTCTTGTTCCTGACCATTTACTACTGAGGGGGAGTGATCTCACCAGAAGAGGAGGGCATATAGTCTGGCATAAAAAGGGGGTAACATACAATGCCCACCAGGATGGAGTGAAGGGCATTGCAGGAGCAGCAAAACTGCAAAAGAAAATCAACAAACCACAATCCAGAACTTCAGAGACTCTATATCAACCACCTAGAACTAGGCCAGCTTACTCTCTCCCCATCTTGAAGCTCAGGGAAATTTGCGGAGAGGAAGAGGGGGCGGTAAGAGTGTAAGAGCATAAGGATGGGAGCAATGATATGTAAGATACTCTATACTAGTTATTTCTTTTTATATGAATATAAAAGATGAATTATTAGTGAAAAACTGATTGTTTGGTTATATATTTATTTTTATGAGACCTCTAAATTGCTCATTAGTTCTTTCTTCGTTAAAACACTCATGGATTGTGGCCAGATGGTCGGTGATCATAGGATTCATAAAAATGACTATGTCTCAAATCATAAGCTTTAGCTCTTTGTTTTAGTATTCACTAAACCTTTGTTCCATATCTTTTTTTTTTTTTTTTTTTTTTTTTCCGGTGCTGGGGACCGAACCCAGGGCCTCGCGCTTGCTAGGCAAGCGCTCTACCACTGAGCTAAATCCCCAACCCCCTTGTTCCATATCTTATGCAACTGCCTGTTTTGCAGGTTAGGATGAACTCACAAAAATTTACAAAATACCAAAAACAAAAGTGGTGTACAGATGAGTATGTGAAGCAAAATATTTCAGTATTAATTCTCATCCCCGAACTGAAGTAAGGCATTTAGAATTCAAAGGCATTTCCTTTTAAGCCTTTTAATCAAATTTAATATATTGCAAACTATGAAATGTATACAATATGATATGGGAAAGTAATAACATCTGATATAAACTATGCTGCTTTAACACAAGGATGAATGACTTCTATTATCCTTCCATCTGCCTCAAAAGGGGCAAGAGAGAGACTCAGCAGGGAGAAGCTCATGAACCCACCTGACAGCTGCATACAATAGACAGGTCACATTTTTGAATTGTCAACTTTGATGCGTCTTTCCTTCTATATTACAAATCATGTCATATTCAGAAAGTTTAAAAGTCGAGGGATCTATAGAGCACTGTCCCTGATCTTCAAGAAGTCTGAATTTCCAAAGAAACGCACAGATAGATATTTTTTGTCCTTTTCATTAAATGTCCATGAGCAAAAAGTTCAAGATGGGGAGGGAAGAAGAAAGCTTTAGCAGCTGATCTGAAGGACTCATCTGATGGCTCTGAATAACAAAAGAAATACCAATTTTTGAAAAGGAAAATATAATCAATCACACTTCAATGTGTGAAATATATATATTAGTATAGTAATTAGTAAAATATAAGTCCAATATTTCATTTATAAATAGCTAAAATGTTTACATAATTAGAACTCATGATTCATTAATTTAGTCAGAATAAGCTCATTATTAGGAGAAGGTAAAAAAAAGAATACTTCAGTGTCATGCTGCGTTTTAGTAGAATGGCACATTGATCCTGGAAGAAAATAAAAGCACTGTATATCATAAAATACTAAAGCTAAAGTGAGATTCAAAAATGTATCAATACTTCAACCTCAACAATCTTAGGCCTACTAATGTATTCCATGTTTTATAATTTGAGAGAAGAGAAACATAAAATTTAGTCTACTCTGTTACTGTTGTCATATCATTTTACAATATTGAAAGCAAACCATTAGTAGCCTAGCAACTATAAAAATAACTGAAAACAGGTGGAAGAATGTTGAGGTTTATATTTAATTTACTAATTAGCTAGTATATGTAGTAAAATAACATCTTGCAGCATTTTGTGTTCATATGTGTCTGTTTATGTGTATTTGGTGTGTGTGCATGTGTGCATTTATGTGTAAGAGTATGTAGTAACATATTTGAATGTGCTATGACAAGTGACCAGAGGTCAGAATTAAACCTTGGGTACTGGTCCTTGCCTTCTCCTTCAGTGGCGTGTGGGTACCATTCTGTTCTTTCATGCTGCATGCACCAAGATATCTGACCAGTGAACTTCAGAGGATCTTCCTGTCTTTGTGTTTTATCTCTCCAATATGCTACAATGACAGGCTTATCATGGGTTCAAGATTGGATCTCAGATCTTCGCATTGGAGCAAGAAGCATTTTATACACTAAAGTCTTTCTGGGCCCCTGTACCATTTTTTTAAAGGCCAGTTGTTTAAAAAGCCTAGTGAAACAACACAACACAAATCCACACGAGATATATGGCAGTAAGATACATTTACATCTCTCAGAAGTATGTATTTAATAATATATATATTTGGACGGCGTACTACTTAGATACAGGTGTCAGCTTGACAATTGAAGGTTGTGATTTTGGGCACTTCTGTGAGGAATTAGTAGTTGAGGCAAGTCATCAGAAGGCCTGTGGAAGACTGATTTTGGCGGCCCATCTCTGGGCATACTCTATCATATTTTAATAGTCTTGCATTCTGGCAAGTGAGCAGGTGTGTAAACCTCTCAGCAGTTCCTGTGTTTATTGTGTGGTAAATTTGCTATGCTCCTGAGGTTGGTATAAACTCTCCTGCCAACCTGAACTATGATCTGTAACCAGAGTTCTAAGCGAGAATAACATTCCCTTGCTTCCCTAAGTTGTTTGGCCAGGTAAATACCTAGTGAATAAATCAGCAGCATGAAGAAAAATAAAGAAGATACATTATAGTTAAATAATAAAAATTCCTTTATATTTAAATAAAAGTAAGGCATATGAAAGCAGTATCTGCCGAACTTATGAACTTCCTCAATGTTTCCTGGATTTATTTTTGACACCTAGATATACTGGAAATGTGTCCCTTAAGATATAGATAGATAGATTACAGATAGATAGATAGATAGATAGATAGATAGATAGATAGATAGATAGATAGATAGATAGATAGATAGATAGATAGATAGATGATAGATGATAGATATTGGAACAACTTGTCTTATTTCATTCGTATAGGTAAATTTATGAGAAGAAGCATTGTTAGAAAATGCTCCACTGAGATTCAATAAGAAGAAAATGGGAAATATTTCAACCTCACAAGACACACAAACACATGCTCACAATGTGCATCAGATAGGATGAACTTAGAGTTTTTTCAGAACAATCAAAACACATGGATTAGATTGTCTATTTTAAAATCATTCTCCAAGTATGCAGAAGCATTTAGAGGGAAATAGGTTGGTTGACCACTGGTGTCAGGACTTACACGGCATAGAGCATAAAGCCATAACTGAAAAGAACTGACGACTTGGGGTGTGACCACAGCAGAGTAGCAGAAGGAATACCCATGGGTGTTGCATAATAAGCAGAGGCAAAGATGTAATGTCAGTCCAGGGACAACACAAGTCCTCTCATTCTGGAGTCTATCTTCTCCCCAAAGGAGCTATGTCATTTCATTTTCAGTTAAACTAGTTGGCTGCCTCAGCTTGCTCATGCTTACTTATGTTTCATTATTTCTGAGGCACACAAATCTTTGTTTACCTGAGAAAAACGTCCCATCAAAAGAATAGTTAAAATGAGATTGAAAAAAATCTTCCAGACTTCTTTGTGTCTTTACTGTGTTGTATTACAAACAAACCTCAGAGGCATAAAGGTGAAAATCACCCCCATGGGAGGTGTATCCAAGGTATCCAAGAAACAAACAACTAACCGCTCTGTTTCTTGTTAAGATACAGAAAAAAAATTCAGAATTGTGGTCTCGTTACTTTCAAATAGAAAAACCATACATGACATGCTGTTGGTTAATGGGAGAATACTGCAGGCAACTCGAAAGCACTCTCTGGGTGCGTGTGAGTCACTACTACTCATTGTTCATGCTTTGGAGTCTTGCACTACCATGATTGTTACTCTCAACCACCACAAGCCAGAACAATACATATAGCTACCAGCTGTGCTCCAAGCAGCTGAGCTACCTCCCCATCCCCCAGTACTTCCTTTCTGTCTTTTGAGGGAGAATTAGTTTACAGAAGTCAGCCTGACATAAGTCCTAGTAAAAATTTTAAATCATAGTATGAAATGAATCAGGTATGCATTTCATAGATGAATGTCAAACAAAATGCTTTTTAAAAATAATATTCATGAGTATTTAGGCTGCCTTATCAAGATGGGCCTCAATCATGTTTAATGTGATGGCCATAGTCTCAGAGAGAAGTTGGAATGGTGATTTTGTCAGAAATCTACAGGTGTTCCAGTCCTGAGGGAGGAATTCACAGGAGTTAAATTCACATGGGTCTCACTCATTAACTCATTAATTTTGAAGCCACAGCTTCCGATTCTATTGGAGGGATATTATAGGGCTCGACAAGTGGGACATGTCTTTGGCAAGGGCACACCCTGCTGGGTAGGAAGGTTCTCTGTGGAGATGAAATTATAGATTAGATGCTTCTCTTGAGAGCACAGAATTAGAACAGAGGGAGTTGCCTGGTCTTAAGGGATCATTTTATCAGACAGTGGTAACCTGATTAATTGCCCTTCCTTCTCATTCTGCTGATGCTTCCACCCAAATAACTGGGCCAAAGTCCTATGGAATCCAATAATTTCTCTCCAAACGAATCATTTCCAAACAAATAATAAACATCCCAGACTCCAGTATCATTGCTACTTTTCATCCTAGCAATAAAATTATTCAATAAAATTATTGGTGATTCATATCTTAGGGTATAGAATTGGGTATAATCAGAGTAAGAAAACAAATTTTAAGAATTCTATTTTTTCTTGCAAAATTGTGAATTTATTGGTAGTCAAAATTTTGTGATATGAGATTCATAATCATTTCCAGAATAAAGTGGATTCGAGTAAATCAGGAAAGCATAGTAAAAAAATTCTAGTAAAGCACAAGTCAACACCATCAAGAACTTGTATTTGTTTTATATGTGATATGGAACTAGATTCAAAAAACAGTTTCAGCAACCATTTTGTGCCCCAAAAAATTATAATTTGCTCCCCCAGAGTTTCATATAATTGATTGGTCTGGTTATTTTCATTCAAGTAAACTTTTTTCCTAGATAAACTAACATGAAATTATGGAATAAAATTATCAACAATATGTATAATATATAAAGTCATAGGAAAGAAGCATGTCATGAAACATAATTCCAAATGATTTTTAAGGTGCTTCTCACTGTTTTGTATTAATACGATACCTAATTGTCTTTGACTAAATTTGCTGACTTGAGTCTGAAATCTCATAGATTACCCATGGAATGTAATATTATAGGTTGTTGAGTTGACAGGTTGGAGGGACTTTTTTATGTGTAAAACAGCCACACTCCATGTTTCCCTAGCTGGCTTAAACAAGAGCAGAAGTCCCTTTGACAAAAATTGATGCAGGAGGCTTGGAAATTCTCTGTACTTACTACTGTGAATTTAAAATTGTTCTAAACCTAATTTTATTAATTAAAGAAAGTAGAATATGGGTTGAAAAGAAACTATAAGTTAAAAAAAAAAAAAAACTTCTGCTCATCCTCAGAACTCTATCAAGCAGTACACAGGTCACATTCAGTGCAACAGGGAGCAATTCTGCTCAGCTTTTCTAAATTTCTCTAACTGTAAATTTATATTTAGTCTCTCTAAAAAAGACCTCTCAGTTTCCTTGTGTTCACAATAATCTTATCTTTCTTCATATTCCTCCAATTCTCTTGCTCTTTGAGTAAAATCTCACATGGGGTTGTCAAAATTTTCTATAGCACAAAATGTGCAATAAATAAGAAAGAAGCACAGAGAAAGAAAACAACCATTTTATATATTTTTTATTATTTATTCAATTGTGCGTGTATGCGTGTGTGCATGTATGTGTGTGCCTGTATGTGTGTGTGTGTGTATGTGTGTGTGTGTGTGTATGTGTGTGTGTGTGTAGAACCACGGACGAATTCGGGAACCACCATGGACGCCTCCACCTCCTCCTTGTTTACTCTGCCCTGGGATTCACAGGCTCCGCCCTACCAGGACCAAAAACCCCCAGCAGGCCGCCCCCGCTTCCGCCTGGCGTCTATACCGTGGGGTCTAGGATCCGAACTCAAGACCTTCCTCCTGCAAGGCAGAGAGACTTAACCCCTGAGCCACCTCTCCAGCCCTGAAAACAACCATTTTAAAAGAAACAGTTACATTTACTTTGTTTTTAAAGGAATGTTGGTGAAGGCTGTATGGTTAATGAACACACACACAAGGCACAGACATGCGCGCGCGCGCACACACACACACACACACACACACACACACACACACACACACACTAACAGAGCTATTTAGAAGGTAGCGGTTAATTCTTAGATTTGATCTTACATATTGACTCTGAAAGTTACCAAGATTTCATGATTTTTTTCCCCTAAAGAAACATTAGAATATTGAAATAAAATAAAACATTCCATGAAATTTAAAGGCATATATAAAAAACCTGGAATTAGTGATTACACCTACATCTTTAAATCATCAAAACTCAACACCTTCCTTCCTTCCTTATGAAATTTTAGTTATACTTTGGAATGCAGGGCAACATGAAAAATAGCTCTTGGAGGTCTTTTAATTATAGATCAATAAGTGCATCTGAGTAAAAAATCAATTATTAATTTATGTAAGTTGAAAAATTGGTATATTTTATAAAGTTGGGTTTCTGCCTTCAGAGTGATTCATGCTTTTTAGTAACAAATAAAACAGATAACGGGATTTTTCTGAATTTGTAATGAATGGTCCACTATTTTGAAAATTGTTCACTATCTCAAAACTAGAGAGAAATCTGTATGGATAAACCCAAATTATGAAAATTAAATCGGAACAACCAAAAATGCAACCATATTGATTAAGAAATCTACCAGTCAGTTTTCCATACCTCAAGGTGTGAGTATATGATTAAGGCAGAAAATAAAAAAAAAAAATTCCTCAGTATCTGTGGCTTCCTAAACATAAAACCTAAATATGATTCATTTTTGGAGTATGTATATTTTCTATAAAGGGTCCTGTTTGGGGACATAAAACAACTATCAAAGAAAGGAAAAAATATAAGTGCATCTTAAATCAAATTACGTGTGACAATCCAACAATCAAAACTGGATGCAAAGTTGAAACAAACTTGCCTTTCAATATCTCCACAAATGCAAAGTCGAATGGAAGTCAAATAGGAAAAACTGAAAAACAGTCAGCAGTAAGCAAGTCACCACTTGCTTGTGTTAGTACATATGTTAGTAAAATTAACCATTTGCAATTGTAGCATGATAAAAATACAAGACATAAATGAAGAACAATGAAAGTTTTTGTTTTGTAAAAAAATAACTGCTTTAAATAAAGCTCCTTTCATCATCTGTTTATGTTCATACTAATTTAAAATAGCTAAGGAAGTGTCTTTAAAAAAATTCCATGTAGACATTATTTCTGTCTTTGTGTCACAGAGCAGCTCTTTCTCTCCATTCCCTTTGCCGACAGGGCCCACTACCCACCAGAGACACTCAAAATGTCACACGCATCGACTGCTATGGTCTCTTGTGGGGAAAACACAGTTGTCCACACCTGAGAAATCAAATTTGAGTCAAAAAGTGTGGTCGAAAGGAAACAGAGAAAGCATAGGGAAAAATAAATGTCCTCATTTTGCTTCAAACAATGCCAAGGTGCTTGGCACTTCTGTAACCTTTGGTTCCTACGAGTGCAGTCCTGTCCTTTGATCCGCTCATTCTACTCAACGAAGCCTGGAACTCCGAAAATGAAAACAGAAACCAAGCCATGTGTGCTATCTTCTGACCGAAAACAGAACACTGAGGAGATACAGGTGAATTCCAAGCCAGCCAGAGCTATAGAGCAAAACTTTGTCTCAAAATGATACACAAAGGAGTAAAGTTCCAAATAATGAAAAACTAAAAAGCAAATCAAAAGAAAAGAAAGAGACTTTGGAACACATGTTCAAGTCACTCCTGTCAGCCTAAAATGAAAACAAAGGACAGGAAGAGTAAAATTCAAATTGATCTTTCCCCACATTCTGGAAAGAATAGCCAAATGTAAGTCAATATGACCCTTTCTAATTCTCTACTTTCCAACTCAGGTAGTATATAGATAACCACAGGAGATCAATACATATTTGATATAAAAGATCAAAACTTTTAGATAACTGTATTTTAGAAAGAATCAGTCTTATTGTTGGTTTTCATACAATGTTTTTATTGCAAAAATGTCTTTCCCACCTATTAAGGAGTGCTGTAATATAAAATATGAAATACATATGTTAGTCAAGTTCCAGTGTTATGTAAGGAATAAATTCCAGCTAATTGGATACATTAGCTCCAATCTCTATCAAAGAGGAGCACTTTTTGGTGGGATAGAGAAGAGTAATATGTATGGCCATGAGATGGCAAAAATTTAAAAAAAAGTCAAAAGAATAGGAAGCATTTTGAAAGTATAAATAAATCCAAAACCTAAACCAAAAACAAAACATAGATTTCTCTTTATGAGAAGAATCATAAAGATAGAGGGGCACATGGAAGAAGATTTTTGAATCTCAAGAGTAACATGAATAATGATGAGATGGTAAAGAAATCTTGAGCAACCTTAAGCAACCCCATTAGCTCTACATTCAAAATATCAAGTCAATTTTGTTAATGAGTGGATGTGTATTTGGGAGTTATATGTTGGTAATCCCTAAGTGATAAAGGCATTCTTTTATATTTAGATCCCTAAAAATAAATATTACCAATTACAGATCAAATATGCCACATATTTGAAAAACTTGGAGTAGCTATCAATAAAAATGAAAACAAATCAGAAGGTCATCCTTTGCTTTGTCATTCTCTATGCTCCGTCCCAATGGACCAGGTTCTGTCTGTACTTTCATTTTCAGTGTTTTCTTCTACCCAAAACACAGAGGTCTGAAAAATTAAATCAGAAAATACTCAGAAATGGTTAGCTATTAAGTTATATGTGCCAACTGAGTAGCATGATAAAAGAAAGGTACTATTGTTGTGAGCAACCCACTCCTCTCCAGTTGAGATCATCCTCTTTTGTCGCTAGTCAGCATGTAGGTAGCCTCTCTTAGCACATTGACCCTTGTTGTATCACAGCTCCATGCTACATTCATCCAACTTTATTTAGGAATGAAACAAAAGTGAAGAATTCTGATTCAGGCAATTGAATTTTCTTCAGTAACCAAAAGGGAAGTTTGCAGTATGATATTTTGAGAGTCCATATATACATAGTTCATATTTCCATCTATATTTTAAGTTGTCTCATAATTTTACTTCTTGCTAGAATCTGAATGTGTTCTAATAATACATTAACTTTTGCCATGGGATCATTAAAAAATTGCTTGCATAGTATTAAATACAGTCCTCGTTTCAAGATCTTCTGATAAACATGAAAATGGTCGCTGTGGTAGGTGGTGGTGGAGGAGGCAGGGCAGGACTCTTGCAAGCATCTATTAAAGGAAGAAAATCCCTAAGTTCACATCAGGTTTGTTCATAATATTTACATCAATACACAATTATTTTATTTGTGTAAGAAATATGATGATATGGTCATTTGATGACACATCATAAATTGTTCTTAAATATCATGATCATTTTATTTTCTCTGAGATGATATAATTAATGATGATAAGTTGAAGCAGATAAAATAAGATATAAAATAATCTTACATCTATCACCTATCTATATCATCTATCTTTGTACTTATCTAGATATATATTCATATATATAAAACAACATTCAAATATCAGAAGAGATTCATGACAGATTTTTTTGTTTTTTTTTAACAAAATAAAGAAAGATGTCTGAGGATAATTAGAAATACTTCTCAAAATAGGTCTGATTATCAACAGGGTGTCATAAATGAGTGTTTACAAAATAATAAATATTTAAAAGTTTACAGAAACAAAATTGTGTTGATATGCAGCTTTATGATGGTAAACTTGTTTTTAGGGGAAATGTCCATGCTTCCCATAAACAGCCTGTCATTAAGCAATACTGCCTAGGCTTAAAGATAAACAGCTTTACTGAGTGAGATTCCAATGAAAAATTACAGATATTTTTCATTTAAAAAGTTGAGAGTCTCGATTCCAACTTTGTTTGAAGACATTAACTTTCCAAATCTAAACAAAGTTATCCTTGGAGTGCCCTATTTCTGAATGTTCATTGAAAAGGTTGTGAAATGAATATTAGAAATATAAATTTGTATTTTAGTAATGCTAAATAACATCTCATCAATAAAGGTTCAAAAGAGTTATAAACTTTGAACAAGTATTGCACATCACAACTTAATTGTGCATATCTTGAGTGCCAGGAAAGAAAAAAAATAAGAAATATATATAATATAAAGTTCAGAATGCTATAGCATCAACTAGATACCAATTTTTTGTATAATATAAAACAACAATATAAATATAAATGTTTGTGTAAATATAAAACAATATTATAAAAATATGAATTTTAGCTCAATGTCCTAAGCAGATTATAAAAGTATAATGAGTCATTTTGTCACACATGAAACTTAAGAGCTAGTTGCTACATAATACTGTCTATAGTACTGTGTGGTCTAGAAATCTAGCTCTGTAATAAGTTAGGTAGGCATAAGCTCAGATACCAGACAGTGTCTAGGAATGGCTGCCAAATAGACTATCAATCTCAGATATCAATTGCCTAAACTAGGCTGTCAAGATAATGGAGGCTCAGAATGGTGTGTTCGGATACCAGACAACAAAGGCTTTTTGTTATAAGATGCTTGTAATCAGAGTCAGCCAATGTCAGCAGAGGTGTGCTTAAGACATCCTGACAGGCAGATTTGAAAGACTATTGGAAAATCAATGTCTGATCTTCCAAAGCATCAAAAGTTAGATAAAGAGTCAAAGTTCTGCACCACAGAACATGGAAACAAGTTCATTCGGAAGCAAGTTCTTCTTTTAAGTGTGGCAACCTGCATTTTTCATTTCATGACTTTTAAATGATATTAGAAAGGATTATTTTGAGCTGAGTAATAAACGTGTTTTGTGCTTAGTATTATGAAGCTAAACATTGGAAATTGGCTAGTTTGTAATTTCAGCACATGTGCATACACACACACATACACACACACACACACACACACACACACACACACTATATTTTGTTCTCTGGAAGCCATCACTTAATTATTTGAGACTTACAAGCTTTGTGTGTCATCTGGCTTTTGTCCAGTTCTTAAAAGAGAAGTCAGTCATTAATAGAATCCCCTCCTGCTCAGAAGAACCTTTGTGAAGCTTCCAGTTGCAACTACAGGATTCCGTGATATTAAGTGAAAGTTATAATGGATAGACTATAAAAGAGCATCTATATGCCACAGACAGCATGGATTGTGCTAAATTAGTTTCTCTCAGAAGTCTTTCTTTGCATATCTTTACCTAGCTATCAAGTCCATCCAGGCCTTAGGCTTATGTTCTTCAGACTGAGACATTTTTCTACTTATCAACTAACACATTCTTTACTTGAAAAACTGCTACAGCATTTTCTTTGAACATATCAGCCCAGTAGATGTAACAAAATATTGTTTGATCACAATATAAAACCAGTTTTTGTCACTTAATTACTCATTCTACTAAAGATTAAGGTAATAAATGTGACAAAATAATAATTACTGCAATTAACAAGATGTACTGAGTTTCTCAGCAGTGTTTCCCTAATACTCTTTTATTTTGAACTCAAGGGAAATTTTTAAACCTTGGTATTTATTCATTGTACCTCTAATTTTTAGGGAATTTAATTCTTTTTTTAAATTAATTATTTTTTCCACTCATACATAGGCACCCGTCCCCTCCCTCCCTCTACCCCTCCCCTGACCCCCTTGCTCCCTTCCCCCCTTTTCCCTTCCTTTCACCCCTCCCTTTCTTTCAGTGCCCCCTTCTTCCCCCCTACCCCGTCCCTGGAGCATCCTTTAGTGTGAATGTCAAACTTCACTCTGGGTCCTCCACTCTAATGAGGTGTAAGGACTCAGTAGCATTGCCTAGAGCCCTTTCTTGTGTTCCCCTTTATTATAGGAACACTATTGTGGCTGTTAATTCCTTGCTTCTAAGGATCCTAGTGCCTGTGATCCATAATAGATTTTGGGGGGGGGGTCAATGATAAGTCAGTCATTGCGCAGGTCATGCAAAGTCCTGTTATGGTTACTTCAGCCCTAACTTGTGGAGTATTTTGCATATGGTTGGTCCTCCCCATCTTTAGGCTCTTACAATCTTACCACCCTCTCTTCTGCAAATTTCCCTGAGCTTTAGGATGGGGAGAGATTAGGCTGTCCTGGGGGAACTTAATTCTTGCTTTGAAAAATTATTTAATGTAGAGGAAGATTCTGATTCTTGGATCAGAAAGCATAGGAGTTTCGTGAACTTTTTTGAAGTGTTACATAGGTTATAGAGATTTTGAAGATGTAATCTGACCTTAATGTGCTTTATGTGGAGAGAAATGTTTTGATGATGACTCTGTATCACATAATTTGTAATGGCTTATATCCTGCACACTTATAAACATCACCAGTTACAACAGTGACTCTGTGAAGTAACTATAAGGATATCACATATGGGACAGAATTACTTTTTCCTACTTTGATTCTATTTTTGTGATGATTGTGTGCTAGTGTTGCAGTTTACCTACATGGTTGGTGATAAGATTATCTGATTACAGTTCTCAGTCCAGCTTGACAGGAGACCTCACACCAACACCAAGGAGGGAACTGGCCACACCATCTTGATCTTTACTTGCCAGACCAGCATGCCTGGCCAAGTGTATAGAAGGATGCCAACTCTCCCAACCAGCTCTCAGTATTTTATTCATCTGTTCAAGGCCTAGTCCCACTCACCATTAGGCTGGGCCTTCCCCATCAGCTAAGACAATCTCCTGCAGGTTTGCTCTGGGACTAACCCAACCACTAATTCTTCACAAATGTGCCCAGAGCTCAAACCCTCAACAGTCAAGTTGACACCTGTGCCTAGCTATGACAGTGTGTGTGTGTGTTTGTGTGTGTGTGTGTTTGTGTAAGTTTGGACTTGTCTGTGCAGATATAGGTACTTGTGTGTCACTCAGTGTGGAGATCATAGGAAAAGGGTTTTCCTGTTCTACCTTGGAGGCATGAGCCCTCATTGCTTCTTCCCTGCTGAATATTCCAGACTGGTAGCCCATGAGCTTGTACTGAAATTAAAATTCTAGAGTATACGAAAATTAAAGTAGCCAGGGCTACTTTTGTTCAGGTTATCATTGCCTTACAAGGGAATCCTGTTATTTCAGACCTTGTTGTTCTTACATATTTTTTTCATGTGTTTTTGGGAATCATAGGAATGTCATCAGGCTTGTGGGGCCATTTTACACATTTTTCACTGAATGTGATTATGCACATGCTCCTCTCTGTGCATGTGTGTGTGTGTGTGTGTGTGTGTTTGCATGTGTGTATTTATACCTCTGAACTTACATACATACTTATATATGTTGAGTATTTTAGAGTAAAATCCAAAAATTAAGTCTGTAATTTTTTAAAATATTGATATTTTTAGTAGTTCTAAATGATAATTTTAATAAAAACTTAATCATGCCTGTTTTTGTCTATCACTGGTTCTATAGGACTGTGAACATTTGTTTTCTAAAAGCAAACTTGGAGACATCATGGTCATGATTCTAAATAATTATTTATATACCCTTTATTAAAGTTCCTGAATGATTAAGGAAATAAAACAGTGCAATTGAAGCTATTTCTAAAAGAGAATTAACTGGAAATTCCTAGAACATTTCTTTTGAAGATCATCTTCAAACTTTTGAAGCTCCTTCAAAATTCTAAGGTGATAGTGTGGGACTGCTCATCTATTTTTTTCTTTTTCTTTTTCTTTCTACTTTTAGAAATATATTGAATATTCATTCTAGCTTTCCTCCCTCCCTCCTCCTTCCCATCCCTTATTTTATGTTCTTGTTCTAGTTTACAGTATAATGGGGATAGGTACCTTTTGACAAGCAGTTCTTAGCTTGTTCAAAAAGCTGTTGGTTCTTGGTACTTATCTCTGGTTTTTAAATTATCTTAAAAAATCTGCAAATTAATTGCATTAGAGCATAAGCAACAAACCAAATCATCAAAAAAAGTAACAAAATAAAGAATACTGCAAATTTCAGGGCTGTGAGGCTGAGCTCTTCCTGGAGAACCTGCGATGCTCCAAATCACAGCCCCCATAGTTGGTTGTGCACACACTTGATAAGCTCAAGGGGGAGAAGATGAATGCAGCACTGCTCCTCAAGCTTGAAACTCCAGATGTTTCTCTGGAGACCTAGTAAGAAACTCCTAGGCCTTACTGATCTTGTTTAGCTTGAACTTGGGTAATGCAAAAATTCTATTGGGTTAAGAATTATCTATTTAAGAACTTTCCAAAAATTAAAAATGTTAATTAATTAAAAAAGACTAGCTAGCAGAAGAGTCTTTCAACTCCTCTCTTATTTAATCGCCCCCATACCACCTATTGTAGTTTCTAAAGCAACCAAGGAAAAGAAAGTCTCTGCCACCCTCCCCTCCCCACAGCCCACTTCCCTCCACTCCCGCTTTGTATTGGAGGGACTAGAAGAACTCTGTGTTTTGTCTGTGATGAACTCAGTTTAAGGTTACTTTAAAAAGTGTTTTGGCTTTGCATGGTTACCTGGATTTCCTGTAATATGTGTGTTTTATGTTTCAAAATAATAAAATTGTGGCCACTTCAATTTTTTTCATCTTATTGCACACATATTCTCATTTGGCTTTTGACTCTTTTATTAGCTGACATGTTCAATTAAAATATATTTATGCACATGTACTTGATTTTGATGAAGCTTCATAAAAGGAGATATTGTGTTCTTACAGAGAATCCAATAACATTGTTTTCACAATTCCCTGAAGATTTTTTTCCATGCTTTCCCAAAATAATAAAGCCACTATAAACTTATTCATTCCTTCAACTTATTTCATGGAATTTTACACCAACATATCTAGTGACCCAAAAGAAAAAAAAGTAAATGTTTTTCTGAGACATTCATTGGAATTTCTTCATCTCTTGGTATGTATGAGCTCCCTTTGTTGGAGAGACATTGGCTTGCTAATTACTTGTTCCTATGTGTACTCCTGTGTTCTCCTACAACCTTACAAGCTTCATTCAGATATAATGATTTATGAATATTTCTATTGCCATGTGCCTAATACTATACTGTGCCTACATAGTTCTAAGAACCATGAGGTGCTTGTTCATTCCATATTTAATAATATCTTGATATGTATTTTTTCAAAATGCCAAATCAGACTCAACTCTTGATTTCTTTTAAAGATGAGGTCTACTGTTATCACATCCTACTGCTATCCACATCTAATGTGGAGATAGCAGGGAATCATCAAATAAAAGAAAGAAAATATGAAGAAAATATATGTTACTTAGAAAATTGGAGTATGTGCAGGAGGTTTGGGAGAAATTTTGAAAAGTTGGAATATGTACAGAAGGTTTATGAGTTAGTTACTTAAAATATGTTAAGTTGTTGTGAAGGCTTGTGGGATGTTAGGTTTATGAGAAGGCTGAAAATTATATATGATAGGTAATAGAAGAAAAGGCACTGAACCTCAGAAATATACCTGTTAGGAATTGAGCTTCATGTATTCAGTGTTTTCTCAATTGTCCCTGTCTTGATTAAACAGAGATTTAGTCACTAATAAAATTCTAATTCCTAAAGGGTCTAATTGCTTAATATCTTATAGAGTTTAACTATTGTATTTATATTATAAGGGTCATGTATTTTAAAGACAAACAATTTGGTGATGGGCCTGAATAAGAACTATAATCTTGGATTTCAAGGTGAAAGAGACTCTTCTAAACCTATCTCTGCTCACCTTTCTGAGCAGGCTTCTGGAGAGGGGGAGGAGAAGGACAAGTTTGAAGTGGGGGAGGAAATGTTTAAACTCTGCTTGAATGTGTGAGTGAATGCAGGCCTGATGTGGGAGACCAGCAACACATCAGTGCTTGAAAAAAAACAAAGCAAAACTTTAGCTCCCATAGAGATGCCCTCAAGACTAAGATGGAACAGGAATTTCAAGCTTCCACATTAACTAGATCCCATTCCCTTGAAACTAAACAGGATCAATGTAATCTGGTGCCAGCATTAGTTTGTCTTCAAGAGATTATAAGTGCATATGTGTTAGCTTGAGTTCATGTTTTCTTTTTCCTTGGAAGATCTGGCCCAAGTTTTTAAAAAGGGGGGATTAAGGAGACAGATAAACTTATAGATACTTTTTCAAACTGAAAATGAGGAAAGAACCAGGAAAAAAAAAAGGTAGTAACCTTGACATTTGCCTAAGGGGGATAGATAAAATACTAACAGGCACACCTAAGCAGACAAACCTGGGACCCATTCCTACAGGGAAAAAGAGAAAAAAGATGCTTTAAATGTTACCAGCCCCTCTGAAGAAACTGTCCTGGGCACAAAAAGCCTCCACATGACCCATGTGCTGACTATGGAGATTCCCTGAACCCCAGAACCTAGAAGTCAAATCCCTCTGCTGGGGACCATTGATGAGGCCTGAGGCTTTTAGCTTCCCTCTCATGGGAAAAGGAGTTTGCCTTTGATATTCAGAAAAAGAAAGCCCCTAACTGCCAGGTTGATAACAGATTCTCATAAACCTTGGGCTTAACATGCAAATAGGAGGCCATTTTGTTTCTCTGTTAACAGACAAGGGAGTACAAATTTTTGGTGCTCAACTTCCTTTCTAGGCTTCTGTCAACCTTTGATTTGACTAGAAATATTAAAATCAGGAAAATGACAGGTTTAGCAAAATAGCTATTGAAATTCCTTATATACTCAATAGCAGTGTCTTTTGGTATTCCTTTGTTTTCAGGCCTGAATGTCCTAAATTTAGACTTATGGAATATTTTAACACTGTTACAAAATTGCCCGTGTTATAATAATCAGGATATTCTGGAGGAAATTTTAATACAAGTGCCTGTTCAGATATAAACCTTATCCCAAAACATGAATCTAGCCATTAGAGTCTCCCACCCATAAGAATCATTTGGAAGGAATGAGCTAAAGGGTAGAACTCCAAAGCAAGGGTCTGTTAATTCAGATTGTTCTGGTCAAAGATTCAGAGACAGTCCACATATTTTTGGACAGACCTTATGATGTGACTTTAAATATTTAAAAAAATCTTCTCCAGTATGTAGATTACCTCCTGTTCTTTGCTTTCACACCAGACAAAGGTAGTGACTATTCCAGGCAAGATAACAGGTTTTCTTTATTAACTCTTGCCTGTAAACACAGTAAGAATGCTAACCCTCTTTGGCTTATCGTATCTGCCTTCCCTAATTACAATAGTTTAATCCTTATGCTTTGATCTTGTAGGCTTAATTTATCTGCCTTGTCTCTTCTAGACTAATATCATAAAGTTTCAAATATGGACCTCTGGACATCCCAGCATCTCATGGATGAGGATCATTTACTGCTCACACTTCCTTTGACCCAACTCAGCAGGAAGTAGCCAAAGCCAGAGCTGTTATCATCCCACCCTATCCCTTGAGCAGTCTGGATCCTCAAAAATTTAAGGGTTGAAGTAGGCAGATCTAGAGCAATCCATGCTGGGATGGTCTCTGAAAATCTTAGAAGGTCATCCAACACTGCTAGGATTACCTTGGAGGAACACATCCCTCATAACCCCACTGCTGATCTTCTGCCTTTTTTTCATGTTTGCTTCCTGCCTTATAAAAATTTTCCAGGAATATATTTGAGAGATGTCACATGTGATGGTAAACATATTTCTTTATCTGTGTGTGCCTCTTGACACTGATCCCCTAATCCTGGACTCCTCCCCATTCCCTACAACACCCCCTTCAGCAGCCAGATCAAAACAAAGACCGTATAACAAAAGAGTTCAGGATACTAGGTTGGCTCAGTTACATGGTTTTCTTGTTTCTACAACTCCACTGCCCAATTTGGAAAGTCTCCAGAAATCCTGAGGACCTTCAGGATGACTGTTGCAATTTCCTCAGGGGATGTCACCAATATCTCACTAGGACCCTCTTGGCCCTTTCTCATTCTTATTCGACTCTTGAAGGCCACATACCCTTCCCTGAGTGTGACCACAGAACCTTGCCCAAGAGCTTTTCCATTAAAGTTGGCTTTTGACTTATTATAATCTCGTCTAGTTCAGTCTTTTGCTTTGTCAGAACTTTCCACATATAAACAGCACTAATATGTGTGACCTCTGAGGATATTGTAAAGTTTCCCGTTGATGCAAACTGTCCCTTTTCTATTTTGTGTTTAAAATATTCTTCTGCTGTTATTGTTACTATAATCATTTTGTTATTATATCATCTCAAGGAGACTGAGATGAAAGGTCAAAACACTTGACTTGCTATTGAAAGTCTCAAGTACCAATTAACATTCTGCAATTCACTTAGTATGTGAAAACATGCCCTAAGAATCTGAAATCCTTCAAGTTTTGAAATGGTAATCTCTAAAATGGACATTAAGTGTCCATTTTATCAACAGCATTGACAATGTTTAAGAATTTCACAAAACAGTATCATAAATACATTTTGAAACTGCAATGTATTAATATAACATGTTGAATATTTGCATGACAGAAACCCATGTGAAAGTGTGCAGAATGTAAATTTCAAGCCCAAAAGTGAGGGAGCATGGCTATCCAATTTAATGCCACAGTCCTACAGACTTGCCAGAGAGTGAACTAGTGAAGCATTTCACTCAGAAATTGAGTGCTTTGGACTGCATATAAGTACTTTAAGATTCTTCTAAATAAATGCTTCTGTACCATCCATTTCACAGGAAGGATCCCTGGTGAAATGACACTTCACATTAATAGCTAAATTACTGACCATTTTCAATGTGTTCTTAAATACAAAATGGATTTAAAATTTTCCATAATAACATTGTAAAGTAATAATTTAAATAAAATGTCACTTCAAAGATAGAAGCTCTATGCACAGAATAGTAAACTCCAGAGGTCATTTGCACATTCACTTCATCAGGACTTATCAAAAGCCTACATTGTGGAAGACTGTGTAGTAGGCACTATGAGGGTGTCAATTATAATGTAAGAAATGAAGTGATATATCCTAAAAGAGCTAACCTACCATAAGGACTAAAAGAAATTATTTTTTTTTCTTTTTTTTTTTTCTGGGAAATTGGGGAGGGGAGGCACTGGGAGATGGGGAAGGAGGGAGGGGGAGCAGGGGGCTTGGGGGGGGAGGAGGAGGGGTGAGGGAACTGGTCTACCTATTAAGTTTGTATGAGCGGAAATAATAATAAAAAATGTTAAAAAAAGAAATTATTTTGATTGCAATTATCAGAAAAAAATGAGGCAGTCATACACATGTTAACTTATATATAGTGAAGGAGTTGTCATATACAAGATTTCATGGTAGATATGTATAGTTACACAACAATTACATGGGATCTATCGGAGCATCTCACCATCAAAGCAGAGGGATCTCAAGATCTATACCTCTCTGAGAGACTGATGAGGACTAAAGTTGATGGGGATGAAAAGGATGAAATAAACTTCCTAGCATATCTGTAAAAGAACCTCTAGATTAGATAATCAAGAGGGCAAGAATTCCCTTAAGTACATATGAATTATATGGAATCTGAACTGAACAAGAAGTTGAGCTGAACACCTGCTTTGATCTTTGAATTCATGGGTAAATTTCAGAGATTCAGTGTGATCAACTGCCTGGAACTACTGCTGATGTGACATCCTGGCATGATGACTATACTCTTGACCTGTGAGATAGAATAAAACTTCTCTCCTTAAGTTGTTTTTTATCAGGTATTTCATCAGAACAAAAAATGTACTTCATGACACAGGACCTGAATTTGATTGCCAAAACTCACATAAAAACTGATCCTGTGGAGTCATTTTTGCAATCTTAGAATATGAAGGTCCAGACAGGTAGATAAATTAATGTGGCTTTCTGGAAAAATCTACCCTAATTAGGTGAACTCTAGGCCAACCACAGAATGTTGTCTAAACTCTGCATTCATGATCATTACATGTACTCCTTCCGCACACAAATATGTAAATGAATATGCACTCCCATGCATGCATACATAGAAAAGCATCATTTCCATTCACCTCCTGTCCCCTAACATTATACCATTAGATGTTGGAGACTACTTTTAGTGCCCCTGGCATACTGAGCTTTGCTGAGCTAAACTCCAGCTTTTTTTGTTCTATAACATTTTCTTATTGAATTATCCAAGGTAATCTTGAACTTGTGGACCTCCTGTTTTAGACTTTCAAGAAACTAAAGAAACAGGATTCTTCCATCAGATTAGGTTATACAGTACTACAGTTTTGTAAGTTTAAGATTCATCCTTTGGGGATATTATATTACTTATAAAAAGTATATGCTACTCAAAAACTCAAATTAGATGCAGGAAAGTAAGAACATGTACGTTATAGAACAAAAAACCTTAAATATTTCATTTATTATCTGAATGTCTCCAAGAGCTACATTTACAGTCACAAAAAGTATATTGATAATAGGTGAGAGGTTACCAAAACATCATACATTCTACTGAATGTAGTTATTTAGATACTATCATGACATTAAATATTGTCACAAAATTAAAAAGGTTAAGAAACTTTTTCAGGTAGCAATGTCTTCTTTCAAAACAGATTTTTCACAATGAGATTGATGATATTTTCACATTATGGTTTTCTCTAAATTCTGTGCTTAATGATCTGATTTATGGTTGTTCTGTATACAGAAAAACAAAATTTCTTTCTGCTCCAGACCCCGGGTGGATTCCCTGCTCCTCAAGAGGTTACCTCCCATACCAATCAATATGCAGCCAAGGGCAGTACAGAAAAAGCAAAACTGAAAACAACAAACCATAATTCAGAACACCAAAGACCCTACATTATTCACCTGGATCCAGACCAACCAAATCTTTCCCATCCTAAAGTTCAGGGAACCTTGCAGAAGAGGGGGCAGAAAGATTGTAAGAGTCTAAAGATGGGCAGGACCAATGATATGCAAGATACTCCACACAAGTTAGGATTGCAGCAGCCAGGATTGGACTTTGCATGACCTGCACAATGGTTGCTATGTCAACGGCCTTCCAAAATCTAGCATGGATCACAGGAAAGATGGCTCCACACAGTAAGGTCCTTAGAGGCAAGGCATTAACAGTCATAATAGAGTTCCCATACTAACGGGGCACCAAGAAGGGTTTCCAGGCTATGCCACTGAGTCCTGAACAATCTCTAGGATGGAGGACTCAGAGGAAGGTTTGACTTCACAGAAAAGGATGCTTCAGGAGATGGGAGGGAGAAAGTGGGAGCCGCTGGGAGATGGGGAAAGGGGGGGAGAAGAAGAGAGAAGGGGGAAGAGTGCAATGTGGGAAATCTGGGGAGGGGGGTAGGAGGGAGAGAACAGGGGTACTCTATTGAGCTTGTATGATTAGGAAAAAAAAATGTGGGAAAAAATTAAGAAAAAAAGAATAAGACAAAAAAAGAATTTTGATGAATTTAATAGGATTATGTAATATGTCTTTCCTATACAAAAGTGTGACATTGAAGTAGATTTTCTAATACATTTGTGAAATCATACTATTCTATAAAATTTAAATACTTAATTTTTGGGCATCCACAAAAATATTAATTAAAAACTTATTTCATATGAAACTTTCTTGTATTTTCATTGTATTTATCACATTTGTAATGTATTTCCATTTAAAATTATAAGTTGTATGAAAACTTAAATATACCATTCAATGTTATTTTATTTTACCTTTCCCAGTTTAGCACTGAGATTCACTATGTGGATCTATTTTATATACATTTTTTGTACATGTTTTCAATATTGTTGTATAGAGAACTTTCTCCTTTGTTCCAGCAATTGGCCACACTTATTTCATTCATATATGTTTGGATCTTAGTCAAGTTTCCTTGACTCTACAATAACCTTGGAAAATCTGAGAATTTAAAATTGTCATGTTGTTTTCCATACTTTCTTTAATATAGATCTTAGAAAACCAATAAGATTGTGATATTGTATTGTAATTTTGTCATGTTCCCTATCAAATGCAATTCAAATATACAATAATTGACTTATGGTCAGACCTTTCTTCACTGATTGTGATATTGTATTGTAATTTTGTCATGTTCCCTATCAAATGCAATTCAAATATACAATAATTGACCTATGATTGACGGACCTCTCTTCACTGATTGGATACTTCAGATAGAAACATCAATCCTCAGTTTCTCCTAGGAACCAGGAGAAACTCATTTGTTTTGATCACTCAGTTTTGCATCATGGTACTCTGCACCTATTTCCTTACCATCTTTAGAATACCAAATCCTTTCCAGTCATACATAAGATGAGCATTGATTTGGAAATTAATCCACTAGAACAAACATACATCAGAAAACACATTGAGGCACGAACAAGATACAGTCCTGGAACAAAAAATGCCACTATCAAATCCACCATTGGCCCTTCAAAACTTCTACTTTTATCCATTTGCTTTCACATTATTTTTCATTGCTTTTCTTTTTTATCCAAAATGAGATATATTGAAAGCTTGGTTTATAAAGTTTCCTTGACTCTACAATAACCTTGGGAAATCTGAGAATTTAAAATTGTCATGTTGTTTTCCATACTTTCTTTAATATAGATGTAATATTTTTTGTTAGCATGGCTTATAAAGCTGCAATTCGGGGAACATTAACTTTACACAGTACCCCTTAATGTGCTAAGAAAGAATTAAAGCTCAGACAGAATGAAATTGACTTATGAAATTCTAGGAAGACATATGTAAAAATGACATATTGCAATCCCAATTGCAATATGTTCATTGAAACCCTTGATATAGAAATGCTTTCAATTCAACACAGCAGATTTTGGTGTGCTGCTGAATATCATTTGCTTAGTCACAGCACAGGAGTGAGAAGGTAATAAAAATTCTGTGAGCATGTTTGCAAAATGCAAATGCTTAAGAAATTTTCATAGCTACCACTTGTGGAGTAGATGGAATACAATTTTGAATAAACAAGATAAATGAAGTGAAGGGCAACAATTGCTTTACCATCATTCACATAAGCTACAGAATCTATAGTTTATATATATAAGTGGAAAAGCTTTATGATTTCCCATAATGCAATCATTTTTAAATATTTTTTTGCATTGGTGTTTCTATGTATGTGTCTGTGTTATTAGAGGGCACTGTAGTGTGCCTGTAGAGATCCAAGTGTGACTTCAGAATCACCCTGGATTACCCTACCTCCTCTTTGCTTTGCTCTGGAGTTTCCCAAGCTCTGCCTTGTAGGGTTAGAAAATAAGGGCTCCAGCCATTTCTGCTTGGCATTTTTTACATGGGATCCAAGTCCAAACTCAGGACCTTCTGATTTCAAGGCAGAGGTTTATCCTCTGAGCTATCTCTCCAACCCTAATTCATAAAGTAATATTGGAAGCTAAATAACTGAAAAGTTTAGCTACATGAAAAGATGGCAACCAACCTAAAAATCAAGTAATCAGCATTACAAGGCAATATCAAAATATATTTTAAAAGTATATTGAAACAACAGGTTAAATTTTTTTTCTCGTGTTCTTTTTACCTATTCCCTATGATGTCATTCCCAGGGTTACTATGCTCATTAAAACTTTTTGGTTGTGTACCGATCTCCTGAAATCTATGTTTTTGCTTGAGTCACAAAGTTTGTCCTCTGGTATTAATGTTGCAGTGTGAATTTCCAAGTCAATCCAGGGCATAGCTTTATGCTTGTTTGTTTGATTTTAACTGTTTCTGTTATCATTATGAAATTGAAAAACATACATTAAGCTTAAGTAATTTAAATAGCTTACTGCTGAAAGTGATGTCTAAACACGTTACTGAAGAGTCTCAGAAAATCTTTCATAAAATATTCTAATAAGCTTTTTATCCATAACTTCAAATGCTAATTCTTTATCAAACAAGGAAAGCTGAAAAGCAAATTAAATGTTTAACTTTCTCACAGAGACAGTGTGTATGATACTCCAGGATTTTCTTAATCAAAGGATCTCATTAATCCGAATAACTCTGCTGACCAGTCTTTACTATGATACAAACAAAGTTTTAAATGTATAGCAATGGGTAATTTTATGCTACTTATACTAAAAGCTGAATATATTATTTGTCTATAAATGCTCCTGAATAACTTTCTGTAAATCAGTTTGTTAAACAATGACTTTGGCTGTTGTCTAAAAATATCTTTGTATTGGATCCCTAAATAGCACAGTTCAATATTCAAGAATTCATTTGTTTACTTGTTATTTTTTCTGAGTTTAAACATTTTTATAAGAACAGCAGAAAGAAAGAAAGAAAGAAAGAAAGAAAGAATAAAAGAAAGAAAGAAAGAAAGAAAGAAAGAAAGAAAGAAAGAAAGAAAGAAAGAGGTAGAAAGAGAGAGAGGTAGAAAGAGAGCGAGGTAGAAAGAGAGAAAGAGAAAGAGGGAGAGAAAGAAAGAAAGAGGTAGAAAGAGAGAGAGGTAGAAAGAGAAAGAAAGAGAAAGAGGGAGAAAAAGAGGGAAAGAAAGAAAGAAAGAAAAGAAAAGAAAACAAAAGAAAAGAAAAGAATGGACTATCAGATAACAATGGTTTATCAGATGAAAGTTCTTGCCTCTGAAGACTGGTATTCAGAATTCAGTACCAGGAACCCATTTAAAGGTAGATACAGGTATCCTTTGGGCTTCACATACAAAACACATCTTTTCTCGGGAGGCCTTCTGTTGTCTTATTGCACTGCGCTCATACTTCAAGCATAGTCCTAGTCAAAATTGAGGGTAAGCATCTCTTTATTTGTGACTTCTCTGCTATGAATTCCTTAAGACAGAAGACCTGCACTATATTTTCCTATTTTGTAATTATTAATGAATTTTCACTTCAATAAATATTTCTTAATGTGATGATTACATGGATAAATAAGTTCTCTTAGTTAATAAATCACATTTTACATTAAAATATTAATTGATTAAAATTCTAACATTTATAAATATTAATATCACCAGGAATGTTTCATACTATATTTTTATACAGATAAATTTCTTTGTGCATAGTGTTCTATGTCATTAGAATGTGCAAATTTTAAGACTGTTTATTGTGTAACATTTCAAATTCAGCACACCTTTGATATCTTCAATAAAAAAGTCATGACTATGTATTATATCTGTTATGTTATTTGTAAGCCTTAATGTTGATAAATATCCCTAAATGTATCCTAAATAAAATTTAGATACATGAGTCTAGGACCAATGTAATATTATTTTAACATTTAGGGCACTAGTACTCTTTAATTAGGCAAATGAAAATTCTTTGAGTTTCAGCACTGTCAATAACAAAATGAAAAATTAATCTTTGTACTTGCTATTTGAATTAAACAAAATGAAATCTCTCATATAATAACAGTAGTTATAATAATGATGGCTTTAGGATAGTAACTCTGGTTATCTTTGTTCACTTGCCTTTTGCTAATATTTATTATTGCTCAACGTACACATTTTCAGTGTTACTGCTATTACCAGATAGTATATTTTATACCCATAAAGGATCCAGATCCAGAGGCTAAGAAAGACAAGGACAGAAGCTGGGTGCCCCTATGATAATAGGAATGTATAGAAGGAACAGAGAATCACTTAAGAAGTAGGCTAATCTGCTATGGAGCAGTGCAGGCCATTCTGCTATGTCAAAAGCAGTAAATCGGTGGAATACTAAAGTGAGAAATGAGATGTACAAAATAGCAAAATGGATCTAAATATGTACAAGGTGTAGATGACCTTCATATAAACAAAATATTAAGTAGTAATATAACAAAGTAGAAATCATGATCTGAATGAAAGAGAAAAAAATGGAAAATACCTGTTGAGGAGTTTGGCTCCTAACTGCTACTAGCACATGAGATGTGTCCTGGAGATAATATAGAAATTATGCAGGACGAGTTGAAAATTGTTTTGATGGTTAGCTTAACTGTCATTGAAATGGTCTAGTATTCCTGGGAGGTTAGCCTCTAGGCATGCCATTGAGGATCATTTGATTGAGATGGGAGGACCTGCCCACAGTGGACAATCTGTTCTCAGGGCTGAGATGTTGGACTATATAAATGGAGAATGGGAACTGAGGCCATGCATTCATCTATCCCTACTTCCGGGCAGTAGATAGTATATGTCCAAGTGGTTCAAGATCCAGCCACCTTAACTACTCTTCAGTGATGGAATGTACCCTTGAATTCTTGATCACAATGCACTCTATCTCATTCTGTACCCTATTTTGAATATATTACAAGATCAGGAAAGCAACTAAGAGAATATTGAGGTATTACTCTACAAGAATTATTTCACTATACTGCATTCCATTAGATCCTAGAGACTAAACATATTTTTAGGTAATTTACTGGTTTGATTATAGTTAATTTGTGAAAAGCATAATTAAGTATATAATTTACTGCTCTATAACATGAAAGGGGAAAGGCCTCAGAAAAACCACACCTCCCTCAGAGAGTAATGAGTGTGAGGACTAGATGGGAGAAGGTGAGCAAAGCTTTCACTGGTACATTATCTTAAATTGAGCAAATACCTGGACATAAGTCATTAACAGGAATTCAGATGGGACTTACTAAGCCATAGAGGCACAGAAAGACATGAGGGCTTGAAGTAAGGGAAAATGGGATTTCAGATACTGAAGTAAGTGTTGAAAATTATACATCTGTAAAACCCTTAAAGAGAGAAGGGAAGGAGGGAGGAAGGGAGGGAAGGAGGGAGAGAGGGAGGGAGAAAGCGAGGGAGAGAGGGAGGGAGGGAGAGAGGAAGGAAGGAAGGAAGGAAGGAAGGAAGGAAGGAAGGAAGGAAGGAAGGAAGGAAGGAAGGAAGGAAGGGAAGAAGGGACGGAGGAAGGGATGGAGGAAGGAACGGAGGAAGGGAGGGAGGAAGGAAAGAAGGAATGGAGGAAGGGAGGGAGGAAGGAATGGAGAAAGGGAGGGAGGGAGGGAGGAGTGGAGAAAGGGAGGGAGGGAGGGAGGGAAGGAGGGAGGGAGGGAGGAAGGAAGGAGGAAGGAAGGACAGAAGGACCGGAAGGACGGCAGGAAGGAAGGACGGAAGGCAGGAGGATAGGCAGGAAGGAAGAGGACGGGACGAAGGAAGACGAAGGCACTGTGGCCTCTCCCCTTGAGGCAATGAGATGATTTTTATTTTTGTAGTAGGTGGATTCCCATTGCACATTCTTAGTATTGCTGACCTTCATTAACTATATCTGCCACTCTGCTGTGCACAAGGATTATCTGCTTCTATCTTAATTCCTGTGTACATCTTTGTTAGTGTACAGACAGATGTCCTGGGCACTTTCAAAGGTTTATTATTGCAAGTCTGTAGTCACTGAATCTGCCGTATTCAAGGGTCATGTAAGTGTAGACTTCTATACTTCCACTGTGTTAGGGACACCTCCTGAGTTTGGAAGAACAAGGTCAGAGGGAAAGGAAAAAGGGAAAAGGTAGTTTCAAGTCCTCACAAAGGAGAGATGTATTTCAACAGAACTATGCAAACATGAATGGCTAAATCAGTTGATCTTTGGGAAGTATATAAAAATTCCTCAAAACTGTGTATAATTATATAGGAGAAAACCTTGCTGAGAACATATTTTTTATTTTAGCATGCTTTTCTCTGGTTTTATTAATAATTTAATAGGTAGATCTAGCAAATATGAAATAATAGTGTATTAGAGTGTCTACAGTTCTTATTTAGGCTTTCACATTTCTGGCTTGTTTAAAAATTTCTGGTAATTGCTCTCCATTTACTTTATCACTTCCATATTGATTACTTCTCTTAGTCAAGTACAATTTCACATTATCGAACTTTTTAATGTTAATTTTTATTACTTCCTTTTTATGCAAGTTAATGAGCTTTCTTTTTCCTGTATAATTTTCCTTTTCTACTTTTTTTTCCTTTTCTATTTTTTATTTATTTGCTTACTCTTTATTTATTTACTTATTTTTGTTTATACGCCAGTGCGTGCATGTATGTTCACATGCTCATTCATGAGTGTTTAAAAGACCAAAGTGGATTGTTGGGAATCAGTCTCTATCACAAGTAACTATTTGTTTTTTAATTACTTTTTACTTTTCTAGTTTTGTAAACATAATGAATGGTTGTCCCTGCCTCCACCCTTTCTTTGCCCCTCCTTTACCACTCTTCCTTCTTTTCAGGAATCCCTCCTTCTCCCTCTCACACTTCTGCCTGTCTGCTTGTTTGGGGGCCATGTTCCCTTTGGGTTGTCTTCATTACGCTGTGTTCAAGCACTTCCTAGGGTAGACCCACCGATAGGAGCACTCTCCTTTATCTGTCTAACCCTAGCCCCTTAGGTTCCTCCTGCATGTAATTATTTCTCCTGAATTCCTTCCTAGTCTATGGGGGAAAGTTGATATTTGTCATAGTCCAGTTCTGGTGAGGTTGTCTCAGTACAGTTAAGTTCCTGTCTTGAGTACAAAGTCCTGACCCTTCATGGACTTTCCCACCTTTAGGCTCTTACAAACTTATCGCCCCCTAATGAGCAAGAATTCTTGAGCCTTAGAATGTGGGCAGACTCTGCCATCTCCAAACCCATTGTAGGAGTTGCAGATACATGCCAGGACTGGCTTTTGCGTGGGCACATGGAACAAAGATGCAGGTTCTTAAGCAGCACAGCAAGCACCTTCCTCACCAAGTCACGTTCCCCAGCTTCTCCAAATATTTTTAGGATATGTGTAGCTGTTTAGTTTTTTTCCGATTTCTGGGGCAATGGTGTTTTTTAAAATAATTTTACACCGGGGCTGGAAAGGTAGCTCAGGGATTAAGCCTCTGCCTTGCAAGCAGAAGGTCCTGAGTTCTGCTCCTAGACCCCACGTATAGATGCCAGGCGGAAGCGGGGGCGGCCTGCATTTCTGGTCCTGGTAGGGCGGAGCCTGTGAATCCCGGGGCGGAGTAAACAAGGAGGAGATGGAGGCGTCCATGGGGGTTCCTGAATTCACCCGCGGTTCTACACACACATATATACATACATACACACATGTGCACACATGCACAATTGAATAAATAATGAAAATAAAATAATTTTACACTATGTTATTGTTGCAAATAAAGAGAGAATGAAATCATTTTTATATTTATTTTGAAAAGTATAGAGCAGTGAAAGGGAAAATCATGGTGAAAATGAAATTTGACAGATTGCATTTCAAATAAGAGTCACATAAAATAAGGACCACAAATATAAAATATTTCACGTTTAATTTCCATAAATGCCAGTGTAGATAAGGAAGAAAATTTAATTACATTATTATATGTATTTTTGTTTAGAATTCTGACAAAAATCTTAGTTATAATAAAGCTCATAATTTTATACATTTATGTGAAAACTGTACTGATCCATAAATCTATATGATCAAGTAAAATGGTATTGTGATATAGATTATTTCTAATATTATTAAATAATACTGGAAATTGCATTTAATTATTTTGAGGATTATTACAGTCATTTCAGAAGTAACTATATTAAAATTGAAGATGAAAACCTGGAAGGCATGCAAAATGATGAAATATTTGATCATACATGGATATGTATCTATTCATATTAAATAAACAGTACATAACATTTTTAAGTACTGGCTGTCAAGATGAGAAAATTCCCCTTTAAAAGCAATCTTATAGGATATTGACTCACAGAAGACATATAGTTTATTTTTGATTTTCTTTTTCTTTTAATCTTTTATATTTTATTTATGCTTATAGTATCATCATGGGTGTTAGACTGGGAATTAATCTGAGACTCCTAAACACCATCATTTAAGATGGCCTATATGGGGGTTCACATGACAAATATTCAACAGAAGAATTAAACCCAACAAAGTGATGTTTTATAGGATCCAGCTATAACTGCCAACAAGAGGTCTCACCCTTAATTTTTTTTTTTTTTTTTTTTGGTAATAAGAATGTGGAAAGTGACTCTCCAGGTGCAATGCAAGTTTAATGACTTAAGGCTGAGCCTTTGGTTGCAACTATACAGAGCATTTTTTTATTTTTTATTTTAGTTAGGGTAGACCCTTAACAAACCTAAGGAATATTGCCTGGTTGATGTGGGAAAACTCAACTCACAGTGCTTGGGAAGTTACCCTTGGGCCTTACAGGTATATGTACAGTGTTGTCATCTACACACACACACACACACACACACACACACACACACATTCACACACACGCATATTCACTCATACCTACACATGCAAAAAGAAAATAAATAAAACCTAGACATGTTTATAATTTCTGAAAGCACTGTTGCCTAGTTAGAAAGAGTCACTCCATACTACTGTGTCTTACAGTCACAGTATATCTCTAGCCCTCAGCAGGTAGAAAATTTCAACAGACAAGGGACAGACTCAGCAGAATGGTAAGAACTTGCTTAGCTATTAAATGGGTCACGTTAACATGAACAAGTAATTTTGGCACTGAGAGATGCTAGTTCAGCTGTTTTATTTTTGTTTTTAGATAATTCTAAGCTAAGTAGAATGTCTAGAATCTCAGAGGGTAAAAATTATTTTTCAAAGGTGTTTTTAAGTTTAAATAATGTTAACAATACATAAAACGAAAATTCTCTTAATAAAAGTTAGAAAGATAAAAGCAGAAACACAAAAACAAGTAATAAAGAGTGAATGTATGTAATGTGAGCAGCGAAAAAAACCTTAATGAAAATGCAGATTTTAAAGCACATAAAAGGCTAAAAATAAGGAAAATACAATTGTTTTTCTTCCATGGCTTCATTCCTGATGGGAAAATTCCATCTCTAAAATTAATGAATCTCAAAAATCATCTGTGGTTATTGGAGAGTATTTAAGTGAGTATACCTTCATATTGCAAATTTTTTAAAAGATGATTTTTTGAGAAATATTTTAGCAATCTGTAGCTCTGAGGCTAAAGAAATAGATTAAAAATATTAATGCAATGTAAGAGAAAACAAAAAATTGTAAATTTTAGAAATTTAAATTTAAGTAAAAATAAAGTTATTTACATTAATTTTAGCCATTGAAACAATAACTAAATTGGTAAAATTCTTTATGAATATTAAATTGCTATTAATGAATGAATCAGGGAATATATATGTCATGTGCTGCAAAAATAGAATGCCACATTGGAAGCATACACTAAAAAACAACTTCATAAGTGTGAGTCAGATGAATTTCTCAAATAGGTTGATACATAACAATGTTAATAATAGATGCTTATTGATTTTGTACATAGATCAAGATTAACACAGGTATGAGAGACAAAGGGAGCCTAAAAGATGACACCAAGCCACGTGGATGCAGAAAAATCACTTTGACCCCTGCAGAAGAATGAAGCAGATTCAGTTCAATTTGCAATCTCAGGAGTGCCGTGATATCTGTTTGCTCGTTCAATTCTAAGAATCGTTTCCTGTAGAAGTTGTCTTTTGATTCATCAAAACAATGTAATTCACAGAGAAATAGTTAAACTCATAGCATTAAAGCACTGCTCACAGAAAAAAAACTGATTGTTCGCTCAGCCATATTTTTATCTAACCTATAATTGGAAAAAACAATTCCATTCTTGGGGTCCATGGGGCAATATGCAAATGAGAATTCATCTTCACAACAGAGTTTTGTGATTTCTTTCAGCATAACCTATCTTTATTGCTAGCTCCTTTCTTGACAGAGGGTTCAATAACCCTACTTCTCCCATGCTTTTACAGAAGAGCAAGAGATTGCTTTCCAGGCGGGTAGTCACAAGTAAGCAATTTCAGGAATCCTCTAATGAGGCAATCCATAATAGTTTCCCTAACTCGGTTTGTTCTCCAGCCACAGGAGAAAATGTAATGCCGGCAGATTGTTTGAAGGAGAAACACACACTTGCAAAATGCATGTACAAACACACACACACACACACACACACACACACACACACACATTTTTTTTTCTAAAAAAGATAAGAGAATTAATGATATGAACAATATGTAGGGTCATCTTGACATAAAAATATCCTGGTAATTTGTTGTGTTACCTAAACTGGGCAAATGAGTGGAATTTGGAATACAGATAATCAGCTGAAAAGATATGGGAAAAGATGAAGCAGGAAGATTGACCAGTGCATCCAAGGTTACATTTAGAGCTTAGCAAGAATCCCTGCTTTACTATACACTATAGAGTACAGTAATACACTGTAGATTTCAAATATGTAAAATAAGAGATTTTGAAATATTTAAGGAGATAGATAGGTTTAACCTGTTTTATACATTACCTGATAAACACCTCTATCAAAGCAACACTTTGCTCAATTTTTTTCTTGGTATCAATTAAAACAGATTCTATTTACAAAAAAAAACTGTCAGAAAGTATATTTCTAATATTATTTATAGTGTCAGTTTGCAGTACTTAGGACAATTCCTGTGGAACCATTTCATTTTAAACATCCATGTTCTTCAACTATTCTTCCAAGTTTAAGATAACTCCTTTCCATGTATTATTCTATTCTGATTTTAAAGAATACCTTCTAGTCTGTCAGCAAATGGACTTTACCATGCCTTGATGCTCTTCTTAGCTTGCTGTGGGAAACCTCCCTTCCTCTTATCCATTGTGGCAGAGGCAAGAGCATGTCTGTAAGAAGCTAAGCAACTGAACATATGTTTCTGCAATCTACATGAAGCTGGACAGAACTCAAGTACATCAGTTACTTTCTATCACTCATGAATCATCCAAAGGTTCAGAAGCAGATATTCAGCCAATATCATTCTCAGTACATAATCACAACCTCATGCATAAACTGTTTTCCTTATTAGATATTTTCAGACTCAGGTTATCCTTTCATGGTTCTGAGTTCCTTCCCAGATCAAACAGGATCTTAGAAATATTCTGTGTCAAAATATCTCTAGCCCATGACTGACACCCTCCTCCCAAATGTACACAGGAATCTATAATAAAGGAGGACCACAGCTTACTCAAAAGTCCTTAAATGGCCATTACATACTAACTAAACAGAACAGAAATTTAGTTTCTACACTTTATTCAATACAGTAATATAAACATCACTATTTATTAGGATCACTACGTCTTTTAATCTTTATTGTACTATTGATAAGCTTATTAATTGTTTCATCTCTATTAGAAAGTCATCTTCACCCTAGTTCGTACATTATTTTCCCATATTGACATTTTGTGCATCATTAATGTCTGTTTTTGTCTCTCAAGTCACATCTACAACCAGCATCCAGAAGCTTTACACTTAATTTACTTTGTCACCAAAGTGCAAAATCAACGCATTCCTGCTTCCATTTCTATTACTTCTTATACATTCCCTCTCTTTCTCTGTCAGAATGTCTTTCTCTCTAAATAAACACATCCTCACAGCTATGTGCATCTAATTTCTATTTATCATATGAATTTTGCCAGTCACCATATGTTCATTCTGATTCCTCCCATTTTGTATCCTTATTTACAAAACAAAATATGAGTATTATAATCCCTTAGCCAACCACACTTCATCAAATTTTGGCAAATTTATTGTGAAGCTTTTTGTACTTTATGATTCTATTCACAAAATTAAAAATCATTTCCATAAAAAGTTAATGGCAATTCCCCATTATATGTATTTATATATACAAAAAAAAACATTGTCAGCTTTCAGGAATACAAAACAAAATACTGTGAGCCAGTTTTAACAGATAGAATTCATGAACACGTTTCATGGATTATCAATATTTGTAATTTTCTATCCCTTGTATTTTTTTCATGAGAATATAGTCACTGTGTGCTCTTTGAATTTTTAATGAATATATATTTAATACACATTGGCCAATTTATAGATGATAATATAAGGGTAATATAAATGACATTTAATGTAGAGATTAAGCCATGAACATGATCGAATATGTTAGATTATAAAGGAAAAGGATTACTATAGGATGAAGATTAAGTTTAATCATACTTACTAAATTTTATAGAAAACACAAGTAATATACATTATCTTAAATAATATATAAAATTTATATATAATCAAGTGTACATTTTTATTTTTTGTTAAGTGTACATTTTTATTTCTTGCTGTGTAAAAGATTAGTTTTAACCCTTAGTCCAGAATCAAGAAATAAAAAATTTAATTGCAAGAAGCAATTGTTTTTAGCAGGATATGCATCAAAGAAATTGTGTATATTATATGTATATTCTTTATAGCAAAGTCATGTAAGAGATAATGTCATTGTTGTGAAATGAGGAAACTGGGCATACCAAGGTCACATGACTTGTATACCTGGGCTACTGGTCAGAACTTGGAAGGGTCACTCACAGTCTCTTCTGATCACAGGTAATACCTTCTCATTATAATATAGCTTCATCTGTATGAAAAGTTGACTTCTATCGAATCTTTTCATGAGGTTCTTTCAAAGTGTAAATAAGATTTTATGAAATGAAAACTAACTAAACCAGAACCTTATCATCTTTTTAACCAGTGGAAGAATTTTACCCCACTTTGAGTTTGAAGTGCTGATCACAGAAATTGATTATTAATGATCCTGAGCATGGTTTTCAATTCAATTAACAGAAGAACATTTTTGATTAAGCTTTTATGGAGGTGGTGTTGTTTACCAATAACGTAAGCAACCTGAAGAAGCAAGTAAAGTTTTAAATACCCCCCAGAGAGAAAAGAGAAGTGCCCAATGACTTATAGATGTACTAAATAAAAATTCAGGGTCTCAAAGTTTCATCTGTAAAAATTAAGAAGTGGTACCATTTTTAATTGATTAATTGATGAAGTAAAAATGAGTGCATATATATGTGTGCAAGGTACTCTAAGTAGCCTTTTCATGGAGGTTTAAATGGATTGTGAATGAAGACATAGTTTGCACGACATTGATTCCTTGTTGGAGATAATGACTGGTTGTTATAAATTCCATAAACTATTATCTATAAGATAGTATAGAGATTTAATAATACAGCTGTATTTAGCAATACCTTCCAAATAAAAGTCTACAGATATTAAATGTATCTGAGGAATCATCATTCATTATCTGAGAGTAAATTTGGAGATGATTGTAAGACTTAATACTTTTGTAAAACAATACTTTTGTAAAATAATTCACATAACAGTCTAAATAACATTTAGACTTGAATGGTTACTTCATCAGATAATATATTTAATATTCTCTAAAGTCTAAATGTTATGTGTTCAAGGATTCAAAGTATAGAAGTAAGTAAATAAAATATGGAGAGAAATGTGAGCTATTTTAAGTGATACTATTTTGTTTGAAATTCAAGCAATGTTGATTCAAAAAGCACCTTTGGATGTGACATAACATTAAAGTCTGGGAATATACATAAAGTCTGTGACATACATTAAAGGTTTAGATGAATTATTGGATCAGATGATTGCATTTCACAAATTTTTGCATTTTCTCCAAATTAGAATAACTATACCCTTAATGCATAGCTAAAAATATATAGCTGAGTATTCCTCATACTATTTTTGAAGCATTTTTGGCCAAGATTCTATGAATTAACTACAATTTCAATATAGAAATTAACAATCCATGTATACAACTACCTTCCTCTTCTCAATACATCACTTTCTTGGAAATGATTTGATAAGCATGGCTGAGTATTGCAATTTGCAAAGACATGGACTATTAAAATTCTAAAACATTATTTTGGATAAATTATGAATATGATCATAGACTGAAATTATCACCTCCATCTCTCTTTTCCATAATCCTCCCAAGACTATGTGCCTCTCTCTAGGAGCTGTATTTATGGACCCATTTGAGTAGGGAGTTTTGGATATTTTCCCAGACTTTATCTGCTTTGTAGCAAAGCACTGGAAAATCCTACTACACGAAACTCTTAAATGATAATCTGACATCAAGATATCATCTCTACATTATGCCTCTGCCTGGTGATTTCAAAGAAGTGATCATCAAGCATTGGAACAAGATAAAATCATTTTACTCCTTTGGATCTTTGGATGAGGCACTACATTTTTCAAGACACAAGTTTAGTTATTTAGCTGAACATTCTGTTTTGAAGCCCACAGAATTTTCTATATAGAATTGATATTTTTAAATGTGTGTAATGGAGAAGGTTAGCAAGTAGCAAGGCTCTGATTCATAATGTACCAACTATTGTTTTAAATAAGAAGAATACATTTGTAAATGCTTAGATTTATTTCTTTGAAAGATATATAGATAGATTTTTAAATATAAATAATTCAATAGTTGTGTATACATACATGAAGTAAATTCAGATTAACAAGTTCATAAGCTTTATCACACCTATTTAATGATTTTGCTCTTGAATTCTGAAACTCCAATTAGTAGGATCTTAAGCGAATTACTAGTTAATAAATACATTAGATAAATCAAATTGAAGCAATCATAGGTATGTAAGAATATCATTGCTACCCTTAAACTTTTGCTCTATTATTTATTTATCTAAATTCTTGTCTTATGCGCTATTTTATTAGCCTTATCTCCTCTCTCCCTTAAATATTTTTTCTCTCCTCATGGGCCCCTTTCTAGTTTATTGGCATCATTACATACTAACTAATGCATACATTTAAAACATGATCTAAATTCATCCAAGTATACCATAGCAAATACAAGATGGGTAGCTCAGAAAGACAGAAAATGACTTACAAAAGATAATGCAGGTTCATGAAAAGAAGAGCTTTGAGTAAATTTGAGACATAATATAAAGTGACATCAAAATATGATGATGTACTATATGAGTTCTGGAGAGTTCAATGATGAAGATGAAGCTATGTAAAAACCTTGAGTGTGATCAGGCCTTTAACAAAATTTTAAAATTAGCAAGTGGCTCTAAAATGAGAAAAATTTAAAGCAATGGGGGTTGTATAATATTTAGTTTCTAAATGGGATACCTTATTTTGGTCCACGGGCAGAGAGGACAAAAAAAGTTCTTGAGCTTACTAAAAATGGATTTGCTAATTGTAGAAATCACTCTATTGTCATTTTTTCCCATTTCCTTTCTTAGCAATTCATAATACAAAAAGATATTGTGAGGTTAAAGGTAAAACGAATCCTTTAGTAGTTCCTGCACTAATCTAGATTACTCTAGACAAAGAAGTGATTCATTGCAAAAATCTTTCTTCCAAAAATCTTTGGGACTAGAAGAAAATAGTCCTTTGGAATTTTTCAAGATTTGGAATATTTGAAAACACATAGTAAGATAATTGGAGTTGAAAGGTCAAACTAGACTTCATATTCATTTACATTTCATATATAACAGGCATATAGATGGAAAGTAATTTCGTGTGATATTTGATCACACCTGAAAGTTGCATGGAAGTTTTCAAAATCTCAGTTTTTAGAAAATCGTAGACATTAGATTTTTTTATTAGAGATTTTTCCATCTATATATTATTTTCACCTATCTCCTACTTAAAACCACATAAGCTTATGTGGCCCCAAGATATGCCAAAGTACTGAATACCACTAATATAGATGACTCAGAGGGAACTTCAGGGCTGAACTTCTGGAGGGTAGGAAGGAGAAGGGAGGAAACATTCAGAGAGGAGAAAGTGGGAAGGAGTGAGGTAAAGAGTGAGGTGTGGGAGAGTGAGGTGGGGAGATAGAAAGGAGGAGGGTAGAGAGGAGGGTAACAGGAAGGAAGGGGAACTTGTATAACTAAGTAAAAAATAAGATTAATAAAAAACATACAAGCTTAGTTTAAGAATTTATGCATAATTTATATAATGCATTTATACATATGTATAAATCTTTACACATGGACAGTTGTTTTAACTGTTTTACCAATGAAAACAAAATGTTATAATATGTAACTATTTTGGAAAACCTGTATCTTCAAAATTTCAGACTTGAATGTTTAAGACTGCTAATGATATACAGGAATTGAAAACTTTTTGTTTGTTTTTAAAATGAATTTCTAAATTAAAAATAAAACAGAACAAAACAAAACAAAAAAACACTTTTTATGTCCAGTGACATATTTTTTTTTTCTTGGTGCTTTTTTTTTTTCTTTTTACCACTCATACAAAGTTGATAAGTAACCCATTCCCCTTCCTCCCTCCCTCCAACCCTCCCTGGACCCTCTTGTTCCCTCCCTCCTTTTCCCCTTCCTTTCCCTCCTCCCTCCCTTTTTCCCAGTGCCCCTCTGCCCCCATTCTGGAGCATTCTTCACTGTGCATGTCAAACTTCCCTCTGAGTCCTCCTCTCTGATGAGGTGTAAGGACTCAGGGATTAACAGCCACAAAATGTTCCTATACTTAAGGGAAACACAAAAAAGAGCTATAGGCAATGCCAGTGATATATCTTATGGGTAAAGTATTTACATGAAAATCCTGTGATCTGAAATGAATCCTCCAGAAGCTGACATGGCAGAAAGAGGAAACTAACTTTTGTAAGTCGTCCTCTGACCTTCAAAAGAGTTTACGTGCTTAATCTTTCTCTCAAAAAAAAAAAAGGATTACATTTACAAATGCAACAGAATTCTGGACAAACAAAATATAGTTTATATTTGTAAATAATTCTTAAAGGTTTTAAATATTATTATTATAATACATAGTCAAATTTCTCAAAATATAGAATCAATATTTAATACAAGACATTTATGCATTATGCAGAAATTTAATTTAAGAGATGATGTCAATCTTTATGGGTAGTAAATACTAGAAATACAAACTTATCAATAAGATATACGCTATAAACAAATTTTCTCAATTTTTCTGTTTTTGTTAAAACTATCAACCAAAATGTCAATAAATTAATTAAATGAGTTTTTGGCTTGATAGTGCCACTGGTAAAATATCACATACTGTTTGTATTTAGATCACTATCAAACTTTTCCTTCTTATTTGTAAGCCTCTCAATTCAACTTAACTTATATAGAAGTCTACCTGAAGAGTCAATGGAGAGCAAATTGTAAGTTAAAATAAGCAAAGCACTGCATTCATCAGAGGAATACAATGTCCTGAATTTTAGGATTTCTTAACTACATACCAAAAAAAAAAAGAAAAGTTGCCAAATCTTCACTTATAAGCAATTAATTTGCATGAACATTTCAAGGACATACAGCCACCTTAGCAAAAATTAGTGATTTTTAATAACCAATATTTAATCTGAGACAGAATTAAGAGAATAATTTTGCCATTCCTGGGCTTTGAAAACATAATTATTCTGTATGAATTAATTCATACATGTTAATTTTAAGTAATGACAATCATAATTTAAATTATCTTCTAAATATTACATGCACTTAAAAATGGAAACAGTTTATAGAGAAATACATCATGCATTTTAAAAAATACTCCATTTTTTTAAAGCAAGAATAGTTATAATTACAGCTTATAATTATGGAAAGTGGTTAAAACCTTTCCTGAGGCAACTCTCACCTGTATTCCCTGGTTCTGTCTGTCTTGTAACCTAAAATTCTTTAGTGATGACTTTGCTCAAAGCCTCATCAAAATAGGCAATCTGCACTTTCCATTAGAAATTTATTAATCATTAAATCTATTACATTAATACACATTTCCACTGTGATTTGGTGTCAAAAAGATAGCAGTTTTGAAGTTCTTATCAAGTAGCAACAGAAAAAAAATCATGAACTAATATCACTAAAGCAGGAAAAACACATAGAAATAAGTGTCATTCAAAGAATGATTCTGTATCTTTAAATACAGAATCCTAAATGAGAGATTTAGCATAAAATTATTGTATACTGCATTGGATAATATACGATAAGTACATTAGTGCTCTGGTCTTCAGTTCTTAGAAAATGAAAAAGATAGGCTTCATTTTTCCATCTACTTCCTTAACTAAAGGCTTATTTTCATCTATTTTGCTTTTTCAGTAAAGTGGTTAATACCTTAAATGGGATTTTCTGATTTGTACACTGGTATAAATAAAAATGATTTTTTTTACTTTACATGGGATCCAAATGAATCCATTTGCTTGTGAGGTAAGAGTTTTAACCCCTGAGCTTCTCTGCAGCTCCCTATCTCAATTTCAAAGAAAAACAGTAAGGAGAATTAGAAATTAAAAGTATAAAGGTAAAACAGGAAATTTCATTGAAGAATTCCATATTCTGATACATAATATAGACTCATATATTGTCTCAAGGCTATCCTCTGTGATGCAGAGATAATATATCATACATTCATTACTTATATGGCTTAGTATACATTGTGAATAAAACATACAGCCATATAATGTGTAAATATGCATTTTATATATATACATATATGGTACTAAATGGATTTCTATTCTCAGATTATGCATATTCTATAGCCAAGTTTACATAATTTACTTTCAGCACTAAAGTCAACATGCTCTTAGCCACGAAGTGTCTAACCATGGTGCTGACCAGCGTCAATGTAGAGTTTATTCAAGTCCAAGCTTTTTGCCTTCTGATTCGGTCTGTCTAATCCAGGGCTTGTCTATTTGCATTTCAGACAGATGTTGAGGGGGACATATAAGCATTCTCTACCTAAAGACTACTTTTTAAGAAATTTGTTGGTAAACCATCCAGAACTCATTTTGCTAAAGCTTCAACATGGAAAAAGCTTCCACTGGAGGAAGAATTTCCTATTTTGATACTGAGACCCAGACACAGCTAGGGGAAAGTTTCCTCCCTTCCTCCCTTCCTCCCTTCCTCCCTTCCTCCCTTCCTCCCTTCCTCCCTTCCTCCCTCCCTCCCTCCCTCCATTCTTTCTTTCTTTCTTTCTTTCTTTCTTTCTTTCTTTCTTTCTTTCTTTCTTTCTTTCTTTCTTTCTTTCTTTCTTTCTTTCTTTCTTTCTTTCTTTTTCTTTCTTTCTTTCTTTTTCTTTCTTTCTTTCTTATTTTCTTATTTTCTTATTTTTCTCTCTGTCTCTTTTTTCTTTCTTCTTTTCATTTTTTCCTTCCTTCCTTCCTTCTTTCCTTTTTTTCTTCCTCTTAAGAAACTGTTCAGTGAAATTAAGGAATCACTTGTACTGAATGTCACCCTAATCATCTAGTACATGCACTTCAGTTTTCTTGAATTTGTATATGTACTTCTATTTTTTTCTAATGTGGATAGAGATTTATCTTAATCATCATTTTTAGTTTTACATTTTTAGTTTTACATTTCACACCATGAAATAAAAGAGAAAGCAAGAATCTAGGTTACTTAGTTTAGTGTATTTACCTTGAAGTAGGGAAGGAAATCTGTAGGGTCTATGCTTGTGTCACATGGGATCAAAGTTCCTTATCATCCAAACTATTCCCTTACATTAAAGTTTGTAAAAATATGCAAGGCAAAAATGACCCATTCTTTTTATATACCAGGTTCTAGTTGGAAAACTCCATTTTAGGAATGAAGTCTACCCAAAGCAAAACAATGGAAGATTGATTTGAAATAGATAAAAATGTATTTAGGAGAAGGAAGTCATGCAGGTTTCTTTTAACTACATTACTGAGAAAACATAGATGGAGCCAATGAAAGCTATCTTTCAGTTCTTCTAGGGCTGGTTATCAGAGAAGTATGTTAAAAATATATTAATTCTTTCATTCAGGATTTTGAAATAATCAAGTCCAGCTTTTCTGACTTTTGAGTGGCACATATATATAAAGTCTTCAAAGCTTAATTATTCTTGAGAGAATAACCATGTTTGTGTTTCTTTCCATATCATTGGTAACTAATTGAGGATGGGCTAGAGTGAGAGTCAAGTTGCATCACCAGCTACTCTGATGGCTATGAGGAAATTATTCAGCAGTTTATGTCATATCATACACCCTGTATTTCAAAGGATCTATTTAATTAATATTTCCTTATAAGCATATCACTTTAAAATGGATAAAATTAAAATCCACATGTGATTCAGGAATTGGTATTGGGACCCCACCTTTATAATATTTAAGAAGGTTTATAGACCAAAACATCTGTGTTCCATATGCATTTGAGAAGCTAAAAACAGCAGTTTTCCTAGAACTTAGAATGCAGAATAAATGAAGAAGAATATGATAAAAGGCATGATTTGGAATCAGGTGTTTGAGAAGCAAATTTACTCCATTTCCTATAAAATGGAGAGATCTGGAAGCAAATTTTTTAGGAGTATTTTTAATACACTATAGGTGTCACCTTTTCATTCATATTACAAAAGAAAAAATTTGCATTGCAGCATGTGATTTGTGTAGCCATCTTATACAATGAAATATGAAAAGTTAAATTTTTACTAAATGCTTGCTATGGCAGAAGACAACAAGATTTTTTTCATTTTTTATCATCTGGGAACACAGCTTTATAATTTAAATGGCATCAATATTATTATGATGCTAGTTAATCTAGCATGAAATGTCACAATAAATAATATATTACACATTACTCTCCCACAAATATCACTAATTAAAGATTATTGTTGTTTTATTCTTAAGAGTATATAAATATATATTTGTATCTTTTGAATATTTTCTTTGAAGATGCAGTTAACAGCCTTTGTAAACCTTTGTATAAATATTTAATGTTCTTAATATCTAGTTAAATATGTTTAATTTTCTTTTACACTACAATAGTATTAAATTTAAATAAATTTCTGAAAAATGCCTTTGACTTCACAAAGATTATTTTTATTTTTTTATTCAATGTCAATTTATTTGTAGGAAAACTATAGCTATCGAAGCAGTTTACTTGGTGGATAATTATAATTATTGATTTTGCTATGATCTGGGCTATAAAGTTTTTGCACACTTACATTGGTCTTACTTAAATACAAATGAAAATCAAGAATGCCAGTTACTAGTCCAGTATGAATCTTTTTAGTAATACTTTTTGAGAATCAGCTTCTGTAGATGTTTTTAAGCAGATTTTTTACATGCACTTATGTTGAGAAAAATCACCTTACACATATTTATAGAAGGGTCCTGGTGCTATAAAGAGCATACAAACTCACAGGTTCCTTCCAAATAAATGAATGACTATTTCTGTTAGTCTTACAGCAATATCCTATTTCACAGTACCAAATTGTGTTGAAGTTTCACTTCACATTGCTAAAATATCTGCAGGACCCAGGCAACTTAGGAGAAAAATAATTTATTCTTATTTATGATTATTGTTATATTTCATATCTGAACTTTTTGGGAGAATTGTACCAACATCAAGCTCTGAAGGAACTGGCCATGTCATATACACACAAAGAGATGAAAGAGGGCAATACCTTCTCACTTTTCAGAATACCTATGTGCTGTATATCCAAGTGTGCCCAAATACTGAAATAGCTCTCTCAGGTTATTTACCTTCCCAGAAATTGGTCCCATCCACTATGGGAAGACCACTGTGGTCTTCAATTGGATAATCCCCCACAGGTTTTCTCAGGGGCTGTCCAAACTAAATAAATCACAAAGATGTGCATAAGTACTAAACTTTCAATTTGTCAAGTGGACACCAACATTCAATCCTTACCACCATCTATCAATGTAATATTATTAATAAAACATTTTATACAAAATTCAACAGAAAAGATAGTAAAGGTCATAAAAAACATGTGTGTATGTGTGTGTGTGTTGTGTTTATACATGCCTAATGGTAAATACTGAAGGTTTTTTCATTAATTTTCTCAACGTTGCTAGTAATTTGGATGAAACCACTTGCATTCATGAACTTCTTGTAGCTTCACAGAATTATTTATTTTTATTTAACAAAAATTTTTGAAGGACTTATCACAATTCTTCAGGTTGATCATACTAATTTCAGTTGAAAAAGCCAAAATGATCCTGTAAACTTCTTAGGTAAAGGTAAGCTTTTAGTCTACAAAACAGATTCTTTGTACTTAAAGGCCAAACAGCATTTCTCCTCCCTTTTTCTTCCCCAATAACACACAGGCTGAAGAAAGAAAGTTTCAGAAAGTTATGAGAAATGACAAGCAATGTAAAGCTAAGTTTGAATAAAAATGTAAAAAGCTTGAGGTGATTGCATAAATCCTTAGGGGAGCTGGTAAAGTGCTTATTAGAATTATCAGCTCAAAAAATTCCATGATAAGAATGCAAATCACAAGTTGCCGCTAGATTGCTTAGACAGCAGAAAAAGCTGAAACCAGGGGTTTGAGAGTAGCTCCTCTAAATGGAAGAATATGTTTTTAAAAAAATTGCTATGTTCAACTTCCACAGATTGCAGAGAGATGGTGGGAGGACATGGGGGAAGATGGAGCAGAACATCGAAGAGAAGGAAAGAGAGAGGTAAAGTGAGGGAAGTAGAGAAAAGAAAGGGAGAAACAGAGAGGATAGGGTAAGAGAGTAAAAAGGAAGGAGAGGAAGAGAGGGAAAGAGGAAGGAGGGGTAGAGAGAGAAGTGTAAGAGAAGGAGGCAGAGGAAGTAGGGAAAGAGAGAGAGAAAAAAAGAGACAGGGGAAGGAGAGAAAGGAAGAAAGAACTGCTCCCAATCAGTTTCACTAAAATGTGTTTTTGTATACATGACAAAACCAAAAAATTATTTCGAACATTGACTCATTGTTAATGTTTGTAAATTACTTTTAAAGTATATTAGTTCTCTTCCTACTGCTGTAAAAAAATTCAATTTAATTGCAATATAAATTCATGCTGTATCATAGTTTCAGTGATTTAGATCAGGGTCTCAGTCTCATTGTTTGAAATCAGTAGGGAGAGTTTACTATAAAGGCAAGGACCTCAGATGTCCTCAGGAGCACACCCAGAGGTCTGTGCAGCTGTATCACAAGCTCCTGATCAGTGCAAATGCTACTGTGCTTGCATGAAACAGAACCCTCTCTACATGTGCATTCACTGTTTTGTCCAGATGTTTCCTTAGAAATGTATCTTTTATGTAGGAAAAGTCTGAAATGTCTATTTATATGATGAATGTAATATTTTGTTTTTAATAAGCAATAAAGAATATTTATGTGCATAGAAAAATTTTACCTATTTTAAAATGCAAATATTTTCCCTTTATTTTCCACAGCATAAAAAGCTGCAAAGAATATTTCTCATATTTTATTATAGCTAGCTCCATCCCTAATTGAGACAATGTCTATTAGATTTATCTATTCTTCTATTATATTGGAAATATGTCATAATGAGGGGAGAAAATTGAATACAGAAAGTCAGGAGAAATTAGTTGTGATCTCAATGCCAACTGTCCATTTGCCATTAAGAATATTCACCCCTCCACACTTATACTGAATAAGTCTTAAGATCCAAAAATGTACAGCTTAACTACAACTAATCCAGTTTCACTGAATTGGTAACAATAAATTTAAATTTCATATTTATCATAATACTAAATACTAAATTAAATCTCATTTAGTTATTACTAATGAATAATTTATCATGTCATCTCATATACATTTATCTCATATATATATTTCATATACATTATCTATTTGAATAAATTGTACACAGTTTCTTCACCAACACTTAAGAAATCCCACTTTTTGTTCAATTATCCTGATTGAATAATTAGATCAGATAACTTTTTCAAAATAACATTTTAATCAGAATTTCATATGTGGGTCTTTCTCTTCCCCGATTTGTGAGCCCCTGGACATGACTTCTTAAAATTATTCAGTGACCTTGATATGGTAATTTGAAATCAGTAAGAGTTACTGAATCTTTCATTAAAGCAACAGAATTAAATAATAACAGTAGAATCAAACAAATTGAATTGAAAAGAGTAGAACACAATAAAATAGACAGTAGTGTAAAGTAGAACAGAGTAGAGTAGAATAAAGTAGAATATAGTAGAACAGTGCAGAATAGAATAGAATAGAACAGAATAGAATAGAATAGAATAGAATAGAATAGAATAGAATAGAATAGAATAGAATAGAATAGAATAGAATAGAATAGAATAGAATGGAGTAGAATGGAGTAGAATCAGAAGAAAGTATAAAAATAGTAGACATGCCATGTACTTCCTTTTTGCATGGAGTCAGTTATTTATTTTATAAGCACAATACTTAGTATTTGACATAAATATAATTGATATGCCATTAGAAGGGAATATCAAGTACTTATTTCCTTATTTTGTCCTAGTTGCAATTTATTGTTGGTTTTCTCAGTAAAGAATGAACTCATTTGAGTATATTGCAATCAAGCATATTCAAATGATATGTTAAAATTCATTTGATTTCCATTTATCATAATATCCAATTGTGTTGAATAATATAGAAACAACCATGAAGTTTCTGTGAACACTTCTCCAAGCAGTTTAAATGTATGTGGTTTGCTAGGATTTCTCATGCAAGTTCCTGAATTCCATTGCAGCTCAGTGAAAATTTATCCTCCCCTATTTTTGTGACAGTTTCTCGATCTTATATATATGCTAATAGGACCTCCAGATCCTTCAGTCACTATACAATTCACAAGTTTACAACAACATGTCTTCATACCAAGTCAGCATTCATGCAAGTCTATTGTTACACATTCTTCAAGGCACAATAGTGCACTACTCTATTTAGGGAGCCTTTGTCAAAAGATTGTTCAACACTTACCCGTAGTGTTAGAAAAGGACAACTTTCCATTCTTTTCATTTCTGAGTAGGACATTGGTCCACCCAATTTTGTCAATTCTTAAAAGTGGCCTCTATCATAAGCCTGTAAGTTCTGTTGGTTGAGGCTTTCACACTCAGTGAACCAAACTCTTTTATTCCCTACATAATTTACATTCATAATCAGAGTAGGGTTCTCCTACATAGATTTTATTTCTTAACCTCCGTCTTATACCAAAACATTAATTTCTGCTATATTCCAGTTTCTATGAAACATTTCTCTCTTCCTAAATCAGAATAACCTGCATTAGTCTATAACCTGGCTACTGCTTCAAAAATTCCACCGAGATTAGTTAAATCATCTTTTTAACCATTTTGCAAAATTTAGACTTGAAATAAAATTACTTCACTGTTTTTTTAAAGACTTTTTTATTATTTATTCAATTGTGCGTGTATGCGTGTATGTGTGCATGTATGTGCGTGTGTGTAAAACCACGGATGAATTTGGGAACCACCATGCACTGCCTCCACTTCCTCTTTGTTTACTCTGCCCTAAGATTCACAGGCTCCGCCCTACCAGGACCAGAAACACAGGCCACCCCCGCTTCCGCCCGGCGTCTATATGTGGGGTCTAGGATCCAAACTCAGGACCTTCCCCCTGCAAGGCAGAGGCTTAACCCCTGAGCCACCTTTCCAGCCCCTTACTTCACTGTTTTCATTCAGTATTTTCTATTTAAAAACCAACATTATGGAAAAATTGCAATGTGGAAAATATGACATTTTTGGAAGAGTAAGAGCACGGAAGATATAAATTTCATGAAACTCCAACATGAAATGAACTATGAGAAAATGATGTCAGTATATAATAATGTGCAGCATGAAAAGGGAGAGTTAGGTGGAAAATGGAAAGTAGTTGAAATTTTTCTTTAATTTTTTTAATTATTTATTCAACTGTGTGCATATGCGTATGTATGTGCGTGCGCGTATGTGTCTGTGTGTGTGTGTGTGTGTGTAGAACCACGGACGAATTCGCGAACCACCATGGACGCCTCCACCTCCTTCTGCCCTGGGATTCACAGGCTCCGCCCTACCAGGTCCAGAAGCACAGGCCGCCCCTGCTTCCGCCTGCTGGGATCCGAACTCAGGACCTTCCGCCTGCAAGGCGGAGGCTTAACCCCTGAGCCACCTCTCCAGCCCCGGAAAGTAGTTGAAATTTGGTACAGTATTCTTCACTGCATATATCTAAAGTTTGTCTAATGATAAAAACTCCAGATTAGTATAGCATGATTGTGGTACACACATAATTAAACATTTTTAGATATCATGTAGTGAGAGCTAGATTCATAAATAATGGCATGTGATGTGCTTCAGAAGTTGTAGGTATATGAATATACACACCCATGTGCATACACATTTTATCTGAGGGTGCAATATTTCTATGCTGTTTTTCTGAACTGTTCAATCAAACAGTGCCATGTGTTCTCATTGTCTTTCTTTCACATATCGAACAGTAATAACTGAAGCAGGGAAGGGCAGAGAGAATTGGTCAGCCTGATGCAAGGAGCAAGGACTTTCCCAGTATTTCTGACCAAATATCACCAAAGCAGAACATATTTGCAGATGGCATAATGTCACTATCTACAGATATTTTCATCTCTATTTTCCACCCAATTTTTATTCACTTTTTTATAATGGAGTTGTTTTAGGTACAAACCTTGGGGACATCATCTTCTAATATGTCTATATATACTATGTTTACACAGGAGGCTCAAAAGTTCATATATAAGTATGGGATGATGGTTCAGAGGTTAAAACTTGTGCCTCACAAGTAAAAGGACCTTAGTTCAGATCCGTAAATCTTATATAAAAATACTAGGTGGATATGGCAGCGACCTGCACTTCTTTCCTTGGAATACAGAGCCTGAGAAACTTCAGAACAAATTAATAAGGAGGGTGCAATTGAGGGTGATTTCCAAACTCACCCTTGGGCTTCCACAGGCACACAGATTCAAGTGTCCTATCCTAAACACACCCACACACATATGCACATGCAAAAATAATTCAGTTTCAAAAATGTTCTTTTTCAGTTTTGCTATCATCACTGTGGACTTTATCATTGGTGTGGTATGCTAAAGCTCAACCCCTGACAAATCTTGTCTCTGTTCCTTCCCTGTCAAATCCTTGTCTTCCATGTGTTTCAGTAGAACTCAAAGTTTATTCTATAAATAATTTATCTGAGTACTTATTATCTCATGAAATGAAAAGCCAACATTTCCTGGTGAAATGCCTTCATTTGTGATACTTCAGAAGGTTGCACTTGGGGAATATCTGCAGTAACCACTGACACCTTTAATTTCACAGGAAATCTCTCCACTCTGAAATTCACTCTTCTGCAGAGCTGGGGAGAGTCTTCATGCCTTATAACAGAAGTTAACCCCCCCCCCCAGATTTCACATAAAATGGCCGGTAGGCACAGTGACCTGCCTGGCCTGTAATTCCTGACTCAATGACTAGCCATATAAACCCAGTATGTAAGCTCTGTGTTTGATTTCAGAACTATTCCCATAAAGAATAAAGCAGAAGACGAATCTAGGATGATGTCAAACATGAATCTCAGCTCACCATGCACAGAGACATATTTACAAACACATTTATTCACCTACACACAATGCCCATTAACTTTAAAAAATACAGCCACATCCATACAACCCTCACACATATACATGTGAAAATTGAAAATGAAAAGAAAAAAAATTAACTGAAATGTTACTTATGTATTTCAGGATTTAATATGACAGTATTACTGATTTAAGATCTATTTCTCTTATTTCTCCAATTCTCTCTATAGTCTGACTTGTACTGTATACTTTTGGAAGATGATTAGAGTACCTTGAATGTTTATTATTACCAATCAGAAATATGTGTAACTACATTAACCAAAATGACAACTTTAGAATTTGAAAATAAAATTGCAAAATGTAGCTCTCTGTTCTAAGCCACAAGTTGTGTATTAGTCATGTAAAGTCGCAAATAGCTTGTGAAAAAAAATGGCAAGTTGACTTGTAACTAATATCTTGTTCTATTTTTAGATTATAAGAAACTATCTTATGTGTGATTTTCAATTTTCTATAAATAAGGATATGGTAATAACTAATTGAACAATGTTCCTTCCTCAATTACTTTCCAACGTTATTTGCTCTTAAGATGTGAAGGAAGATAAAAGAAAAAAAATAATAAGACTCTATCCTTGAAATACAAAGGAAAAAAAGAAAAGAAAGGAAATAGTTTAAATATCCAGTGTTCTTAGAAAATTTCTATTACATTCCAATTTTCATTGAAGAAGTTGTTGACTTTATTAACTACGTAAGTATTCTCAATGAACATACTGGAGAACTAGGAACTGTGGGCAACAAAATTAGGTTGCAGAACATAAAAGAAGACATTTCTATAGCTGGTGTGCAGAACAGATTTTTTTAAAGGATTCAACATCAACCCTTCACCTTTCTCAAAATTTGTAGACATATACTATCAAAAGTTGCAAAAACAGCAGTCTTCATGAAAGTACATGGGATTTTATTACTTGACTTCTGTTCTAGAACTAATTACATTCAAGGCACCTTCACTATCACCTGCATAGACTTCATATTCAAAACCCTACTTATTTTATCACCTAATTGAACACTTGATATTAACACTATTTTTGTATGTAAAGCTATTTGTAGCTACATTTTATTTGCCATGTTATATCACTCCACAATCTTAAAAATACGATGTATTTTGAGGAGAAATAATTCCTGAGCATATTGCTTTAGTTTTCAGCATGAAATTTTCATGCTTCCTCAACTTCCATATTTCTATTTTATTCCTCAGTCCTCAAACACAGAGGAAAGGAGAAGATATAATCTGAATTTGTGCTTCCAAATAAATATTGAGTGTGTTAAAAGAAACTTTACCAGGGACAAAATTAAAATGTCTAACAAATATCTTAAAAAATGCTCCACATCCATAGCCATCAGGGAAATGCAAATCAAAACTTCCCTGAGATATCATCTCACCCCGGTCAGGATGGCAAAAATCCACAATACTAACAACGATAAATGCTGGAGAGGATGTGGAGAGAGGGAACTCTCCTACATTGCTGATGGGAATGCAGGCTCATACAGCCACTCTGGCGAGCCGTCTGGAGATTCTTAAAGAAATTAAAGATTGAAATGCCATATGGCCCTGCTATCCCATATTTGGGAATAACCCCCCATATAGCAAAAACTCACCTCGATAGCACAAGCACGACTATGTTCATAGCAGCACTGTTTACAATAGCAATACAATAGTCATGGAATCAGCCCAAATGTCCAACAGTTGACTAGTGGATAAGGAAAATGTGGTACATTTATACAATGAAATACTACTCAGCCATCAAAAATGATGAATTAATGAAATTCGCCAGGAAATGGATGGAATTAGAAACAATTATATTGAATGAAGTATCACAGACACAGAAAATTAAGTGCCATATGTACTCCCTAATAGGTGGATCCTAGTACCAAACCCACTTAGAAACACACTCAAAGATAAATCTCTGTAATACCTACAGTAATTGCAAAGATTATAAACAGGAGGAAAGGGGAAGGAGGGCCCTGCCAGAAAGAAGGAGAGAGGGAATCATGCTAGGGCAGAAATAATAGGCCACCATAAAGGACTGCAAGTAAGTAATGAGACATCTGGTTAAGCTCACAGACTTTCCTTCCTGGTCACTTGCAACTGATGGGTATGTATGTAAGGCATACAGTCTGGCAGATATAATGTAACCATTTTGCAAATGGGAGACTGACCCCCCCACACTGCGGTTCCTACTCTTATTCTATCTACCTTTGAATCTACTCTTATAATAAGACTCTATTTTAACAGCTTTTTATCTCTGGCCAAGGGGTGACATCCAGTACCCATCAGGATGGAGGCAAGGGCATTGCAGGAGCAGCAAAACTAAAAAAAAAAAAAATCAACAAACCATAATTCAGAAAATCAGAGACTCTATATCAATCACCTGGAATCAGGCATGCTTAATCTCTCCCCATTCTGAAGCTCAGGGAAATTTGCAAAAGAGGGGGTGGTAAGATTGTAAGAGCACAAAGATGGGGAGGAGCTATAATATTCAAGATACTCCACACAAGTTAGGGCCGAAGCAATCATAATAGGACTCTGCATGATCTGCACAATGACCAACATATCATTGACCCCTCAAAGTCTAGCATGGACTAAAGGCACTAGGATTCTGAGAAGCAAGGGATTAACAGCCACAATAGTGTTCCTATACTTAAGGGGAATGCAAGAAAGAGTTCTAGGAAATGCCATTGAGTCCTTACACCTCATCAGAGAGAAGGACCTAGAGGAAAGTTTGACATACACATTAAAGGATGCTCCAGGGATGGAGTATGGGGCACTGGGAGAAAGGGAGGGAAGGGGGAAAGGAAGGGAAAAAGGGGGAAAAAAGCAGGGAGGTTTGGGGGGGTGGAGGGAGGGAGGGGAACGGGTTACCTATTAAGTTTGTATGAGCAGAAAAAAAATAAATATGTTATTTTAAAAAATATTAATAAATAAATAAAAAATAAATATTGAATGTAGTAATAATATTAAATAAATTTAACAAATTAGGAAATTGTCCCTGAGGATTAAGTTCTGTAAAGAAGTTTTGGTACAGTGATATTGATACTTAATTCATAACTTCATATTAGTTGCCTATGGCTGCAATAAATATCTTTTTCCATATGCAATACTTTATCATATAGGTTTCCATATGTGTGGAGAGAAAACAGATAAATGAAAGATAGGTTACTGTAAAATAAGTGAAAAATTTATTTTTTATCTATATCATATGATATATATATATAGATCTATATACATATGATATAGATAGATACAAACATGTATACATACATGCATATATACATACATCAATGGCAAGTGATATCACATAAATTAAAATGTAGAAAAACATTTTAATTGAAAAATGCAGATATGTTTATTCTGTCAACAAGTGACAAGATTAAAGACTTATAAATTTATTCACCAGTGTTACCTTTGAAATAGTTTTGCATCAGGTCAACAATGATCATAAAAAAAATAGATTTTCGAAGCTCAGCACAGTGGTATTGAGGTAATAGAAACCATAAAATGAAATAATGATACAAACCTTTTAGCATGATGTTAGGAAGGAGGTAGTAACCCGATCAGATTTGTATATCAATCAATAATACTAGGTCAGGTCATGGAGGACTGTGTGGGAGTAAATTTACTTGGATAAGTGATAAGAACTTTGAGAAGATCCTGAGTTCTGAAGGAATTTCCACAAGCAGCAAGTGCGATACACACAGCGATTGGCCAACTTGCAATCAAGTTCTTAGGTATTAGTTTTTCAACTACTGGAGATGTTGATATTTGCACCATTTACCTAATCCTTAGCTACTTCTCTGAAACTTCTGCCTTCTCTTACTGTGGGTTCTTTGCCAGAGTGCATGCTCAAACACATCTGTTAAGTCCACCAGATTATAACAAAACTATGCAAACTGATGACGCCCGTTTTTTATTATTCCCAATTTTGAAACTGTTTACCACTAGTTTTATTTACATAATTGCTTCATAAATGGGACAATTTGGTCAAAGGTTTTCTTACAGCAAGAAAATATACTTTCTTCCTCATATTCATTTGTTTATGAAGTTTACAGTCTTTTATCTTTGGTTAGGAGGTATCAGGATGCAGCCAAAGGAATTGCAAAACTAAAAACAACAAACCATAATTCAGAACACCAAAGCCCTTACATTACTCGCCTAAAATCAGACCAGTCAAATTTCTGTTCATCCTGAAGTTCAAGGAACTTTGCAGAAAAGGGGGCTGCAAGATTGTAAGAGCCTAACGATGGAGAGAACCAATGCTAAGCAAGAGGCTCCACGCAAGTTAGGGCTGCAGCAACCAAGACTGGATTTTGCCTGATCTATACAAAGGCTGACATGTCAATGACTCCCAAAATCTAGCATAGATCACAGGGGAGAAGAACCCAGGAAGTAGGATCTTTAGAGCCAAGGGATTAAACAGTCATAATAGAGTTCTCATAGTAATGGGGAGCCCAAGACAGGGCTCCAGGCTATGCCCCTGAGACATGAACCTTCCCTAGGGTGAAGGATTCAGAGGAAGGTTTGGCATTCACACAAAAAGATGCTCCAGTGCATGGAGGGAGAAAGGGGGAGGCACTGAACAGAGGGAGAGGGAGGAAGGGTTGTGAAAGAAAGGGGGAAAGGGGTAGAGTGCAATTTGGGGGACTACTTCAGAGGGAAGAAGGGAGTGAGAGGACATAGGTACCTATTGAACTTGTATGATTAGGAAAAAAATAAAATGTTGAGCAAAAACCAAACAGCCAAAAAGAAGTTTATATGTAGCTGTAACCACTGCATAATATCTAAATAATAATAATAATAAAAGCTTGCTCTGCACTGATGTCCTCAAATTGGTCAGTATTGTATTGTGGAAATGCTTGAACAGTTAACTGGAAAACAGAAGTAAATGCAGTTTATGGTAACTTAGATTAAAATTTAAGGATGGCATTTCCCCTAAAATTTAGAACTGAAAACAAGTAAATACTTAAGACAAAGTGGTGACTGCATGCCTGAGCTGGTGGTCACTTGCAAGCAGACAATGAAATGCACTCTTACTTTCCTCGTAGTTTTATTTCAGTTTCTGAATTTGTGTAAAAGACCCAAATGCATTTACATTTTTAATTTTTTCTTATAAAGTTGGTTAAATAATGATGTAGCATGTAGAAGTCTTCCTGCCTCAGTGGTATAGATTTGAGTCTAGCCTTGGCTACAGCATGCACTCCAGCCCATGGAGCGCTGTCAGAGTGAAGCTAAGTGAGTGAAGCTGTCACTTGTTGACAGAATAAACATATCTACAGTTTTCAATAAGAAGGTTTACCCTGTGAAAGGAAAGAAAAATTACTAAACTGAAAAACAAAGTTCTATTACAAAGAAGAAAAATAATTTAATGCTGGTCATAATCTGGAAAGGGGCAAACTGTTAGCAGGGTACCATGAATTTTTCCTGATTCTAAATTTGAAATAAAATTCTAGCTTTCAGGGGCTGGAAAGATGGCTCAGGGGTTGTGACTCTGTCTCACAAACAGAAGGTTCTGAGTTCGGATCCCAGGCCCCATTTAAAAAAAAAATTCTAGCTTTCAAACAAATCAAGACTTTAAAAGTAGCACAAAAAGCAGAGTCTTTGCGTTTTGCTTCAGGTTAACCTTGTATCTACATTCTAAATATGCTTGTTGTATGCCCACGTATATAATACATGTTAGATATATGTCAAGACTGTTTATCAATTTGATTTTCACTTGATCAGTTTTCACATAGTAAGGAATGCAGCTACAGAATTCCCCAAATGCAAAATCTGCTGATTATTTTAAGAATTGGCATTCTACATGTGATATCAAGGCAGCCATTATCTTCGGCATTCTGTATCGAAGCCTGCACCACAGATATCTATGCTCTCAGAGACAAGAACATGAGAAAAATGCATCACTCATTTGCTATACACTGTGCATAGAAATCTAAAAACCACAATTGCCCGCATAGCCTGAAAAGCAGAAATAGACTGAAAAGTATGTTTTTCAGCATCTGAAAATACATGAGCTAGGTGCATTTAGAAAAATGTTTTATGTAACTTTGTTGTGGTAGACAAAATCAGATAAATCCAGTTCATCTAGAGAAAGACCTCTTGTGTCTGTGCTCTATGTTAAGGACAAACTGTATTATTAAGAGATTTCCACTGCCTCCCAAGGCAGGACTGCCTAGTTATCTCCCCAAGAAACATCTGAAGAAAAGTGCATGAAAATACTTCCATATGCACTAACTATCGAAGCGTTAGACAGAAGCAATATACCCTTGGAAAAGAAGCAGTGAGAAGCAACACACAAGCATGTTGGAATACACATTCCATGTAATTCCACTCAGAATCCTCGGAAAGATCTGCATTTTAAATCTCTCAAACTCATTACCAATTGAATCATACAGTAAAAAACCTCAGCAATATAAAATCAGCAGGGGGGAACAGTTGACATCTAATATTCTCCAGAACATACACAAAATTAAATAATTAGAGAAATTCACTCATAAATCTTGAAGCTCACTACTTCTCCCTGTGAACTCCTTACACTTCTTCAAAGAACAATGTCATCCTTGCCTTTCCTACATGTGAACTATAAGGCAATAATGACACTGAACATATGATTCTGTGCAAATCATTAAACACTTTATTACTCTTACAAAATAGACTATGTATCTTTATCTATATTTACATTAACAATGGACACAGTATCAATTTAAAAATGATTTACTACTCCTTCAGAGGGGTAAAACACAATTTTCTCCCCAAAGTTCTTGTCTCAAGCAATTGAGATGGATTGCTTTATGAAACTCAGGGTGACAAAAAGATTTACAGTTTTGATCACAGCTCCGAGTACATGCCTCAGCCTGATGAGGTACCACTGCAAAGAGTCCATGCATTTTAAGATGAACTGATCAAGGATCACCTCTGGTGAGCTCCTGCCTTCTGACTACAAAGTCGGAATTTGTTCTGACATTCTGTTTCACTGTTTTCAGTCAGTCCCTCTAGCTCATACAAGTAATAACAACTTGATAGATTTTTCTGCATTAGGTGCCTCAAGATTTTATGGAGAAAAATACTCTTTGGTGACTCACAAAAACCCAAAATATGGATAACAATATCTTATAAAGGGTGAAAAAGTTAAAGATAAAATAAAAAATCTGTGAAGGAAGTGACCAATAAATGTTATAAACTAATTGAATTTGGTTTTCTTTGAGTGTATAATACAATCAGCCAATAATGTAAGCAGTTAGCTGAGCATATATCTACATATAGATAATAATATTACTATGACAAAAATCATATTTTACAATGGAGCATCTAAGAATAACAGCAGGTTGTTTTATTTAAATTTGCATTTTTGTTGTTCTGTTTAAAAATGATATTTAGTTATCATTGTGTAGATGTATAGTTAATGGATGGTGTGTGTACATATGTATGAATATGTGTGTATATGTATGTGAGAAAGTAATTGTGTTGTGTATGTATGCATGCATGAGATGTACAATTATTAGTCTGATTCAGAAAACAACTGCTCAGTAGTTGGTTCATTTCCTAGATCATGGATTCTAGGGATCAAATTCAGGTCTTAGGCTTACCCAGCACAAGCTCTTACCTGCAAATGTATCACATGGGCCATTTCACTGTCCCCCTTCTTTATATAAATACTTATATATCAATATATATGTAGATTATATATATGCAATATTTATACAAATTCTAGAAGATACACAATGATAAAATAATATATTCTTTGGAATATATTTCATTAATTAGGTATCATACTTAATGATTACTATGAAAGTAATTGTAGCATTAATAAAATAATATCAGTTAAGGTAAAAATTGAAAATATTTTTTATTATTTGTGTGTGTACATGTATATTCATGCAAGTGGCTAGAGACGATCCTCTGAGGTTTCTCATGCAAGGCCATAAACATTTGTATGAAACATGACTAGTCTTTTGTTGGCCTAGAACTTTCCAAGTAGACTAGGTTGGCTACTAGCAAGTTCCAGGGTTCTAACTGTGTTTACTCCCCAAACATGCCTGACACTTTAAATCTTTTAAAAGTATTTCATTTATCTTAAAGACAAGTGAAAGAAAGAGAAGGAGAGAAATAAAGGTAGAGGGTTTTCAGGTGTAGAGTCCTCTAGAGATCAAAATCAAATCCCCTGGGGTTACATTTTTATGACTTTAACAACTGACCCATCTTACCAGGTCTTCATTTTCCCACTTTCATAACAATGCACACATAGTTATGTGTATCTATGTGGGTGAGCTAGTGCAAGAACTTTGTGCAGGTGAACAAGTGAAGGCTGAAGGCTATGATCAGAAATATTCTTACTTGCTCTCCCACCTATCCATTGAGAACAGGTCTCTAATTAAACCCAAATTTCACTTACAAAGGCAGATGCCCAGCCACCTTGCTCTGAGGATTCCCAGAAACTGCTTTCTGGGGCTGAAATTACAGACAGATAGCTGCACCTGACTTATGTTTTAAATGGGATTCTGGCAATCAGAACTTTGGACCTTTTGCTTGCAGACCAAAAGCTTTAACCAGTTAGCTATTGCAACAGAAGCCAAAACAACTTAAAAAAAAAAGAAAGAAAATACAAGTGCTCTCTTCTTGTGGAAGTACCACTTGAGTCAGCTGTCATAAAGGCTAACTTTTACCTGTCTTAGACCAGGATCCCTAAGTCTGTACAATTTCCCTCTCTTCCTTTGAGCAGGGGTTGATTGTTTAATAGAATGATTCTCTTGACAATTTTCTCTCTGCTTTGTGTTGGTCAATGCTGGAGGGCAAAGTGATAAATGAAAGGTTTTCCCCATAGGTATTAATGAAGGGCCCAGTACTTCCATTGTGAGATTTGAAGAAAAAAGCAATGGGAAATCTTCACAATCTCCAAAATCTTCTATGGACTAAGTCTTTGTTCCCTCTGAATGTTCTTGGATGGAGGGATTCTCCCACAGCTGCTGACACGCAGCTCCTAGCTCCTTTCTTTCCATGGTGCTCACACTTGCAGGCGTGCCTGGCAGCATTGCCTGCGATGGTAAACAATCATAGTCATCAACAGAATTCTGATTGTGAGTCACCATTGCTCAATGGAAGGATGACTGTGTGATTAGAATCACCGTTCTTTAAGCTAAACTCATCACCTGTTATTTATTTAAGACAACTCTCATTCTCATCATTTCTCTACAGGCTGAGACACCAAAGCTGCTTGTGTATATGTGTAAATCTTGACCTCAGCAGCACGGCCCTTCTGTGAGACAAACAAGAGACATGATCTTACAGCAGCATGCAAAGCGAAGGAATTCTAAAAGTAAGCACTGTGGGACAGGGTGATTTGGACCAGGCTTACTGGAGAGAGGAAGAGGTGGCTAAATGCTTAAAGGAGTGATTGTCTTGGACTTTTGAGGCTTTTGTCTGTGTCAAAAGGAAATCAGGTTATATTTAAAACCAGTCATTTCTTTCTGAAAGTAAAAGATAAAATAAAATAAACCAGCTTATTTAGCTGATAGGTGGCAAGAGGCTTTAGAAAAGAAGCTATGAGGAGTTTTTATGCTCAGCAAACAGAAACACAATGCCATACCTTCAGCTAGTTCAAAAGAAGACTTCAATAAAGACACCAGGGCATGTGTACCCAAGGAAATGTTAGAGACGACAGTACTGTTCTGAAATCAGACACCACTTCTAGAATCCCTAGCCGCTGGTCTTTGGACATCAATGAACATATGCATTTCATCAAGGTTTTCACTTGGAAGTAGTGGGGTTACCAGCACCTATAGTTTAGGCTTTGAAATTATAGAATATGTTTAATTGCTGTTATTACCTTTAGATTTCAACTAAAAAGTCATAACACACTGTAATCATTTTAAACACTTCTAAGTTATGTATATTGATCATCATTGTCCACCTCTAGAATCCTTTCATCAACAAAAATAGATACTCTGTGGCTCTGATGATTCCTCCTGACTGTCCTTCTAATTGGACTGAGAGATATCAAACCTGGGAGATTAGGAAAGAATACCTCTGAGTTTATCCATGAAGGCATTGCTAAATGCAATCACCTGACTGGACAAAGACTTACCCTGAATGTGAGCAGAACCATCTAATATCACACAGGCCCAGAGAAAAATCAAAGGGAAGGAGGATAGAAGCATTCTTGAACATTCTGTCTCTGCTTCTAGGTTTGGAGTGATAGACCTCTTCCTGCCCCAGCATGCACAGGTCACAATGTTCTGTCCAAAGCAATGAATTCTGCCAATTATTGGCTGATATCTTGGAATAATTTTGTCAAAATAAATCTTTACTCCATTAATTGACTTACTAAGATTTTTTTTATTGTGACTGAAAGTCTGAATAACTTGACCACCCAGCACTTCTTCCCCTTTCCCTTGGCAGACTGTACTCTATCTCTGTAAAAGTACTACCTCAAGTAAGTCACACAAATGATTCTTATATGTATCTGACTTATTTTCGTTGCCATTGATTTCCAAGTGTCACATATATTATAGCACTGACTAGAATTGTGTTTTTTCTGTGTTTTTGTTTTTGTTTTTGTTTTTCCCTGTGGTGCTCAAAGGGTTTCCACATACTTAGTGTTTTCCTGCTGCACAAGATCCCCTACCCAGTTATTAATGGGAAAGATCACATTATTTATCCATTAATCAGTTGATACGCACTGTGAATACAGGCAATAATGCTACCATGAGCTCTACATTTAATTTATCATGTAGTACTTACATTCAAATATGACTATCACATAACATTTGGCATTGTTAGACATAGACCAATTCTATGTGTAGCTTTTGTAATAAATATTGAACTCTTTTCCACTTCAACTTATAAGATTTTCAGTGTTGTGATATCCTCACTAAAATTTGGTATTTTGTATTTTTGACAGTCACCTTATTTTATATGAAGAGGAATCTAATATTTAATTTTGATCAATAAATGCCAAATGGACTTTTATTTGGAATGTGATTTCATGCTATTCTTGTCCATTTGCGTATCTTCTTTAGATAAATGACTATTAAAATCTTTTTACCAATTTCGAAAGGGGTATTTTCTTTTTTTTGTATTATAGGCATTTATCTAACATTAATAGACTAGTAAACTCTAATTAGATCAGTGTTTTGGAGCTACATTATCAAGATTCTGCTGTCTGTCAGTTTGCCCTGATGAGAATAACTTTAAATATACATGTTATTTTTTGATTTGATAGTCTTATGTGTACATTGCTGCTATTGACTGTGCTTTGGGTGCCAGATTCAGTTGACTATTTTCAAATCCAAAGTCTTAAATCTTCCTGTCATTATTTAATTTTTAACATAAATACATTCATCTCTTACAAGTTTCTGAAACATTTGAAATGAGTTTTATAGAATGAAGTTGGATCCAACTTCTCTACATGTAGATGTATAGTTTCATAATTCCACATATTCCTACATGTGTATATACACTGTGTAGCATGGGCTTTCTGTAGATAGAAAATTTTCTTAAATATTAGTTATTATAGAATTTGATGCTGCAAGAATTTAAATTTATATTGCAAAATAAAATAAAATCCTTATTGGACTTTTATTGGCCTATTAACTGGAAAAAAATGCCAGTTTTATAGGAAAAGAGAAAATTAATCAATGACATCTTGGACATTGTGTTTAAGGACAGGGTATCAAGGTGCTGCTCATCCTACCCAATTAAGTGGAAAAGTGGTGGGGTAAAAGGGATTTCTGTGTTGACAGTAACATATATAGTATGGTAAGAAAGGACATGTGGGAAGTTGATTGCATGGGAACTCAACAGTTTCACTAATGAGGATAATTATGGAAGACTCCAAATACATGATAAGAATATTCACTCTACTAATATAAGTATATAGCTGTTAACTGAACAGTAACCAATGTTTTGCTTGGTTTACTTTTTTAAAAGTACCATAGGATTCTAATGATTAAATTACATGCTAAAGAAGAAAACTAACAGAGAAATTAACAGAATTATCACTTCTGAAGAAAGAACTTTGCTTTCATCTCTGCAGCTCAGAACGTATCTATAAAACTGTCTTTAAAGTCTGAGGATTTTTTAAAAAAATCTAACAATAAATGAATCATCATCAATAGATATGTCATTAGAATTAAGGTGATATGAGTTGAACCTCAAGAGAAATTGTGGGAATCAGTAACAGCTGACATGTTTAAAAGCAATCTGGAGAAGGAAAACTAAATTTACTTTATAGACTTGTGAGAAACAACAAAGATATTGGCAATACTTTGTGACAATATGAACTGAACTTTGGCGATGTTTTTAGCTGGTTCCATAGCACAAGTCACACCATTATATGGCATGTGTATATTAAAGCTTTAGGTCAAAATCTATTGAAAAAGTTATTTCAGTTACAAAAGTTGAGAGAACATGGGTCAGAATGAGAGAAAGGGATTCCTGCAATCTCTTCCATCGTTGTGTGACTGATGAGTTTCATCATCATATAATATCATTTCCTGTGAGGATTGAATAGATTTTTGCAAGGTATACTTAGGCAGGACAATCTTGTCAGCTATACCAAATATTTTAAAAAGACATTTCCAAGGTGCTGTGAATTTTGTTGCGTCATTCTAAGCTGTTTTATAAACTATTATGTCATGCTACTTATGAAGTGTTTCAATTTTCCCTTCACAATTCCCAGTTTCCTGTTTCCCAAAACAAGTATCCTTCCCAAAGTGATTGGAAACTTGTAGCTATTTTGTCATTCGCAGGTATACAGAGAAAGACTGGTATTTCTTTAATAAAATCATTGTAAAGGGAATTCTCAGAGAGTTCAATCTGGGGTTGATTTAGACATAACCTCTTCAGTGTTTCAATTATGAGTATTGATTTAGTAATCCACATGGCAAGAATGACATCACTATCTCATTCATCCTTCATGTATATATTCTGGGAAGTTAGAGCAGATCATATTCTCAAAGAATAAATTGATAAATTTCTGACCTCCATTTAGGAACATGAGAATAGACTCTCTTCGATGGAAAATGACAGGCTAGTTAACCATCATACCATGAAGGCTGGAAAGCCATCTTCAAAATCAGGATCAAAATATATATCTTTGATCTCCTGTTTTTCCAAGGTTTCCATTACACATGCCATTACACTTCCACATGCCATTGCAAGTTTACATGAGACAGTTTCCAGTTTTTCAGTTCTCCCATTCCTATAAAATTTGTATTACATTTGTTTACACCAGAAAATCTTTTCTAATAATGCTCACATGTGCATATTCTCTTTCACTTTAAAAATAATATTTTATTTCCTTATCATATGGATATCTCCTTTGAACCTAATTAAGCTTTATGCACTGTACATAAACACATACACATACACACAACACACACACACACACACACACACACACACACACACACAATCTTACTGCTATTCCCTCCTTAATGCTTTACTTAAAAATCATTTTTATGTCATTCTGTCTTACCCTTTGTCTTTTAAGTGACATTAATTGAGCTCTTCAAAATGACTAAGGTTCTAGAATTACAAAGATATGAGATAACAATGTGTTGTCTAGAAAAGCTCATCTTTGGGGAAGGAGAAATAAATGACTCGCAAGCTCAGCAGAGACTAAGTACTTAGTAAAGGTAGCCAAAAAAAATTTTATGGAGAGTATGTCCTCCGTCTGCCAGTACTGTCTCATTATACATTTAAACCATACCAGATTGCTTTTATGCAGATGCTTGCATAACTCTCTAGAAGATTCCTTTTTCCCTTCATCATAATGTCACATGAACAAACAGCAAGAGATTTCCCCTAAATACAGGATGGTGATCTAAGTTTGAAACAAGTACAATTTGATAGCTACATCTTGATTGTGAAGGAAGAATACTGTTCTGTATAAATAATCATAGAGGAAGAGAGGTCTCAGATTTTTTTTTAAGTTGACTAAATGTTAGAGATAATTCGAAGCTTAAAATATATGCATTTGTGGTAGTAAAGACTGTGCATCTGTTACCTGTAAACTCAAGATTTTCTTTGCTCATTTTAAGGAATCTATAGTGTAGTTATTTTGAACCATTTTTGTTTTGTTTTTTGGCATGCGTGTGTGTTGTGTGTGTAGAAGAAAACATTTTGAGTATATGTTTTTGAGAAGGCCTAAGGGTGACATCAGGAATCATTCTGGATTTCTCTATTTCTCTACTACTTTGCTCTGGGGTTTCAGCATGTGCACCAGGTAGTGCCTTCATTAGTCATTACCCAGGCTGGGGTCAGTTTTTCTATGATGTGACTGTTTTTGAATTATACTCACAGAGAAACGTTGCAGCTCCATGCTATACCTAATCCCAATAAACTCATTTATTCACTTAGGTAGAGTTGGGATGAATGAAATATTTCTTCTGTTAGTCATCAGTGATCAATCTCTGGTGAACAAATGTCTATTCACACCTCCCCAGGAAAAATTGCACAACAAAAAGAATATGAACCTGCAATTGAAGTCTGCATTAGACACATACCTGACCTCTGAGAACTAGGTGAAAAGAGAAAACTTGGTGAGAACTAATTTCAGACTGTAGTATAAAACAAAGGACACTTTGAACAGATTACAGAATGGACTTACCATACTATCACATAATATCATGGTATCGCAGCACCAATACCTTGGAGAGAAATTCAACTTGAATTTCAGCTCATTAAATAAGTTGACAATATTGGAAGACAAGTAGTCCTTTTAGAGATTATGTCCTTGAAAATTGGAAGAGACCAATGACTTTTCAAGAGAATTGATAGCTTTATTTTGGAGCAGAAAATACGTATTTATCCATTTTCTTTCCAATTTTGAGAGTCTACTATGATGCCTTGTATTGTATATTTGTTGGGTAAATATTCTCTGAATGGATAGACATATAAATCGAACACTACAATTCAGTTATAGGTAATATATTTATATTAAATTTGGATTGCTAAAGATTTCTGTTTCCATTGTATTTCATGAAGTTAGGCTATTGCTCATGTTCTCCTTCTATAAAAATTTGTAAAGTATGCACACATTTTTAACATTTACTTGCCCTTTCATCAAGAACCCTTTACAGGAAAAAAATTAAATAGGAAGAGTAGAAATAACATGAATGTACTTATCGCCAACATACTTTGCAAATATCAAATGAATAGTCAGTATGGCAGGCCTGGCCTTGAAATTCTGAAAGCAACCTTGTGTTTTTCCATTTGATTGTACATACATTACATAGCACCATGTAATGCATAAAATCATAAAGGAAAATATTCCACTTGAAAAATATTGTTGTTGAGTAGAATAAAAATACCTTTAAGACTATGAAAATCTCTAGTAAAATGACAAAGGGAGAGATAAATTTTAACTGAGTCTAAGTTAGAATATATATGGCTTCTTTTGTTTTTGTGTGCGTGTGTGATATTCAATAGAGAACACTTATGCATAGGTGGTATATCGACAAATCACATACATTTTAAATGACTTGTAAATGTGAGACTTGATTTTTGCTGATAATTTCTGAAGATATCATCTGCTTTAAATGCAAATACCTTTTTTAAAGCATTAGTTTTATCAGATAATTCATGTAGTACTTGTATATCATTTATACCAATAAACTATTGATCCTATGCTATTTTCCCAATATATCTTACTTCCTGGTGAACTGCACTTCACTAAGCAAAATTATGGTCACAAAACAGACCTTTTAGAATGATTTCTGAATGATAAAATGATTTGGTTAGTACTTGACAATATAGAGATGCACATAAATGACATATTACTTAGAATAAGGAAACACACAGTTTAACTCTTAACAAAAATCTCAATATGCAAACTTTATTTGAAGTAATCACAGGGAAATACTGCAAATTATTGAGAAAATTGTCAGGTATTTAAGGTCACAGGGTAGGTGATAAATAGGACATCCAATTGCTAGTTCCCTATGTGTATGAAAGTAAATTTCTTTTCATATATATATATATATATACACACACATATATATTTGTGGATAAAAATTCCATATGAATAGACATCTATCTCTCTCTCTCTCTCTCTCTCTCTATATATATATATATGTATATATATATATATATATATATATATATATCTGCTGTTTGTGCAGAAAGCAAACTACTCTAAAATTTTGTTTACACTTATTAGGTATGATAATACAGAAAAATCATGGCACTTGTAGCCTTATGAAAATTCCAGGTGTTGAAACAAGAATTTTTTTCTCTTTCTAATGATAGGGGCTGTGTGGTTGTCAATTTTGATTTGATTGATAGTCTTCCCTTTACATTCTTAATTGGCCAGAAGTTCCTGGTTATTATGGTAAAACTAGCTAAAGCATCAATAATTACTCCAGCAAATATTGTTTCTTATTTATCAGACTGTGGGTCTGCAGATTATCTGGCTTCCCTTGATTTCCTGAATTAAAAAAGTGAAACAGGGAATACTCTTACCTCAAAAAATATGTTAAATATATTTAATGCCTTTATATATGTGTAAATATATCCAAGCCTTAGAATCCATGTATATTTGAAATAAGAGTAAATGACTTATGGGTAGAATTAAGCATCTCATATCCAACACTTAATTTTTTTAGTTTTTTTCTCCAATATTATTTTTTAATTTTCATATACAAAGTTATGTAATTGCCCCGCCTCCTCCTTTCCCACCTTCCTCCTTTCCCGCCCTCTCTTCCATTCAACAATACAGACATGTTCCTCCACTCTTATGTCCCTCTGCATTTAATTTTTTATCTTTGCAAAATAATATAAAACAAATGCCATGCATTTTAAAGGGTGTGATCTTGATAATTGTTATAAATTACTAAACACTACTGTATTATATACACATAAAAGAGAACCTATGAACTGAATTATCAACATATATTTTAGTTGAGACATTTACATGAGGTATACATAAAATTAATTACTATATATTTCATTTTGATAAATCTACTCTTGAAAATTTAAAGATAAACTTGCCAATACACATATAGAGAACAAAAATATAGCATCAATATATAATTTTTATGTTCTTTTTTATAAATTTTTTATTATTATTTATTCAATTGTGCACGTATGCGTGTGTGCACATTTGTGCATGTTTGTGTGTGTATGTGTAGAACCACAGACAAATTTGGGAACTACCATGAATGCCTCCACCTCCTCCTTGTTTACTCTGCCCCGGGATTCACAGGCTTTGCCCTACCAGGACCAGAAACGCAGGCCACCCTCGCTTCTGCCTGGCGTCTATACGTGGGGTCTGGGATCCGAACTCAGGACTTTCCACCTACAAGGCAGAGGCTTAACCCCTGAGCCACCTCTCCAGCCCCCCATAAATATACAATTTAAATTGAATTAACAGGACAGCACATTTGCATATTTTGTGTACAATTTTGTTTATTTTCTGCACTATCCCTTTTCTAACGTTACAATGAAAATAAGCAAATAAAGCAAGTAAATTATACTGTGTCTGAAACATGGAATTTTTTTCTAACACCTACTCCATATGTAGCATAATAGACATGCTTAGAACCTGTGGTGCTTTCTCTCAAGCTCGCTTCTTAATTCTCATTCTTCAAATCTGCTTTCAGATATTCCATAAAACCAACATCTTCTACTTCCACAGTTAATTCTGACAAAGAAATCACAGCTTCTTATACAAAGAGATGGTTTCAAGAACCCAGGGAGGACAGGATCTGATTTTGTTATTATGTGGAGGTGATCACATTAGAGACAAGTGAACATGGCAATGGTTTCCTATTCTATATTACCAAAGACATTCCTCTCTATCTCTCAATAGTCTTTTTCTCATCTGATACAAATGAGGAAGCCTGTTGTCTTCAGAAGTGTTTGAATGAAATATGTCGAGATATTTCCATTAAATGCATGTGTTAAATAAATCTAATGGCACTCCTTTGCTGCCCTTTATATCCTTACCTTTGAGCAGTAATCTTCCTTATGCAAAGAATGTGGTCTAGATGCTATTAAGCATGTTATCTCTCTTGACTTTTATTGCAAATCTAAGTAGGCATCAAAAACATTATTAGAAGAAAATAAATCACTAAAAGTTCAAGTGTACCATCCGTAAGCTCATTTCCAGTAAGAAATAGAGTCATGCTTTGGAAGCCTGTTTCAAAGCATGAAAAAACATCTGTAAAATAGTAAAGCATTTCTTACAAGTTATTTTCAGTTATATCAAAAAGTCAATATTTTATGCAGTTAGGAAAAAAATTTTCTCTCTCCAACGAATTAGTAGCTCTTACCAGTGTGAACCTTCTAAAAATCAATTGCTTCCTCTGCTATTATTCATTTGATAGATTTTATAACATTATATCCCAGCCTCATAAAACAAGGATGAACAAGTTATTTACCAAAATATATCCGTGATTAAGTTTTATTTATTTGTATGAAGCCGGAGAGCATGTATTTATAAATATTAACAAATGGGCTATGTGGGAGATACTTTCTTCTTCTGTCAGCTAATCTATATATCCTCCCTCCCAGCTATCTATCATTACAAACAAAAGGCATATTGCTTATTGTTTTGGTAAGTTCAACATATCATTATACTTTTTTTCTAGACTAGACATAATGGCTAAAAGGAAGTAAACTATACATTAGAGAACACAGGAAAATGTTTGTATGGAGGTAGGTATACAGTCTTCCCTTTTTTGGAAGGAAAAGATCAATAAATTCTACTGCATAAAATTCAGGAGTATTGTTTATCAAGGACTATAACAGAAAAAGATATATGCTGAAAAGAAACAATAAATAAACAAATATACCTGCTCATGTCTACATGTGATTTGAATGGAAAAAATTCTTAAGAATAACATTAATTCTTGAAAACCAATAGAGGAAATTTAATTATACCAATGCTGAAATAGTCATGTATGTGTGTAATATTGCATGTTAAAATAGGTTTGGGACCCAACCAAATGAGTCATTAAGAAAGAAACAAATACTCACCCTGAAATACCATTTTTGGAGTGTTGGATAGGCAAATATTTCATATCACAAACCAACATACTCAAGAAAATGTTTACAAATTTTAGACATGTAAATTAGTTTTATCTTCTAAAATGTATTTCCATATGTTGTTTTGTGAAATAATTTCTATTCTCTTTTACATACAGTCACATATGTACCTGTACATGGACACACATATGCACACATACAGATTAAGAAAAAAAGATAAAGAAGCAGCAATCAAGGAAATTTTTAGACATGCAATTTAGCTAAAATGTATTACCATATTCTTTTGTAAAATAATATTGTTCCTGGTATAATTTGCCTGTGTATATTATGTGAAATCATGAAACTTTGTCTCAGAAGCAGTCTCTTCATTGTTGTGGAGATGTTTCAGGGGTTAAAGCCTTTATTGTACAATGAAAAGAACCTTAGTTTGTATCTCTAAATCCCATATAAAAAATGCTAAGTGAATATAGGAACCATAGCCCTGAAAGGAAGAACACCAAAAACTCCAAAGAAAACAAAAAAGAAGAAGAACACTTCAGGATATTTCTGAAGGTCATTTTTGGACTTCCCAGGCACACAAGTTAGTGCCCTCTTTTACATGCAGTCACACAAATACATGTACATGGACACACATATGCACACACACACACAGATTAAGAAAAAAGATAAAGAAGCAGCAGTCTCTTGAAAACAAAACACAGAAAAATGATAGAGCCAAGTATTCATCAAAGAAATGATAATTAAACAAATTATTAACCAAATGGTATTAATTTATATTAAACAAAAATACATTACACAACACTCAATATAATAAACATAAAAACGAAAGCAGAAAAATATCCAAAACCAAATATCAAGACATGGAAAATTATACAATAATGTGTACAAATATATATATATAATAATGTACAAATGTCATAAAAATCACATTTCATTTGGAAGAATACATTTATAGTGAAAAGAAATGAATAGTAGAAATTTTTATGAATAGTTAATTATGGAAGGAATAAGATTCCTTAGAAACAATGTTACAAAAATTCAGGGAAATGGTCAATTGCTAAATTAGTAAATGTAGTTTGTGAGTAAATGTTCTGCACATGTTATATTAGGTATAATTTTGCATAATATATTCTTCAATTTTAGACATAAATATTTATTCTTATATAATTCTAAAACCTGCAGTTTTAAGTTTTCTTACAATCAGACTTCTTTCTTGTATAACACATAATAATGACTGGATATTGATTATTATCTGTCTACTGTGTCTCCTAATTGTGTCTTTATGCTAATTAAAACTGACAAAAGAATCTTATTAATACAGACTTTCAGAATCCTCTACCGTTTGCTTAGAAGAATCAAACTAATCCTGACTACAGTATACTATGGTCATGTTTTGTTTACTTCATTTTATTTTTATTCATAAATAAGGATGTTATGTAGTTTTTAATAAAAATTCTAAAAAGGAATCTATGATTATCTTTATTAGAACATGATATTTCAATACCAAGAATAAATTGCTGGACTTGGGAGATAGTTCAGTCTGTAAGTGTGAGAAGCTGAAATTGATCCTTAGAACCTTCATAAAGCAAAGCAGGGCATGGCCGTGTTTGAGTGTGGCAGTCCAATATCGGGATGTCACATGTAGATAGGTTACTCGGAATTCCTGGCCAACCAGACTAGTTCACCTGGCAAGTGCCAAACCAGAGTAACATCGCCTTAAAACACAATAAAAGTCAGCTTTAAAGGAAGAACACACAATGTTGTTCTCTGACATTCACACATATGCACATATAACCATGCATGCACATATATCATACACTCCCATACAACATGCACAATGTAAATAAATCTATGGGAAAATAAACAGCTCAGGATGAATAAATCACAAGGGAATCCTTGCATAGGACATATTGTCTTGATATTGATGCTAGGATCATAAGTTTCCAAGAAATCAAAAGCCAAAAATCACCTTGTATAAATACAAAAATTGTTTTTTATCAATTTCATGCAGGACACAAATAGTCCTGAGAATTAAGTTGACAATTGTTTATAGTCCCGTCATGTGTTTTCCCAAGCCTGTGGATTATTGTTACATAATAGTCACAGTCTATTACATATTTGTCATTATGTACATTAAGCACTCTGTGTACATTCAACTACACATAAGACTGATATTTAAAGAGCTAATGAAAAGCATAGGTATGTGTTCATTAACACTTCATTTCTTTCTTTCTTTCTTTCTTTTTTCTTTCTTTCTTTTCTTTCTGTTAAGATGTACTCTCATCTTTCATTCATTTTATAAAACATTTTGAAATTGTATGCTTTAAAATTTTTCTTTTTCCTTGAAGATTTTAATAGTTTAAGCAAGTACTTAATGTGTAATATGCTATGTATCTGTGTTATTTTTTATTAAGATGTAATAAACACTACACACTATGGTCTTCATGGCCATATACTGATCTTAGCATCATTCTTAAATTTTAAACTGTCGATTTACATAAAACAAGAATGTTTTCAATTGGACACTATAAAATAATAAAATAAGTTGTTTTCAAATAAGCACACTTAATATATAGGAAAACATGATTATTTTATGTTCTAAGTAAATAAATCAATGTCTTCAAATTGTTTAAACAAATATGTTAGTACTCTATTTCAAATACAAAAGGAAGAAAAGTAATAGGAATAATGAACAACACACATACTGATGTTTCTTCATTTTATCTTGTAGTTAACTAATGCACTCATGCTCAATTGAGAGAAGCATCAACAAGAGTGCAAAATTAGGTCAAATAGAGAGGAGTGCATGAAACAGGCAAAGCAATATTTTAAAGGAGATGCATGAGAAGGTAGTATATATGATGTGGTAGAACACATACCATATGTACTGGGGAGGAAGGGATTTCAATGTAGAAGGATACACTGGGGAAAGGGACCAGGAAGATGGGAGAGTAGAAAAATGTGCAGGGAATCAATTTAAACTGAGTATGTAGGAGAATATAAAACACAACCCTGTTATTTTGCATACTAAAGACAAAAAAAAAGAATAGAAAAAAAAAAGCAAATCAAGTATAACTATGTGTATCAAATACATAAATTCAGTGATCTATAAATCTGAACAAAAATGTTATCAAAGCATTCTTCTGATTATTAAAGTTGGTATGGTTGCTTTAAAGCTACATTGATTATACACAAGAATTGAGAATATCATGTAATCTATGTGAAAAATTCTTTTCATCATTGTGTTCCACATGTCATTTGAAAGTGCACAAGTGCTAAATCTTTGTCATTGGATTATAGGGCTCATTTCTTCTTATACCTATTTTTAATGATTGTTCAAAAGTTACGCTCTCTTAAAGGTTGAACACTGCTGGTAATAACAGCCAATCTTTAATATGTTCATTGGTATGCATGTTAATAACTAAAGTAATTTATGCAATCTGGTGAAGAAGTCTCAAAAATCGACCTGGTAGGAGAGGCTTGAACACTTTGCTTGTCATTGAACATATTTTTTCAGAAGCATTCATTCAGCCGTTGCTGACTTCTGCAAACAGATTGAAAAATAGAAATGTTTGCCAAACCTCTCTTGCATAGAATGTGCATTTTTCAAAAGATGCCAGAGAATGGGAGGCTTACAGGAGAGGCTGAAAGCTGTAAATGGCATCAACTCCAGTTGCAGAACGAAAGCCTCTGCTTTTGTCTTTACAGTTTAACAGTTGCCAGTAGCACACAAAATGCATTTAATGGAGCCCTGAAAACATAACAAGCTGAATAAAATGTATTTTTGTTGATGAAAATGGAAACAATCTTGTGGGTCATAATTTCTGGATCCTGGGAATTATGATCCTTTTGAAGGGTATGATACTGACTGTGGAGTTATTACTAAATGATATTCCTTTACTCAGATGCTTTTCTCTTGGAGAACGAAATCAGATGTTCCAGCTGATATCATTAAAGCAAGAGCAAAATTGCATTAAAATGGAATGCATTGAGAGTTAAACATAAAAGTCACACACACTGCTCTACTCATCTGAATTTTTCAAGCCTAGAAACCAGCTTGAAAGAACTATGATCAATTTTCAAGAGGAAATGAGATACCTGACTTCTACTTTCAAAAGTCCCTTTTCTTTAGTAATTTAGGAAAGTCTAAAACATTTATTCTTACTTTAATCTAAAACCTACAGCTTAAAGCAAATAATGTTGCATTTGAAGAGTTACATTACTTTAAATGTAAATTTCAGATGGATGCAATGTTGCCCAGGGTAAATAGTTTGACCATAGCTATCATAGCTAAAGAAGCCACCCTGTCAGGAATATTAGGCAGTTTTCATAGGATGTAGTACATACACATAAGTAAATTCACAATATCAAATTTTGCAGTTTAGATAGTCAAACCAACTATTTATTTTATCAGTGTTACAAACATGTTTACTTTAATTATTTATATAATCATTATATCATTAATAAAAGTTTTAAACAATCTTATTGAAATACTAATACACTAATATAAATACAATGAAACAGAAAATCCAGTACTTTAATAAGATCAGTTAACATAATATAGTGGCTATCATGTGTGCTTCACAAAACATTAAAAAGAACAAATACTAATTCTTCAATTATTTCAAAGCATTCTAAGAATAACTTCATTCCTGATGATGGTAACATATGACGGAATAAAAGACCAAAGGGAACTCTCCTCTCTTAATTTTCCACAGTTTGTATAAGAACCATGAAATTCCTGAAGAATATGATACCTATATGGGGGGATATGACATTCCTTTGTCTTATGTTCAAAAGGAACATAGGTTTCTCTTTTCTGCAAGTTGGCTTACTTTTTACAAACATAAAACAAACTAAATAATTTAAACAGTAATGCTAGAGCACTGAAATATGCCCATCAGCAGAAATAGACTTTTTAGGAAGACGATGAGATAAAAAAAAAAAATCTCAATATGCCAGATATATCGGCAATGAAAGGAAAGAGAAGGAGAATACTTCCAGGAGGTGTGCAGCTTAAAGCTGCATAAAGGCTATGGAGGAAAGACAGGAGGGAGAAAGAGAGGACAGATATCTAGTCGACAGGGTCTTGCATTTTACAAGATGGCATTAGACTTCATATTTCCATGAAGAATCATTGACACTTTTAGAAGGGCTGGTAAGAGTTAAGAATCATTTAATAATATTCATCCACATGATGAAGTACAGGGCTGGAGAGGTGGCTCAGGGGTTAAGCCTCTGTCTTGCAGGCAGAAGATCCTGAGTTCGGATCCTAGACCCCACGTATAGATGCCCGGCGGAAGCGGGGCTGGCCTGCATTTCCGGTCCTGGTAGGGCGGAGCCTGTGAATCCTGGGGCAGAGTAAACAAGGAGGAGGTGGAGGCGTCTATTGTGGTTCCCGAATTCGGCCGTGGTTCTACACACACATGTACATGTGTGCGCACACGCATACACACAGAATTGAATAAATAATAAAAACTAAAAAAAGATGATGAAGTACAGAACGACAATGGTAAAGATGCATTCATAATGTAATTTCATGTAAAAATGGTCACATATAAACATTTCCAAATGTGTAGGAATTAGTAGATATTCATTATTATTTATAAGGATTAGAGTATTGTTGACCTTAAATAATAAAGACAGGGGGTTGGGGAAATAGCTCAATGGTTAAAGCCCTTGCCCCATAAACAAAGGGACATTGGTTTGTAACCTCGGGAACCTCACTAAAATTTAAAATGTGTGGGTGTGAAAACCTGCCTGCATTTCTAACTTTAGAAGATAGAGACTGGGAATTGCAAGGGCAAGCTGGCTAGCTGAAGTAGCTCTCATGGCCTGCTATGGGTATAATTAAAGAAGACTGCTCACCATAGGAAAGTAGAGAATAAGTGAGAATAATTTCTGGTCACCTTTTGGCTTTCACAGGCAGGCATGCTCAAGTATACTTATGTACACATACATACCCTCACCCCCATACAACCATGAACACAGAAACACACACACACACACACACACACACACACACACACACACACGTCACTACACACATAAGAAAAAGAACTAAGAATGTCTACAATTCAAAATTGCTTGGAAAGTATGAACTCAGGGTATTATGCCTAACATTTTCAAAGACCCAAAATTCAAGGTCATATCTATTTAAGAATTTGAGTTAGGATATATTTAACAATATGACTTACTTTGCTTCAAACTTCCTGAGCAATGAAAACTAAATTAAGCAAGCAGAGGAATGTGTTTCACATTCATTATTTGGTATATCCGTGGATCAAGTCACTTCTAATTTCAATAAATACATTTCAATACAAGAACAGGATAAGCTGTATTATTGTTCATGTTTCCACTGGGCTGTTTTGACATTAAACATGAATAAAGAATGTCTTTCCCATGATATCCAGTATTTGAATACAAGGATAACTTTAATTAGACTCCAGCAGTAGAATGAGTGTGATTGTCCATGTGAAATGCATATAAATTGAGGAGCATCACCTATGAATTTAAATCAGGAAGCTCATCAACTAAATGTTGGCAAGGTGAAAGATAAAAGCCACAGAAGGTCCTTCTCAGACTCTGCCACTAATGATAAACAACATTAACTGCTTCTGTAGTCATGAATGCAGGTATCTTGGGAACGCAGCAGCTACCTTGAGAACTTTACAACCCCACTAATCGTGTTCATATTTGTCTCAAAATATAAAACAAAATTTCAACAAAGAAACCATAAATATTTGCATTTATGAACAAAAGAAGGTCACATAAATATGTATATCTCTGAATATGTATTGCATTCCTCATTAGTGAAATATCATGTTCATTATTATAACCTATCCTTACAGGTAATAAAAAATAATCAAACAGTAATAGTAAATTTAATGAAGCATGCACAGATTTTGTTGAGCAGAGTATATCTTCTGTATACTGATATTGTGAATTCAATAAATGTTTGAATGCTTCAAGATCATGATTTACATGAAAGATTTTTTGGAGAAATTAATAGTTTGTACTTGGATATTAAAATTAATGTTTTCTTTGAGTTCATTTGAAATCTTACCTTTGTTATATGAGAAGCCGTCAGTAAGACATTGTACACATTGATTACAAGATACAGAGAAACTTGAAACTGATCTGAAATCCTAGTTTTTGGGCAGCTTTCACATACCAGAGAGTAGTACATAAGTTATTGGGAGAAGAAAAAAGACAAGAGTCTTACAAGCTGTGAATTTTTTAAGCTATAATAGCAACCTTCCTGGCAAAAAGAAGCCATTGGTGTAACAGTGTCACGAATGTTATGGAGGGCAACCAACTGCTTTCTGACTGGATTCAGGCTCACTTTTTAGCATGAAAATACATAAAATACAATTTAGCTATTAATGACATGATGAAAAACTGCCAATTAAACATTTATCCTTAGACCCCCAAAATAGAGAAGCTCTCAGAACTCAACCCAGAAGTCTACACTTTGTAAAGGGAGGTGTTTACTACAGAGAATCACAACTCCACTTGGTGAATGCAAACAAGAAGTAGCTGTGAACTGCTTGTCCCTAAGAAGAGCTTCTACGTCTCTCCCTAATCCGAGGTTCAGAGAACATCACAAAAGAGGGAAGGTTCTGCTACACATTACCTTCTGGACACAACGGGGCTGCTTAAGTCATAAACTCAATGTAACTGTATCTACTTCCACAAGCTCTGCTTAATTTTGGTCTACCAACATTTTACCATGGAAATGGAAAAATCTCAAAGGGTCCACACCTCCCTGAGACACTACTGAATGTAATGCTAGATAGAAGGGGTTTATCTAAGTGACATACCCACTGTTATATGATCCATGTTCCAGCAAATCCAGGCATGGATCATTAAAGGTAAACCACATGAAACTCAAGGTCTCACACCTAAAACAGAGATAGAAATAGAAGCAAAACTGGTACAGAAGAAGATTTGTAGTGGGAGAATGGACTAGTTAATATAGGATGAACATGCTCTCAATACTTCATATTCATGCATGGAACTCTAAGTTCTATTTAACAAAAGGAAAAAAAGGAAAGATGCAGATACTTTTTGGATTTTTAAATTTATGCATGGGGCATGTACATGTATGGTTAGGAGTTTGTAAGGACACGTCTGTGTGTGTACATGGATACAGAGGCTTAAGGTGCTCAGGACTAATCTTTGATCATTGGTTCACTCACTCTTTTAAGGCTGGGTCTATAATTAAATTCAAAGCTCATCTATATGGCTAGTTGGACTAAATAGCTGATTCTAGGTGTTCCCACATTTTGTCTTCTGTTTCTGATGTTGAAGGCAGTCCACCATCACAAATGAATTTTACTTAGAATCTAGAGGTCAGAAATCCAGTCAATTTTGCTCATGTGGCAATCTCTCCCTGGTCCCCTTTCTGGAATTTCTCTGGTTTTAAATTTTGAGTGCAAAATATTAAATATTGCGAAGATTTTAGGATGATTCTCATGATGTTCAAACAACATATGCAGTAATATTGACATATACACTAAGAAGAAACCAACAATAAGTTCTATTAAAAGAATTAACATAATTCCACACCTTCACTGACCTAAAAATACACTAATAATTTCAAAATCATGTATCCCGTTGAATACTCCACCTGCTGATAAACATTGTGTGTATTCAGCTAATTTCCATTTGATTCAGCACTGCTACATAGCACATTTTTTCAATCATTCTACTATGCCAAATGACCTCATTTTCTTTGTAGAGTTTTCCTTTTTATAATACTTCCAAACATGGTTTTACTCTATTTTTCTACCTCTGCTCCATTTTCAGTGAGATTAATAAAAGGATGTTTCAAGTAGTTCAAATTAATCATCCGATTAGTTAACTCTGCTACTAATTATACAAAAGCCTTGTCGCATGGTCCCTGCTGTGAAAGCGTATTAAAATATTGCATGGCAACTTCAGTTAAACATCCCATTGGGATATTGTTAACAGTGCTATGCTTAACCTCAAGTGTAGTAAGATAACATGAATAGATTTGGAAGACATGTATGACTAACAAGAACAAGGCTCTTAAGAGGACAAAACTATCTAGGGTCAAGGATATAGAAGCACAGTCTTCCTTTTAATTTAACTGCCACCTATTTTGTACTTCAAACAATATTATTATTATCTGTTTCTTAGAATTGTTGCAAAGTATAAATTGTATAACAATGGGAAATGTTTAGTATGAATATTGAATTCACTGTATGTATGCCATGATTGACTCACTATATTTAAATAAGTCACTTTAAAAGTGATTACTGGAATTTATCAAACAACAAGCACACTAGAGAACACATATGTAATTCATTAGGGCAAACATGGCTTTACATGGAGTATAATTATTTCCTAGGATTTAAGATGCTGAGCATTTGTATTGTTGATTGGTTAATAAAATAATGTTGAATTATACAGTGAAAGGAATTGAGAAACAAGATTTGTCATGGATTTATGTTAATTAACAGAAGAGAAAAAATGTGTATGTTCACTTTGGTAGGTGAGAAAATGAGTCTAGCTGGACTCTCATTCAAAATCTGTTGTTTTAGTTATTAACTGATTGCCAGAATGGTTGGATAGAAAGGAAAATGACTGCATAGTTGGAATGCTATTCACACAGAAATTTTTCCCCTAAGATCAAATAAAATATTTACAGATGTTGACTGTGTTCATTACTCTGAAGCCGATGGCATTTGGTTAAGAGTAGAGATTACATAATCCTAACAAACATGGATGAATGAATAGGGTATACAGTTAACAGGGATCATGTAGAGATCATTAAATAAGCACACAATGTTCAGTGGAATTACCTTCCCTAACATCATCTATATTTCACGGAACTTTCCCTTAAAATTACTAGAAATGGGCTGGACAGATGTCTTAGGGGTTACTATCTTTATCTCTCAATCAAAAGGACCTTAGTTTAGGGCCAAGATATCATGTAAAAATGCCTGGCACAAATTTGGAAGCCAGCACTTTTAGCCTTGGACTGGAAGGAGCTAGAAAACCCCAAAATAAATCAGTAAGGAATTAGGGCAATCCAGGATGATTCTTGATGTCATGATTTGGAGTCTGTAGGTACATACACTCTATGACTCACCTATACATATACACACAATGTTTACACACATACGCATGCATATATACAGTATGTATACACATATCCACATGGATATGTATACACATACTAAAAAATTAGTAATGCATTATGTTTATGTTTTAGCTAGAATAAAGTAGATTTTGTTTGAGAGGAGGTATTTGAAATCTTTTGCATAAATTTACATTTACAGATCACATACATACAATATGAGGAAATAATATAAATATAAATGTATATGTGTATGTATATGTAAATATAAATATTATATGTATAACATTGTTTTGTATACATATATATAAAACTTTTCATCTAAATCTTGTCTGTCTTATTATCATCTTCATATGAAACTAGCTACTTATTCTAATGTCATAGAAAAATTAAGATTTCAAACTTGGAAAACATATGGAAATAACTATAGTCCACATAATGCCTAGCCCTTTCCTCTCTAGTCATTTTCATGTATAATAGCAGAAGCAGCACTTCAAACCTTGTACTTTTGGCTTTTGCATGTACCTATTGTTCAAGATAAAATTAGATCATCAGAAGTCAGTGGTCTGTGAAAGACACAATGTCCTTCTATCACCTCTGAACAATTGTATGCAATGTACAACCCACATGCTTGGAACTGAAGACTTACAGGTATTCGGGAGTTCTAGTAATACACAAAATTCAGTCTATAATAGTTTCAGTAATTGGAAAAATATTGAAAAAGACAACACTTGTTAAGAAATCAAAGTGTGCAAATTAATTTCCCACAAAACAAAAGTGGGAAGAATATAATGTTCTATATCTTATCACTTTTGACAGCATCAGAGTATCAATATGAGTTTCTTACTGCAGATTCTAAACTTCATCTGTTGCCTAATTGTGTGAGTGTGTGTGTGTGTGTGTATGCATTGTGTACTTCAGGTAGTAAGCAAAGCCACAACAAAAGTGTACCACTCTATTACCTATAATCTTTCTCCTTTTCCATTCAATTCACTGGATTGAAAATAGTAAATAACAACTTAGCTGAATCGTATGATGTGACCTTTAAAATATTTATAAAATTGAAATACATGCTAAGTGGACTTTTTTTTCTATTTCAGACAGAATTATTCATGTAACTAGCACAATCACCAAAAAAACTACTTATTTGATGCTACATTTCTTGAGATTTGTCTGTGAAGAAACTATATAAGGATGCATGTATACCTTTACTGCTGTTGAAAAGCATGATGTATATTGAATATATGATTATACTACTGTGTTGGTGATTCGAAATATCATGGTACCAATATCATTACATATCTATGTAAAATTTTGGAGTCCCAGATAATGTACTCTATTTTTTAAGAATATATTCTTTGTTTTGATTCAGAATCCCAGATAACATATTATTTCTTAAGAATTTATTCTGCATCTTACTTCAGAGTCACATATATGTAAATAAACATTTAAGAAACTGAAATAGTAGCAAAATATGTGTCATTTTTATTGGGTTATAGGAAATACATGTTAAATTCATCTACATGTAAAGGCTTTTGGATTTATGGTAATTTTCTTTAAGTAGCGTGTTATGGAGTTTATTTCATCAGAGGGTATATGAATAGTTAAATGCTTAATTTAGATAATATAAATGAAGCAATCCACCATTGATGAGAATTGACTATTAATTGTATATTTATCCTTTTGACATACAATCACTCTTTCAGAGTTCATTTAAAAATGTGTGATATAATATTTTGCAATGCAAGAAAATAGCTTAATTCTGTTATGTGCAATGGTTTTAGATCCAGTCATCCAAACTCCATTTCCAATGAAAACACTAGCTGAAAGCTAAAATAATTTTTAGTAGCCTGACAGTATTATCCACTATTTGACAAAATAAGCTCTAAGATCCAACTTTGAGAAAAAAAATAGAAAATATGAAAGTGTTAGTAAATTAACAAATTGGGATGCAAATTTTCAGAGCATTGTGAAATTCATAGAAGAGCAGCTGAAAATTTTAGTCCTGCTACTGAACTTTGTTTTTTACATGATGTATTTTAAAAGCATTTAATCTAAATACCACCATTAACTATGCTTGTCAATCTTGCTTGAAATAATTATTATCCAAGAGTTTAAAGCCTTATTTGTACAATATGGTGACTTCTCCCCTGTGGTTCAAATATTTTTTTCTGATAAAAGCCTTAGAACTCTTTTCTTTCAAAGATTATAAATGAAAAATTACCACAAATAACAACCTAACAAAATAACATTCTGAAGGCATTGTCATATTTATTATAACACACTTGGTTCGCTGGATTTTGGCATTTCTTACAACTGGTTCTGACAGTGATTAACACGGTTTGGGCTTCTGCAGTTTCACCCAAGAGAAATAAAACACCAAAATCTCTGCAGGTGTGTAATGGGCCAGAGATTTACAGTCTGTTCTGCAAAGTCAGACTTCAAAGACTTGGGAAAAAACTCTAGAGTTGGCAATGCCTCTGTCAACACTATTATTTAAGGGAGTTTTTCATATTTCAAAGGGAACTGAGTGGCTAATTGTGAAAATTTCCTCTCCAATTTGACTTCTGTGCAGGTGTTTCAAAGGCAATTTTCCCAAATATCTGCACATCCCAGATATATAGACAGCACTTAATGCGCTTATGCAAAGCAATGAACTAGCTAAGTCTTACATTGTATTTCTAAGGAGATTTCCCTTTCTCATCCTATGTTGCTTAACTGAGGCAAAGGAGATCCTGGGACACATCAAGGTAATTACCACATACCAATCAGGTAGTGGCAGTCCTAGACATGATTGCTTGGTGTGATCCTAATTTAAAATGGACCAAATGTCTGAATGCACATGATAATTTCAACTGTGGCAATGATCATCCTCCAAACAACCAATTACAGGGAAGATCCAAATGGTTTCAGTTCAGTTTTTAAATATGACAGTTTATCTAGATATTTAAGTTCACATGTATGCCTGACATAGAGCAAAAATCATGCTGTCTTTTTACAATCATTGTTTCTCCATTCGACATGAAATGTCTATGATATATTGTTCTACAAATGAACAAACAACAAATAAAATGCAAAAGGACATAATCTAACCAAAATGTTCTGCAAAAAAATCACTGGTATATTGTTTCTATAAATGTTATTTCTATTCATAAATTTTAGTGAAAGCTTCCCTTAATGTCCCTATCAACTAGCACTACTAGAAACAGAAATGAAATAAATTGAATAATTGGCCAATATTTTAATCAATTTAACAGTCAAAGATTTGATTACTATATTTTGCTTGTTGTACAGTTCTCTCTACTTCAAATACACTCATGGATAATTAGTAGGATCATGGATGCACACATTAACTGTAGCAGGCATCACAGAAATGTGAACTTCCTCATCCATTAGAAAAAAAATCACGGTCTTCATTCTGGAAATACTCATCAATTCATCCAACTTGTTTAAAAGAGAGGCTTGCCTTCACCAAAATTAATAAATAAGTGATTAAAATATCTCTCTACATTCTTGATCCACAAAAAAACATACAGATGCCGTACGAAATGGTTTAGTGTGGTTTCCCCACACAGACTCATAAGTTTATATCCCTAGCTGAGGTTAAGGTCTGGGAATGTCATGGCACCTTTAAGAGGCACAGCCTTGCTGAAGGTAGGTTAAGTAACCCAGCCCTGCTTCCTCACAATTTTCTCTTGTTCTCTCTGCCTCCATGATGGCTGGGCTGCTGGATCATTCTTTCTGCTTCTGCTATTCGTCATGCCTTCTGCTATGGGATTCCAGCCAAAAGCCAGAGAGGTCCTTCCTCTGGAACCATAAGCCAAATAAATCTCCCTTTTCCCATTATGTTGTGTCTGATTCCCATGTCACAGCAACAACAAAAAAAAGTAGCTGCAAGACAATATGATATGTGTGTGTGTGTGTGTGTGTGTGTGTGTGTGTGTGTGTGTGTGGGTGTGTGTGTGTTTTAATCTAAATTCAACCTCTTGTAAGGCTTCGCTTTATGGTAATAATGTGATATCCATTTCTGTAAAGGTTTGAAAACATAATGAAAAAAATATGGGACTGAGGAGAGATCTCAACAGTAAAAGCATTTGTCTCACAAGCAAAAGGACTAAGTTAGGAGTCCCAGCTCCCACATAAAAATGCTTGACAGAAATGTTAGTGGGATGTAATTCTGGTCATGAAAGGTGGAACCTATCAAAGTAAGAAGATAGAGCAATCCAGGATAATTTATAATGCTCTTTTGGCCTCCATAGGCACAGATACTCAAGTGACACACACAAAGAAGAAGAAGACATGAAAAAAAATCTAATTGTAGATGTGCTACCAACACTACAGTATGTTGTGAACAGCCCCATTCTATCGTTTGATAAAAGCTCTTAAATCCTACACACATTTCTTAATCAATTTCTTTAGCTTTGGTTGTGGAACATACATACACTCCAGGTCAAGCATTAGAAGCATAGAAGTTTGTTGGGTAGCATAGTTTCCTGATGAAAAAGTACTTCTATGTTCCAGCATGATCCAGCAAGTTTCAGTCTATAATTTTAACTCAAAACCAGTCTTAACCTGAATGAATTTAAACCCACTGTAATATTTTATTACAAAATTTGAATCTGTAATAACTCACTGTTTTGATGCAAGACATAGTCTGTTTTAGATTTATACAATAGCCGTCATTTATATGGTGATGTTAATTTTGAGCTTTTGATGATCTTTAATCTCCTACTCTTGTTGTCATTCTGTGACAGAGGGCTGAAGCCATATGAAGGTTACAAACAATGTTCAGGAATAATGGTCTCCTTTGTCCTTGTAGGTTTCACTATGATGGATATTCATAGTATTTCCCCAGGACATAATTCTACTGTGGAGAAACATGCTTTAAAAACATATCCTGTACTTTCACCTTCAAACATAGTTAGCAGGATTTATAAAAGAAAGTTAAGCTAAAAATGGAAATATATTGCATATTTCCATCACAGTGTTTTTATATTTTTCTGAAACTTCCAGATTTAATTGGCAAAAAGAAGCATACTTATAGAAAGAGTTGATATGTGCTTTCTATTATGTATGCATATTTTAAAATCCATTATTTTTGCCATAAGCAGCAAAATATCTCCAAGGAGAAAAATATAATACATGCTTTCTGTAGAAAATGGTATTATATTTTTATGTATTTATATATTTAGTATGTATGTGTGTGTGTGCATGTGTTCATGCATTTATCACAGAGTGTTGTGTGTCCCCATGGAGGACTTTAGGAATCATCCTGAATTGCTACTTCCTACTTTTTGCTTCACTCTGGGATTTCCCAAGCTCTGTGAGCTTGGTGTTTTTATGTGGAATCTGAGATCTCAATTCAGAACCTTCTGTTTGTGAGGCAGAGGCTTAACCCCAGAGGTAACTCTCCAGCCCCAAAATTATATTTTTAATTATTTTATCATTTTTATTATTTATTCAATTGTGCATGTGCGTGTGTGCGTGTGTGTGTGTGTGTGTGTATGTGTGTGTGTGTAGAAACACAGACTAATTCAGGAATCACCATGGACGCCTCCACCTCTTCCTTGTTTACTCTGCCCCAGGATTCACAGGCTCCGCCCTATCAGGACCAGAAAAGCAGGCTGCCCCCGCTTCCGCCCGGCATCTATGCGTGGGGTCCAGGATCGGAACTCAGGACCTTCTGCCTGCAAGGCAGAGGCTTAAACCCTGAGCCACCTCTCCAGCCCCCCAAAATTATATTTTTAATAAAATGTTTTGAAGTCTGTTTTGGTGATAAGGTTATAGCTAAGCCAAAGAAGTCCTTCAGTGTTTCCCAACCTTTTCTATTATTTCAAGTATAAACATAACACAATTCATAAAGAAGCAACCACAGTTACAACATATGAAGTCACTAAAATGTTTGTAAATTAAGTAAAAATCAAAAGTAAAATTTTTATGAACAGCAAACATTTTACTTTTGATTTTTACTTAATTTAAAAACAGCTTTTAAAAACTGTGTATACTAACTTGAATATGGTTTTTGTTTATTAACTGGTATAAAATTGTCATACAAAAATTGCTAATATTGCTACATTATTTTATTCATTTATTTTCATTTAATTTTATTAATTTTTAATTTGTGGTGCTGTGTATATAAGTGTAGTCTCATGTGTATGACCTATATGTGTCCAGTTGCATGAAGAGGCCCATGTTATATTGTGTGCTTTCCTTGTTTGCTCTCCACCATGTATATTTAGGTAGGGTCTGAGACCTATTTGTTTAACTACCCAGTTTGGTCCAAGAATCCCATGTCTCTGCCCTCCCACCACCACCACAGAGCTAGTAATACAGGTCATTAGCAAGCCATGTCTGATTGGCTTCCAGGTGGGTTTGGATTTATATTCTGATTTCATTCCTCACATTTTGGCAGCAAGCAATGCATCCACTAAGCCATCCCTCTATCCCCCATATTACTTATTATGGGATTTTAACTCAAGTTCAGTTTCAAGTGAAATGTGAAAAAGAATATCCACAGGGGTTTTAATTAGAGATTATTATTCTTTTTGTATTTCATGTACTTGTTTACAGTACTCAATATGGAAACAATTAGTAATTCACCACTGACAGATGCATTTTTCCAAAAATTAATTATATTAAGTACAGTTCTTGTGCACACATACTACAAAATTACATTGTATTTGTACATAGGATTTATTTAGAACATGTGTGTGATTTGATCATGAAAACCCATGATTTCTCTCTGTCCTTTCTAAACTGGTGTGTAGCCTAGCCAATTCATGAGCACAGGATTGAAATTGTGACCCTAGTAAGCCTTTAGGTTCTAAGGAAGAGATCAGCTTTTGTGATGCTCTTAGCCAATCATTGGCTTTACCCATGATACATGAAAAATGAATTACTTAAAGCATGCAACTAACTCAATTGACATGACTTGAGACTCTTTTTGTGAAAATCACACTTATAGATGCAGGTATGATTCTTATGTTTGTATGTATTTCCTCATATTCTATAAAATTACAACTTAATTATTAGTACAAATGTGATATCTGATTATTCTCATCCAAAATCTAAACCCCAGAAGGAGGTTCATTGATCATCAATGAAATGATGGCCAATGAATGGAATACATTTCTATATAATTTGACAAAATGAGAGCAAATTCAAACTTCCTCCCTCCCTCCAACAATCTCTAGTTCATTATTTAAAGGACTGTGATGCTGATTTATAGATGAACATATAGAAATTATCAAGGACTACCTTTCATTGGGATTTTGAAAGCTAGCTTCTAAATATATGCACATCACTTTAGTGAAAAGAGTGATGAGAAGAATTTCTGAATGACCTACTGCTGTGTTTATGGAGTGCATGCCTATCTCTATGGAGAAAATGTTTGTTTAATTCTGGTTACTTCAGTGGGGAATATGGGCAATTGCAGATACAGTTGTTTGATTATTTGTATAAAGAAATAGAGTAATTTCCTGGAAAAAGATATGTTTGATAAGTGAAATTTAAGGATTATCTTGAAAGGTAGAAATGAAGTACTTTCTTTCCAAACAGTAATATTTGAAAAGGAGAACTGAAGACTTCCCGCCTGCTTCAGCAAATATGCAGTTATCCCTCAACTAGGGAACATCTGGCTTTAAGAAGGTGAGATGTAATTACTGTAGGAAGATCTGAGCCTTTCCATATGTCTAATCTCATTGGATAGGTCCTGTAATTTCTGAAGGTCTAAACAAAAGTTGAATGGACTTAATTGTTTCTGAAAAGCATTCCCAAAGCTGATACTATCCCAGTTCTATCCAGAACTCTTGTTAGTAAATGGTTCTTTTTCTCCCTTTTATGTATAATATGTATGTGTTTGAGATTTTTTTTTAAGTCATATGATGGGGGTGGTAGATACCACAGAGGATTCATGTAGAAAGTTCTGGGTAGAAATATAAAGGCTTCCTGGGAAATAAAAATCAAAGTGCTTTTGTTCCACTTATATCCATAAGATGTTTTTGTAACTAATATTTACTTATGGGGGATGTTCAAGAAGAAATCTGGTTCTCTCTCTCTCTCTTTTTATCTCTGTATTTATGTGTTTCTGTCTGTCTGTCTGTCCATCTGTATCTGTGGGTTCCATCTCTGTCTCTTCTTTCTTCTTCTTTTCCCCTCCCTCTTTCCCTCTGTGCCAGTGCTTAAAAATGTGGAAATAAGTGCATTTGATGATTGACATAGTTTAATAGATGAAGCGCTTGACCCACAAGCCTGAGGATTTTTTTTAACTTTATTCAATTGTGTGTGTGTGCGTGTGCGTGTGCGTGTGCGTGTGCGTGTGCGTGTGCGTGTGCGTGTGTGTGTGTGTGTGTGTGTGTGTGTGTGTAGAACCATGGATGAATTCAGGAACCACCATGCACGCCTCCACCTCCTCCTTGTTTACTGTGCCCCGGGATTCACAGGCTCCACCCTACCAGGACCAGAAAGGCAGGCAGCCCAGGCTTCTTTATTGTAGATAAGCTAAATTCTTCAAAAGAAACAATTAGACCATTAGGTCTGCCTCAAAGGCTAGTGGGATAGGCTCTGATATGAACAGACCAATGAGATGTAGGGGACAAAATAACTCCAATCACCTTTGCAGAAAAAGGAACTAATCAATAAGGAAAAGTCACTTTACCTGGTCCTGCCTAATCCTATAAATCCTGTAAATCCTGGTCCTGCTCTATTGTCCTCAGGAACTCCATGTCTGGAGTCCATGGATTTTTTTCAGTTTACTTTCCTCTCCTGCATTTCATGTCTGTGAGTTCTCTTTTTGGTTTCTTGACCCTAACAGACTCCATCCTTAATTTACATTCTTTCTCTCCTCCAATAAAATCTGGCTTAATCATCTGCATGTGCTTTTGTTTCAGTCTTTGACTCCACAAGAAACTGGACCAAAAAATGCCTATAGCACACTTACCATAAGACAAGGGTTCTAGCTAATGCACACTCACATACATGAATAGGCAAACATCACATACACACAAACACACACACACACATTAATATATTCGCATTGGGTAGATGAAAGGAAAAAAAGAATTTTGGTTGTTATATAAGGAAAGAAGTATTGTTATCAATATATCAGATATGTCCTAGAACCTCTTTTCCAGTAAACATAATATCTATGGACTCATCAGTTGGTCATATGATATCAGAAGGCTTTGGCTTATTTTATATGTCCTAATAACCCATGTTGTCCCACATCACAATGTATTAGATACTTTAAAAATTATTCTTTCTACTTTTAAAGTAACAAGTAACATGGAGTGCTGTACTGAGAATGCACTTCGGAGGACTCACATTACTTTGAAAATCTCAAAAACTAGGGGGTAATAGGAATAGACAGAGATTTAATCATTTCCGTTAGAAATACTGCCTTTTGTCCAGAGAAAATATGCTCATTTGCATGGATGAAATATTGCATACTGAATTCCTTTGCCCCTTCTAACTTCTCAGTCAAGCCTGACACCTATGAATCACTGGCGAATGTAATGAGGCTGTAAAAGATGTCCCAGTGGGCAGATTGTGCCAGGTCCCTCTCCCTCAGGACCCATGAGACAATGATTTATATTTATTTTAGTTTTTACACAAAACTGTTATCACATTATAAAGTGTTTGAGAAAAGACCAATTGTTACCATGTTGTTGACTTTGTACAATTTTACATTAAACTATTATGAACAAGCTGCAACCTTTCCTTTCCTCCTTTCCTCTTTCCTTTCCTCTTTCCTTTTTCCGTCTCTCCTTTTTCCGTCTCTCCTTTTTCCGTCTCTCCTTTTTCCGTCTCTCCTTTTTCCGTCTCTCCTTTTTCTGTCTCTCCTTTTTCCGTCTCTCCTTTTTCCGTCTCTCCTGCCCTTCTCCCCTTTCAGTCTCTCCTGCCCTGCCCTGCCCTGCCCTGCCCTGCCCTTTTCCTTTTCCTTTTCCTTTTCCTTTTCCTTTTCCTTTTCCTTTTCCTTTTCCTTTTCCTTTCCTTTCCTTTCCTTTTCCTTTCCTTTTCCTTTCCTTTCCTTTCCTTTCCTTTTCCTTTCCTTTTCCTTTCCTTTCCTTTCTTTTCCATCCCATCCCATCCCACCCATCCCATTCCATTCCATTCTATTCCCTTATCTTGCCTTTCCCTTCCCTTTGTTTGCCTTGCCTTGCCCTGACTTTTTTCTTTTTTTTTTAATTGAAATCACTGTTTGCTTAGTCAGACACTAAAACCCTATTAATCTCAAGTCATTCATTTCTGAACCATATGTATATTACACTGTTAATTTATAATTAACAGCATGCAGTGAATGTGCTTTCATAAATATATCCTTTTGCAGATGTTGCATATAAATAAATAGCTATTTGAAAATTGGTGCCTCCTTTCTCTCAGTCTGTTATCTATTTTATTGGCTATACAATTTCTTTCCTTTGGGGGCTGGAGAGGTGGCTCAGGGGTTAAGCCTCTGCCTTGCAGGCAGAAGGTCCCGAGTTCGGATCCTAGACCCCACGTATAGACACCAGGCGGAAGCAGGGGTGGCCTGCGTTTCTGGTCCTGGTAGGGCGGAGCCTGTGAATCCCGGGGCAGAGTAAACAAGGTGGAGGTGGAGGCGTCCATGGTGGTTCCTGAATTCGCCCGTGGTTCTACACACACACACACACACACACACACACACACACACACACACGCGCGCGCGCGCACATGCACAATTGAATAAATAATTAAAAAAAAAAAAAAACAATTTCTTTCCTTTGGTCAATCACTCTAAATTGGCTAGTCTAAATGCATCATAACAGACAATTTTCAGAAACCATTAGGCACAGGAAAATGCATATTCAACTCACATCATTTTAATTGACCTTACTCACACCTACCAATGGCTGTCCTACACAATCTGTTCAGTTTTATGGTCTTCATTTCCCTAAACTGTGAATTCATAAGCTACTCAGAAAATGTACCTTCTTGGTTCTGAGCTATATTTTCTCCTTGCAAAGCATAGTTATGACATCACAGTATTAATAAATTTGGACTTAGCTTAGTCAGTAAGTTCTTAGCCACATACTTTGAAAATGCACTTTTATAATCATGTGCAACAATGCTTTCAACTGAGCACTGTTGTATAGCAGATGACATGTGATACCCCGAATCATTTGACAATGTCTATAAACAATTTTGATTGTCACTATATGTGATAGAGTGTATATAGGCATTTAGTGAGTAGAGATCTAGAATGCTTTCAAACATTGTTCAAGGAATAGGACAGTCTCTCATGACACAGATCAATACTACTGTGCTCATTTAATGTTTTGTTTCCTATAAAACTGAATATGAAAGACATAGAACTGGCCATAGACTCTTCTATGAGGCCAGACAGATCTGAGTCAACCTTCTGTCTTGGTTTAATCCTGTAACTGGTTTGTATTTGCCTAATTATTCTCTAATGTGACTTGTCCCCTCAGAACCTCTGCACATCACCTTTATCAAAGTTAATAATTTTAAATAATGCAACCTGAACTATGTTGCCACTGCTTTACTTTGCTTAGCATCCCTTGAGAATGAAGATATGGTTGTTTCCTGAATTTTATTATTTTCTGAACTTTTATATTAGCATGTGTTTTAATGAGTTTATTTGGAAGGGAGAATAATGTGGATAAGTAAGATATATGAATTGAGATGAACAGTGTTAAAGGATTATGTTTTATGTACGTATGTGACATTGAAACATTTTTAACATGTAGAAAGTTATTGCTCCTTAAGAGGATGGGCATAATAATTGAAAATTTTTTCATTCATATTTCTCTGCCATATACTCCAGAATGATTGTGAAAAATCTTTTCTTTGAGAGATGGCCTTCTCATAGAAGAATTGTTGTTGTCTAATTCCAAGTACTCTGTATCATCAGTCAGAGTAAAGTTAGTGACATCACAGATCATCTGACAGAAGGAATCTCTAAATGAAATGTTTAGGATATTTTATGTTTTACTATTTGAATCCTCCATCATTAATTTATAGTTTAAATAAACCAGAAACCCACAGTCTCCAACTGTGAATTATAATCAAAATCTTAATCTGAAATAAATACTCTTTCCTCTTAGTTGGCCATTCATGTATTTATCTGCAATATGAGGAGCAATTGTAATAGACATCCCATCTCAAAAAAAAAATGAAGGAAGGGCTAAAAAGCTAAGGTGGTCTTCTGATCTCCATATGCATACTTGGACAAACAAGCACCCTCACTCACAAAAATAAAGCCCTATACCCAATACATACGCATGTAATCATATTCATCATGCATGAGTATAAGCATTTGAGGTCGTAAAAAAGTGTACATGTGGCTACATATATTAATGAAATCTAGATGCCACTGCCAGTAATTGGAATTACTGGAAAAGTGTCTTCAGTTTTGTTGAAACAGGTAATATTTTTGGAATTAAGATGGTCATATTTTAATTAAAAATCAAGGACAAAAGTATTAAACCACAGTGAGGGAGGGGTCAATCACCATTTGCAAAATGGTTACTTTTTATCTGCCAGACTATATGCCCTCCCCTTCTGGTGAGATCATACCCCCTCAGTTGTAAATGATCAGGAACAATAGTCTGTGAACTTAACCAGATGTCTCATTACTAACTTGTAGTCCTTGATGGAGGCCTATTTTCTCTGCTATAACATGGTCCCTCTCTCCTTGTTTCTGGTGTGGCCCTCCTACCCCATTTCTCCTGTTCATTATCCTAGCAATTACTGTAGGTATTACAGAGATTTATCTTTGAGTGTCTCTAGGTGGGCTGGGTGGGTTTGGTACTAGGAGCCACCTATTAGGGAGTACATATGGCACTTAATTTGCTGGGTCTGAGATACTTCACTTAATATAATTGTTTCTAATAACATTCATTTCCTGGCAAATTCCAGTAATTCATCATTTTTGATGGCTGAGTAGTACTCCATTGTATAAATGTACCACATACTCTTGTAACAAGACTCTAGTTTAACAGCTTTTTATCTCTGGCCAGGGGGTGAAATACAATACCCATCAGGATGGAGTGAAGGGCATTGCAGGAGCAGCAAAACTGCAAAAGAAAATCAACGAACCATAATCCAGAACTTCAGAGACTTTATATCAACCACCTAGAACTAGGCCAGCCTAATCTCTCCTCATCCTGAAGCTCAGGGAAATTTGCGGAAGAGGGGGTGGTAACATTGTAAGAGCACAAGGATGGGAGGAGCAATGATATGCAAGATACTCCACACAAGTTAGGGCCGACGCAATCATAATTGGACTTTGCATGCCCTCCGCAATGTCCCACACACTACTGACCCCACAAAGTCTAGCATTTGTTAAAGGCACCAAGATCCTTGGAGGCAAGGAATTGACAGCCATAGTAGTGCTCCTATGCTTCAGGCGAACACAGGAAAGAATTCAGGGAAATGCCACTGGGTCCTGGTACATCATCAGAGAGGAGGCCCCAGAGGAGAGTCTGGCATGCACATTAAAGGATTCTCCGGGGATTGGGAGGGAGGCACTGGGGGACGGGGAGGGAGGGGTGAGGGGAGGGGGAGCACGGGGTTCAGGGGGAGGAGGAGGGAGGAAGGTAACCAGTGTACCTATTAAGTTTGTATGAGCAGAAATAATAATAAAAAATGTTAAAAAAATCAAGGACAAATGATAATCTAATCCTTTGCAAATTTTAAGTACATTGATTTTAAAATTGGGGCCCTAAAATTATTGCACAGAAAGGAAGGCAAAAACAAGAGTATAATATGCTTTTATTAGTAAGTGTTAAAATCAATTTTTGCAGCAAACCTCACTATATAAGCAAAAAAAATTGAAATTAGTGACACTTAGGAAAAGATCTAAGGAAAAACAAACAAAAAGTCCTTAATAATGTCTTTATGATAAAATATGTCATCAAAAGCACAAATAAACAGAAAAAAAAGAAGACTTTAATGCCAAGAAACCCTAGGGAATTCATTAAAATGAAAAATAAATCACAACAACATTCTCTAAATCTCTCAAGCCATGTGAGTTTGCATGTGAATAAAAAAGTGAAGGAAAAAGTTGAAAGGGGAAACATGAAGATGAAAGTTAAGCAAGGAAATTATAGCACCAATTGTCATTTTCATAAAATTTCCTACCTTGCAATTCAGAAGAGGGAAATTGCCCAACTGTGAGTCTTTAGTGAAGTGTTCTAATTGAATTGAATCCAGCTGTGTGCCTCTTTGTCAGTTTTAAAGAACTTACTTCAACTTCCCTAAGGGAAGCATGAGATTTGGAATTCTAGTCAATGAGATATTCCTGTTCTCCTCAATTCTTTAAGTCATAAAACATAAGCAAGAAAAATAACTTCATATTACTGAATGAACATAATTCCATTAAATGTCTTGTAAGAAGATCCCAAAAATTAGATGTGCAAACAGCCTATGGAGATGAATAAAATTTCAGTGATTCAAATACATAAAAATAATTATGATAGATTCAATCAATAACTTTCTAATTCTGATTTTCTAGCATTAAATATAAATATTTTTAAAAAGCCTAGCATGATTCTATGGACAGCCACAGATATTGTACCTGATTCCTTGAGGAAGTAAAGTTCAAGGTTCAACCCAAACCATAAGGATTCAATACATACAAAAGGTATAACCTTATTTCAGAGTCTAATGAAGAGTCAGAAGTGATGGAGAGATAGCTCAGGCGTTAGGACTGTGCATTGCAAGCAGAAGGTCCTGAGGCAAATCCCAGGTCCCACATAAAAATATCAGGTGGGAACATAGGTGGCCTGCACTTCCAGCCCTGGTGGGCAGAGTCTAGGAAATCCCAGAGCGAAGTAAAAAGGTGATAGAACCAATCCAAGATGATTCCAGAAATCACCCTTGACCCTCCTCAGGGGAACACAATGCCTTTTGTTACACACACACACACACACACACACACACACACACACACACACACAAACAAATTTGAAAAAGAAATGTCATTCAGTCACATAGATTTTCCATCTAAATCATAAATTTCTAGATACTGTGGAAATCTAGAATTTACAAAGACTGCAGACAGACATTGATATCTTGGTCTTCACTATGCATTTTACAACATATTTCAATTAGCAAACAATAAACCAGAATAAGAACACTATGTACTCAATAAAGTAAGCCAAAAACGAATCATTTGATCCTTAGTGCCTCAAATAAACAAAGCTGAATTCCCAATCTGATGTTTTATACCATTAGCAGAACAACATAAACCATTATATTGGATAATGTGGCACTTACTTTACTTTGTTTTATCTGGGAAGATTGCCTACTAAATTAGAATCACTTTTAATTTGTAAGCAAATTGCTTTTGCTTTGTAGATGTTTTCACCTATTTTTTTCCCATAATAGTACTATGACATTTAATTAATACATGAATACTTGGATACATATATCCACATATTCTTAAAGTTGTTTATGTAAAGACGAAATATCTTTGTAAGATGAATTACAATTCTGAATTAATCTTTTAAGAAATCTTAAAATATTACCAAGAGCTCTGATTTTCATGCAAAGACTTAAATATCACTACATCATTATCTGTTTTCTCTGTAAAAGAGTTCACGGAATCAAAAGCAACCTTCAATTATGGCTTCATCAAAAATTCTAAACTATTATATGTTTAAGATTATGTTTGTATGTAAATATGTGTGTATGTTTTTATGAGTGTGTGTATGAGAGAGAGAAAAAGAGAGAGAGAGAGAGAGAGAGAGAGAGAGAGAGAGCATGTATTCTCCAAATAGAAAATCACTCATATTTACTCAAGTAACAAATAAACGAAGTATTGATGATCACTGATTTAGGTAAAATTGTCTTCCAACAGCTCTTGGAACTTTCCCCTGAAGGAAGATTCCCAGTGGGAACTTCATTCTAAGCCTCCCTAAGCCTCGCTTCACATGGCAGTGCTCAAGCAGTCAGGCAAAGACCATGAAATCTGTCAGAGATTTGAAAGCACTTTTCCAACTTTTTAGAACTGCACCTCCTTCTACGCTGCTGTATAATTTCCTCATTTCCTCTGCCTGCTCAGCAAACTTTATACCTGTGACCAGAATACTTCAGTCAGGTCTTGGGTGGACAGTCTTCTAGAGTCTCTGTGTGCCCACTCAAATATGTAGGTGGTTAATATTCCAGGTCTCTTATGCAATAAAGTTGAAAAGACTTTACAGATTGAGCATAGAATCAATGCCACAAAACTTAATTTCCTTACCCAACTCCTCATAAGAGGGATTACCGACTACATGATCCCATTGTTAGTGGTGGTGTTGTGATATTCTGTTGTTCTCATATTAAACAGATAGAACATACTGTCAATTTTGAGAGATGAAAAACCTTTTACCTGTGGCACTCACAGCAACTGTGGGAATTCATTTGGTAGGCTCAAACAGAAAACTTCTAACTCACTAAGAATGATTCCCATTCCTCACTTCAGTTGTGCTGGATTTAGGAATATTTTATGTGAGCAGGTATCTATAATATGATTCATCACACAGTGAATAAATTTAACATATATGTTTTTGAAGTGTTCACACATCTTTCCTGAGGAAAATACTGAGTGCTAAACAAGAAAAGGTAGACAAAGCCTTTTAAATCAGACACTTGCTTCAGCATACCTGAGTCCTGTCTTTAAAACAACTTGTTGAGAACTTTTTTCTAATTCTTAGAAAATTATTTCTGTTTGATCACAATTGTGTGTAAAATATCGCTAACACAGTCTTTCCATTCTAAAACACAATTAAGAATGCTTGAAGGGAGTGTGTATGTGAGTGTGTTTGTATGTGTGTTCTGGATGTTGTATGTGGGTCTTCATAAATGTGTGTGTATGCAAGAGAGTATATGAGTGTGTATGTTCATGTGGAGGTTCAAGGGTGACATCAGAAAGCATCTTCAATTGCTCTACCTCCTTATTACTTTACTCTGTGTTTTCCTAGGCTCTGCCTTCCAAGGCCAAATTTGTATGATACTGCCATATATGCCCTAAATATTTCGTGGAGTCAGACCTGAGGTCATTTTGCTTTTGAGGCAAAGTCTTTAATACCTGAATCATTGCTCCAGCACAAGGATACTTGAGTTGTTTGAAAAGTGGGGTATCAGGAACTGGAGAGATACATCACCTGTCTCAGAGCATGTGCATCTTGAGAACTGAGATCTGAAAGATGATTCAGTAAACTCCAGTGACTCCAGAACAACTTAAAACAAGGGGCATTTTATTGGCAGTTATGTGCTTTTCATAGAAAATCAACTTACAAGACTGTTATTAAAACATTTATTTAGATAGTGTTTTAGAAACAAAACCTTCTGACTCCTTCATTAAGCCTGGACATTAAGACATTTGGCCATTGCTACATCTATTTGTCTACTCTAAAATGACACTTCTTTCATAGAAGCATACAGTTAGGAGGGTGTGAGGGAATACTAGGGATTGAAGAAGGGAAGGGAAGGAATGGAAGCGAGGGGGATGGAGGGAAGCAGGGATGAATATTCATTATGCTAGTAAAAGTAGAAAAATAATAAAGAATAGAATAAAATAAAGTAGGGCTGGAGAGGTGGCTCAGGGGTTAAGCCTCCGCCTTGCAGGCGGAAGGTCCTGAGTTCGGATCCCAGATCCCACGTATAGACGCCAGGCGGAAGCGGGGGCGGCCTGCGCTTCTGGTCCTGGTAGGGCGGAGCCTGTGAATACCGGGGCAGAAGGAGGTGGAGGCGTCCATGGTGGTTCACGAATTCGTCCGTGGTTCTACACACACACACACAGACGCACACACGCACATGCACACAGTTGAATAAATAATAATAAAAAAATTTAAAAAAAAAGAATAAAATAAAGTAAAATAAAATAAATTCTATGATGAGGTTTCTCATCAACAGATCGCAATGTTGGTATTTTTCTTTCCTTTACTTTCTTTTTTTGTGTATGTTTAGTTAGCTAAGGGTAAAGCTGTCCAAGGATGAGTTCAGGAGCCATTCTGAATTAATTCTATCTCTTTTTGTTGTGCTCTGGGATTTTATTTTCTAGAGTCAAAAATACAGACTGCCACCATTTCTGCCTGGAATTTTTACATGGGATCCTGTATCCAAATTCAAGTTCTTCTGTTTGTGAGGCAGTCTTAACCCCTGAGTCATCTTGCCAGCCCACAATATTGGTATCTGAAAGGATATATGGAGATATTCAGCTTATATTGCAGATTTGATGAAATAGTTTAGGGTTTCGAACCCTTAATCAAAGAAAGAAACAAAAACAAAATAAAAGAAAGAGAAATAGGAAAATAAAGAAGGAAAGCAAAGGAAAAAAGATGAAAATTAAATCCAAGGAATTAGAAACAAGTGGGCCAATTAAAAAATGGGCCTTAGAACTTAAAAGAAATTTTACCAGGGATGAAATTAAAAGGTCTAACAAATATCTTAAAAAATGCTCCACATCCTTAGCCATCAGGGAAATGCAAATCAAAACTTCCCTGAGATCATCTCACCCGGGTCAGGATGGCAAAAATCCACAATACAAACAACACCAATTGTTGGAGAGGATGTGGAGAGAGGGGAACTCTCCTACATTGCTGGTGGGAATGCAGGCTCATGCAACCACTCTGGTGAGCCGTCTGGAGATTCTTAAAGAAATTAAAGATTGAAATGCCATATAACCCTGCTATTCCACTTTTGGGAATAACCCCCCCATACAGCAAAAATTCACCCTGATACCACAAAGATACTATGTCATAGCAGCACTGTTTACAATAGCAAAGTCACAGAATCAGCGCAAATGTCCAACAGTTGATGAGTGGATAAGGTAAATGTGGTACATTTATACTGGAATACTACTCAGCCATCAAAAATGATGAATTAATGCAATTTGCTGGGAAATGGATGGAATTTGAAACAATTATATTGAGTGAAGTATCCCAGACACAGAATATTAAGTGCCATATGTACTCCCTAATAGGTGGATCCTAGTACCAAACCCACTTAGAGACATGCTCAAAGATAAATCTCTGTAATACCTACAGTAATTGCAAAGATTATAAACAGGAGAAATGGGAAAGGAGGGCCCCACCAGAAACAAGGAGAGAGGGGACCATGTTACAGCAGAGAAAATAGGCCACCATCAAGGACTGCAAGTTAATAATGAGACACACTTTCCTTCTGGATCATTTGCAACTGATGGGGTATGATCTCACCAGAAGGGGAGGGCATATAGGCTGGCAGATAGAAAGTAACCATATTGTAAATGGGTGATTGACCCCTCTCTTACCACGGTCTCCTACTTTTATTCCATCTACCTTTGAATATACTCTTATAACAAGACTCTAATTTAACAGGTTTTTATCTCTGGCCAGGGGGTGACATCCAATACCCATCAGGATGGAGCCAAGGGCATTGCAGGAGCAACAAAACTGAAAAAAAAAAATCAACAAACCATAATTCAGAACATCAGAGACTCTATATCAATCACCTGGAACTAGGCCAGCCTAATCTCTCCCCATCCTGAAGCTGAGGGAAATTTGCGGAAGAGGGGGCGGTAAGATTGTAAGAGCACAAGGATGGGAGGAGTAATGATGTGCAAGATACTCCACACAAGTCAGGGCCGAAGCAATCATAATAGGACTTTTTGCATGGCCTGCACAATGTCCAACATATTATTGACCCCACAAAGTCTAGCATGGACTAAAGGCACTAGGAACCTTGGAGGCTAAGGACTGACAGTCACAGTAGTGTATCTAAAGCTTAAAGGGAACACAGGAAAGGGCTCTGGAAAATGCCGCTGGGTCCTTACATCTCATGAGAGAGGAGGACCCAGAGGAGATTTTGGCATCCACATTAAAGGATGCTCCGGGGATGGGGGGAGGCACTGGGGGATGGGGAGGAAGAGGAGAGGGGAGGGGGTGCAGGAGGGTTGGGGCTCGGGGGGAGGTGGAGGGAGGTAGTGGACCGGTGTACCCGTTAAGTTTGTATGAGCAGAAATAATAATAAAAAAGATAAAATAATCAAAGGAATTAATTTTCAGAACTTCAGAACATTACTTCCCCTAATATTAAGGCTGACTAAAATGTACAGTGTTGAATAAGGTCAAATGTGAGAGAGGGGGAATGACAATAGGGAAATCCCTTTCATAACCCGGGGTATCTACTCCATGCATGATCAAATATTTCCAGGAAGGTGCAATATCAAATATTTTTGTCTGACTTACAGTTTTACTAATGTCTATAAAGAGATATAGAAGAGAATAGAATGAGTAAGAAACACTACTTTGAGCTTTATTTCATTTATTTATATTGAGTGACGATTTGACAAAATTTCAATTTTCTGACCTCCATAGAAAGCAATTGAAATCTCAGAATAGGAAATAAAATGTTATTTGGAACATTGGTAGGAATTATATGAAGCTGATCTTGGTAGTGATTTCTGCTTGGTTTCCTGTAGGAATTTACTGCATAGTTCTGAAAATATTAAATTATGCACATATCCATGTTTTTAAGGAAGAATATTGTGTGAGTTTTCTCCTCACAAAAGATGCCAGATTGTGAAGAGAGTTTTTTAATATCTTTTGGAATTGAATGATGTTAGCAGAAGTACATTATCATTATCATATTAAAAATTAATTTTTTACTATGCATCTTCTTGTGATGTTTACAAATAAAATGGTTTAAAAGCATTAAATAGGATTAAAATCTTTTAGGACTTTCTGTATGAATAAGTCCAATATCATCTTATAATTTCATAAACTGTGATTTTTAAGAGTTAATCCTTTTCGTGTGTGTGTGTGTGTGTGTGTGTGTGTGTGTGTGTGTGTGTAAAAGGGCACTGTGCAGATGGCTTCAGCAATCACAATGGATTGTTCTACCTTCTCTTTGTTTTGCTCTGGGATTTCTCAGACTCTACCTTCTAGGTCTGGAAATACAGGCTACTATCATTTCTAGTTGCCATTTTTATATTCTTTTTATTCCGCTTACAAGACTCTTATACCCTAAGCTATATCTCCAACCTGTAGGGAACGCTCAAGTCCGAGATCTCCATTTCTTGAAGAGTGATGTTAAAGGCATCCCTCACAGTCTCAGTTGCAGCGTGCCTCCTATTCCAGCATAGTTCTGTGCCTGTTACAGCACAGATACCAGCCTATGCCAGTATAGTCATAGGCTGATTCCTGTTGACTTTCCCCACAAGGAGCAGGGATGAATCTTGTCTTTTCTAGAATTGGGATCAAGGGCAGAGTTGTTTTTTATATATTCCTTCCTGTTCTTTGGAAGCCAATTAGACATTGATTAGCATATCTAAAGGATGGGCACAGAGCTTTATCACTGCAATAGTATTACCATTTTCCTGACCTATGGGTAGCTTGTTCTTTGCCATTAGGGCCTATTAACATGTCTAAGGATTGGCTGGGGGGTATTGTTGGTAGTGGTCCCACCTATTGTGGACTTGCAGTTACTACAAGTTTGTCACTATTGACCTCATTGCCCTGCACTTATTCAGAATCACCCCCTTTTTCATGGTATATAAGGGATTAGGTTCCACAATAAACTTGACTTGGTTTTTCAGCTTTACCAAGATCCCTTCTTGACCCAGCCTGGTTAATTCTTGCTGATTCCTGTCTGGTACCCATCCGGATTGTGAGGTAAGTGTACTGGTCACGGGACCCTAGCACAACCTATTGAGGATCTAATTCTAATTGACCTTTCATGCTATAGATACCTCTTAGTTCTCATTCAAGCGGAATATATATTGTGCCAAGAATTCATAGCGTGATAGACTTTATACATTTATTTTCATTTTCTAGTTGGATCTCATTTCTTTTAAAAATTCTTGTGTGCATATGCAGAGAGAATATATTTATATACAGAGGATAATTCACCTACAATTTTCTGTGAGTATTCTAGTCTCTCCATCCTCCCAGTGCACCTTAGAAGATCAGGATTACAGATGTACTACTCCATCAAAATTTAAAGGTGCTGGGGACCTAAATTCAGGTACTCATGGTTATAGAGCAAGTACTTTACTCAATGAATCAAGTCCCAATTCCCAAAATATCTTCGATGCTTTCATAATTGCTTTTGGTTAGGTGATCTCACTAATAAAGCATATGTGAATTCCTTTATGTAAATCTTGATGGTTAATTTACTTGACATTTGAGCCACACTTGGAATGATCTAGAATGTTTAGCTGCTTGGTCATATATTCTAGTTATTTCTATAAAGTAGTTTTTATATGAGACAGTCATCATTCAAAAGTATCAATGTATCTTGAAAGTTGACCTTCCCTGTAATAAAAGACAATTCCATCTACTTGAACCTAGGACAGGAACAGTGACTTTTCTACCTTTGGACTTAAGCAAAACATGATGTTTTCTTTCTTTTTCAGCCTCTGACCTGAGTTCAGACTCCAGCCCTCTGCCTAAAACTGCATCATTCACTCTGGATTTGAGCTTGCTAACTCCCTAGATGCTCTTGGGATTTAACAACCTTTATAATTATCTACATTGTCTAATCCCTTATGAAAAAATTAATTTTTCTTGCTTATTTGCTGCCCTTCCTCTCTTTATTTCTGCCATTCTCTATCTCCTTGTTTGTTTATCACTTATATGAATATAAATATGTGCTTATATATATGTCCATGTACACACACCTAAGTGGACTCTCTCTACATAGAAATCTATTATTTATATATGCATATTAATTTTGTTACTTCAGAGAACCCTGACTGGTTCCTTAGATCTGTTAATAATTATGTTCATATTTAAGCTAAATGATATTATTATACAAAATGATTATTTTTAGCCAAAATGCAAATATAGATAAACACAGACAGACCTAAAAGAAAATAAGGACATAGAACATTTCTGATGGTATTTGGGAAAAGAGAGAATTACAACAGACTACACTGCACATATTGTCCAGATGCCAGCAAAGGATACAGGAGAAAGAAATGGTTCTGAGAGATACAGAGAGATGGCTTGGAGTCATTAGTGGAAGCTAGTAAAACAGGGTGACTATTTTCCTTGCTTCATAAACTTGCTGGTTAATAAACCCATTTGGAGGAAAGCTCTCTGTGAGTAAATAGTCTTGAAGATGCAGAGATGATTTTTTTTTTTGCAGTAAAAGATTATTTACTAGCTCTAGGACCAATAAATTCTGTGTAAGTGGCCTAAAGGGACAGTCTTCAGTGTTCTGGATCCAGAGACATTTTAATGCACAGATATTACACTTGTTCACTTATATTATTGAAGATTTTTTTAAACATAGTTTTAAAGCCCAAAACATGAAGTCAACATCCCAAAATAACTAAGAAAAGTTGTTACAATGTTGTCCATGCTTCACTACCCTTTGTTCAACAACTTCTCTCAATCTTGACAGTATGCTTTCTCAATATGCACATGAGGTTCTCTGTCTGTCTGGTGATGTACAGCTGAGGCAAAATAGCATGAATCATAAAGTCAAATTCCAACATAATTTTTTTTTCTCTGAATAGATTCAGACTAGTAATTTCACCTTGTTTTCAAGCCTGCTATGAAAAGTATGGGCATACATACTATTTTCAATTTCATTGAAGCTATTTAAACTTTTGTAATAAACAGTGCAATCCATGAAATCCTGATAGACCAAACATAGCCAAAAAATGAATTGCTCCCTCTGTCTATCTATTATCAAGCTTATCCTCTGGTCTGCAATCTCTTTTTTCTCAAATATGCTGCTTTCTGTCAGACAAACTAATTTGTGATTCATTGTACTCATTATGAAGACTGAAAAATTCTTGCTAAACTTTTTTAATGGGGTTTAGCTTATGTCTTCCAATTATAATCTCTCCATATCATTCTAAGACTTGTGTATAAATAGATGAGCCACAATGTTGTAAGCAATGTGAAAAAAATGTTGACTTAATAAAAGAGCTAAGTTTCTCGTTATTCTCTTTGATTTATTTATAGAATCTTTTTCTTCCTACTAACTGGAGAAAGGGGGAGCTCAAAACATGTATAAAGCTCAATTAAAATTTCAGCCAATTTCCCCTAAATTGCAAAATATGAATAAAACAAGTTCCTTGTTAAAGAATAGAAGGAAAGCCTCATTTTCAGGCTCTCAATGTTGACTCATGCTTCTCACTGGGTAAAGCATATAAAGTCCAGAGTCCATTCAACTATCTCTTTCTCATATCCAGATAATGTAAAATAAAAGATAATAGTACTACTAATGTAAAATCAAATTGAAAAATGAAGCTTTAACCCTCCAAAATGTAGTATTTACTCTCAAATCAGACACACGTTTCCCTGAGGCCTGCAGAATTATTAAAAAATAACAATTAATAATTTTCTATATTTTATGGAAATATATTGAGATGAAATTGAAACAAAATCTGGGTGTGACTGAATGAAAATGTGTTTCTTTCTTATAAATAATAATAGTAATAATGAGCAAACTTTATTGGATTGATATTTACAGTGTTATATCAAAAACAGTTATGTGGACATTTGTTTTCTCTACATTACTCAATGCCACTTCTAAAAGATTATAAATTAGCCTCTTTATCATTACCATTAAGCACAATAATTTGTTACTCTTCAGTAAGCAAACTGGATATAATCTAAATCAAACTTATACTTTTAATTTTCCAATTTGGGCTTTTTGAGAACAAGTGAAATGTTTAAAATATGATGTAAATCATAAAAATTGAGAATCCTATTTTAGACTTCTCCCCAAAGGTAATATGAGAACACAATATAAAATCAATTTTTAACTAGGAGCTACCATATTAAATGATCTATATTTGTATGGCATTAGAATTGCATTTTATTGATAATTTTTAAAGATATGAAGATTTTTTTTAATAAAAATTGTGTTTATCATTTTTGAGTACTACCTAATATAAGGTCCAAAATATTTGTAAATCTACATTTTCTTTCCCAAATTTAAATGCATGAAGAACAGGGACTAGCAACTTTTTTTTTAATGTGCTTATTCTAAAGAACTTTTCTAGAAACAATTTTATTATGGAGTCTAGAATCATGCAAATGTAAAACTGTATGCATCCATGAATGAGAATTATGCTTCTGACAAGCAAAGCTCTTTACTTGCATTAATGAGCATTTGTATGTCACTTAAAATGAATAAAAGCAAAGATTTTGTTTCAATTTCATCTCAATATATTTCCATAAAATATAGAAAATTATTAATTTGTTATTTTTTAATAATTCTGCAGGTCTCAGGAAAATGTGTGTCTGATTTGAGAGTAAATACTACATTTTGGAGGCTTAAAGCTTCATTTTTCAATTTGATTTTACATTAGTAGTACTATTATCTTTTATTTTACATGATCTGGATATGAGAAAGAAATGGGCTCTGGACTTTATATGCTTTACCCAGCATACCCTTTCTTGTGAAAAATTTCAAAGTAACAGAGCAGTAGACCAATTTATCTACTTCATTATCCTTGGTAAATTATTTAAAACAAATTCAAATGGTGGTGTGAATTTTGCATTACAACTAATCAGGGATCCTACCACAGCTTTAATAAAGGGTTCAGAGATACTAAGACAACCTTAATGGAGACTTCAACACCTTAATTTAAGTATAGATTTAAATTACAGATGTGTCTCCTTTAAACACATTTCTGCCAATGACTGTAGTATCTTTTCTGTGACTTGATGTGCTGAATCTGTCTTTAGCCAACTTGTCTTATTGTAAAAATATTGCACAATTTTCAGAAAGATGAGCAGGAAGAACTCTCATGTCATTCTCTTCCAGATTTCAGGTGTGGCCTGCTGCACGATTGATTTATGATGTCTCTCTGCATAAAAATTCAGGTATGTTTTGGCCATCATTACATTACATGAAAAGAGTCATGTGTGCTAGGATTCTTTCCATTAATAACATCTTGTTAAGTTTTTCTGGGATATTCTAGGTTCTCTCTCTCTCTCTCTCTCTCTCTCTCTCTGTCTCTCTGTCTCTCTGTTTCTCTTTGTGTATGTGTGTGTTTGTGTATGATTAAGGACTAGAGGTTTGGTAGAAAATTTCTCAATTTTCATTTATTCTATATTTCCATTGGACTGACTTAGTTTAAAAGTTTTTCACAGGAACACTGTGAATTATTTTTTATGATTCATCATATTGTATTAAGTGGCATATAATTTAATTTTTCCTAGTATGGAGCTAGAAAGGTTTGACACTTTTTAAAAAGGGCTGTACTGTGAGCTGGGATATGGTGCTCAAACTACAGAACAGGTGTTTAGATAAGGTGTTTAGATAAGCAGGACAAGTATAGTATCTACGTGTGATCCAGCATTGCCAAGGTAGAGATGGGCAAGCACAAGGACAAATTAGTCAGTATTACCTAGTAGATTGGCAGACTGCATTCCACAGAACCCCTGCCTCAGTAACAAACTTGGAGAGCTATTTAAGTAACAACAAATATAAACCTCTGACTTCCATATCACTTACACATGCATGCCTGTCCATATATACCTTAACAGACAGATATAACCACAGATATATGGATATGTATACATGTACATATATGTGCAAACTCTCTACCCCATAAGCGCACACACACACGTACATGCATACACACAAAGACATAATACGATATTTCAAGATAAATTTACTATTTATCTCCCTATAACAAATTAAGTTTTTTTAGAAAGCAATCTGTCGGAAATGTCATAATTCCCCCACACCTACTTAAATATTTATCCTTATTGTTATTTTGACTTACAAGTTCTCACTGATTATCCATGATATTATAAAAAACTAAATGGTGTTTTTTCTGTTCTTTCTCTATATATTTATTATCTGCTCATGTGTTCTGGCAACAAAGAGCTTTCTCTAATTGCATTGAGATTGCTTATTTTCTTTATTTGTATATATCACAATGGATTATTTATGTGAGAAATCTTGGTTCCTTACACTTAGTATTTATTCTGACATTCAATTAACCATAATTTTAGCCAACAGTGCCTCCATACTTATATTTTTGAGTCAACTCTCTAGATAGAAACTCTTTAGATGTTAGTCTCATATGCTGTCTCAATCCTTGTTTTTTCTTAAATAAATGTGTTCCTTATTATATGGCTGGATCAGGAAAGCTATAAAAAGGTGCCTCCAATATCTTATACAGTAAACTAAGAGTTCATTATTTCAATCCATGCCAAGACTCATAAAATATATTGACAAATTTTTTAGGAATTAAAAAACTTGCTTGATAAGACAGTTATATATCTATCTATCTATATATAGATAAGCAAATGAATAGGTATATATGTAGAGGACAGATGACGATAATAGATACAAAGATGGATGGTATAATATAGATTCATAGCTCATAAATAAATAGAAGATCAACAGACATAAATATATTTAAATAAATAATAGTTATATATGAAGATAGATGATTGATAAATGATACATGAAGGTTACAGAGATAACGTCATCTATTATTTGATGGTTTGATACAAGAAAAAAGCTATGCTGTTAGATGCATTATTATGGACATACTAAATTTAGTATTGTACATTCACCATAGAAACAATTCAGCAAAATGGTGTTTCTTTAAATTTCTGTGAGATGTGACAAGATATACAGTAAGGCTGTGATTTGAATTTCCCAAATTAAAGATTAATTTTCATTTTTTTCCTAAAACACAATGATTTGAATAAATCCTCTATTAGTGCTTCAATTCTAATCCTATGAATTTACGGGGTTTGGCCAAACACAAGTAATAAGATCAAAAATTTTAAGCAACACTATCTGTATGTGATCTCACTTACTTCAGAGAATAACAGTCCTTCATGAGAATGAGAAATCACACTTCACCTTCACATCTTCATGCCCATTTACAAAGTCTTAGTGTTTTCATACTCACCAACTGTTAAAGAATATATTGATGATGACTTACATTGCATTTAGGAAAATTTATTGTTTTACATCCATATTAAAAGTAAAATTTCTGTTTTAAGGCAGATTTTTTTGTCTTCTCCACTATGAATAATCAGTGTTTTTCATCAGTACTGCACATTCATCTCATTTGTCCAGGTGATAAAATGTTTTCCTCACTTGACACCATGGGTGACTAGTCCAGTAACTAATGTGAAGTACATCCTAAAATACTGACTAAATACTTGGAGACTTGTTTTGGCCTCTTTATTGCTCTTGACTTTGAATACCATCACATCCCAGAGCATATTAAATTTTAGACTTAAAAAGACTATTGCTCATTCTGATTCCCATTATAATGTGATTCTTATTATTGGTCTAAGCATGTTCATAATCTATGTATCATTGAATTATTTGTTATGGTATTTTTTCTTTCCAAACATTAGACCAAAGAAGAAAAATCAAAGAAAATTAGGATAGAAATGGGGAGAGAGAAAATAGCAGCATTGGGGTTTAGCTTAACATTTGCTCAGCTTGAACAAGTCTGGGTTTGGTCCCCATCACCACAAGCAAATAAGTAAACAAATAGTACTCAATAAAGTTATAAATAATGACAAGCAAGAAGAAAATAGACTTTGAAAAAATTCAGTCAAATTGTTTCTACTCTGAGGTCTAAGGTCTCTAACCAATGGTAGAGACATAAAAAAGGACATAAACACTTGTTTGTAGCCTTCGTTTAATAAATTTACCAACTTTTAGGGTTTCCACTACTGAAAATTTGAGATTGGAAAAATACTCAAACAACATGCACAGGATGAATTCCAAGAATCATTAATAACAGCAATAACACAATAATTAATCTCTAAAGACCATAATGATGATTCCTCGGGGATATCATCATCTCAGAAGATTATTAAATTTTATGGTTGGACATCCAAAGAAAGGTAAGACAACTATATTCTCCCATAACAACAAGAGACAATCACTGTATCACATCACTGAGTAGGCAATGATTAGAAGGTCAGTTTTCTTGGGCTATACAGTAAGCCTGAAAAATTAGATCCTAGTAGAAAAGAAAAATAACTAAAAATAATTAACTGAACATATATATAAATAAGAATGTAGAATATATACTTTTCATAATGTGTTTCTTTGCAGACAACTTATTTGTGCATACAAATGTAAATAAATATATATATATGTATCACAATAATGTCTGTACCCATATATAAATTGAAAAACCATCGTTTTACTGAATTAGCACTTAATCTTGAAGCAAACACAGATACCAGATGTTCTTTAAAATCCTTAAGAGTTCCTCCTGAGGAAGCTACACAGAATATCATGCGGTTAAATTTTTTTCTCCCAAACATCACATAGAAGATGCTGTACTTTTTCATGGTTATTTCTTTAGTTGCTGACAAATGGATTTTTTAATAAGAAGTCAATATCTTCTGAACTATATTCATAGTTATATGGAATTCTTCATAAAACATTTGTAACATAAGCCTGTACTACATCAGATAATTTTGATTTCACTTCAGAATAATGAGGTAGAATATAACCACTCACAAACTTCTATTTAATTATGATGGTTATCTTTAAATATTCAAATGACATATTGTAGTTTCTATTGTAAAACACATAATATCATTTTTTTCCTAATAAGGACATAGACTAGCATTACAGACCATAAGTAATTTTTATATCTTATAATTTATGTGTGTGAGAGAGATCAAACACACAGAGAGATCAAGCATGTGTGCAGGTCAGAGGACAACCCCCATAATTTCTTTTTTCTGCCACTGGGACTCTTGGGATTGAACTCAGTTGGCCATTTTTTAGTCAGGCACCATTATCTACTGAGTCATATTACTGGTGCCTGGAAGAGGTTTATTTAAATTATACCATGATGATTATTCAGGAGTGATATTAGAAATTGGACAGATTTTACAGATGATTTATTATTTGGACAATATGTCTCAAGGGATCACTAAATATTAGTCCTTTTTTCCCTTCTGGATTTCCGTTCTCAATACATTAGGGTACACAATTTCCTTCAGAGCTGGAATTATCTTACAAATTGTGCAAAGTTGATGCTTAATCACTCCATTGGTATCTCATATAGGTTCTGTAGAAATTGAATCAGTCCTGAAAATCAATATTATAACTTGGGATTCCCTTCTGCTTAGTTTGGGATCTGAATAATTGTCCTTCTGTGTCAGAGGTATGTTCTCCAGTAGTGTCATTGCTTAACTTATTTTTTAGACCATTAATGAAAATTTTCTTATTTAAATACAGAGGAATAATTCAATTTCAGTGTTTTTTCTTACTTCAATAGAAATGGCTTGTTTATTACTTGTGTGCAAGTAATATGCTTATGCATATTTGCTATGCTGTAGAGAACGTTTAAGGTGCTTTGCTCATATTTTAAGTTGAACTTGCTGACTCAACTGTGAAAATCCAGGAAAAGATTTACGGAGTTTAGTAATTTACAGTGTTATTTGTTCATTATGAAAGACATTTGCACGATTCATTCTTTGGAGCATAGTAGGAGGGAATTTGAAATTATCTATACTTTATACATCTGTGGTCTGTCTTTTCTCACTTCCTTAAGTGGAAGCAAGATTTAAAAGAATTGTTCTCATTAGCTGTCTTGGTTGAAGTACTTTAGTTTCATCACAATACCTCATTTCTCTGGTGGCAATCTCAGTTTCAGTTTCATGTTTACAATGTTGTAACAAATACCTGACTCCCCAAAATTTAGCAGACAAGGGATTTTTATTCCAGTTTGCAATTCTAGTTATAATGTGTCATGGCAGAAGAGTTACCTGCTGGAGTCCAGGAAGAGAACCAAGAACATAGAGGGAAGATACTATGCATATGAACCTTCTTTCTAGCTTGTCAGTCTGCCAGAATGCTAACTATTCTCCCATCTGATCTACCTGTCCAGGAATGATCCCACCTAGCATGTGGGATCTTGTTACATCATCTATGGAATTAAAACAGTCTCCTGCAATGTGCCCAAAGTCCTAACTTAACTGGTTTTCAGAAGTGTGCGCAGTGGCCTGACTCAAGCACCAAATTGACAGTTCAAACTGTAACAGGTAGGTCAGGAATAAAAGCACCAATTGCGGTCTTCATCCAAGTAGATCTCTTGTCCTTACTTAAACTAAATGGTTCTGGGACTTGTGAATGCTCTAGAGTCAAAACATGCTATACTTCTCTGTCACAGCCGCTGGGTTTTGTAATTCCATGATATTCATTAGAAAGAATATGAACTATAGGAAGCTAGTTTTTCAATCCTCATTAGTATTTTCAGAAACTCGAATACAATTTGTACAGATTAAAAACTTAAAATTTGAGCAATTTGCTTCTCAGCACCTAGGAGTACTCACTGTGCAACAACCCTGCAGAACAGAGTTTAATCCCTACATATGCTATATTGTATGGGCTTTTTAAAATTTTGTTTGACTGTTAAAGTACTTGTAACAGATTATTGTATTATTCTCTGTGGAGGAAATAGTTAGACACAAGATGGTAAGCATTTTGCTTTTTTTTTCAAGGTATTGATCTACTTAGGAAGTGAAACTTATAAATTTTGTGTATTTCAGCTATTCAGTGTATTTCATGATTTTAGTACATTGTTCATCTAAAATACATTTTTAAAATGGAAAAAAGATAAAGAACTATAAAATCCACCTAATAAAAATTTTAATTTCTAATTTTCTGATGGAAATATAAAATTCTGATTTTTTATAACATGTGCTTGAATGAAAACGTTACTAATATATATTGCTGAATGGAATGATTTCTGGTTTAGTAGTCCAAATTTAAAGATGACAAAACAAGCCTCCTATTTCACAGTTAAAGACAGGTTTCCTCAGCTCCTTTGCTTTTTTTTTAAAGCACCAATGTGTAAAAAATGGAAATGAGAAAGGGTTTAGCAGCAATTTTTATTAAGCTACATAAAGTCAATGTTTTTGGTGCTTTATGATGCAAATTATTTCAAAATAATTCTTCATTTTGTTCATTTTTATAGTGTACAATTACATGTGACAAAATTATTTCAATCTCATTATCTAATACAAGAATTAAAAAACTGCATTCATTTAAGCAAATTTAGGAAAATGACATTTGATGAGATAGAAAAATAAACTTATCTAGCCCAGAACTACAGCAATGAAAAGTACTTGAATCTCCTTCATTAGGTATTATATAATAGTTGTCATAAATTGGGGCTAGAGAGGTGGCTCAGGGGTTAAGCCTCTGCCTTGCAGGCAAAAAGTCCTGAGTTCGGATCCTAGACCCCATGTATAGACGCTGGGCGGAAGAGGGGGCGGCCTGCATTTCTGGTCCTGGTAGGGCGAAGCCTGTGAATCCCAGGGCAGAGTAAACAAGGAGGAAGTGGAGGCTGGTCTATCCATGGTGGTTCCCAAATTCGTCCGTGGTTCTACACACACACACACACACACACACACACACACACACACGCACACACACGCGCGCGCATACACAGGCACACACACACACGCACAATTGAATAAAAAAATAAAAATAAATAGTTGTCATAAAAACATCAATGGAGAGAAACAATTCTGAAAGTAAGACTGATAAAACTTAAAGTTAACTACAGACCATGTGTCAAAACAGAAACTTATAAAATTTGATATAAAGAATGATGTGGGTCCCAAACAGGTTCAGTGTGTGGTATGGATAATGATTCACAATTTTTTTTAACTTTAAGAAAGACAAAATTTCAACAACATGAATAAAGATACAGGAGGCAATGACTATTGACTTTAAGTGATCTTACACTGCCTGATCATTTCATCATAACCTTTAGAGATATGCCTAGCAATTTGAATCTAGAAAGGTAAACAGATTTGTATTTCCACACTGCCTCCAGTGGCAGGTACAGGAGAGTTGTGAAGAGAGGTGAACCACTAGACTCAGGTCCTGAGAGAAATGTTCAAGTGATATCCAAAGATAAACATTTTCTAGAAGAGCAAGCAATTAAGAAGGCAATGCAGTGAGAAATTGCAAAAGTGATGTTCTTGCCTATATTAATCTACGAAAGTAATGTTCTTGCCTGTATTCTTCTACTAAACTAGGATGTACTCCTGACTGAACATATTAGGAATTGCTGAACAGCAGCAAGTACCAGGCTTTGCCAAGTTCAGAAACTTTTCTTCAAGTAAAAGCTATGAAGTAAGATGTCAATGATTAAAGCATTTAGGAAGTAGGTTGTGATGAAGGATGGAGGAAATTTTCCATTTAATGGAGAAGAGAAGGCTGATAAAAATGCATGTAGTTGTTGATAAAAGCAAACATAGAGAAACAGCTGAAAAATTGGACAATAGTTTGTGGATTATAGAAAGACTTATTTTCAGAGAATGGTGAATATTTCTTGTTTGACACATTCATTCACTTATTATTTATAAATATGATTATTTGCTTATTCATTTACTTTGAGTTTTTCACTAGTGCTAAAATAACAATAGCTTTATTTTTCTTATTTTCAGTTAGATTGCTTTTCTTAGGAAATTTAGTAGTTTCTTTATGTTATGAAAACAATTCCTGGAACTATAGTAGAGATTATTTCTGGGATTTCCTCTAGTTTTGTTTTACTACTCTAAATATATCAACCATATTAATGAGCAGTTGAGAGCTACATTTAGTGGCTTATTCATGTTTTGTTTTATAATGTAATCCTGATTTTTAAGGAGATACTAATAAAAATATTAAAATCTATTCAAAAATAATATAAATTGGAGACTCCTAATGAAATTGCAAGTAAAGAATTCAATGTGATTTCTTATGTAAAAGATCACACCATTTTTTAAAAAGTTTTAAGTTATTTTTTGAGAAGGTCCATAGAAAATGCATGCTTGAGGTCAATTTGTTGACTTCTCAAAAAGTGTGCATGCTATCAGTCATTGAAACATCATTGTACAATACAGCTGACCAGTAAATATGGTCTAGCATTGGGAATACAGATATTTTACTGGTATCATTCCTATGTACCGCCTCCCTGAACTGACAGAATACAATCCTGAAGCAAGCACTTTCCGTGGAAACCATCACAAATTACTCTGATATCCACCTGTGATTTTCCAATGTAAGTGAGAGGCATCATTAACACTAATGGTGTAGGGCTGCTTTTGTTGATATTCCCTGCTATTTAATGACCTGACTACCTGAGGCAGTGTGGCAAGTGGAAAAATGATATGTAGCATTTGGTTCAGGAGAAATTTGATTTCAACTTGTTGACTAAGCAAGCCTACAGGAAAACATGTTTTACTACCCTAGCTGAAAGGGTGAAAAGCGGTTTTCAATTTATTGCTATTCCCTTCAAATGCAAAATTTGTTATTATATTTTATATAAAACTTTAATTTCATTCACATATAAAGTAAATGAATATTTATAATTTAGTTCTTAATTTTGTGATACATTCTCACTGTATACTTTTATGAATATATACTAAAAGGATATGAGTAGTAGATGGCAAGAGTTTCTGCACAATAATTAAAATCAGAAGAACCTACAAGGAAACCCATAATGTTCCACGTATTGGTGTCTCTCATTACAAGCCTTTTTAAAATTTTCTCAAGACATTATGGCAAGTGATGAGCCTTTAAACAATAATTTCCTTAATGAGAACTACTGATCAAATGAACTGTTGGAATTATTCTTGTAATATGTGTCATTGATGTTGGAAGGCTATGGGAAATTATTTTTATTAGCAATTGCAAACTAGCAACCAGATAAGGAAAACATGTTTCTTCAATAACAAAAATTATTAAAAATCATTAACCTAATTAACATTTTCACCTGGTCTTCATTTAATGTGTAAACAGTTGGTTGATAACAATAATTACTAAACTACAGACTAAGTGGTCAATTAGATACACAATTACCCAATTTGCATACACAGAAGTGAATTTTATCACAAGAAGTTGTTCTCCGACATCTTATAAATATAACAAAGAAATAGGATTTAGTCTTTTATCATAAAGAAATACCATTATCTGCAAGTTTTTTTTTTGAATGCTTTCTTGGAAAAAATTTTTGATTCTCACTGTCTTGAGTATTCTACTCTTAACAATAATGAGATCACTCTGAGAAATCAAGCAATTATTTTATGTTTATCCATACTATATTTTTTAAATTTTTTTATTCAATTGTGCCTGTGTATGTGTTATGTGTGTGTGCGTGTATGTGTGTGTGTGTAGAACCGCGGATGAATTCGGGAACCACCATGGACGCCTCCACCTCCTCCTTGTTTACTCTGCCCGGGGATTCACAGGCTCCGCCCTACCAGGACCAGAAACGCAGGCCGCCCCCGCTTCCACCCGGCATCTATACGTGGGGTCTAGGATCCGAACTCAGGACCTTCCGCCTGCAAGGCTGAGGCTTAACGCCTGAGCCACCTCTCCAGCCCCTATCCGTACTATATTATGCCACAGCTCTCCCTTTCATTTATGCTAGCCACAGCAGCCATTTTGTAAAGGCTTCACCATAGGCAATAGTCATTTTGTAAAGACCACATCTGCAGTCTTTATTATCCTACTCCCTAGTAACCAGACAAATCCTTAGCAAAGTGCCAGACTATAAAATACTGTGACCCTGTCACCCCACCCAGAATCTCTTTTCTTCTATGAGCTCTCCAGTTCCTCCCTATCCATTCTCTCTCTCTCTCTCTCTCTCTCTCTCTCTTTTTCCAATCATGCCATCATAGCTACTCTCTCTCTTCTCTGACCTTAGACTTCCTCTTCTATTCTAATGATCTGACTTTTTAAGGCTAACCTATGGCTCCCTTGGCCACCAGGCCCTTAAACCAAAATCAACTCTTATTTCTAAAGTCTCTCCATTTTTACAGTTTCTCTTTATTCATGGACCTTCATGTGATTCTCCATTCCCTTCCCCACAGATCTAAAAATTTGTGTGCAAATCTATTAATCTTCTTACTGTTAATTTTGTTTGTCAACTTGACTGCACCTTGGATTAACTAAGAGATCAGCTGCCAGAACACTTAGAGAGATTATCTGGATCAAAATATTGAACCTCCCAGTAACTTGCTAGATAAAAGGAGTCACAAGACAGATCTCTGAGTCTCTTGCTCTGCATTGGAAAACTCATATTCCTTCCTGCTGCTGTTATCAGAACCCAACTTATTTGATCCTACAAAATGACCGAAGGTCTCCAGATGTCCACCAGTCTTCAACCACAAATGGACTATTGGGATGTTCAGCCTCTGGATTGGGCAGCTACTGGAAAATATTGTGGGACTACCTAGACTTTATCTCTTAAGATAATCCAGTAAATTTCCTTTTCATGTATTCATTCTATTGGTGCTCCTACTTTTCAGAACCCTGACTAAAACGAGTACCTTCTATAATATATTATTGTGTGTATAATGCAAAGAGTAAATTCTATGCATTGTATAATAAGCATAGATTATACAGTATGATTATATCAGATGTCTGTATTTTAGAACTTCTAGGAACATAACAGGACAAAAGTAAAGTGTATATGCAACCAAACAACCTCCTGAAAAACAAAGTTTATGTGAGAGTTAGATACACATGTCAACTTGACAATCAAAGATTTCAAATGTGCATATTTGCAATGAATTAGTAATTAAGTCAAGAACTGAGCAAGTCTTCAGGATATTGTCTGATTGATGGGGAAGGCCCAGCCCATGGTGAATAGAACCATTCCTTGTGGTAGATATAATGTGTGGGTAGATATAATGGTGGGAGTTGGATAAGTGACTATATGATGAAATATGTGGACAAACATGCTGTCTGGCAAGGGAAGACCACAAATTTAGTATAACCAGTTCTCTTGGTGCATACTGCTGATATGTGCTCTTCTGCGAAGCTGGGCAAGCAACTGTAACCAAGAATCATATGAGAGAATAAAATTGCTTTGTTCCCATCGACTTTTTTTTGTGTGTGTGTGAAGTTGCAGAATTTTAGGAGGACAAGTAAGTTTAGAATCTAGTACCAAAAAGTGAAGTGTTGCTGTGAAACCGACACTTTACTCTTTAAACTCCTGAAACTTTGAAAGGTTTCTTTTTGGGGGGACCAGGGGAATAATTAACTCATTAATACATCAGTGAATTACTGTGGTAAGCATTTTATTTAACAGCAAAATTTTAAAAATGTCTAAATCACAGATTTAGACTCAAATCTTCACTAGGAGTCCATACGAAAGTCAGCAATCCCTCTTTTTATTCCCCTGTAATTATTTTTCTAGGATGTCTGAACACATAACAATTGAAAACAAAAAAATGTATCTCAGTTTATAAGACCCTGGAGCACATATGCTTTTTGGACTTTAATTATATAAGAAGTATAGCTCTCACTCTAATGTAATGTGAATATTTTTAACTTCCTCATTTTGTGTTTGAATACAAGTCTCCCCACAGGTCCATTTGGTTGACCTCTTAGTTGCTGTTAATATTTGTGAAAGATGTGGTACCTTTAAGAACAATAACTTTACCAGAGGAGGGCATGTTACAGGGCTCTGTAGCCCTCCCCTAATTTCTGTCACTCACTCTCGCCATCTCTGTCTCTTGATAGCTGCAATTGGGTGAATGGGCCTCACGCTTAACCACTGACCATTATGCCATCCGTTCTAATAAATAGTCCCTACCTTAGGTTGGTTTTGTCAGAGTATTGTCTCTCAGCAAAAGGTAACTGTGACAATCAAGAAGTGGAAAAAAATATCAGTTTTTCAATCTAAATGAATTTCAGTAATTCCCCAGCCAATTCAGCATTAAGGTCATGTTCACCACAGTCTCCTCTGTCTCAGGTAAGTTGGCCATCGCAACTTTCCAAGATTCCCATTGCTCTTGATTCTTGCTTGACCTTTCTCTTAACAGAATAAACTCACTGAATTAGGAGTGTGATCTTCAAACAGAATTCTTTTATCTGCATTTGTAACTTCAGAACAAAAGCAGATCAAATGTGTGCATCATCTGACAGATGTATGAGTCTGTTGATACTTTGATTATTTTTGTCTTGGCTATATGGGTGTATTCCTATTGGGAAGCATTCACAGAGGCTAATATTTCCTCAGTTTACTTTCTATTGCTAAAAGTTTGATTTATCTTAAAAATTATATTACCATTATATTTTTAGAATATAACCATAACAACAACTGAGTTCCACAAAAGGAAAAAGTCGTTTTTTGCTATTATGACAGAAATAAGAATTAATGATATAAAATAGATTGTTACTTTTAGTGGACACAATTTAAAATTGTTAAAATGACTTCAAGCTGTCATGTTGAATCTCAGATGTAAATAATCTTCCTTTTGTTTTGGTTGGAGAGTTGAACAAGGTGTTGCACTATACAAAAAAATTAACATTTTTGAATTATGAGAGTTTCATTTAAGTCTGTTCCATTATTAAATGATGTTTTTATGCTTTACTTATTTATGCCTCTGTCAATTTTCTAATGTTTTTGTTGTCATTGTTGTTCTGGATTATACACATATTCTTTATCTTTCATCCAAAAGGTAAAGTTGCCTTTATTCTGAAATACCATACTGAGAATCCTCCATATTCAATAAGATATTTTTTTCTTAGCACATCTTAATGACTTACATTTCTATAAAAGTAAAATGATTGTGAACTTTTTTGAATAATTTGAGCATTTTATGTGTCATTTTCTTCAGATTATTGGTCATTACCACAGTGTCCAAAGACACTGTATATGCATATTAAAATTTAAATGTTTATCTACAAATTGATTTAATTTAAGAAATGTAATGATGACTTTTTTCATGATTATATTTTGGTTTTCATACGGAAATCACCTGAACAAAACAACCTGTGAAAACACTTTGTTCTCTCTTTTACTTCAGAAGTATTTTAAATGAAATTGGTCAGTATTGGCTTGGTTTCTAATATAGTTATGTTTAAGAACTTTAGATCATTTTTGGAAAAGACTTCATGGAATTGTCTTTGAATCATTGGAAATAATCAATGTGGGCATCTGTCTCTGTTTTCTTCATTGATCTGTTTGTGCGTCTTAAAGTCAGTACCAAACTGTGAAAGGTTTTAATTCTAGACATTGAGAAATTCTTCCTTCCCAGGTTTCAATACTCAAAACTAATTTAATATTTTTTCATTATCATATTAATTTTCGTATGAAATATAAGTGCTTTAAAAATCCTAGAATTGTCATTGCAATTAAACTTTCTTCTTAGGACTATTTTGGATGAACTTGTATATCTTAATACATTTGAGTTATTTCATCTTGAGTCTATTTATTTGATTTCATCATTTAACTCCATAGTGATTTATGCTTTATGAGCATACCTCAAACATGTTTGGGTCAGATTTATTATTATTTCATATTTTAATACTATTTTAATCACTGAGATAGCAGCAATATAATACATTTTAGATAACCCCCTGCTTTGTTATAAATCTTGCTCTGTTAGAAAATACATTGAGTGATCTATGGATATTTTTATATGTCCAATCATATTTACTCATAGAGGTACTTGTCATTCTGTGATCAAGACCAACACTCTGATACTCGTGTGCAATTTATTTTCCTTTGTTGAATCTACATCTTTATCTAAACTGTCTTTTTCAAATGAAGTTGGACATTCAGACATTCACTTTAACAGACTAGTGGCTAAATTAGACTAATGCATATTCCACAGTAGTAAAGTCCAAAGTGAAAAACTTTTCTTTTATTCCACTTTGCCCAGGAATTTAATTAGAAGATTTTATTGTAGGCAGGACAGATGACTCAGACATCAAAGCACTTGCCTTTCAGTGCTTTGGAGCTTTGACTGTGAGATAGTAAAATGTCAGTGAGTACAGTACCCACTTGTAGCTTCAGCCTCAGAAGTTGGAGACCAAGAAAACATAGAGCAAGTTTCCTAGTCAGAATAAATTTGTTATCAATCTCTGTTTTTGGTTAGAGACCCTGTCTCAAAAGAAAAGAAAAAAGTGGAAGATCAATTAGAATATTCCCCGATATTAATCTTAGTCCTCCAAATATGCACATGCATATATGTTGCATACTTACCTAAACATGTGAGCATATATTTATCATATCTACATACACATGCCAGTACCTCAAACACAAATATATATGAAAATGGAAAAAAAGGTTTCATTGTAAATTTCTAGTGACTGGCTTTTGTTGAGTATATGTCCTCTATACGCATATGCATTCTATTTATGTGATGTATTACAACTGATATTATTTTTCTTTTTTTCCCTTTTTTAGTGCATTTCAGAGGGCACTGTGTGTGTGTGTGTGTGTAGTCCCAAGAGTAACTTAGGGAAACACACTGGATTTCTCTATTTCCGTCTTGCTTTTTGTTCTGGGATTTAATAGATTTTGTCTTCCAGAACTGGAAATTAGGCCATTGCCATTTCTGCCTGTTGTTTTTATTTGAGATTTGGGATCCAAACTCAGGTCTTTCTGTTTGCTAGACAGAGAACTAACCCCTGAGTTCTGTCTCCAGCCCTATATTGCTTTTCAAATTTTGATGTATCCTTGTTGCTGAAGGTAACTAAATTTATTTATACCACTTTTTTTCTATTCTCTGTTTCACATTTGTTTTAGTGTGCTACAAAAGTATATTATATTCAAATCATTTTCAAAGAAGTGGAGATTTCTGCTTATTGCAGTTGGAGGGTTAGTTAGGTCAAACTGGTTATCACTATGATCCACAAATATAGGTTATTGTTGAGGCTTTATTCTATTGTTCTGTCAATTATAAAATAATGTTGAAATCTACAGCTATAACTGAGTTGTGCATTTTTACTTTCAGTTCTAATATATCTATTAAATTTAATTTTTCTTTCAATTTTCTGTCAAATAGAAGTATGTGCTTAGTGTTTGAGAATCTTCCTGAATAATTTTTTTATCCTGTCATCAGTAGAAATGCCTTTTAATTCTAGTAACTAGATTTTATTTAAATTTAGTTCTTTTGGCGTTAGTAATCTGCTTCCACCCTCAATTTGTCTAACTGAAGTAAAGTTTTTCCATTTTATTCAACATTTTTATTTATTTAAAAAGGATATTTAAAAAATTGTCATTATAACCTAATTGTAACAATTTTGTTATTTTATTATTTATTTCAACAATTTGCATTGGATTATAATTTCACAGATACTTAAGCTATAGGTAAAGTATAAGTACTTTAAAAATGAAGCCTATCACTCAATGATGCATGCTATAGTAGGAATTATTCAATTATTAAATATGATAAAACGATTCTTGTTGTTTCACTTCAAAAATTATTTTAATAAAATGTAATGTGTACTCTGGTTTATGTACTGTAAAAGCAGGTATTTTTCCTCATTTGTTCATGCTACAGTCTTACATTTTAAATCCTAAACTTTCAAAATAATATATTTATTCTGAGAGCCATGTGTATTTTGTGTCTTCAAATAGGCATGTGTGAAAAACTAGGAAGATGCAAAGACATTTATATAATATACTGCCAACATGTTGCATAAGATGAGATTTTATTTTCCTTACACGTAAAATATTCTCTTACAATCCTTGAAAGTTAATTTGGTGTACAAATATACTTCTTATGACTTTAGCTGTCTTTATCATATTCACTCTCAAAAGTTTTATACAAACATCATGTTAATAATATGTTTATAAATTCCCATCTTGGTGAAAAAATGAATTTAATTCAAAACTATTTTAAGAAAAAAATTCAAAATCTTACTGAGGAATATTGGACTTTCAAGTGAAAATAATATTTAATTTATTATTAGGTTTTCTGAATTTTATTTGTATAAACTAGTAATTAGGTGGTTTCTGATTCTCTAGAAAAAAAGTCAAGTAAATAGATTTTTATGTCTTTATCAATTCACTTTAGAAAAATATTAGAAATTATAGGAATGAGGTATCAGCTTTGTTAGGCTTACTGGTGAAAATATTTGTGTTTTGAAATATTTTAGGATATTTTCAAAGTAAATAGAACATAGGAAAATATATGATATTCATTAAAGATGTAATAAATATCAACATTACAAGGACAAAGACTAATCTAATTCAGTGTTTCTATTTTTGACTGAGAAAACAATCGCCCTGGGAGATTAGGTAATCACAAAAAATAATCCTAATATTTCTATTCAATAAGAAAGCCCTACTAATTCCATACATCATAAATTTTAGCAGTGATTCTTTTAAAATAGCAGTTCTATCTTACAGTTACTTAAAAAAAACTGTTTAGCGAATGTCTGCATGTCTCTCATGTTTTAAAGTACATACATTTTCCTCATGATGTCAGAGAAACTGTAACAACTGGGTTGTCTTCTTATAGCAGCCAAAATGTGATCTTCATAATTTTAAGGATTAAAGGTATTTGTAAATGCTGCAAATCAGGATAGATGGAACTATTGCACAGATACTTGCTGTATTTCTTTCAAAAATATGAAAAAGAAATTGTCATATTTTGCCATTGAAAAAATAGTATTCAAGAACTGTGAATTGTTTTGTGGCTTCATATGCAACGTGTATGACTCTTACCTTTAATCCTAGAATCCTGGAGACAGAGTCAAGTCAATAGGAACACTCCAATTTTCAATTGAACTAAAGTGTGCGATACTACTTTAAAAAACAAGAAACAGAAAAAGAAGCCATATAGTTTCATTTAAGATTTACTAATTTAGACATATATAGAATTTTCATGTTATTATGTAATTGAGTTCCATATTAAGTTTTTGTCAGCTTTTGGCATCTCAAATTTGATCATTTCTAATATTTGAATTTGTGACACTCGAGGAAATCTTGGTGCTAAAATGTAATTGATTTGGAAAATAAAAGCCTATCATAAATAGTCTTTCCTCTGCATCTCGCATAATGTGAAAATGGCCCAAATGTTATGGCTGAGCTGGGGTCTGAGGAGCATTTTAGTTCCCATCAAACTTCCCAGGGAATACAAGGCATGGTTGGCAAAATATTAGTATAAGGCTAGCTTACATAAGAAAGACATATATATTTTATAGCACAATATATTTTGTTAACAAAATACATGCAACAAAGGTTTTATTTAAAAAATAAATTAGAATATTTTAGTATAGTTTTGATTGTATTTACCAACATGACCACAATAGTTTTGTCTTGTAAGCCATGCAGAATCATTCAATGTGTTGATGTTAAAATATGTCATGGTGCCACAGGATGGCAGTAAGGTCTTTCCCTGACTTTGAGTAATTGTCTGAAATGACAAAGAAAGAATAACAATTCTTCTTAAAGGATAAAGAATGAAATCCAATGAAAAACAGCAGTCACAGAGATTCACCTAGTGGGCCTGAAAGAGATTTTTGCATATTCCAAGTTTACTGGATTAGTCAAGAGAGACAATAGATGATTACATAAGCAACAGAGGGGTCCTTAATAGCCATGTAGTCACAGTCAAACTAATTTTCTTTGGAATAGTGTTTACTTGCTCAGAATATAATCAAATTATAATTAATAAATATATGATGAAATATGAGACACAAAAGAAAATCTTCACAAAAGCCTAAAAATACAAATTTAATGTTTTTCATCACTAAAGAATGATCATAATTAGAAGAAATCCTTATTGAAATACATATAGTTTATCTGAAAAGATATCTGATGATGTTTCCTAATAGAAAGATAGATACTCTAAGGTTGCACTTTTTGTGATATTTTTAATGGGTGGCAATCTCACACTCCTAGGATTCTATACTGTGTACAAAGCACACATTTGGGAGAGGAAGGAGGTTAAAAGTAACTCTCAGGGAATGGCCTCCACTGTCCACCAAGTCTTCATGTGTCACAGATACAGTGTGAAGTGTCTCTATGGCAATGGTTATGACCACCCATCGATGTAGACTAACACCTCAGCTCCAAGTATCTGATCTGCAATGTGTAGGTAAGCAGGTTTTCATTACAATCATTAGAATGTATCTTCCCTGCTGAGAACTAGCAACACATATTCTGTAATTTTCTTTTGTCATTAGCAAGAGTTTTAGCTGATAACTGGCTTTTTATCATTTATCAAAAAAAACCTAAGATCTGGGAGGAAGGAAAGGGATTAAAAATTTTATTATAAAATTCATTTTCACAAATTTGAAAGTGTTTCTGGTACAGGATTTGCCAACTGAGCAACTCAACTAGTGTCAAGCATGAGTTTAAGGCTGAACTTTCTAGATTCATTATTCAAATCAGACAATATTGCTATAAATACTTGCTGTGTTCCTAAAATACAGCTATTCTTAAGTGAAATGAATAAAGTGTTTATATTTTCTTATTTCTAGCTTTATTTTCTAGAGGAATTTGCTTTCAACAGAATATAATGGAGTTTGAACACACTCTAAGTATACATGAAGCAACAGACATGACAACTATACAGATATTAGTTATATATTCCACTTAAAAAAACAATTTGTTATATTCTTTTACCCCAAAACTGGTTATTTAAAGAGGAGGAGTGTATCAATGAAAGCAGAACAGGTTCAGTGAGGGCTTCAGAGAAATATCTTTTTTTGATTTCTAGCTTATGTAGTAATAAACATTCATTATGTTGCCAGCATACAATCTAGGTTTTTTGTCAATTACTTTCTGCATGTTTTACTAAAGAATAAAAATGTGGTTATTTGCTTCTGAGAGCAAGATCAAATCATCTATTGAGGTTCTTTGTTTTCTATCTAAATCTCAATACTTCGTACAATATTTGACAGAAATGAATATCAAATAAGTATTTATTGAATGAAGGAATTTCAAATATGTACAAAGGACTAATCATGTACATATATGTATATGGGGTTAATATATGTGGAATATATATATTATATACATATACTTATGAAAGAAAAGCTTATTGATGAAAACAGATATTTGGATAAATAATAACTACAATATAACTTGCATAAAATTTTTGTTTTAAAAGTCACCACTTTTGAGATAATATAAAATGATAAGCCTCCATGAGGACACATCACAGTTATATTTGTATTAAATAAAAAGAATTTGTATGCTTGAGTTCAAACCTGATGATCTGAGTTCAATATAGAAATTATTTTCTAATCTCCATATTCATTCATCATCTCTCTCTCTCTCTTTCTCTTCTCTCTTTCCCTCTCTCTCATATACCCACAATCTGGAAGAACACTAATGAGCATTAATGCAACAGAACAGATGAAAGTCCAGTTTACATGTGGCTGGAAAAATAACAGTCTAAGTCAATTCGGGACCAAGAGATTAACGAGAAAGAGGATTTCAAGAAAAATCCACAGATACTTTTCAGGAATAAATGCTATCCAATACATCTAGTCTTAATGAGATATCAGAGATTTCTTTGAATTTTGTCATAAGAAATTTGTTGAGGGCTGGAGAGGTGGCTCAGGGGTTAAGCTTCTGCCTTACAGGCAGAAGGTCCTGAGTTCGGATCCTAGACCCCACGTATAGACGCCGGGCGGAAGCTGGTCCTGGTAGGGTTGAGCTTGTGAATCCCAGGGCAGAGTAAACAAGGAGGAGGTGGAGGTGGTCCATGGTGGTTTCCGAATTCGCCCGTGGTTCTACACATACGCACGCGTGCACACATACACACACACGTGCGCACACACACACACACAATTGACTAAAATAATAATAATAATAATAATAAATTGTTGAGAAATTGCACTTTCTGTAATGGTCAGAGAGACACGATGGGAAATATGGGGATTTATATCATATTTTCCAAGGGAAAGAGGGCTTTGAAAACTCATTAAGAAGAAACCAGTGAAAAAGGCCAAAGGAAAAGGAAAAATTAGATTGTCCATATTGTCCAAAGTGTTAATATGAATAACACCAGTCCATAGACTTTGAAAAAATCCCACAGAGGTCATATCAATGGAAGAATGACAGCAACAGTTGTCCTTCTGTCTGGAATCAAATAGCACTCGATGCCCAAATGGCCTGATCCTCACTTTGCTTAGGCTTCATCATATTAAACATGTTTGGAAACATATTGAAAATATGAAGATATTTCATTTTTAAATTGAAAAAATATCATTTCCAGAACTAGTAAACATACAATATATTTTTTGTCTTGTGGATTTTGCATAATTATCTATTTTCTCTTCCAAGAGGGACAGCTCTGCTGACAACTTCCTAAGCCTGGTGACAATTCACAGGCAGATACTTGAGACATTATGAGCAAAGACTGTGTCATCAGGCTGCCAACAGGTAAAAATGAAACACTTTTCACCAAAGGTGTAGACTCCTTGTGAGAAGCATTACAGCCTGTGAATTAAATAGCATTCCTCTGCATGATACATGTGTTCAAGTATAGAACTTGAAATGCATGCCTGGAGATTCTTGTGGAAAGTAGACGATATGATTAAAGATGACAACAACTGCAATGACAAGTTGACAGAAAAGAAGACACGCTACCTCAAACAGGACTGTGGACGGTAGGAAGACTGAGTGTATTAGATAACAGAATCTCTGTTAGCTGGTGAAGCATATTCTGTGGCATTTCCCAAACCGGCTGAACTCAAATATCAATGTTTCTATTACATTTGGACTTTGCATTTTGAAATGTGCTTTGACCATTAGTTAACTAATTTGCTTCCCCTATCATTACTTAAAGTATCATTTGAAATTAAAGACTATGTATCCCCAAATTGTTTCCACACATAGTAAGTACCGAGAGTATTATCATGCATGGGCAAAAGTGACCTTGAAGAATTTAACATTTCTAAAATGAAAAGCATTGTAGATGTATTCCATTGTAAAATAAATATAATACATAAAATACAATAGGAATGCAAATTTAGGATATAAAATGGCATAGTATGTTGAATATCAAACCTGCTATAATTTATTTGTGCTTATTATTCTGTAGTGTATTTCCTTACATTTCAATCCCTCTTAATTCTGAAAGCAACATTCCGTATTCATGTAAGAGCTCAGATTAAAAAACAGATCTTCAGAATTGTAAGTTTATTTTATTAAAACTTAATAGAGTTAACTCATTGTTTTTACTATTTTCTGTGGCAAACATGAATAATATAATTTAGTACATACTAGTGAAAGTTCTCTAAATTTCTTCACTCTCTGCAAGACTAATTAAAGATAAATCTTGAATGCATTTTTCACAATACAGATTTTATCATGCTTGACCTAATTAAATATTCTTTCATTTAAATGGTATTATTTATCATCTTGGAACTTATGTAAGAATTGCCAAAGATAGAATGATAATGCAGCAGACAATACTATAATTGAAACATAGTCAAACAGGAAGGAATCACAATAGGAAATATTTCATTTCCCATGTACTTCCTTGCACAGACATAGACCACAATAACTGCTATCTAAAATACAGTAATCGATGTGATAAAATCCTGGGAAGGATAATAAATTAAAAATAAATGAGCGAGTCCCCAAAAGGAGGATACAGAAAACACAATAAACGCTTGATCAGCACTTGAGCAGGCAGCCTTGCTGAGGGATTGCTGACATTGGAAAAGATCAGGCATTAATACTTAAAGAGAAACATGTCAGTATATTTTATAGTTTGTCTCTTTATAAATGCAGGTAGAGTTCTCAAACTGAAGGGAACAATGTAAAAATCTGTTGGCCTGTGGTGCATCTGCTACCCTGTCAAGACCATCTCCTTGAACCAAACTTATGTCAGGGCTCAATTGCCAGCAACTGTGGAAATCAACCTAGATAGACTACAGTTCCTGCAGAGGGAAGGCTTCACACTGCCAATTCGGCAGCTTCCTGGCTTCCCAGTGTCAGGGAGATGCCTGTCACTTTTGAGCTACAGAGAAAATGGCAGAGGAAGGAAGTTCATGTCTCAGTTTATTCATCTTTTAAGCAGAAGGAGCTAGGTTTTATTCATTTAACTGAACAGTGTGAGTGTGTGACTGTATGTATCTGTGTGATCATGTGTGTGCTTATTTCTGGGAGGGAGTTCACGGGGCACCTACCCATGGGCTAACATGCTCCCAATAGGCTACATTCTGAACTGTGTCTACTATCTAATCTAAATATGCTAGATCAGGCTCTCAGTAAACATTGCTGACATGACTCCAGATGATTCTTTCTTCTGAGCAGTCTTCTCACACATGGGAAGATGTTAGTGTCCCTGAACTTACCCACTAAATGCCAGTTGTATACCCACATTAGAAAAAAAAGGTTATCTTTTTAGTGTAATTATTCTAGCTATAAAAATATGAAATAATTTTGTGTTGATTTTAATTCTGTACCTATCACACAAATCTAGAAGAATTACTTTGAAATTTATCTAATTCATAATATTGTTATATAATGATGACTGAAGGATTTAAAGTTACGTGTGTGAAATAAATGGTAGTGATATTTATTCATTATTATTACTTCTGAGATTGGGCTTCATGCCATATTCTTAGAATAAGTTTGCCCTTATCTTTTGCATTTGTTTTTATGTTGAAAATTGACAAAAAAATGAAGATTTTCCTTTAAATCTTTTTCTTGTAATCCATAGTATTTGAAAAGAGCTAGAGTTTAACCATGCAGTCCAAACATAAGAGCCCTAAAGCTGTCAAATTAATAAGTAAATCCTATTATTCATTTTGTTGAATGAAACATGAAATTAAATTTAATCACATCATTACAAGGGAACTTAGAGTTCGATATTTAAATGGAAACATACAAAAGATGTCCTTACTTGTTAAATTAGCAATATGAATCATTTCATAATAATCTATCCAACTCAAGATTTTCTTATTCACAGCATTTTTGAATGTTTAAAGTCATAATTTTAAATTTTTCATAAGTATTTATTTTAATATAAATTTTAAAAATACAGTTAAAGTGAATCATAGAATATTCTGAAGGTACTATAGATTTTGACTTTCATTATTAATTATGAAAATTAATAGTTTAGATTTTGTTTTTGTGTACCACTAATTTCCATTTAATTTCAATTTAATTCATTTCCAATGCTTTGTTTTCTGCAAAGATATTTATGTAGGTATAGGTTTGGGATATTTTTTGTTATTGCTATCTTTGAATATATCCTGTTTAGGACTGAACACTCCACCTAAATTTAAATTCATACCTAACTTTTTTATAATTCTTTAAAAACATCTGCAATTATATTGAAATATTTGTTTACTTTTGATCGTATCCCTTTCTTTTCTGGATCACATATACTTTGTGGTACTTTATTATCCTGACACCATTAATAATTTCACTCTTTCATTCTATTTCATTCTATCATGTATCTATTTTGCCTCTCCTTTTTATCCTTGTGAAATTTCATTATCTTTCTGTTTATTTACTTCTTTTGTTGTAACTACTGTCAAGTTCCTGGTTTAAAATTTAATGATAATAATTTTGCATATTTTCAAGTGTGTACTAGATCATTTTAAATCTGGATCCTGGATTTGGGGCTTATGCTTTAGTATAGAATTTGTCTTTTTTTTGTGTTGAAATAATTAGTTAATGATATAAAACCCTTCAAAATTCATACTTCTTCATGACATGTGTCTCTGTCTCCTTTATTGTGGATAAAAGGAAGCATGATTTAAGTCTAATTCTCTGATCTATCCATATCATTTCATTTTAACTCAAAATACTAACATTCATCTGTAGATCAGCTCCAAAACCTCAGCCACAGTTTCTAGATGCTATTTTTGGTGAATATATATCTGAACCCCTAGGGCAATAGAATATGCTCTTGAGAATGTGGATTTCATTCTTGTGCTTTTTCTCCACATAGGGATTTCTGTTGCCTTCCTTTTGAGTTGAATGTAGTACCTCGCTTTTGTCACAGTTTCCATGCTTTGTATGGTACATGTGGGGGCTGGAGTGACAACTCGCTTTGTGCTTTACCCAAAACATCACTTATTTCCCTATATTTATGCATGAATCTAAAGTAAAATATTTTATATATACTCTTAAAATTTAAGTGATCAAATGACAGTAAAATGTATTGTCCACCTGAAAACTCAGAAGCTTGAATACATCATTACAATGAAGAATGTACTTGATGACTGTAGACTAAAAGTTAACTAATGATTCACTGAAGTACTTAAAATATTGAGCTCAGTATGTTCCCTAAAGCTGGAGGAACCTACAGGGAAGGAAAATAGTGCATTCTGTATTGTCCTATACAATGCTCAGCCAGGACCTCATTTCAGCACTACACTAAGCAGAGCATTGCAGCAACTCAGCTACCTAACCTGAAACTACAGTTCATAACTGAGTCACATCTCAAGAATGAATTATCCCCATGAAACTTAACGTAAATTATGCAACAGAAGGAGACTTTTAAATCTTACATACTCAGCTGAATATAGGTGTGAATTTATATATTTTTGAAAGCGTATCAATGGAATAGTTGAAGAAAATATACAGATGGATTAAAGGATATGCAGAAAAATTAATTTCAGATGAATACTTATTTCTCGAATGTTAGTATAAAATGACATTACACTCAATTAACTTAAGTGACTTTCTTATTTAAAACTACTATTATTACAATTAAATCAAAAGCTGCAAAGACTTAGCTTTTTAAAAATATATTCCACTATTATTGATTATTTTACTCAAAAGAAAAGTTTCAAAGGTACTAGTCTGGCAACTGCTCTGTCCTTCCTCAATGAGCATTAGAATGTGGAAGATAAAGGATAAGCAACAAATGCTGCTAAGCACCATCTGGCATGAGATTTCAAGAAATGTACACAAACATTCTGGTGTCCTCTATTGAAAAATCTCACATGGCACTCACATGAGTGAAAGTTTTACTTCTTTTATAATGCATGCTGCAGTAATCACAACAGAGACAACCAAGGGTTTGATGGAGGGTGATATTGCACATAGTTGGGTGATGAATTCTGCTTACTATGTTGGAAGATTTGTTTGGTGGTGTTATCCTCATAACTGGGACCAGAAGATTGGTTAGGTTCTTGAATGGAGTGGAATAAAGAAAAAAGCAAAAACAAAGCAAATCACAAAAATTATTTATCTTTGTGTTTTATCAGGTAATCTGTGATGTTGCATTTCTACTTGTGGTTTGGAGCATTATTTCCTACACAATATTTGTAAAGCATCCTCCTATTTTAAATCCTTTGAAATAATAAAGTTTTGATATTTTAAAAATGAAATGCTACACATGCTTGCTGCTAGGAGGTTTATTGTGGTCATAGATCAATAAAAATAATTAACCTCTAAGTTTCAGGTATATGTCACACATTTGTACATTTTCCAATGTGGTTATGATATGATATTTGTGATGATTCATAATTTGACATTCATATTATTAAGAAGAAGGTCAGAATCTGATAATAAATTTTAACCCTGAAAGACAAGTATCTATAAGACAAGTATCAATAGAAAAATGGGTGTGCTGGTTACTTCAGTTTTAAGTGTATTTTGTTGCAAAACAAAGCATCGTCCCTAAAATTAAGATGTAGCTATATTCAAGATTTTTACATTTACTGATGAAAAAGATTCATGATTATTTGTGGTACTTAATCTTACATATCTGTTGATCTATCAAAATTTAGAAATTTAGGATAAGTGTTCATGTAGATGAGTGTTTATAACAAATTTTCAAGGAAGAATATTGCTTGGCTAACTGAAAAAGTTATTTTCTGGAGGCTATTTCTGCCTGCTGACAGTTCTAGTGGGTGCCTGCTTGTGTTTTCCTTTCTGCACTATAATCATTTTCTCCAGTTATTGGCCTCCAGCATGGCTGAGAAGTACTCACTTCTGTCATAGACTCACTGGCCTCCCTTCATCATGACTGTAATATTTCAAGCTCTGTGATACACAACACATATTTTTAAACCTAATAGAGAAAACTCAGTTCCCTTGCTCTCCTCCTATGTGGCAAGAATGGGCTCCAAGCAAGACGTGATAATATTCATATTTCTGAAGACTCTCAGTACTTTGAAAAGGGGATCACCAGTTGTTTAGTGATATGGAAGGTAAACAGAGACAAGCAATATATTTGAGAGCATGAACAGGAGACACAGAAGGAGGGTATTATATCCCAGCCTTCTGTGCTCCCCTCAGCTGTACTTGATATATTTGCTCTACGTTTTGCAAGTTTTTATGCAAATGTGTGAGGGACTCTTATATTTAAAGCAACGAAAGAGTGACTATGAACATGAGATTCTTGAAAGTGACCTTGATGATGGAGATGATTTTAATAGTAGAAGAAGGCTGAGTGTAAGAACAGGTGCCCCAATTCTTGAACCTGGCTTTGGGTCTCTTGATACGTGCAAAACGTTTGTTAAGTAGGATAGTATCATCAATTTGCAATAATAATGAATGAGCATATTAGCCATTGTTTTTCCCTGATGATGGTGACAGAATCAGCAACATTTTCTAACATTCTATATGTTAAAACAAATCTTCTAATTTTTCAATCCTTCTCATTCCTGTAAAATGAGACAGTGTAAAAGCAGAGAAGACACATTAATGTTTATGGACTTAGTTCTATGAACACTTTATGGCTAGAGACCTTGTTTAAGAAGACATTGAACTCAAATATGAATGTTTCTTTAGATATATTCTTCACATGGCTTTTTCTTGCAATGAACTCTGATAAGAAACCAAGAAATCATGGACTGTGAAGAGTTTTGTGAAAGGGAACATAGAACGATATGTACTATTCTGATGAACTCACTTGACACAGGGGTAAAGTCCAAATATATGGAGACTTGGAGCCACGTATACAAAAGCTGCTTAGTCCTCTCGATTCATTGGGTTATCACACATATGAAAAATGAGACTTCCAAGCAGTATTTTTGTTTCATATGCTAATAGTACTTCAGGTACTCATAGTAGTAATGGTAACATTAAAAAAATGTGTGCTGTGTGAGAGCATGTAAGCCAATTCATTGAAAGGCTACTTGAAATCTCTTTGTGATTAGATGATATGCATATTCCTTCTATTCTTGCCAGTGTATCAAAAAAGAAATTGAAGTGCAAGGAGATTCAGCACATTCCATGATCATAGGTAATAAGGATGAACTAGAAAACTGAATTTAATCTGAATTGAAAATCCCTGTCTTTACATTCCCTGTAGCCATTCTTATTTTATAGTAAATTACAGGTGAAAGTGATTCTTTGCTAAACAAGATAATGGGGCATGCATTGTATGTCAGAAGATCCAATTTCTATGTTCATGGAAGTACATTAGATAGAGGCAGAAATTTCAAAACTAAATTGGAACTACCCTAATTAGCAGTCAGAAGTCTTAGAGACCTTAATCACAAGGTATGATAGATATGATTCTGGCCTAGATTTTCTTAAGAGAAGCATTGCAATTGTCTACATATACAAAAGAAGAAACTAATTTTGGTTCTCAATATTATTAGCTCATTCTTAAATGAGAAGCAAGATCTTTAAGCCTAGAAATTTCTTTTTCTTCTTTTTGATGGGTGTCTTATATCAGTGTGCTGTATATGTAAGTATGTCTGTGGTATATGAATCTGTGTCTTAAAATGAACTTGGTGCGAGGTTCATGGACAGGGCCAACATGCTCCAGAAATCCTCTTGTCTTCACCACAGTGCTTCAATTACAGCTATATAATCACTTTAAACTCAAATCATTATACTTGTTCAGCATACCAAATCATCCATTCTCTTAATCTTATGAGAATAGAAAACTTATATTTTTACCTAATGTACTTTGTTAAAAATGTTGAACAACAGTCCAGTGTCATCTAGTGATGGTAACAAATCTGAATGATGGATCAGAATGTATTCAGCCTAGATTTTCCTGCAAATTACATTCCTTGTAGGTATTCAGATAGTCAAGACTATTGAAACCTAAAATGATGAGGCTATCTGTCACTCTCTCAACATGCTCCTTACTTCACAAACTATCAAAATCAACAGTCACCAAAGACTTCTAATGTTTAAATTCAAACTAATGAAATGCAAGTTAAATAGACTTATATATTAATGAATATATGTACTTACCTGATCATCCTGAATAACAATGCCTAGTTCATCAATAGGAATGAATGCAGTCTGAAAGGAGTGGATGTCAAAATAGGAAAGGGTGAGAATCACAAAAAAGTAACTTACCAGAAAAAGTAGTCAAATGAAAGAGAGCAAAAAAGAGTCTATAAGAGCAAGATCCAATTGAACAGAAGTTGCAATGTCTTTTATTATCCAGTGTGTGTGATAAGCTACTGTAATTTCTGCAATATATATTGCTAAGACTGCTTTTCTATGGGTGAACAGATACACAAGGCTTTGGTGCTTAGAGAAAAGAACATCCAAAGAAGCACTTATGAAGATGGCTATAAAAACTCGAGAACATGGATTTACCTGTAAAATAGAAATTATAAATGACTTTCAGATATAAAACAGCTATGTGGATTAGTGAATACTGACTTTCTATGATCCTCAAGTACATAAATCATTTAGTAAAGATTTGAATGGGCCCATGTATCAGGTTCTATGATGGGTGCAAAGACCTCTACAGATAATTTAGCTAATCACAAGCTTCCTTTATTTAATTTCTCAGTCCCTGGTTGAGACAGATAAACAGAATCCTAATCTTCAGATAAATAGTATCAAACACCACTTTTGTGGCCAAACTTTTTCCAATTGTGTTAAAGAATATAATAAACAAAGGGCCAATAGTTCATTTTTTTTAATTTAGAAAAAGATTTATATAATATTAGATCTGTGAAGAGTAATACTAAACACAACATCTTTCTGTGTCATTTGTGCTCACTACCATTTCTTCCATAGTTTATTTTTACTTTATTTTTTAGCATGTGTGTGTGTGTGTGTGTGTGTGTGTGTGTGTGAAAGGACGCTATATGTCCCTGTGAATGACCAGAGGTGACTTTGGGAATCATCCTAGATTGCTCTGGGATTTCACAGGCTCCTCTCACCAGGGGCAGAAGTGCAGGCCACTACCATTTCTGCCTGGTGTTTTTATATGGGACCTGGGATCAGAACTCAGGATCTTCTGCTTTTGAGGCAGAGTCTAATTTCTGAGCCATCTCTTCAGCCCTCTTCCCCAGCTTTAAAACAACTAAACAGTTAAAAACTCTGAAGTGATAGTGACACTCAAAGAAAAATCTCTGTAATACCTACAGTAATTGCAAGGATTATGAACAGGAGGGATGGGGTAGGAAGGCCACACCAGAAACAAGGAGAGAGGGGACCATGTTACAGCAGAGAAAATAGGCCTCCATCAAGGACTCAAATAAGTAATGAGACATCTGATTAAGTTCACAGACTTTCGTTTCTGATCATTTACTACTGAGGGGGTATGATCTCACCAGAAGTGGAGGGCATATAGTCTGGCAGATAAGAAGTAACCATTTTGCAAATGGCTGATAGACCCCCTCCCTCACTGTGGTTTCCCACTTTTATTTGAATGTGCTCTTATCACAGGACTCTAGTTTAACAGCTTTTTGTCTCTGGCTAGGGGGTGACATACAATGCCCACCAGGATGGAGTGAAGGGCATTGCAGGAGCAGCAAAACTGCAAAAGAAAATCAACAAAACACAATCCAGAACTTCAGAGACTCTATATCAACGACCTAGAACTAGGCCAGCCTAATCTCTCCCCATCCTGAAGCTCAGGGACATTTGCGGAAGAGGGGGCTGTAAAAGTGTAAGAGCAAAAGGATGGGAGGAGCAATGATATGCAAGATACTCCATACAAGTTAGGGCTGAAGCAATCATAATTGGACTTTACATGCCCTGCGCAATGTCCAACACACTATTGACCTCACAAAGTCTAGCATCTGCTAAAGGCACCAAGATCCTTGGAGGCAAGGGATTGGCAGCCACAGCAGTGTTCCTATACTTAAGGGGAACACGGAAAAGAGTTCAGGGAAAGGCCACTGGGTCCTTGTACGTCATTGGAGAGGAGGGCCCAGAGGAAAATCATATATGCACAAGAAAGGACTCTCTGGGAATTGGGGTGGGAGGCACTGGGGGATGGAGAGGAAGGAGGGAGAGGAGGGGGAGCAGGGGGTACAGGGGGAGGAGGAGGGAGGGAGGGAACTGGTGTACCTATTAAGTTTGTATGAGCTGAAATAATAATAAAAATATTTTAATAAAAAAAAACTCTGAGGTGAAACATTTTTTTAAAGGTTGAAGGGTGAGGACAATGACTTTTTAAATTTTTTTTGACAGTATGCTTACATTGGTATTGTCAGAAGGCAGACCTTGTTAATGTTTCTGACTAATTTAGTGTGGTGGCTCACTCTCCACACACATACCCTACAACTTATATGTTGTAGTTAGATACAGGTGTCAACCTGACAGTTGAGGGTTTGAGAAAATTCGTAAAGAACTAGTAATTAGGTTAATCCTAGAGTGAATCTGCAGGATATTGTTTAGTGAATGGGGAAGTCCCAGCCCATAGTGGGTAGGACTAGTCCCTGGACAGGTGACTAAAATGGAGGGAGCAGTTTGAAAAAGGAGACATCCTTGTGTATCTTTGGCCAGACATGCTAGTCTTGCCAGTAAAGATTGTTCCTCTCTCAGCCACTATGTGGATATTATGAGGAAGTTCTGTCAGCTGTGTGGAGATGGTGCATGCTATCCTGCTAAGACAGACAAACAACCGTAACCAGAAAGAGTAAGAGAAAATAAATCCTTGTTATTTTCAGCAACAAGGCAGGTGAACTGCTACACTCTGTCAACATACTAAAGCAAAACAGTAGATGGGTCTGGGGATATAGACTATGCTTCACATTGATACTGCCTATTCTACTCAGACAATTTCTATATGCATCACAGAAATAAAGGCCCTAAAATTTATGAAATCTTGTCTATGTTGAGTTACAGACAACACAGAACATAGCAAGTCTTCATTAGATCCAACAGAAGAATAACACTCTCTCCTGGAATTCATTAGTCAGCTAATCTCAAGTGGAGGACTTGTGCCTTGACATTTTCAGAAGACCCTCAAAGTTTTTAACTGAAATAGATACTGGCATGCTTGGTTGAGGTGAAGTATATAACAATTTACTAATGCTTAAAAGAACTTACAAGTTTACAACTTTAGGCAGATGATATAATATCATTTTCACTAAATCAATATTAATGGTATCTACAGATATATCTCAATATTTGAGAGAAACACTGAAAATCTACTATACTTGAGACAATGTGATCGTATGTATCCAAGGCTTATCTCCTATACTATCTAATAATTGTTTAACAAGTGAAAGACATGTCCCAACTTATGAAATTGAAGCTCTTAACAAAAGCAAAAACAAAAGTAGTTACTGAAACTTTGCTGTGTATTATAAATTTTCTTTAAGATTTGTGATAGTAATAAATAATTCAGCTCTGTGTTTGTATCATGTAAAGTAGATAAACTTTAAACTGTTAAACATTTTTGTAATTATAGAATTTTTGTATTTTCTTCCTAACTTTGCATGGGTTCCATTTGGAAACCTAAGTTTTTTTAATATTGGCATATTTTAACTATAAATTGCTAGATTCTAATGAAAAGCTATCTTTTCAAAACATTTGCATCTTAAATTACTTTTATAAGACTGCCTATTTAGTAAAACATTTCTAAAAATTCTATTTTACTTTAAATGTTCAATTTTCCTGAAATCAGACATCTATACATGATTAATGATAGTAAAATTAACCTATTTTTCATACAAGTCTAAAGCAACCATGTAACCCTGTAATTTGGAAATTGCCTGAAACAGTACAAAGCACATCTTAACCAAGATAAAGAAAAGCACATTTGAAAAGCTGCCATACCTAATGAAGACTACTATAGTATTTAAACATTGTCAGAGTGAAAATTGATTTAATTTTCAATAGTGTCAATACCAATATGCACATTACAATAAAATGTACAGCAGAAGTAAAAAAGGTGTAGTCTAGAGGATGAGCTTCAAGTCTACAGATGAAGAAAAATGAACATTAGTGGGGGCTGTGTAAATGACATACTTTTTTTCTCAGCTACTGTTATACCTCTTTGACAAATATGGAGAAAAAACAATATCAAAAGTTTCTGAATTTTTTGGGAGTGTTTTTGAATTTAATAATAAATGTTCAACATGTCCCAAAATCCTTAAAATTCACAATCACAAAGCAAAACGATGCTCCCTGAAATACTTATGTTCACATATGAAAATTAGCATCTGTCTGTGACCTTTTATTTCACATGCATATAATTTTGAAATGACATATGAATGAGCACTTTCCTTTGAAATGGGCAATTAAAAATCATTATGTGAAGTTTGCAAAGAAACCAGAATTACTAAAGGGATAAAAGTGGAGAAGGAGCAAACTCTGTGAAAGCAGGCAGGAAAGGGGAGAGTGAAGGTTCTGAGGGGCATTCATGCAGCTAAACTGTTTTGTAAATAAATTCAGCTGTACAATCAGTATTGGTGAAATTATATTGTATTAAATTGAAGAAATGATAGGGATCCGGTGCACAAATTACAGACATATAAATCTATTTCCTCTAGGACTTGTAGCATCATTCCATATTTTGACAAAGGGACTTTGAACAGATGCAGCTTGGAGGGCACACAGTTTGATCACCAGCAAAGAGCGTGAATGCAGTGCCATCCACTTTGAGCAGCCTAGCCAGTGGTCTGTGCATAGTGCTGAATAAAAATGAATATCGTTGTGCAAGAGACACAGAAGCAGTGATTCACATGTGCTTAATGATATTTCAGCATTTGACGGAAACTCTTCTTCACTGAGACACTTTATAATTGTTTGAGAGAAAGCATATAGAAACTCCCTGCCAATGTAAATGAAAATGTAAATTTTCATGTTTATAATTTGCTGTTATTCAATATTTCATCAAAACAGAGACCTCTAAAGAAAATATTTTCTTTACAAAATGTTCATGATCAAACTTGGTTTCTGATTAGTGACTGCTGGGAAATAATTTGTTTACCCTTCATGAACAGACTCATTAACATGAGGCTAGTAGCTTAAACAGAAGAATATTTTGAGGCAAGAGCAAATTATCCAAAAAAGATTAAGTAAATTGAGTCCTTAATGAAATTTAAGAGTTCAGCTTCTGCACTGTATAAATTTAAATGAAAATCTATTATTTGAACATCTTGGAAATTTCCTTAGATGGAACAAAAATATTGGACTATTTGTGAGCATTTCATTAAAGAATATATTCATCTCAGATATTGTGATAAAAGGAAATCTGGTCTTTTCATTTCAACACAAATGCATGAAATTTAATCCCATCTTTCTATAGATTTGGGAGATGAGAATCTATATAATGTGATCACCATGACAGACAGGAGGATTCTCTAGTGTGCCTGACAGTTATTGTTGGAGCTTGACACAGTTTTGTATCCTAAATGTGAAATCGTATATCAAAATACTAAGTTTCAAATTAGGCAGCATTTTGAACTTAGTACACAACAACAAAGCACATGGCTTAAGCAATTAAAGAGTTTATTCTACCTCACAATTCCATATTACAATCTATCATAGCAAGGGAGTCACAGCACCGGAAACCAGGAAACTGGGTCACATAACACCCACAATAAGAGCAGAAAGCAAAAATGGGTGAATTCATGCTTGTTTGCTTGATTGCCAATGATCACCATTTCTCTCCATCTTCCTGTGGAATGCTTCCTGCCACAGTGGACTATGTCTTCCCACATCAATCATGCAATCATGCTAATACTTCATATGGTCAGAGACAGGGCACTTACTCTGAAAATCCCTCTCAAGTGAGCTTTGGAGACATTGTTTCCTTGGTGTGAGGTTGACAACTCAAACTAACCAGCAGAGATAGGTGTTCAAGAGTGTTAGATTTGCTTACTTGAAACTTATTCTTAATGATAGACTGGAATAAGTGGCTTAACATGAGTGAATTCAATTTTTAGAGGTCGGAAAACAGCCCAGTCAGGAAAGGAACTGCATTGTAAGCATGAGGACCTGAGTTCAATCCTAAATTACTTAAAAGATGCCTGGTGGAGGATGCTGCAAGTGTGTAATCCCAGGCAGAGGAGGTGGATTCACTGAGCAGACAGTTTAACCTACTTATGGAGCTTCAGTGCAATGAAAGAACTTCGCTCAAACTTTGTCCCAAAGTTGACACTGGAGGTTGTCATCTGGCCTCTCCACACATTCACCCTCATAGAACATACAGCAACAAGGATGAGCACACTTGCAGATACATACATGAATTTTAATCCCTTAAAAAGATGATAGGTTAACAAAATTTTTAAAAAATTTAGCATTCCCATTCAGTATAACAGTGATGAAACTGTGGAACTACGTTATCATGGTTCCAGAAAGATTTAGACATTCCATGTCATATATTTGTAATTAGATGTAATAAATATGATTGCTGATAGCCTGGGAATAATCAACAAATTATTACTAATGTAATACTTATATTAGGTTTCTCACCTATAGTAAATGGTTACTTATGAAATTTAATTTAATAATTCTAATAGTTGCATGGACTTCTATTAGTTTGAAATTAATAGTTATCTGTAATATAAGATTATTATAGTACCTCTCATTATATAACTTATACCTATCAAGATTATTATTTGCATAAACAGGATAATATGATTGTTTTTTTTCTTCTTTCAAGTTAAAAGAAAAAGCATTGTTAAACAACTTAGGTGAAGAAGAAGGAAATTATATATTCACCTAATGGTGAATACAGAAGGAAATATCACAAGGTCTTATTGTCAGAATTAGGGGAAACTAATTCTCCAAAAGAAAAGTCATATGAGGACCCCACATGAATGTGAACAGAAATAATTGACTCGATTAGGATGTTCTCAGAATTCCACTTTCATAGTTCTGTGTCATGTATGTGTGCACATATATGCATATAAACACACATGTGCACATACACACACGAACACTCATCGTCAACATATACATTGTATATGTACAATATATACAAATTTTTAAAAGTTTAAAACAAAAAATAAAAATGTACATTACATAATAAACGTATTTATGATAAACATAAAATAAAAATTGTTAAAAATCAAAAATGAAATTAGAGAATATACTAAAATATCTAGTAAGCTCTGAATTTCTATGGTAGTATTCCTATTCATTTTCTCTAATAAATAATATTATTTCAAAACTGTTATTTCCTTAATTGACAAGAAGTTAATATTTTCTTTTATCTTGGACAGGCTATTTTGTTGTAGGTAGAGCAAAAAGCCTTAAACAAAAGATATTTATCAAGGCTTTAATGGTATAATTAGGAATAAAGGGCACGTAAAAAACATTTTATATGATAGTAATAGTTGTGAACTTCCAAAGAGTGGAAGAATTAACAAATTTTATAGCAAATCAGAGTTGGCTATCATGCTAAAATTAACATCGTTCCCACATACAGCAATTCAATTAGAATGTCTTATAAATCAAAAAGATGAGTGGCAATAAAAATCATAGTCACTCGTTACAACTATTAATTTTTCTACCTTTTTCATTTTGCTTCTATTTTGGTGAAGAAGACTGTTTTATAAATTGTGTGCAAAATCAATGATTGTGTTAGAAGTGGAGTCAGTACTGTCATTACCAGATATTTTTCTTTTTTTAAAGGTCACTGAATTAACATTTTTAACGGCTTATGTCTCACACAGTTGCCTAGGCAGGATTCCAAATATTCAACCTGCTAAGAAACTATAAGGCTTTCCTGCATAATTAAAATTTGAAATGTGAGCTCAATGTTTCTGTGAACAAAACCATGGCCACTTAATACCTGGAGATGGGATGAATGAATAAGGTGAGAAAAATACAGCTACTCTCCTGCTTGCTCATTTATCTCCCATCATCCAGTCCAAAATATCTTGTCATTGGACATCTGTCTCATCAATGTTTCTTCAAACAGTAAATCAAAGACCATTGTAACTATAGGATATCTTTCTAAACCAAGATTTCTATATCTTGCATTTTGAGTTTCATGTGAAATTATTTCTTAACTTTTGTATATTTGCAAATCAAATGCATTATTATTTAGAGTATGTATCACTCAGCTGTAGCAGAGGGGATCACTATGACTGATTCCTCAGGAACAAAAGCTTTTATGTCTTGTTTAGGGAAGTTTACTGGCATAAGTCATTTTTATCCTGTGATTATATTTGCTGAGTGCTTATGTTATCTCCTTATTCAATTTCCTGTTTCTGTGAATTACTTTATATGCCAGTCACATTGAAAAGAGAGCTGGAGTTTTGTTTTTATGCAAACATTTAAAAAATCAAAATTGTCATTCAGCTCTCTAGTCTTATTTACCAAAAAAAAAAAAAAAAAAAAAAAAAACAGAAGAAGAAGAAGAGGGAAGGTAAAGGTCATTCACTGGGCTTGACATTATGTAGATCATTTAATACTATGAGAAATGCAAATGATCTCTCCTCTTAAAGAATATTCTAGAAAATACATATCATGTAACCTAGAGTTTACAGGCAGAAAGCATTTTTACATTGGTTTCTTATTCAAATTTTAGAGATTTTTTTCACAAGCAATTTATGTAGGTACAAGTTTCTTAAAATGTCCTTTGGGCACATCTGTCTTCCCAATTCCATCAATTCAGCTGAATATAAAACCCATATCCCCAGGTACAAGTCCTGATGCAATTCTATCAGACAGTTGCTGTACTTTGCGCAGTGTGGGTGTGGGAGCTAATTTTGTCCTTAGATTCCAAAGCTTCATTAACAGTCTCAACACATTCACTGAAGCTTTCTAAACCTCTCAGGCTTTAACACTTACACTACTGCGGAACTGGAGAGAAAGAGACATAAATTGTTATCCTTGTTTTGAAAGTGCATTTCCCTGACTGGCAACAAACACAGCTCTTTTTTTGTGTGTGCACGTCCAAAACTGAGTTCCAAATGTCATGCTACAGAAGCCTTTTGGCAAAGCATAATTGATGCCACAAGTAAAGTACTTCTGCACATATGCAGACAGAAAAATGTTTTCCAAAAATCAATGAATAAGTGAAAGAAGCTAGACTTCATAATAATAAGGGCCCACAGATTCCCCCCCCAAATAAAAGCTATGTAATCTTTTTTCCTTCATTTACAAAACTATCCATTCCTTGTGAATTTTTATTAAAATTAATTTCTTAAATTTTGGAGATTAATTACACCATATTGCTGTCTAATTTTGAAATGGAAGCATTTACCACAGCCTAGTCATGGGGCAAACATTTGTTAATACCAACTACAAAGAGGGCTAAGGCAAAGGAATCATGAGCTCAAGGACAGTCTATGTTGTTTAATGAGAGTCTGTGTTAAGCACAAATAAATATATAATAAATTTTAAAAAGGGATCCAAAGGCAGTTCTTTGCTAGTGTATTTTACTAGCATACACAGGTCTTGGTCAATTGTTAGTGCCTATGGAGGTCTTCAATTGCATTTTCATCTGTCATTTAACTCTCAAATTCTGTTTTGAGCTATTATACCTGCAAGTGTAAGGAGTAGTATTACACAGAAAAATGTGAATTGTTTCCTTAGCATTGGTACATGCTTTTTCAGCCTCAGTCTAACCAGATAGTAAAATGGCATTAAAGATATGAAACTCAGTCTTCTCATCATGTACTTATTCCATAAATATAGTTCACACAATGCTCAGCATAGTCATTCTACAGTTTTAATTACATGCCTAAAAATTATTGTGCATGATTAGCGAGAAAGCATACAAATAAAAAAATTAGAAATAAAAGCATGTAAACAAGTATATGGAGCGAGTATGTAGAATAATTAGTATTAATCATCTTCCATCAAAGTCTAGTAGGATAGGTTGTCTTAGAAAGTATACTAAAAGTAGATGATTTGTAAACCTTTTTTTTTTGACAAATACGCTTATATTTCTTACCTGGTCTCAATTTTATAAACAGGAAAATGTTGCTGAATATTTTTGGTACTAGTCTGAAAATCTGAGAAAGTAGAACAGGCTCAAATATAGGAAAAAAATGAATGAAACCATTTCAAATATAACTGTAGTAAAAATAAGGTATAAAAGGAAAACAGGCTAATCATACTTAAACAGAATGTAATGGCATCTGAATGGCCAGGGATTCAAAGTGATCAGAATAGAGAGGGGAATGGTTCCATTCATTTCCTGGTAGGTAGGCACTTTCCAGCAAAGTAATTTGCATATCAATGACAACTATTAGAGAGTACTGTTCTCTCTGATGATAGCATGGCCAGGGATTTTCAAGCACATCTTAAAAACCCCTAAATGGAAAGAAAGATTTCTAAAGACATGCATTTTAAAAAAGAGATGCATACAAAAATTTAGGTATTAACAACCACATACACCTTCCTTTATTTTCCTTAAATTTGCAGCACATATATTATTCTAATATCACTATTGGGGTGGTCTTTCAAAACAAACCGCCTCCAAACTAAAAATGTAGCCTAGTAGCATAACCTTTTAATCCTGCCTGTTACTTTGAGTCCCACTGGTGACTTGAATTTTTCTACACTTTTTTTTGCAGATCCTAATGTACAATATCTTGAACTCATAAACAACAGAAAATAAACGCATGAAAGGGCCATTTAAACATATTAAATTGTATTCAAATGTAGTTCTGTGCTTTTAGGCAAGATAAACAATTATGAACCAAATTCATATTTCAGAATTAATTTATGAATTACTTATTTTTTAAGCATTTTTGGTGGATGTTAGTATAGATAAAAGGAGTTGAATTATAGCATGTCTGAAATGTGGATAGTAATTTAGCAAGATAAAATATTAAACATGTCCAAATTCCACTTAAAGTTTTTCCTCTTCTTCCCTGTTTTCCAAATCACCATAAAATGGAACAAAATCAACAATATTCCATCTTGTCAGCTGTCTGTGTTGATCCAACCTACATTCTATCTTCTTATAGGCTCAACAGGATAGAGGACACCTACAGAAGGGTCTACTACTCAGTAAAGATGGCTGGGTAATCTGCAGTGACTAGGATCTGAGGTGGATGAGCTACGTAGAATTTATTGGAATGAATGCATATTACAGTTTATTACAGAGTCTGTCTTATTTTCCAAATTCATTTTATCCAAATTTGGTTTTATATCTATATTGATGCACCTCATTTCATTGATAGAAACAAATACACATTTTTTTCTCATTTTTAAAAATGTGTTCAAACATCTATCATTCACATCTTCTTTGATTAAAAAAATAAAATATCCCTGTAAATAAAATCATAAAACTTTGAATGCTTTTTCACTATTCACATTGAGAATACCATTTTTTTTTTGGTCAGGAAGTATATTATTTTGTGGCTTCTTGACATATTAATTTCATCTCAATTTTTAAAACATTAATTAGAAATAAAGACCTGAGCAATAATAATTTTATATTCAATAATTCAAAATGCTTAGTTCTATGAACTATGACTTTCATATGCCGCTAGAACCATAAGTTAAAACAGACTATCAAACCAAAAATATTGAATCATTTGTTGTTTCTTTAAAGTTCCTCTATTACATATACCATTGCCCAATCTTGAAAGTTTTATGAAGTGTAACTTGAATTGGTGCCTCCACTCTATATTAAATTCTATAGTTCAAGGGAAGTCATAGAAAGAAGTGTAATTAAGGCTAAATACTGCCATATACTGATCCATACCACATTATATAAACCTTCCTATGTCTATGTAAGTCTGAACATGCCCAATGTACGATATGCAAATAAATGCATATATTAATCTTACAGAAGAAGAGGCGGCTTTACTATTCCATTAGGCCATGTAATTGGGTTTATACAAAGAAATGAGAAATCTTGATGGTGTCATCAAATCTAAAGAGCTACAAGTGGCATTGAATACTAAAAAACGTAATAAAAATACATTGTTTAGATAGAACATGATAGATTATAGATCAAGATAACAGAGGATAGATGACAGATGATGATGGAATAATTAATAAAAGGTACATAAATATAGATAGAAAGGTAGATAGATAGAAAGATAGATAGATAGACATATAGATAAAATGGATCATTTAATAAAAATGTATATAAAAATTAACTAAGTACTGAAAGGTATATGAACAATTTAAAGCACACACACTTATATACACACACATATTTCTTATTCTTTACTTCACATAGGTTTTCAAAACATCCCTAAGACAGTCTGTAAAGTGGTTTTTATATTGATCGTGTAGTACAAATTTTTTCTCTAAAAATAACATAGATTTCTATTGCTCTCCAAGTTCCTTTTAAAATTTTTATTTGTTTCTTTAGATATGATAAAGCATGTGAGACAGAAATAGATTTAAAATGTGTGAACAACACTTCAAATTATAATAGCACTTCTTAGACATATTAAAATAATATACCTGGCCTTCTGGTGGATAAAATTAGAACAGTGTTTTCAGTTTTTAGGAGAATAGGGAATTTTTGCTCTCTTTGGGGTTAATTAAAACAATAAAAACAACTGCTGACCTGTTCACTTGTTATACTTACTATTCTGGTTCTATATATGATGTAGCTTGTCTATAACATCTCTCATTGCTGGAATACTGAGTCAAGAACTACATGTTGCCTTTATTGATATTTTAAAAGTGCACAATCTCAATGAATTAAGGTTTGTATTTGAACACATCTACATTTAATCATGCTTCAATATTATTGTTGCTTATGTTCAACCCCTTGGATGTTGGACTCTCCTCATAAAGTTCTTTTTGTCAAGAAACACAAGGTTTGTTTCCCACTAGACAAAGTGGGAAAATTACTCTTATTTTTCAGAGGCATTATTGTGGTCTCTGAATTTCTCTTAAATACTTTGTTTTGTTCCTTTCTGTTTGGAATCTCTAAGTTATTTAAAAATATTTCTCACTTAAGATATCAAAAAGATAAAGAGATGCACCTTCAGCAAATATAAACATATTTATAATAAAAAGATAAAATACTTATATGACATTCCCTAAGTCTATTAATGTGGAAGCAAAAGCAGTCAATGGATTCAGAGGAATAGATCTTGTGGTCCAGGACAGACAAATGTAAGGGACAGACAAGTGAAGTGTCACTCTCCTGTAGTCTTCTTTATCATGGATATCCACAGCATCACATAATTTAAGATACTCTTTGTTTTCAAGCAGCTGATGCTTCTTCCTGTCTTAGTTCAATTAACATGAACATTGCCATTTAAACAGACAGGGATGTGGATTACTATTTATTTTGTTGAAGATGTTGTTTATTTTTTCCCCTTGAATAAATTCAGCCAATGCAGCTATATGTCCAAGCATAAGCTTTTAAAAACAGTTCCCCATCAGGAAGACATACATGCTCATATTGTCCACTGTGGGCAATACCTATACACCTTCGTATTTACCTTTCAAGCCAACCAACTGTATTTTCTGAAAGCTTCTCATAGTCAAATATTTTCCCAGACTCCCATGTACTCAGCATAAGAGTCCTTGTTCTTGATGGTTGTAGATCACATTTGGACAATGTGTTCATTGTTCTTTGTTATTCAAAATATAATTAAATAAGTTATTTCAAAGCATGCTGGATGTTCTAGAATAAATAGTAGCTGGGTTCTCCTAGGCTTTTAAATAAACCAATTGTGAGTATGAAGAGGAGCCTACTACTAATATCTGAGGGCAGTGTGCGGGGGTGGAAAAGGAGGAAGCCCAAGAAATACAAACAGTCAAAGATCAGGAGAGAGAGACCACCTGATGGTATACTTGCCTCACACCTCAGTGTCCTATAGAACTCACCCTGATTGTTCCTTATTTTATAAAAGGCTCTTCACTCAAAATTGAATGTGCAACTCAAACGAATACAAACCAAAGGAATCAGAGCTGAGAAACAGCCCTGAAACTCCTGTTGTGTCTGTTCCACTTTCAGCACTAGACATTCACCTCTTAAAGATAAATACCAGCCTAGATTGCTCCATCCCTACAGACGAAAGTTTTATGGCTAGAATGATAATATCCAGATATAGCAATACTTTAGGAAAAATTCATATCATCAGGTGGTCTTTCCCATGCCTTAAGTGGAATTTAACTTCTGAGATCTCAGCTGAGTTAGTGAAAATATGCATCTTAATCTATGCTTTTTATTTATTTCATTTAAAATGTTATATTAGAATAATTACACATAACTATAAGACAGTGTTTATGCTCTGTGCCATCCTGTGTAGATAAAAAAGCATGTATAAAGATGGATAAAGTTCTTTTAGAATGCTGTAGCACCAGGGGAAAGCAATAGGTAAAATACAGCATGTATCAAAGTTAAAAAAAACTATTTTATATTTTGGATTGAAGGGCAGAAGTGAAAAATATTTTCTACATACAGGATACTCTGTGGAATAAAACATCTAAAAATAAGTTTTTTTTTTTAATATAATGGTGCACACCTACATCTGAATGGTATTGACTATGTAGAATCCAAGTCCATGAAAGTAGAAATCCATAAAAGTAGAAATGGGTATGTTCAGAACCATTTCCTTGTACAGAAATGAAGAGAGCCAATGTCATGTATGTGCATAGGGGATATAATTCAGATTGTAATGTGCTTGGCCAGCAGGCACAGAGCCCTGGATTTGACCAAAAGCACCATAGTTGTAATGGTGCACACTGTAATCCCAGAAGCTGGGAGGTAGAGGAAGTATTACAAGGTGTTTAACAAAATCCACATCCATTTAGGCAGTTTAGGACTAATGTGGAATACACAAGAGTCTGTCTCAAAGAAAATTTATGTGTGTGACATGAATGTAAGAACAAAATTATGTAAAGAGATAAGAGGAACTGTTGGGATAAATAAAGAAGAGAAAATAGAAGGTAAAGAACTTGGTGAAATATACTCCATCTACAATATAGACATGCATGAACACACAAAAATGAATTTTCGAACAGGCAGACAATGACACTGAATTTTCTCTTCTAGGAATGAGGAAATGTTGAAATTTATGTATTAAGAGGAACCACATTGGGATTTTTTTGGCAAAACATTCATCTTTCTATATAGAGGAGAATTCGTATTGATGAAATCCTAAAGGTTTCTGAACCAGCTTCAGGTGTCTTATACAAATGTACTATAGTTTATAAGTACAGAATATTAAACCTTTCAAATTCATAAGCAATATTTATTATGGTCATTTTATTAAAAGTGCTAGATGCTAATAAGCCTACTTTTTAGGACTTTTTAAAATTTGAGATATGCATTATTTTTACAATTTTTGTAGTACATACAAATTTAAGAGCCACTGCTAGTAACAACATTATTATTGAGTTATTAACTCTGCCTAAAACCTCAAGAGAATATGTTATCTCTTATCATTCTGGAACAGTCCTTTGTTAATTACTTTATTTGAAGATTGGCTAAATTGATTCCACATTACATGTTCTTCATTGATGTCTGAAGTATTTACTGACTTTAACCTATTAGTAGTATTAAATATAGTAAATAAGCAATGTAAACCAGTGTAAATAATAGTGGAATGGGGCGGGAGAACTGACAGTAGTAAGGGTCAGATACCTCAATATTAACATAAACAACAGATAGTATACCTCCATCTAATATCTCTCATTTTATCCTTAGAAAATAAAATATTTGATCATCCAAACAAGACACAGTTCATTGCAATGAAAGAACAGTGAAATAGACATCAAAACCTACCTAGAATGAAAAGTATTCCAGACCTTAGAATCTCCACATCCTAACCTTAGAGACTCTTGCAGAAGAGAGGCAGTAAGATTGCAGGAGCCTAAACATGGGGAGGTCCACAGAGGGCCAGGATATTCCACTCAAGACAGGGCTAGTGCATCCAGAAACTTTCTGCAATGAAACTTACCTTCACCAAGCCTGAACTATGTCTGAAATGTCAACATAGACTAGTAAGGAACTTAGGAAAAATAATTTCATGCAGGTAGAGCCTTAGGAGCTTGGGCTAGATAGGTAAAGGGAAGTGGCCCTATTAAGAGGTCTATCCAAGGAAGGACCTCTTAATCTGCCACATAGTCCTGAGTCCATACCAATGCAGACATCTAGAAAGGAAACCTGGGGCTCATATACAGGAGGAAGGTGAAAAGGAGAGGGATGGATTGCTGAAAGGAAGGGAGGGTGGGAGACAAAGGGAAAGGAGGCAGGAGGGAAGGAAAAGGGGCAAGAACAATGTCTCATTATGCTTATAAAACTAAAAAAATTAGTTATAGTTACATAAGATTTCAAAATGAGCTTATCTATCCATTCTAAATAGAAATACTATGAATGCTTTGTAGAAAGTATTTACATCCCACTTTACCATTTCCAGCATACAAAACATTGTTCAATTTATTTAACATCTTTAATTTCTGAATCTTTTAAAGGAGATGATTTAATGTCTTAGACAAGACTAAGTAAATCAATAAAATTAAATCTTTACAACAATCTTAGCCATAAATAAATGTTCTGCAAGGTGCATTTCCTTCTAAAAGACCAATTTTATTTTCTAAATAATTCGTTGAAATTCAGACAATGAACTAAGAAAAGCAGACAAGCCAGGGGTCATAATAAAGTCATTTCTTTTTGGTTTTGTTTTGTTTACACAGTTTTTAAAATGAACTCTGCACGAACCAAAAGAAAGAGACAGCTAGCCACTTAATCAATTTGAACTATGTCCTAGTTAACTTACATCATGAATTCTAAGGAAGGTACATGTTGAAGTTTGACTGGCTGTCTACATTAACAAACTAACCATATAACTGGCATTTCTTATCTTAGCAGTATATTGTAAACAAAATGAAGTTCTAGACTTAAGTGATGCACTGTATTTAAAGCTTAAAGTGAATTTGAAACATAATATGCAGCAGTTTTACTTTTCAATAATCAGCTGACATTTCTGCACCATCCCATTTGAAAAGGAAATTCCACAGAGATTCAGTAGAATTAAAAGTAAATGAAATCTATGTCCTTTTTATCCATAGTCAGCAACATGGAGGTAGCACGCTATAATGTGAACGAAAATTGCACTACATTCAAACCTTCTTATATTTATTAAGAAAATGTTATGCAAACATAATCCTATCATTTTTGTGCATTATATTTTTGGCAAATGAAAAGTGACTACATCACATGAAGGATACACTCAGGAATGAAAAAAAATTAATTTTCAATAAGACTTCTGCATTAGTAGATTTCATGTTTAGCAAACCGCTTAACAGGAAATGATAAACATCTATAAAAACAAACCTAATGTTCTTGTTTATTAAATGATTCATGGTATATCATTCATGTCCTGAAGTTCTGGTATATTTACAAACTTTCTTATAAGGTGAATGTTTGTTCAAGAAAAAAAAAAGAAAATAATCTAGAGACTAGTGTTGGTCAAAATTGTCAATGTAACTATCCTGGGGAAATTAGCCATGAAAGAAAAAAATCCTAAATGATAAAGTAAATACACCAGAGGAAATAAAACTCCCTCTAATTGAAGGATCTTTTAAGAAATATACACTAAACTGGAGAATTTAAATTTGCATCTGAATCTTACCTTTGAATTTTGCATGGATGCATACCAATCAGTAGGTTAACTTCCTACTTCCCATAATGCAATACTTGAAATATGTATGTAATTTGATACATTACCAATTCTGCAGATGCAAAATGTATACCTTTAAACCTTTAAAAAACATTTTTTTAATTTGAAAGTATTAATCAGTTAACTTCAAACAATAGTAAATTTGACAGGCTTTATATAGTTTTATGCTTTTTACATATATTCTATGCTAAAGGTTCATTTAAAATAACACTGTAAAACACAACAACTTAATGCAAGACATATATGCAAGAAAATAATTTATTTCATAATCTGAAAATAGTTAATGGTCTTTGAACCATTACATGGAAGACAATTACAATTCTACTTGTCACTAAACATACAAGCATCACTCAGGAGAAAGAAGCTCTCTGTACACCTTCTAATTCTCATAGTAGTTTTGAAAGGAAGAAAAGTAGAAGCACTTCAAAGAAAAAATCCAGAAGTTTGGATTTATTGACTTTGTCAATTATTTATTGTGAAATATTTAGTTCTAAACTTCCTAATATACAATAATAACCAGTATTGAAAAGGATAAAATACATAAATGTTTATCACAGACAATCTGAGCCATCACTTTGCTAAAGTCTCAAACTCACTATGTAGCCAAGGTTGATGTTCAACTTGTGTTTTTCTTTTCAGCATATCTTAAATATTGGAATCACAGGCACAGGAAGTCATTCCTAGTGGATTTGGTGCTTGTAGTCAAACCAACATGAGGCATTCTCCCAAGTAAGCAATGTTCCAGCCATGTTACAGTGGGTTAGATACCATTATACTGATAGATATGATTGAATCGTCTCTATTTTAGAATACTAAAAGGAAGGAATCATATGAACTTCAAGTGTTACTATTATTACTAATAAAAGTAATGATCCCACTTCTCCATTAAGTTAAAACACTGGTGAGAAAAGAGAACATGTGAGGTGAGATGGGAAGAAGGAGGGGAAGGGTGACAGTAGAGAATGAAAATATATAAATACAATATGTTTTTTTAAGGATTAAGGAAGAGTTTATTAGTGGAGAGAAAGACCAGAACTCACAGATGTGAATCCATGAGTGGCAAGAGAGCCCCAAAACTCATGGACTCCAGGAAGGGAATCCATGAAGGACAAGGGAAGGACAGAAAAGGAACATATGGACTTTTGACAGGAAGTCCCATGGGGGACAAGGAAGTGGGAACACAAAGAGTTCAGATGTGGAATACCATCAGGGGAAAGGAAGCCAAATTCTGTGTATTTATATATGAAATCTTTGAAGAATAAATAAAATTAAGCAGTATTAAACTTAAAATATAACTGTTGCAGAGTATTGATAAAAAAATGAACAAAATGTGTTTCAAAGTTAAATCCAATTTGCTTTAGAATTACTTTGTAGAACAATTGTTATTTATAAAAATGGTAATGTATATTACAGTGTACATTTAGTTTACAGCATAAATTATAGCATAATCTCAGAGGATTAGATGAGTTATAAGCAATAATGATATTAGCAGAGAGATTCAATCAGCACCTTTTCCATTTAATTACACTTTTTTGTTTTATATCTTCAAGCTTCTGCCAGTTTTTTAGCTGAATGATTACTGTAAAATCTGAAGTCATCTATCAGATTAAATTCTATATTTCTACTTCTCTAAAGAAGTAAATCATAAATAGTGAATTTTTACAGTTCGGTTAGAATTAAATTTTATGGGATGATGTCTCTAAAAGTGGATTTGGATCTTTCTGACCTGTTTCATTAGATCAGATTTCTAGGAAATCAGAATGCTAATGTTAAATACTAGTTGAAATATAAATTATGAAGTCATAAAACATGTACAATGCTATCTTTAATTACAGATTAGCATAGTTAATATTCCTTGTCTTTAGCTTCTATATTACAATATAGAAAAAATTAATTTGTATTCAGACAAGTACAATTAAACACAGAGCCAATTAGCAGGAACTGAATCATTTAGATTCAGTAATCAAATAATATATTAGAAGACATAGCTAAAGTTCTTTCTAGGTTAAAAACAATCTTAAAGAAAGTAATATTGGTTAATAGAACAATTGCTATTCATTATTGAATTTAGATAATATGAATTAATTGGAATTACAAAGCAGGTATTCAACCTTTTAGAAATACGTTCAAGGAACAGCATAACTTCAACAATGTCCTAAATAAACATAATTTTAAAATTTTGATTTTATATATTTTATTCTAAAATTTCAGTGAATAGTGATCATTACTTTTTTGTTTGTAGATTACAGTAGTATATACCACTTAGTCTTTCTTTACTGTATAATAACAATCATGTTAGTTTCATGTTTATTGCCTGAACATCATAGTAACTTCAAATAATTTTTGTGTCATTTTCCTGATAATTCATAAATTTTGAGGTGTGACAAGCTGTTTTCCAAATCTTAGGCCCTTTAAACACAGCTAATAATTTACTTTAGCTTTACTAGGTCATAATCAAATCCCTCACTACTGGTCATTCTCATATTAAACTGACTTATTCTTCAGTCCAACTGTATAGCATTCACTGCTATTCTGGACATCTTTTGAGATATCATATAACCTCACACTTGGAATGACTTGAATCATTTCACTAGTGAGAATTGCAGTCAAATAATAGTTAAAGGGTAGGAAGACGGCTCAGATGTTAGTCTTTGCTTCAAAAGCAAAAGGCTCTGAGTTCAGACCCCCAGTTTCCAGGTAAAAATGCCAAGCAGAAATGACCTTGGACAGCAATTCTGGTCCTGGAGAGCAGAGCCTGTGAAATCCCAGAACAATGTAATAAGGAGGTAGAACAATCCAGACTGATTCCCAGTGTTACCATTGGGGCTTCCACAGGAACACACAAGTGCCTTCTGATACATGCGCGCGCGCACACACACACACACACACACACACACACACACACACACACAAATAAATAAATAAATAATAGTAAATTGAGAGAGTGAGAATGATGGAAGGGAAACAAAGAGTGTGTTCAGGAGAGTAATCAGAGTACATTTTATCTGTGTAAGAAATGGTCAAACCACAAACTCTATAAAAATATATTTTAAAAAATATTCAGAAACATAGTTCAGTAATTGAATCTGTTACAAATTCTAATTTATATTTTCACCTTCAGGTAACCACTATGCAATGGTTTTAAATAATAAGAAGAACATCAATGACATAAATATTAAAAAGAATTTTAGGAAAAAAGATGAAGAAAAGAAATACAAATGTAATGATTTTAGAGAGATTATTGAACCCACTTTTGTTATGAAAGAATTTTCTCTTTGTAAAGTCTCAGTACATGAAAAATACCCTGATTCTTTGCATAGGAAATTATTAATACAGTTCATGAGCTCAGTTTACCTGTGGATGTATAAAAGCCCAAAATACCACTAGATTATCCAGTCCTTCGGAATCTTTAAGAAAGTTTTTGAGATAATTAGAAACTGGGATTCATGGTATATGACCATGTTACTAATTCTGTTCTGGAATTGAAATGAGAACATAATTCCTATTCCTTATATTCCAAAATAAACATTTTCACTTTTTTTCTAACCACTGTCCTATATATTTTATTAAACTATATGAAGGTTCAAAAGCTACTATTCTGTATGTTTCTGCAGAACTGCTTTACATTGTTGAAAAGTTAAAAGGACAGGCCAGAATGATTTAGATTATGTCATGACAGTCTATAATTATGGTTGTAAATCTACGCTCTGAGAGAAAGTTTTCCAGTAGAAATTAGATTCATGAAAAATGTACAGTGGATCTTGCTAGATATTACAGGCATGATTTAGAGATTCAATAAGTGAATATTCAAAAGGACTTTAAACTTAACACTCAAATGTGAAAATTAACACAAGGCTTAGTTGTGCTTAGCTGCTTGTACTTTTTTGGATGGAGGTTAGATGATGCCCCTTCTCATTACAACTGACTCCTGGCATGGTATATAGCCTATGTTTCAGCATTGGAAGATTTTTCTCTCCTGCTTTATAATGAATAAGCAATAATGCATCAGAGACAAAGCTTAAAACTAAATGCTTATTTTGTGTATATTCTTGTGTGTGTGTGTGTGTGTGTGTGTGTGTGTGTGTGTGTGTGTGTGTAGTGTAGTGTAGTATGCACATTCAGCCTTCTAGGGCCAAGGTTCAGGCTGCCACAATATCCGTGTATTTTTTGTGTGTGATGGAGAATCTGAACTTGGCTACTTCTATTTACCAAGCAGAGGCTTAACCTGGGGCCATTTCTCCAGCCCCAAATGTTGATTTTTTTAAAATACAATAAAAATAGTATCTATGTGATTACCATCTCAAATCAAGTAAAAGATTGTCAGGGAATGATAATGTTTCATGGTTTTCCTTTCAAATTTATTTGTTGTACTGATTCATGACTAATATTAATAAACTATTAAATACCATGGCATGCTACAGCTATTCAAATCTTTCATGACTTGTGCTGGAGAGTTTTTGATTTGAAAGTCACAGGCATTTAGAAGAGTTTCTTAAATTTTCATTTTAAGCTAAAATCTCATCTCCTTTTAAACTGAAGAGGACGATTAGACTACTGGGCAAACAACATAGCTTCTCCATCCATGATCTTCTCTGGATTCTGTTCTTCCTTTTGAATATTTCCTCAAGTAAATTTTGAAAATCAGTCAAACTTTTTCTCATCAACAATATTAACAGAGGCTTTTTCACAGCTTCCTGACACTAACTTGCATTTACCATGTTTCTTTCACAATCAACCTAGGAGTATTACTATTTTCATCTGTTTCATAGTGGTTGGAAACCATAAAAAATCTATTATGTTAGGCCGTAAGGGAAATCAGTAGTAATGGGGAAAAGGCAATGAGAAATTTCTACTAAATGTAAATAAGAAGAGGGCCACACCAGAAACAAGGAGAGAAGTGACCCTGTTACAGTAGAGAAAATAGGCCTCCATCAAGGACTGCAAGTAAGTAATGTGACACCTGGTTAAGTTCACAGACATTCATTCCTGATTATTTACAACTAAGGGGGTAGGATCTCACCAGAAGGGGAGGGCATATAGTCTGGCAGATAAAAAGTAACCATTTGCAAATGGGTGATTGACCCCTCCCTCACTGAGGTTTCCTACTTTTATTACATCTACCCTTGAATGTGCTCTTATAATAAGACTCCAGTTTAACAGCTTTTTGTCTCTGGCCAGGGGGTGACATTCAGTGCCCAGCAGGATGGAGTGAAGGGCATTGCAGGAGCAGCAAAACTGCAAAAGAAAAATCAACAAACCACAATCTAGAACTTCAGAGACTCTATATCAACCATCTAGAAATAGGCCAGACTAATCTCTCCCCATCCTGAAGCTCAGGGACATTTGCGGAAGAGGGGGCGGTAAGAGTGTAAGAGCACAAGGATGGAAGGAGCAATGATTTGCAAGATACTCCACACAAGTTAGGGCTGAAGCAATCATAATTGACTTTGCATGGCCTGCCCAATGTCCAACACACTATTGACCTCACAAAGTCTAGCATCTGCTAAAGGCACCAAGATCCTTGGAGGCAAGGGATTGACAGCCACAGTAGTGTTCCTATGCTTAAGGGGAACACGGAAAAGGGTTCAGGGAAATGCCAGTGGGTCCTTGTATGTCATAGGCGAGGAGGGCCCAGAGGAGAGTCAGGGATGCACATTAAAGGACTCTCTGGGAATTGGGGTGGGAGGCACTGGGGGATGGGGAGGGAGGGGTGAGGGGAGAGGGAGCAGGGGGTTTGGGGGGAGGAGGAGGGAGGGAGGGAACCAGTGTACCTATTAAGTTTGTATGAGCGGAAATCTATATCAATCACATAGAACTAGGACAGCCTAATCTCTCCCCATCCTGGAGCTCAGGGACATTTGCGGAAGAGGGGGCGGTAAGATTGTAGGAGCAAAAGGATGGGAGGAGCAACGATTTGCAAGATTCTCAACAATAGTTGGGGCCAAAGCAATCATAATGGAACTTTGCATGCCCTGCGCAATGTCCAGCGCACTGTTGCCCTCATAAAGTCTAGCATCTGTTAAGGGCACCGAGACCCCTGGAGGCAAGGGATTGACAGCCATAGTAGTAATCTTATGCTTAAGGGGAACAAGAGAAAGGGCTTATGGACATGCCACTGGGTCCTTATATGTCATCGGAGAGGAGGACCCAGTGGAGAGTTAGGCGCACATAAAGGACTCTCTGGGAATTTGGGGGGAGACACTGGGGAAGGGGAGGGGGAGGGAGGGAGGAACTGGTAAAAAATTTTAAAATGTATAATTAAATTTTTAATAAAAAAAATGTTAAAAAAAGTTACAAAGATAGAATCTAAACTTTCTGAATTTCAAGATTCTAAACAATGTCTGTGTGAAGGACCAGTTGACTCGGACATAATAGAAGCAATTAAAACTATGCTGTGGCTGAGCCAAAGGATAATTTAAGAAAAGAAATAATATTGAACTTTGAATCTAGTTACAATGAAGAAAAAAGTTTTAGCAGCAAAGAGTGTGTAAGTTCCATCCTCTCATAAAGCACTCTGTAAACTCATCTGGAACTGAATAATTCAGATACAGTTAAGAAAAGGAATTAAAATTTTATTGAATCATAAGGTCAAGAGAGAGTGTGTGTGTGTGTGTGTGTGTGTGTGTGTGTGTGACCACTTTGTTTGATTTGGTTTTGTCTTACAGAACATTCTGGAAAAAGTGAATTACAGCTTCTGTGCTCGTAACAAATTTTTAAGATTTTATTTTAGGTTTCATTGAAGAACAAGCATCTCATTTTGCACCCTTGATAGAGTGATTTGCTTTGACTAAGTGGCAAAAATGTTAGTACATAGGTCACTGCCCAACAAAGAAAATTTAAATTATTCAGAAACACCAATAATAGGTCTCATTTTTATATAATACTATAGCTCACACATAACGACCCTGAGGTTCATTATAATAAGTGTTATTTGTCAAAAAAATGAAGCCTGCCCTATACTTGAAATGCAAAAAGGAAAATAGCTTTCAAACTATGAAATCAAGATCAATTTCATTTTAATTTATATTTTTAATGTATCTGAATTTTGACAAAGTAAACCAAAAGATATTACAATCCTGACTTCACTGTTGAATCACTTCACATATGAATATGAAAGAGAACATTTAGCAAAATAAGCAAAAGAAACAATTTGAAAAGAGACAACAGAAGCATAAAGAGAAAAAAGTAATAGAATGCTCAATCAACAAGTTCAAACCTGGGCAAGGTTTATGCAGTCATGTGCATTACAGATTTTCATTAAAAGGAGACCTTGAAACTCAAGGAATCTACACAAGTAATATCTATATGTCTCTATCATTATTTTTACCTGTAACATTTGTGTGATAAACTGTGGAAAGTAGGACAATTATTTTTAAATAAATAATAAATATATTCATAACTCAAAAACAAATTTAGAAGAAATCTTTACTATTAAATTATTGCTAAAAATGAGAAATCATATTTAATAGATATTTTGGGTATTGTTTTAGGGCACTAGTTAGATACAGTAGGACAACTTGACATTTGAGGACTAAGTCTTTGGGCACATTTGTAAAGAGTTGATAGTTAAGGCAATCCCCTAGGAGAGAACCAAATCCATGAGGGACCATTAGTACTTAACATGTAGGACTTCTCCCTGGCAGGTAGATAAGTCAGAGAGAGCAGCTTCAGAACTTTGACACATTTTGACAGACTCGCAGTATGACAAATGAGAAGATTTGCTGTTTGTTGTTTCTGTAGTGGATTCCTTAGCATTTATATGATGTATATACATGAATCGTGGAATAAGTGTGAATGAATTCTATTTCAAAACAGTACAAGATATCATTTTCTTCTTTTATGGCTTTCTATGAGGGCAATGCTTACTTCAGTTTCACAGAATATATGGTTTAATGTGTGTTTTTTTCCCCCACAGGGTCATGTTTTTGAATGTTTAGCTGTTTGAGATGGTCTGTCTATCTATTTATCTATCTCTATCTATCTATCTATCTATCTATCTAATGTATGTGTGTGTGTGTATGTGTGTGTGTGTGTGTATGTATGTGACAAGGCACTGTGTAGCACTGTGAAGGAACAGGGTGGCTTCGGGAATCATCCTGGAGTGCTTCTACCTCCTTTTTCTTTCACTCGGATTTCCCAGGCTCTGTCCACCAGGCTAGGAAGTGCAGGCCACAAATGTTTCCCTCTGATGTTTTTACATGGGACCTGGGATCTGAACTCAGGACCTTCTGCTTGAGAGACAGAGTTTTAACTGCTGAGGCATCTTTCCAGCCCAGGTCATGGCATCTTTAGGAGGTGGAATCGCGCTAGAGGAAGGCAGTCATGGAGGGTGGACATTGAGCTTGGTTAGCCTTGGCCTAAGTGAGTCTGTTCTTTCACTTACAGGAGCAGCTCTCAGCTTCCTTGATGGACATGACTTAGACCCCCTTCAGCTTCTTCTACCCAGCCATGCCTTTCAGGCCATAAGACTGCATCTCCCCTATGGAACTGAAAGCTGAATAAACATTCCTTTTTACCTTTATGCTACCTGATTTTGAGTGTTCTCTCATAGTAACAGGAAGAATAATCAGTACACAAACTGGAATAAGAAGTGGGGTGCTGCTGTGTAACACTGAGAATACAGTACCAAAAAGTGATGGTAAAATTTGTTACTGAGAAGTACATAAGTATGGCAAACTAGGCTTTAACTCCTGGCAGAGAAGTATGGCCATCTCTGTGATGTGGCTACTGTGCCTTTGGAACTGTTTATTGAGAGGAATATGGAGAACTTTGGGACTTTTTACAGTGAGAAAGCCTTTGAAACTTGATGATGAGGCCAAAAGGGCCATTCTAGAGAGAACTTGGAAGAGATGATGTTAGAGATGTGGAAAATGGAGACCCAGCTTGTGGTAGTCCAGAACGGAACAGAGACTATGTTGGAAACTTAATGAGGAACAAATGCAACCATGTGTTGGCAGAAAATTTGACCAAGTTTTGACCTTGTCCTGAATGCTTGCTTGAAATTGAATTTGAGTCATTGGTAAAAGAACTTTCAAGTCAATGTAGTCTTGATGATGTAGCACAGCTACATTTTAGAGCTCTTGCTCAGAATTATGAAAAAGAAGAAGGAATAAGGTAGGTAGAAGCAAAATCTGTGAGGTCTGATGAGGAATAATACTGTGGCAAACCTGAAGAATTGAACCAGAAAGAGGCAGAGAGCAAAATGGCAGCTTGCTCTTCATTTGGAAAATAGAAGAGGCTTCATCCTGAGGGGAAAATACTTAAGGAAGGCTCCAATCTACAAGAATGCTAATTCTTTTGAAAGGAAATAACTGAAGATAAGCACCCCATGGAATTTTCTGGCTCTGCTCAACTAAAGCAACTGCCCAAGAGAGATTCTAAGAGTCAGCAGGGAGAAGCTGAATCAGGAGTGATTAGAGGGGTCCAGTCTTCAACATAAGGTTTTAGCAGAATTTAGCAAAATCTACTTGTTTTTAGAGATATCAAAGATGCAAGAGAGATCATGAATCACTCCTCCAAGGTTAGAGAAAAATGGAAGCTAAGCAGTATATGATAGGAAATCTTCAGTTTAGGACCAAGAAGTGCAGTTTGTGCCGGCAGTTAAAGCCTGGTTTGCCATCAAGAAGCGAAGATGTTAGAGATTCCAGAGAAAAAGTGGGATATCTGGCAAGGAAACCTATGTATCACAGGAGAAGCCAGCTCAAGAGAATGATGTGTTATATAGGCAGGCTATGATTTTTTGGGGGAACTGAAGCCTTTTTGAACTGAAATAATTTCAACAAGAGTCTTACTTATTGGATTTGGAGTTTGAACTGTTGGCTTCTAATCTTGTTATGAACCATCTTTCCTGGATATGCTCCATTCCTCCCTCTTGGAATATGAATGTTTATTCTGTGCCACTATAGTGTTTGACATATATAATTTCTCTTTTGATTTTTTAGGATATTTTGGACTGTGGGATTCTATTGAGACTACTAATATATTCCATGAGATTTTATAAATTGGACTGAATGTTATGTGCATAATGAGATGACAATGAGCCTGTGAGTACCAGGAGTGGAGTGTCATGGTTTGAATGTGACTTGTCCCCCAAAAGCTCATGGGTTTGATTCTTTATCTGTTTCAGAAGGCCATGGCATCTTTAGGAGGTAGAACCTTGCTGGATGAAGGCAGTCACAAAGGTTCGGCCCTGAGGTTGATTAGTCATATCCTTTTTGAATGAGTGTGTCTGCTCGAGTTTGTAGGAACAGCTCCCTGCCTCACTGATGGATGTGACTTAGACCACCTTCAACTTCTGGCCAGCCATGCCTTTCATGCCTTAATGGACTATATTTTTCCTCTGGAACATTAAAGTGAATAAGGATCCCTTTCTCCCTTTAAGTTACTTGAGTATGAGTCTTGTTTCACAACAAAAGAGAAATTAGTACACAGTAGTGATCCACCGTAGTGGATCCTTCTTCCAGAAAGGGCAGGAAGCACTAGCAGGAAGTTGATCTCATTGTTTTTTCCTTCTTAATCCTTTCTTCCCCTTAAAGGAAGACGTCTAGTTTCCTCTTCCCTGAGAGGAAGTGTGTCCTGCCTTAAATCCTCTCTTCCCTGAAGGAACCAACTGTTCACCTCATTGAGCCCAAGACCTGCAGGCTTTAGCCAACCCTCCTCACCCTGAAGTTCAATTCTATGCTATGTATTCTTATTGACTTCTGTAAGATGGCTTCCATTTAATTTCTAATTTGCTGCCTTTTACTCCCATGCTCCCATCTTAGAGATTTAACAAATGGATAGTCACAAATAAAAACAATTGTATATCTATCCTATGTCTATATCCCTGAAGCTAAACATGATGCCTTTTTCAGGGAGGCCCTAGCTTGGGCTCCTGGCTATGGACAAGCCTGGATACTTACAGACATGCCCCAGACATGCAGGCAGAGGGATGAACAACCAATGGGCAGCAGGCCATCTAACCAGCCCCTGCAATGGACACCTAGTAAACAGTTAAATGATTGGTGACTGTCCCCCAGAGTGGAAGGATGGCAAAACCCTCTATAAGCCCAAACACTTCCTTAATAAACTTGATCTGAAGCAACTCACCCACTGCTTGCTCCTCACCTGATTCCCGGGGAAGTGAGTGGTGATCCCATCATCGGCTCGCCCCATCACCTAGAGTCCTGAGGCCCCGCTGTTTCTCCCTCCTTTCCCTGGCTGGTTCTGGGGGCATTTGACAACTTCTGGCACCCAACGTGGTACCACCTTCAGTGTAGATGAGACATGAGACACCCACTCTGGTAAAGTTTGATGAGTTCGGTCCATTTGGTTTTCTGTTCCATGTGCTTAGGGCGCCTGAAGTTGAGCAGGTGGCCCCCTCCTTTTCCCTTTTCCCTGTTTGCCCTTTGTTGTGCTCAGAAGGTTAGGAACACAAATCACTTGATTTGCCAATGATCAAGGAGCCCCCACTTAAGATTAGGAGCACAATCGCTAATTCAGCGAGCCCCTAGAAAGGTCAGGAACGCAATTGCTCAATTGATTTTCTGACAATCACAAGACATTACATTGAATTGGCCTGACCCACAGATACCATATGCATATACGTCCCAGGGGGAGTAACGAACCTGGAAGTCCACCACCAAGCACAAGACATTTGGGTCCCATACATTCCTTGTCACATCTGTTCCTCTTTTGGTCTCATCTCTGTTCTTTAGAAAAATGGACAACCTCCCCTCACACTGTAAGGAGCCCCAGATACGCGTCTTAAAATCTCTCCTAGAGACTAGAGGCCTCAAGGTTAAGACTGCTGGCCTGGAGGAATTTTGGAATGAGACTGTGGTTTTAACACCTTGGATCTCCCCAAAGAATATGTGGGAACCAGAGTATGGATGAGGGTGCTTTTCCTTGTTAGATGTTTTTCATAATTAAGCTATGCTGCCAGACTTAACTAATTCCTATTTCTGATGCTTTGAAAAAAATTCTCTAACAAATGTAATTAAAGAACAAAGACTTACTTTTCTTCATAGATCACAAGTGGAGTCCTTAGTACATGGCTACAGTCATGAAGCAAGGAACAATAAATGTGTCTTGGTATATTGGAGCTTTTGTATTTTTTACAGTAAATGACTAAGCCCAGATGTTCTGGGCTTCTATTATAATTTTCTAATAGAAGATTCTATTTCTTCCTTTGTCACACTTTCTTCTTCTAATTCTGCTCTGATATTTCAATGTATTTCTTTCCTCCCTCCCTTCCTTCATAGTTTTCTCCTTTTTCCCCACCTCCCTTTCCCTCCCTCCCTCCCTTCTACTTTCCCTCCTTTCCTCCTTCCTTCCTTTCTCACTTCCTTCCCTCCTTCCTTCCCTCCTTCCTTCCCTCTTTCCTTCCTTCCTTCCTTCCCTCCTTCCTTCCTTCCTTCCTTCCCTCTTTCCTTCCTTCCTTCCTTCCTTCCTTCCTTCCTTCCTTCCTTCCTTCCTTCCTTCCTTCCTTCCTTCCTTCCTTCCCTTCTTTCCTCCTTCCTTCCTTCCTTCCCTCTTTCCTTCTTCTTTCGTTCCTTCCTTCCTTCCTTCCTTCCTTCCTTCCTTCCTTCCTTCCTTCCTTCCTTCCTTCTTTCCCTTCCTCTCTCCCTCTTTCCTTTTCCAACTTTGCATTGCTTTTTATATTTCTTTCTAATTGTATTCATAATGAGGTCATGTGTTTTCATTGCCCATTACCTATCCCACCCCTACCTTCCCTCCCACTTTCTGTTACCATCCATCTTCTTCCTTCTCCCATGTCTGCCTTCATGTACAAGCCACTGGTTTACCTCCAGGATGTCTCTACTGATTGTTTTGCATATTTATAAGATTTGATCATGCTTTATGCTAGGCAAATATTCTACTAGGAAGATACACTTCCAGCCCTTCCCCAAGTAAGTTTTACATTTTCTCATTTCTTTTACTGTAGTATACCTAACTCATTCTGGTCAAATCATACTGACCTGTTGCCTCTCTTTACACATGCAAGCACTGCCTTGCCACTTTATTGAGTCTCTTCCTTCACTCCCTTTTTGCAAGTATCACCATCTGTTACATTTCTGGCAGAATTTTGTTCAAATATCTACTTTAGCGACGCTGTTCCTTATCTCTCCTTCTCCACCTTTCCTTCTCTAGGAATTTCCTGGTTAATTTTACTATCGTTCATCTCATATCATGCACCAGAGTTCATCAAATAAAATATTTTATTTGTCTAGAGATCATCTGTCCTTACTGTAAAAGTGTGTTCAAATTTGTATGTGTATCCACTAGACAATAATCAAGAATTGATAAGGTTTTCTTGTTTGAATGGATGAATAAGTCCATGGAAAATGAGCTTCCTTAATCAGAAGGAAACTTCTCAAGTAGAAAAGTGACATAACTCAGTTACTGTAAGTAAAGTTGCAGCAAGCAAACCATATGCTTGTTTTGTCTGTTGTTTCCTCCCAGTGCTAAGGCATGAAGAAATAAAATGTCATTTGTATCACACATAATTATGACTCTGAAATGCATTTAGCTTTTTGTATTTAATATCATCTTTCCATCCTTTTCTATATTCAAGAAAAGAAGCATTTGTATAGAAAGCTGTTTGAATAGAAACTGTATAAACAGCTGCTTTTTTGCTTAACAATAACATAATTTTACATACTTTTTCTTTTTAGCACAGAAGTAAATGTGATTTAAAATGGTATGTAATAACGTATTTCTTTTTCATCAAAAAAAATGTGCACAACTTGTATAAGCTCTTTACTAGCAGACTGATTTTATGTATGATTGCTTTTATATATTGTATTTTCATTGCATTTAAAAAGTTTTACTCTTAAAGTAGGGAAGTTGTATACTTTGTTATAATTTTATGAGGCTTTTTGATACAGTAGGAAGAACATTAGGTTTGGTCTAGAATGTATCATTTCTGGGCTGGTCTCTGCAATTTTTTTGGCCTGTGACTCAGATTATTCATATGAAACAGTTTTGTTTTATTTGCAAATTCCAAAATCCTGACCAGGCTTCCCCAGCACTCAGTTATGACACCTAGTGACTCTATGCAGAGTTTCTCTGAGGGTAAAGCAAACCGGTGTTGTCAAAATGCGGGCTGGTATATGCAGGGAGGACAAGAAGAATGAAGTATGTTTAAGTATGTGAAAGGATTTAAGAGAACTTTCTTTAATCAGCTGTATAGTTATTTTTTGATGTCAACTTGAAAATAGATAGCTAAGCAATTAGATGCATTAAGTAGTAGTTAGATAATCAAGAGATGTGGAAATACTCAATACATACTGCAAGTGGTGATTCCCTGCACAGGATACTATGATAGAGAAAAAACTAATTGGAATTTGGTGGAATGTCAGGAGAGAAGTTATGCATAGGATTTGCAACTTTCTCAGTTCTTCCTATGGATATATGTGATCCATTGTCTCAGTAATGCTTAGAACTTTCTGCTATGATGATCAATTGTGACCTAGACAAATCCACAAGATTATGAATCTACGTGTTACTCTAAATTTATTGGGTCATGTATTCATTACAGCAATAGAACATGAAACAAAGACATCTTGGCCAAAGAAGTTAGGGTACTGCTGTGAAGCTTAAAACATTTGCTATTAAGCATTCTCTATAATACTATACTATGTATATTATATTATATTAATTATATATTTTATAATATATTCATACATAATATATATAAAATACATGGCAGTATGCCATACATATTACTATATAATAGTAGAAAAACAACTTGGATGTTTTCCACTTTGTTTTTTCTTCTTTGAATAATTTTAAAATTTTTATGGAGTCAAACTCTGAAATCTCTGTGACATAGTTCATTTCATTTTACATTGGAAGAAGTCTTAAAGTCCAAGCATGCTTGAGTTAAAAGTGCAAGCTTTTCCAATTTTGATTTCTGGACCTGACAAGGTACAGGTAGAGTAAGGAAAGATGGTGGTTATAGTCAGTTTTTAGGGAACTCGTTCATGTTCTCTGTGTATACTCACTGAAAGAACATATGCTTCATTCAAAGGTTCTCATAAAATTTATTCCTGGACAGGAGACAGAGATCATCTTATTAGTAGATATGTGCCTTACCTTTTGTAATATATATAGACACACAGATATATATGTGTAGGTGTGTGTGTGTGTAATAGGAATGTGATAGGAATTATCAGCATCCGGTTATGGCTCTGTGGTAGAGTACTGCAATGGAGACTCTTAGGATGGGCTCAATGCTTATCTTTACAGTAAACAAATGAAAAAAAATGAATTGCCTCCTTTTACCTCCTGACACAGAGATCTAGATTTTTTAATAAGTCTTATTTACATGAAGGAAATCACTCAACATTTTCTCACCATTGCTTAAATATCAATATGCTAGATACAAAAGTGGAATCCAAAGCAAGAGTGAATGATCATGATCATATGATCATGAAATTCAACAAGACACTTTGTTTGCAAAACAAACATATGTTATTATAGAAGGTTTTAAACAAGGCAGCAGTGAACTTGTATAAAAAAGAGTATTTTTGTCTCGTGGAAATTAATTCACATTTATATTCAAAGAATCTTTATAAATTTTAGATATTTTATGGTTACAAACAAATGTTAGGTAGTTTTTCTAAAAAAATTAAGATTTTCTTGATTTTCTTCATGACTAAATATTTTAATTCAATTTTGGTCTCAATTTGTTGAAAGACAACATAGTAAATAATATATTCTTTTGTGATTTTGAATCATTTTAAAAATTAAAACAGAAAGATAACTCAAAAGAGAAATACAAACTTAAAACAAGTCACCAGGAAGGAAATTTCAAGTTCTTCTTTTCTGCTTAGGACAGATGTGACATTGACTGGGACTCAGATGGAAAAGGAAGTGAAATTGAGGGATGTTACAAAATATGGCTTTTTGTTGTTTTTCTATTACAGGGAAGAGAGTGATTCCAAGAGGGAGTTTCTATGGTCTGAGCAGTGGGATATTTAACTCAACACAAGAGACAATGAAATACTAAATCAGACATAAAAAGAGAATGTGTCCCAAGAATTTGCTAAGAAATTTTAGCAGTAAGAATGCAGTTTGTTTGTCATTTTTTAAACATATTTTGCACAGATCTTTTGAGATTTATATTAGTACCTTTTTGTAATGATAAGTGAACATTCACCAAAAACTTGCATTTACTTTGGTATAAATATATATAAATATATATGTATATATGAATACATATATATACATATGAATCATATATATGTATGTATGATAATCTTAAGTAAAATGTGGGTGGATCTTGTGCATGTCATATGGAAGTCAAAGAATGATCATAGATTTAAGTCCTTGATGTACATTTTGTTTGAGTTAGGGTCTTTTGATTTCTCTATGTACATAGGGTTTACTGATGTGCAGCCTTTGGGGGCCTCTCTTGCCTCCACCCCCCATTTCCCCATATGTTACTCAGTAGGAGGAAACTCTCTAATACATTATGTTTCTCAATACAATTATTGAGTGCTGTTGGTGGTTAATAATAAAGAACTATTAGTTCAAATTTTAATTGATGTGTTCATACTTCACATTGAACAGTAATAACATGTCATTGATCCAATATAGATCACTTCTTCTCACCTGCTCTTGAAAATAATCCAGCATTTCAATAATATTAAAATAATAAAGTTGCTCACTGATCCAAGTAAAGCAATGGAAATATATCAGTTAATTACAACTTAATAAAAATATGTTATCTTTTCTTACATTTCTAACATAAAATAATATCCATATATATTTTAATTTTTATACATGTAAATGTATGTGTTTCAATGTGTATTTTTGTGTGTGTGTGTATAGCAGGACATTTCAGTGTGTGTGTGTGTGTGTGTGTGTGTGTGTGTGTGTGTGTAGTTTTGAGGGTCACTTCAGGAATTATGCTGTTGTTCTACCTCCTTATTGCTTTGCTCTGGGGTTTCCCAGGCTTTGCCTTCCAGTGCCTGAAGGACATTGCTGTCACCATTTCTGCAAGGTAATTTTATGTGGCATCTGGAATCTGAACTCATTTCATTTTGCTTGGGAGGCAAAGGTTGTAGCCACTGAGCCATCTACACAAACCTCAGTTGTTTTTGAGACATATATGTAGGACCTCAAATATTTGAATATATAGACATTATGAAGAACATTCTTCATTTTCTTCATAAGTCTCTGATTTTTGGATCAAATCATTAGAAAAACCAAATATTTAAAATTTGAAAATCATTCATTCTGATATTGACAGTATTATTTATATTGTAGTGATACTGTATAATTGATAACATGGATCCTAACTTTAAAGAATGAATTTAACTACCAGTGTTTCTTAATAGACAGAATGTTTATTTCCTATGCTATGCATCAGAAATTAGGATGAAAAAGTTACACTACTTTGAACCGAATAGTAATAAGTTCATCATTTCTTCAGTCTAGCACATTTAAATTCATTTACTTTCTTTTTTATTTCATGCTTTCTTTTCTTTTATAATTTAAAACAATTCCAGGTGAGTATGGACTACAAGTTTGAAGAGCCCCATTTTGAGACTTCAGAATCTCAATATGAAATAGTATATATGGTTATTTATGGATATTTATCCACAAATTCCATTCTCTATTGTTAGAAAGCCATCTCACCACCTACAGACAGGTAGCACAGCACAGGCTGATAAAAATCGAGACATTTATGCATTCAGAAAGTCAGCTCACTATTTCCCATTATGAGACTATTTTCTTTCAAACCTTAGGGCATAGAAAACAAGTTACTGTTTGAAAAGTTGACAATTTTGGCTCTATTAAGGTAGAAACAGCTACCTTCGAACATGTGAATGAATAATAAAGTCTCTTCAGATTTAATACTGGAGGGCTGAGAAAAGAGGTTGGCAAAACATATATTTATTACATGATACAAAGAAAGTGCTTGGGCAAAACTGAAAGCTATGAATACCAATTATTCTTCCTATTTAAAGTTTCAAAGTATTATACATACTACACTATAATTTTGAATATTCTTCTCAGTCATTAGTTTAAAATGTTTCAATGAGAAAAAAACTACATAAACATTATTTATAAATAATGAATATTTCTTGATGGTATCTGAGACAGTATACATAATTCAAGTGATTCAGAAAGAGCATTTAATGTAGCAAACTAAAAAAATCTGAAATTCTCTTATTATATCTAGAAATTGTTACTTAAAATTAATGTGGTTTCCAAGCATTTCACTATTATTTAGATAGTTTGTTTCTGAAAATAAGATCCACCACAGAAATATCTATCAGCTTATACTTAGTGTGCTCTGAACGCTATTGTTAATGTTATTGTGACACAAGCTTCCATCTTCCAGGTGCTCTGGAGGGGACCTCCACAGTGCTTGGAGGGTACTGAACATCTCTAGGACATCCCTGAGCAAGTCAGGGATGTTGAGTGGGTGTTGAAAAGAGCTTATGTTGTTATATAAGAATCAATTATTAAAATTTCAAAATTTGACTAATTGGCTGAGGAGCAGAGACATGATTAGATAATGAATTTCACAAAGCAAAATATAAATGCAATTTTTAAGAGTTAGTTCTGAATGCTCAAAATAAATAAAATCTATTGTTCTACTATAGTGTTTTTGTGCTTTTAAGCATTTTTGTGCTTATTGCAGCCTGCACTTGTAAAAATATATGTTTGTGTCCTAATGTATAACTCTTTCTAAATCAAGCATCATTATTAACACTGTACACTGAAATCAGCTATCCTGTCTCACTTGATATTTTGATATTATTATATGCAAGGTTAGAGAATAACTGAACATTTTTTCCAAAAAAGGACAGAAGTACATTTTATCCAATTTGGATAAATCAGAAAAAAAGGTGAAAGCTTTTAAGGAGATGAGAGTTTCTATGTCCAAACAGATAATATTTAGTTTCACCAAACAGAATAGAATGTGGTTGATTTGAGTTATTAGCCAAACTTCTGATAAAATTGTTCTATATAAGTATCATTTTAGACAAGGAATAATATATCAATACAGATTTCCATTTGAATCAAGGAGAATTGTATTGTAATCCTCTGTTGTAGCTTAGCTGAATGCTTCAAATTCACTCTTCTCAACATTAAATACACTTCGTAGTTATAAGTTAAATGATATCAAAGATGCAGAATAGCAAGTATGATACTGTGTTGGATATTACTATTAAATTTGGGCTGCTAGCACACGGAACTTTTTCCAAAATAGATCACATATTGGGCCACAAAACGAATCTACACATATACAAAAAAGTTGAAATTCTAACCTGTGCCCTATCAGACCACCACGGCCTAAAGCTAGACATCCACAACACAACAAACAAGATAAAATACACTAACTCCTGGAAACTTAACAATATGATGCTGAATGAGAACTGGATTCAGGAAGAAATTAAAAAGGAAATTCAAGATTTCCTGAAAGTGAACGATAACGAAAATACAACTTACCAAAATCTCTGGGACACAATGAAAGCTGTCCTAAGAGGTAAGTTCATAGCTCTTAATGCCTACATCAAAAAATGGAAACATCATAAATAAATAACTTAACGATGCAGCTTAAGGCTTTAGAGAAACTTGAGCAATCTGATCCCAAAAGTGGTAAAAGAGAGGAAATTAGCAAAATAAGGGGAGAAATATCTGAAATCGAGATTAAGAAAACGATAGAAAAAATCAACCAGTCAAAAAGCTGGTTCTTTGAAAAAATCAATAAGATAGATACACCCCTAGCTAAATTAACCAAAAGCAAGAGAGAGAAAACCCAAATTACCAAAATTAGAAATGAACATGGAGTAATCACTACTGATACCCAAGAAATCCAGAGAATTATAACATCATATTTCAAAAACTTATACTCTGTGAAGTTTGACAACACACAAGAGATGGATGAATTTCTAAGTAAACACAACTTACCTAAGTTGGATCAGGAAGTTGTGAATTACTTAAATGGCCCTATAACATATAAGAAAATTGAAGAAGTAATCTCGAATCTTCCCACCAAAAAATGTCCTGGACCAGATGGATTCAGCACAGAATTCTACCAGACATTTAAGGAGTCAATAACACCAATACTCCTTAAACTTTTCCATCAAATAGCAAAGGAAGGAACACTACCAAATTCCTTCTATGAAGCTAATATCGTCTTAATCCCAAAACCTAATAAAGATTCACTTAAAAAAGAAAACTATAGCCCGATCTCCCTGAAGAACACAGACGCAAAGATTCTCAACAAAGTCTTAGCAAATCGGATTCAAAAACATATCAAAAAGATCATTCACAGGGACCAAGTAGGCTTCATCCCCAGCACGCAAAGTTGGTTCAACATACGAAAATCAATAAATGTAATTCATCATGTAAACCAGTCCAAAGTCCAAGACCACATGATACTCTCGATAGACTCAGAAAAAGCCTTTGACAAGATCCAACAGCCTTTTATGATCAAAACGCTAGAGACAGTAGGAATGGAAAGAACCTTTATCAATATAATAAAAGCTGTATACAACAAGCCCACGGCAAGGATTATGCTCAATGGGGAACAATTGGAAGCATTCCCACTTCGATCAGGAACTAGACAAGGCTGTCCACTCTCACCACTTCTAGAAAGGGACATAAGAGGGATTCAAATTGGCAAGGAAGAACTCAAGCTATCCCTATTTGCAGATGACATGATCTTATACCTGAGGAATCCCAAAAACTCCACCAGGAAGCTCCTGGAACTAATTGAGAAGTTCAGCAGGGTGTCAGGATACAAAATAAATGTGCAAAAATCAGAGGCCTTCCTATACGCCCAGAATGAAAGAAGTGAAAAAGCCCTGAGAGAAACAATCCCATTTACTATAGCCCCTAAAAAAATGAAATACCTTGGTATAAACCTAACCAAGGAGGTAAAAGACCTTTACAATGAAAACTTTAAAACCCTCAAGAAAGAAATTGCTGAAGACATCAGAAGGTGGAAAGACCTCCCATGTTCCTGGATTGGCAGAATCAACATTGTAAAAATGACCATCCTACCAAAGGCAATATCCAAATTCAACGCTATACCAATTAAAATCCCAAAGCAATTCTTCAAAGAAGTTGACCAATTAATCTCAAAATTCATATGGAGGCACAAAAGACCTAGGATAGCAAAGACAATCCTGAGTAACAAAAACACTGCTGGAGGTATTACCATACCGAACCTTAGTCTATACTACAAATCCATAGTTATTAAAAACAGCCTGGTACTGGCTCCAAAATAGACACACAGATCAAAGGATAAGGGTTGAGGACCCAGATATAAGCCCACAAAAATACAGCCATTTGATCTTCGACAAAGGGACCCAAAGAATCCAATGGAAAAAGAACAGCATCTTCAACAAATGGTGCTGGCAAAACTGGATCTCCACATGCAGAAGATTAAAGCTGGACCCGTACTTGTCACCATGTACAAGACTTAATTCCAAATGGATCAAGGACCTTGATATCAGGCCAGAGACTATAAAAATCATAACTGAACGGATAGGGAACTCCCTTGAGCTGATTGGGCTAGGCCAACATTTCCTAAACAGACATCCAATGGCAGAGTCACTGCTACCAACTCTCAACAATTGGGATCTTGTGAAAATAAAAAGCTTCTGTTCAGATAAGGAGATTGTCACAGGAGCTCAAAGGCAACCCACAGAATGCGAGAAAATCTTCACTAACCACATATCTGATAGAGCTCTAATGTCCAGAGTGCACAAAGAACTTAGAAAATTAAACACCAAGGAAACCAATGGCCCAATTAAAAAATGGGCCCTGGAATTTAAAAGAAATTTTATCAGAGATGAAATTAAAATGTCTAACAAATATCTTAAAAAATGCTCCACTTCTTTAGCCATCAGGGAAATGCAAATCAAAACCTCCCGGGTCAGGATGGCAAAAATCCACAATACAAACAACAACAAGTGCTGGAGAGGATGTGGAGAGAGGGGAACTCTGCTACATTCCTGGTGGGAATGCAGGCTCATACAGCCATTCTGGCGAGCTGTCTGGAAATTCTTAAAGAAATTAAAGATTGAAATGCCATATGACCCTGCTATTCCACTTTTGGGAATAACCCCCCATGCAGCAGAGGTTTGCCTCGATAGCACAAGCACGACTATGTTCATAGCAGCACTGTTTATAATAGCAAAGTCATGGAATCAACCTAAATGTCCAACAGTTGATGAGTGGATAAGGAAACTGAGGTACATCTATACAATGGAGTACTACTCAGCCATCAAAAATGATGAATTACTGGAATTTGCTGGGAAATGGATGTCATTAGAAACAATTATATTAAGTGACGTATCCCAATCCCAGAAAGTTAAGCGCCGTATGTACTCCCTAATAGGTGGCTCCTAGTACCAAACTCACCCAGCCCACATTGAGACACTCAAGGGTAAACCTATGTAATATGGTAATTGCAAGGATTGTGAACACGAGGGATGGGGTTGGAGGGCCACACCAGACACAAGGAGAGAGGGGACCATGTTACAGCAGAGAAAATCGACCTCCAAGGAATGCAAGTAAGTAATGTGACACCTGGTTAAGTTCACAGGCGTTCGTTCCTGATCATGTACAACTAAGGGGGTAGGATTTCACCAGAAGGGGAGGGCATATAGTCTGTCAGATGAAAAGAGATCATTTTGCAAATGGGTGACTGATCCCTCTCTCACTGAGGTTTCCTGCTTTTATTACATCTACCCTTGAATGTGCTATTATAACAAGACTCCAGTTTAACAGTTTTTTGTCTCTGACCAGGGGGTGACATACAGTGCCCATCAGGATGGAGTGAAGGGCATTGCAGGAGCAGCAAAACTGCCAAAGAAAATCAACAAACCACAATCCAGAACTTCAGAGACTCTACATCATCCACATAGAACTAAGCCAGCCTAATCTCCCCCCATCCTGAAGCTCAGGGACATCTGCGGAAGAGGGGGCGGTAAGATTGTAAGAGCAAAAGGATGGGGGAGCAATGATTTGAAGAGTCTCCACACTAGATAGGGCTGAAGCAATCATAATAGGACTTTGCATGCCCTGCGCCATGTCCGTCACACTATTGACCTCACAAAGTCTAACATTGGCTAAAGGCACCAAGATCCTTGGAGGCAAGGGATTGATGGCCACAGAAGTGTTCCTATGCTTAAGGGGAACACGAGAAAGGGTTCAGAAAATGCCACTGGGTCCTTGTACGTCATCGGAAAGGAGGACCAAGAGGAGAGTTAGGCATACACAATAAAGGACTCTCTGGGAATTGGGGGGGAGGCACTGGGAGATGCAGAGGGAGGGAGGGGGAGCAGGGGGTTCAGGGGAAGAGGGGGGGAGGGAAGTTTGTATGAGCGGAAATAATAATAAAAAATGTTAAAAAATTTGGGCTGCTAGGTTATGTGTGTACACTCTCATACAACAAATTTGTAAGTAAATAGTAACCATATTTTTGTGTGTATGGTTTTGTACACGTGTGTTCCTTTGTATGCATCTATGACTGTTTACATGTACATATTTTGTGGTGTGTGTATGTGTGTGTGTATCTGTGAAGACAGCCTAGGTTTAAATCTTTAGTAACTGTGCATGCACCAGAGCATTAAGCTAAGTAATAATACATTAAAATAGTATGTTTATGTATCCACTTTTTAATGGTTTAACCCATTTATGTTTTTAAATTTTTATCCCCAATGCTTAATACATTTTTTCAATAAAAAGATAGTAAATGAATAATTAAGATTTGGAGCAATTTGGAGTCAGAAAATTCCCTAACATTCAGAGGACTTCATGAGCAGTCCAGAAATTTGCAAATGGGACACATGTATAATTCCCCACATTGTGATTTTTAAATCTTCAAAGCTATGCAAGAATACTTAATGTTTGGTGTTTTTGTGTTTCCTTTGATTATATGAAAAGAGGTCTCATGTAGCTTAGGCTGTTTTGAACTATATAACCAAGGCTAACCTTGAATTGTTGGTCCTTCTGCTTCCGTCACCAAAATTCTAGAAATATAGGAATGGCAATTTGTAAAAAAAAAAAAAAAAAACTTTGTATATTACAAAACTGTTAAGTATTGCTTGTAACCTTGGCCTTATTATAAAATCTCTCACAATAGAATGGAGTTGGACTCCTTGAGTAAACAAAATTTAATGTCATTCATGGAGAAATTTAAGCTTATTCAATCTGTCTATTCTCTTCAGAATATTTAGTCAATAATTTGACAGATGTCAGAAAGACCCATCATTAAGAGTCCATACTGGTTGATGCCAAAACTGAAACTCAAAATTATCTTGGCTATTGATAGAAAATTATGATATCTAACAGGAATAAAATTTTTAATCTAAAAGTGTGTTAAAATGTTAAATATGTCATTTCATTGTGGAGAAAATTGGCCTAGTGTGAATACATGTAGTACAATTACACTAAGTCTAGTCTGGTTCCCTATTGTGGTTCTAAGAACCATTATATATGTTGTCTTGCTTTGTGTGCAGTTGTGCATGCATTCTATTTTCAGGAAGTCATTGAACATGACAGAGATAAAAATAAAGTTCAATGTGATCTTTCTTTTGTACTTTCTTATGCTTTAGTGAAGTTTGGCCCAACAAAGAGATTTCTCACTAACAATTTGATTTTTGTCTTCAAAATATCAAATTTTATCATAAAATAAAAGGAATAGTAATGAATTAAAATAAATCGAGTAACATCATAGAAAGGAAATTCTCATTGAAGTCACTAGAGGTAAGTAATAAAAACCACAGTTGCACAAGGTTGAAGTAACTGAAGATTGAGGATTAATATTCAATGAGGCATATATACCCAAAATTCAGAGAATTTTATGGAAGAGGGGCCAGAAAGAGTTATAAAAGCCAGAAGACAAGGAAAAAGGGTGCGAAACCTCATCATCCATGAACAATACACCCATGGCAACCATGAGGTCATAACACAGGTTAATACTGGTAACAAGCCTACTCTTCTTGGTCAACTTTTCCTATGATCAACTTTGAACAGATGGATAATGGGAAACTGATAGATTTAGACAAGGGAGAAAAAAGTGTGCAGTAGTGTGCCTACTGAGAGTCTACCAGCCTCTAAGAGTCGCCCTAATCCCAGGATCTCACTAAGGACTTGGATGAACCCAGGACACAAAACAAAACAAAACAACATAGATATGGGAGAAAAACTTAAGGAAAAGATGGACTAGCTGGCAGGAGTATGACAAGAAAATATCGCAGAGGCCAGAGAGTTGGCTCAGGGGTTAAGCCCCTACCTTGCAAGAAGAATGTCCTGAGTTTGGATCCTGAATCCTACATAAAATTACCAGATGGAAATGGCAGCAGCCAGTACTTCAAATCTTGGAAAGCAGAGCTTGGGAGACTTCAGAGCAAAGTAGACAGAAGGTGATATAGCAAGTGTGATCTACCAAAGTGATTCCCGAAGTCACCTTTCAGCCTCCACAAGCACACATAGTGCCCTCTAATATATACAGACACACTTTCACATGCACAGATAAACACACAGAGATACGTATACAAAAATTTAAAAAAAGAAAGGCGTTAGGATAGTAATCATCTTTTTTTCAAGTAACAGACTTCACCAACAAAGAGAATGGGGGAGGGAGTGGAAATAATCATAGTTCCTAATAAGCTTTTTTGTTAGTAGTAGAAATTGTTTATTGTTTGTTTTAGTGATTTGAATTGCTCAACTGTGCTTATGCACTTCTCTGTAAACTAAATATTTCAATGTAAATTTCTACCATTAGCTGTTGTCTGAACGTAAATGTCATTTAAGACCATTGCATGGATTTGTGGCAATTGAGCAAGGAAGACATTGGATTTAATATGCATAATTCAATTAGGCACATTATGTGCAAAAAACAAAATAGGATATTAGGATACTCGAAGAATGCAAAAAAGATGTCTTAAGAGAATTTTTCATAATAAATACAAAAGTGAGGTAAACATCTAGAATGGTGATTTCTTAATGAGCTGCTATGTTTAGGGTGATTCAGAAATCGAGTTTGAAAAAGGAGTGGTAAGAAAAGTTTACTGAAATAGCACACAAATATAGTTTAGCAATTTAGATTAATAAAACAATAAATAGCCTTGAAAATCAGGGGCCATAAAAAGATAAATAAAAAACAAAGATCCAGTTTTCTTGATTGAAAACAAAATAACTATCATAGCATTTTTTATTGTTATTCCTTTTAGAGATTCAAAGTCATCAAGTTATCCAATATCTGAGACCAATAAAAACCCAAAGATTAGAAATTCCCTCTTGTATTCAGTTTGGTGTGTAAGATCCACAACCAGAGCCATGAAGCTTAGCAAAGAATTTTTTTTCTTAACAATGGTTGAAATCTTTAATTTCTTAATTTCCAACCGTGCATATCCTGAGTATATTTAAGGTTGAATGTATCATTCTTCCATTAGGTTGTTAGACTTGGGAGAAAATGAGAAAGAGAAATACATTGCACACTAGAAATTACATGAACATGTGATAGGTCTTACTGATATAGTTTGTAGTAACATTTGTAAATGTATATGTCCTGTGTTGAACTTTGAGAACTGACCTGGAGCCATTACTTTTGATTGCCTGTATGATGACCTTTAACATGATCCACTGCCACTCCCAATTATTTTCAAAAACAAGCAGATCCATTGACACTTCACATATGACATATGACTATGCTGAGAGTTCAACTATTTTCCTTTTCTAGGGATAAGTAAAAAATAAATTCCGTAAGCATGGGGGAATGCATTAGTCCATCAGCTTTTGTTTTAAGTGAAATCTACCTTTCTTCCTAGTAATTTCCAAAACATGCAGATATCCTTACAAAATAGATTCACTCAGGATTTTATGCTTTTTCTGTGTTTGTCAATACTCATTCTCATAATAATTGTGTCCTTAGTAATTTGACTTCTGCTTATTTCATAAAATAAATAATTCAAGTTAAAAGGACCAATCTGGTGGAATCACATCTCTCTATGTCACCCTTATTTAGACAAGTTTTTGCACATTCTTAGAGGAAAAAATAGATTACATGAACTGTTATAGTCTACTGATCAAGTGAATGTTGTTGATCAAACAAAGAAAATATTTGAAGTATGTTAAAGTCAAAAGGACTTCAAAGAGACAATGGGAAACATGGAAGGAATCTCTATTTCTCTGTTCTAAATTACATTCAAGTGTCTTCAAGACCTAACTGATCTTGAAAAGATGATCAACCTCTTGGAGTATGTCTGCACTAGAACATCCTGGAACAATTATTTTTAGAATGACCCAAATTCTCAAAACACAATTACACATTATTTTTCCCTCATCTTATGGCAACCATAATCAGATTAGACTTCAAAGTCAGTTGTACAGGAATACTAACACAATTGTCCAAATCACTGGAGCCAAAGACACACTTTGATTTGAGTTCTGTATGTGAATGATTGTGGCCATTGGACTCCTTGGATGTAATGATTTGGGTAATTTTTTCAGTCTTCCATGCCACCTTGCTTGGATAAATTGTCCAAACCAAATATATAAGCTTCCCTATTCTTCAAGTGCCAAGAAAATATATACATATTTTATGGCACATAAAGTTTGTAAATGTTTAAAGGAAAATAAAACTGAAAACTACTGAATGCATCATTTGCATATTCTCAATACCTCTTTACAGAAAATAAATTACAGTGTTCCAGCTCACACATGTTCACTAAATTGCATTTTAGTGTAGCTATTTATCACTAAACATTCCTGAAAATTAAAGCATTTGTAAATTTTTCAACATCAAAAATGATGAGGAGTGAACCAAATATATTCTAAACTAAGCATGGATTAAAGAAATAAATAAGTTCAATTAGTGTGTCCAGTTACTAGAGTGATTCAAAAGCTTCACAACTAGAACACATGTGGCAAATGTCTGTTCAAACAGTTTTCGTGCATTGTTGCTTGTGTTATTGCTACGTACTGAATAGTAAGCAGAAAGCATCAGCGTGCATCATCACTGTACACAGCTATTCTGCAGATACGAGGCCTGAGTTCCTAGCTAGTCAAGTGCCAAGGCAATCAGTGTTGATGGATGACTGGAAACTGCTTCTTTATTCCGATCCTCACCCAGGAGGAGAAAGTTTCCATTATCTCCTTCAAATCTTTACTTTGTCAATTTGACAACAGCAAACAGAATCATCCTTCCCTGCATTCATATCTGAACACTGCTCTTCGCATCTCTCTATTTGAAATGTAAAAGAAAAATGAAAAATAATAAAGTCTGGAGAAAACTTGCTGGCAGACACAAACTGCCAACTTTCATTCTCCTTTTAATTGTTCACATAGTCATTCATAACAGAGTGACCGACAGAAAATTTCATGGCTGGCAGGGTTAACATTGCAAAGTGCCAAGTAAAATAAGTTTTTCTTGTCAAGGAGAAAATAAAAGCAAAGGAGCTGGCTTAGGGATGCTTTCTGATGGTCATGAATAAGGCACGTGCATCCACTTCCCAGGGACAGGGTTGGATGGCATCTTGCCCCATTTAGGAACATTTATTCTGGAAAATCAAAGCTTCAAAATTTACCCAATATGCACATCCTGGGTGTGTGGGATGGTTTTACATTTTTCTTTTTTCTTTTTCTTTTCCTCTCCTTTTGTTAGCATTGTCTATCTCTGTGGAGTAGAAGAGCATCCTGGGTAGAAGGCAAAGTGTGAATCAGCCTTTTTTAAAAAAAAAATCATTTATTTATTTATTGGCTTCCAGTCCGGAGACTTCAGAGAACTAAAGTATCCAAGGCAACAGGACGAGTTGTCACCAAGAAACTTCTCAGAACAAAGAAAAGAGGAGAGAATCATGGAAAGGAGGTGGGTATTAATCACCAGAAAAAGCCATTTGTAATATTTTATTCCCTGCCAGGACTTTTCGAAGTGCTGCATAGATAGTTTTCTAATCCATTCCAACACAATGAGCAGCAGCCAACTCCAGCCCTATAGGTTCTGAATAGCCCACTCTGCACTTGAGTGCTACAAGACACAAAAGAGGCTGGTAGTGTTACATCACATGTCAACCATGGCCCACAGGGACTCAGAACCCATACCTCCTGAGGTGCCGATCTCTCTACACCTCCTGCCTCGGGTCCATATTCATGACCTTTTATTATAAGATCATCTCTGGAATAATGAACTTTTGAAACTTGGAAGCTTTATCTTTACCACTGATGGAAATATAAAGAAACTTTTGAAATGAGAGCAAAGAGCATAACATTCACATGCTATGTGAACTCTCCAAATTACATTACTAGGTGGTACAGTCTTGAAAAATATCAGCCCTATCATTTCATTTCATGTTCATTTCTGCAACTACTAAATTGTATATATCTATTTCTTTTTAAAGTGAACTTCTGGGACAACAGAGGACACATGAAAATCACCATATATTGGACAAATTGCTTCACATGCAAACAACCAACCACGTTACTAGGAAATTAATCTGGTCAGTGGAGGAACACTCTACATGCCAGGTTTGTCCTTTGATTATAAGGGCCAATAACTCAAATATATATTCAGATACTAAGCATAATTCTTGACTTCCAAACTAAAAGAATTGGCATAGGAGGTAAAAATGAATCCTACCAGAAGAGATAAAGTAATATCTACATTATTTTGGAATTTGTTTCCATCCATTTTATCTTTGTTACAGATTTTGAAAGTCTACAACATTCTGTTAATTTCAAAAGGAAAAGTAATCTAGATGGTTTTCTAAGTGGAGTACAATATACTCTGTAAGTTGAGTTTTTAATGCATGCACAATGATACATGTACAATGGATAATGCATTTATTTTTTAGTATTTAGAATATTTTCAGTATTAGTTATAACATTCTGCTATTTCAATTCTCACTGTGTACCTATTGGAACCAGAGTTAAAAACCTTATTTGACACTGAAAAATGATGATAAGGTTAAGAACATGTGTCTGAATATTTTCACTATTTAAAACCTGGTTCACCCACTACTAAATGGCTGTATTAACTCTATCAAGCTACTTAGTGAATTTGCTCCCCAGTTTTCTCATGTGTAAAATAGGAATAGTTTTTTAAATTTTACTTTTCACTCATAGACTGCAAGGCAGTACTATGCTTTAGTATTTATAAACTGGTTAGAATACTTTCTGGCATATGGCAAACCTCCTGAGTCTGCTAAATAAAAAAAGTACTTTCACACAATGTTTTTTTATAAGCTATGAAAAAATGCATCCCTTTGAAGTTATTCAAGAAACTAAGTAACAGAGGAAAAATCATAGCCAAAGGACAGAAAAGAGTCAGAACTTTTATTTTAACAGTGTAATAAAATGCTGCTTAAGTAGTTCAGAATCAGAAATGCAGTAGGGAAATCAAAACATTAACATAGAAAGATATGTGCTCAGTACACTGTTGGGTTTAATATAACAGTAATGAGGCTTAACAATTTACATACCTTGGCATTAATCAATACCATGCTTGTAAATACTTGTAAATAATGACATTTCTGAAGGAGTGGAGATAATTATAACCAAGTCAGTTTTGTGGTTAAACAGACTCCTTTAGGAAGCCAAACTATCCCATGGCATTTTTGAAAAGCCTTGTTTCCAAAAATGCATTTTCTCTTTGTCTAGATTCAGCTTTGGCCTGAGAGTTGTAGACCTTTTTGAATAGGATCTTAGTTTCCACAGTTGCATTAACTCTGGCAGATTTATGTGCCTCATAACAGCTTTATATAGCCCACAAATGCCAACATTCAATCCTGCAGGTACTGCTGATGTGGGATTTTTATCTTTCCCACTGATGGAAATGGTGCATCCTCGTGAGGAGATGATAGCAGAATGGCAGAGAGATGGTGTTACAACGGAAGGGAGTTTCCTGCTAGAGGAAAGGGACAAGGGAAGAAGCTGCGAAGTAGAAGCCCGCAGGAAGCAAGAACTGCTAACTGAGAACTGCAGGAAAGAACAACTCCCCGCGAACACTTGGAGCAAGAAAAGAGGAACCAGGAAATGGAATCATAGATGGAAAGGGAGCATGTTGACACATGCCCTGTGTTAAGATTTTTCTTAACATAATGTACATCAATTTTCAGAACAAACTAAGTACTTCCACAAACCAAGCAAGGGTGATTCAGAGGAAAAAATAAAACTAAAAGAGCTGGTGGGTAAGTTTTTTTTTTTTTTCCAGGAAAAAAAGCCATGATAAACATTAATAAATGCTTGCTATGCATGTGGCCAAACAGAAACAGCATGGGCAATATTTTACTCCATAGGGAAGTAGAATTGGATGTGGAGAAACAGCCTGAATGTGGTGATGCTTGCCTAGAGTCTCAGAACCCAGGGGGCTGAGTCTGGAGAACCGTCAGGGATTGGAGGACAATCCATGCTGCCTAGCAAGGTTTCACGGCAGCTGGAAATGTAGTATGAAATACGGATTCAATGAAATATGGTGAAATAGAAACAATATTAATGTAGAGAAACGGGGGGAAATGAAATGAGCAGATTATACAATTTTCCAGTTACATGTGGCTGTCAATTTGACAACCAACTGAGGGCTGAGTCCTTGGGCATATCTGTGAGGAATCTGTAGTAAAAACGAGTCCCCAAATAAGCCTATGAGAGATTACTTAATTGATAGGAGAATACCCAGCATATAGAACCCCATGAAACCGTATCATTCACAGGCAAATAAATGGAGAGAGCTAGTTCCATACTGTGGCATTCTTCCACCCACAAATATTTTGGCAAATGCAAATGTATGCCCATCTCTTAGCTCTTTGCAAGGACTTCCTGTGACCAGTTCCTCTGGCTTTTGATGTTGCATGAACTGTCAAACATAATTATGAACTGCAAACAGAATCATAAGCAAGGAAAAAAAATCCTTGCTTCCCTTAGTGTGTTTGATCTTGTATTTGTCCAGCAATGGAAGATGAACTTAGAACAGGTGAGTATTTAGGTTTATTTCCCAGGAAAATTTTATTGTTTGAGTACTGATGGAGAACATGTGGCATTTGGAGAGGTATATGGGATGTGACTTGATAAATTGCAAAGTATTTCCTAGTAGAGACATGTTTTCATTTAGTGAGTTCGCATAAGGTCTACATGAAACAGACCATCCCAGGTGCTAGATTTAAAGACAATGCATCCACAGAGGGGTTCCCTGAACTCAGAGGCTTGGGAGGTCAAGTGATTCCATGAGTCATTCCAGCTTCCAGGGCCATGGCAAGATGATCAAGGAGCCAGGATGAATGCAGAATCTTGTACACAGCAAGCTCCACCACATCACTGTTGGAGAGAAAACTAGGTGCACTTCACAACACTCTGCATGTCTTAAGTGCAATTCTGAACACACTGCCATGAGGGAGAGAGAAATGAGTGTGAGCAACCAGTAGTGATTGCCCCATTTCTATCGGAAATAGCTTCTGTTACTGAAGCCTACTACTTATGGGGAATAGTTAAAATTTGTTGGTGGTAGGTACCATGAATACAATGATAAATATACATTTGGGCAATGATTGTTAATATTTTTACTTTATTTTATTTATTTAGTGTGTGTGTATGTGTGTGTGTGTAGTGTGTAGAACCAAGGATGACTCTGGGAATCATCCTGAATTGCTTCTACCTCCTTTTTGCTTCACTCTAGGATTTCCCAGGTTCTAGCCTCCAGGATGGGAAGTGCAGGGCACTGCCCTCTCAGCCTACTGTTTTTTATGAGGGACCTGGGATCCAAACTCTGGACCTTCTGCTTTTGAGACTGAGTCTTAACTTCTGGTCTGTCTCTCCAGCCCATGATGGTTAATATTTCTTCTTCTATCTAAGATGGAGGGTTGGAAACATACTTTCATCTGAAAACCAATTTTAACTCTGAGAGTCTTACTGTGTGAATGATGGCAGCTGTGACCTGAGTGGCTCCAGCTGAGACTAACCATTGGAATCCCACAGAAGGAGGAGAGGGAGGTGTGGAGATTGATTTCCTCAGCCAGCCCTCACATTCAAGTCTGAGGCCTTTGCCCACAACATTCTCCTCTGCATTTACACATTTTTCCCCTTCTTCTTTCCTGGGGTGCAGGCTGCTCAGACCCTCCACTATTACTTCACTCTATAACTTATAATCATTCCATTTACACTACTCCTTTCTTAGATGTATAAACAAAGCTTTGTGGTATCTTCACAATATTCTTCTTCATAGTTCCCATTTCGACCTATGACTTTTACAGCCCTTGAGTTCAGGATAACTTCACCAAGAAAGACAAGTCATGGGGAGACACAAGTTACAGTCAGGCCTGTCTTCCAATTCCTAGTGCCAAAGAATGGGATGATCATTTTTGGTCATTAATTTCCTAAGGCCTATACACTGAAGTCACTGTGAAAACTCCCAGAAAACAGGCAGAGAGCTTTAGTAACTGAGCAGAGAGTTTTAGAAAGCTGAATATTTGAATGTGCCCAGGGAGGGCATGAAGCTCTACCCCACTTCCAGACCCTTTTCAACCATCTATTACATCTGAATGTCCATAATTTATCTTTTGCAACAATCAGACAAAGGTAAATATCTGTTCCTATCTTTCTGAAAGCCTCTCCAACAATTAATTGGACATAAGAAGAACACAGCAGGAAATACAGTTCAGTTAGAAGTAGAAGTCACAACCTGGGCATGCTGCTGACATTTGAAAGGTGACATTTTTGAAAGACTGAATCGTCAATGTGTGGAATTTGACAATCTGTCCACAGACATAGCTGAAATTGGATTATAGAACACCCAATGAGAAAGGGTAAATCTGATATTAAAAGCTTTGTGGGAATAATTTTTTTAGTAGCATTAACAAGTATTTTAAAATGCTCTTTACATTGTGTAATTTGAATACCACCATTATCCAGTCCTTTTCTAGTCAAAGCTCTGACCTAATCAGTTTTTCCTTGCAGGTTTAGTCTATGTAGAGTACAGGTCACATAACTAATGAGTACAGTCAGATCACCTTGTACTGCCAAACAAAGCACAAAAAGGAAGCAGCAAAGAGTGAAGTGGGAGGGACAAACGTTTTAGAGAGGAGTCTTTAGTTTCAGAAAAAGTTCTCCATGCAGTACAGATGCAAAACATTGAGTCTTTATGAAAGAAAGCAGCAAAGAGTGAAAGTAAAAAGATGGATAAGGAAACTGCAAATGGATCCTTGCTGCCACCTTAAGGGGGTTTGGAATGGCAAAGAGCAAACTTTAAAAGGCAGAGGGGAAAGGGTGCAGCCACCACGCAACTAAGTCTCAGGAATATAAGCCTCAAGAGTTGAAAATTTAACTTAATTTTCGCAAGCCTTATCATACCCTACACAATAACATTGATTTTAAAGTGAGAAATATGTATGCACATATCTGAATACATTTCCTCTGCAATCACATACCTATTGTATATGAGTTGATAGAGATCACTACAGCTAGGTAACTGCTATGTGAGCAATAATAATCTGCTAGAAACATGTAAAGCCCACAGAGCTAAAGTGTCAGAAACTTAAAATTCAAACTTGCAAAATATTCATTTTACTTTTTTGTTTGGTAACTTACTATCACCTTTAATAGTACAAAATATTTTTACATTATTAGACAAAGCAAACACTCAATTTCTTTTACATATGACTTTACATTCCATCTCATGAAATTTACAAAATTCTCTTTCCTTTATCATAGTTTTACCCAACAGTAAGGTTATAAATTTAGGTATTGTGTTTTGTTTGATTAGCAGTTCTATTTGGTAATCACACAATAATTAACAGAAAGGACAGGGGCAATACTATATATGAAAAAGAGATTGACAAAAATATCTGCTTCATTGTTTAGATTGAGTGAATTAATATGCATAAAGCAGACATAAGGAACAACATCTGATATTTGCGTGTCATCAATGTTTTAAGGTTAAAGAAGTTAGTGTGTTGGCTTGGATTCAGTAATTGGTAGTATTATTGCTTTAGAAAATTCTAATTATAATCAATTTATCATTACAGAAGCTTTAGTAATGCAAAATCTCAATATTGGAATAAAATTATATACTAAGGTGATTTTTCACTACAGTGAAATATTTCTGCATGTGACATGATCATGGTGGGCTGCATGGTTTCTTATCAGCACATAATCAGTAGTTTATGATTTTAAAGATGTTTGCCAAGGATGGGTAACTCTTTCTTTCTTTCTTTTTCTTTAAATCTGAAGTTTCTGTTTGCATGTAAAGCCATTTTGCAGATGATCTAAGAAATACTATTTTCCTGAATATATTAAAAATGACTTGGTATTATTTGTTGGTATGAAAAAGTTAAAAATGTTTATTGCATTCATGTAAGATAATTAATTAATTGAACTTGCCACTTGGTCTGAAGATATAAAAGACAAACAGTGAACTAAACACACAAAATAGCATAAAAACAACAAAAAATAAGAAAAGAAACGATGGAAATCCTGGTATCCAAAACAGATAAACATTTGTGAATTTTTTATACTCTTGGTTAAATATGATAACTCTATTCTCCAAACCTAGGAGAGTGGGTGGGAAATTGTGGCTAATGGGAAAGGGTCCCAGAGCTCACATGAAAATTGTCTGGCATTGTATGGGAGTTAGTGACCATTAAAGAAAGATCTGAAAGATACCATAGAAGGAAAGATTGATCATGTTGACCAGGCAAGCCTACCAATTCACAATGATCTAAGGAGCCTCTTAAAGAAACTCAGCATGCCTTTTAAATTTTTAGGGCTTTATGCTTAAAATAAGGAGAATAATTAAAGGCATCATATGTATAAAATTCCTCTTCTGCTAATGAAATACAATGCAATTTATGAGAGTAGACTAAGATTAAATTTATTAAATTTAATTTATAATTGTTAATGATAGTTATACACTATAATTACATTACACTTTCACAATGCACAATAATCAAGGAATAGGCATTGTGAGTGAGATGGTATGTAAAATCTAAAATAACTCAAAGATTCATTTTTAGGAATAGCAAACTTGAAAAATATAAAATTCTATATTTGTTATTCAAATTATGAAGGAAAGTTATTAAAAATTCAACGTAGAGATTCAGACATACCTAAACATATTTTTATAGACTTTCAGTTTTGCACATGAGGAGATTTACCCCTCTGTCAGCATTTCCTGTATACTTGGTGCAGCCAGTCCTTTTGGCTCCTAGTGTTGCTATAAGCACTTCTTCCAAGCTGAACTATGAAATATAACCCAAGCCATAAGTAAAAATAATGTCCTTTGGTTTCTTATGCTGTTTGGTTACATATTTATCAGCAACATGACCACAAAATACAGTAGAATGAGAATAACAAGATCATATTTAGTTCTCTTGTCATTTCTTAATATTTAATTAACAACTACAAGTCACTATCATTCCAAGATACAGTAATTTGTTTTGAACCCTTTCAAGTCTGAATATAATGTAGTCAAAACATATATTATACTCTAGGAAGTAAGAGAATAATTCTCTCTCTCTCTCTCTCTCTCTCTCTCTCTCTCTCTCTCTCTCTCTCTCTGTAATTGATGACAAGGATCATGGGTGACTTTGGGAATCATCCTGGATTGCTTCTACCTTATTTTTGCTTTGCTCTTGAATTTCCCAGGCTCTACCCACCAGGACCAGAAGTTCAGGCCACTGCCATTTCTGTCTGGAGTTTTTACATGGGAAATGGGATCTGAATTCACGACCTTCTGCTTTCAAGGAAGAAACTTAACCCCTAAGCCATTTCTCCAACAATGCTTATGTATTTAAAAATAGAAGATTTATCAGTAAGTGATGGGTATGCCATCATGTGAGGGATGATGTTTGATGAGAAGCATCAATCCCTAGGCTGTGCTATGCAGTCAGTTGCAGCAGGCACTGTCTGTGGGTGCTTACATAGACAAGGGAGCCAAGAAACAAGGAATGCCTGAGAATGATTCTCCTTCAGCTGCTACTTTTCTCTCAAGGGTTTAAGCATTACTACATACTACAGAATTCACAAAGCACAGATTCAGGTTTATGAAAAGCACACTAGGATCTTGTTTTCTTTGATGGTTCACATGGCAACTTCATTTCTGTTGCCTGGATTTCCTTAGTTCTGCAAAGGGTTGTCTCGTTTTCCTGGCAAGAATCCTGATGGGAAACAATCATGGGGAAAGCTATTGCATGACTTGAGTACTGCTGCATTGCATTCCACACATCATTTGTGTCTTTTGTAAAAAACGAATGAAATAAGAGGGATTTAGCCATTGCATTTTCTTTATGGGAAAAAAAAATCAAATTCATTACTTACCACTGTCTCTGAAATTCTAACTCTTAGCTGTGCTTAAAAGAATAATCAAAGCTTAATATTATTGCTTTCTTTAGTTTGCCAAGTTATAGAAAATTAATGCTTTGATGGCAGGATAGTGGTGTGGGAAGAAGTGAAGGACTTTTTGAACAAATAGATATAATGGAATCAATGACCTCAAAAGCCTCCAACATCCCCAAGGGTCCTATAAAAGCAGTACTTATGGATGGTAGCATACAGTGGAAAGGAATTGAATTGTATTGGAAGATTTATACTTAGGCTATTGCTCTAAATCACAGCTTAGAAAATTGCAAATAATGTCTAATGAGAAATAATAGTTAAATTGTTACAAACAACCAAGAGTATTGCTACAGAAACTATGTTTTCATTTTGTATTCCCTTTCTTTGAAAAACCTGTAAAAGAAACTTGAAAAGATTCAACCAAATATTAAGCAATATTATTTAAGTTAAGGCCTCTAAACTTGCAAAAATATAAAGATATGCATATTTGGTTTAGGCAAATTGAGCTCGAGGAAATTCAGTTATTGATGTCTTTCAATATTTTCATTGTCTAATGATTCTGAGTGAGATTTTGTCTTGCTTTACTTAAAAGAATTTAAGAAAGGAATTTTCTATTCACTATTTCTATTCACTATTACATGATAGTGAGAAATTTGCTGTTTCTTACAATAAAATAGATACTGGAAAATATTATCAGCATGTTTAGCTACATATCATTTAATAAATTTAATAAAATTAATTATGTTTTGAATTAAATTTACATATGAAATAAAAATACTTTTTCCACAAGAAAACATTTTTGGCTAGTAGTGAGGCTTCTCTGAAATTCAGTTCATAACTTCAAAAAATTATATATGTGAAAATAAAAAAAGGAAAGAAAGTGTATTTTATGGTAACAGCCATAACAATATGCACATTAAATATAAAGGAAACTAGTTGGTCATGAAACTATTCTTCCCACCCATTCAAAAGCTTAAGTTCTCCCTATTAGATCATCAAATGAGACACCAGTACATAACAAAATATAAATTAGATAATGCTAATTTAATTAATCATGAATGATTTTTGTTTAGATACAAGTAAAGTCTATGTAGAAACTTTTCTATAATTACTTAAGAAAACTTAGAAAAATGTATAAGCTCTTGTGACTAACCAATTTTGTAAAACTTATGCTAAATTAAATCTCTGATTTCCCTAATCACTTTTCAATGCTCTACTTTGTGGAAAGGGTGCTGTGGTGGGTACAGAGATTTCCTGCTAACAACTGCTGAGTCATCTTACACAAGAATTTCAAAGACTTGGAGAGCAAGATTGGACTGTGAATTTTTGGGAACATTTTTAAAGACGTCACAAGTGCATTAATTTTGAGTAATGTGTTGTTTTTCTTTTCAAAATAACGAGTTGGAAATAATGTTACAAGAACTAACATGAGTTAGAAATAATGTTATAAGAATTATCTATGTCTTTAATTTAGATTTTGAAACTTGGATGTTATTTGTGCAATTGACATTAACAGAAAATAGTACATTCTAGTGGTTTATCTCTTTTGAGCTTTCTTTTTGAATTTTCACTGTGTGATGACAATATATGAAAATCTTAAGTTATTTTGATTAATTATGTCATTGACAAACTGATCACCTAAAATAATTTCTGCTTTTCTCCTCTTAAAGAATTAAAATATTGAAATGGCTAGTGTTATTCTAAAAGTCTATCTTATAAGCCCGGTACAATTGGATATACAGAAATAATGTGACTGAATATACCTTAATTTTTAATTCTTTTTATCATACCATTTTCTTTTGTAATATATATTTAAAATTTTATTTCCATATCACTGGTCATTTCAGCAGTGCCTGGCACAAGAACTCACTACAGCAATGCCCATTTCCAGAAGACTTGCAAAAAAGTTGGTCTATCTACATTTTACTATGGATAAAGAAAGTCTTAAAGAATAAACACAACTCTCTGACAGACTATTGAATTTTAATGTCAGATAGGAGAAAGGGAACTTCTCTATGCAAGAACTTGTCCACTAATAGGCAGTCCAATCCTTAGCAGGGACTCAGGAAATTGCCAGTGTAGACCTTCCAGATGAAGCCACACATATAAAAAGTCATAAAGCTAGGAAGAACACTAGCTGGAAAGGTAAACATTTGAAGTGGGACAAGAAGGGAGACAGGGATGATTAACTAAGAGTGAAAAAAATGATTCATTTTATTTTACATGGAAATAACAAAGAATAAAATAAATAAATTTAAAAAACAGTGCATTATTCACTTGCAAGTTTAACAATATGTTCAAACAAATTTTAGTAATAACTTTAAGATTACAATAAAATTTGGTGGTAAATACAATCTCATGCCTATCTAACTGAATATAATTAACATTTTATCAATAAAAAAGAAAAGTAAATTAAACAAATACAAGGAAACATTTCTCATGAAAGACACTATGCAATTGTGTAAAAACATCACTCATGCATTCTAAAACGTTACTTTCTGTGAAATAGAGTATTTAAGTAATACAGCTTCCCAGTTTTACAATTAAACCATAAAGGAATAAAAATTTTAAATTTCCAGTTTACAAAGTTCAGTTTACTGTGGTAATCTTCATGAGTATATTTAGTATTTTCAAAGAAGATTTGTCTAAAAGTCTGAGTTTATTTTATGAGAATATTTCACTTTTTAATCTTTTTGAAAAGTTTATTAGTCAAAATAATTTTATCTCTTAGAAAAAAAGCTGGACAAGCCATAATTCTCTTGTTAATTTGTACAACATCTCTTTTAAAAACAAATATTTATTTTTAAATAAAATTTTAAAAACACTATTTTCTATATACTTCATCTTCAAAGCTTATTGTTAAAAATTAAATGGCAGAAAAATAGCCTCATTTGAAATCAATTACATATCAAGTTCATATAAAAATTAGATTCCTCTTATTTTCAGATAAAAATTTAAATTCTACCTACTCTACTTACTAATTCTGAAGACTGTATTTTGATTTGATAAGACGATGTTAACAAAAATGCTGAAATAACTGAAATTATATTTTCTAAACAACATGCCATTTGAGATAGTGTATACTCACAATAGTTCTGTCAACTTAAATAGATGATGTTCAAGTGTGAAACAGCCTAAATTGTTTATTTGCCTATTTTTAAAGGGGAAATTACCAAAAATAAGTATTAGAGAAAAAAAATCCTACTTTAAACATATATGTCTAAAATTAAATCACATCTAATGGTTCCATAACAAGACCCAGTTCATCAGTGTCCCAGCTTGGTAATGTACAGGGATGCAAGATTTGACATTCAGCTTGAGCTTAAGACAAGTTTGGTTTTTCTTTACTTACCCACAGGAAACTTATCAATGAGCACATAATACTTTATATCCATATTCTGCATTTTAAATATTCAGTTACTCACCTATAAGGGATAAAGGGAAGGGAAGAGAAAAGAAAGATTAGGGTTAGTATTGCAAATGCATCAAGCTTCATGGTCCACACAAAGCACATCATGACACTGAACAGTCTTTTCCGTTGTGATAGATTGACAAGCCATTTTAAGCAACAATTTTGCAAAGCAAATTGTATTGGAGAATTTTACAGTGCTAAAATTTTAAGAAAGTGTTAATTTTCCATGAAAATTTTATTGAAAGAAAGTGTCCCGGTCATACCAATCAACTTCACTCCCTAAGAGAAGGAAATTCATTTTGCAGCTGCAAGATGCCAGATAGTATATTATTAAATTGCTTCATTAAAACTAATGCCACAGTCAGGAATTTGTTCCCTGTCATCCGAGCTATTGATACGGCTATTTAACTGTTCCCTGTGGGCCCTTCCCTATCTTCAGACAAGTCAGAAGCAAGACAGGCTATCCCAAGGGAGGCTGAAACTCCATGTTTCCAGTCTCTGGATGCTTAGCCAGTTGAAGTTGCTTTACTTCAATGGTCTGAGACCACAATTTCCTTTCCAGAATATTTCCTGTACATTTTTTTTTTGCTATAAAAAACATTAGCTTAGAAAAAAATAGAAAAGTTGTCATGGGAAATGAAAACTAGGATAATATGTTCTTATCTTAATATATAATAATAAAATTAAAATTGCACAGTGTTAAGATTGTAGATAGAGGGTCCAGTGCTAGTCTACCTTGAACATAACCTATAGTCAAGGCCTAAAAAGTGAACAAATTGGGCTAAAGTAACGGCTCTAGGGTTAAACCTTTGTTTCCCAAGGAAGGGGACTTGAGTTCAGATCCCAGACCCCATGTAAAAATCCAAGGTAGAAATGGTGGTGACTTGGAATTTCAAATCTGGAAGCCTGAGCCTGGGAAACACAAGAGCCTATAGAGAAATCCAGGGTGATTCCTGATGTCCTGATGACATCATTGTGTGTGTGCGCGCACACACACACACACACACACACACACACACACACACACACAGGAGTTAAATGCTTTAGGGCTTCTGTCAGCTTTGGATAGAGAAAAAAATTTTTTTTCTGCCAGGTAGAAGTGATTCCACAGTCTTGTACATCACCAGAATGTGTTAAGAATAAGTGAAAACAGGGGCTCAGGGGTTAAGCCTCTGCCTTGTCCTGAATTTGGATCCTAGACCCCACGAGCGGAAGCGGGGGCGGCCTGCGTTTCTGATCCTGGTAGGCGGAGCCTGTGAATCCAGGGGTAGAGTAAACAAGGAGGAGGTGGAAGAAGTCCATATTGGTTCCCGAATTCGCCCGTGGTTCTACACACACACACGCATAATTCAATAAATAATAAAAAAAGAACAACTGAAAACCAAAAAAAAAAAAAAACATAATTCAGAGCACCAAAGACCATACATTCATCACCTGGAACCAGACCAGCCAAATCTCTCCCCATTCTAAAGCTCAGGGAATCTTGCAGAAGAGGGGACGACAAGATTGTAAGAGCCTAAAGATGGGGAAAACCAATGATATTCAAGATCCTCCACACAAGTTAGGGCTGCAGTAGCTGTAATCGGACTTTGCATGACCTTCACAATGACTGACATGTCAACAAACCCCCAAAGTTTAGCATGGATCACAGGCAGTAAGATCCTTAGAGGCAAGAGATTAACAGTCATAACAGAGTTCCCATACTAACTGGGAAAGGGCTCCAGACTATGCCACTGAGTCCTTATACCTCACTAGGTGGAGGTCTCAGAGGGAGGTTTGGTATTCACACAGGGAATGAGAAGGGGAAAGGGCAAGGCACTAGGAAAAAGTAAGGGAGGAGGGTGAAAAGAAGGGGAAGGGGGGAATACAAGAGGAGACTTGGCAGGAGTGGAGGAAGGGAGAGGACTGAGAGTGTATGATTGGGAAAAAAATAAAAGGAAAAAAAATGCATGATTTCTGAGTGTTCAGTCATGTGCAGTACCTCTGCACCATTTCCTCCAAGGCAGAAGGAACACAAGAGAAGACAGAAGTGTGGTAACTGCCTGGACCTTGAGTGATATGGGGTGGAACACTGACTTAGGTTTTGACCTTGCCAATGATGAGCTCATGGACTCACAGAAGCTGTGACTGATTGCACAACATCTATAAAGATTGTCTGCCATGGAGTACCAAAGGTCTCATGAGGCCTGGCCACTCTCAAAGGACTTATAAGCCGTGGGCAGTAACAGCTGTGAGGGCATAGGCATTTTACACAGCGGTGATGTCACTGCTAAGGTGCCTATGATACAGTGAACAAGTCCCAACTATACTCCTGAAAGCAATCCTAATGAAACTAACGTGTCTATTTCTCTCTGTGTCTTTCTCTCTCAAATATACACACACATTCATAAATACACATATAACTTAGAAATATAAAGAAGATTGTCTAGGAAGAAGGAGACAAATGATAGTAGAAGGATCACAAGAGAGGATGATAGTGGATGAAGATAATGAAAATTCTTTTTATGTTTGAAAATGCTTTTACAATGAACTCTATTAAAATATATAACTAGTATAAAATAATAAATATAAGTACATACCATCCTGATACCCCAGGAAAATAAAATAAGGAAAAAAAATTAAATATTTTAAGAGGTTTGAGTTAAGAAATTGGATATTTCTGTTCTGAAGGAAAATTAGAGTGAATTAGTTAGTTTCTTTTATCAGTTAAAATAGCAGGATATCATTTAAGTTTCAATGAAAACTAACACAGAAAACCAAAAACAACTGAATGTGTTGCCATAGGCCATTAATCCCAGCTACATAGGAGACTATGGGAAGACCCTCAAAAAAATGCAGGTTATGTTGGGAAAATTAATAAGAGACAAAGAAAAGATATAATTTCATTCTTTGACATTTGCTAACGCAAATTGAAGTTTTTTTAAATATAGCAACTATTAAATATAAGAATGTCAATTACATGTAAGCATTTTGCTATTTTCATCTCCAAAGTTAATTATGTAAAAACAATAGTTTTAATCACATCCTGAACAACTATACAGATTAATTCAGATTAGGATTTTCAAAAGCTAATATAAATCTTGCCTTGAAAATCATCCTCTTAAATTCTTAAATGAAAATAGTATTAGAATATATAGTTATTTTTATACTTGAGAAAATATTTTTAGGAAATATTATATCAAGTATCCAAAAAGGGAGACAAATTAGTGTACAAATTAAGGTATTTAAATTGTTGAACTGACACATGGTAAAATTCAATGTTGACTTTTTATGATATTGCAGTCAATTTATTACATCAGCTTGTTTCTAGTATAATTAATTGATTATCTTTGATGTAGACTTGTTTTCTCAAAAAACACTTCCCAAAATCAATCAATTTTTAAATGTAGATTGAAAAGGTGACTTCACCATGAGGCATGAGAAATAAGTCAATTTTATTATCTGTAAAATTTAAGTCACACTTTATGTCTATGTAAAATGTTTCTTTTTTCCTTTATATTTGATATTGTTTTGAAATAAAATCTTAATGTGTTAGTCTCTGACTCTCTGAGATTATTGGACTGAAATAATTCACATAGTTTTTTCAAAACATGATTTTAATCTATGGCACTTAAAAATAGAATAGTATCTGAAAAATACTACATTGGCATGTAGGCAAGATGAACCCTAATTGATGTTTTCGACTTTCATTAAATGTCAATCCTATATTACCAAATTAGTCTTTCTTCTTTCAGTCTAGTTTAGGTGCTTGTAGCAGTTAGCCTGCATGGTTGATGATAAAATCACCATCAAACATCTTAAGGGAACAAGGGTTTATTTTTTTTCTTATGATTGTCCAGTTACATGTCTCAGTCTAGCTCACAGGAATGCTCACACCAATACCAGTGCCCAGGAAACTGGCCACACCATCTCTACACAACGGCTGATAGAGGGATGATCCTTACTTGCCAGACCAGCATGTCTGGCCAAGTATACACAAAGATGCAACTTTCTCAATCAGCTCTGTGTATTTTATTCCAGGGCCTAGTCCCACCCATCACGGGCTGAGCCTTTCCCATCAGCTAGATAATCTCCTGAAGATTTGCTCTGAACTTAACTCAACCACTATTTATTTACAAATATGCTCAGAGCTGAACCCCTCAACCGTTGACACTTATGCCTAACTATGACATTGCTATAGCTTTGAGGTGGACGTTTCAATTGCTTGAGCTTCAATAATCACTTGTGATTTCTGATATCTGTGTCCCTTTGAAAAATGAGTTAATGTATATAATTTCAAATGATCTTATTTAAATGTGATCACTATAAAGTATTGCCAAATAACCATTAGCAATAATTAATATTCATTCAACAAATATTGCATGAGGGCCAAGGGGAGATGCTGCAATTTCCCAATTTCCCAATTTCTACAGTTACCAAAAAATTTCAGCTTGCATCACTAAGTCTTGCAAAGGGTCTACTGCCCATGGTTTCGATGTCAACTGTTCCTATAGACACATGTGTTTGAATCCCTGTTGTTAATATTTGGAGAGGTTGTAATACTTTTAGGAGGTAGAGACTTGCTGAAGGAAGGTACAGTACAGAGAACAGGCCTGAGACTTGGTAGTCCAGCCCTGTTTGTTTCAGTTTTGTTGTTGCTTGAACCACTTTCAACCTTCAAGCTTCTGCTGTGATTCCCACCATAACAAACAACATTGCCCCTCTGGAATCATAAGCCAAATTAAGCTCCCTTTCTCTCTTTAAGTTGAACATGTTTTTTTATTCAGAAGCAGAAACAACTATAACTACAACAGCACTCTCTAAAAGCATTTTTTATGCGTTTTCTGATACTACACCCTTGCATTCAGACATCCAATACTACCTGAGCTTTCCACTTGTACTTGTAATATTTCCATCAGCAGTTTAGCTTGCATATAATCTCACACAAGTTTGAACTTCACATGCAGAAAAAATATGTAATGATGTCTTGAATGGATAGTCTAATTGTAACATGAATTGTAAAGTTTCCATTGATTAGTGCCTTAGTCGTATTAATGACATGGCTGGATTTCATTAAATTATGTGTAATGTGGGCTGGAGAGATGGCTCAGGGGTTTGACTCTGTTTTGCAAGCAGAAAGTCCTGAGTTTGGATCCTGGGTCCAACATAAAAACACCAGTCAGGAATGACAGTGGCCCAACTACTGGCCCCAGTGGGTAGAGTCTGAGAAATGACAGAGCAAAGCAAAAAGGTTATAGTAGCAATCCTGAATGATTCCCAAAGTCACTCTTGGTCCTCCATAGGGACACAAAGTGCCCTCTTATACGCGCGCGCGCGCACACACACACACACACACACACACACACACACACACAGAGTAAAAAAAAACAAGTAAAAATAAAAGAAAATGTGTAAAGTAAAATCCCTTTTATAACCTGAAAGCAATTTACAAAATCACTTAGCAGCAAAAAACAATGTCTATTTTCATCCTTTATAATTAACTTCATGCCCACCTGTTTAAAAATAAAGCATAGAGATATATGCAGGGAAGCATTTTTAAATATAATTACTTTCAGATGCCAAAATACCTCTATATTAAAAAGTTTACTTGAACTCATTTAATCCCATTATTAGGTAAAGTTTCATTGTTTCTAATGAACATTTTGAATTCTTTCCCAAATACAGTCCAATATTTGCTAGAAAAATTAGCCATGTTAATGATCTTTACAATTAATACAGAAATTAATGCAGACGCTTGGACTTTTGCATGGGGGAGGGGAGGCAGCAAGTGCTCCGGCTGGAGAATAGGCAGTAAAACTCTGGGATGTGTACATTTGTGTGCCATCAATGCCATGGCATGATCTCACTCACTTTGAAAAGGACGCAGTGGCAGCGTAGAAAACATCTTTGGTTTGTCTGTTTTAGTCAGGTTTATAATGGAAGAGGAGAACCTGAACAAGATAGAGTGATGACAGATAGTAAGATATATGGGCCAGTGTATGACTATAATCCATAGGATAGTCTACAAAACCAGAAGAAATTCCAGGCAGAAGAGCTCTTAGTCTGGCCTCCTAAGGGCAGCGGGGAATGTTTTAAAGTCCACCATATCACTTATTGCCAATGAGAATATGTAATAGAAAATGTAAACTCTAAAGACATTATATTAGCAAAATGAAAAAACTATCTATTAAAAGCTTTTTAAGAGGACATGTAGGAACACATCTTTTTAATATGGAGATGATATCCTAGAGTGTGCTTGTACTGAAATCATAATTAACATTTTAATATAATGCTTGAGGAAGTCAATAAGATTACTTTGCAATCCAGATTAGCAAGAATATTTGCCTTATCCTTGAAAAGTGCAAAAGTTTAGACCAAATACAGTCTATGGAAATTAAACATTAGAAAAGAGAACAGCTGGGAAGAAACGGAAGCAGTTGTGAGATGAGAGTGATGTAGGAGCAGATTATAACAAAGAATCATGACCAGCAAATGACTTTAAGATTTTTTTAAAAGAAACTTAGAGTCATAGTATAAATTTGTTCTTTACTTAAAAATTCCAGAGCATAGTAAATGTTTATGAGTCTTCGATGATCAATGATATGCCATGACTGACTAAAGGCCTGTGGAAAATGATTGTGGTGAAGTATTTTTTCAATGCTTTTTTATTGTGGAACTGTCAAAGGAAAACCACATAAGCCATCTGTACTGAGTTCATCTCAGGGTAATGAACTCAAGCCTATTTTTCAAGTTTAGAGATTGGGCCTCTCTCTCCTTTTTCCAAAATAAAGACTAAGGAATCTGAAAGGAGAAAGGAAGGAGGAAAAAGATGTGGAAAATGAGGAGACAAAAGTAAATATATTTCTGATATTAACTAACAATGGTTTACTTAAAATGCTAGAGTCATGCTATATATATGAAAATTAGCTTATATTCTTTGGGCTAAAAATTTCTGATATTACATCAACACCTAAGACATTTTATTCTGCTTCTGATGTGTTTTGTGAAGAAAGTTGAATTTTCTGCACAGTTTCCATATTTTGTCACATTGAAATTTTGTAAATGAGCGGGGTGTTTAATTTCTAGACTTTATTTTATAAAAATCAGTATCAATTCAAGTAAAATATTCTGTTATCAATTTTAATTGAAACATTCTAATTTCATTTACAGTGTAAAACATGCAAGAGTAAAGGGTGAAATTTCATTATTAAGTAGAAAAATAGAGATTGGATCAAAGGAGTTTTTGCTTAATGTTGTAATGTATTTTTATTGATACATTCATTTTTATTGATACATTCGTTTTTATGAAAAACTTGCACACAGAACATGAACATGATACTATTACTCTTCTGTCTTCATATATCTCCCATTATTAATATCATGCATTTATTCAGCACATTAGTTTCAGTGGATGACAATGACTGAAAAATTTTAATTAAATTCTATTATTTACCAATTGTTCCTCTGTTCTACACAGATCTAAGAGTGTGGACAAATCATGATGTAACAGGTCCATCCCTATGACATTCTGAAAAATTCCTTTAGTTCCACCCCTGCTTTCCACTAACATTCTCCTTGAACCCGTGAAAAACATTGGTCTTGCAACTTTCTCCACAATTTTATCTTAGGTGTACAGAAATAAACTTGCCATCATAAATTGTTTTACATATTAAACTGGGGAATGACATATTTATTTCCTTGCAATATTGCTGATTATAGTGTTTGTAAGTACCTAGGAATGGAATTCCTTCATTGTACATTCAGTCTAAATTTAGCAGAGAAAATGATGACTGAACTGTTTTCATAATTGACTGAACTATTTTTCCTGTCTGATTGTGAGAGATGAAAATCTGAGATAGTTTACTTAATTGCCAGTCTTTGGATGTCATATTGTAACAGCCCTAAGAGTATTATTGTCATTTTCTTGTAACTTGTGGTTTTCTACACATATATGATATATAATTTTAACACTATAAAATCATATAATAGGTACAACTGCTCATGGGTGTAGTGTTATTTCTCATATGGTTGTCATTCATATATATATACAAATATATATACATCTTCTGAAATATATCTATTCAGATTCTTTCTCTGTTTTTTTCCCTTTATTTGTGTGACTTTAGGGATCATCCTAGATCACTCTACCACCCTATTGTTTCCGTCTGGGTTTTCCCAGGCTCTGCCTTCAAGGGCTGGAACCACAAACCACTGGTACTTCTGCTTGACATTTTTCTATGGGGTCCAAATTTAAGTCTTTGCTTCCAACACAAAATCTTTTAACTCCTGAATTATCTCTCCAGCCCCCCTTTTCCATTATAATCGGGTTATTTGCTTACAAATAAATGCATTAAAATATTAGAGATAATTATGTAGAACACTTCTCTCAATTTCCTCTTATAATCTCAGGATGTGATGGTTAATTCTGTTCCTAATGAGACGTATCTATAAAGAACATCAGCTGAAAGGGTCTTTGGAAGCATTGAGGGGAGCTTCTCCTTTCTTCCCACCTGCTTAGTTAAGCTTCCTAAGTAGAAGTCTATCTGTTAATTTGAGTGAGTTACAATTTCACACCTTCTAAGCATAAGGTGAATACTAAGTAAAATCACTAATCTAATTTTCTCACACGGGTCACTTTTATTACCTATAATGGAACAATGAGATAAACCTTCACTTTCACATTCAAATACTTGATTACTCGCACTAATGGAGGAGATAAGAACCATAAAGCATCAGAGACAGTGTCATTTGGACTTTTCAATGGAATAGCTGCTGTATTTCTCATCCTTTTGCCTTTGTTTTTGCAGAAAACAGCATCCATTTAAACAATTGTACCTCATACTAAAAACAAATGCAGAAACTCTTAAGCCTGCTATCATCATGAATTCTGCCTGATGTCTTCATTATTTGTGATTTCTGGTTAGTACATTCTGTACAAAGTCATTTTATTTTTCAAATACTGTATTTATTCATCAAACATATCTAATACTTGCATTAATTAACTACATATACCATAGTACTGGTCATAGAGAGCCCTAAATGGTGAAAATTACTGGTATCCAGTCATTTCATTCTTTAAAATTAGAAATCATTGGTTGTGATTTCCTGAGACATAGATGTCATTCTTATAAGATTCACATAAATACCATGTAGCTTTCATTGTTACAAATAATAAAATAACTGCTCATAGAGAAAAAGATACATCCTTAAGAAGTTATAATGATCCTAGTACCAAACCCACTTAGAGACACTCAAAGATAAATCTCTGTAATACTTACAGTAATTGCAAAGATTATAAACAGGAGGAATGGGGAAGGAGGGCCCCACCAGAAACAAGGAGAGAGGGGACCATGTTACAGCAGAGAAAATAGGCCACCATCAAGGACTGCAAGTAAGTAATGAGACATCTGGTTAAGTTCACAGACTTTCCTTCCTGATCAGTTGCAAATGATGGGGTATGATCTCACCAGAAGGGGAGGGCATATAGGCTGCCAGATAGAAGGTAACCTTTTTGCAAATGGGAGACTGACCCCTCCCTCACCACTGTCCCCTACTTTTATTCCATCTACCTTTTATAACAAGACTCTGATTTAATAGGTTTTTTTCTCTGGCCAGGGGGTGACATCCAATATCCATCAGGATGGAACCAAGGGCATTGCAGGAGACGCAAAACTGAAAAAAAATCAACAAACCATAATTCAGAACATCAGAGACTCTTTATCAATCACCTGGAATCAGGCCTGCCTAACCTCTCCCCATCCTGAAGCTCAGGGAAATTTGCGGAAGAGGGGGCGATAAGAGTGTAAGAGCACAAAGACTGGAGGAGTCATGATATGCAAGATACTCCACACAAGTTAGGGCTGAAGCAATCATAATAGGACTTTGCATGACCTGTGCAATGCCCAACACATTATTGATCCCTCAAAGTCTACCATGAACTAAAGGCACTAGGATCCTTGAAGGCTAGGGATTGATAGCCACAATAGGTGTTCCTATGCTTAAGGGGAACACAGGAAAGGGTTCTGGAAAATGCCACTGGATCCTTGCAACTCATCAGAGAGGAGGACCCAGAGGAGAGTTTGACATGCACATTAAAGGATGCTCCGGGGATGGGGGAGGCACTAAGGGATGAGGGGTTTGGAGGGAGGAAGGGGACCTGTGTACCTGTTAAGTTTGTATGAGCGGAAATAAAACCAAAAAGAAATTATAATGTTTGGGATATAACAGGTAAAACATCTACTTGTAACACATAATCTCAATATCAGTATTAACATATTCTTTTCAGAGTATCTGTCATTATAAATATAAACCATGTATTCAATTATCTTCATCTTTTTGAATGACTTCTGTTTTATATTATATCATGCAGAAATGCCATATTTTCTCTAAAACTGAGTGATAGCTAATTAATACACTCCTTGATTACTGAAAAACCAAGGAAAATTATGTTTATTTCCTTATTACTCCTACCTGTTGCATGTTCTGAATTTCAAATTCAAAAGAATGTAACTATGGATGAGTCAGAGACATAACCCTCTACGAGATTTCTGATTAGACTGCTTTGGTCATTTAAGAGAAAATATTCATGCAATGGTGGTTATCAGCAGAAGAAAATTACAGGTATTTTAACTTTCTCTGAAATGTAGATTTTCTGATGTTTTTAATAAAACATTTGGGAAAAAGATAGAGAGTAAAATTTAATTTTAATACAAAATTTATAGAGGAGGAATTATGCCAAATGCAATAATATATTTCCCCAGTTTAAAAGGACTTTCATAGTAAATACTAACAATATTGGATCTATATGATAAATTTTCATATATAACATCTCTTAAAAACCAAAAAGTAATGTTATTGACAATTTCAGGTGAATAAACTCAATACATATAAAGTACATAAGTACTCTCATTCTAGTCCAAAGAAGAAACAAATATCAAGATAGGATTTAATGTGAAAGAAATTTATTAGGGAAAATCAAAATGTGTCAGCCAAAGTGGTGGGGTAGTGAAACAGGGAAATAATCAGTTTGTGAGGTCGATCTGGACCTGAGAGAAAAGAAGAAAGGAAAGAATGATGAGTAGAAAAGCTTACATATGCAGTGCAGCTCCCAAGAGGTTTGCAAAGACTTCCTGGCGTGTGCAGCCAGAATCACAGTCAAAGAAAGTCACGTGTCAACCAGAAACTGACCTTTCAAATACCTCTGTCACTTGCAATATTGCCAGAGGGTGGCCCATGGGAAATGGGCCTTCACAGTACCCACAGCATTTCCTATCCAGAGCACAAGAAGTACAGTCAAAGGTCAGTTAATTTTTGTTGTCAATATAAGCCATTAGTTTCCTCCACCACAGTAACAAAGCTTGCAAGTGACTGAACTGGCCTTCGAATCAGTTTATGCAATTAATTTAACCCATGTAGAAAAACTAAAATACCAGCATAGGTGTGTAAGTGTCAACTTATGTACTTATTATCCTCTCATAAATTAAGTCTCTCCATTGTTTTGATACCTGCTTGCTTCTGCCATTCACTTAGGCATGTTAACACAGGCATGCCCATACTAGATTTTCTCTTTGACTGCATTATTTTCAAAAAGGAATAATTTGTTTTTTCAATTCAGAATATATCTAATGCTCAATTATCTCAACCCACTCATGTAATAGAAGCACAAATTCAAGTGACATACATACAACACAGTGATATATATATACACACACACACATATATATATATGAGATTTCATACCTTCCTCAAGGTTATTTACAGAATTAGTAGACATTAACTCTAAAAGATCATATAATAAATCAAAGTTTTAATGGTTCTCACTTCTTGTGATTAACATTTTCTCTCTCATTTCTATTTTTCCATGACTGTATTCTTTGTCTGTAAATTCACTTGCCATCCCAGGTCATTATAAAAACTGGTCACCAGAAAGACTTCCCAAGCATTCTCCAATATTCAAGGAATTATCATGACTTAGTTGTCTATTTGAATTTCTTCATTGCCTTTGTTTACTTTTCTATTATCCCAACATCACATAGGAAGTCAAAAGGAGGTAAAGAAGTTTGGAATATTTTAAATTGTGGTTTATTTTTATATATTGTAACGATTATGTCTAATTACACAACACATAACCTTTCCTGAATTAAAATTCTACTGTACTTGAAATAGAAAAAAGAAGAAACTAGGAAGGCAAATTCTTCCCTCCACACTTCTTTCCTGATTCTGAGAATAGTCTACAGAACTATGAGTACAGGTAAAATATTATGAAATTGCTCTAAGTCAACTACTTGGACTTAAAATACTGCCAATTTGCACAGTTCAACCTAAGAGATTACTGTCTTCAATGTTTGAAGCACTGAAACACTGGGGAAAATGTTTATCTCCAAGATATACTTTAGAATGAAACTCATAGAACATCAAAATAACACGTCAAGAGGTGTCCTCAATCTAGTCCACATGGCAATCGTGAGTTCTTTTATAATAACTCAGGCAGGTGGATTCAGAACAGTCATTAAGACAATCACAACAGCCATTCTAATTTTACACATCTATAATTTTCATGGAAGCTTATCTCATATTGAAGTTCTCAGTAACTTAGCACATGAATCTGAACTCTTTTTAAGTAGTATTAACTTAAAATACTATGCCTTGTACTGTGTGTTCAACACATTGAAAGAACAACGTGTTCGACACATTGAAAGAATCATATTCATCTAAATTTGAACTCTTCAGCAATCCGAATTTCTTAGGTCCTTTCATTATCCTAGCTATTGTTATGTGGCTAAGTTCCAATTTCTATCACATCAGTGGTCAAATGAATAAACTCAATATTTCCTAAATTGTTTCACCTGAGGCTATTTAAATTCAATAATTGTTACTTTCCCTAGTAGCTAGTAACCACCATATTAAGAATTAAAAAACAAAACAAAACAGTGTTAGGCTAATCAACTTGGAGATTCTTCCAAGGATTTGAATGATGGGTTTGGCATTGAAGAGACAAACATAAAACAGATTCTGTATCTGTTTTCTTTTGAAATGTGGTGGGCCTAAGAAGTCACATTTAAATAATGGTGCAGAATGCTGCATATGTTGTTCTCTACCTGTATTCTGAGGTAGAATACCACAAGATTTCCTCCCAAAACTGTTATTATATTAGAGGTCGAATCCTGAATATCATCATCAAATTGGCACTTTTCAATTGAAATCTCAAGAATTAAAAAGAACCACAGATTGTCTGAGGGTCATGAACAACATCTAATAAAGTCACAGAATTTGCTTACAAAACCTAGATTTACACACATACAACAAATAAATAAATAGGTACAATAAAAAATGAATGAAGTGAAGTCATTAACTCCAAATTGTGTCTTAAAATAAGCCTATTCTGGTACCTCTAACATGATTTTAAATATTAAATAAAATATTTACATGTAGAACCATTTGTTTAATTCTCCATGTGTCCATAGGAATCAACACACTTTAAACTCTATGAAGCAGTATTACCATACTATCATGGCTCCACCTCCATTATAACCCCATCTGCTAAAATGCTCTTGGCCAATACACTTTTTCTTTAACTGTCAAATGTATAATGTTTTCAAATGGAAAATAGCTTCTTTACAGAGGAGAAGTTGTGAAACAGCTTGTTTTGTTATCATGCAGGTTATAAGAATATTTTTTTAAAAAAATCAATATCAAGGTCATTCTGCAGTACATAGCCATTTCTATTCATTTTTTTTGACTAATGACTACAATTTTCTTTCCCAGTAGCATAACAAGGAAATGTAGTTGCTTTTAAGGTTTATTCACTGTATTAGCCCTCACTTTGAAATATATGTTGAAAGAAGATACCAGGAATTTTATATAAAAATAATGTATATTTAGGCAGAGTTGATGGTTACGTTTAAAGTGACAGTTACTGAAAATTATTGTTGGTAACACTGTGACATAGCCAGTACAGTTTTATTTTGCATCGAATAGTTTTGCAGTGTGGATTCTAGGTTAGAAGAAGGTCAGTGTATTTTTGGTTACTGTTTCCTAGGGCATTTCATTCGACTATGGCTGAAAAATCTCAACCTGTTAAATTTTACTAAAAAGTTAAATAAAAATAAAATGATATGAAAACTAAAATGTCAATGATTGGATTTTTTAATTAAGTATATGTTGTTATTTGGAATGTACAGAAATACTATTTCTGTGTGCCTTGCATAGTATTTTTTAGGAGTAATTTAAAATGATCTTTGTAATATCTTCCGTGAATTATATATGCTTCACTTTTAAATTTATTGTTGCAAAAGTATTGAAGGTCTTCAATATTTTACACAATAATCTCTACAGTATTAAAATCAATCCTTTCTTTTAGATTTATGTGTGTGTGTGTGTGTGTGTGTGTGTGTGTGTGCCTGTTTCAGTTATGAGACAGTCAAAGTAGCAAGCTAATATTTTTCTTTATACATAGCAATCGGAAGAGATATTATGTGGAAAAATAATACCACTACAAAAATGCATATTATTTGGTGCTAAATATTCAATTGAATACACTCTACCATCATTGCTCAGCAAGAGCTTTGCTCTTGATCCTCTCAAGGAGCCTGCCAGAATCTTTCAGAGGCTAAGATAAAATAATATAGTTTCAAACCAGACTCTTGTCTGAACTAGGGAAGAAGTGACAGAAGAAGCAGAACTGGCTGCACTCAAAGTGCTGCATCCTGCTCATCTGCCTCTGCAACCTTAAGCTCTTTTATTACCTTTCGAATAACAGCAGTTTCAGATTTTATTCCCCATCACTGCCATATTTTCATGTTGTTCTAACAGTAGCTTACGCCACATGGAATATGAATGACTTTCAAGTAATACAGATATAGAACAATCCAGACCACAATTATCAATTTATATTATTTGGAAAAATGATACACTGGAATTGGTATAAGCCGTTGTTTCACTCCATGAACAAATTACATATTACCAGTGAAATAAATTTTTTTGTTTTTTTTTTGTTTTTTGTTTTTTAATTTTTCTGCTTATACAAACATAATAGGAACCCGTCCTTTCCCTCCCTCTACCCCTCCATGGACTTCCCTATTCCCTCCTACCTTTGCCCCTTTCTTTCCCCCCTCCCTCCCTTTCTCCAAGTGCCCCCTCCCACATCTCTGAAGCATCCTTTAATGTGTATATCAAACTTTCCTCTAGGTCCTCCTCTCTGATGAGGTGTAAGGACTCAGTGGCAATTCTTAGAACTCTTTCTTGTGTTCCCCTTAAGTAAAGAAACACTATTGTGTTAATCCCTTGATTCTAAAGATCCTAGTGCCTGTGGTCCATGTTAGAATTTGAGGGATCAATGATATGTTGGTCATTGCGCAGATCATGCAGAGTCCTATTATAATTGCTTCAGCCCTAACTTGTGTGGAGTATCTTGCATATCATGACTCTTCCCATTCTTGTGCTCTTACAATCTTACTGCCCCTTCTTCCACAAATTTCCTTGAGCTTCTGGATGGGGAGAGATCAGGCCTGATTCCAGGTGGTTGATATAGAGTCTCTGATGCTCTGAATTATGGTTTGTTGATTTTTTTTTTCAGTTTTGCTGTTCCTGCAATGCCCTTGGCTCCATCCTGATGGGTATTGGATGTCACCCCTGGCCAGAGATTAAAAACCTGTTAAATTAGATTGTTGTTATAAGAGTATATTCAAAGGTAGATGAAATAAAAGCAGGAGACCATGGTGAGAGAGGGGTCAATCACCCATTTGCAAAAAGGTTACCTTCTATCTGGCAGCCTATATGCCCTCCCCTTCTGGCGAAATCATACCCCATCAGTTGCAAATGATCAGGAAGGAAAGTCTGTGAACTTAACCAGATGTCTCATTATTTACTTGCAGTCCTTAATGGTGGCCTATTTTCTCTGCTGTAACATGATTCCCTCTCTTTGTTTCTGGTGGGACCCTCCTTCCCCATTCTCAGGAGGAAATTGTTTTGACTATTGTCACAAGCATTTTTAGTTGATTTCCTTCTTTTTTTTTTTTTTGGCAGTGTCATGGCCATCATGTATGAGAGAGAGCAAGTGTTCTGCCACATCCCCAGTTCTCTAAAGGCTTTTTTGCTTTTCATTTGATTTATGTATGTTTATATATGCATACAATAATCAATCTATCCATAAATTTATGAATAGGTAATCTCCACTTATACAAGGTTTTTTGAATAATCTAAGCACCTTTTAAAAAATGAATACACGTTAAGTAACCATATTCTTATTATTAATTTAATCACGCCCACGTGAAATGTTATAATAGACTATGAATACAAAGTTTAATTATGGTTTTATTCTCATCTTTGATAGAAATAGTTTCAATGTTTGATACTTTCCTGAAAATTGAGGAAGCAATACATGTCCTTTGATTGGGATATACTACATTTTAAAAGTCACACGTTACACTGAACAGTCACAATGATTACCCAACTGGCCTAATATTTTTGTTTTAATGCTTTAAACATCTACCACAAATCATGTTTTTACTAGTTATATTAACAGATGGTAATGCTTCTACTTATAAGGCAATCCCCACAAATGTAATATGGACATGTAGGTGAACTTACTTTATTTCAAAACCAATTCTACTTACAATTAATACACCAAAGTTGTTTTTAGGCACAAATGGATACTTCTTAATATATGTATAGATTAGCATATACTGAATAGCAAAATGCTCTCTCCCTTGGTCTCTCAGGGTTTTTACCAAAATGTACAATGTTATGAAACTAATACTATTCACTCTTAATATTTCAAAATGTTAATAAAATACCTTGAGTTTACTTCATGAATTTATCTAAAGATTAGTAAATGTTTACTCATATAGTTTGACCATTTTTTACAATTGTGCATTAATGTTATCGGTATAGGATAATGATATCGTTACAACTCCGTAAAGGGAACTCCCATATGAGCTACTTTGTTTACTCTTCTCTAAGTAAAAAGTCCTTCCCAAAATGATCACTTAGATGATATGTTAGTATAAAATGATCACTTAGATGATATGTGAGTATTATTTAAATTCCAGATTCAATTCAGGAGAAAACAATTTTAAAATGAAAGAAATAAACACTGAAATCTTATTATGGGAAAAATCTCATTTTTTTAAAACATCAGTAATTTATTGCTTTTTATTATACATTCACTTTTATTTAAAATTTATTATTTATAGCTGTATACTAATTTAAATTTATACTTCAATAAAAATTAACTCTATGTTACATTTTTATATAGAGATAGAATTCTTGAAATATTTATTTGGACAAGTAAGGTTAGATAAATACAATAAATCTTTTGGAAGAGATTAATTTTAATTTTATATGCTTTTTAACTGAGAAAAAAGCTACAGTAACTACATGTTTACATAAAATTGGTGACAATGGGCAAATACTTGATAGTATTTTATTTAAGTGGAAATACAGTATTAATGCACTGAAGTATTTGGCTTTCTAAAATATCTATATTCTCTGAGCTCAGAGTGTAGACTCCATTCCATGCTCATGAGTCACTTTCTACCTGAAGAATTTTTAGATTATATTTTACCTCACATCTCACAGGGACAATGGAAGTAGACCTTGACAGGCTTATGTTTTCTAATCCAAAGCAGTATCAACAAGCTACTAATAGAAAGATGAAGCCTTTCTTTTAATGGTAGATCTTCCAGAATTACGCACAGATCTATGACTTTCTGAAAGGTTCCACACTGAGCGTCTAAATAATTAAAAACTTACAGCCCAAAGAAGATGCCATATGATTAAATACAACACGAATTTTAAATATTTTATTATTATTATTATTCAATTGTGCTTGTGTGTGCGTGTGTGTATGTATGCGTGTGTGTGTGTGTGTGTGTGTGTGTGTGTGTGTGTGTAGAACAACGGGCGAATTAGGGAACCACCATGGACGCCTCCACCTCCTCCTTGTTTACTCTGCCCCAGGATTCACAGGCTCCGCCCTACCAGGACCGGAAACACAGGCCGCCGCTTCTGCCAGGCATCTATACATGGGGTCTAGGATCCGAACTCAGGACTTTCCACCTGCAAGGCATAGGCTTAACCCCTGAGCCACCTCTCCAGCCCACAACACGAAATTTAATCTCATTGTTTCTGTGCTTGTTTGGTAATAAATTCTTTTTCTCTACTCATGACAGTATATTTTTACTCATTAACTGTTTAGTAATATCCTATGAATAAATTTGAAATTAATAGTCTTGTATTTTCACAGATCCAAGAAATACAGTTATCTTTGCATGTATAAGCATAGAAAGAAGCATCACAAAATCTCTGGTGGAAATCTGTTTCGGATAAGGAGACATATGCAACCTGGATGTGAGCAAAGTTAGACAATGACCTCTCAGATTATGTTTCACCACTGAAGAGTGGTGCATAATCATCTTTCAATATATCAGAGATCAATTTGTTGTATTTTTATGTTAGTGAATGAAAATACTCAAACATTACTCAGTACAATTGAAGAAGAATATTAGATTGTATTGCCTTTTCAAGAAATCAAACCTGGGTCCATAATTGTTATCTGACTAACATACACACATCTTCTGACCAAACACAGACCAATTTTCCACTTTCTCTGACAGTCTTTTATCACTTCTGGATTGCCCATCTACATTGCCTTTCAATTTCTTTTCAATGTTGGATTTGAATTTCAATAATTTGGGAGCCAATACATGCCGACATATTGAAATTCTAGTAACAATTATGTCGTGTTATTGGGTATTTCAGATTCACTTATCTCCTTTGCCATTCTGCATTTTATTTATCATTATTATCTTAAACACACACATACACACACAGACACACGCATGTATGCACACACACATGCACACACTATACACTCAGCTAGAAAATTTACAAGCTTAACAACTTGGGTTCAACCCATCTAGTGTTACCTCCTCAAGTTTATTTTCAGGTTTGAATTAATTTAACTGTATTCTGCAGAATTATACTTCAAGGAAGCAAGATTTTTACTTTTTTTTGTACAAAAGCCTGAAGACTCCTGGGTGTTAATTGATTGACAAATAATAAATGTATCTGTGGTTTAAATATTTGTTTAAAAACAATATTGTTAAAGGTGGGAGAGGTGATGCAGCTGACAGTTACTCACTTTAAAATTTATTTTATAATTTCACTCAAAACAAAGGTCTAGATATTTAAGCACAAAAAAAGGAAAAACTTGTGCCTCTAGAATTTGAATTTCTTTTTGATGTTGTTGAGATATAAACTTAATCTTTCTTGACATCAGATGCTTAGTACAAGAAATATATGACATATGTTTCTCATGGGATTGTTGTTGGGGAAAGTAAATGTCCACCAAGCACTTAGTATCTTGCTTGCCTGAGCGACTTGATAAATGTTTCTGTCTCCCTCAAATCTGAAGCAATATATTTAGAATACTGAGAGCTTGGGAAGCCTGGAATTGTTGATTTAATGTTTCTTGAAGAACAAGAAGTCATGAATACTATACGAACATTTGACAGTTTGTAGTATTCTGGAAAAAAGTCAAAGCATCATATTTTCTTTAAACCTAATCCTTAGAAAAGAGTTCTGTACAAACAGAGATTCCTGAAGGAAAATATTCCATGTTTTTCTGTGTTTACAAGCTTCAAAAGACTTAATCTATTTAATATGTTCAAGATCTAAAAGATCATTTTAAAATTCATGACATAAATATGTAACACAGGTTTAGGAGGTGTTAAGATGAATGCCAGAAGGTGTTTCTCTGATTGGGAACATCATTTCTTGTCTGGAGTGACATCAGGTGACACCGGGAATGTTATTTTTAAGTCAGTGGATATGCTAGTTGCTCCAACTGTATGAGCACCTGCTGAAATTTGCAGCTGAGGGGATTTGGCAATTTTGAAATAAGCGAATCAGAGATTATTTTTAATTTCAATTTCAAATGCTGCAATCACCTGTATTTAATATTAGCCATATTTAGACAAGCTGCCTGTCTTCTCTGAAATGCCTCCTCATTGCCTCTGTCATTCTGCAAGTCAACGTTTTAACTGCTTTCTCTCAATATGGAGATTTATATGCTCCCATGGCTGGGATGTCATTAAAACTTCCACAAACTAATTATTTAAGTATACCTACTTATTATAAAACTGGTACCATCTTCACCTCGGACTGACTGTCTTTTTCCAAGTTCACCTTGTGAGTAAACCTTTGTATTTTTCAATTTGCTATGGGTTTTCATGCTGCCTGTGCGTCTACTAAAGCTGCTTAGCTTTTTCCTCATGGAAAGTTTTATCTAAGTCTTGCACCTTCCAGTATTGCTAGCCCCCTTTTTTTACAGTTTGCCATTATATTTTATTAAAGTATTTCAAGTAACACCACAAAAGGGTGTTATGTCAAATATAATAAAATTAAATTTAGGTTGGTGAAATCTGTGAAATGACCAACAACTTAAAAAAGTATTAGTCATAAGCAGAGAAAAATGCCAAACTAGCGTTTCAGTGCTTTGAAAATAACAAAGCAAATCACATTTTTCCAAGATGCTAATATTTAGAGTCTTTGAATAGAAGTTGAATCATTCGATGTTTGGACATAGACAATAAGCAATTTCTTATGTGTCTAGCATTGATAGGGTATTAAAGATTTTTAAAAAATCCTTAGTCTTTCTATAGACTCATGGTGTACATACCTTTCATGGGCCTCAGGCATTGTTCTGCATGTGTATATTTCTATGACAGAGCTCATGGATTATTATTATTATTATTATTATTATTATTATTATTATTGTCATCCCATCCCAAGCATCAGAAAACTTTGAGGAGAGGGTGGAGCCTTAGATAATATCCTCTAGTCATGATAGGGTTGCCATATAAGAGAACTCACTATAGTGATGTCCACATACACAAGAAAACCTGCACAAAACTTGGCTTATCAACATTTCACCATGGATGAATAATATAATATCTCAGGATATTGTATTATCCTGAGAGACAACTGAAGACTAATGCCAGATAGTAAAATGGTAGTTTTTTTGTTCAATGACTTATCCATTGATAAGTTATCCATTCTCAAATGTGTTCTCAGCACTTGACAGTATAATCCCTGATTTTTTTTTAAATTTTTTTTTATTTATTCAATTGTGCGTGTGTGTAGAACCACGGGTGAATTCAGGAACCACCATGTACTGCCTCCACCTCCTCCTTGTTTACTCTGCCCCAGGATTAACGGGCTCGGCCCTACCAGGCCCAGAAACCCAGGACGCCCCCACTTCCATCGGTCTGTATGTGGGGTCTAGGATCCAAACTCAGGACTTTCTGCCTGCAAGGCAGAGGCTTAATCCCTGAGCCACCTCTCAAACCCCTATAATCCCCGATTATATCCCAAAAGATGTGAATATAGGAGACAGGCTGGCTAGAAAGAATATATGACAGGATGGGGCACTGACATGGATATTAGGTGTGAAAACACATACATTCTTTTATGTATATATGAAACTGTCAAAGAATTCAAAAAGAACTGAAAAAATAAATAAATTTGTAATAATGATTCCTTTGTAAAAGTAATCTTTGCACAATATAATTTATCAGCTGTTTCATTCAGTTATACTCATAGAAAGTATAATACACCAAATATTTATCCAATTAATTTTGAATCAAATAAAATTGTACTTATTATTATTCTCATTTAAATTGATTCTTTTGTATTTAATGTCTTTCACTGTAAGTAAATTTCTATTTCTTTTAGAAATGATTTTTCAGTTTTAGCATTAATCAAGTACATCACATTATTTTGGTTAAGAATATTTGAGTAAAATTCATATTTGAAATCCAAAAGAACTGATGGTTATAAAAATGCTAGAAAAATTTTAGCAATCTTTTGGGAAGAAACAGAATAAAACAGCAAGATAAAAGAATTATGAGAGATCATATGTTTAGACAAAGCATAAAGTTTCACTTGAATAAGCTACAAGTCACAGGAAACAAATGGCTTCTCCCAAGGTATAAAGCAAAATAGATCTAAAAATAAATGACAAAAGAGAAAGAGAAAGCACATTACGAAAAGTGATTTAGCATATGAGATAACTCTCATTGATATAAGGATGGTATCTACTAAGAAGGAAAGGAAAATTCAAATTTTGTTTGTGATGACAGGTTATGTTGTTATATTGAAAGATGTTTAATTCACATATTTAATCTTGTGAGCTCAATATCTGACAAATCTGTTAATTTTATTAGATCATTGGATAATTTTGTATCATAATATGTCTAAAAAGGTCTTTTTATTCTTGATTTTTCAATGCTTTAGTACTCTTGCAATTTTCATATTGCTCAAAACTAAAGAATGCAAATTTTTAATATTGAGAAAGCAAATAAAAGAATACAAAAATTAAAATTATAAAAAATGAAAAAGATTAAACACAGAAAGGTCATTTAAAAATGTAACAGGCTGAAAGAAAGAAAGACACAATTTATAAGAACCTTCATTCTTTCACTGAGATTTAATTCGATGATTTGAGAAGGTGAAATATAAAATGAAATGACTGTCTTCCAATCATTTTGTTTTGATAGTTGAGACAAGATAAATCAGCAAATAAAAGCAATGTTACAATTGGAAACAACACGAAACAAATCTGAATAGCATGTAAATTATAGAAATGCAGACTGATGTGGCTTATCCAGCATGGTGTCAATTCTTGTGTTTTACTTTGCTTACTGTTCTGCTCTTTATGAAATAGTTCCCCCTTGTTCATGAGGTTATTTTTATTGTGGTTATTCTATTGCTTTGATTGATGTTTCTGTTTTTTAAGTAGTTTGAGTTATTACACAGAGAAAATTATGCATTATGAACATTAAAGGTCAGAGGTGACTGGAAGCGGCAGATATATTAGAAAAATATACTGGGTTTATCAATAATCTGGTGGTGTCCATCTGAGCTCAAAATTAGGTTCCCAAATGGAAATATACACTCGCACACTATATTTGATCCAGCAAAGTCCCAGAAATATGTCAGTAATAGTAACCCAGATGGAACTTCATAAGCCACACCTACAGAATATGACAGTAGGAGAGAGGCAGGTAAGGAAGAAAAAAGTTTGCAGAGTGAAAAAGTAGTGGAGTGGGTTTAGGTTAACGAGATGTGGAAATAAAACAAATTCATGTCCAAAAGAATAACACTAACACTAATCCTAACTCTACATTATTCACCTGGAACCAGAGCAGCCAAATCTATCTCCATCCTAAAGCTCAGGGAACTTTGCAGAAGAGGAGGCAGCAAGATTGTAAGAGCCTAAAGATGGGTAGGTCCAACGACTATGCAAGATACTCTGCACAAGTTTAGGAGCCCTCAAAGTTTAGCATGGATCACAGGGGAGAAGGCAGTAGGATCCATGAAGGCAAAGAATTAAACAATCATAATAGAGTTCCCATATTAAGGGGGAACCCAAGAAGGGGCCCAAGTTATACCACCGAGTACTTACCCTCACCAAGGTGGAGGGCTCAAAGGGATGCTTGGTACCCACATAAAGGGATGCCCCAGGGTATGGGAGGGAGGAATGAGGAGGAACTGGGAGAGGGGGATGAAGGGAGGGAGAGGGTGAAAGGAAAGGGGAAGGGGGGAGAGTGCAATGGGGGATAACAAGGGAGGGAAGAGGGGAGGGACAGTACAGGGACACCTATTGAGCATGTATCATTAGGAAAAAAATAAAGTGTGGGAGAAAAAAAGACTAACAACAGAAATTAATGGCTTTAAAAGATATGATCCTGAGAGATAATTTACTTCCTGATTTCTTTGATGACTAATAATGTGTTAATTAATCTCCAAAAACAGAATATAAGGAAAGTTACAAAGAAATGATTCTGGAAATATTTTAAAAGTATCAGGTGCTTGTAAGTAATCATTGATTACTCAATTATTATTATATTTAAAACACCGATTTCTCCTTTTGTAATGTTAAAATACTTTGAATTTAGTATCACTGATTTAATACTTCAATATCTAATTATGGCAATGAAATGTTTAATATAAATTCTGTACAAATATAAGTCCTAGAAAAAATACAGAATTATTTTAACACTTCTTGCAATGTTTATTTACAGTCTTTAGCAAAAAATTGTTGGAACACATTTTTCTGCAGTATGCTTAAAATTTTCAGTAGATTTGTTTATATTATTTGTAGTGTTATTAATATCACTTCTGAAAAATTTGCATCTTAATATTTATAAGTTAAAACAAATTCATGCATTTGCTTTATACTAGATGTAATACCAAATCAATTGTTTCCAAAGGGTGCACTTTAATACAATTCTTGGCAATACTCTTCCTAGTTGGTAGGTGCACAAAATATGATTATGAGATTTATTTTTCACAAATGGAATTATGGTCCTAACACAATTTTGAGCACAGCTATGGAAGTGAAGAGGAATTACTGATATAAATTGAATTATTTTGCAAAAATGTTTTGAGCATTGACCTGTTCAGCTAGATGTGGTGACACAACGAGAAATGGATAGTGTAGCAAAAGGATCAGAAGTTCCAGTCCTGCATGTATCAAACTAAAACACACACAATACAGACACACAGACACACACACACAGAGACACACACATACAAACACACACACACACATATGCACACCTTTTAATATAACAGAACGATAGCAAGTAAAACACTTTTGTATATTAGACCACATGTATACATATTGGTGTAGCAATGTGGATAAATAATGAGTTATTAACATATGGCCTTAAGAATGAGCTTCGTGGGGCTGAAGAGGTGGCTCAGGGGTTAAGCCTCCACCTTGCAGGCGGAAGGTCCTGAGTTTGGATCCCAGATCCCACCTATAGATGCCAGGCAGAAGCAGGGGCGGCCTGCGCTTCTGGTCCTGGTGGGGCGGAGCCTGTGAATCCTGGGGCAGAATCCTGGTGGTTTACGAATTCGTCCGTGGTTCTACACATACACAGACATGCACATGCCCACAGTTGAATAAATAATAATAATAATAATAATAAAAAGAATGAGCTTCGTACAATAGATATAATAGAAATGTCCACAAAGGAGAATGAGAAAAATGACTGGAAGGAATTATGTAAAACATTTCTTTATTACAGAGTTAAAAAGATAAGGACTTTTAAATATTGAATTTTATAGCCTTAAATTGGAACTAGAAGCTTATTTTTGAAATGAAAGGTGAAATTCATAACTGGCTACACTGTAGTAAACAAGTGATTTTGGACTTCTTGGTCTTAAAAAGGACATTTGAGTCACCCTCTAATATCAAGACTAAGGGAACATTTTGAATGAGGGGAAAATGGAAATCTAAGAGTCTAACAATATCTTATGAACACAACAGTGTTGTTGCATCTATGAATTTTCTGCAGCTGTGTATGTTTCTCAAGAGGAGCATGGTATTTGTCCTGTCAACATTTCTTCTTGTAAGAGGAAATATCTCAGTAGACCCTGAATCTCCCTGGGAAAGTGTTGGGGGATAATGTTGGGTGGAGGGCAGGTAGGAAAGATGTTTTGCTTACTGGTATCCATGGATACTTGATACATACTTCAGCATGTGTTCTGGCACATTTCATCAAAGACAACTCAGATGAAACCAAACAGCTTATGGAAGGAAAGGTTTACCTCAGTTTATGACTCTTGCTTACAGTTCATCAGCATGGTAGGATAATTCATACCAATTTCAGAAGCTTTGGGAGTGAGTCCACACCTAATCTGCAGAACTTGCTGAGGGACATTCTTTTCAATTGTCAGCATGCCAAATACTTCAGTACTGAGCTAGCTCTCTCCACCTTATCTACCTGCTCAGAGAGTGATGCTCCTCATCATGGACCAGGTCTTCCCATATCAATAACATACCCTCTCAGAGGCTTGCTGGGAGATTCCACTAATTGTACTTGTTCACAAACATCCTTAAAATCTCAGCCCTCAACTGTCAAGTTGACACCTATACTTAACTTGCACATCTGTCTATATACTCATTACATGTCAGTACATGCATATATATACATAAATTAAGCCTGTAATAATTATTATTATAGATCAGTTTTGTTATTACAGCTGTTTATGATAGAGTTGATTTCAGAAAGTTGATACAACTTATTAATATCCAAGATTATTTAAATATGTGCTGTTGTATAAAACTGAGAGGGATGATAGTTAACCTCCTCCAACTTATGTGGTAGGTACACACAAATGTACATTGCATTCATGAAAGATCTCTTATGAAGGATGAAGAGTTACAGCTGTCTCAGGAAACTACAAATTGTGTGATCTACATTGCAGAAATATTTAATGTTTATTATTGTTCATGCTTCACACTTTCTATCTAGACTCTTTTTATAACTACCTGCTCATAAAATGCAATATACTCAATATGCAATTAATAATAAACCACAGATTCAAAATTCATTTTAATAAAATTAATGGACTTTTTAAAATTTACCACATGAAGTTAGTTGTGAAATTATAAATAATATTTACAGAATTTTACATAGTTTTATATTTCAAACACCAAGTAATTATAAAATATATTTTCTTGATTGTGTTCATGTTTTTGTTCTAACTACATTGAGGATGATTCACTGATTTTATAGCTTGTGAATTTCATGTCACATATATCCTTCTTAATTACTATGTTAATAATTCTTCTTTGCTGCAGGAATCCTTTTTATAGATTCACTTGTATTAATTTTTTCATCATTTAATCCTTACTGACCTATTATAATGCATTGTCCTCATGACTTATACTGGCTTACATTTATCATCATCAAAATATATTTTTTTCTTCTTGACAGCTAATCATCAAATTTTAAGAATACCTATTTATATTTTGTATCTGAGGAAATATAAATTACATGACTTTCTTATAACGTGTCCTTAAGGTTGAGGGAAATATGTCAGATGATAATGACAAACAATGAAAGAATGTTATAAAACTGAAAACAAAAAAATTATCACATAGAGAATGGCAAAAGATTAATGAGCAGCAACAATTATGTGGTATGCAGATTATACATGTGAATATTAGATTATTAATGTCAGTCTAATACATTGAACCTACACTCAATATGCAATTATAATTAACAAAATATTTAAAATAAAAACCACAGATTCACAATTCACTTTTAATAAAATTAAGTGAACATTTTTATAATTACCACGTGAAGTTAGCCGTGAAATCATAAGCAATATTCACTAGAGAATAATGTGTAAATCCCAGAGTAAAATCATATGTTATATGATGTAAGAACCTTAAATTAAATTGCTGTCTCATCCAGAAGGAAGGCACTGTTCAATGTAAGTAAAAAAAATAACGTTAATCTTACCATATATAAAACTGGAAAACATCTAAAATTATAAAATTTTTATTCCCCAAATCAATCTGATATTTGAGCTGAAAAATAAACAGCACATGTCCACATAAAGTGTAGATTACTTTAGGATAATGTTGGCTCTCTACTGGCAAAATTTAAAGATGCTTCAATTTATAGTATCTGTGAATATAGCCATTGTTTCTGTATATATGGGCTAGAGACTACCATGTCTAAGGCTCTTTAATGATCAAAAGAGGATGAGTATAATTGGAGGCAAATTTAAGTAAGTTCTATTGTCAGCTGCACTGAGAAACCTAAGTAGACAAAGTAGTGGACTAATTAAAGTGGTGAGCCCTGAAGGGAAGTTGCAGGAAAGCTTTTGCTGAGCAGCAACACAACCTGACCCCACTGAGGAGAAATAATTCAGATGAGGAGTCATTTACGCATCACCAGGATTATCTAGTGGGCTCGTTAGACTTTCAGCTAGATAAATGCATCAAACTGACTGCTAAGGGGCATTCTAAATAAAAAGTATTAAAATGTGAGATCAGTAAAAAAATTTACATCTTGTTAGTTGCAAAACCTAAAATCTGGAACAGACAATATTCTACTGTCAAAAAGAATGGAACAAAACAAACATTAAGAAACTGTTTGTGGGATAAAAACAAATAAATTTTTTGTGACTTTGTCTTTGAAGTTGTGAGCTGTGGGGTTTTCCAAGTCTTTGCATATAAAGTACATCTCACTTTGTCACTATGAGCAAAGCCATTCACATAGTATTACAGCCTTTATTTTCCTCTATCTCCATTTAAGCAAAAAATTCGTGTATTTTTTCAGAAATTCCTTGAAACAAGTTACTTGTATAATACAGGACCTCCATACATGATATCCTCCTTTTTTCTCAACTGAAAAGCAACTAGCTGAAACTTTCCCCATAATTACTACTGTGAGTCCCTGTGAAACAACAGTGGTGTTTGAACACAGAAAAAAACAAGTAAAATGTTCTCCTTCATTAAAATCCACAATATTTTATTATTTGGACATCATTCAATTATTCGTTCTTATAAATTTTACCATTAAAAAAACTAGTCACTAATAAAGAATGAAATGGAATTTTTCATCAGAGAATAAAAGAAAACACCTATCCACGGACCATAATTTAGCAGAATATGGAGTTAGTGCATTCTGCTAAAGCTTTATATTGTAATTAAGATGGCTATTTCTGGCAGACATACACAGAGACTGATGAAGAAAATCTGGAGCTACTTTAAGATAGATTATATGTGTGTGTGTATATGTATATCTTTTATATATATCCAAATATATATAACCAAATGATAAGTTAGTAGAGTCAAACACTTCTAATAATGGTATTCTGTTCACACACTGGGTTTCCCTAAAGCTCCTCATGGCCATCATCCAGGAAAACATTCCTTCACATACTTCAAAAATAGGAATCAGGACTTGACTTTTCTTTATTTTCTAGAATGAATGTACAGTTCATTTAAACCCTTTATTTTCAATCTACATTTTAGTTATGATAAACATTATTAAATCAAACTATTCTGATAATTTGCAACTTTACAGTCATCTTATTGATTACGATGAGATAAATAATCCTATTTTGGATGCAACTCATGACAAATAGATCTAACAAGCCAGTAATCCCTGCCATTCTAAAACTGAATATATTGCACAAGCTACCAGAAGACTATAATTTTGTTTTATTTTTGTTAACACAACAGAAAAGCTTGACCCATGTTTGCCCATTACAGTCAATGCACAAAACCACCCCATTCTCTTGGCACTGATTTTGAACAGCATTCGATAAAAACATGTTTAAATTGACAGCAAGCTGTCATAAGGCAATCTGAGAGTAAAACAGTTTGGCAATTAAAAATCTTCAGCATATTTACCAAATTGAATATTCAGGAATTTTAAATCGTTAATCATAAGTAAGCCACCTGCTGGGGCCACTCTAAGCCATCATAAAGATTTCCAGTGAGCATAATTGTGAGTTTCAGATTGAATTTTCATCCAGAGAAGAGTCTTCATGCTGACTTTGGTGAAAGTACTTTATTACTCTTATAAATAAAACTAAGTGGTTTTTCTCAGTGCACTTCAAGTCTTGCAACAGTCTAAATTTAAATGGCAATAGGTTTACAATGTTGAAGTAGCATTTAATTATCCATCATATTCTATATGATCATGAGAAGCTTGGTATTGTAAAGAAAAAGTGTGTAATGTCTTATGCTAACTATACTTTCATATTATTTTACATAGAAATGACTGCATTAATCTCAGAATTTTAAGTAGAAACAAGTTACTCCTTTATCCTAGCATATATGCAGTTTTCTTAGTGTTTCTTACACAATGTAGTAAATGTATGATGTTTTCATATTTTAATAACAAATCTCACTCCCTCCTTTTCCCATTACAACTTCCTCTCCCTATCATTCTCTCTCTTAATTTCATGTATTTTGACATATATGGTCCACTGATTTTCATTTTAGTTGCCCTTTATAGGTTGTTTCTGAATACTTGCTAAAACATGAATCATGGATATATCATTGATGAAAGCATCTCCAACCATCTCCATCATAATTAACTTTCAACAATCACCCAGGAACGTGTGGGAACTCTTGATATCTTTTCTACATGGTAAATGTTGTTAGGACAAATCCTGTGCGGGTTCTGTGGAAATATACACAGCTATAATGAATTTGTTGATGCAACAGAAGATAATATCTGATCACACCTGTGCTCCATTGCAGGCTCCTACAGTCTTAACATTCCCTCTTCTGAGATGTTTCCTGAGGCATATACATTTGTAAGTATATTTTCTATAGACTTCAACTTGAATTTTCCTGTGTTTGTGTCTATATGCAACTGTGTGTTCACACAGGTTCTTATGTATGTGCATGTTGATGTACATGAAATCTAAAGGTTAAGTTTTGATGACATTCTATTGAAGGTGACTACCTTATGATAAGGGATCTCTTCTCTGGACCTCACTGGAGTTCAATGCTTCCCTGGTATTGACATTACCAGAATATATCTCTTTGTCCAGTTGTTTGCATGGAAACTCAGGATCAAACTCAGGTCAAGGACATTTTTGATCGGCCCAATCTCAATAGCTTCTCAATCATAAATTTATATCAAATAGTGATCTTCATTGCACTGATTATTTTTTAATCTGTTACAATTGTTTATAAAATTGTGTGTGTGCATGCATGTATGTGTATGTGTGTGTGTTTATGATTTTATGGGTTACACACATTATGAAGATTATGAACAGGAGGGATGGGGAAGGAGGGCCACACCAGAAACAAGGAGAGAGTGGACCATGTTACAGCAGAGAAAATAGGCCCCATCAAGGACTGCAAGTAAGTAATGAGACATCTGGTTAAGTTCACAGACTTTCCTTCCTGATCATTTACAACTGATGGTGTATGATCTTACCAGAAGGGGAGGGCATATAGTCTGGCAGATAGAAAGTAACTATTTCACAGATGGGTGATTGACCCCTCCTCACCGCGGTTTCCTAATTTTACTACATCTACCTTTGAATATACTCTTATAACAAGACTCTAATTTAACAGGTTTTTATCTCTGGCCAGGGGGTGACATCCAATACCCATCAGGGTGGAGCCAAGGGCATTGCAGAAGCAGCAAAACTGAAAAAAAAAATCAACAAATCATAATTCAGAGCATCACAGACTATATCAACCACCTGGCATCAGGCCTGCCTAATCTCTCCCCATCCTGAAGCTCAGGGAAATTTGAGGAAGAGGGGAAGGTAAGATTGTAAGAGCACAAGAATGGGAGGAGTCATGATATGCAAGATACTCCACAATTATAATAGGACTCTGCATGATCTGCATAATGTCTCTCAGAGTCTAGCATGGACTAAAGGCACTAGGATACTTAGAATCAAGAGATTAACAGTCACAGTAGTGTTCCTATACTTAAGGGGAACACAAGAAAGAGTTCTAGGAAATGCCTAGATAAGACCTTAGACCTCATCAGAGAGGAGGACCCAGAGGAAAGTTTGATACACACATTAAAGAATGCTTCAGAGATGGGGGAGGGGGCGCTGGGAGAAAAGGAGTCAGGGGGGAAAGGAAAAGGAAAAGGAAAAGGGGGAGGGAGCAGGGAGGTTCAGGGAGGGGTGAAGGGAGGGAGGGGACAGGGATACCTATTATGTTTGTGTGAGCAGAAAAATAAATATACAAATAAATAAATTAAAAGAATGCAGAGGTGAACAGGATGCCTCAGAGTGTAGAGGCAATTGCTAACAAATCTGACAATGAATTTGATCTCAGAGCCCACACTGTAGAAACAGAGAATAGAGTCTCACTAGTTTTTCTCTGACATGCACCAGGTTATAAGCACAAAGGATAAAGTTGAAACCAATAAAACAATGTACAATATGTCATTATAAAACGACTAAAATCGGGGCTGGAGAGGTGGCTCAGGGGTTAAGCCTCTGCCTTGCAGGCGGAAGGTCCTGAGTTTGGATCCCAGATCCCACATATAGATGCCAGGCGGAAGCAGGGGTGGGCGGCCTGTGCTTCTGGTCCTGGTAGGGAGAGCCTGTGAATTCCGGGACAGAGTAAAGAAGAAGGAGGTGGAGGCGGTCCATGGTAGTTCCCGAATCAGCCCGTGGTTCTACACAGACACAGACACACACACTCACACACACACACACACACACACACACACACACACACACACACACACACACACGTGCGCGCACATACATACGCACACACACACAATTGAATAAATAAAAAAAATTAAAACAACTAAAATCTACTAGGTACAAATTAGACATGTACAAATGATTATAGAATAGAAGAAGACAATTTCCTTGTAATGTTGCTTTATATAGTAAGTCTAGTTAAACATTCTCGATTATGGGTCAATCTTTTTCTCAAAAAATTAAGAAAGCCAACAGAGGTATATAAGAGAAAGGGACAATGGCTGTCTCAGTAACACCTAGATGAGCACAGGTCCTACCTAACAGATACTCTGGCTTTCCAATGACTAGGTCTTAGAAGATGAGAATGATCAGAGAGCTGTTGCTCTCTTCCCAAACTGCTTCCATATTCAAAATATGAAACTTCAGAAGTCCAGGGCATGAATTTGGATTAGTGAGAAACAGGAGACTTGAAACTGTCAATTCATATAAACTAAGTACATGCAACTTCATGCATTCAAGCAATTCCCAGTCTTTCCTAAATTCCGTTTTCCTATGTATGTTTTAATTTCTCATACATCTTGTTGCCTTCTGGAATGTTCAAACAAATATATTTCCATATGCACAACTCTTAGATCTCTACTGATACTATTACTTAATGTTTCCCAAAATTTAGAGTCCACCAGAAATACCAGTGGAATTAAATGTATTGTCTAGGACATAACCCCTTCATCACAGGAATTTTATTGATTTTTAGGGATTCCAGCAAGGCAGTCCTCAGCATAAATAAACATAAAATTTCATCAATTAGAATGAAAATATCATGTAAGTTCTTGAGCTTTTATTTGTACAAGTCTGTTGAAAAAACTCCCATTCTGGCTTTACAAAATATTGGTTCTAATAGCTCATGACCCTACAGTCCCAATAATTATCATAGTTGAATTTTGTCATAGATTTTGTTTCTCGCTCCTTTCCCATTCATTTCTTTTTCTCTCTTGTTATTATTCTTGTTCTATGTTTTTCCAACTGGGTGTAATTCAGTGTTTGATTATATTTTGTGTTAAAGTTTTTCAGCACATGGAGGCAGCTTGTGCCCTTGCTCAGATTAAGGATGTGAACCAGTAAATGTACTGTAGGACATGTGTTTCCGTTTGCTCCCGTATTTCTCTCCATGATTTGGGATCTCAAATTGCCAAATGTAGAACACTGCTAGTCTCTTTATATCCTAAGAACTTGTATCAGGTATCTTCTTATAGCAAATTAAAGACAATACATTCCATTTCATTAAACACAATCTTCTGTGGATATTATGGTGCTGTAAAGACATTTGCTAGGTTTAATGCTTAAATATTGCTTATGTCTTCTTAGATCTGGAAAAGCATTATTATCTTTATAATTGTCTCAAGAAGCCTTCATCATTCAGTTTCCTTGGATTAACGCACTCATCTTTGTCCTATCCATGGAAAAGTTACCATCTGTGTTCTTTTCTCTCTGTGTGTGATTATGTTATCCCTACCATGTAAATATTCTCATTAGTTTCCCAATGGTTATCAATATGTTCTACCTCCCCTGGTCACAAAAGGCTCTGGGAACTGTATTTCTTCCCATAAGCATCTTCTTGAGAATTTCTGCCTACATTTTGATATTCAACATAACCTAGGATGTTCGTTTAAGCAAGCATATTTATTTATACATCCATTTTATTGAACTTTTCATTGATTATTTAATACAAGCACTCAGTGTTATTATGATTACTGTAACCCCACTTTCCCTCCTCCCATTTCTTTCTTCTCTCCACAACTGCAGCCCTCTCCTCCACACTACATTTCCTACATTTACAGCTTTTTGCTTTGAGAACTACCGAGTTTTACTAGACTACTGTGTGTGACAGTAGGTATGGAACTGAAAAAAAGCCCCTTCTGCTATATTATCTAGGAGTCAGTCATAATGGAGTCCAGCAGGGCTCTGAATGCCCACCTGTGATCCAAGATTAGAGTTGACAGACTAACTCTATGACAAGCATAAACCAGAAAGTGTGTCTTTATTGTTTAAATAGGAAGCATTAAACATTTTTATTAATAAACTATCTTTTAAAAATAAGTCTGAAAGCCAAAATGTTTCCATGTAAGAATCTCAGCTCTAAGTTACATATTTTTATTTGACACATTTAAAATCAGTGTCACACATATGAATATAGTGAATACATGAAATGTTTACTTTTTAATCCCCATTCCCATCTTTCCTCCTTTCCCCTTGCTTCCCTTTATCCCCCTCTCCATCAAACTCCCTTCTTCTTTCAAGTCTTTTCTCTTACACTGAAAAAAGTCTTAGAAGGACTTTCATTCCCTAGAATCCTCCTTTAAAACTCTTGAGCTCTTACATCAGCTTATTCTCCAGATTTTAATTCAGACATCAATTCACTAACATCTGCCCTGATCACTCTGCCTGAATAGAATCCTTTTTTGTGCATCTCGCAAAATGTTCACATATTCAACTGATCATTTTGTACAATTATTTGATTACTGCTCTTTCTCCAATTGGATTTTAAGTTTTGCAGGGATAGAACTTTTACCTATTGCTCTCTTTGTGCTTTCCTATCTGATACTTAGTTTTTTTTAGGGTGTCATTGTATTTTTTCTTGAGTACATTAAATATTAAATGACATGCTCTCAGAGATTTAGGATTTATTACATGAACAATAAATTGCACACTTTGGGAACTAGAGCTGAGTGCAACTAACTCTGTTATCTAGAAAGATATTGCACAGCTCTGAAATAATACGGTAGAAAGAAATGAGACCAAATAATTCTAGATGACAAAGGTAAAGAAAGAAGATCTAGGAAAATAGTGCTGGGTAATAGGTTAGACACGCAAGTGTTCATGGGAATTGCAAGAATGTGAGATTTATTAACAAGTTGTTGTACATATTTGAATGAGAATGTATCAGAAAGTACTACCATGGAAGAAATAATTAATTTTCAAAACTGACAAAAATGAATTGTTGAAAATAATGATCTACTCATCAGAGGTATTTATAATTTTCATAGAGATATCTGCTATTCAAGACATAAATATATATATATAATGATTTTAATGCAGTGTTAGCAAAAAAAGCCATTAAAACAAGAGAAAGAACCCTTACATCTTTAATATAATTCTAAGTAGCTAGCTAAATAATAATTTATTCATTAATTCAAGTAAATTGTATGCAATGTGCCTGATAGCTACTATGAAGTAGCTTTAATCCTTCTTTTATCACGACAAGTGCTCCTCAAAATTGTAATCACACCTGTTTATTAACGATAGGAATGAATTTTGGTATCTCTGCACATACTGTCACTTTAGCCATGACAGCTTGGAACATCTCTTTGTTAGAGCACTTCCTGAATCTTGTCAATTTTGATCCTCCTATACTAATCTCTTTACATATTGCCTTAATCTTAACAGAAGCTAAACAAAATCAGCTTGTTGTCTTCTATATCTAGATCCAAAGTATGACTTTTATGACCCTAGGGAACACACTTGCTTTATCTTTCTCTTATCCAGCAACAACTCATTAATAGGCTAAATCTCATAGTCACATTTTCTCTTCAGTTCTTTTCAATCTGTTTTCTGAGTAAATCCAAATTCTCCTTTCCTGCACAAACCCCACTTCTCCTATGTTACAGTAAAACTCATGTTTGTCATTTGTGATAAAAATTACCTACTAAAGATATTTGATAATACCTATTTCTAAGTTTTTGAGAGATATTTTCTCATTTGAATGTCTTTCGATTTCTTTCCTTCTCTTCTGCTTCCTGGTATCTATCAGAAGTTATTTTGCAAAGCTTTTGGCACATATCAGATGTAGGGCATGCTCCCTTTTAGATGACCAAGGGAGTTACTTTAGAACTGCCAATAGGAAAAAAGAAATGCCTTTGTCTACCATACTTTTATTTGAATATCAATTTGAGAAAAAGAATCCACTATTGAACAAAAAAGGAAGATGAGTGCTATGTTGACCAAATAATTGAGTAACAAAAGATTTTCTATTTGAAATGTTTAGGAAGAAACATTAGAATTTCCCAGCAATGAACCTCTTCAGATCCTGAAAATTAAATTTTATGTCTTCCAATTATGCCGTTTTAGTACACTCTTCTGTAGATGATTTGCCTTTAACATTCGTCGTACTTTCAAGACCATATCGTATCTTCTTTTATCTTATTCTGGAAGCTTTATAGTAAATTTTCAATAAATATACTAGCTTACAAGTAAAATTTCATTTAGTTAGAACCTCTAGATTTATTTGAGATATACAATAGGTAGAGTTTCCTAAAGGGAAGAAAGTACTGGTCCCATTTTATTCTACCTTATCTGAAGGCAGCTCTTCCAGTTATGAGTCTGGTGATCATGCAAGCCTCACTCCCCTGACCAATCTAACCAATTAGTTAGAACTAATTAAGAATGAAATACCCTAACCTTTGTTTCCAAGATTTTCACAATCCTTGTTGTTAATATAGCTTCGTTTAGTAAATCACTGTATCTTAACTAGTCAATATGGCACAATGGTGCATTTGTTGCTTTATTTTTCAATACTTATAGAAATATAGTATAAATAACTACATGCAATGCTGAGAAATAGAGCTATTGATGCATATCCCATGCAATGACAAAAACTAAATCACCATCTACTGCAAGCAAAATTTAGATGTATGTATTCACAATTACAGTTTTGTGTAAATAACAAAATTTGATTACATGTGTTCTCATATACGAACAGAATCACATATTTTAGCCTAGACAATGTCATAAAGATAACATAAATTAATATTAGGAAGGAGAAAAGTTAAATAAAAGTTTATCCACTTTAAGTTTAACAAAAGTAAATATTTTCAGATGAATATTAATTGTGAAATTAATTTTTTCATATTGATGATTTCTTTTAAGAAATATTCATAATAGAAAATCCAACAAAAATAACTTTGGAATACTGGGCCTTTAAATAGTAAGCAACTATTATAAATAGCAATTTTATAGAGGTATAATTAATATCCTGTCCTACATGTGCTTCAAGAATTTTATGAAATCTTTAGTCATTAGGCTGTCCTTTGCATATTTGCATACACATTTCATTTTATGAAAAGCAAGATTTTGAATTAAAGTAGTCACTACACATTATGCCATTTTAAATTACCTGTGTATTGATTCTTTTTAAAGATCATATTAAATGAACACTAGGGATTTTGTATGTACTTGACTAATTAATTGGTGCAGTTACCAATCTCAATGCATTTATTAAGAAAACTTTATGAGAACAATAAGTCCTAGTTCATCAAGGGAAATTAAAACTTATGGAAGATGTTAAGAAATAATAATCACAGGAACTAGGTGTCAATGACAGCAGCACGTAGGAGAATGCTGTCCCCTGCTTCACTCTGAGATTGAGGTTTGACAAATATTAATTTGCTCAACCTCCTCCTATCACTTCTAGTTTCTTGCCATCTCTAAAAATGTCCTGCTTAACACTATCGCCTTCTATTTAATTCTCTACAGACATTGATTATGCATGAGTTGGGGAATAACACAATATCTTGGGCAAATTTCACCTATTAATTTTGTTAATTCATTTTAAGCCCAACTGCACTGCTGTCATTTCAATACACTGTTTGCATAAGGCCAGCATCCGTGGAAGTGAATGAATTTTAGCTTCTATGTCTCACATTTACGATGAATGTCATTATGAAATCCTCTGACTATGGAAAAATAAAAATTAAGAAAAGATAAGAATAAGATTTTTTGGGCTGGAGAGGTGGCTCAGGGGTTAGGCCTCTGCCTTGCAGGCGGAAGGTCCTGAGTTCGGATCCCAGATCCCACGTATAGACGCCAGGCAGAAGCGGGTGCGGCCTGCATTTCCAGTCCTGGTAGGGCGGAGCCTGTGAATCCCAGGGCAGAAGGAGGTGGAAGCGTCCATGGTGCTTCCCGAATTCGTCCGTGGTTCTACACACACACACACACACATGCACATGCGCACATACATACGTACATATGCACAATGGAATAAATAATAAAAAAGTATTAAAAAAAGAATAATATTTTTAAGTATAGACTAACAGCCAAAAAAGCATGGAAAATTCTAAATTTAAAAAGGAGGAAACATATCTTTACTGAGAGCCAGTGATAAACAGATATTCTCTAAAATACTCCCACCAATCCTTGCCTCTTTATGACTGTATGTTTTCAAAATTCCTCCATTTAGAGTGCATTCTGATCTGAAGGCTTATTTGACTACAACAGAGTCTATCAAAAGTAATGCAATGTCACATGTCATTTTCAAAATTAATTTGGAAAGGGGCTCTCTCTCTCTTTCTTTCTCTCTCTCTGTCTCTTTCCCTCCCTTCCTGCTTCCCTCCCTTCTTCCATCAGAATCCCCCCTCCCTTGCTGTTCTCTGATAGAACAGTTGCCTGTTATGTTTAAGTTGTCTAGGTTCACACTGAGGGGAAATGCACTGATAATTCTTCCCAACACACACCAAGGTCCTTATGTTGTCATAGTCATGTGAGTGACTCCGCAATGGAGCCAACATCAAGCTGTTACATCTGCCTCAAAGCAGTTCCCTGGGACCCCCTGAAGAAGAGAACTCTCCCAAACATGTGCCCTGCCACGATCTATCATGCCCTCAGTTAAGAGTTAAGATGAGTTCTTATTTCCTTTAGATGGATCACCCTTTGCTCTGGCTGTCCTGATTTTGGTCTAAGAACAACAGTTTATTTTTTGTTAATATAGTAAGCTGCTGAATGATTAATACATCTTGTTCATGGATTATGTGTCTAATAAGTTTTGATTATAGATTATTTAGAAAGTTAATACGAGGACTGTCAATAAAAAAAGAAGGTGTTAAAGCAAATGTTGGTTATCTTAACTATTTCCTTCACATGTCTGTATTATTTTAAATTAGATTGTTAGGCATAAAATTATTTATGTAAGATCATCCTGTCTCCACTTATTACTTTAAAAGAACTACAATTTAAGCTTAATGTGTGGGAAGTTGATACCAAATCCTCAAAATCTGTCAGATGAAAATCTCTCCCTTTCAAATCAGGAGAACTCAGAAGCATAAACTGTCATTCTTCATGGTTCCACTTACAGTTAATTTTACAAGTTGTGATTGTTTTGAATACATGCAATATTAATAGGTTGCATTCTGATTCACTAGATGCAAACTTCAAATGTTTGTCTATTTGCTTTACATTTTTGGAATTTTTAATCAAAGATATCAAAGTATTCAAATGATGAAGAAGAGACATAACTAAAAGCAATCCTCCCATAATATTCCAGCTCCAATAAAATCATATAGAATGGCAGAAACTAGCATTTTTACAGAGGCAGAAATATGAAGAAGAAATATACATGGTACTTTTTCCTAAATTATGTCATATAAAACATATTGTCATTAAAAACTACTAAACAATTTAACAGATTGTTATACATACTACAAAAGGAAGAAACTATCTCTAGTATCTAGAGAAATTATTTTATGTGAATATCTCAGGTTTCAGTGTCCCAAACTGTTTGGGACTTATCTCTCCTTTTATAATTAAAAATCTTATTTGATAGAAATGCATTACTTTTTGGTCATACAGATGTTCATTATTCATGAGGTCTGTCTGATATCTTTCAAAATGCTTTGTGTATGCATACTTATGAAATAAAAGAACAAATAATCTGACAAAAAGAAAAAATTAAAAATCATGCTGATAGGTTTAGAGTTACCTATTTTCATATGCATCATTTAACACATTTATATGCATTCCCAATACAATTAAAGATACCAAATATTTCACCTCTTAAATTATTTAGAGTATAATTGATACTTCTAGAATCAAAGTTTTAAACACTGATGTTTGAAATACAACAATTTTAAATAGTTCAATGTAAAGTACCATTTACTTCAACTCTCATGATTGTATTTATAAGAAAGGGATACAACATCCACACATAAATTATGATACACTGGGCATTTTCATATACGTCATGATTTCTGGGACAATGAAACTGAAAAAAATATGTCATTTTAATGTAATATACTAATTGCTTACATGTCCATGAAAGATATTCAGAGACTGGCTCAGTGTCTGCAGAGGTTTTATAGTATATGTTTATAAGGGAGAATATATTCATAAATCAATTCTGTATCTTTCCTTTCTCACACAATAGTTTCAACATATGAAATCATAAAATCCACATGAGCTTTTAATGGCATCAATTACATTTTAGTTTTTCATATTATCGATGAAAGAGTGTAATCTAGCCTTCTTAACAAAACTGCCAATTTCAATTTACCTTGCGTCAAAAAAAGGTTCATAACTGAGCAAGCAGGGCACTTAGTAGACGACTAGGAAATAATCTATTTCATATGCACAATTTTAATAAAGTTATAATGAAGAAGTTTCTCATATCTGCTAAGGAAAATTTCTTTTTATGTCTTAAATTTAGATGGGATTAAAAGGACTGCCAAGAAAATTATGAAAAAAGTTTGAAAAAAACAATATATATTTTATCATTCAAAAAAGAAAATTTCACATTATTTAAAATTCTTAAAATAATAGTAGCCTATATTTTACATTTGTCTCAACATATAAACCTTAGAATGTCTGTTCCTCTCAGCTTCCTATACCATGAAAATGAATGATACCATCAAAGACAATAAACATAACATAGAAAGCTTGGAGTATGTCTTTGGTGTCAGGCAATGAGACCTCTGAGGATCCTTTCTAAGAATCTTGAGATACATATGCCTTACATACAGATCTGGATGTTGCCAAACAATGTTGGATGCATTAGAAGATTCTAGATCAATGAAATATCTAGTCATATATCACATTCATGATGCTCAAGAACATCATACTCTGCATTTAAGTTTCTTTTAAAAAAACACACTATAGAAAATACATTTTAATGAGTTATTCCTCTATTATTGTGTTTTCCACTTCAACATACCAGAGCTTTAGTTTTTGGGAAGGTTATTTCAAACTGATCAAGTTCAAAAAAACATGTATACCACTATGCCCAGTAATTTTCTTTGGAACTTGGAAAATCAAACTCAGGTCCTTATGCTTGCATGGCAGGGACTTTTCTTACTGATCCCACAACAGAGTTCACACAATTGCATTATGTATGTTTCATGCTGAACAAGTTCCTTAATATTGGCAGGAACTTCCACCTACCACTTACTGCAGACAGCGTAGTTCAAACTAAATTGCAATGGTGTCTCCTTCTAAAAGCTCTAGGATACATTTTCTGGTTGAAGAATAATCAATTACTTATTCAATTCAACTCAACAAATATTTATTAAGCATTCACTCAGTCTTCTTTGATCTCTCCTTGTAGGCTGCTTTCCTTAAGAGCAGCTCAAGGAGCAAAATGACTCGCATTTATTAAAGACTTTTATTTTAAAGATGCTTAAGTGCAGTTCACAGCTCTTCAAATGCTCTTACGAAAATCTCAGAGGCTCCATTGTAGAGAAAATTCATGTTCTATCAAGCATAAGAAAGAATATTTTGTTCTCTCTTCCCTTTTTCAAGAAAATATCAACATTTTATCTATGGGATGGATGCACAAGACAGATAGGAGGAGTTCAATATGTAATGACTTATTAATTATATAAGCTCATTGATGCATCCATATGGCAAGTATGATACAAATTTACCTTCCATATGCTATGTATTTACATGCCTAATATGTATATTAAAATTAATAAAAGTGTATGTTTTCTTTATCATATGTTAGCTGATCTTGAGTTAGATAATAAAAAGCCTGGCAAACGATTTTGAAAACATATGGTTCTGTTTCTAAAGAAAAACACATTTCTCTTTTCTCAGAAGTACCAGAAAATTAGTAAGATGCCAATCCTAAAATAGATAGTTCTTCTTTAGATCGATATACAGATGATTCCTTCTAAGAATATTAATCACAGGACTGCTGGGACCTGTGCCCAGATTTATTCCACCTAAAAAAATTTTTCTTGAGAGAACCCTTGTGGCATCTCATTTCCCATGTGAGAGCTCAACAAAGTGCACTACAATATTCTTTCAGAAATGGGGAAAGAATAGGGTTCTAGCTATAATTTCTGTTGGAGCCAAACTTGAGTTTCCTTTATGGAAGCTTGTGCTAAGCATATTGCAAGGTTGCTTCAAAGTCAACCTACATTCTGCTCAAATATTAGTACTGAGAAAGCCACAACCACCAAAGACTCTGCTAACCAAACCCTATCTCAGAGGAGCAGAAGTAACATGTAGGATTTTATCTTAATAAATCAAGTCTTCTAGATTAATCACAAGCATGAAATTAATGTTCATTTCATTTCAAAAATTCATTTAATAAAGTAACTTTGATATATATTTGTTTTCATTAAAATAGTTCCATATATATATGTGGTCAAATTCACCCCCATGATTTTACTTTGTCTGCTTGCTTTCCTTAATATTTCCCTGATATAACCCTAATATACACCCCAGTTTATGCAGTCATAAACTCTACAGTTACCGATGCATTCATAGACTAGATCATGAATTACACCTTTCTGATTTCAGTGAGTCCATCCAAGTGTTTTCCCTTCCTGGTGTTTGCAAATGTTTTTGCAAGACCAAGTTGTCATCACACTAAATTATTTACTTCATATATCAGATCCCTTTTAAAAACAGTTTTTGTTCATTTTAGTATAGCTGCAGTGCCAAAACCTTGATTTGCACAAAGTAGAAATTTAGTGTTTAAAGAATTTGACATGATGAATAGAATAAAATAAAACCACTCCACATGATTTTGTCACATAAAGAAATAAAATCCTGGATTTTTTTTCTTTGCTGTAAGTAACTGTTAGTAGAGGACCACAGGCACTAGGACAGTTGTTTTCTGTATTTTCCTATCTGCATTGTGAACTCTAGCATCTCTTTGCAAATGACTGTCATGTTAACAAATAGAAAGCTGGCTCACAAAACTACTAAAACAATTGTATCAAAAGTACACTCAGTCTTGAATACTAGTCTTTGTATTTCTTTGTCATTGTCCACACACCAATCAAACAAGTATCTTAGGTCAATGATATTTCTTGACTTATGTGTTATCTTACATCCTCAAACGATTCTCCTAATTCCTGTTGCTCATTTTTTGATGTATACATTATTTAATATTAAAAAATTTCCATTTTTTACTTTTTATATCTTACTTTATTATTAGTTTTTAAATTAGCATACAGAGCAATGGTTTCACTATGGGATTTTCATACTCACATTGTTGTGTGGATCTTCAACTCCATCTTCTTGTATATTTCCTCCCCCTCAGCAGATCATTTCCATTGTTGTGTCTCAGGTACTCTATTACTCCCCTACCACACTTAAGAACTGATTTCCACTCTTAAATCTCTTTTCAAGCTTTATGGCCCAGTCTCTCTCTCTCTCTCTCTCTCTATATATATATATATATATATATCTTTCTCTCTTTTTCTCTCTTTTTCTCTCTTTCTCACACACACCCCTGAAATATATTATCTGTGTTTGTGACCAATCAAGCAGTATTATTTTTCCGAGTGTGGATTACCTCTCTTAATGCAATTATTTCCAATTCATCATTTTCCCACAATTTCATGACTTCAGTTTTCTGAATAAAGTATCACTGTATATCTGCATCACATTTTCATTGTCCGTTCATCTGTCAAGGGACACGAGGCTGCTCTGTTTTCTTGCTATGATGATGAGTGCTACAGTGAACATGGCTACACTAATACCTTAGTGACAGGACATGGTTGAGTCTTGTAACTTCTATTTTCATTTTTTGAGAAACATCCATAACTGATTTCCATAGTGACCATGCTAGCAGCTGTCAGCAAGGACTCCTTTCTCCTTACATGTGTCTAGTTTTTATTGTCCTTTGTTTTCCTGATCACAGCCATCCTGACTTGGGTGGACAGTGGAATTGCAGAATAGTTTTAATTTACATTTCATTCAGCTAAGAATGTTGGACATTTAAAAAATTATATTTCTTCTTTTAATAACTGCTGGTTTAGTTCATTAGACCATTTATTTATAACAAATTTTACTTTTCCTATTTAGGTTTTGAAGTTTCCTACATGTTAATCCTATGTCTGACCTACAACTGGCAAATATTTTTCTCCTATTCTACAGGCTGCCATTTTATGGTGCTGATAGTTTCATTTGCTGTGCAATTTTTAAAAAATCATATAATCCCATTTGTCTCTTTATGGGGTTATTTTTTGTACTGTGGAAAGCCTATTCAGAAAGATCTTGCCTGAGCCTATATTCTGAAATCTCTCCCTTATGTTTCCACTAGTATTTTCAGCCTTTCGAATTTTATTTATTTTATTTTAATTTTTACTTATTTCTTCCACTCATACAAAGTTTATAAGTATCCTATTCCCCTCCCTCCCCACCCCCATTCTTGGAGCATCCTTTAGTGTGCATGTCAAACTTCCCTCTGGGTCCTCCTCTCTGATGAGGTGTAAGGACTCAGTGGCATTGCCTAGAGCTCTTTTTTGTGTTCCCCTTTAGTATAGGAACACTATTGTGGCTGTTAATCCCTTGCCTCTTAATCCTAGTGCCTGTGATCCATGCTAGACTTTGGGGGTTCAATAATATGTTGGTAATTGTGCAGGTCATGCAAAGTCTTATTATGATTACTTCGGATGATCTCACCAAAAAGAGAGGGCCTAGATTCTGGCAGATAGAAGGTAACCATCCTGCAAATGGGAGACTGACCCCCCTCCCCCACAGCGGTCTTCTACTGTTATTCCATCTACCTTTGAATCTACTCTTATAACAACACTCTATTTAACAGAATTTTATCTCTGGCCAGGGGGTGATATCCAATACCCGTCAGGTGAAGGAGCAGCAAAACTGAAAAAAAAAATCAACAAACCATAATTCGGAAAATCAGAGATTCTACATCAACCACCTGGAACCAGGCCATCCTAATCTCTCCCCATCCTAAAGCTCAGGGAAATTTGTGGAAGAGGGGGCGGTAAGATTGTAAGAGCCTAAAGATGGGGAGGAGCAATGATATGTAAGTTACTCCACATTTTTTAATCTTCATATTCTTATCTTGTAATTACACAACATTCCAATGAACATTTTTCTTTATAAATAAGGGGCTCAATTTTCTTTTTTTTTCTAAATTTCTGGTCCCATTATTTTAATGCTCATTATTTTAATTATATTGATCAGCATCATCTTTTCAACCACTGATCATCATGCCAATAATAGCAAGTATCTTCTATTTCTTACTCTTTATAATTATATTATGCAAACTATTTCTAACATTGTAGATCTTCCAGTCTTTCATGTCTGAGATAATAATCATATCTTCATGTAAACATTTAACATATATGGAATATTATCATTTAATAAATGATTTCATTACTTTTAATTCTAAATAATACAAAAAGTCACTAAATAGAATAGTTGTATCACAGCAAGGCCTGTCTGAAAACATGAGCCATAACTCTAATGAGTAGCAGATCAAAAGTATCACGGAAAAAGAAAATACTATACTCTGATTCATTGCATAATCTGACTACATAATGCATTGAAATAGAATGTGCGCGCTTTTTTCTTGACTTGTTACTTCTTCAAAAAATTAAGGTATTTTATTCTATCACTCTTTGTAATAGGTTTTCATTTTTCTAAAATCCAAAGAGAATGTATAGCATAGACATTGTCTATTATGATCACCACTGGTTTTAATTATCACGTGAAGTCATTTTTAGAGATAATTTGTTTTGGAAAACAGAAGTATGTCTGTGGTGCAGAAAGTAATCTAAGAATATAACCCCACTGGATATATTTTAGCATCTAATGCCATAATCCTTCCTTAACATATCTGATGCAATCATTGAAAAGCTAAGTTTTAATTAGAGAGTATCATTTTGTTTACATCATCTGGAAAAAAGATTCAAAGAGCATATTGTGTAAATTGTAATTATACATAACATAATTTCAGAGCCATCTTCATACAGCAATTTACATAATTTAATTGTATTCACTTGATTTTTTTGCAAGGGAATGAATGATACAGTGTAGCCATATAAAATATAAATTAAATGAAAACAACTCAAATGCTAAAGTATTATATTTACAAGCTGTAAAAAGGAAGAGAAAAAATTTTCCTGTTGAATGATAATGGAAACCTTTTCACAAAATACATCCTTAGAAATTTGAAGCACCTGGCCGCGGTCGGTCCTCGGGATGTGGAAGCTGAGCGGCAGTCGAGTGCTTCGGGACGAACCGCCGGAAGAGGAGGACGTGTTCCGGGGAGCGCCGCCGGTGTCAGCGGCCGTCCTGGTGCCTATCCAAGGAGCAAGTTTCCGAAGATGGAAAGAAATAACTTCTGATAAAGATGATGAACAGTATCTCCTGGAGAGATGCAAATCTCCCAAGTCCAAAGGAACTAATTTACGATTAAAAAAGAGTTGAAAACAGAGACGAAATCTGGATTCTGGGACAATTTAGTTTCAAAACAGAATATCCAGCCTAAAAAGCCAGATGACATTGAAGGTTGGGAGCCTCCAAAACTTGCTTTTGAAGATGCGGATGTGGCAGCCGATGTTGGCAACATCATGAGTGCATGCCCACCCTGGCCAGGCTGGGAAGATGATGCCAACGGCTCCACCAAGTACAGTAGCTTGGCCAGTTCAGGCAGTGGCTCCCACTGGAGCCTTCGGTCAGCAGGGAAGCTGGTTAACATCAGGCAATAGAGCAAGGGCCACTTGACGGACACTTGTGAGGAGGTAGAGTTAGCAGAGCAGCTGGATCATGATATATCACTTTAGGTTTTTCCAGGCCGTGGCTGTCTGCTAACGCACCATTAAGCTCTTGAGCCCTCCCATGTTCAAGAATAGGAGCCCACTGAGTACTTGTGTTTCATGCTCATTGACTGTGGATTCGCCTTATCTACCGCAGAAACATCCACCCTTTGGGTGCATGTCTGCCGAAAGGACACGTGCATTTTAGATGCTGTCTCACGAGGTGAAGGAGGACTCATTTCAGCTTCAGTTGCGGTCGTCTTTCAGAACCTCCTCAGCTCTCTGCATGTGCTGTGGGTGCCGGTGGGACGTGAACACCTCCATGGCACCTTCCCTTTGCACAGCACGCGTCTTCCGGAAGTTCTGCTAACTCTGTTTAAACTGGAAGTTAAACTTCTTTTCTTATTAATTAGAAAATAAACTAAATGTTGGAGATTAAGTTAGAATGTCAGGGTCATATAAGTGGTCCATCTGCCTCTGAAGAGAAGCAACCTCCAGTGTGCACTTGGGTAATAGCTGGGTCTTCTATGGAATTTTATTTTTACTTATGAACTTTTAAATATTGGTCTTTATTTTCTAAAAAAATCGATTTTTAAAAAATAAGCTTACAGATTAGAGAAATGCTATAAAGTGAGAATGAATATTAGTCACTTGATAATCTTAACTTTGTTCGGAAATCATTTTGGTCGTTATAATGTTAAGGTACATATAAAATACTGAAGTGCCTCTTTTCTATTCCAGATGTTTAGTTTTTCAAAATGAGAAACTTCTATGATTGTTGTTAGGTCCGTGAGAAGCAGAATCACACAGCTGACTTGGCTGTGTATTGCTCTGCTGTCTCAAACTGTTGACTGTGCTCAGTTATGATCTTGTGTATCAGGACCACATTGCATCTCTGCAGGGGGCACTTACAATAGATGGTGCATTTACCAGAAGTGTAGTTTTGCTTTGTTTTGTTTGGCTACAATAAAAAAAAACTCTAAAAAAAATTTAAAGCACCTAACTGTGCAATAATTGAAACTTTTTAATTTATCGTTTTAAGAAAAGTTCTATTTAGAAATACTTTTAGCTTTTGAGAAATTGTGAAGATGTAATTCAGGACTCTATGTATCCTGTATCATAGTCCCATAGTGTTAAATTCTTAATTATCATCCAGTGATTAAAACTAAATGCTATAATGCTATCCAAATATGATGCAACATGTTTAACTGCTATATCTGTTCAGAATCCTCCAATCTGTGATTTACTGTCTTTTATACTTTTAGAGGGTGGCATTATACCATATTGTGAGATGTCCCTCAATTCCACATTGTCTTATGTTTCTTTGTAATAGGATTGGGCTGTGACTTTAAATAAAATACCAGAAAGCGATAATTCCTTCTCATCATAATGTCCTTTCATAGTGTTGTCACTTCCATAGTGGTGATACCATCATTTTGAACACAGTGATGCAAAATTGAGATCACAGTTTAATTAGATAACTAAGAAAGAATGTGCCAACTAAAGTAATAACTTTCCCTTTTCTGATTTCACAAGAACCCTACTAAAGAGGGAATGAAATAATCACCATTTCCTAGAAGGAGGACTATCAAAGAATTGAAGTTATTTACTGAGAAAAATTTAATCTAAGCTAGGATGGAGGGAAGAAGATTCAAAGACCTTAAAGAAAAGATTGAAAAGCCCACAAAAAGCAAGAAGGAAAGGAGATAATGGAGATATGTGTAAGAGAAGGGAGAATGAGGGAATAGGGTAGAGCAAGGATTGAGGGAATAACAAATAGCACTTAAAATATAAGATATAACCAGAAAGAAATGTCCTATATTAAAAGCATATCAAACTAACTTTAAAAAATGTACAAACAGACATGTCCTACATAGTGGTGAGGAGAATAAGACGCTATAAAAGAAAATGTGCTGTGGTTTACTTATGAGAAGCCATAGTCAAAAAAAAACAACAAAATTTCAGTACCAGGTATGTGGTGACTCCTAATAATTAGTTCATCATACAGACCCTATTGCTCCCTCCCAAAGTATTATAGAATTTGCCACTTATTTTGATTTGCTTCCAGAAGCTTATATTAACCCTTTATTGCTCTAGATACTACACATGTTGATTTTAGACCAAAGGAAAAAAAAAGCTGGAACTGTCTGGAAGCTTCCTCCTTAAAGGACAGCTTTCATTACTTTCACCAGAAAGTGCTATGAAAGCTACTGAGGGGAAAGAAATCAAAAGTCTCAGGAATCTTTGAAAACTACAAGCTATAATAACAGCCACTTTGGCAAGAGTAAATCATCAGTGCATAAACAATGGTATAAATGTCATGGGGATAGCCAGCACATTTCTGATTTAATTTAAGGCTTTCTTTTCAGCAGAGATTACATTCCTGGTACTATAAAATAGGACATGAATCCTAAAAGGGAGTAGAATACATAAGCCCTGAAGAGGTGCAAACTTATTATGATTTAGTTATAGAGACATTATATCAAACTGCCTCTTAAGCAATTGTCATTATACACATAGATTGGAGGAGCACTCAGTACTCAACTTAGAAACCTCCTTTTGCAATTATTTTTTGCCAAATATCTCAGCTGGACAAGTGCAAAAAAAAAAAAAAACATAACTGTGGTCTCCTTGACCTTAAACAGAACATTGGAACAATCGCCACCTAATCCAAGTCTAAGGGAATATTATGGAAGATGGGGTGCTAAGATGGTAAGTTTTAGGTAGACAGCTGTGTAGCCAGAAAATAATCTTTGGGACATAGAGGTTATGCTGTTGGATGTGTGAATTCAGGGCAGCTATGTGTACTTCTTCATGAACTGCACAGGATTTGTGCTCTCAATATTGTCCCATAGAAGAGAAAAGATCTCAAGAGGCCCCTTATCTCTCTAAGAAACTGCTAAAGGTTAATGTTGAATATGGAGAGGAAAGATGCTTTCCTTAATGGTACACACACCAATATTTGGTTCATGCTCCATCTAGAGCTCAAGCATATGCCATCAAGAACCAGTTTAGAGAAAGAGATATTTATCTGTACTTGAAATGTTGTGTTAACATACAAGCAATGTATATCCGTTATGTAAATCCTGCAGGACTGTACTCAGTGACTTCAGAACTGAAGTGTATAATAAACTCTCCTGTCAAAAATTTTAATTTATCTAACTTTGCATGCTGAAAACAATCATAAAATAATGTAGCTATATTTCTGCCTAGAAGGCATTCATGTTTGGAGAAAAAAACTCTTTCCTATACCTGAAATCTTTTCTCCCTGGGAGGTTTTCTATAGTATTGTTCTGCACTGGGAATAACACGAAATATAAAGTATCTCCTTGTATTATATGGTACAGCAGCAGATGTACTCTTGCTATATTAGCAAGGAACTTAACTTATCTCTTCAAATGGGTGAGCTCTGAAGAGGACAGACTTCTGCCTGTGAGACAAAATGAATATTTCTGCACTCTTTCAGTTCAGGAGCCCATGATTAGCCTAAGTTCAATTGGTCACAATTCTGTGAATATAGACCCTTTGGTTTTAGAAGCACATATCACACTTATTTTTAACATCAAAGATTGCTGTTAAGTCTTGCTTCTCCATGCAGACTGACATTTCAGCACTTCATATTCATTTAGTCTCAGAAACTCAAATCCTGCCAACTCTGGTGTTATATGCATATCTAAAGTAGAAAATAATTTTTCAAGCTTTATCTTTTATAATAGTTTCATCAAACAGATATCAAAAGCCTACAGAGCATTAGTCAGGGACAGGGTGATTAGTTTCTCTCTTTATGGATGGGTAATTAATATAAAAAGGATGGAAAAAGTCCTTAATCCCATTACACTTGATCCATCATTTAGCAATGCTTTTTGACTCTTCAAGGTAAAAAAAAATCTGCATCTGAATTTCCCCAAAGCAATCAAGTCGTCAGTTTCAGAAAATTATAAAACCCACAGCAAAGCACACATCACTGACAGAAAAAAGCAAGGTTTCTGACATTCATCTAAGAAAATCTTACTGAATGAAAATGGTTCAGAGATATCACTTTTAAAATTACCCCTAAAAGAATTGACCTAATTTTGGTTTTGTGTGTTCAGTTTAAAGATAAATGCTATACCTGCTTAGCAAAAAAAAAAAAAAAATCAACGGAAGTTAGATAAAATCCTAAAATGGTGATATGCATGTACCACAGATTGACAGTGATCTACAGAGGTGAATGCAATGGGGCAAGGTGACAGAGAAACCCATGGCATTCAAAGACTAGCTTTAATCCAGAAGCTAATGCTGCTTCTCTGAAATCTTTAAGTGATAAGACTGCGTGCTAGCCCGAAGTGGAACCTTAAGTGTTATTGATTTCTCTTCCTACCATAATGCTCCATGGCTCATGAGAGTAAGACACGACTCAGATGAACTGAAGCTTCATTTATGAAACAACTGATGGGTATGACATATGAAAAGGGAGAGACTCTCCTTAATGATTTCCCCACTGATAAGTGACCCATGCCCCAGAAAGTACTCAGCACTTTTCAGCACAGGTATACCAGATAAAATCCAATGGTTCACACCCAAAAAGACTTGAAAAGTAGAGGGAGACTGACTTAACGAGGAGGAATTATGAAGTGTAAGAGAGCCAGTATGGGTAGTAAGGAGTGAAAACACATAAATTCATTGTATTCATGTGTGAATGTGTTAAAGAATAAACTAAAATATATCATTAAAATATTAAATAAAACCAACATAAGAAACAACTTCAGGCATGGACTTATCGTTTTACTATTTCCCTTTTGTTATTTGTGAAAGGTAGATAGATATAGGTGTCAATTTCCTAATTGAAGACTTGAACTTTGGGCTCAGTTGTAAAGGATTAGAAGTTAAGTCCCAAGGAAAACTGAAGATTGTATAATTGGGGGGGGGGACCCAGCACATAGTGAGTGGGACCTCTCTCTGAGCAGGTGAATAAAGAGAAAGGAGACTATTACATAAGTTGGCATTCTTTGGTACATTTGGATAATCATGTTTTCAGGAAAATTTGGATTGTCCTTGTATCAGCAGTCCTATTGTAAAAACGGTGGCCAATTGTCTCTCATCCTGGTGTTGGTACTAGCTGTTCTGGCAAGATAAGAACAGTGTCTGCACATTTGTAAACCAAAATAAAACCTCTTGTTCTACCAAGGTGTTTGATCATGAATTTATCAGCAACATGCAGAGAAACTGCAACAATATTATGTCATTCTCTTTCTCCTCTTTAGTGAGGACATACTTTAACACTTGAACTTTAGTAAAGGTCCACTTTTAAGGTGCACTATGCATCTTAAAAAATCGAGGAAGAGTTGCACAAATATCATCAGTTGTCTCTTGATGTTGTTATCCATCTGAAATTGAAACTTTTTTCCCACTGATCACTCCACAGACTATTCTGCAATCACGATTCTTTTTATCCTCCATTTAAAAATGAGCCTGATAGAATCCTTTTAAGAGGAGAAGCACATAATGTTTATTTCATTGTGACTAGTTCATTTAGTACTATAATCCCCAAATCCATTACATTGTACTATGTGTCAGAATTGATCTTTTAAAAGAAGAATAACTATATAATGCATTTACATTTTACATGTTTTTATAGTCATGTAAAGTGATGGGCAACAGCAGCACCACTAAAGGATACAGGCATAGATACTGAATGGATGGAGGCCAAACACAAAGGAGTCAGGAATCAGGAAATGAAATATCTACAACAAATCCTGCTCCCAGCCCTGGGCCCCAACATTGAATTGTTCATATTACCACAGGGCTCAAGTGTTTGTGCTCTTTCAGTTCCACGGAATTTCTTTAAATAAAATGAAACTCTGTGCTTTTAAAATGTCCTCTTGTTTACAAGGATCAAATCTATATGTGTACATGATAGCATAGCTCAGCAAACTTTTTCCTAAAGAGTAAAAACATGATGACTTGATATCTTCGCATTGAAACATACATATTCTATCCCAGGATAAAACTTTAAAAAATTAAATGAAAAAGTGAATTAAATTAATCATGCCTATGTTAGAAATATATATTTTCATGAATCCCACATTCCTAATAGTATTTGAATCTGCAGTCACATGGAAATTTTTCCTTTGAAGACACTCATCCAAGGGAATCTAAGACAGCATTCCTCTGCAGCATTGTGAACAGAAGCTAAGTTTTGGAAGCTGCCTAGGTATTTGTCAACAGATGAGCAGATTGTGTGTGTGTGTGTGTGTGTGTGTGGTGTGTGTGTGTGGTGGGGTTTGACTTCACTATGATGAAAAATGAAATTGAGATTTTTTTTTGTCTTTGTCCCAATTTTGTGCTTTATCCCTGAATCCCATCTGTGTTCTCTTGGCATAGCATCAGCAATGTCCTCACATACCTTACATTTGGTCAGTGTTTTCTCTCAGTTTTACATAGTCTCCTCTACTCACATTATCCTTAGAATCAAGGACAGGTCTTATCTTGTTCCATGTCTCCCAATTGCTGCTTCAACTACTGAAAGATATTGCTGTTGTTTAATTTGAAATGCATTCATTTTGCTTGGATTATAGTTTGATGGTACATCATTAATCTAGCATGCATGAAGCTCCGGGTTTAATGCTCAATACCATAGCAGATAGCAATAATTGTAATTAGATTATTTTGTGATGCCTTCCACCTTAGGAGTTTGTTCTGTTATGCTGATTTTAATCTCTCATGTGTTACCTTACTAATTTGCATGTAATTCATAAAAAGTATTTCTTGAATTGAGTTAGACTACTTAAGGATAGTTGAAGAAATAAAAGTAAGCACTATTAGTGGGATGAGCTTAAGCTTAAACCAAGTATTATGCATTGGTTCTAAGAATAGAAACTGGGTCTTCCCCAGGACTGCAATCTGGACATCTCACCATTAGAGAATATTCATCCCCAAGTAACCTAATGTTTTTGACATGAGGCAATGATCTGCAATATTAGTACAGAAATAAAAAATGTAGTGTCCTAATAACATGAAACTAATTTATTGTGGTAATGCATTTACTTCTACTTTATTTAGAAATGTATAAATTGAATAAGAAGGTAAACAATATAAGTTTTAGAAAGGAATTTATTATTTATTATCTGTAGACTATTCTTCACATATGTCTTTACACAGATGATTAAATATTTAAGACATAAAATAGTTGAGCATGTTTCATAAAGTGTATTTGCAGTGGCTGCTTACAGGATGTCATACGAGGTTCTTTCCCATTGTTTTGTTTGCAGTCATATATATATTGAGTAAAATATTCATATCCATGTTATTAAACATTTTCTATTTTGGAGCACATTTTTAAAAAGTATCTTCTTTCTTCATTCTTTGATGATACCACACATCATACATTTGAACATATCTGCCTATTGCCCATTCCCAACCCTGGTGAAGTTTTCTTTTGCCCAAAAAGATACCTGTCTGCCTTCATGTCTTTTTATTTGTTGTTGTGGCTTGCATAAATTAGTTAGGGATGCTTAAATCAGTATAATTATAGGTTTAATTATTGAATCATAGGTGACTATAAGATGGATATATCTCTAAAGAAAATGACCCTTGCTCTCAGACATCCGATAATGTTTTCAACATATTCAGATGCCTAAACAAGAGGATTAGCATGCATGAGTTTGAGGACAACTGATGCTACATAAGGAATTCCAGATCAGTCAATCTTCAAAATCAAAATGAATAAATAAATAAGAAAAAAAGAAACAATTTTATTAAATAACTTAGAAATCTAGGAATAGGAAAGACTATTTACATAAATGATGTGTAATGAGAGCCAAACCTGTATTTAGAAATAAACTGTTGTGTATCTCACCACTTAAACAAGGTTTTATGCTGTTTTCTTGTATGAAAAGTCATTTAGTGTGGTGTGTATGAATCATTTTAGATATGAAAATATACTATGATTTTTTCTAAAAAGATATGATTTCTTCCTAAAAATAATTGGAAATTTTATTATTCATTTAAGAGTAGTCCTATATCTATATCCATCCATCTATCTATCTATCTATCTATCTGAAGAAAAATCACTCATTCTTTAATAGAAAGCTATTTGTTTATTTGTAACTTGAAGTTCATGAAAGCATAGATACATTGAAAATTATTTTTAGACCTATAATATATATTTAGGTTGGAAAGTTTAATTTTTAGCACAAGAATTTTACTGTGCCATGTAGGCTAAAGAAAGACATTTAACATAAACAGATGTGAATCATAATTTTTTTGGAAAGATAACATCTTAGCTTCAGGATTGCAGCCATATAATTTTTCTTTGGAAGGTGATTGATATATAATGATATAGCTTAATAAAATTTTAAAACATAGTATATACTATTGTTTACTATTGAGTCAGTGTTCACTGGCTTGATTCATGAAAATTGTTGTGACTTCATATATAGATTAATTCATAAAACAAAATATTCCTTTTATATTCATTGGATAAAGTAGGTTTATATATTTTGGGATACTATCAAAGTGAACATAGCATTAAAATTCACATGATATGTGCAAATTAACTTAGACTCTTAACTAAGCACTGCTTCATTCAGGTAAAGGGTTCTGTGATTGTTGAATGAGATAAAGAGATTGTTTCTTTATGTATACCTAGTTAAGTCATCTAACATAGATAAAATGCAAAAGCAAACACTTAATGTAAGCATTACTTAAAAATAGGATGAGTTACTTTGCAGAAATATTAAAAATAGAAAATACCCATTTTTTCTTTTACTCATTGAAGGAAATCATATTTTACTAATAAGACAACTAATTTTCTGCATCATGACTTACTTTAATATGCTTACTTTAAAATGCTCAATTTCTAACATATTTTAGGTAAATAATTTGACCCATTTAAGAAATGTTTGGATATATGCCAATTAAGATGGACATTAATTTGATAAACATTTGTCATTTCAATTTTGAATTAGTGGATTTTAAGTTACAATTTCTGACAATAGTTAGCTCAGCCTTTTTTGTACTAAGTGATCTTAATTAGCAACAACGAACAAGTAACTATATTATCAGCATAGGGGAAAACAACTCTTTTGAATACTCTGTAGGGTAAAAACAATATTGTCTGAAACTTTAGTGAATAATTTTGAATAATTTTGTCACAAAAGTTTCCAATATAAAACAGTACTATCACAGTCTTCAATACACTTACTTTGTAATACACATGGAATCATATGCATGTTCAGCAATCTCATTTTAAATTTCTTTGGTGGTTTTCACAGAAGCATATAAATGCTGAAACATTTGGATTCTTACAGGAAATCGTCTTTCATCATCTTTTTCATTCTTTATGTAAAGTGACAAAACATTTCTAGCTTCCCAAGTTATGTGTACATACGTATATATAATGTGTGTGTGTGTGTGTGTGTGTGTGTGTGTGTGTGTGTCTTGGCACACAAAAAATGACTTAAATGATGATGTATGTAGTTCACCAAAAGAATTGAAACAAGATGCAGAGTACTAAGGGAATCACATAAGTAACTTCAGTATGAGGACTCATCTTTGAAAAATCAATCTATTAATGATTTACTTAAATTGGACACTTAAGAAAGACAAACGCAAACTATCGCATCTTTACACTTTTCAGATATCAATTCAGTTTCTGCTATATTTCAGAGAATTAGGTAGTTGCTTTGATGTCATGTAGCCAATATTCTAAAAATTAATATAAAGAAAATATGTGTGGAAATAGTTTCTTAAATTAATTATCCAGATTGCACTGAAAATGAACAACACATATAGGATTTTTAGAGTATATGTTTACATAGATCTCCAGATCTGTTATTGAGAACATAAAGAAATAGTAGTTTGGGCATGAGCATTACCAATGGATATTTATCAATCGTGTTGTAAACAAAAAATATTTCTTAGATACAAATATCATACATGCTATGTCTTGGGTTACACAGAAAAGTGAGTTCTTAGGTGTTAAAAATGTTTCTTTGACATAGTATAAGTGGAGAAAAATAGGAAACTGAAGATTAAAAATAGTATATCTTATTGGAATGCCATGTATTATCAAAAATACAGACATATCCTTAGATATGACTAATATTATAATGTAAAAGAAACATGTATTTTGTACTTTATGAATCATGGAAGATTAGTGTTCAATAATCCTAACCCAGACTTTAGATTCTTAATATTCTTTGAAAAATAAATTAACATAAGTGAATTTCCATTATATAAATTGGTTTAATTTGATTGCATGTTGCTTCAACGAAACAGCTGACTGAAGACACATTGGGAGATAAACTTATATTTTGCTTACAATTCTGAATCCAGCCTGTATTCGGAACAAATTACAATTGCAGAAGCTCAAAGGAGCTGGTTACATGATATGCACAGAAAGAGCAGGAAGCAAAAAATCAATGCAGTTTTTTTTTTTTTTTTTGGCTTTCTTGGTCTCACCTTGCTTTCTCCACCTTTGTATAGTACCAGACCACCTAGTTATGGAACAGGCTCTCTTGCAAAGAAGGGAATCTTCTCATATCAATTATGCAGTCAATAAAAGCTTCCATAGACAGGACAAATGTCCTTCCATAATCTAGAGAATAGCTTTTAGGTGAGCCTGTAAAACAGTCTGTCTCCTAAATGGCCTGTGATAGTTAATCCTGGTTGTCCATTTGACTACACCTGGGATTAACTATCAAATTGCCTGCCAGACCACCCAACGAGATTATGTAGATCAATATATTTGCAACACAAAGACCAACCCTAAACCTGTATGGAAACTCCCAGTAGCAGACCAGATAAAAGGAATCTGGCTCTGTTGGCAAACTCATCTTCCCTCCTGCTGCTTTTTGAACCAGCCTGTGTGGATGAAATACTAAGCTTTCTGGACTGATCAGCTCCTGCAGACCATTGTTAGATTACCCAGAATTTATCTCATAAGTCAATCAATAAATACTCTTTTTATGTATTTATTCTGTTAGCGCTGCTCCTCATTAGAAACCTGTGTTGATTGACAATGCAAATATCATACCTGTCTTTAAATAGTTTAATTAGTAGTCTACATATTTTTACTTATGACTAAAAGTAAGATGAGCAAAAGGCGCAAAATACAGTATATGTGTTGGTAGTTATGCTAGCTAGGTACAGGTGTCAAATTAATAATCGAAGGTTGAACTCTAGACATATTTGTGAAGAATTATTAGAGAAGGAAACCTTGAGAAAGCAGCTATTTGATGAGAGGAGATCCAGCATATATTTCCCATGGCAAGTGAACAAATGGAAAGAGCTAATTCAGTTGGTATACTTTTGCATACTTTGGCTCACTCAAAGTCTGGCAAGTAAGCATGTTTGACCCACTCTTATGGACATGTTGTGATCCCGTCTTTAAAATCCTGATGTTGGCATGAATTCTTCTGAGCCAGAATATGAACTGTAACTAGAATAGTAACCCCATGTTTGTTAAGCTGTTTGCTTGTATATTTATCTGTGACATAAAGAGAAACAACAATAATGGTGTTAATGGGCTACTAAATTTCCTACAAATCAGTACATTGCATTTATGTTGATTTGCTCCCTAACTGAGGAATAGCAAATGAAAACCCACTATAAAAGAGCGAAGCTGTCTGACTTTGCCAGGCAATTTTATAAATGATATCATAATCTCACCCTCGTGGTAAAATTTTTCTTTCATTTAAATAAGTACAACTTCAGTCAAGAGAATCTACATCTCTAGACTACTGGAATGATAAATTTTAAAGTGTCTTTATGTAAAGAGACTAAACAAGATGAACTCTATCAGAACTTAATTTTCTTTATTACAAAGTAGCTACAATGTTACATCTCATATGGCCAGATACCCCAAGATACTTAATACAATCCACTGAGAATATTATAGTCAGAAAACTATAATTACTGATAAGTAATTCAATTTTCCTAAGAGGCAAACACTGTATCACTTGCTTTCTTAGCAAAATTGAAAAATGATTTTAAATGAAATTCAGGCATTTTACAGACTGGTTCCTATTTTTTTTTTTAACAATTTTATCTTCTTCAGCATAAATGAACTATATCTTCAGGGATAAGCTATAACATAAACTCATCACACTTATTCCTTTTCTAATACATGTCAAAGCAAACAGAACTTTAAATATTTAAAAGTTTTTCTGTTTTTCACTATTACAAATATGTCACTATGAAGAAATGCATATTAAAATTGTACACCCCTAAGCAAAAATTACAGCAGTATGAAAAAACATTTATATCCCTCTTGCAATGTTATTAAGTGAAGCTGAAAGCAGAATGGAATTCAACGTAATTTAAAAAAATAACTTAGGGCCTATTCTTTAAGAGTATTTTCAATTCTTAGTTCATTAAGTATGTCTCCCCAAAGATTTCTGAACACAGTCAGCTTTATTGAGATAACAAAATTTTATTTGATTCTTTGCTTGCTTGCTTTTGAAGGAATGTTTACAAAAGTATCCCTAGTTAAACTGTAACTTGACTGGCCTCCATTATCCAGTGATCCTCCTGTCTCTGCCTCTCCATGGTCATTAAGTGAGAAGAAATTTCATTTGGCTTCTAAGCATCATGGATGGTTACCATCTCACTTAAGGGGTGGGATATTCTAACATACGATGTTCATCATATGGTTTCCATACATGACTCTGTAACTCAGAAACTCATATTATAAACCAGAAACTCGCATTACATGTTCTAGTGATAGACTTATAAAATTATAAAGCTACCTACACAATTCCAGTTCTTTTGTTAATAAAAATAAGCAAATATCCTTATGTTTTGGAAGTCTTTTTACAGTTATTTTTTTTTTAAAACATTGAGGTATTTCAAATATTTTCCATTCCGTTCGAAATTTTGAAATGAAGTATTTTATGTATTCTATTGCTTATTTGCATATGTGCACATATATTGATATTATAACTTGACTACTTCTATATAAACTACTTTGTGGAGAGAATATTATAGGCTCCTATGAAGTTTGAAACTGTTTTACGTTTAGAAGTAGAAATAAATGTAATGCTGAATTTACTCTCCTATGAAAGTAATAAGGCATAACTTCACCATGTTAAAGCATGTGAAAAGCTGGTTCCCTGCATGAGTAAATCTTAATGTGTCTGTTCATAGGGGACACATTCCCACTCTGAAAGAAATAAAGCCTTTGTGGGGATTCACCAGTAGGAATCACAGCATGCCTGATTGCCTTCTCAGCAGGTCTTAAGAGAGTGACCCTAAAACATCATTTATCAGAAATTTAAATAGCATTATTCAGATAACTCAAGTATTGTCAAATAAAGTATGGTATAGATAGAGCTGTAAAATACTTGTTTGTGTGTAGAAGACTGACTTAAAAATACATCTTTCAATATTTCCTTTTATGAATAAGAGCATGGTATGATCTGTAATGTCATTTACAGAAAATAAAATGGCATAGCTCTATATCATCAGTAAACAACAAAAGAGTTTATTGTGCTGTTTTATTTTATTTATTATTTGCTGGTATCTACCCATTACCTGCTTCATTTACGCATTGAAAGTGAGTTCACCTGTACATGTCGCACTGCACATGAAAATACTACATCGAGATCATCAAGGAATACAAAGAAATCCCAGATAAAATGACCCTTTCTTGAAATATAATGGTATACTTATTAGCTTCAATTTTAAGCATTATCATTGGCATGGAAATTTTAATAATCCATAAATATAACTAAGTTATTGAGTGAGTGATCATTATCTAAACTAAAAGGAAATATGTCAGCATAAGGAAGGAACCAAATACGGATTTTTATATCTTCAAAAGGCAAATGAATAAGGATTTCCATTGTCATATAAAGGGTACACAGATGTTCTGTATTCATTTTTTTTGCCTTAAGCAGTAATTAATGGTTTTAGAGCAAAAACACATGTATATTAGTGTTGCATTCCAGAAAATGCATTAAAAACTCAAGGTATTTTGCATGATGAACAAAGGGCAGTATTGTGCTTTACAAGGAATCTATTAGAGGTTCTTACTTTAAACAAAGAAGTTATATTCTTTAAATGATTGCTGTTTTAAAAATCTGGGGAGTTCTGGCTAGTTCTTTAAGTAATGATCTCTTCTTAACATCATTTCTTCATTCTAGATATCTCAGTTTCATAACCAACTTAACATGCTGTTATTTTTGACTAACTAAATTAAAAGAAAAAAAACACAAATATACTTCATTACTTGAAAAAATGTTGCATTACAAATGAATTTTAAATTATATATCATTCAATTTTTCCTCAGTCTGGCAACATATTCTAGTTTATCATTACTGCATATGAAAAATGCAAACTGGTGCTCTCTGAACACTTTCCTCCTTCAGCACTTAATATCACATGGTTCTTGATGTCTGAATTGATCTTGCCTTAAATTTTGTCAAAGTTTTCAATTTTTAAATATAGCTTAATGCTATTCAGAAGTACGCAATTTCTTCTTTGTATTAGTGAAAGCATCAAGTATCCACATCCTTTGGAATATGTCTGCAACAATTTTCAGTGTACATTACAGAGTTTCAAAATCATAGAAATCTGATAAACTTTCATTGGGTTTTATCAATGATTCAATTATTCTCATAAGTTTACTTTGTTATACTTGAATAGAACATATAATAACAAGGCTATAATTCACAGAAAAACTTCTATAAATAATTATCAGGTAATTATTTCAATTTAAAAACATTAAATTGTAATCTTTTAAAATATCTTGTATATATTCACTTAATTAAAATTCTAATTATATACTATATATGTGCAACTATATATAAAATATTGCTTAATAGAATTGAGGTGATATATATATATATGTGTCCTTTCCCAATGATCATGTCCATGAACATATGATTTACATAATACTGTACTCTTCTATGTATTTATATGACAATAACAGTTACTTTCCATTGTTGAATTAGTGCCATCTATGTTCTGGGGATAACCAAAAGATTCCCACTTTTCTGTAGGAATATATACCTGGTATTAAAAACCAAGTCATTTACATGTGAAAGGGGAGATCAAAGGCCCTAAGCAGAAATTAACTAAGTTTTAACTATAAGTACTTGAAAGGAAAATGCCATCTAAACTCTTCTCATTGTACCTAGAGAATAGAGAATCTTAGCATTTTACCAAGAAGCACCTGGTTGCAATGTAAGATGTTTTATTCAGAGAACCACAATTGGACAAATTGTAGAAAATAAGTGACTCCAAAGTGCTCAGTTCTAAACAGAACATCGAAATTACACCCCCATTTCAAAGCTCAGGGAACCTTGTGGAAGAGGGGTAACAGGAATGTAAGAGCAGTGATGTTTACTTTGTCAAGACCTACATTAATAGTTAGCTATCGAAATTTCAGCATGGATGAGGGAAGATCTTATAAAACACTATATCTCCCTGAATATGCAAGACAGGAGAAGGAAAGCGACTTTACTCAATTAATTATTCACTGATAAATAATCCATATTCCAGCAAGTCCTCAGGTACTTGCTAATGCAGGCATTCCAGTTGGAACCCAGTGGGTCACACACACAAAAACAGATGTGAAATTAGGAAGGAGAATAGTTAGAAAGGAGACAGTATGAAGTGAGACATAAGAAGGAATGGGTCAATCGGTGGTGAAAAAACACAAACTCATTTCATTCATGTGTGAAAGTTTCAAAGATTAAAAGTGTTAAAAACAGAAATATGCAAACTATGTATCATTTTTTCTTCCTCTATTATTTTTCTATAATCTTCCAGTGATGTAACTTTCATATATTACCTATCATCTATGTGCCACCATTCTATCTACCTAGCTAACTATATCTATACAATATCATCTATGAGTTATATAGATAGAGATGAGACACATATGTCTATCATTTATATATATAATGTCTTTATTGCTATAAAAACAAATATTAATTATTTATTTATTCTTTTCTTGCTTATTATGTAGATTTTAACATTTGCCTATAGACTAATCTGTAAGAATCTTTTATGCCTTAATTGAATACTGGAAATCTTACTATTAACTGTTAAGTGTATAGCACTTCACACATACAATAATTTTTATATTGAGCTCAGTAATGGCTTTTATTCAACTGACTTTTTATACTTTCCTACTTCCAACAATAACCAGATTCACTGATTTATATTCTGCTCACACTTTCTGTAGACAAATACATCCATGCCCAGATCTCTGTGTTATTTATTTTTATACAGTATGCACCAGGTAGGAGACAATATATTTTATGTAAATCATAGAGTTTTGGTGATCACATATGTCATGAACCTTATAAGTGAATATGTACTGAACTTAAAGGAATAGCATAACATCCAAAACAACAGATAGAATACTTTGTTCTCCTTTCTACTTTTAGAGAGGCTCAAACTCGTAGAAAGGCAAAATACCATGCTGTACCTCCCCACTCACCAATTATTATGAGCTAAAATTTTTAATATATTTATTATGTTTTCAACATTTAAAACAACTTGGATTTTAGAAAAGATGTTGTATTTCATCTACAGTACATACAGTGGATCTAAGATTTAAGAAATGATTTTGCCAAGACACATATCTTTTCTAATACTTTACAGGAATAACTTTGCCTTGTCCGTAGCACATCAGATAACTGAATAATAATTTACGACTCTTAGAAACATTGTGACACACATTATTCAGTTATTTGTAATTGATATTAAGGAAAGAAATAACATTTACTTCTACATTTGTTTAGATGTTAAAGTCTTGTAATTACTAAGTTTCACAGCTAGTATCATAATTCCTCAGAGTCTAGGTCCTCCATGGACAGACTAATTACCAAAATGTCAATGCTTTGAGATTTAAATTAGTGCATCTAAATAAGCTTAGAATAGTGATGGGGGGGTGGCTGGAGAGGTGGCTCAGGGGTTAAGCCTCTGCCTTGCAGGCAGAAGGTCCTGAGTTTGGATCCTAGACCCCAAAAAAGAATAGTGATTGGGTATTTTAAATAGTTAATATTACTTTTATTGATACATGATATTTTTATGTAGCTGTAATATATTTTGTTACTTACACGTACTTTATAACCATAGAATGACAGCTATTAATATTTCATTACCTTGCCTTATTATTTTGTTGATATCATGTAGTTCTGAATCCTTCCATCTAGTTGTTGTGAAATATATTACAGTAAAATATATTTGTTCAATAAGGTAATAGGAATAATGAAATTTTATTGTGCCATCCTAAATATAAAATCATAACCATCAATCAATTTGTCCTGAACCATTTCCTTTCAATCCTTTTCTAACCTTTTGACACTACTATACTAGTCTCAACTTTTGTAGGAACAACATTTTTTATGTCAAGTAATTATAATTGAATATTTTTAACTTGATTTAATGATCTTAAATTATAACTTAAGGAGTAACAGGAGATTTTGTTGTGACTTTAGAATATTTTGTACTTTTGTATTAGATAGAATTAAATATTTGTGACAACAGAGTATGAAATAATTACACACCGTGTTATGAGAAGACACTAATATCAGGGGCATGGGGCTAGAATGCTATGGTTTGCATCTATAATTATCCTATGGTTTAATACAGAACTCTTTCCATACTATCATTCAAATGATATTTCAATGTTTCAAAATTAATGTTACTGTGACATTCATTAGTATGACCTTGGATTTAATTTGATTTGGTTAGACTATTAGACTATAGTTTCCATGATATATTTTGATGACTTTCTAAGGAAAGAGAGAGACAGGCACAGAAAGTAAAACATGTATCATCCATCCCTGACTTGTTATAGACAAAACAGTCAATTGCTAGACCCTAGACTATGCTCTCCTAGCTTCCTGTCCCTGAGACTGAATGCTAAATAAGACAGAGAGAATCAATGTCAACTTGACAGTTCACACATGGGCCTCTGAACACACAGAAAAAGAATTAACAGAGAAGAAAGTTTGGAAATTGTTTGTAGATGACAGTTTTGTGATTTGCCGCTGAAACTTTGTATAGTTTAGTAGGAAAATCTCTAAGTAAGTCTGTGGGAGACATAGTTGATAGGGGGAGGCTCATCCTTTGATGAATGAGTCCTTTCTCTGGAAAGGAGAACAAAATGGGAGCACTGTCTCTGAATTTTACAGGTTTGTACAATGGCAAGAAAGAACCTTCTCAGTAATTCTGTAGACTATGGTTTGTCAGTTCCTTTGGCTCCTGATGGTGGCATGAACTCTTCTAATCAGTGTGATGGACAGTAACCAAGAATTGTAAGCTGGGATGAACCAAAAGGTTTCCAGTGTTATTTTTCTGCTCTCATTCAGCAATAAGAAGAAAAAAACTAGCACAACAAACCTATGGGAAAGTATACTGATTACATAATACTGAGAGGGACCATTCCAAGGGCAGGTGTATAAAGACATCAGAAACTACGGGAAAAATGCTCAAGCTGGAAAAAAAGCAAGCAAGCAAATACCTAGCATTGATTCTTGCCCTCAGTTGTTACTGTGTATATGATCTGACCAGTTGTTAGACCCTCCTGCCATCATGGATAGTAACCTGAAATTATGAAATAAAATAAAACATCATGTTCCCCTAAGTTGCTTGGGGACATGTATTTATTGCAGCAACAAGCTATGAAACTAACACTAAATATATTCCCTTTATCACTGGACCATTAGCTATAACAATGAGAAGCTAACACACAGAATATAAAAGGGAATACAGTTAGGTTTTAGTGAGGATATGAGTTAAAATGCACACAGTCCTTACTTGGGAAAGAAAAAAAAAATAAGAAATGGCAGAAAAATTTCTTTTCAAAATACAGAGAATTTAATGTTTCCTACTAAAATATAAAATATGAATATAAAAATAAAGCTATCATTAAACCAAATAATATTTAAAGTATTTTCTTATGTATTGACAGAAGAAAGAACAAGATATTGAAAGACAGGAAACAGAAAGAGAGAGAAAGAAAGAGACAGAAGGAGGGGGTGAAGGTGAGGGAGGGGGAGAGTGAAAGGAAGGGGGAGGGGCAGGTGGAAAAAGGGGGAGGAGGAGAGAGAGAGGAAAAGGAAAAGGGAGAGGGACAGGGACAGGGACAGAGACAGGGACAGGGAGATAGAGAACACATGTGTGCCATGGTTCATGTGTGGAGGGGAGAGGATAACCTCTGGAAGTCACTTCACTCTTTCCATTCTGTGGTTCCTGGAGATCAAAATCAATTCGCAATTTTTGCAAACATACACCTCATCACTTACACTAGCTTGCTGACCCCAATATCTATAATATTTACTAAAAGGATTTCCAATGAAATATAGAAAATTTTCTTAGAATTGACATAACAATAGTCTCTAATCACACCACACAGAAGACTGAGGAGGGTTATAAGCTATAGGTTGTCTACTTCATACAGATCTTGCCTACAGACATATATATATATATATATATATATATATATATATATATATATATAAAGTCTTAATATATGCACAGACAACAAGACAATCTAGTCTAGTTGCTTAGAAAAATTTAGGTTTGTTTTAATTTAGAGCACATTAAGCAGAGAATATTGGATAATGAAGAGCAAAAATTTGTTAAGCTGTTAGAAAAAAGTTCATTCTAATTAAAACTGATGTCTTTCCCAATATTTTATCAAAAGCCTATCATCTAAAAGTAGAAATTTATTCTTCCTCATTAAGGCACTTGCCATACAGGTATCCCAATTGAAACTAGGGGCCACATAATCAAAAAAACATGAAAATAGGAGGGAGACTGGCAGGAAAGAGAAAGTATGAAGTGGTATTGTATTGTGTGACTAGGGCTGAAAAGCCATGCCTTTATTATATTTATGTAGGAGAGTACCATTCATTATATTTATGTAGGAGAGTACCAAAGGATGAAAAATAATTTAAGTAGTGAGTATGCATAAATGTTGCTAATTTTACGATTCTTTACCAAAATCTCCTCCTCATCATAAATACTGAAATTCCAATATTAATACTAATAAGTATTAATAATAAGCCAATTTGTTTCGCCTTTTAATTTTCTCACAGCAATGAATCATCCTTAGATAACAGTAAGATTGTGCATACAGTTTTATAGCTATGAATGGTACTGGGGGGGATTCTAACTTAGTTAGTTGTGTGTTTTATTTGTATTTTATTTTCTATTTAGTTGTATTTTATTGACACTTTAAGAATGTGTCAAGTTGCATTATTTAATATTGCATAGGTGTGACAAAAACCGACAGAGGTAATCTAAAAGAGGAAAATTTATTTTGGCTCCCATTTCCAGGGGATATATTCCATCATGGCAGGAAATACATATTGGAAACAGATAAATCTAGATTGGATTTATATGTCCTTCATTATCATATCAACTCCAGTGATCTATATTTTCCTGAAGGCTCCAGAACCTTTGAAATGTTGATAGATATGTGGAAACATGCATTCTATTTGTACAGAAATTACTCAGCCACAAGTAGAGAAAATATTTTTTTTTCTGTAGCTACTAAGTAGGTTGTTAGGTTATACCACATACAACTAAATAATGGCAGAAATACTTATATCATAACTTGCTTCTATAAAAAATGCATTCCAAGTTCAAAGTATTAGCTTACCAGTTATCTACTTCAGTGACAATAAAGAAAAACTAAGAATTTTCCCTAAAGTCCACAAAGTGCAATGTGTAGTTGGTTTATATGCTACAAGATGGTGTTATCTAATTAATTTTAAAATGCTTCAAAATTTCGATAGACAGCGATTCTGCCCTGTGTCATACCCATGTTGCAGTACTTACTCACAATCTTTTATTTTTCCAAATAGATAAACGAGGGAAGATCTTTACAAGGGCTTTAGTTGATAAGGAATGAGTCTATATACAAATGGGATTGTCTGTAACTAACAGATCATTTCCTCATTTTGCTTTCAGAGACACCATAAAGACAGTATGTCTGTTGATAGGAGTCAGGGTATATTGTACCAGTACGTTTGTCATGACTTTCACAACACAGAAATAAATTTATATCGCCTGTGAGCCAAGCAGTGATTCCTGCTACAGTGCAGTACACTGTACTGTTGAAAACAGCAATGACCTTGGCATGTTGTTCCCTACTGTCTGAGTGCTCTGGACACTGACACAAGAGGACCACAAGTTTGAAGTTAGCTTGAAATGCACAGCAAGATCCTTTCTCTAAAAGGAAAACCAAAAAGAAAATACGAAGCAAGTCATTGCGGCTTGGGTTTGGGGAAAGAACATAAATGGTTAACCTTGGATATCATAGTCATAAGCCATTATTTTAAGCAATTCATTTAAACCAATGCCCAACAGTAGCAAAATAATTTAAGGGTTTGTTTTCAAGGGTTATTGTCTTGCATTCAGATTGAAATAATGAAAAACACTGAACTGTGAAAGTCTTTAATTTTTCATCAGTGATTGTACTAGAGGAAATAAAGAAACCTAGCAAAAAGAAAGCTAAGGTTAGTTAGTTGAAACAGGAATAGAAAATAAAAATTGAAGATCCTATATCTTCATGGGTACTTTGGGATGTAATCCATTCAAGATCATAGGAACTATCATTATGAATCAAGACAGATTCAAAGCAAAGTAGATTTGGAAATTTATCCAATAACTGAATAAACAGTCTCTGTCCCACTCCAAAAATCTGAGATCAGAGTGATTTTGACAAAAATGCTGAGCTGAGCCTAGTGCTATACATATGACTGTCAACGTGGCTTTGCTGTACCCAATGTTCCAGCTTATAATTTTATCTGTATATGGAACCCAGAAGCAAAGTTCAAAATGAGCCCTCAGTGAAGGAGGAGAACATTGTCCCCTTCTAGTAGCTAGTCACGCCTATATTGCCTTCTAGGAAGATGCATTGTTGCTCATGGACTTTTTCCAACAGTTTGAATTCTCATAAGTAAACCAATTTAAAACCTCCAACTCATTAAATTAGGAAGAGTAATTTCACTTATCGTGTCTTTATGTTATTTCATAACTTAACAGGAAAGATATTTGAGTTCTCAAATGGAAAAAAAAAACTGTATGTTCAAGCAAAACTAGTACATGCTTTAAATGATTGTTTTATTGCTAATGCCTACCTTTTCAATGCCCTTTAAAATTACAGTTGTTTCTATCTGCAAGTTTGGCAGTGCCTTTTGTACACCATCTGCCCTCAAGCAGACGGCCCATACACTCACCCTTTCTTCTCTTAACTGCCCTTTGATTGTTTGCAAAGGCCCTTTGTGGAAACCCCTTTAGTGCTCCAGGGTTATTACTTATTACGGTAAATACAGACAAAAAGGTCCTGTCATCCTTTAAAATATTTCAGTTTCTAGAAGCTAAGATTTAGTTCCCTGTGCAAATTCAAATATAACTCAAGAATAGAGCAGCTTCTCTGTGTAGTTGATAGGATTATGACGAAAGGGTAGAAGAATTGATTTTCAACCGAAGTGAGAAATGAAGTTAACCTTAACCTTCACTGGTATATACACGCTGGTGTACCTGAAAAGATCATGTAAGTTCTTTCTAGTTATCAGAAAATTCAACTGAACCAATGTCCATTGTGGAAACCATAAGAAAATAAAGGGAAAATAACATGATTGAGAGAATTGTGATGCATGATATTGGAGACTCAAGAGGTGCATTTCTCTTCAACACATAGGGATTACAAAAACATACTCAGGAGTAGGCACATTTTAAATGAGACAGATGATATGGATTAAGTAAACACATTAATAATATCACTATTTACTAATACCTTACGCTTGATATTTTGAAAAGGAAATATTTTTTTAATTTTTTTATTATTTATTAAATTGTGCGTGTGTGTGTATGTGCGCGCGCATGTGTGTATGTGTGTGTGTAGAACCACGGATGAATCGTGAAGCACCATGGACGCCTCCACCTCTTTCTGCCCTAGGATTCACAGGCTCCGCCCTACCAGGACCAGAAGCACAGGCCGCCCCCGCTTCCGCCCAGCATCTATACGTGGGATCTGGGATCCGAACTCAGGCCCTTCTGCCTGCAAGGCAGAGGCTTAACCCCTGAGCCACCTCTCCAGCCCTTGAAAAGGAAATATTGAATATTGCACTAGTTGAAAAGTGAGCATGAGTTTGCAAAAATTATATCTTATCAGATGTTCTAAGATGTCATCCAAAGAACTGAAAGGTACAATTCAAAGGCATCTCTGAGGTGAAAGGAAGGAGAGGGCAGCCAAAAGAGAATCTTTCTGGCAAGCCCCAAGCCACACACAGCAGAGAAATGGTTGATGTGTGTAGGTAGCACAGGCTTCTGGACTATTGCGCATGGCACAGCATACATTGTGCTCTTTAATTTGTTAGAATCTACATGTAAACATCAAGGTTTCCTATAACTCTATGGTGCATAGTGTCTACTGAGATATTGAATGTAGCCCAGAGAAAAGCACACACCTCAATGCATGACAGATGCTGTCCCACTACTGAGAGGGGCAAGGGAAAATTTTCAATGGGACCTTGGGACAAACAGCTACTCTTCTAATAGAGACTACAGTTACATTGACTTCCTATATGATAGCATTCCCTAAGGAGCTGGAGTCTTAAATATGAAGTCATAACACAAATACTAGGAAATTTGAGGGGACACTGTGTATTGAGGTTTCTTAGGACATGGAAAAACTGAACTGAATCCTAAAAGCTGTTAAAATGGACTGTAATGGAGCTGGAGAGATTAAGGTCAATGAGGGATTAAGACTCTGCCTCCAAGCAGAAGGTCCTGAATTCAGACCCCAAGTCCTATTTAAAAATGCCAGGCATTGGAGCCTACAAAATTCCAGAGTGAAGGGAAAAGGAGGTGAAATCAATGCAGTGCCCTCCCCTCTCTCTCTCTCTCTCACACACACACACACACAAATAAACAAAAATTTGAAAGATTAAAAAAAAATGTACTGTGACAAAATTAAGAATTACAAACTTAAAGGACAATAGCAGCTTCCTTGAAGTTATTACCCACATTAATTGTTTTCTTAAGGTTCTTCCACAATTAGAGAACTGAAACTTTTCATTTTTTATACTGTTAAACTATGACACAATATTTTATCTTTTTAAATATTAGTAAGTGTCCTACGATGCTGAGTGCTCTTGCCACATAGAACTTATATGTATACATGCAACTATTGCACAGGATATTTTGGAAAGTATAAAACTTTAAAGTTAAGCATTTAAAATCCTGTACATTCATCTTTTTTTTTAAACCAGTCATGGAGTGGTCTAAAGTCATGGACTAAAAATTCTTCCCCCCCCACTTCTCAGGCGGCTGTGGAAGGGGGAGATTGTCTGGCTACTGCTACAGCTGTTTCCTGTTAGCAGCTGGGAAAGGCAACTGACACTTGGTCTTGGCTTGAGAAATTTGACAGGGCTCAGCTGGCCACATACCTGTGAAAATCACCCTGAATTGACCTTATGGTGATCTAATACTTTTGAGAATTTGACATGTCTATGTTCACATGGTGATTTTCATTAAAGATCTGCCCAGTTGAGGTTGGACCAATACTGTATCTAGGATTGGTATCATGAGCAGCACCAACACTTGATGAATGAGATTTATAATTTCTACCTCTGAGCATTGTTTAAACAACAGCAATTTGATGTAATAATAGATTTCTAAAATAATATCTGATATGTATATATACACATATAAATAAATAATGATATCTTTCAAATACTACATATGTCTTCAAAATTATCCTTTGTGATTAACATATGAACAGTGAATTTCTGAATTTCATATTTCTGGAACTTATTTCCATATGTTCTACCATGAACTTATAATGTGATTCTCACTATAGGGATGAGAAAAAAAACATGAACATACAGAAAATTCATAGTTATTTAACACTCTGAACATATTTACAGAAAGATAACTATTAAAGTTATATTTACATTTAAGTACACTGAGCTCTATTACGTTGTTATTTTGAATATGAATACAATTTGAAAATGAATAAATTGTGTCTAAGACTCTGAGGAACTATAGTAAGAGAATTATCATGTGCACCTTATTCCCAGCATGCAGAAGCCTAAGGAGAGCAAGAGTTAGAAATCAGAATTTATTACATAGTAATATGTGGAGATAGTGTGAAGAAGAGTATTTTTAGATGAGAAAGGAATTAAAACTGGCATATATTGTAAATAAAAGTTCATTTAAGTAAAATAAATTTAATGTAACATGAAAAATGTTGCTCAAAATAATTGTAAAATCTTCCTAGTGTTTCAAGGATAAATTTCATATTATTTTTGATTGTCAAAAAGGAAATTTTGATTTTTGCTTCCAATATGAGATGTTTTTGCTGCCTAAGAAATCTCCTTACCTCTTATGATATTTCTTACTCCTATGTACATGACACTTGATCTGGTTCTTAATTTTTTTTGGTGTCATTATTGCTGTTCTGCTTTGGTTTTCTTTAATACTTTATCTTATTTCACTCAATTCTTTATTTTCAGTCTCGCAATTCTTTGACTAAAAAAAAAGATAAGAAAAGACAACTCCCAAATCAAACCTAGATAATAACAAACTCTCAAGAGTCATAAAGTTTATTCTTTTTCGCTAACTTCATAAGGTGCCTTAATACATGACATTTTTATCACATTGTTTTCCCAGATAGAAAATCTCATTGGAACTCTTTGCATAATCATGAATAATGTGAAAAAGTTATATTTTAAGTTCTACAATACATGTCTGGGTTTTTTCATACTTCGTTGAAAGTCCATGAAATTTATTAGGGAAGAAATTACTGTGACAACAACCTATATTTATGAAGATAAATAATTACTTTTATGAACTATATTAAACACTATTATTCAAAAATTTCAAATATTCAATTAGCACACTATATAAAGACAAAAGAAAGTTTATAGATTTAAAATAATAAAGAATAATTTTCTTGAGTTTGTAGATTCTATTTGCTTTTACATAAAACAAAGACTTCATTAAAAATAATCAAAGAAACATGATGATGCTTTGATGAGACATTCATCATCAAGAGTTAACACAAAAATGTGCTAATTTATACCCCACTACAAAGCATAAACACACTAGAACAAAATTACTGTTCATATTAGAAAAGGCCAACAATCAATTTATCTGGCAATTTGGGAAACATGATTCCATGGATATTACGATCTGTTATTAACATAGGACAGACCAGATGCTGTTCAGATATTTGCATATATTAATTCAGAGAAATTCTAAGGGGCATGAACATCAATTTCATTGGTCAGATGAGGAATCTGAGGTATGATATGTATGATTCAAATCTCAAAAAATATCCTATGACTAACTGATCAAAGTTCAAATTCAAGCACAGGGAATTCATTTTCATTGCCCATAAGCAATGTCTAATGGTAAACAGAAAGAAAATGTTTGTTTCAATATTTGTAAAGATGATCTTCCTTGCACTAAGTATCAAGTCCTCTCTTGATGATAATCAAAAAATCATTAGGTTGTGAACATAATCAAAGAACAGTTTAAATATTCCTGTAATTTAGATGTATTGAATCAGTGTTACCTTGTACTTCATCTGTCATTTTTACATTTGAGCACAGTGAAACCATGATAATAACTCTAAATTAAAGTAATTGGACATAAATCAAGTTAGTTATATCATTCCATTATTTTTTACTTGCCTATATTATTTGGAATAATTAGGTTAATTCTAGGGCCTATCAAGCTGAAGGTGATAGATCCCACTATCAAAATTTGAACGGTTATTGTCTTTCCTTAACTTTTCTTTGGTTACTTCACAGTTTGGAAACTTCCTTATAATCTTGAAAGACAGTGTACACAATACATTTCCTATTTGTCAATATATAAAACTGTAGACATTGAAAGACTGTTATGAAGGCAGTAACAAAAATAATAAAGGAAAATCTTTATTTGAAACACATAGAAAATCCTACAGACAGGCAGGCTCATATATTATACATGAAAATAAATGCATATGTTTTAACCTGTGTGTGACTTTAAAAAAAAAACATGGAAAAAGTGCATCTAACTAATCTTGATAACATAATACGGATGGAAGTAAAATGATAGATTAAATCTTACAATTTTAAAATTTTCTTTTTTTACCCATTGTTATAGGTAAATCCAAGCATCAACTTGAGTATTGAGAGTTCCTATTCTAGGCACATTTGAAAAGAATTAGAAGCTAAGACCAGAGTGAGCATGAAGGTGATTGTCAAACTGAAGACCCAGTCCATAGTGGGATGACTAGTCTCCAAGCTGATAAATAAAAGGGAGAAAACTGGTTGAGAAAGTCGACATACTTCTATACACTCACCCAAGCATGTTGGCCTGGCAAGTAAGGATCATCCCTTTCTCAGCCACTGCATGGGTATGGTGTGGCCAATTCCCTTGACCCTTGGTGTTTATGTGGGCCCTCCTGCCAAACTGGACAACTGTAACTGGACTGTTGTGAGAGAAAATTAAAATCACTTGTTCTTTTAACTGTTTTGATATGCATTTATCAGCAACAATGCAGAGTAGCTACAATACCCATAGAGAATGATTAAATACACATTCATTGAAATGAATTGAATAAATAGCAATATCCCTTTTTTTCCTACAAAATAATTATTTTCATTCTGAAAATTTTCAAGGAGCATTAGAATTTGACTTGAACTAGCTAATTATCCTTGAATTAAACTGAATAGAAAGACCTATAATGTCACCATATCACTGCATATACACTTGGCACATAATATTGAACACTGGAGATTGCATATATTGTACATGTAAATCTATCATGGGTGCTTTAAAATTCGTTCTACATTCATGCTTCACTGACATTTTCTCTTTTAATAGCTCTGTGTTTTTTTCCCTGAATCTTATAATTTCATTTTTATTTCAATGCCTAATGTTGATCTTTCAAATGACACAAGTAAAATTATTAAATAAACTGAAGATTATGCCTCTAATTGCTGATGCTCAATCAAAAGTATTATTCCGAAGGAATGTTAGCATTATCTGAGTCCTATCAGTTTCACTGAAGGTATATGTGAGAGCCAGATTTTGGTGTTGCTCTTCAATCTTGAAATCCCAGCATTCAAGAGTTAGAAGCAAAAAGACAGTGAGTATAAAATTTGCTTAAGCTATGTGGTGAGTCCTCACTAATACTAAATAAATTACAAGATTGAACAAAGCAGACTAATACATCTTTGTCTTTAAAACTTGCATTTTAAAAAGAATTATAAAGACTGTGCATGTGCATTTAGGTTTTGTGGGTGTCGTATGTATGCACGTGAGAGGGAGAGAGAGAACTATGGAATGTTGAAGATGGTGATACGTGTATAACGTGAGCTGTTAAGCACAGCAGGAAGGGTTGGAAGCTTTTCTATGCAAGTCTAATCAAATGAGTGCTTCTGAAAGACAGGGAACATCTTCACTGCACTAGAAATTCTGGTGGTTAACAATTCTGGAGTCAATAGTCAGTAAGCACAAAGATTGAGGGAAGAAGTGTTGAGGTTTCTGGAATAGAAGAGATCAAAAAGGAAAGAAGACAACACAGTGGTAGGGAAAATCTGGATCCTGAAGTATTATGCATGTGAATTGCTTTGTGGACAATTAAAAGTCCTTTGTCTTTCTAAACGGGATGGAATCGAATAGAGGTCTTGTGATGTGGGAAGGTCTTTCATGACTTCTAGATTTTCAGAAATAGAGACTACAAAATTGAAGACAAATTAAAGAGACCTAAGTAGAAACAAGAATGTTGGTTTTCAACTAGGGCAAATCTCCACAAAGAGAAAGATGCTGAGAATTTAAATTTTTGAAAGTAGGATTGCGAATCACAAGAAGAATTTGGACATCTCATGAAGTAGAAATAATAGCTAGAGATTCTTTAATCTTACTCTCATGGTCCCCTTATCCATAAAAATGTTTATCACATTCTAATCAATTAGAAATTCAGACAACCAATACTTCCAGTAACAAGAAGGAATGAACCCTGGATACAATCCCTCAGATACATGCTTATTTTTACAATGGAATTACTCATTTTGAAAATTTATTCTCTCTTTAAACATTCTATAACCACAAAGATCAAAACAAACATGTTTACTTAGCATTTAGCTCATCAGCTCTTATCTGGTTTTGCACTCTTGATTCCTTCACCATTAATTAGAGGTTCTTGACCCACAATTATGATCTCTTCCTTCAGACCAATCTTGTTTTCTGAGAGTATTTGCAAAGTGTCTTTGATACATCACAAAATGAGATAATGAGGTAAGTTGGAAAAATAATTACTTTTGAGACGCACAAAACACAGTCTCGGTCTTTGCACTTCAGTGAATCCCTCTCACTGGTGGACAATCTGTTCATCGAGGTCACTGTCCTGATTTACGCTGATTCAGAGAGACGGTGCAGGAAGCCTTGTGGCTGGTTAATACAGCTGAAATTAACAGATTGACTCTGCCATGCCCTATTCATTTCCATGAAGAGATTCAGTTAAAAGGTGCATAGCTTGTGATTCTTCATTTTTCAGGGATGAAAAGCAGATCATTACTGAAATTTGATGCAATTTATCCTCACTTTAGCTCATTGGGAATAATTAGTTCATTTTCTTCTTCATAATAGCTGTAAGTCTATAAGCATTTCAACTATTTCAGTGAAAATAATCCAAAAATACCCAAGGCAATTATGCCTGCCATGCAAGCAGCAGGGTGGGTAAAGGCTATTGATATTCATTCATGGTGCTGGGAAGCTGTCCCTCAGCAAGGGATCTGTTTAGATATTTTCCATGTTTCATTCATATTTTCATACCATTTAACCTAAAACATCTTGTTACAGTGATCAACATGTAAAATAATTCATATTCAAATTAGGCTTTAATACAGTTTTTTTATTTACCTGTTTCATGGTAAAGTCATTTGCTATTTAGCTGCAACTCAGGAATAAGAAAAATAAAGCTCATTTCTAATGTGAGGTCATGAGGGTTGATTGGAAATACAAAAAAAAAAACCTTCTTTTGAGACAGATGAATCATATAACCTTCACTTTTCCTTTTTAGAAAGCAATGTGTGAATATATGATTCAAGTGAAATTAAAGTGAGATTCTTTTTGCCAATAGTTTTAAGAATCATGCACAATTCTCACTTCTCCTTTATGAAATCTGGATCTTTGGATTACTAAAATGAATGAAGTCTCATTTTAATCCATGTTGAATAGGTTAGTCTGAGAAGTAAACACATGTAAACTAAACTAAGCCATTAAAGTAAGAGAATTGCCAATAGAGTAGTTCTGCAAAGAATTTTGTCATGTAATAAAGGAAGTAGGTGATAACAGAAATAAAGAAACAGTTATGTTGGCCTGTGAAATTGTACTACCTTAATCAATAATATACAATTTGAAAGGAGTTCAGTAAAAATGGCTTTTATGGTTTGTATGTTTTTAGGGTACTTGTATTTGCATAGCACTTTAACACATTTCCTAAGACTATTCTGGGATAATGAATATTTGGAAGTTGACTACAGGCTTTATTAAAATACTACAGATAAAAACACAGTTATTATTGAATTATGATATGCAATAAGGTTTACTATAAGACAAAAAGTTTGGATCTTCACTACTTCATCAGTTTCCAGAATGCATTTTTTTTCTACTGGTAGCCTCAACCTACTGTTACAGCTTCCCCTCAGTGAGAAACAGAAAAAATAATCCTTTCAATATTTCTTATGTGTTGCATAACATAAGTAATTTTGACATCTTAAAACATTAATTTTCAGCTATGTTAACTTCTCAGACAACGTTAAAATGAAGAAACTGTTTTACCTGGTATATCTTAGAGACTGATAGGGACAACTTAAACCCAGAATTTGGATCCAGAATCTGCATTCTTTTAGTATCTCATTCTACCGTTCATTGATAATAAATAGCAAACAGTAAATTTAGGGCCAAAGCAACCATAATTGGACTTTACATGCCCTGCGCAATGTCCAACACACTATTGTCCCCACAAAGTCTAGCATTTGCTAAAAGCACCAAGATCATGGGAGGCAAGGGATTGGCAGTCAAAATAGTGTTCCTATGCTTAAGGGGAACACAGGAAAGGGTTCAGGGAAATGCGGCTGGGTCCTTGTACATCATCGGAGAGGAGGACCCAGAGGGCAGTCAGGCATGCACATTAAAGGATTCTCTGGGGATTGGGGGAGGGAAGGCACTGGGGGGTGGGGAGAGAGGGGTGAGGGGAGGGCAAGCAGAGGGGTGGGGGGAAGAGGAGGGAGGGAGGGAACCAGTGTACCTATTAAGTTTGTATGAGCAGAGATAATAAAAAATGATAAAAAAATCCTTAAACCTTGGTCTAGACACATGGCTCGGTAGTTAAACCCTTGACCATTTGCTGTGAAAGCAAAATAACCAGACTTCCTGATCTCCATTTCTCAATTAAAAATATGGGAGAATGTGGCACCTGCAATTCCAGTCCCAAAAGTAAGGTGTAGAATTCCTATAGAAAGCTGACTAGCCTTTTTAATAATATTGATGATTCTGGATTTAACAGGAGACCCAGTCTCAAAAGTATAAGTTGAATGAGCAATTGAGATAATTTCTGATATGAACCTCAAGCCTTCCACGTGCACCAACACTCATGTACATCTGCACACATGCGTGTGCCCACTCTCATACAAACACACAAATGCATGAAAATTAACAACATTTTACATGAATTCTAGTACCTCCCTGATGATGAGTTTTGATAAAGGAAAGTAAGGCAGAAGACACTATTAATAACTTATCTAGTTACAGCCTCATTTCACCATCATGGTCATGAAGTCTGATTGAAATAAGAGGATTAGTCCTTTATAAGTTTATTGTCAGTTGGTTTAAGTGGGATCTGGTGTTCTAAGAAGCAGATTCAACACATCTCTGGGCTCTATACCCCTGAGGACCAAGAACAGCTAATTTAGATAACTAAAGTTTGTAATTAGCTAATTAAAAGCAAGACTGTGAATTTTGCTAGGTTAAATTCAAGCTGGGATATTCTGATATGCAGCTGAGAAGCAGCCACAAAGTTACAAGGGCATTTGACCCAGAGAAACTGTTTGGTTCTAAAGCCTACATTTTACCTGCTAAATGATTTTCCATTTGCTGGGTGTGTGAATGTTAGCAAGTTACTTAACCTCTTAAGCCACCCAAACCTGATCTTCAAACTCCACACAATAATGTTACCTGGGGATCAATGTGGAATTAAATGAGATAATGGTGGTAAAGCGCTTGGAACATTTCCAGGCATGTTACTAGTGATGAGAGGATTTATAAGAATAGTGTTAGAAAGGTGCTTGAGAACACAGCAGTGTCTAAGTACTATTCTGGAATATACCATCACTTCATGCATTCCAAACAAGTTCCACAAGTCACTGCTCCTGTTCTTTCTACTTTCCCCGTGAATTTTTTCACTTGATCATGACTTTCTAAATGCATGCTATGAATGAGACATGTACCTTGGACTTAATATCTTCTTACAGAAAGCACTATTGTTTGGAAATAAAGGATTTATACATGCTACTGTGTTAAATGTATGTGAACTTTCTGATTTTTCTTCTAGGTTATTTGTGGCACATGATTGCAATGGATAAGAATAATTTCAGGTATGTGCTGTACATTGTATATTTTTATGTACAGTAAACAGCCAGCAAAACCTGGTTAAACGAGCACGCTATGGTCTAGAATCAGCTTTCTGAAAACTGTAATACATTTTTACTTTGGAGATTCCTGAATCTTAGCTGCATCCATGGTTTGTGGCATGTCTTCATAAGCCATTACATACCTGTGAGCATCTGTTAGCAACACTCTATGTCCAGTGGTCTTGAACTCCAGCAGGGATTTCAACCTGTCATCTGTTACACATAGTCTTATATCCCAGCGTTCTTTCCTAGGACTCTCTTTCCCTGTGTGGCAGCAGCCCTGTATTTCTCTCCTTCCTTCTTAATGTTTTTTTTTAACCTCTCACTGGTAAGTTTTCTTTAAGGATATCTTTAAAGGATGCAAAAATGGTTACCTAGCATCTTATAGGGAAAACAGAATCCATCGTTGTTCTCTCCTTCATACTAACATTTCAAATTCCACACAAATAGATGAAAATCATCCTTGTTACCTAATCATCATTTGTTATCTTCATTAAATACTTTGTAAGGTGGCACTTTTCAACCTTTTCTTAATATATCTGAGGCTTTGGTGGATAGTAAACTGGGACATTGGCTTCTCCTTTCCTCTCTCTCTCTGTCCTCTCTCTCTCTGTCTCTCATACACACACACACAGACACACACATGCACAAATGACAAATATATTATCAACTTTATAAAAATATCATATATTTAATACAAAATTAATAATTACATTATCATTAATTGCATAATCTGAAAAATTAGACTGAAATATAATATTACTAATTATATAGAAGTAAGAAATAACTTGCTAATATAAAGAAATTTCTAAAGAAATCTTTACCATTCAGGTACAATTTTACCAAACTCAAAGTATCTTATTGCTTTGGTAATGATGTGACATTTGATAATATAAGAGAATTCAAAGAATTACATTCTCTTGTGTGGCTGTGGGCCTGTCTGCCTGTTCTGAGATGGTTCATGGGAAGATTCATAAGCAAGAACATGCTTATGAACCAGTTTCTTCCATGTGTGTCTTTGAGGGACAAATGCAAGATGGAAAAGTGAAAGCTATAGCTAACTGCAATAGTATTGATGATCCACATGTTCTTTAGATATCGTTTTCCTTTAAAACTCCTCTAATAGAAGGCCCAAGCGTAACTTCAGGAATCATCCTGAGTTTATTCTCTGTGATTATCCAGGCTCCACCCACCAGACCCAGAAATACAGGCCACTGTTTTTGCCTAGAGTTTTTACATGGGAACTAGGACCTGAACTAAGGACCTTCTGCTTAAGAGGCAGAGTCAAGGTAAAGTCTCAACCCCTGGGCCATTTCTCCAGCCCGCAGAAAACAAATTTAATTCATATATGAGTGTACATTTATATGTTCATTAAAACTTAATAATACTAAATGATTTAATGATTGTGGGTGAAGTGAGAAATGTTGAAGAGTTGTATAAATTTATATATGCATTCCAATATAACTATATTTTATTTTTATACAAATCAATGAGGAGGCAAATCTGTATTTACAAATCATATCAAACATACAAAAATGTTAACCTAATTTGATTTACACTGTACAATTCTAAGAATTACCTGAGTATTTAATGAAGAACTTTCGTGCTCTCCTTTTTAATTTTCAATCTTTGAATATTTATGCTTATTTTCCCACTAAATGCATTCTTTATAGATCCTTGTGATCCAAAAAATATTTTGACACTAAGAGCCTTAAGATTAAAAAAAAACTGCAAAACACATAAGATAATTTGTGATAGTGAAATTAAAATTAAAACCTAAATTTTCTCATTTTCAGAAATTAATTAATCCCAATTGTCATTTTTGGAGAGCATAAAGACTTAAAGTAATTTGCTTCATTGACTTAACTGGTGTTTTGATGATGCACCACACCCACAGGAAAATAGTCAAAACAACTCCAAAAACATACTGGATAGGGTGGATAAATTATTCATGCTTCTAAGTTATGATGCCAAAGCAGAATTCACAATTGGGTTTTTAAGAAAAGTAATATTAATATTTTTATTTAGCAGTACTTAATGGTGAAAAATACCTTGTTTGCTTATTTTTAAAGTCTGCAAATTGTACTATGGAAACTATTTATGAAATGTTTGCAACCCAGAACCAAGTACACGTTAATATTACTACACAGCAAAGGAAATCTCACTTTTGCATCATTAAAAAATGTGTAAAGGTAGGTTATATGAGATGCAGTTTCATAGTCTATGTAGTTATTGTAGTTATATAAAATAGAGTGATTCAAGAACTGGTAAGCATTTAAACACAAAGGGTGCTTTACTTTTGTGCCACTTTGTAATTCTCACTTAGAGAATCTCTGTTCATCATGTTTGTCTGTCTGTCTTTCTATCATCTACATCTAGAGAGGGAGAGAGAGACAGGGAAACAGAGACAGAGTGAGTGTGACAGAGTGACAGAGAAAGAGAGAGAGAGAGAGAGAGAGAGAGAGAAAACACATGCCTTCCACGCAAATGATGGCATCAGTTCTCTCCTTCTACCATGTGATTTTCTTTCACAGTGAGCAGGCATCTTACCTATCAGCCCCGCTCAGTGACATTTTTATCTTTTGATATATGATTAACAATCTAAATTTATGCTTCTCCATAATTGTTTATTGCTTTCTACATGATAGGATATAAATGTTTCTGAATTTATTTCATGATAGAGCATCCTCCTATCCTAAGAGTGGACCTGAGTGCAAATCCTACTTGCATAGCAATGCAACAAAAACACCCCAGTCTGTCTAATTTTCTAAAAGAAAGAGAGAAATGTTGTATTTCCTATTGTAAGAAGTCTGAATTCCTGTTGTAAGAAGAACTGGAAATATATATATATATATATATATATATATATATATATATATCAAGATATATGCATATATAACTCAAGATTTATAACTCAAGATATATATATATAACTCAAGATATATGCATATATATTCATATGTATAGTAGATACATCGAGACACATACTAAGTGTATTGCTGTTAGAATACTAGAATACTTGTACCGTAAATCTGAAACATAATCCTGAATTTTCAGGCTTTAGTAGCATTTTATAGCTCAGATAAATGCACAAAAATGTAACTTCTTCCTATATAGCTTAGAAAAAAAGGATAATTCTGTTCTAAAACACATGCAAAATACAGGACACACACAGAAAAGAGTAACTCCCTGGTTAATTAACTATTTAATTTCCATTATATTACTAGAGAAAAGAAAGAAAGTTAAAATGTATAGGATATATTTTGATACCAGTTTTTTACTGCCACTCCCAGCTTTCCTTTTCTCAATTATGTTTAATCTTTTGCAATTTCACACAAAAATAAAATACTACAAATTTATGTCATTCTCACCCCCGATTACCCAATTCCATCTCCTTTCCTTTTCCCATGGAAAACCTCTTCACAGACACTCTCCAACCTTTACTGTTTTTTGGTTTGTTTCTTTTTGAATGGGTGATTCATTGAGTTTCATCTGGCTTGTCTGTTTTACCCTTTACCTAAATACTTGCTAGAGATGGTTGAAGTATAACATGGAGAAGAATACTACCCTATCAACACACTCACCCTATAATAATCCTCAGTAATCTTCTAAGGAGGTCCAGTGGCTCTTGCGATTTTTTCCCCTTTCAATGCTGAATTGCTGTTAGATCTAATCTCATTCTCCAACTTTACTTTTAATATTTTCCTTTAGGGCTGGTGGCTCCTGACCATGAAGCAATATAACTTTTAAACATGAAACATGATTAGGAAGATAATAGAGAAGCCAAAAGTATTTCCATTAATGCCAGTTAGCACTCTCTCTCTCATATTACCAGAACATATGAGAAACATACACACATATACACCTGAGATATTTTCACAATAAAATACAATAACAACTAAATGGAATCTATGCATTCCAAATGAAGTTTGGTTTATAATTATACCCATAGATAATAGTATATATAATAAGTTATTTTTAAAACATTAATGCATTTATACCTTCTCATTTCAGAAAGGCATTCTTATAGAAGTTTCAAAAATAAAATAAAATCAATCTTGAAATAAAATCTTATATACGAAGTTAGTGCCTTTGTCTCTAAGTATTATTTCTTGTAATAAAATTAACATATAATCAAATTATTCCATATGCCTTCCCTTGGTCTTTGAAGTGATATGTCTGAAGCTGGTAAAAGAACTCAAATTTCCCAAAGGCTGTTTTTCTTCCTTCAAAATGTATCCATTCTGTCAATTCTAGAAACATTATTTTGTGAATAATAGATTAAAAAGGATATATTTAAAGAAAATCTTTAACAGGAATTACTCTTTTCTTTTCCAATGGCTCTTACAGTATACTATGAAGTCTCTTGACCAACTTACATTTTTATATAGGGAATATGATCATGAATACAAGTCAGGTATCCATTTTGATTTCTGTTCATATATAATGTTTTCTTCCTTCATACGTATACTGTGAACCTACTTTGAAAGGTATTTTGATGAGGCAAATCAATATTTATGTAATACAGATCAGTGATGGAGAAGAAATTAAATATATTAAATAACTGATTCTTGTTTACACTCCATGAAGTTATTCATTGTTCTCACATAATAACATTCAATTGTTAAAAAGCAAGAACACTTTCTATTTTTCTAAAAACTTCACTAAATTATGTTTGCTACAACTCTTATACTATTTATTTTAATAGGTTCAAATTAGGTTCTTATAATTTCATATTAAGACCATGATTAATTGTTATCCCATATAAATAATGTCTAGAGGTTCATACAAATTATCAAATAAGTTAGCTAACAATTCATACATTTTATCAGCAATTAAAGGTAAATGAGAAAAAAATCTACTTGTGACAACTGACTTTATGAGTTCATAATTAATGTACAGAACTCTATTTTATTAGTTCTAAAATAAAAAATTTCCATTCCCATATTCCATATGATACATTATTTCATACAACACTTAATCTCTTTAACTTGAAAATTCTGTTGAAGTACTGCATAATAAATGACTATGTTGTATCTAACTTCATAAATATTAGATTGAATAAATTTACATTTTACTTAGAAATTGACCTTAATTAGAAGCTTTGGACATTCTGCTAAAAAGATTGGCTGAAGACTACATTAGTTCTATATTTGCAAATTTTTCTGGAACTTCATAATTCATCACTGTGACAATAGGAGTATTTGGATTTTCAACAACAGTGATACTCTAGTAGAACTGCAGGGAAAATATTTAGCTTCTTGAGAGAAACAAAATGTAGTATATTTTTATAAAAGAAAATATCAAAATTTTCTAGCAATACGAAGTTGGGTTGTATTCAGAAGCAGCCTTGAACAAAGCCCACAGACAGAGAGGGAGAAATGTTATAACTGTAATATGTTCAAAAGTAATTGAGAAGCTACCTACAGAATTCAGATGTCATAAGATTTTGAGAAGACCTCAGTGGTAGCACTTTAAACGTTTCTGTTTCAGCACTAAAGTTTTCAGAAGCAAAAGTATTTAGGTGTCATCGAATAATCTGTACCTGTTTCTGGATAAAGCAAATCCATGCTTGTATCTCTTTCTCTTCTTTGTTCAAATTACTTCCTATGTATAAGTGAAATTAGAGAAATTTGAAGAGTTCACAGCTTGTGTGACAAGATACTTGAAGAGAGACTGAACAAATGATGAAAAGTGCAGAGGACCCCCAAAAAGGTTCAATTTGCAAACTACGAAGACAGTCAGAAAACCCATGAGAGAACAACCCAAGAAACATTTTAAATCTAAGACATTAAAGAAAGAAGGCAAATCCAAGTCCACAAAGATGACATTGTACAGCTTAATAAAATATTTGAATTTTTCCGGTTGACAAAGTGTAGCTGGAGACAAACATTGAGTTTCACTGTCAAATTTTTATATTTGAATGTGTTTTCTTTAAATTGTTTTCATTTTTAATTTGTATATTTAACAGTCTATTCACATTATTGGCATGCTAAACTGCAGAATAGTTAGTATTACTTACTAAATGTATTTTGTTCTAAATCTAGCACCTCCTACATTCCACAGAAACACTGCTTTTGTACAATCTCTATCCTTAGCACCTGTTATTTACCCAGGTAATTTCATGGAAACTCATGTAAAGTGGCCATGCTACTTTTGTATTGATTACCACTCTCCTTAAAGAAGTACTTGATATTTTGCTTTTCTAATGGGTTAAATGAAATACTCAACTAAAAGATAAGTTTATAGTTAGGGTTTTCCTGAATTTTTCAATTTACAGAAGCAAAACTTCAGGGGAACATATCCTTTCCAAATTGCATTTCTTCAAAAACACTATGAGAAGGTTAAAAATAGACTAACTATTACAGCATTTTCAGAGAGAAAACCCATAAATTTAGGTAGGCACTTTATAAACATAAACAAGAACGTTTGTCAAAGCCTTCAAAAATAGTGTTTAAATTATTGTTGAAACCATAGCTTGTCTATTGGACTCTTCATCTACAACTATAGATTCACTGAATTTTGACTTATATTTCCCAATTCAGTAAAAAAATGCATATATTCAATACGGGTGAGAGAAAATGAGCACATATAAGGAAAAGATATCGAAGTTTATAACCACAGGTAAAGATCGAAAATCATATCTAATGGCATATCCATTTAAATTTATTAGCCAAAAAAGAAAGTTTCTAAGCCACAAGTTTAAGAAGAGATTAAATTCCTGAATAAAATGTATGCCCTACCCTACTAGTAAATAGACATGCTATGGAACTGTAAAATTTGATTTTAAATTTGAGATACAAACAAGAGATTTTCTTCTATTTTAACCAATGAAGAAGTATTATTTTTATATTTTTTAACATTTGATTAACTTATTTGAAAAAGAGAAAGAAAAAGAGACAGAGAGACAGAATGAGAGAGAGAGAGAGAGAGACAGATGCATACCATTGCTCATCAATGGAGGTCAAAGGATAACTTTCAGAAGTTGGTTCTCTTCTTCCACCATGTGGATCAAATGAAGTTCTCCAGGTGTGCTTCAGACCCTTTAATCCACTGAGCCACCTTGCCTGCCCATACAAATTCTTCTTGAGAGTGTTTCTTTCCCCGAACTCTGGTTCTTAAAGCCTCTTGAAAACTAACTCCAACTTAACTCACAAGAAAACTGAAAGAAGACTTCTAATACAAAACGCTTAGGATCTACAAGTGATTTACCCTAACAAGGCCATCTGCCTTCTGCTGAATCACGAGGTTTTGGAAAATATTCTAAGACCATTGAGATGCAAATTAAATCTACTCTGCTTGCAAACCTTATTATCTCTCAGAGCTAAGCTTGTAAGAAATACTAAGCTATGCAGACATTTTAGAGTTACATCATTATATATTAAGACTACACAGAAACTTAGATATAGTTTTAAACTTGAAGACTAGATACAACAGTGGAGCATCTAATGAGCTTTTTTGTAAAACTGTACTTAGCTGAAATCATTCCTAAATCATGTTATAGGAGCTATTAAAGAAAACGTGAATTATGTATTCTTGTGTGAAGAGGGTCTATGTTACTAGAGAACTCTCAAAATATTTGTTGTCAAGCATCTAGAATCCAGCTTCAACTTTGGCTACTTAAAAACCACTGTGTAGAATGTTGGGAAAATTTCATTTCAAAATCAATTGTGTTAATTACTATAATGAGTGCTTTTCAAGAGAATCTTTTCCATGGTGGAAATATTCTTCACATGCTAAGTGTTGATATAGTTTCTTATCACATGTAGCACTTTGGGCGTATAAACTTAAATATCTATATTCAAATAGCCAAACTGTATTATCAATTACAAATATGAATAGTGTTTGACCATATTTGAGACAAGAGTTTTAAAAAATGATTTTAAAATCATTACAATAAATGTAGTACTGTGTGTGTGTGTGTGTGTGTGTGTGTGTGTGTGTGTGTGTGTGTGTTCATCAAAGAGCAGTGTGTGTACCAGCAGAGGCCCAAGGGTAACTTCAAGAATCATCTTGGGTTGCTTCTACCTCTTTTTTACTTTGCTCTGGAGTCCCCATTCTCCACTCTCCAGAGCCAAAGTACAGACTGCTGGCATTTTTACTAGTGACCTGGATTCTGAGCTCTAGTTCTTCTGCTTCTGAGACACAATCTTAACCATTGAGCCATCTCTCCATTAATGAGTTTTTTAAAGTGAATTTCATTATGTGCACATCCCTAGACAAATTTATTGTTTTTATCAACCTTCAAAGATTATATAGAGCCCAGGAAGAAGCAAGATAAATGTAGAAAAAAAGAAAGGAAGCTACCAAGAGCAATTCGAAGAGGAAAATAGACATTGCAATATGACAATCCGAAAACTAAGGAATAACTAAAAGGAAGAAATATGGCTTAATTTTATCCACAGAGAATTAGATAAAAATAATTGTATTCAAATGAAATTCAGGACCATATTTTAGGACTTCTTGAAAACATCTTCACTTAGAAGCTGCCTCATCCTTAAGGTACCCTGATCCTGCAACATCCTCAATTCAGAATGAAATAAAAAAAAAACACCTTTTAACAATTCCACGTATATTTCTTATAACAACCATTTTTGAAAAAAAATGTAGCTTTTAATTCAAGATACCAATGAAGGGAGCAAACTTCTAATGAAATGAGTGACGGTGTTATCTTTCATTTATACTGCACTGGATCTAGTTCATTTATTTTACTGTAATTCAGAAGAAGACTAATGAATAAAAATATACATTTAATGAATACTTTTGACAAATTAAAAAATTTTACATAATTTATTATGCATTTAAAATGGAAAATAAAATTAAATGGTTAATTCCAATATGAAAAAATTCTACAATAATAAAATGTCAGCAATTCATATTCAGAATTCATCAGGGATCTATACAATATCAACCTTAAAAAATAATATTCTCTGAATTGCCCTACGTATAGCATAGTGAAATAATATTCTTGACAGGTACTTACTATCCAAATAACAGGGAAGGTATGCACGTACTATAAAGCAATTTGCATAATGAAATTAGTTTTCAACTTCTTGTTCCAGGTGTTTTTCCTCTACAGTAGAAAAAAAGAAATTAGAAGAATATCTGACAGGAGCGTGATTTTGCCATCTAAAAAAAGCATTTTGAGTGCAATACATGTAATAAAAATCATGTGACATTTTTGGCTTCAATGGTTGTGATTATGTTTTCTTATGCAAGACAGGGCTGATCTACCCAGAAGATCACTCCCATGAGAATTTCTACCACCAGATCTACAGAATGGCTGATTTATCTACATTTCCCCAAGGACAAACCAGACCTTAGAAGAAACTAATGTTCTCAGAGAGTGTCTCAGGGGCAAGTTCTGTACAGAAGAGGAACCTTCCCACTTAAAGACTTTGCCCACTGAAGAGCCACATAAAAGTCAACAGAAATCTGACTCCCTTAACAGATGCCCTAATAGAAGTCCTGCGATACCCACAAGCAAAAAGATAGGAGGCAGGGAGGTGAGACAAAGGGAGGTGAAGGGTATGGGGACTGGCAGGATTAGAGAGGAGGGTAATGGCAGGGGGTCAGGCACATAATCCCAGTTTGTAAATAAAAAATAAATTAAAAAGTTTAGTAGAATAAATAAATGAAAATGATCTATGCCAAACTTAACTCTGTGTGCCAAACGTGGTTGAACAAATCAGTAGACAAAGTAATAGAATAAATTTGCAGTATATTTTGTGCCTCAGACCAGGTTTAAATTAAAAGAAAAAAAGAAACATATTATTTAAATATATACATAAGAAAATATGTTCCTTTTTAAAAATTTTTAAATGCCCACTATGGAACTTTATCTCATCTTTGGTTTATTTATAATGGACTTACACATTTAAAATGCAGGCATATCTTCTTAATTTTTCTCACTATAATAAGGTTGACATGGGAATTTTAGAGGTAGCCTGATGTGCAATATGCCCAGATACTAAACAGAAACTCTTGTGTACAGTAATGAGACTTATCTAGATTCAAACTTTAATCCATATTTAGTATATGCATTTTAACTTCAAATAAAAGTATTGCTTATATATAAGTATTTGAAATGATCAATAATAATACAACTGAGGAAAAGTTGTGACTAGGCAACAAAATTTAGAACAAATATATATTATTTTATTCACTCCAAATGATAGCTTTGTCAATACATATTGCGACACACACAACTTAATACAATTACTTCCATCTTCAAATATAGAAAAAGATAGATATGAAGAGAATGATACCTTAAATCTCCCTCTCTCTTGTATGACTTTTAATACATTAAGCAAGTCCTATACCACTGAACTACATCTTTAACAATTACAAATCTCTTTAACAAACTGAAAGTTTACTCATGTTCCTAAGGTTCTAATTTTAGAAAGAAGAAATTTTTACAATTTAGGATATATAAAATATTTTGTGATGATATTAGTGCTAAATTTAATATTTGTGTCTACTTAGATGTAATTTTGAGATTATTAAAACTTTTAAAATCCTGTATAAGTCATGACATAATTGATCATAATTGAATTAGGGTGATTCAATGTCCCACAGAAAATGTTTAGAATAATAATCCATGTTAGTCCCAAACTGATCATTTGATTTATTTTCATTAAAATTGCCATAGGCTGTTACTAAAATATGCTTTTCAGAATTTTCAAAAACAAAAAGGCTTTAAAACACTGATGATGGGCAGGAGAGATGACTCAGGGTTTAAGACACTACCTGGCAATCTGATAGCACTGTGTTCGTATGCCAGGTCTCATGTAACAACTCCAGGCAGAAACGGAGATAGCCTGAACTTCTGGCTCTGATGGGTTGAGCCTGGGAAATCCCAGAGCAAAGCAAAAAAGAGATAAAAGCAATCCAGGATGATTGCTGAAGTTATCCTTGGTCCTCCAATAGGACACAGTGCCCTCTGATACACACACACATACACATACACACACACACATACACACACACACAAATACACACATAATTAAATTAATACATAAATAAAATCCTTGCAACACTGATTATCTAAGGATAGAGAAGAGCATTTGCATTCTTGGGAATGATTTAATATACTCAAACATTTCCCATGTATCAAGTTCCCTACTATTTCATTTTTTTTCAAATAACTTATCTCAGTGCTCCAGTAAAGTATCTCCATCCTTTTGTTTCCAAGTACCTGGGAGTAAATTCAAATACAGATTCTGTTTTTTTTTTTAACAAATGTCTTGATTGCCTTTCTTATTTAAATTTGATATAATTTTCACAATCAAAGTACCCATGCAAACTATAAGATCTAAACATAGTAACTGGGGCTTTAGACATCAGTATACATCTGTGTGGGGAAAGAACTATAAAGACAAATGAAAACAAAGTATTACAAATAACTTTTCTATATCCAAGTGTATATACATGTACTTATGGAAGCAATACATATGTTTATATGTATACACTAATGAGTGTGCAAATACAATATGAACTTTTGTTGCCTATTAGTGTCCCTAATCTATTTCAAATAGTTTACAAGATATTTCTACCTCTTCTTTTATACACAATCTTCCTAGGATAATCATGATCCATTTAAACCAGTATTATATTACTTAGTTACTTGGATACCTTTGGTGTATCAAAAATTAACAATTTCTTCAGAACACAGGACTATAATTTATTATTATTATTATTATTTATTCAATTGTGTGTGCGTGTGCGTGTGTGTATGTGTGTGTGTGTGTGTGTGTGTGTGTATGTGTGTGTGTAGAACCACAGGCGAATTCGGGAGCCCATGGACCACCTTCACCTCCTTGTTTACTCTGCCCTGGGATTCACAGGCTCCGCCCTACCAGGATCAGAAGCGCAGGCTGCCGCCGCTTCCGCCTGGCGTCTATACGTGGGGTCTAGGATCCGAACTCAGGACCTTCCGCCTGCAAGGCAGAGGCTTAACCCCTGAGCCACCTCTCCGGCCCCAGGACTATCATTTTTATGTAACATTACTTGTAAGGATTTTTATTCAAAGAGTTGCTGTATTTGACTGATTAAGAAAAATAACTTACATTAAATATACCTTATACCACTAAATGTAAAAATGTAATTAAAATTCTTAAGCATAAATAAAAATGAGAAACTACACTGAATAAAAAGGAAATGATCATTAATTTCTGATCAAAAATTTATCTATCTTTATTTGTCATATCATAAGGGTATCATTTCAAAATTTCACTCTAGGGAGAATATTACTAGGGATCTTTGACAAGAAATACATTAATTACATTTTCCATACCTCAGTACACTAATTCTAGGTAAGTTGAATTCATCAGACTTTTTTTAGTGTGTGCATGTTTTCCTTTAGAAAATAAAAGAGGCTTATCAAGCAAAGGCATTTTTTTAAAAAACAATAAATCAATTCAGTTTGAGAAACATTTGTTGATTATTGAGGTACTGGTAACCACTGGACATTGAGTGACCAAAGTTAGATATGACTTTTTTTTAAAAAAAATGCTTAACCTCTAGGTAGATATATCAGGACAACTTATTATCTGTTGTGGTAAAGGCACTGTTAACTACAGAATGCAAGAATACAGAATACACAGCTCCAACTACAGTATAATGCAATGTAACCTAAAAAGTTACTCCTTAAAAATGCTAACTCAAAGCAACTAATGAATGCATATTCTTCACACAGAGAAATGCTTGAAGTACTATGGAGTGCTTGAAAAGGACTCCAAAGTTTTTCTCTTGTTCATTGAGGCTCTATTATCAAATGAGATCAAAGAATGACAGAAAAACAAGGAGAAATTGATACGTGTGGAAGTTTCAGAACCTGTATGATATATGTCCAATATAAATTAATATATGAGTTCAAAGTTGAAAAATAAGCCAGAATGAAAATTACGATTTGGGAAACATCAAAACCTTTCAAAATTCATGCATAAAATTAACACAGAAAAGATAATAGCGAGAAAGACACGTGTTTGGTGGCACGTATAATATTTAAAATTAATTTATTTGAGGGAGGGAGATTTGAGGATAAGGTGGTGGAGGGCAATAGAAAGAGAGAGGAGGAAGGAAAAAAGGAAGGAGAGAGAGAAAGAGAGAATAAAGGCACATCACGAAGTGAGAGTGGAGTTCAGAGGAAAAAATTTATAAGCAGGTTCTCTTCTTCATGTGCACGTCTGAGCTTCAAATTCAGATCACCATGTTTGATAGGAAGCACTTTTCAGAGCTATCTTGTCAGCCATGGTAGTAGCACAGACATTTAGACCTATCATTTAGGAACTGAAGGCAAAAGGATCAGAAATCCAAGGTCATCTTTGGTTGTCCAGTCAGTCAGAGGCCAATCTGAACTACATGAGACTATGTTTCAACACAAAACCAAATGTTGAGGAAGAATCTGGAGCAGCTTCAACATTTCAATAATGGGCAAAATGGATAGAGTAGTCTCAGGGTGAAGCAAAGACAGCATGAAAATGTATTGAGAATGCCAGAGTAACTTGTAAGATGTGGCTGATAATGTGCATGCAACACAGGGGCAAAATGCACTGAACATGCTTTCGAGATAGATTTGACAACATTGAATTATTGCTGAACTCTATGCTAGATGTTTAATCAGAACTTCAACGATTAAATAAATTACAGAGTATTAAATGACCCTTGTTGACTCATGTGTTTGAATCTTTGGACTTCAGCTGTAGAAAGCCCAGGTGGTAGAGCTTCACTGTAGAAAGTGATCTTTAGGGTATAACTTTTGAGGTTTTTGGATCTCACTCACACACTTCCTCTTTACTCTCTGTTTCTTGACTGTTCATGCAACACAGCCAGTCACCGTCTTGCCATGCTTTCTTTATCCAGATTGCTGGCATCCCTGTGAGAACAAGTGAAAATCAACTCTTCTTTCCTTAAAGTGCTTCTTGTCACTGTTTGGTGGTTACAAACAGGAAAATAAATGATAAAAAAGATATATGAATCAAAAAATAGACAAAGTACAGGAAGTATAGCTACAATCTGTATGGTTTGTAAGAGGCATATTAGATTTTAGGAATATAGGAAATAATAATAGAGTTCCTAAGTGGCAAGATGAGAGAAATGACTAGTGCCTTTAGAGGTCGAAGATAATGAAATACTGGAGATGTTGATGAAGTCAATTTCTGACAATAAGATGAGGGATGGGATCAGATGTAAATGTGAAACATTGGCCTTGATCCTGAGAATGAGATCAGAAAGAGATAATAAATTGGAGATAAACTAGAAAGTCAATGCATTTAAAAAGGAGGGAGAAAGATGCTAAATTACTTTATAGGGAATGGTATTTAATTATATTCTTGAACTTGAATGTAGGAATCAGAATGAGAGGAGCAAGCAATTTAAAAATAGGCAAAATTCTTGATTATTCAAAACTATAATCTCAAGACAGTAACGTCACATTATCAAAAAATCACAATGGCTTCTAAAATCATAAATTATATTTAAACATTTTACTGGGTATCTCTTGTCTATTTTATATATTGGAGATCTCATCTCACTACCATCTTCTATGCCTCTTACACTATAAGTCAGGTCAGAATCTCCCTGTATTTCCATCTACATCTCTTGAAAATTCCCCCACCCTTGTTTCACCTCCCTCTTAGCACCTATTACTAGCCATCTCACTTCAACTCATTGTTTTCACTGAGATCCTTAAGAGAAACTGATTCTAGGGAGTAAGATCAATTTACTCCCAGATATTAGCTTTCCTGTTTTCCTCAGACAGCATGAATGTTCTGTTTTAAGTTTTCAATTGTGTATTGACAAATCTAGAAAGAAGGAAGCACATAATGCAAGTTAGACTTCAGCAATGTCTCCAAAGAACAGGAAAGGATTTGTAATTAGTGATGGCCAAGAAGGCATTAAGAATGGGCACCAACTAGCATTTATCCCTGGCTTTATTACCCTGAGGGCAGAATTCATCAAAAGAACATCTACTTTCTACTCTGTCACTTACTTGAATTTGAAGCCTAAAGACATAATCAAGGCAGAACAACAGGTGTTCCTTTGTCTCGAGTGGACTATTTGCATTTACAAGTGTCTCTGAATTTTAGATGATGATTTTTCCAAGGGGTTAAGCTCTTTCCTGGAAAGTTCACTTTCAGAATTTGCTTCACAGTGTGTTTTTAGTACAAATGCCTATTTATTACCATGAAGATTTGTCAAGTGACTATGCCCAGCTGAGATTTCCGGAGATGCAAGACCATCCATCTTTCACAGCTTTGTGCTTGCCCTAGGAAGCCTCTTAGCACAAATGCATGGAGCTTAAGTAAACAATCAAACTAATTTAATCCCTTAGCAATGACAGTGAAATGCAAATACAATTTAGCTGAATGTTACCGATCAAATATGGTGTGTTGTATATGAAAGAGTCCATGGTATAGATTGAATCAGTGAGTTTAAACATTTAAGGAGAGAATATTCTTGAGTTTTTCTCTGTTTGGGTTTTTTAGTTACCTGGTTTTTTGAAGGGTCTCACTCTGTAGCCAAAACAGTGTGATCCTCCTACTTCACCTTCCTGGATGTTGACATTGAAAGTCTTTGCAAAATGTAAAGCAACAATTAAGCACACTGCACCTATTCACTAAAAGAAAGGGGGTTAAATTATCTTTTGAAAAGAGGGAAAAATCACTTAAGTATTTCAAGCTTTTCAAAAAAGCCCTCATAGTTATTTTGAACACAGGCATTTTCTTGAGTTTAAAAGAAGGTGGATTCCAATGTCTTGTTAAATTAATATTTAATGTACTTCAGTTGGCATTTATTGGATATCTTTGTAAATATATACATATATTTAATTTCAACTGTATTTAGATAATTAATAATCCTTAAATAATTTATAATTCAAGGAAAAATTAAAGAAAAACAAAATGTAAAATTAAAAAATCTAAAAATACAGTTAAATTTAAAAAAGGGTATTAGATTGTCTAGGGAAGGGAGAAGAGAATTGGTAGAAGAAGCCCTCAATTCAAAGAAGCAAATTGAAACACTAATCAATCTGGGTAGGAAAGGAAAAATTTACAGGTGAGAATAAAGTCTTTTTAACCAAGAAAGATGACAAGCTTCATTAGAAGGAGACAGAACCAATTCTATTTCAGAAATATAAAGTAATTTTCCAAGGAAAATAAAAAATAGCCACCAATTTCATATAGAGAAGGAAAGTAAGAGATCAATATTCTCTCTAAGTACTTCAACTTCAAATTTTATTCTAGGACACTTTATAATATTTATGACAAGGGAACTGGTTTAGTTTGGAAAATATGTATTGATAAAAACATAGTGAATGTATTGATACCCTATAAAAATATTTTACACTGAAAAATATAGCTTATTAGTGACATTGTTTACCATTTTTAAACACCTGCAATTCTATGTGATAATCGGACACATACAATTCAAATAAATATGTTTTAAAAAAGGTAATCTGAGGCTGTTTCTGACATTCCACTCTACAGCACTTACTCTTTTTATACTAATCTACAATTGATGACACATGACTTGCCATTTTGAAGCCATTCGTTACACAATAACAATGATAACTGAGTTTTAGTGAAGTCAGCCACATTCAAATATAGACCATTTTAGCTTTCTTTCAGAGGAAGATGTTACTAAGGTTATTTTTGTTTATACCATTTTTAGAATAATTTATCTTATTTTTAAACGATGTAACTGGAGAATAGTATCACAACACATGAAAAAGAAACATGGATAAAAATCTTCATATATTCTCTCTTCATACTAAATCTGTTCAAGTAGCAACATCTTTAAGAAAATAACTACTATTTCAAGATGCGAACATTGCAGACAAGTGTTTTCTAGAATAAAATTCATTCAATTATTTTGTTAACTTTGACTCATGCAGGGTTATGAATTCTTTCATTTGTGCATGTAAGTTTGTGTGTGCAAGTGCGATTTGTATGTGGGTACACATGTGCACCTATGTGTGATGCCAGAGGTCAACCTTGGATATTATGAAACTTGTTTTTAGGTAGGATCTCCCAGTGTCCTGGATCTTGCCAGTGAAATCCTAGACACTCAAGGGACTTCATTTGCCCAGAACCACACCTAATTTTCTATGTCAGTGATGCGTATTGAATTCAAGTCCTCACATATTCCCAGTAGGTCCTTTAGTGCCTAAACTTTTTCTCTAGTCCCCACCATTAATTCTTGGCTAGTGATTACAAAAGTTAGTGTACCTTGCTCTCTCATAAACTTGAAGTAAATTATCTACATCAAAAAAATAAAATTAGTGCTTAAAGAATTAAAAACAATGTACTTTTACTTAATAACATGCATTTACATTGGATAAAGGCGTTTCAGAAGAATTTATTTGAGAGCAAGGAAAGGAGAAGTTCAAAGAACAACTTTTTGAATTCACTTCTCTTCTTTCAATCATGTTTTTGGAGATCCTTACTAGTTCATAGCAAGTACTTTACATGATCAGCTATTTTAATGACTCAGATTTTGGTTTTTCTGAGCAATTTTCTGAGCAACAGATTTAAATTCCTGACATTCTTTGTTATGTGTCTTCAGGTAAGAGTATCATACTTTCAACCAAATCTATATCAACTTTGCTCATAGATTCTTACAAAGGGACCAGATGGGAGTGAGCTAGATAGGTAGTGACCTGTGATCACAATGAGCTGGGTAGGTTATCTAGTATTGGTTGTGCAAATAAAACCTTCTGACTTAAAAACAAAGTAAGGGAGGAAGTATTGGAATTAACAAAAAGAAGGTTATTACCATGTTAAAAATCTACAACTGTACTGTAAAATTGTACATTAAAAACCCCTTCAAATGACCTGATGAATTTTGTCTATATTGCTACATTAGATTTTTTTAAATGAAGATATAACAGTGCAATAGGCTCTATTTAAGGTCACATAACATATTCAAAAGCCTACAAAACTTGGATACTTAGTGACCTGTGTTGCTGCAGATCCCAGTTAAATTCTTTATTTTTTTGTTCAAGAATGAGAGGAAAGTAAATTGGGAATCAAATGCAATGCTCACATCTGTCCTGCTAGCTCACACCAGCTTTATAAATAATAGATATGCATTAAAAGCATTAATGAACTCTCTCGTTTTAATGTCCTGACATAATTCAGACCTTAGAACAAAATTATTAAGGTAAAAGTGATAATTCTAATTATCAATTCATCTGCTGCTCTTGAGGGTCACTTTTAAATTCTGCTTATTAGCTTAAAGCATTTTCCTTTTCAGATTAACTGCCATTTACCGGAACAGGTAGAACAGAATTTGCAGAATAGCAAGAAGTAGGACATCATTAGAAAGAGCATTCAAGTAGTTAGAGAAGGAGTAGGAATTTATCAGAAGTAAATTGGCTATTAAATCATCATTGGCTGTTCCCTCATTTGAAAATTTAAGCATTCTTGGTAGATACAAATGAAATAACATTTAAGACTTTGTTAAGAGTTGCAGAACATTTAAAAATAGAAAGGGGTCTTGTGTAAAATGTACCAGTGTGGCTACAGTATGCATCATAGTGTGAATAGCTTCCACACGGAAATTTGTATTATGAGCTGAGAACTAGAGTTCCCCCTAATCCTCTTCACTCAGCATAATGAATGGTTATAGGAAAAACATAGTGTACCTTTTACGTGTCAAGCACTATAGGAACCAACATAGTAATTACTACCTGCATTCCCATATCAGAGAAGCAAGTCTTAGAAAGGTTAAGGAATTTAAAAGCTCACAGTTCATATATGGGAGCCTGAATATAAAGCACAACCAAGTTCCCCAGAAACTCCGATCCTCCCAGAGCTTCCTAGAGCAATTAATGTCAACAAGCACTCCTTTCAACAATCGAAGAGCCAATTCATCATACCGCTCCCTGGTTATTTTAAGAAGGAAGAATTCTGGAGCCATGTCTGGACTGGCTAATTACCATTCCAGTAAGTTTTATGCTTAGAATCCAGCTGAAGACAGTATGCAGCTATCATGTAATTTCTCTAATACTGAGAGTAAGACAGGCTAGGTCAAGAACCTTTGCTTCTAATTCAGCTCAACTTGATATCTCACTCACTAGAATTCTCTCTTCTGTCTCCATGCATCCTGTATATTTCCCACCCCAGTCCAATGGGTTAAGGAACTGCTTGATCCCCATCTTCATCCATGGTTGTTGTTTCCTCCCATACTAACATTACAATAATCTCAAAGGAGGACCCTCAGAAAGAGAATTTTTCTCCAAGAGGCTAAAAAAACTATATAGACATTCTGCCTAAATTATTCTCTAAAATATCATGCTTACTTATTAATTCCCTAAGGTGGAGCTAATTTCTCTACATGTAAGTGATTGAATATTATTTCCCTCTCATTGGATCTCGTGTAATATTCAATTGTTTCAACTCTAAAAAATTTATAGAAATTAATAATACAAGATCTGAATAAGAATATAGATTTTGGAACACTAAAATACATATTTTCTCTTGCTCTGTTATCAACACTATTTGAGAGGGCACTGTGGTTGTCTTTGCATGAAACTCAGAATGTTCCAGTAGATAAAATTATTTAAATAAAACTATGGCTTTAAAATATTGAAAATACAGAAATGAAAGCATTTTAGTATATGAATTGAATATTAAATAGCAAGATGAAAATTGATTTTCTTTTCACTTTTATATTATATTTTTATTTATTTCTGCTTAAGAAATTTAAGTTCTATTTTATTGTTCCTGGTTTGATAGGGTACTCTTTCTCCATAAGCAATCCCACAGGTATCTTACCTGTATCATTTTACCAAGTTATAATAAAAATCTCAAAATGTACAATTAAATTGCCAAGGGTTACTTAGACAAGAAACTACTTTCAATTTTAATTTTCCTTCTTAATTAAAAATTAAAGGACACCAAAGCAACAACTTTGGGTATAGTTTTACTCCATATTCTTAAAAAAAGTGACTGATTTGCATGTATCTGTAGAGAAACAATATACTCATCAAAAGTACTAATAAAATTATATGTCTTCTTGAGAGAAAAAGAATTTCTCCCAATTTCTCCTTATAATGAGTGTTTAAAATCTCAGATTGTGGCAAAGAAGTTATGACTTCAAAGCCAGTTCTGGGCTACATAAGGTGACTCTGTTGCAAATAAAAAAATAGATATAAACTATTTTAAATAAATGCATAAATATGAACTTTAAAGTTGTGAAATTGAAGGGCAGAATAGAATTAAAACAAAAGAGCCAGGTAAAAATTTTTAGTATGACTTTTCAGTAAAAAAGAGTTTGTGATTATAAATCCAGAGGCACATAATTTCAAAATTTATTGAATTTTGTATAGATGTAATGCTTCTTTTAAATATATTTTCTATATATTACAAGTATACATAAAAATGTTAGATATATACAAATACATATATACATATATTAGCGATTTAATGTTATTTTGCCCTTATAATATTTGTAGATTACTTTACATATAATTCTATACAGATGAGTTTATATCAATGCTATGATATTTGTCACACATGAATTGATGAAAGCAGTCTTAAACTATTAATATTTTTCTTACATAATGATTGCTAATTGTAAAATTATGAATAGTTAGGAATTTAATGCATTGTGGAATTCTAAAAGTAAGCAGCATTCTCTTAAATTATATATCCATTGTAATAACAATCCCAGGTGGAAACTGCATGGCAGTGACCTTCAACTATTGGTGACCTCACTCCCCAGACATAAACTATTCAAAATGCTGGAGTGTCAATGCTTTATGACTTTGAGCATAAAGTCTTTTAAGTAGCAAATATTTTAAGTCAAGTTTATAGGTAAAACAATCATTCTTTATGTAGTATTTCTACACAAATAGGTCATCTTCTGGCATTTTATCCCTGAAAATAATGATTTTGTTCTCTATAAGGCAAAGAACACGGTGTGTGAATTTGCTAAAATATTTTTTTTTATTTATTTATTTGGGGGGGGGCACTGTGTTTCCCTGTGGGGAATCAAGGGTGACTTCAGGAACCATCCTGGATTGCTTCTACCTTCTTTTTGCTTTGCTCTGGGATTTCCCAGGCTCTGCCCACCAGGGCCGGAAGTGCAGTCAACTGCTGTTTCCATCTGGTGTTTTCACATGGGACCTGGGATCTGAACTCAGGACTTCCTACTTGTGAGACAGAGTCTTAACCCCTGAGCCATCTCTCTAGCAAAGAAACTTGTTTTTTTTTTTTTTTATTTTTGTGTGTAGCCCTGTCTTCCTGGATTGCTTCTACCTCCTTCTTGCTTCTCTCCCAGGTTCTGCCCACCAGAGCTGAAAGTGCAGGTCTCCACCTTTTCTGCCTGGAGTTTATATGGGACCTGGGATCCACACTCAGGATCCTCTGCTTGTGAGGCAGAGTCTTAATCCCTGGGCCATTTATCCAGCTCCCCACAGTGTGTGAATTTGATTACTGTTTTTTACCAGGCTCCTGATGGTCAAGGATCAATGAGGATGAGCTAGTTGAGTGTCTCGTGAAATAAGAGGTATGTTATTATACTACTAAGTCTTTAATGAAAACCCATCTATACCTGGCTACAACATTGCTAAGAACTTAGAAATTAATAGGAAGTTTTGGTTTTAGATCTAAAAAATATTTGTTTCCCTTTTATAGACAATGTCTGAGATGATATTTGTTGACTCTCCTATCCAATTTCAATTCCTGTCATCTACCACTGAAGTGCAAAATTCTAAATTTAACTATTTTTATTGATGTTGTCTACCCATGTAAAGATAAAATTGAGAATTGGGCCTTTTAAGGTATACTAATATAAAGACATTATAAATTGTCATATATATAGGATAATGGAAGAATAATATACTCATTGGCTAAAACATCTTCAACATGAAGATTTAAGTGTGTACTATATGGTCTCTTAAAAAACAAAAAAAATTAAAATAAATAAAAATTTGTACTCTGATGCAAAATTTAAATCAAGCTTCTGACTAATTTTATGTAGTTTGAATTTCATTTCAAAACAGTTTTTAAGACTGGAAAAATGCATTATAAATGCAAATAAAATATAAATAGCAGCAATTATTTCGTTTGAAATATCAAGAAGGAAGTCTCCCTTAAAGAGTAGCTTTTCCTCATGAACAGAGGAATGGATAATGAAAATGTGGTACACATGCACAATGAAATATTACTCAGGCATCAGAAGGGATGAGATTATGGAATGTTCTGGTAAATGGATGGAACTGGAAACTTTATTACTGAGTGAGGTATCTCTGACACAGAAAGTTAAGCACCACATGTTCTTATATGTGGATTATTAAACTGATATCCTTGACAGTGTGTTTAGATTGGCAGCATTGTAAGAGCCAGAAAATTTGAAAAAGACCTGTGAGTGGGAATGTGGGAAGGTATGGTTAGGGTGAATCTTTTTAAAGGGGATATTTAGGATCCCAGGACAAGGGGAGGGAGGGAATAAATGGGAAAAATACATAGCAGGGAATGTGGGGATGTGAAATAGGAGGAACAGAAGGACTTAAAACTCAAAGATTGTGGGAAGTAACCCCAAAAGGAGATAATATGATAGTAATATGAAAAAAAAAATCTTTTAATGAAAGGAACACGAATGGGCAATCCCTATACAGAGGAGCAGAGTGAGGAAAACATGGGAGAGAAAAGCCTTGAGCTGATTCACTTAGAACCCAGAGATTAAAATTATATTAGAAATAACAGGAATGTGACACTCACTGATAAAATGCTGGTTAGAGAAGTCTTACAGGCCCCCCAAAATTACAGGCTTTTCTATTGTTCTTAGTTGCTCTCCAAAAACTGTCAGTAATACCCTATTACTGAAGATGCAACACAAATGGTTCACAGAATATGGGCAAAATATATCAACTGGAAATGGTCAGGATAGCTTATACTGTACCAAGAATCTCCTTGCTGGATAGCTTATATAATACCAAGGAATAATGTAGAAACTACTTCGAAAGAGAAATAATCACAAGCCTCATCAACAGCATGAGATACGTAAGTTTCAATATAAATTACCATGGCAACGGGTAACTACCAGTGTAAAAATGGCATGACTACCAAGGAGACAACCAAGAGCTTTCTGAGTGGATTCAAGACCTGCTTTTCAGAAGAGTACATATTCTTGTTACTGTAAACTGGAACAAGAACTTATAAAAAAAGGGAAGGAAAAAATTAATAGGGAAGGCAGCCAATAAATCTATAGTTAGGAAGACAGTTCATCAAAGTGCACTATTTGTAGCTGTTATTATACCCACGGAATGGGCACTTACAATGGAAACTTTTAGGTCTATATCTGGATTAATGGAAGGAAATGTACATGTAAGCGGGGTGACCTAATGAGAGGTAACTTGGTATACCACAGAGGCCAGAGCACCCACATGACTAGACAGGTCAGAGTGAACCCTGGTGTCCATAAAAGCACACAGAGGGAAGGGTGGCAGGGAGGGGGAGAGAATGGTGAGGGGAAAAGAGGGGATGGAGGGGAGGGGAAGAAATGGAAGCTGGAATGACTACCCAGGATGCTTGTAAAAGTAGAAAAGAAAGCATCAGAAAGTTAAAATAAAGAAAGCTTTTTTATAAAACAAACCCTGTTATAAAACTTCTACAGTAATATAAGAACAAGATGTATCATGCAATAATAATTATTCCTAAGAAATATTAGAAAGGGTAACTATAGATTTTTTTTTTAATTTTTTTTTTTATTCAATTGTGGGTGTGTGCATATGTATGTGTGCGCGCGTGTCTGTGTGTGTGTAGAACCACGGACGAACTCGGGAACCACCATGGACGCCTCCACTTCCTCCGCCCCGGGATTCACAGGCTCCGCCCTACCAGGACCGGAAACGCAGGCCGCCCTCGCTTCCGCCTGGCGTCCATACGTGGGATCTGGGATCCGAACTCAGGACCCTCCGCCTGCAAGGCAGAGGCTCAACCCCTGAGCCACCTCTCCAGCCCCACTATAGATTTTAAAAGGGCAATAAAGTCACAATGACATCCTAAGTAATAAAATAATGTTGTAGCATATGAGAAGAAAATGTCTGAAATTTGTAATAGTCTCAGTATGGTAGATTTACTTATCTCCTAGGTGAGTCTGAAAAGAAAGATAAACTAATCGAATATTTCAAAAAAGAATCAAAAATAAAAATCATTGAGATATTTCTTCCCATGTTGTCTTCCTTTCAGAGCTCTTTTCTGCTTTTGTCTCTTTTCCATAATGAGATAAAGAAATTATCACCCATATCTCAGAGCAGATGAGCATAAAATTTTTCTAAAAGGGATATGTTTTCAACTAAACATATAGAAGTAGAAAATACTTCGAATTTCCTAAATTATATCTTTTTTGACGGTCTATTATTGTCACCTTTTGATGAAAAGTACAGGTCATTGATTTAAGTGTGTGTAAATGAGTACACCTCTATTTTTGACAGTTTCTTCTTACGTGTTTGTGTTTCTCTTTGCATATTGAGCATTGTGCATATTTCAAGTAAAGGCAGGGGAAGAGCAATCAGAAGACATTAAAATGTGTTGATATTGTCAAATAAGTTTAATATTTACATATAAATAAAAATCATTAAAATATTTTGCATATATGTGGTTATCATGCAGATTTTACAATATACCTATACTTCTTTCTTGAATCATAGTTCCTAAAGTATGTAAATTGATATTCAAGAAGTAAGATAGAAAAAGTATCAACAGAAAAGTCATTCACTTTTAATGCATGTTTTGAAAATAGGCTCATTCTTAGGGTGGATATATATAGTTAACAAATGATTGGAATTTACAACAGACATCATTTCTAAACTTTCACAAACAAACAAAAATCCTTTCAACAATAGAATAATAAAATTGGACATCAAAACTATATATAGCATAGGCATGCTATTTAAGTTGGTTATAAGAGCATACATATCAAGATCAAGGCAAAGACATAAGCCCAGTTTGTTTGTAAATAAATAATTGATTAATAAAATATATTTCTCATAAAAATTTCAATCAATAGGCAAAAAAGTTATTAGTATGAATTACTTTTTGGAATATATTTGAAAGCTATTGCAAATTAGAAACTTCTTTCTTATTTTTAATAAATCAGAAAGAATCAGAGATTATCCATTCACAACAGGAAGAGTAGCTTTAAATGAAGCTATTGTTTTCAGAGTGGCACTCCTACTGCCATTGTTCTTTGCATGTCATTGCCATGTGATTCACCAGTCTATTTCAGTGAATTTGTCTTCATTCTTTGAGGATAGACTTTTTGCAGCACCACTTTTAAAATTTTTTTAATCATCCAAACTGATCTACTCCTTAATCTGACGTTTAATTTTTTTTGTGTGTGACAAAATGCACAGGACATAAAGCTAACAGCATTAACTGTGACTAAGGGCACAGTTCAGTAGTATTATAGCTATGTGCCATAGTTCATTTCTATCTAAATTTCTATGCTTCTTCCCAATCTGATAATCATGCCTCTATATTCTGTCTACATAACTTCATTGCTGTAGACACATTATATGACTAGAATCGTATATTTGTTCTTTTGTGTCTTATTTCAGTTGGCAACATAGGAATAGAATCTTCTCCTATGGAAGCGGGTGTCAGACTTTAATTCTACTGATGATAGAGTTTCATTCTTTGCACATGTCACACTTTTCATTGAATCCTTGATGGATACTTGTATTTTTCAAAGTTTGTTGATTTTTAATAGTGCAGCTAAGTACATGAACAGATGACTATATTTCTGACCTCCTACTTTTAGTTACTATGTATATGTGATCACAAGTGAATTACTAGGCCAAATGGGAATGCTGTATTTGCAGTTACTGTCATACTGCTTTACATGGTTTTAGCACTACAGCCTCTCAGCAGATTTTGATTACTTTTACAACAGTAATTTTCCAGTTGTAAAGTGGTATCTCACTGTAATTTTGATTTGTACATTCTTCATTTAGCTATTCTATGAGACATTCTCTACAAACATCTGATTTTTAGCTTAATATGGAGTCCATATTGACTTGGGACTTAGATCCCATGCCCCAGCCTTACTGCAATAACAGTCCTGGCATTGGCAACATGTACTCCCATGCCTGGCTGCCTGGCTTTAATTTTAATGAGCTTTTCTTTTCCTTTTTCTTTTTTCTTCTGTGAGCATTAGAGGATACTTAGGATACTTAAGTGTGTATGCCTGTGGCGAGCCAAGGGTGACTTCAAAACTCATCCTGGATTGCTCAACTTCCTTCTGGCTTTACACTGTGGTCTCTCAGATTCCATTCTTCTGGGCTAGATTTACAGAATACTACCATATTTGCCTGGCATTTTTATGTGGGATATGGGGGCCTGAATTCAAGTCTTTTTTTTTTTTTTTTTTTTTTTTTTTTTTTGTGAGGCAAGGCTTTAATCCATGACCCACCTCTCCAGTTGGGTTTTCATGTTCTTTTTTTTTTAAACACTTTTTAAAAATTTTTTTATTTAATATTTATTCCGTTGTGCATGTGTGTGTGTATGCATGTGTGTGTGTGTAGAACCACGGACAAATTCAGGAACCACCATGGACCGCCTCCATCTCCTCCTTGTTTACTCTGCCTGGGGATTCACAGGCTCCGCCCTACCAGGGCCAGAAATGCAGGCCGCCTCCACTTCCAGTCCGGCATCTATACGGGGGGTCTAGGATCCGAACTCAGGACCTTCCGCCTGCAAAGCAGAGGCTTAACCCCTGAGCCACCTCTCCAGCCCCGGGTTTTCATATTCTTAATGATTATAAATTGAACATTTCGTTTGCATGTCTGTTTTTTGTCTTTACTTTTTACCAAAATGTATGGAAATTTCACATATACTTACTGTCATTTTTGTAAAACTTTCTGACATTCTCTACACTCCACTGCTCTGTTCGGCATGCGTTACTACAACCCAGAAATATTTAAGAGTTCAAAACGCAGAAAAAGTAGAATTTGCCCATGTTGTAGCAACTTTGCAATTTGAGAAAAAAAGATTTTTTATCAAAAGCTGAAGAATAGCTCTTGACAAATACATCTCTTAAAATAAAATAAAATTATAAAAAAGGAGAATCCTAGAATCACTTTTTTCTCCTTCTCCAACTATCTACAACTTACTGAGAATAAGTGCATTTCTTCGAAATCTAAGTCCTTCTTTAAGTCTAATAGCCTTAGACTTTTCTAAAAATCTTCTGTAAAAACAGGCCATCAATTTTCTTTATTGCTAGCAAGCTGGTCATTGAACGCTGTATTTAGAAGTTTCTCTTTCATAATTTTTTCTCCCTTTCCCCCCACTCCTTAGTCTACTTAATTCATATGAATTTTAAGTTGCTATAGCATGTGGGATCCTTCTTTGCAATGACTTTGAAATACAGTGATCAAAGTGCCTTTTAGATAATGTTTCCCCCATTAAATAAATAATAAAAAATAAATTTTATTGTGTTGCACTTCACCTGCATGGTTGCTGATAAATGACCATCAAATGGCTTAAGGGAACAAGGGGTTTATTGTCTCTTACAATACTATCTGGTTACAGTTCTCAGTCCAGCTTGACAGGAGAGCTCATGCCAACACCAAGGCCGAGGGAACTGGGCACACCATCTCTATGTAATGGCTGAGAGAGGGATGATCCTTACGTGCCAAACCAGCATATCTGGCCACGTGTACAGAAGGATGCCAAGTCTCTCAACCAGCTGTATTTTATTCCAGAGCCTAAACTAACCCACCATGGGCTGGGTCTTCCCCATCAGCTAGATAATCTCCTTGCTTGGGCCTAACTCGACGACTAATTCTCCACAAATATGCCCAGAGCTCAAACCCTCAACTGCCAAGTTGACACTTGTGCCTAACTATGACACATAATATCATTCTTGCATTCCTCAAATTACAGTCTGGACTCTGTCACTCACACAGGGCAATGCATTTTGTGGAATAAGTGAGTGAGTGCTATTTTTCCAAATAGTGACAAATATCTGAAATGATGCCTTTAGATGATCATTCTCAATGGTTCATTAACACATCAAACTTAGATATTAACTATGGAAGAATGAGTTTTTTCTTCCAAACCTATTTTGCCTTAACTATTGCCTTTTATTAGGTCTGGTGTACTAAGATAATAAGTAAAAATTTCCAAGGGATTCACTAATTTCTTCTGTTTGTTACCCATTAATGATTTGTTTTATGATATCAGTTTTACTTTTAGTATGTGACTAATACTATATCCTTCTTTCCATTCCCAGACACTCTACTTTCATATGTTTTGGTATGTAAATAAATATAAATACATTTAAAATATTTCATAGTTGCATATTATATTCAACATATTTTATATTATACACATTACATAATACACACAGAGATTGAGAAAGAGACAGAGAAATAGATGAGAGATTTAAGTTAAAATTAATTAGATGGTATTCTTTTTGTTCTTCTAGTGTCCACTTTTTCCAATTATCAAATCTATTTGCCCTATACAATAATTTATTTTGCTTAGACCCTTTGTGGATCACTATTTCTCTGCAACACTTCAATCTTCTAAATTTGCCATCCTAATTCTCTATCTCCACATTCCACATAAAATGATCTAAAGTCCTCTTTAAGTTAAATTTCTACCAATCTAGCTCAAGTATTCTCATTTAAAGCATTCATGTTCCTACATATCATTGCTTAATGTACTTTTGCTCATATTCTAATGAGATGCCACCTACCATGCCAGATGTCCAAGTCCATCCATATTTTAAAATCAAAATGGAAACTTTTCTTCCCATGCATTTTCTCTTCACTTCAAAGCTAGTATTAAATTTTCTTCTAGTACTGCCTATAGTTTTTCTCTTCCTCCTTTATTACATTTGGCATATCATTTGGATGAGTCTTAATGGTTACCACATCACTTTACTTGACATATTTTAAATCTTTTATAGAGAAGAACCTAGAATTACTTGTAATTTTGATCAAATTATGAATTATATTGGAGCCAAACATACTGTATCATATCATGTATAAGGGATTATTTTAAATTTAATCTTTTGCATTTCTCATATGATTAAAATGAATTTTTATTTTCACATGTTTTAACCCAACATTCCATCTCTTTTTCCCACAACAAAACTTCATTTTCCCATTAGTGTCCCTCCTGATCTCACATTTTCATGTGTTTCCCACTGAGTTTCATCTGAGTTGCCTTTAATAGTATAAGGCTGGCCACTTGTTGTAGCTGGTATACCAATAACAAAATAGCCCTCCCATATACCCATCCAGCATTAACCTTGTCTGGAGAATGCAGAATCATAAGAGATTGAAGTTGCTTTATATTTATATTTTTATATAAACATTTTGAAGTCTTCCTTAGAATTTTATTATTTTTTATATATATACCACAAATGTCAATTGAGGAAAATCTGATGTGATATCTGTTGATGTCTATAATACAGTCAGTGGTAATTACCACAGGATCAAGAATTATTTCTGGGGAACATGATTTTTAATGTGAATTCACACAGGTGTTTCTTTTTAATTGCTATTGGCTTTCATTTTCCAAGGTAGGCTTTTATTTAAAGTTCTCAGGAATTTAAGACAGTCCCTGATGCCCAGCAATAGAATATACATAACCTCTTATTCTATATTTGGCTTGCTTTTTAAAAATACATGTTAAGTTACCTTAGTTTTGACTCACAATCTTCATGTACTGTCTTAACAACTTTATATAAATCTTGATGTATGATATTTTTGTCTTCCAAATTTTTAAAACTAACATACAGATTTATATGGAGGTGAAAGGAAAGTGACAGTAACACAGCACTTAAATTCCTGGATAGCTTCTCAGATTTTATTAATTGAAACAAAGAAATTTAGTACATTGAAGTCCAAATATGAAGTCAAAAATTGTCATGACATTCATAGCTAAAATGAGTCCAGGTTCTAAAGGATTATATTTTCTTTCCTTCATATTCTCATCTCCATTGCAGTTTTCACTAATCCTATATTTCTGCCTGTTCCTCAAATAAAGTACTTGCTTGAGATTAGAAAGAACATGTGTTTCCCATTGTTTTCTGATTATACACTACAAGAGAGATGCAGAGATCAGTCGAAGGATAAAAAGAAATTTGCCTCGATTTTCACTATGATTATGTACATGACTATCAGAATCTTTTCCAATAGTTGCTGTGCATGTAAGTGGAGGGAATTATCAAAAGCTTTCATGATGTGAGTGACTTATCAATGACTTTGATTATTCTAGCATTAATGTTAAGTTTGATTTTTGATATTTTGCAACTTTTATTTATTAATTTTCAATAATTAAAGAAAACCAATAAATTAGAAACTTAGGAAAACGACTCTTACACTCTGGGTCCCAGTGGGCTCCCTGCTCCTGGTTTTGAGGTAATGGTGACCATGCACCCAACAGCCTCCATCAAGACACCTACCCATCTTCCTGTGGTGTTCTTCTTTCTTCTCCTCCTCATGCTTTCTTTCTCTCTCTCTCCCTCCCTCCCCATCCACTAATCATTAAAGAATTTTAAAGTTTTCAAGAATTCAACAGAGTCCAGAGAAAAACCCAAACAATTGGCTAGGGAACCAATACCATACATCTGAGGACTTATAAAATCATCCCATTAAATGGGAGAGAATCCAAGATAAGTGAACCTTTTTTACCTTCCTGTTACTCTTAATTGTTAAGATTTACATATAACACTACCCAAAAACTTATACAACTTCAGGGACTGTTCCATTCACCGTCACATATTGCCAAGAAAGTAAACTTAAAAATTTCACTGCCATTCTAACCTTGAATTTCTGTCTAGTAAACTCACCTTAATTGATGTACTAACAGTCCAATAGCCTCATCTAGAGGACACAACACCAAGCAACACCAGACAGACACATCCAACTCCAAGGCAAACACTAGCAATAACTGTTCAGACCAGTCAAAAACACATATCAAGAAGGACATAAGAGATAAAATAAAAAATGCCCAAGTCATAGCACAAATCCACTGAAAAACAAAAACCAAGACAAGTCTCCTACAAAAAGCATCAACCCTATAATGATGGAATCCAACCAGAATAAACTCATAGAAAATAGCCATGAAAGCCCTACCTGAGATAATGATTTTTCAAAGCCTGATCTTCACTATGATCAAAACTGTGAAAGAAGAAACCCAGGAGGAGTTAAATAACTGCATCAACCAACTTGAATAGGAACACACAGGCACTTGGATGAGTTGAGAAAAGCAGTTAAAAAACAAAAATAGGCATAGATCAGTTAAAACAATCTCAAGCAGAGATTAAGCTCAAGTTAAAGACAACCCCAAACACAACCAAGTCTTATCAGCAGAACTAAAGAAGCAGAAAATAGGATATCAGATCTAGAAGACAAAATGGAAGAACAAACCAGTTAAATTAAAGTGGTTGTTAAGCCAAAAAGATTCTTGAGAGGAAGAATTATGTGACACCTTGAAGAAGCCTAACATGTGCATTCATGGAACACCAGGACAAGAAACCCAAAATACCACAGGAAATTTTTGAAACTATCATAAAAGAAACTTTCCACATCTAAAGAAAGAGATGTCCATCCAAATACAAAAGGGATATTACAGCTCAAACACATACGACCAAAACAGAAACTCACTATGGCAAATAATAGTCAAAGCAATATACATATGACACAAAGAGAATGTTAAGAGTTTCAAGAGAAAAAAAAAGTCACTTTCAAAGGTAAACCTATTAAAAAATGATTTTTCAATGGAAACAGTAAAAGCCAAAAAAGTTTGGAGAAATGTACTTCAGGTATTGAATGAACACAAATGTTAACCCAGGTTGATATGCCCATCAAAACTATCAGTCATGATCAAGGATAAAAGAAAAATTTTCCACCAAAACGACAAGCTGAAGGCTTACATGAACACAAAACCAGGCCTTCAAAAATGCTAGAAAAGATACTGAACCTCAAAGAAAAGAACAACCATATCTAGGAGGACAGAATAGAAGTATAATGCCATCATAAACTACAAGTTAAACGATATACATATGAAAGCCACTGAACACAATACATGTCAGGAATCAAAAGTAATTTCTCCATTATAACTCTAAATATCAATGGAATTAACTCACCAATCATGGTGAGTTACAAACATGGATTAGAAATCAAAACCCATCAATCTGCCTTCAGGAAACACATCTTACCACAAAAGATAGGCACATTCTAAAAGTAAAAGGCTAGTCAAAAATACTTAAAGCTAAAGGAACAAGGAAACAAGCAGGGGTAGCAATTATGGTATCTGACAAAGTGGATTTCATACCAAAGAAAATCATAGGAGTTACAGAATACTACTACATTTTAGTCACAGGAACAATTCACCAAGAAGACATTAAAACACTGAACATATATGCACCTAATATGGGCTTCTCCACATTCATTAAACAAACACAACAAATCAATCCAAAACAATAATAATTGGGGATTTTAATAGCCCACTCTCAACCTGGAATAGATCAACAAGCAAAAAATTAACAGAGACACATTGGAACTAAATCAAACCATTACTGCAATGGACTTAACAGATCTCTACCAAACCTTCCATCCAAGGACCAAAGAATATACATTCTTCTCAGAATCCCACAGAACTTTCTCCAAAATAGACTACATGTTTGGCCACAGAATGAATCTCCACATATAAAGATAGGTGAAAATATAGCCTGTACCCTATTCGACTACCATTGTCTAAAGCTTGACATCGCTGCAAAATGTATATCATTAGAAGAAATTAAATTGAACGAAGTATCCCATTCAGAGAAAGTTATATGTCATATGTACTCCTTAATAAGTGGATACTAATTACAAACCCACTTAATGACATACTCAAAAGGAAATCTGTATAATACCCACTGTAATTGTAAAGGATTGTAAATAAGAGAAAGGGGAAAGAAGACCTCAAAAGAAAGAAGACCAAAAACACACTTCAATAGTGAAATTAGGTCATGGTAATGTACTGCTTGTAAGTAGCGAGACATGTGATGTAGCTCACTCTCACGTCCCTTTCTTTTCTCTGGGGATAGAACAGGTTCGATCTTCTCAGTCAGGGAAGATATAGGGACTGATAGTTAAATGATAACCAACTGACAAACGGGAGACTGACCCTCTCACTGCTATGCTCTAGTCCCTATTCTTTCTTCCACCTTTGAGTCTCTTCTTATATTAAAATCTTTGTTTAAACAGTCTTTTATCTTTCTGCCACTGAGTACACAGTACATCAATGCTTGACAGAATAGTACAATGTAATACAACAACCTGATGCTCATGATAGAGAGAACAGTATGTACAACTTCAGAAGATTAGCAACATAAAAGGTAATTTAAGTAGTTTATTGATCCAGATGACACCTTTTATTGAGTATGATATTTTCTTAAGTTCAATAATTAGAATAAGTTATTCTTGAGAGAAGAATTCAGTGACACTTTACCTTGCATGCAGTTTGCCTATGAAATCATGGAAATTCATATTAAGCTTTTTATACTACACACACCTAATTACTCACCACCGAAAACACACTAGATGCAAGCATGAGGACGAGAGATCAGAAAAATAGATCCAACATAAATAACAAACAAAATGAATTACATTTTATAATCCCTGAAGGCCTATTAGAGTTAGAGATCTGTCTCAAACAAGGTGGGGTATTGAGAAACAGCAGCAAAATTTTTCCCTACGTGTGCACACATTCACACTCATATTTTACACAGCAATATTTGCAGATATATCTGCAAAAATACTGATTCAGAACATTTAGTTAATGAATTTTCTCTATGTTATGAAATTAAATTTGAGAAAATCTATGCATCTTCAAAAGATTTATTAACTCAGTACAAGATGTGTCTAATTCACCTTGCCATGTATAGCATAAGTCAGCTATTACTGTAAAATACAAATCTATGTTCACTTTAAATCTCAAATGTGCTTGGATTCCTCATAAGTATTCAAAGAGTGCTTATAGAAGAGTAGCTACAAATCTGTATTTTCAGTGATCATTTCTATGATTCTTCACTAGAGCAGTTTCTCTGACTGTTAGTATCAAAATCTACAAAGAGAAACACACGGTTCTCTCCTGAGCATGAAGCCAGATCTAAGCGTTGCTCTATTCCAACTGCCTTCCACTATTGACGATCCTTCTACTCCTCTCCCAGGAGAGTTGGAGGAAGAGAACAAATCTGAGTTAATAAAAGAAAAGGGAAAAGAAACAAAGAAAAAAAAAAAAACAAGAGAAAACAAAGGGGGATTAAAAAAAGCAAAGCAGTTACAAACACACTCAGTATAATCCAGAGAGTTTTCACCAAATTCTTAGCCTGTCACTTTCATTAAAAGCTAAATCCAAGTTTTGCCTGGTGCTTTAGTTTTTTATATTAGTTAAGATAAATAAGACATATTTTGACAAATTTTGAATGTTCGGGAACGAGACATCAAAGAAAATTACAAGAAAAGAATACATAATCATATTAATTATTGCAAGCTTGAAAGAGTGTCCTGCCCTGCTTAACATGGTAGCCTATGACTGATAGTTGTGTAGACAAGCAGATCTTAATTAGACAAGTAGAAAAGTGTGATTCAAAGAAGAAACAGAATCCCTTCATCGCTAAAGTTACTTAAAAGGAACATTTGTATCCTGCCATGGAAAAGAAATAGTATTACAAGAAAACTATGAAGCTCTAACTGGGGAATTAAAAATAAAATCAGTAGAATGGTCTTTTACCTGAGGAAAACATGCAGAGCTACGGATGTGCTAAAAGAGAAACTGCAGCAGTCACCAAAGTCCTTGACACAGCAGCAGAATGTGGTAACAGGATTCCTCCCTCAATATCAGTCCAAGGGGGAAGTCAAGCAATGAGAAAATGTGGAAAAATAAGAATTCAATTTAAAACTGAAGGATGAACAATAGCAGATATATAACTCAACCTAGCTCTGGCCACCTTCCTCCAAGAGACATTGAAATTATAAAATCTTGTTATTTGCTTAGTGTTTCCAGTTTTTGATTGCTACGCAGCCATGAATAAGAGCAACAGATGCAAAATCTGTAGGACATTAGAGAAGAGGAAGCTGTCAACTAGAAAGGGAATGAATACAAGAGCCAGCAATAGGTAAACATCAGCCTTTTCCAGGACATACACAGATAGAAACAACAAATACATCATTTTGAACTATTAAGATATGTTACCCTTTAAAGAATAAGATGAAGAAAAATTACCTAAAAGGCCTGAATAATTAGAAAAGAGTGTGGATGATAAGAAGGTAGAGTGGAGAGGAAGGGAGACAATGCAGTAATGAACAATGAAAGAGATGTGAGAATTCTTTGATACTTGTCGAGAAAGAAATATACAATTAGATGCAATAAAACTAGGTGTGCCGATATTTGAGATATCAATAATCTTTTGCAAGGACTGACAAGAATCAATAAAACAGAAAATTTCAAAATAAAAGTAATTGAAATAGATGGTCTGGGCCTAGTTGAACAAGATGAAACTTAATATGATAATGTGATTTCTTTTAAGTGAAAGCAAGCAATTTCTACCTGTTCAGAGAAAAAAACATCACCAACTGAAAAGACCATATGGGAGATGGTGTCATATTTGCTTCTTCTACTATATATGTGTACTATAGGACTAGAATTATATTAAATGAAGTCTATGTTGTAAGAGTAATGACTCAAGAATTCTAAGAAAATTCCACTATAGTTTTTGAAAGACCATCTCTGAGAAATATCATTAATACCAAGCAATCAATTTGTCAATCTAATCACCATTAAAAAATTAGCATTTTCACATGTGAAGATTTTGAAAATAAGGCATTTAAAAATTTCTGTGTGACTATTAAGATTCAAAATGAAAAACTAGAAATTTCCTGGAAAGAATTAGCATAATTTTTTCAATTATAGATGGAATGAGTTTGGGAGCAGTATTTGGAAACTACAGAGTACAATGAGGTACTTTGGATAGAATGCAATTGAAAACTTCTATTGTGTTTTAAATTTCATATGTTTGTGTCTTAAAGAAAAAAAGATTAAGACTTACACATTTGTAAGATGAGACAATGAAAAATTATTTCTCCTTTGTATCTCAGTGACCTTGCTTACAATAGAAAGTGACCCACTATCAACTCCCCAATAACATTGCATACCAATAGTGAAACACCTTATTTTTAATTTTTCAATTACTTTAATTATGTAATTAAAATAAATGTGAGGAAACTTCAAATACATGTTTGATGCAAAATGCATAAATATGCCTTTCTTCTGAAAGTGGGAAAATATAATTACTTATTGAAAATAGGATGTGAGCAATTTCTTGCATAAATTATATTCCTAAGTATACAGATTCTTTTGCTGAAACCATAAATCAAACTGTATATTTCATAAATAAATATTTATATATAGAACATGAAAAATCTTTCTACTAAATTTTAAAATATTGTAACTCCTTATACCTCGAATGGTAGAAATATGTTTTATTCACAAAAACTATGTGCTACAATAAGATTCATTTGTCACAAAAACTAAATTTAATTTTTTGGGGACATGGTCATATCATGTTGGCCAGACTAGTCTTATATTTACAGTCATCTTGCTAGTTCTGTCTCTGTCATAAAAGAACAGTTATTTTACTTGTGAATCATGTGATACAATCTGAAATATCCTAATATCAGTATATAACGTTGTTTATGGTCTTTAAAATCAATTTTGTATATTTCCTTTTCCATACTTTTACATGCAAACATATTGTAAATGATTCCTTAAAAAATATTTCTGTAACAGAAGTTTAAAATTTCTTTTTGTTTTTTTATATGCTTTGCAAAGAAATGCATGCTTTAAACAATGTTCTAATGTTTACCTGGATGCCATATTTGGTTCATATTTGACACTGACAAAGTCTTATTTGATATATCCTTAATCACTGGCTCAGTTAGCTTTGCATGAAACAAGTTAAGAATGTTTATGACCAATTTAATGAAATCAGCTTTATATTTTATGCTGCATCTTCTGTTGGTTGACTTAAAGCAATTAAGTATTTTTAACCACCTTGAATAATAACAGTTCTCCTCTCATTTTTGTAGTACAAGACTTCTGATTTCAACTTTATTATAACAAGTGCAATTTAAACAACTTTTGTTGTTCATAAGAATATATTCACCATATTTTTGCTGAAAGAGTGTCAATTTTCTTTTCAAAAATAACACAAGTGAGAAATAACTGTGTTACTCCTGATAAATGCCTCATCTATATTAGATGTCAAGTGCACTGAGATGTAAAGTGGCCAGAGATGAATCTGAGTATGTAAAGAATGCTTGAGTCTAAATGTAGGTATGCAGGCACCCTCTATAAATACTAAGTAACTTTTTACATAAGTAATTATACTAACTGAACACTGCCATGTCTGTTACTGGATAGAGCAGTAATTACCCTTATTAATTTTTACTTACAGTAATACATTTATTGAAAAATTAATATAGATTATGTATAAAATCTTTACATTTATAAGCTGTATATATTGTAAGATGATCATAAAGTGAGGCAATAAACTGTATCTTAAGTCATCATCATATATTTTTGTGAGAGCATTTGAGACATTTATATTGTAATTAAAGTTTTTGCCAAGTGACAATCTTACATGTTTGAGGGTACCTCTTACCTCACATAAATTTCAATTCTTTATTGAGTACATTATTTAGATATATTTCCAAGAATGTTAATGGATAGCCATACACTAAATATAAATTTCTTAGAAGTCATGGTTACCCATGATGAACATTGCTGTATTTTGAATTAACCTGCTATCACAATTATTATTTCTTATCCATAGGGATTGCAAATTCCAGGAGGAACATAGTTTTACATTTGTATTGGTTTTTATTAAAGGGTAACACGTGTTCTACGCATGGAATATATTAAGGGGCAGGTGTCTCATAAATTCTTCATGAGTACCTTATTTGCATGATTCTCCCAGGGAAACAATCAGAGACGGCACAAGCAGTCAAACCTGTGGTGTATTTTTCAAACGTGTGCTATTTTTGGGATGCTGACTTGAAGAAAAATTTATTTTCCTCCCAATTCTTTCCTTGGTCTGTTATATAGACATCATCTAAAAGATTCTGGGAACCTCATCCTTAGCTACAAGTCATTTCATCCATGCAAAGCATGGATATTTTTATATTCTTTTGAGTTGATGGTGATTATTCTTTGTTCTAGTCTACCTCAAAAGGATAAAACTGGAATTCATATTTTCTATGTTTATGTAATTTCTGCTGAGTCATCTCCATTTAAGGTCATTTTTGAAATAATGATAAAAGAGTGTTGCAGAATAGAGTATTTTCTGTTTCTTGCCAAGAGTTCCAAGCGTTAATTATCTCTTTTAATAAATATGCTTTTAAGTAAGACCAAATTCTTACTATTGAAACAATGTGTAATTATAATGAACTTATGAACAGCTGAGGGAAATGAAGCCAATTAAGTTTATGAAGCATATACTACATGTTCCTTATTAGTCATGAATCTTCTCTTATGAATACAATCAACACCACGATTCTATGAAGTTTAAAATCTTTTTCCTTAAAGATCACCTTTTATTATAGAATCATAATTTGCCTACAGAGGCAAAGAAAATGTAGCTTGGACTGTGCAGTACTGCTTTGAAAATCTCACTATACACCTCAATTATGTATTCAAACCCATATTGTTTTACAAGGGTAGGCAAACTCAAGAATATTTCAGGTAAAGAACAAAAGATATAAAGATGAAAGTTGTGCAATAGTTGAAGAAAACTATATTGTCAAAAGTATGATTTAGGAAGAGGTAGAAAAGTCATTATATTTATAATCTTTTGTCTCCTATTCCTCTTACATTGTATGAGTACTGTTCAGTTGCTGTGATAAAATATTCTGATAAAAGCAACTTAAGAGAAAAAAGTTTATTTGACTTACATTAAGGTATAGTCAGTGATCCAAGAAGGCAAAGCAGCAGAAGCTCGCACCTGTTAGTTAAATTATGTCCACCGCTGCTAAGTGAAAGTTAAGAATATATACCTTGCTTTATTATTTTGACCAGTACAATACCCCAAACCCAAAGAATCATGCTAGCTGCCTCTTCCTGTATCAATTAATATGATACAGAAGATCCCTCAGAAGCATGTCTTGAGATTAACCTTGGTGTAGAGACTCTCTCAGATGTGCTTGAAGGCTGAACATCATCTATAAAGTTGATAAGTAATGTTATCTGTGGCAGTTAAATGGAGACCTCTACTAGACTTCTGAAGACTCTTTGGACACCTCACCAAGAGTTGCTTAGTTAAGGCAAGCCCTGTCAAGCCCGTGGGAGATTACCTAATTGATGTGACAAAACCTAATCCATAATGGGTGAAAACATTCCCTAGACAGGTTGGTAAAAACTGGAGTGAGTTGGTTCAGTTCTTTAGGTGCTGGCTGGAACGAAGGCATGCTTCTCTTTTAGCGACTGTAGGTATGGTAGGACCCTTTTCCTAGGCTAATTATGTTGGTATGAAATTTCCTGCATTGCTTATGAACTGTAACTGAGACTCTAACGCTGAAATAAATCTCTTGTTCTCTGTTATTTGGGTTCTGCATTCATTCAGTAATGGAGATTTAGCTATCATAGACCTCATATTAGATTTCTGATAAAACTATGCATTATGGACCAAGAAAATAAGGAGAATGTTACAGTTTTTAATATCTTCTTTATTTCCAAATTTAATATAAAATAAGGAGATTTGATATTTGATAGTCATCACATTAGATTTTGAAATCCAGATTTATAAAGTTGGGGTACTATATACCATCATTCCACAATTAGTTGACCTGGTAAAAGACTCAGAGGACAAAAGTGCTTGCTGAATGTGTCTAAGGATATGTCACCAAAACCCAAAGTCACTAAGGTGAAGAGAGACATGAAAGAAGTAGAATAAATAAATAAATGAAAATAAATAAATTATCTAATTAAATAAAACATTAAGTGAGAGGTTGAAGACAAGGGAGCTATAGTTCCCTGGCTTTGTGATACATTCCATCATGAATTTTAACATTTGTTTCTATTTAGAAATTAAATGAGAGATTAAAAGCTACTTTTTATTTTATTTCTTTTTTATATATTCAGTCCAGGACACAACAATAAATACACAGGCAATTCAATAATTTTATTATGGCTCTTCTTTCTTCCTATCACAGAATTTGTAGGTGGTCTGCAGCATGCAAACAAATGTCAATGAAATGTACTTAATGGTGATAGGAAGACTCCTGTCATGTGAATTTTTTCTAACCTAGGAAAAAATATTATTTCTTAAGTTGAGAAAAAATGTTGGCAACCTCCAGTATGAGAATTCTTGACTTCTAAGTGAGATTTTATTTGATATTTCTAGGACTTGATTAAATTATTGAATAAAACTGTTAGAATTTTGGTATCGAAGACCTAATACATATTATAACTTTTAAAGGGTAGTATTATGTAATTTTAATGGAAGTTGAAGCTGAAGAAGTATTAACTTTTGGATTTTGTGGCCTATAGGGAAAGAAGTGTCATGGATGGAGGGATAAGAGGGAAGAGACAGTTGAAAAAAAGAAAGGCTATCCTTTCCATGCATGTGATTGATTGGAAAGACATCTATATAATAAAAAAGTAATGAGGATGAGAGATGACCTGCCAGTTCTAGCCCTGTATTCAATCAAGGGCACATGACAGAATGTCTAAAATCCAACTGAGATTTCAAACACAGACACTGGCATAATCTCAGAATTATTGATCTTTTTTTCTGTAACTCCAAATATGAGATAAAAGTAGCACCAATAAATTAATTTATCAGTACAATAATCTAATGATTAAAATGGCAAAAATAAAATAAATGTGAGAGGTATTATTTAGTAGAATGCATGGATAAGTAGACTGTGAATAGTTATATCTAATAGTATTATATCATTATGTTGTGTGCAAGTTTAGGAAAGAATAAATTTGGCAAAATATGTACAAATTTACAGCAACCAGTTTACCACAGGCATGGGAAAAACTCACATCTCTATTAAAATGTAGATGGAACTACTAGGTAGCATTGGTGTAACAGATCTATATGAACAACAAGAAAAAAAACTACATTGAAGCTAACAAACAAATAAATATTCAGAGAGGGCAAATATAGATCAATTAACATTAAACTGACACTTACAAATCAAATATAATTTCCGTGATAAGCTACTACAAAAATTATAAAAACTTCATAATAAACTGTCCCCTGGGAAATATATGGAACTACATGGACAGACCAGAATTCACACTCCTCTTTCTCTTCTCAGGTTTATCTAGCTCATTGCAATACAGGATTCCTATTCAGGATCCAAATCAAGTAACAGAAACATTTCATGTTGGGCAATTTTGGTTTTGGAATTGTTGATCAATGTTGACCATGCCTGGAGATGTACATGGTACACTCTGGCAGGAGTTTGGAGAAAAGAATGTTCTGGTTTGAAGAAACTAGATTACACAAATTCGAATGAATATCTGTGTGTGTTTTCAGGAGATTTTCTTGAGCCAAACAAGCTAAGTTTCTAGATGTATTAAGAATTTTGCATATATTTATGGACTGCAAATATGTATGGTGAACCTGTTTATTTTCCTTAAATTTCATTCTAAAATCATTTTAACCAAAGACTAGATAATTGCTTAAAATTATTATTATTATTGCATATGTGTCCAATCATACTATGAGCCTAACATGTAAGTGTTCATGATAAAGTGAATAAACAATGTTACAGACTTTCTCTGTAAGCCCATTTGAGAACTATGACCCATGAAAATTAGCTTTCAAATGTGAATTTAACTCCAAAGAAATTAGTCTAATGTGATTTTAAAACAAATAAATCAGTGTATATCTTTGAATTTATAGTAAAAACAGTTACTACTTTGAATATTTTCTCTTACTCTCCTAGAGTCTATTTAGGGTGATTGAGGGGACTAAGTTTGACAGTTATAAATATCTCTGAACTCCTCATAAAAAGAATTTGATCTATCCTATTTTTTCCCATTTATAAACAATATATTTTATAATCTGAAAAACATATGAAGCCTATAAATATAACAATACCTATCCAATGGGTATGTATTTCTATGTTTTATACACTTTGTTCTGAAAAAACCAAATTACATTTCAAAAATTCAGAAATGAAGGATGTCCAGATGTTAGTGTCTGTTATACAGGTTTTAATTATTGACCTACCAAAACTTAGTATATACTATTGTTTAATTTTATTTCACTTTTGAAAGACAATCACTTTAAGATATTCTCTGTGTGAGTCGTGGGACCTCAAATACTAAACTAGTAGTTGGTGCGCTTCTGCATTAGATAAATTAATTAATTTAAGATTCTGACCTTGTATCACTAAGTCTCATATTTTAATTTAAATGTATTTTGGTGAACACTATGTACTTCATATAACATTTTAAATATAAGCCAATTCCTAAAAGTAAGTCAATGACTGTCCACGAATATGAATTCCATGATAAACTTATTGACCAATAGCAACTGAATTAATTGTTCTTAATTTATATTTCCCTAGCTGTTGTCCCTACTTCAAGGAAAATTCAATGCAAGTACATACAGATAATTGGAAATAAATTTCCTATTAATTGTGTATTTTCTTTACAATTGCCCTCTAATAAACCATAGTGATATTGATTTGTTCAGCAATTCATTTATGTTTTATATACAATGCTATGTGATTATGTGACCATGTGTATATAGGGACACATTAGAGTAAGCACTTATATAGTGAGTAAGAACAAGGAATTAATTTTTTTGTGGCTAGACCATATTAGTAGATGAATACTGGTCTTAACTCCTACCAAAATAATCATTTATTGCATAGACATAATGATAACATAATTCCATTGAATATAAAGGTCAACTTCACTTTCAAATTTTCAAATGATTGCATATTTTTATTTTCATGATTTTATATTCTATGATTAGGTAGCATTGGTATAACAGGTCTTTTCACTTATGAATTTAATTGTTTAAATAATTATGGTAAATTCAAATGTTTGCTTAGACCCATCAGGCAAAATGCTGCATGTCTAGCAGAATGAAAATGAGTTTAAATGATGCTAACAAAATTAATTGAAAAATTCACCAATTAGTAATGAAAAGTACCCATCTTGACAACTTTTGAGATACATGTATAGTGTCAGGAAAAAATAAGAAAGTAAAATTCTAAAAGTTTTCAAATATTCCTAACATAAAATGTGGCAGTTCTTTTTATCAAAAATACTGAATAGTCACTAACCTTTTGTTCTATCTAAAAAACAGCTCAGTGTATTGAGAGAAATTTTAATATAAAATACAATAAGTATAAAGCATCACTTCACAAGCTAACAACACACTGATAAACAGCAATTACACAGACACATACAGAGGTGCTACTAGGCATAGCCAATATAGATATGGAAGGAAAGAGAATTCAAATTATTTCATTGCAGAAAAGGGAACAACTTTGAATCTATAAAGGTAAACATAGCACCAATAGTGCAGAGCTGTAGATGAGAACAACTCACAATGTCCTATTTTCTGCTTTCTCTGGGGGATTAAAAATTCAATCCCAAACCTTGTTTTCAATGCAGAGAGTCTGGAAGCCTTAAAAGTAAATAGATGGACTGTAATTAAGAAAAAAACATGTTCCAGCTGAAGGTGGACATATTTTTCCATACTTAGCCCTGAAATGGAATATTCTTATAATTGACACAGAAATCTTTCTGGCCAGATCTAATGTGCTAATATAAATTTAATTCAATTTGTTGAAAATTATTAGTGTGAGTCAAAAGTTCAGCTGATCAGTGAACTTTCAGTCTAAACTGCAAAACTTGGACCCAAACTGGTAGAAAACAGGCGCTGAGGAAAGAATTTAAATGACTTGGATGTGCGGAATGAGGCATTGTATGAAGTTCTTCAAAGCTCAAATTACTTTAGTGAAGTTCTGTTGCAAAATATTCCAGAGAGAAAAAATGGGGCAATTTTCCAGGAAATCAAGAGTAGTCTGTAATTTTCATGAGAGAAAGAGTATAATAGAAGATTCAATAAGTACTTTTGACATGAAAAATCATGCTTGGAGAACTAACTCCATTTTCAAACTCTCCAGTTTTCTCCCATTAGATTTCCTCAGACTGTAGACAACCTCTACCAGTTCTGTTGCAATCTACCAGTTCTGTTGCAATATTTGACAGAAGTCGCTTCAAGTACTACTGAATGAAGCAGCCATTAATAATCATTAAAGGTAATTATTCAGGAAATATTCAGCTTCATGACTAACACTTCAGGTAGTGGAGAGCTCTATATTATGTCATCACTTAAAATCTCCATTCCATCTCCATCTCTTAACACGTTTCCCCTAGTTGACTGCCATATCTCCTATGCTTACTAAACACATCTGGTGAAGATGACTTTGGGATTAAGATGCTATAGGCACGCACAGTGAATGCCAGTTGAGAGTACCAATTAAAATACCTCTCTAATCATGAAATTGTCAATGGAGAGAATAATTATCTGTCAGTTTTATCTCTTAATAGACACATAGCTATAAGTAATGCAGACTAGATTCTTTTCAAAGGCAACTTGAAAATCAAATCAGTCTGTTTCAGTATGTTTAATTAAGTCATACTTTCTTTCATAATTATGATTCTACATGGACCTTAGGTAGAATCTCATGCAATATCTCCTCCCTTTCTTCTTTCTTTTCTTTTTTGAAAGACATGTTCGCAGTTGCTTTACTGACCTTGCTTCCTACTTAGGACTAGCCATACTGTCGCTACTCTCCTGCGGATATAGGCATCAACATATGTGTTGGTAAAAATACAGGAAAATTTTAGACAAACTAAATAGCCAGTGCTAGAATACTCAGTCTGCAGGACTTTCAAATAAATTCTGCTCATCAGAGTTATTGTGTTCAACATCAACAAATTGAGAGTTTTCCTATTTCTGTACAGTTGGTATTTTAAAGAACATTATAATGAAATATTCTATATATTATCCATTCCTTGATTACCTTTGCCTAAGATTCTTTTACGATTGTGGCTAATTTATTGAGGAGAAGAAAAGTGGCAGGTGTGGGTATAAATTTAGCATTTCACCAAATTAAGTAAAAATATAGAATTTTTAGAAAACTGTTAGTCAAATATATTTACTTAGGAATTAACATAAAATTGTGTTTATCAATTTGGTTCTCAGTGGGACTTTATGTAATTATGAACCATCCTGCTATATCACAGAATAATCTTCATTAAATAAGCAAATATTTACTTGGAACCCTATTGCAAAGTAAAGATAAGAAAAGGAATAATACATGATCTCTGTAAACAAACAGACATGAACAGTAAGTAACATAAAAAGTACTATAGTAGAACTCTGTAAAAATTGGCAAGGAAATGTTAAGAAACCCACAGAGGGCTTAGTGATTCTTTTTGTTTCATATCCACACAGGATGCGTTCTTGATAAAAAAAAAAAAGATAGGGTGATATTTTTGCTTATTTATTTAGTGTGTGCATATGTGTGTGTCTGTTTGTACATTTCTCTCTCTGCCTGCCTGCTGCATGTTCCATGGCATGTGTTAAGAGATTTGAGATCAACCTGGGCAAGTCAGTTTCCCTTTACATCTTGTACATCTGGAGAACATGGCCAGTGACTTTATGCCTGGAGCCACCTTCCCAGCCGAGGAGGTGATAGTTTTGTACAGGTATAAAATGATTCCTTTGGATAACAAAGAATGCTTCTAGCATTAGTATATTTATTTTGAACAAATACTTGCTATATATATTCTTAAGTAGCCAGAGAGGCACAAAAGCACTTATCAAAAATCTTACAGACAAATTAGCTGTTTATCAGAGTAATGTATTCAAATGGAAGTATATACTTCATAATTTTTGCTATGTGTCAAAGTAAATTTTAAAGTCAAAGTACTAAATGGACTGCATTTTTATAAAACAAGAAATTCTAACTCCTATAATCTTTATATTTTGATACTGCAAGGAAATTAACTGAAAATTTGTAAGATTCACATGTTTTTTATTTGAATAACAATTTTGCTTGCTCACAAGAATATGATAAAATAACTTGTGAAAGCATATCTACTACATAAGCATTGTTTATAATATGCCAAACTTATCTATACAGAAAAAAATCTATAATTATCAGAAACTGTTTTGTCTCCAAACGTGGATTCCTGACATCATGTCACCAAGCCTGTGAGACAGTCAGCACACACTCCCTGACCTTTCTCTCAACAGAAATGCATAGTCACAGGACTGTCTGTGAGATCTTACAAAGGATTACCTTTTTTTTCCTACTGCCATCAGAAGTTTTTGACCTTTCTGTTTCTTCACTGGTGAAACTGCTCCTGAATTCCAAATTTATCTTTATGCTTTACATGTATAAACCACAAAAACTCTTTGTACCTACAGCACCAAGCTTCTGTTGGTTTGCAACAATGGATTCTTTCTCTGAATTCTAGAATATTGGTTAAACGTTGAGAGTGTCTATCAGTACAGGCTACAATTTGCAAGAAAAGCAAACACTTGTACAAAACATAATATCCTGATACACATCTAACTTTGGACATGCTCTGATAAAGATTCAATATATCCTCCAAAAATGTATCCTTTTCTATATTGATATTTTATCAGGGGAAAGGAATGCATATTTTCCTTGGAAAATGAACACATGCAATGTACTGATCCAGAATGCCAATGAGTTGTCATAACCTCGAGTTAAGAAAAGGCAGGGAAAGGCAGAGAAACACATGAAATTTGTTCAGTGACAATGTTTGCTTGCTCTTTCCTGGCCAGAATCTAAATGGTAGAATACTTTTGCTAGGTTGCTAGGGATAATAACAGATTTTTTAAAAAAAGAATGCTGAACCTTTCTGAACTATATCCATGAGCTACAGTTGGGATAGAAGGCAATTCTTGAGAATTGCATTTGTCTGTCTGAATTTTGTCACTGTACATTCCTGGCTGGCATAGAACTCTCTATGTAGACCTGGCTAGTCTTGAGTTCAAAGGGATGCATTTGTGTCTGATTCCCAATGCTGGTGTTACTTGCATGCACAATCAAGTCCTACTCATTAATAAAACATTTTTACAGCACTTTAGTGTCTCTCCTGAATATTTCTCTATTTTGCACTCTATCCTATTTTTCTTCTTTTAACCTGATAATATTTGGATGCAGAAATCTGATTCATCTTAAGTTTTTTTTTGAAAAATAAAAATTCACCTTTTAGGTTAAAATTAGTTATGAAGCTCACGGGGTTAATGCCTTTTCCACAAGCAAAGAACCTGAGTTTGGATCCTCATATCCTGCATAAAAAAATCCTCCTCTGATATGGCAGCAACTTGCATTTCTGACCCTGGAAAGAGGAGCCTGGGAAACCCCAGAGCAAAGCAATAAGTTCAGAAATAATTCCTGATAATTCCTGATGTCACCCACAGGCCTCCATATGCATGCACACACTCAAGTACCCTCTTGTACCCATATCTACATACACATACACACACACAAACACAAACACACAGGTGAAAACAATTAAAATGTAGACTTTTGTCAGGGTACTTATGGATAGCTCTCCCATTTTCATTGTATCCTGACATTTGGGATACTCAATTTATTCTGACTTGTTAGGTGGCTGTCCACATACATGTATGGAGGAATATCACAAACGGTAACTAGAATGTTTACAATCAGCTTAGTTAGAGAGTTAAAGGAATTATAAGGTACATATTGGGAGAAAATAACTAAAGATTTTGAAGAAAATAGACTAGAAACATTATGTGCAGAAAATAGTATCTCTCTATTAATAATAGTAATATTCTTGTCATTTTGTTTTAAAAAATTATACCAAATAAACATATTTAAATGAACATCCATCAAAAGATGAATAGATAAGAAAAAGTGGTTCAGACTGATATTGATATATATATACTAAAGTATATTCAGCTTTAAAAAATAAATTTTTAATTTAAAATATAGAAATGAAGACAGAAGATTTTTAGAGTAGGTAAACTGAAGGGACACAAGGACAAACTCTAACTGACTTAACATATTTAATATTTTCAATCATACTGAACTGGGAAGTAGAACATGGCTTGCAATGTTTGGCTGGGTAGATACAAATCATATGGAGCAGAGTTCCAGTTAGCATTGCACAAGATCCGAAGGTCTATTTTTTAACTGAAGAGTACAGTTAGTAGGGAAATATAAACCTGGCCATTAAACTAATCTTTAATAACTTTACCAAAAACAACAGCAGCAAAATGCATGCAAGGTTATCACTATGCTAAATATCTTGGTTTAGTAATTTTGCGTTAAGAATCCTCAGAAATATAGCATTCAAAGATATCTAAAATGCATCATAGATTAGGTGGAATAAATCTTTCTGTGTCTGAGGAGATGACTTTTATCAACTGCTTATATTACAGACGATGAGCACCTCATTGGGTCTTTAGCACCCTCATGAATACTGAGGCAGCAGCAAGAGACTCTAAACCCAGTGCCGGTGGATAGGCTTTTGGAGGCAGATGCAAGAGATGGAAGAGCTCTCTGGTGCTCATTGTTCAATTACTCTGGTCTAATCTATGAGATCCTGGATTAATGAGAGACCCTGCCTCAAAAAAAAAATTATGTGGAGCCTGCAGAAGACAAATCAGAGGAGAGTAGCTAAGTAGGAAGTGTGATGGGACATTCTCAGGTGTCAGTCTTACAGAATCCATAATCAACTGGGAGAAGGGCTTTTGGGTATGCCTCTGGGGGTTGTCTTGATGGCATTAAATGATGTAGGAAAAGCCACCTTAATTGTGGGTGAGGTCATTCCCTGGGCACGGGATTGTAAATGAATGAGCTGAACACTGGCATGCATGCCTACATTCACTCCTCACTTTCTGCTCCTTGACTGTGGATTTGGTGTGACTAATTACTTCCGCTCCTGCTGCTGTTGACTTCCTTGCCATGATAGACTATAATATGGAAATGTGAGCCAAATAAATTCTGTCCCCCTTTAAAAAAATAATGTGGAGTGTGATTAAGGAAGAAATCAAACATCATGCTCTGTCCTCCATACTCATGTATGTATTCCTGCTTGTGTACATATGCATGGACAAATTATGATATCTAAATCTTAAACTTAATCTTAGTATTATTTTTTATGCACCTCAATTTGTTAAGATGGCTTATCATTTCAATAATATAATCAACACAAAAGTTTTAATTTCTTTATTTCATGTAAGTCTTCTATTACCTACAACTCTGATTAAAGATTCTAATCCTGAGGTACTTTAGCTTAGTTTTAAATAAATTGCTTAGGATGGCAGATGGATAATGAAGGAAAACAAAACTAAACAAAAAAATCAATGTCATATGTAAGTTTTAATTGGAAAAAAACAATTTCCTTAAAAAAATGCAGAACAAAACATAATTTTCTTTTGGCTAAAGTGAGTGTAAGTATTGCTGATATCCTAAGTGGAAAACAAAGCAAATTTAGCTAAACATAAAGGAATGTTTTTAATATTCTTTTGATGCAGAAATGGTTTTAAAATCCAATGCTTGAAGCTTAATATTAGCATTGGTTTGCAGGTGAGCGAACCCCAAGAAGCAAGGAAGTTCAGCATTGCAGTCAGAGCATGCTTCACCTCATGCAGCACATTTCAAAAAGGCCTCACAATCTGCAGAGATGCAAACAGCAGGGCAGATAATAACTGGGTAGTGCACTGCATGCTAATGAATATGCCAGTGCATCATTGACAGCATTTAAGGCAAGCATGGATCGAATTCATCATTATAGACTCGATTTCAATGGCTAGCTCTTTTCACAGAAACATAACATTAATTCTGACATCACTGTTTCTATACAGTCTATACTATGTCCTCTGTGTGTGTGTGTGTGTGTGTGTGTGTGTGTGTGTGTGTGTGTGTGTGAAGAATGTGAATCCTGGGAAGCTTTTGTTTACATGCCTTTATTTTACTTGTTAATACTTGAGTTGGAGTATTTAATGTCAAGAAAGGAAGATGAAAGAGAAACAGAATAGAGATTTTTCAGCAACGATAAAAAATTAGAGTTCTTTTTGTTATTTTTGCCCTTGGGTTTCACCATTTTTTAATTGTATATATGTCTGTATAAGAAGGCAATGGGTAACCTGTGTGCCTGTGGAGGCCCAAGGGTAACTTCAGGAATCATTCTGAATTGTGATCCCTCCTCTTTGCTTTGCTCTAGAGTTTCCAAGGTTCTGCCTTCCAGGGCCAGAAGTGCAGGCTGCCACCATTTCTGCCAAGTCTTTTTATGCGGGATCTGGGATCTGAACTCAGGACTTTCTGCTTGCAAGGTAGAAGCTTAACTCCAGAATCATCATTCCATTCCTCACCAACTTTATTAAGAATATGACTCATGACAGTAGCTTCTAATATAACATGTCTTCATAGGCATCTTTAGCAGAGAAAATAAGAATGAAATGCATTTGATTGAAAATTGTTTCTATTAACGACTGGTCTCAACTTTTTTTTTTCAAATTCATGTATTGCAAAGGATGAATATGATTTTTGAAATGCAATTGTCTTAATTAGAGCCTTACCACAATGTAGGTGAAAGAAACTGGTAAGGAAAATAAGTTTCATTTTATGGAATAGACATTTTTTTCATGCTATACTGGTAAGTGAATCAGAAGTTTACTGAAAGCAGAGAGAAAAACCAAATACGGGGAGCCTTCTATTTATTCTTGTCTCAGAAGCATTCTTATGTAGCATGATAATTTTATCTATCTCACCATTATTAAATTTGAGAATCAAGACTTATTTTCTAAATGTTTGATAAATAGTTTCCTATCTAGAAAGCAAGCACTACATTTATATATATGTGTATCATCTGTATATGATTTAAATATTTATGTGTATGTGTGTATATACACACACATTATATAACTTGGAAACACAGATAGGCAAAATATGCAAATTATAATATCCTCAATGAGACAAAAATCATAATTTAATCCCTAATCAACAAGATGAATATTTGCTGAGTAAACAATTTGAAAAAAAATTATTCAGATCATTGCAGTTGTTTGGCTTCTTCCAATTAGCTAAGTTTTAAAAAGGGTAAGGCAAGCTTGCTGCCTGCTGCCAAAATTGCAGCACAGTTCAAACAATCACACACACATTCCTTTGTTCTTCCATATTATACTTTCAGACCACTTCTCATGCTTTCACTGAAAATTTACCACCTGTACCTGTGCCAAGAGACTTCTACTCACCCTTAAAGTTTATAGAACTGGAGAACACCTTTGTTGTTATGGATTCAAGCACCCAGTCACGTTTTGTAGAGCTGCTTCCATGTTTGAGGTCAAAACATATGTTGAGTTTCAGAAAAGTTCAGTGGTTTATGCCCTTAACTGAGAGGAAAAGTATCTATGAAGAGCAAAGGACTTTGTGTATTTTAATGTGTAGCTAGTGTTCTGAAGAAAGAGCAGAGCCAGTCAGAAGTGTAAAATAACTTTGTCCATCATAAACAGACTCATTATGTTCCCACATGAGGAATAAGAGGCCCTGAACCTTGAGGCCAATCACAAACCTTTCAAACTCTGAAAAAGGATCAGGAAGTTTCATTTATTTTGTAAAAATATATCGCATGGTTTCTCAAAGATGCTAAGCAAAATGCATATTTTTTTCTATTGAGCACAATTATTTTATTTTTCTCTTTATCACCTCTTCTGCCTTGGATTCTCACAAGTAACCTTGTTCCAATGCACACATAAGCATAAAATGAATATCTGTAAGTTAATGGGAATCCTGCTGGTGTGGTAAACGGGTCGTACCAACGGGACAAAGTTTAGCAAACTTTCTGGTTCCAAAAACCCTTTACTGTTAAATATGTATAATATAGTTGTCCCTATTCAATCTCACAATTGCTTTTAAGTAAATATTTTTAGTAATATACATGAAGGCTTTTGGGTAGTCGTCCTACCTTTCAAAGCAGTCTAGCCTCAAGCTGACAAATTCTTATTAACACACATTACATACACTCTACTACCTTTTGTTCTTGTAAACGCTTGAAAACTTTCCTTGTTTATAGCCAGACAGATCTTCACTGCAGACTCCTGCATGAATTTTGTTGCCATCATACTACATGTCAGTATCTACCACTTGCTCTTAACATCTCTGTACACAGAAGTAGGAGCTATCAGCCTTATTATCCCTGTGCTGGATGGAGCATTAAGCAGAAACTAACCAGACACACCCTTCCATACCTTACGTTGGTGTTCTAATTTTCCTGAACACGAAATAAAGCATTTGCTTGAACAAACATGGAATGCTAAATTCACAATCCTGTTTTAATATCCATAAAATAAAAAGTTATCTAAAAAATGTATAAATGTTGCCTAGTAACCAAGCTATATTTGATATACTGTACATAGAATAAACATACACTATTTTAAGGCATTTCAGGTATTCAACATGAAGACATACAGTAAAGGGTATTTATATGCATATTGTGTCTATTTATTGCAGTTATTATGCATATTGCTGATAAAATCACCATCAAACAGCTTAAGGGAATAAAGGATTTTAATTTTCCCTTATGTTTCCATTTACAGTTGCTTGTCCAGCTTGACAGATGAGTCTGCACCAACACCAGGTCTGAGGGAACTGGCTATTCCATATTTATTTAGTGTGTGTGTGTGTGTGTGTGTTTGTGTGTGTGCGCGCGTGCGTGTGTGTGTGTGCACACGTGCCTGTTTTGGCAGTCCGAGAACATCTTACACACAATGGTTCCATTCTTCTACAATATAGATTCTGAGTGTGGAATTCAAGTTTTCAGGTGGATAAACAAGTAACATTACCCACAGAACCATGATGACCTTGATGCTTCCTTTTCTTTTCATTTTAAATAATCATCTACAATTAAGGAAATTTAGAATGACTCTTTATAGATCATGAAGGTACAAATGTTCATTGAGTACATGCACAATGTTTGAAACCAAATCAAAGAATTATTTCTAGCCTGAAGAGACTCCGAAAATATTTTTGTTTTACTATGTGAAGCTATGCTGCACATAAGATTTGTATTATGCATATTAACAACTTTTATTCAATTATTAAATCAAGGATGTTTTAAAGTGAATTTCTGCTATTTCATGGAAATACACCTACAAGAGTTTATCAGGTAGATGTATTTTTTGGTTCAGGATAATAAAAATCAAATTATGCCTTAATATCTAATTTAAACTAAGCATATTAGCAATTATTACATTTCCTCAGTGTCTATTACACTGCATAACAATTAAATGGGTATATTTGTAGTAATCAGACCACATAGAACACGATCTTTTCAAATGAGTGATCACAGCAGTGAAATGCTACAGTACATTGCTTACATTTATGTTGTATGTTAGACACCCAGAAGTGCATGCTCTGGAAGTTTATTTTTAAAACTTTATGCATGGCAGGAGTAAAAATGAAAAAAAAATTCCTTTTGACAGGAAAGAGAAGCATAGCATTAAGCAATGACCTGCATAGACTTGAGCATACCCTAGGGGAATGGCTATATATTCCTCTAATAGATTGTAAAAGACTCACTTAAAGGGAGACAGAAATAATGGGGCACTTTAGAGATCATCTATTTACTAGACTCTTGTGAATGCAAGTTATGAATGTAGAAGTGGGAGTATGTGAGTCTCCTGCCACTAAAGTCTCTGGACTGCAATGCTCTTGGTCTCAGCAATTTGCATAATGCTTTGCTCTGGTGATCTAATGTTAGGAAAGCAGCCTTTCCATGGATTCCTATATTACTATATAGATAAATATTCTACAGGATACTATTTGCTTAAAATTAAACAACTATGATGATTTCTTAGCTGAACAGCTGCTAGGTACTGAAAGTCTATCACATCTTCCTAGCTGCAACAAGGCAACCAACAATATTTTATTCACATCAATGCTGAATGTTCAATATGAGTTGTATTCTGAGATATCCAACAGTGAGAAGGTTGTTACATTGATAATACACTATCATAATTAGATACAGATGTCAACTTGTTGGCTGAGGGTTTGAGCACTGGATATATTTATAGAGAATTAAAAGTTGAGCTAAGCCCAGAGCAAACCTGGAGGAGACTACTAGTGGATGGGAACGATCAAGCCCATGGTGGGTGGGACTAGTCCTGGGGAAGGTGAATAAAAGGAAGAGAACTGCTTGAAAAAGGGGCATACAGAATCAGGACTCCCTAATCTCTCCCCATCCTAATACTTTGGTAACTTCGCCCAAAAACCTAAAGATGGGAAGGTTCACAGTTAGACAAGACATTCCATTCAAGACAGGACTGCAGCATCAAGGAACTCAGTGCAATGAGACTTGTTCTTCCAAGACCTACATAATGACTGACATACTAACATGCCCCCATAGACTATCAAGAACTCAAGAGGGTTAAGATCACACAGAACTTTGGGGACTAAAGCTGAATAAGTGAAGGGAAAAGCCTCTATTAATGGAGTGGTCTGAAAAAAGGGAACTTGATATGCCACAAGAGGCCTGAACTACCACAAGAGTAGACAAGCCGGAGGGAAACTTAGGATCCTCAAAAGCAGGAGGTTGTAAGGGAGTGAGGTGGATTTATGAAGGAAAGAGAATGGGAGATTGGGTTGGGGGAACGGAGGAAAGTAGGGATACGAACTCAATATGTTTGTAAAACTAGAAAATTAATTAGAACAAAAAGAAAAAGAGGGCATCCTTTGTATACTTTGCTGGACATGTTGGTCTGGCAAGTAAGGATCATCCCTCTTTCAGTTGTCACGTGACATTTTGACCAATTTCCTAGTCCTTTGGTGAAGGTATACATTCTCCTGCTAACCTGTACTAAGAACTGTAACTGGACTATCTTAAGAGAAATAAACCACTCATTTCCTTTACTTATTTGATGGCGATTTATCAGCTACTATGCAGAGTAACTGTAACATCTACCAAATACGGATTTTTTTCTATTTTTTTTCTTTTCTGCCACACACTATTAAAAACAGGACCATCACACTTTTGTCATTATTTCAGTAGTATCTAGACCAACACTTGTGAGGGGATTGAATCAAAAGAAGAGTCACATGGGCAACGAGATGGGTCAGTGGTTAAGGGCATGTTTGGGCAACTCGGTTTGATTCCTGAACCCTCATGGTGGGAGAAAAGTTGTCTTTTGAACTTCATAGATGTAGCATGCTATATGTGCTCCTCTGTCAATATTTTTAAAATAAAAAATATGAAGCAGGATCATTTAAAAAAGATATTGGAGCAATGATCTAATAATTCTTAATGGATTAATACTATTTATTTCTTGTCACATGACTTTCATCCACTTATATCACTTATTTTGGGCCATATTTCCACATAAACTGTATTTTTTAAAAAAATTGGAAACCAACAATGGCTCAAATAGTTGTAACTTAAATTTTTTTGCAGTGGATTCTGTGCGTACCAAACATGAAGACAAGATTTTAACTGCATTTAATAACCACAAGAAAAATACTATTATTGTATAAATCAGGGGTGCTTTATTACAACAAGAAATTTCACATGTAATCTTTATTAGACATTAAATGGCATATGATAGCTTATCAATTGTAAACCTCATATGTGAATACTAAACATTTATGTAATTTTCATCCCTTACTATCTGATGTCACCCCTAAGCTTTTGCAAGTCGTAGCCCACTTCCATGTCTCCTTCCAAATGTAGCCCACTGAATTTTCTCTGTTAACTATAACTATAATGACTGGAAAACAGATAAGGTAAATACTTTTTGGCTACAATGTCTGCTATGCAATTGACTTAAAATTTCATTGTTTTCATGACTATATGTAAAAATATGAGTTAAGTATATGCACTTGATATTTAGAAGGTCATTTCCAGAGCCCCATAAGGACACCAAAAATCTGTGGATTCTTCATTTTATAACATCAATTATACAATGACCATTCACCTTTACATTTTATAAATTTCTAACTTGCTTAAAACACTTATTGCTACACAAAATCTGTGCAAATAATTAGGAGAGAGCATTGTTATAGGCAGAAAATAAAAAATACAGCTTATACAGGGTCAGTACAGATGTCGTTTTGGGAGAACTAACATATTATATGTAAATGGTTTAGTCCCTGGGATAGTAAAGATCAATGATAATCTTACTAACTTTTCTTTAGAGAATACATTTTATTATTGAAAATGAATGTATAAACTTATATAAATACATATTTACTACCATACTGCTAGGTCATTTTATGCTAGAAATAAAATCAGAAATCAAATGTATGCTTGTTACATGAATCAATGGGATTAATCATAATTTAAAATAAACTGATAATATTTTCAATATCTCAAAATTCCTATTTCGTGTTTCTAAAAGGCTTAGTAAGCATATTCTGCATATGTGGACAAACTAAACATGTTTGCAGTTTGAAAAATAACAAAATAATTAAAAATTATGTGTATTAACACAAGAGAACCCTGGGCAAGAAGAGCTGAACCCCTAACACCAGCAGAGCTATAATTTCCTTGAATGTAATTATAATGTTCTGGAAAATATTTTTGCCTCTGAAATTCATACTTAGCTTTCTATGAAGAGAAGATGGATTATAGAATCTATGTACAGAGAACCCTGATTTCCTCACATAAACGCATCATCATGTTGAAAATACTGAGTTGAAAGCAACATCAGTGAGGGAACCAATGATCGTTGATGCAGCTACCCAATATTTTCAGAGAGTTGAACATCACATCCAGTAGCACAGAAAGTAAAAAATCTACAATCTGATGTGTGTTTTCTATGAATGTTTATTACTCTCACTCCTACATAAAATCTGAAAAGCAAAAATCGATACATCTTGCATCAGAAAAATGTCAAGGAATGTCACGCTTTAACATGATCACCAGACATCACAAACTTTGTACAAAAATCAGCTAATGACTACTTTTATAGAAAGCATTTTCAAATCAATAAGTGATTAATCAATATATTATTACTTTTCTCCACTTTCAAGTACTCTTTGCTTAATCAAACTTTGAAGATGTAAATTATGGTTAGTTATCACATAGTTCTAGTTCAAATTGTAAAGGCACATAAAATACACAATGTTATATGTGTAAATATGTATATGTGAGTACGTGTGCACATAGGAAGGTGTGGTGTACAGTATGTTTGTTCCTAATGACATAGTTATACTGCTTCTAGTCTTTCAGTCCTCAATTTTATACATCATAATTAGTAACAAATGAGAGAGAGAAAAAAATTAGTAACAAAATCAAGCTAGACTCATAAATGTAACACAAATACTATTAAAAACACTTCAGCAACATCCCTGCAGTAAGATTTTCTTTTGGTTAGAAGATTTAAAGTTTTACCTTTGATATCCTGTAGAAATGAATATATTACACTGAGAAATATCTACAAAGATCTATTCTGAGTCATTACTAAGCATCATAGACTGGTTCATAAATTCAGGACACTAAAGAATTGCTTGAGTCAATTGCTGAATTAATTTTATAGTTACCACCCCCATTCTCAATACAGGACATCCTTAGAGCTCCCTGATCATGCTCTGGAATAGTGGATATACTAGTTTCCTCTCATTTATTTGTTTGTTGCTTATTCACTACATTCTAGGTTTTATACTGATCACCAGAATTAATAATACTGTAAATTTGAACAGTGTCAGATTTCTGCCAGAGGTTGGCTGCCAGAGGTATGATTTGTTCAAACTTTTCTTCAAGATTTTAATGTTTATTGGTGTGTGTTTGTTTCTTTTATAGAAGCCTTAAATGTCTTTAGAAAGAATGGAGCTTGTAGACATGGAAGAAAATTTATTGACACTTCTTGTATTTTTCTCATAATACATAGGAGACAAGTATCAAGATCAGAAATATGATGTGCTCTGCCTGAGGCTGTGTGGTGACAGAGATGAGAAGAGAAATCACGTTCAGAGGCTCCAGTTTCAGTGCTCTCTGACAGTTTTTCTTTCTCCGATGACATTTAGTACAGGAAATGACTGGTGGATTTAAACCAATAGAATTTGTGTGATGGTTCCCCCTCTATAGGTCTCTCTTGTTTGTGCCCTACAATGCTACCACAGCTTTCAAATACAAATTACAGTATTCACAATAATTGACAAAAAGTAATTATTGAGCATGATAATACTGTATCTTCTCAGTGTATGTTACTATAGAAGAATGTTGATACAATGTCCTAGGAAGGTAGGGGGGGAAAGAGAGTGAGAGTGAGAATGAAAGACAGAGAGAGAGAGAGAGAGAGACAGAGAGAGAGAGAGAGAGAGACAGAGACAGAGATCCTAAATACCAATTATTTTTTGTCTTTTATATAGATTAAGGGTTATATGATAATACTATATATGTATCACATGCATAAGAAAGCACATATTAGTTATACTGTCAATAAGCCGGAAAAAATCAAATTTCACAAAGGTTTATGTAGATTTCACTGAAAATTGGAATTTTAGCAAATTTGTACTTTATGAGCATTAGTTAAGTCAAAATGTAATAGAAAACCAATGTACAACGGACATCTCATGTAAAGAACCAAGGCACAATAGTGATTACTGTGTAGAGGCAGGCAGTGGGTTTGCAGGTGGGAGAGATGGGAACAAAAACCAGGATTCTCCAACAGAAAAGCAAAGTACAATATGTCAGCACATCATCAGTGAGCCCTCTGATAAGGATAACGCAATGGAAAAAATTCCAATTGCATCCAGAGTTTAATTAGCTAAAATTCAAACATGAAGTATTTTTCTAGATTTGAAGCTGTAGTTCATTGTTATTGAAAAAGAATGAAAACAAGTTTGAATCATGTTACATACCTGACTTGTTCTTTATGTAAATTTAGAAATCAAATGAAGTATAAAGTATTTGTCATATGGCATTTAGCATTCCAATTGAGATTAACTACAAATATAAAACAAAACACTGAAATTCAAAGGAAGTGTGGGAAATCACTTTCATTACTGAAGATCCAAAAAATTGATTATGTACTGGATATAATGATTTAAAAATAAATACACTAAAATAGGTGCATATACTATTTTCCCTTTTTTTTTTTTACTTTTTTCCCTTTTTAAACAAAACTTCTAGGAAATATACAGTATCTATTGCTGAATGTCAGTTTATCTGCCTTTGCTCATTATAAGAAGGCTATTTTTGGCTTTGAGTGAAATAAGAATTCATTGAAGGTTTTTCATCAAAGTTGCTTGATTGTTCATTTCTTAAATATTTTTTGCTAAGAGATGTCCAAGTTTCAGTTCTGAACTAATTTTTAAGAATCAGTTATTTTTGTCTTTTATATAGAATTACTAGTTATATGATAATATTGCATACATATCACATGCATAAGGAAGCATAAATTATTTATATATTTTACTTGCTCTGAACTTTTTAATCTAACTTTTGCATCTTGGTCATAAGAATGACCTGCCTTAAGTTGACATCCCCTCCCACTGTAAGTTACAACTCTGAAGTCATGGCTGAGATCTCTAGAAACAAGTCAGATCCTTTTAATAATATTAGTTCCAAATATCAGCACTTGTACAGATCTTTACCTTGCAATCTACATAAGACAATTTTGAGACAAATATTATTACCAGCTAGGATTTCTCCAGGCTATAGTCACTGTGGAATCAAAGATAGCCAAAATGGCCCAAGAATTGTAAACAATTTTTTCATGCCAAAGTGAAAAAAAGCAATATGTCAAATTTAATATTATTTGTAGAAATGAAAGAGCCATCAATATCAACATATGCATCCATTTTAATGATACTATCATCGACATGCAAATTGTCAATCATACAAGTATCTTTATCAGAAAAATTCATTTTATTATGTAAATTCTGTTTTTTATAAGAAACAGTAAAGCAAACCAATTTTTCAGAGTATTTCTGTTATATGCATGAAGCTACCATTAGCACTAATGGGAGTTAAACACATGAATCCATTGTGCATCAATAGCAGAGCGGAAACTGTAATCTATAAAATGAATGAATTAAATCATTCAGAGCAATTCTTTGGCACATAACCTCCTCTAAGTTCTATCAAGTGCATAGTCTGACTTTTTGCAATGGCACTTAAAAAGGTTTTACACCCTAATTGAACAGCCATTCGTTGGGCTTATTTTTCACTTAGATCTCTAATACCAGAGAAGTACAGTTTTTAAAATTGGAACCTGGATGGTAAAAGCAGTAATTTCTCATCAGGGAATATTTAATAAGTGGAAGCTATTAGACAACTAAAGGACACAAAATAGATTAATATTTCAAAAGTGCATCATTCTGGAGTTGTAAGTTGTTCAGGTTTCATGGGAGAAATTTCTCTGGCAGTGATATAAAACTAGTCCACTTTTAATTTTCATATGGGGAAGAACACTTTAGTTTTATAAGAATTACGATTATTTGAAAATTAAAGTAAAATTTAAATGTTTTGAAATTTGGCTAAAACTTGCTTCTTTTACAATGCGACTTATTTTATTTGAAGGTGAAGCTATGAAATTTAACCTTACTACTACTATATCCTATCATTATACTTCATAGAATGGGATTGTGAGAATATAGCTACTGGGGATGTATAAAATGGCAAAAAATGCTAGAAACTAAAGTGGCAAGAAATAGCAAGACAGAATTAAGATCATGCTCATATTTAAGATGCTTACATTGTCACAGTGAGTAGATTCAAAGGAAAAGGTGATAACAATTGAGCCATGTCTGATCATCAAGAACAAACAATATATAGATCATACATGGGTTTACTCATACTAAACATTTTATGGAAGCCTATAAATGTTTTATATTTCTTTGGATTAACTCTTATTTGTAAACAGAAAAATGTAGGGAAAATTAGAAATATGAGTAAAATTGCAACCTAATAGCAAGTATTTTAATTCAGTATTACGTCTCTACCTACTTCCCCCAAAAGTGATCATTATAAAAAATAGTGGCACTTGTAAAAAAAAAAAAGATAATACAGAAGACATGTTGCTTAACTTAAAAAGTGTATTTTTCTTCTGCACAAAAAGCATTTTAACTGATTTCTCAGAGTAATTTTTTTATTTAATGTACTTGCTCATGCTTCATCCATAATATATCTAGGTGATTTTTTTTTTGCAAAAATAGCCATTTTGTAGGTAGAGATAATTTCCAAATAGTGAAATCAAACCAATGCAATATCCTAAAATTGTACCAAAGTACAGAAAAATAATGCAGCTTTGTAAGTATAGCCAAAGGAATACGATTAAAACTAAAATACTGAACTCTAAATCTCTAGTATCAAATCTCTCTCTTTTTCTCTTCCATTATTCTGCCCCACAGGGAATATTGAAGTTTTGCCCACAGTAATTTAGAAGCACTGGTTCTGAAATAGAGGGGAGGCAGCAGAGGCCATAATTGAAACATTCACTCAGCTTTCCTTGGAGAGCATATGTGATTGGCATAATATAAAAATAGAATACATATTTAGAAATAGACTTAGCACTGCTATTGAAATGAGGACTAAATGGTTCACGAGATTGATGAGACAAAAATTCTATTACTCCAAATCACTGGCTTGAGTCCATCTTACATGAAAATATCTAATTCATTACCAGCAAATGATGTAGCAGAGACTATGGTAATGTATCATATGAAGAGACCTTTTTAAATAATGTATATATGTAACATATAAGGACACTTATTCTGAATCATTGTACAAATGGCTAGAGATCTTCCACTGTACCCATGTTTGTGTTGCAGAAGGTATAAGTGACTCTAATCCTTGAGTGCCTGAAGGGCTACCACTAAGCATTACTTGCACTGTGACTTCTGATTAGCTATGTCATTAAGATGACTAGATCATTATTTCCAACTTCTTCAAAGCTTAAATTTGCTCCTCCGGATCTAACCAAATACAGTAAGCTCTACATGTCATCAAGTGAGCTCCACTCATAAAGTCCCAGGTCCGTATGTATTCAGGGCAGTTTCTTGGGGTGATCCATTGGTTCCTTCAGCTTCAAAAGTGACTATTTTCTCATACTATTGTAGGAGATATTTGGCAGATGGACTGAGGGACAGATGAAAGCATGTCAACTTATGACATTTTAAAAAGTATCCTGTGCAAATACATATTCTGCAACAGATTCTCCACTGTTAAACTACAAAGGATAATAGAAGAGTAGTCATGTTCAAAATCTAGTTATGAAAATGATTCTTTAAAAGCTTCAAAAATAGCATCTAAGAAAACAGAGAAGGTGTTTTCATTTCTTAGACTTGTATGATTTCTTTTTGTTTTCTGTCTGGGAGTAGGCAGATGAGTCAATGTTCCCACTCCTACCTAATACTCAAAATAGGAAAAGAAACATACATCCAGTTCTTCAGGAGTTTAGTTGTAAGATGATCCAGTAAGTCTTCCCTGGCCACATTGTCAAAGATAGTCTACATGTATTTTGCTTAATGCTAACCTTATAAATATTGTATCTATTATGTTTACAGTTCCTGAAAAAGAAAAACATGACTATTAAGTTTTCCTTCCTCAAGTAAAAAGGCTGATCAGACAAATTATGTCCAAAATATTTTCCAGAGAACAGCTTTCCATAGATGCTGATAAATTAATTTAGTTTGAACACATGAAGAGCATTACAATTGAAAAATAGTTTCACTGAAAATGGTGCAGAAGGAAACCAGAAAAAAAAAAATTCTCCCATGACTGGTTATTATGTTTTTACAGAACAATAACTACCTGAAATGACATGGCCCACCATGCCGCTAGGTGTCATACTGTCTCATTTTTTTCAATGAAAAAATAAACCCTCAATTTATTCTCTATCTTCACCTGGAAGATATTATATTTAATATTAATGAGTTGTTTTATGTAATATGAAAACAAATAATGTGAAAAGATGAATTATTTTCATGAATTTTTTATATTTACCATTTAAAAATTTGGTGGCTTGTCCAGGCACATTAATGAACCTGAAGAAAGTACTAAGAAGAAATTAAATGTGGTTATGACTAAAATATGCAGCAACTTTTATCTAGTAAAATGACTTCTAACACTGGAACTCATAGTACTTAATTTAAATCTTTGAATTGGTGATTTTTAATGCAAAGCAGAACAAAATTTCTCTGTGATTCCTGGTTTTCCTGCATCAGTGAACTTACTCAAACAGAAATTCTATTTAGTGTAATTTTTAATAAATACTTGAATTAAAATAATAGTTCTTTTAACAAACCATGCAGGAACTTCGATTTACTCATGCTTACCAAAATGTGATTAGTAGCTGAAACACAAAGCAAACAGGAAGTTATACAGTACTTCCTGAAATACAAGACAAGACAATGCAAAGATCTAAAAGGGAATAAGAACTGGCCAGGACAATATTGAGGAATTTAAGAAGTGGAATAGCGGAAAGATATGAACACATAAAAATTAAAGTATAAGAGCATTCTTCATCCTGCTTCCATGCATGCATATCAATCTGCATGTGTCACTACAGTATGTTCTTTGAGGGGAAACTATCACAGGTGGTGAAATGAAAACATCACACACATTTTTTTTAGTCATGAAGTTGTCAAGTGTGATGATCATGCTACTTTCAAGACTTCCATGAGTACAGATTTGATGGTTCCTTTCGGGCAATCATTACATTTGCTTCACAAACCATTTTCCTATAGCTGCGTAAATTTGGGAACAACTAGTACAGCCCACCAACAGTAGAAAACTAACATTTTTTGATATTCTTCTCTTGGGAATTCTACAACGTGGGTCTCAAAAACACTGAATAGATTTCTTCTTTAAGCATTCAGTAGGATTAAACAATTTTAACCATTTTACCTGAAAAAAGTCCCATTACTCAGTGTAAGCAAGAAAGGACAACAGAGCTGACTTTTCTGTGCTTATATTAATACTTCCTAGAACAGAACACTACACTAGAATAAGTGCTTAATGAATTATTCTAATTGTTCATGGTTATTACAATTGTTGACTGCTGACCATGGTATTTTTATATACATCCAATCTGTGCCAAATTCCTGTGTCCAGAATGGTTTTATAAGCTCCTGAAGTTAAATGTCAAGCATCTGATTTTTTATTCAGTGGCTGACATGAATATTTGGTCAGAACCATCTGGAGGTTTTCTTTTATGATGTCAGTGCAGGAACTGAGAGAACAGATCTCAACATATGCACAGGAAGAACTGAGAGAAGAACATACCTTCTATCTTTCCAGTGTCCTGAAGTCAACCATTTCTCTGTCCATCTTATCAACCTGCCCTGGGAATAGTCCCAGCCATTTTGGACTGGCTCTTCCTATATCAATTAGACAAGTTTCTTCTGACTAAGTCAATGGTTTGATTTAAATAAACGGTGTTTCATGGTGTACCTAAAGGCTCAGCTTTAATTTGTCAAGTTGACATTAGAAAGTAACTTAACATCAAGCAAATAATTCCTTTATGAAAATGAACAGAATGAATTATCATTTGTGATGCATAAGTCACCTCCTCATGCAAAAAAAAAAAAAAAAAAAAGAACAGTGTGTGCTAGTCTCTCACCAACACCCCAATATCCTGGTCCCAAATTCTTAGTTTCTCAACAATACTCCTCTGGTACCAAATGTTAGCCTAGGCTTTCTTCTGCTAAGCAGCTCTGTATTTTCACAAAACACAAGAGTCTCATGGAAACTCTCCCACCATCCTAGAAGAAAGCACTAAGTCTATCTCCTACGACATTAATATATCCACAATTGCTCTACTGTCTGTCTGCTCTCCTCTATGAAGAAAAGCAGTGTATTGTCTTTAAAGTCAACTTACCAAAGTCATCTTCCCTTTAGGACATCACAAGTTGGGAATGAGTGTTCTGTGTATGTGCGTCTCTATTTCTTTCTCTCTCTCTCTCAGCATACCTACCATTTCCAAAAGGTCTACTAAGTGCTTCTTAATGGAGTTTTTTAGCCAGCAGTTTGAAAATTCACAAACTCTATGTCTCATCAAGAAAGCATTTTAAAAGGCACAATGGCCACACTGCTTCAGCAACATAACTTCTTTGGTGCCAAATATGTTAACTTCATACTCCTATGACCGAACAAATACAGTTCAAAACTAATTTAAGGAACCAACCAATTTTGTCCCTAGTTATGATTTTGGTTGCAGTTGAGAGTCCAGCTAAGCAGGAGCATTCAAATCAACATAAGAAGCAAAAGATTGACCATACCACACCCATGCCAATTGCTCCAGCAGGGACACATGTTCTCACTTTTCCAAATACCTGCATGATAGCATGCATAAGTATGCCGAAGTACTGAAGCAGCTCTCTCCATCTTATCCATTTGCCCAGGGAGTGACACAAACTACCAGGGATGTATCCTCACACATTGATTGATTGATAATCAATCATAGGCTTGCTCAGGGGTTGTCTTAACTATAAATTCTTCACAAATATCCTCAAAGACTCAGTCTTATTGTCAAGCTGACATCCTTATCTATCTATAATGGTGTGTACATGAAGAAAACTGCAAACCAGTTTTTTTTTTCCCATTCAACACTTGAGAAAGCTGCACTTGGAAAGAAATGGAAATTTGACAGTCAGACAAATATGAAATGTGTTGAAGTCATTCTTCTAGAAAGCAAAGAGAGCAAATGTTAATTATGAGCTTGATACAGTTTATAATCACAATTATGAATCAAGGAAGTTTAGAGCATGAAGAAACATTGAAGATACTCTATTTATTTGATAAATGAGAAATTTAGGAACCAGAAAGAAAGATGATTAGGAAAGATTAGAAGAATAATAATACTTAAGCCTTTGATTAGCAAGAACTAATTAAAGTGAGTTTAAACTGAAAATGACATATGCACTCACTGTGTTTTTGAAGTTGAACAGCCTTTTACTCAAGTTAGGCCTGACAATTTTTGGGAAATTGAGTATGAAGTCCACTTGAGTACATTCATTAGATTTATATAAATTAAGTTTAATAATTAATTTAAATATTCACTCAAGCAAATAGATTAGGTTATTTCAAATTACAGTTATCACTGTTCTATTTAGTTTCATGATAAAATCATACTAATTGATATAGCAATGTTAAAATTAATATAATGAATATTAAGGGTTTCATAATGAAATTTTATTTTACAGCTCCATGTTTTTGGTGATCATAGCACTTTTCTAGATCTCCTCTTTGTTTTCTTGAGATATAAGGTGGAAAGATGAATGATCTTTTAACATCTTCAGTTCCTAATATATGGCACATGAAGCTCAGCAGCAAAGAGACGATACACTTATTGTCTGTTAAACTCTTACAAAAGTTTTAATTAAAAGAGTCAAATGTGTAATTCACCTTGCTAAGAGAGCATCTATTACTCAATCACCTGGCTGACTAGGAAGTAGCTGTTTTAATGTGCTGTAGACTGAGAAATGAGCAATCAAATGCCCATCATCGCCATCAGGTTGAAATGCCCCCTACAAATGATTATTTCTTTGACGCTTGAGAGGTAGAAATCATTGCTCCTGGAACAGCTGCCCTTCCTCTTTATAAACAAAATGAGGCAAAAAAGAGATAGGGTTGGTAGAAATGGGGATTATCATCTCTATTTTAGACAAATATCTCTATCCAGGAACTGTAACTAGGGTTTGAGATAAAACATATGAAAACACTGTTTATATTATTAGATTACATAGATTCTAAGTTTCTTTCATATACATAAGTCAAAAATCATACCAAGAAAAGGAATAGATTGTCACTAGAACTGTAGTGTAGAACATTTAATCATTCTTGCGGTGGGAAGAAGAAGATAGAAAAGCTACAGATGTGAAGCATATGATTTGCTCATTTTTTTTCTTTTTAAAGATTTTTTTATTATTTATTCAATTGTGAGTATGCACGTGGGCGCGTGTTGTGTGGTGTGTGTGTGTGTGTGTGTGTGTGTGTGTGTGTGTGTGTGTTTAGAACCACCTACGAATTCAGGAACCACCATAGACGACTCCACCTCCTCCTTGTTTACTCTGCCCCGGGATTCACAGGTTCCGCCCTACCAGGACCAGAAACACAGGCTGCCCCCGCTTCCGCCTGGCCCTGATTTGCTCATTTTAAAAATGTTCTCACCAAATATTGGTCATTAAAAAATTTCAACTTCTGGGCTGGAGAGGTGGCTCAGGGGTTAAGCCTCCGCCTTGCAGGCAGAAGGTCCTGAGTTCGGATCCCAAATCCCACTTATAGACGCCAGGAGGAAGTGGGGGCGGCCTGTGCTTCTGGTCCTGGTAGGGCGGAGCCTGTGAATCCAGGGGCAGAAGGAGGTGGAGGCGTCCATGGTGGTTCGCTAATTCGTCCGTGGTTCTACACAGACACAGACACACATACACATACAGACACACGCGCGCGCGCACATACACACACATATGCACACAGTTGAATAAATAATAATAATAATAATAATAATAAAGAAAAAAAAATTCAACTTCTTCGGGGCTGGAGAGATGGCTCAGAGGTTAAGCCTCTGCCTTGCAGGCGGAAGGTCCTGCGTTCGGACCCTAGACCCACATATAGACGCCAGGCAGAAACGGGGGCGGCCTGCGTTTCTGGTCCTGGTAGAGTGGAGCCTGTGAATCCTGGATTCTCAAATTCATCCGTGGTTCTACACGCACATTTATACATACACACACATACATACATACACGTGCACACACAGATACACGCACAATTGAATAAATAATAAAAAAATTTAAAATTTCAACTTCTTAATTCTTATTGAAACGAAATAATCTTTTTAGAAGGAGTGTCGAAACATCAAATCAAATGCATGTGAAAGGGGAAACATTGGACATAACACTCCATTGAAATTTGCTACCTAGAGCAAGGTGGATAAGATAAGAAAGCATGAGGATTCCCTGGGGAAAAGAAGCAACTGCACCTGCAACAATGGAACACATTATGTCTACTACCCAAAGCAATTGGTTTTCCTTCAATGTCTCGTCATTTCTCTGCACAGCACGAAATGAAGAAAGCATCAGTGTCTAGGAGAATGAAGTGTGGGAGCCGACTGGGGAGGGGACCTGAAAGGAACTAAATATATTTGTGGCAGAATTAATTCCAACACCCAGGAGGAAGCTGCTAATGCGTTAGAGTGAGCTGTCAAGTGAGACGGGAAATTTTTTCCATGCATTTTCTAATGAGTTTTAATACACCCCCAGTATTTATTTTAAGACATTCTGCTTGTCAAGGTGGAACTCCTGTTCTCATTTGCAGATAATTGACTAGTTGAAAAAAAAAGAACTTTATTCCATTTCAAAATATTAATAAAATAGTCCACTTCAAATACAATTCCCTTTATCCTGAAGGCACCTCATTAACTTCATTTTAAAGCCAACTAGACTAAGGAAGCCCACTGGACGATGGTGGCATTATTATAACCCTTGGCTTTCATACTAGCTCATCGTTCAGACTTCAAACTTTCTCTTTCTCTATGATGCAAATTCTGGGTGTTTCAAATCTTTATAATGGGAGAGACAGCATTTAGACGTTTAATACATATTAGCTCCATTTTTCTGAAATTGCTATTTGCCAATTACTACACTAAAGCTTCCCAAAAAGTTTACCTGCGATCATTGGAGTCCATGTTCAGGAAACATACATGCCAGTCAAAAGCAAAACTAATGTTAATCAAGGAATTCAAAATAATTTAAATTAATAGGCAAGTGAATTCAATAGAACTGAAATTCCACCAAAAGTTTAAAGAAGTTTGACAGAAGTATAATATACATTATCCCTGATTCTTAAATAAGTTTGAGAAAGGAACAAGTAAACGATTTAAATTTTTTATTATACAGCATTGCCATTATAAAAGAAAATAAAAAAGTAAAATATTAAATTTAAATAAGCTTCAAAAAGTCATTCATAAATATTGCATTCAACATTCATCCATTAGCATATATGGTTAAATTACAAAATTTTTGTACTGTTAAGACAATCACAAATATGTAATTAATTCACAAATGAAAATTGGGTACTAAACTATCAAACCTAAATACACCCAGGAATTTCTGATACTATCCATTAAATTTAAGATTTAATTTAAAAATAATTCCATTATCAGCAGTCAAAATTCCTGAATTTTCATTTTGTAAAATCTTTTGTCAGTTTTCTTAAATACATTGCTCTGGATATTGAAAAAAATGAAAGAAAATAAAAGAATAATATTAGTGTGTATTTTTTAAATTCAAAATATTTCTAGTAATTTATTCTTCATATTAGTTATAATTAAGATCTTCAATTTGGCATCAATTATTATGTGCCTCCAAAAAGTATGAGTTTTCAAATTAAAGTGAATTAAAATTACTGGAAATTGCTACATCTACTTCCATTATATGGAGTATTTATCATTATTTTAGACCATTCATAAAGAAGAAATCCAGTATTATTTGTACCTTATATATTTAATTTCAAACACAATTAATGATGGAAAAATGATGAAACATGTTGGTTATATTATTTATCATTTAATTGAACTGTGATTTTTTTTAACTATGCTACATTTGGCAACCCAAAATATAAGTGAAATTTCACTAACATTTTCTTTTTTTTTTTTTAGAAATGCAAAAACAATTTATTCAATAAATTTAATAAATTTTTCCTTTTTATTATTAATACATTTATTATTATTTCAGCTCATACAAACTTAATAGGTACACCAGTCCCCCCCTCCCCCCCCGTACCCCTTGCTCCCCCTCTCTACCCCCCTCCTTTCCCATCCCCCAGTGCCTCCCGCCCCAATTCCCAGAGAGTCCTTTCTTGTGCATGCCTGATTTTCCTCTGGGCCGTCCTCTCTGATGACATACAAGGACCCAGTGGCCTTTCCCTGAACCCTTTCCCGTGTTCCCCTTAGGTATAGGAACACTGCTGTGGCTGCCAATCCCTTGCCTCCAAGGATCTTGGTGCCTTTAGCAGATGCTAGACTTTGTTTCACTAACATTTTCATACAATACGATAGCATATCATCCAAGAAATAACTTATTTAAAAAATAGAAATTAATTGTTCTGCACTGATTAAAACTGTAAGATTACAAATAGACCTATGTTCTATGTGCAAGAATGAATGAGGGAGACAGGAGAGAAAGATGAGGGAAATGGGGGGGGAAGAAAAAATGAGATAACATGAATTCTTTCATGTGAGCTACAATTGTCAAATCTTCTTCTCTAATTCTTCTTATAGAGTTCACTACTGATCTGAAAAGCCAGGAGGCTGAGCCAAGGGAAACACTGTGAGTTTAGAGGCACCCAGAAGGCCAACAAAGGTTAACAAGTAAAACCCTCTCTGCAACTAAGTGAAAACCAAACAAAATAAAAACAAAAACAGCAGAAAACTAGTTCTTTGGAACTAGTCAAGCTTGATTGATCAACACTTGAAGGTGCATGAGGAGCAGCTAGAAAGGAATTCCTGGTTTATCAACACGCATTGAGATCAGAAACATCTTTGAGAATTCCTGCGATAGCTACTCTGAGCCTTCTGCTTCCACCATGTGATACTGACTGTGCACAGCCAGCCATTTCATTCTAGTCCAAAGCCTCTAGGGGAAACAAGCCTTGGGATAAGTAAGAATTTTCCTCCATACCTGAAGAAAAATACTGCCAAACTTAAGATTTCCTCAACTCCCACCAAGTCAAGGGGTGGCCATTCCACAAAAATTGATCAGGGATGAGAATCAGTAACTCGGATCTGTTAAAAAGTCAGACAATGAGGATGTGAGGCAAGCTTTGAGAGAGAACAAAGGAACATCCTTCATGTAGCATACATAACATTGGGTATATACCTTTGTCCTTGAAGGGAAAAGCTACTTCATTAAATTACATTTAATAGAGTTCAAAACTAAAAACCAATATTATAAGAACAAAATGGTGTTGTGTCCAACTCTTTTGTCCAAACCTGCACTTAGGAAAGGAGAGCTAATATGGAACCTACAAAACTTTCTAGGAGCTCACAGAAAACCCTGAGTCTTGGCAAGTTCAATGCTAGAAGCCCATCCAAGAAAGACTTTCCCAAAAAATCTGTAGAGATAATAAGTACGCACCTTTCTTGGAGCTTTGGCTCTCCACTTGCTGCAAGTACAATGTGTCAAGGGCACATTGTGTGAGTCCTTTGGCCTCATTGCAGCCTGCAGCCAGGGTGCTTAAGGGAAAGAGTGGCCAGGATTATATAAGTAGCTCCCACTGACCTATTCAGAATGCTCCTTAGAAGCATGTGAGTTTCATCTTCTGAGATTCAGACTCAATTGACTGCAGTCGTGGGTTTTTGGTAGTAGGAAACCAAGCAAACCACCCAGGTGAAGACTCTATACATGAAATTTCCTACACGGATCACCTGGGGAAGGTGGACTATGAGGGTAAATTTCTTTGTCTTTTAATTTTACTTTTTCTTTCTTTTCTTTCTCTTCCTTCCTTCTCTCTCTCTCTCTCTCCATTTTTCCTTTCTCTTTCATTCTCTTTAACTCCCTTTCCCTCTCTCTTTCTCTTTCTTCTTTCTTTGTTTCTTTTCTTTCTTTATCTGACTCTATCTTTTTGACAGAATTCCATATTCATGTATATATACATATATGTGTGTATATATGTGTATATGTATACATATATACATGTATATATGTGTGTATATATATATCCATCCAAGTTAAACTGAACTTCCGTTTCTCCAATTTCCAGAGAGCTGGGATCAAAGGTTTATAGATTATATGGTACTGGGAGGGGAGTGTTGAACTACCAGGGTATTTGCATGATACCTAAGCAGTCAGTATACAAAATGGCTTAATCTTCAGCCTATAATGTGTTTGCGTGTGTGTGTGTGCGTGCCTTATATAATTGTACACCAAAACAACAATAGCACAGTCTGTTGAATTAACTTTAGTTCCTAAAATCATTTGGGAGGATGAGATAAAGTTGGCCAGGTTCTTCCAACTGAGTACATTTGACAAAGGTAATTATGCCTTGATAGGAACTGTTGCTTTGAGAACTAACCATGTATGGAGACTTTGGAAAAGTTGAGCTTTTTTTCATCTGACCTCCAGGGGAGGAAGAAGGACTATAGCATGAATGAATCAGTGGCTAATTATGTCATTAACAACGTCTCCTTAGGCCTCAAGAGAACACACAGTACTCAGGGACCAGAGATGTTTTTTTCCTGGTAACCAAATACATGCCCATTTTCTAGAATGGTGGAGCATCTGAAATCCTTGCAAAGAGAAGCCTAATCCAAGAACTCTTCTGAACCTTACATTGGAGCCCTTGTTCATCTTCCTTTGGATGTTCATCTGCATCAACTAGAACACTGTGACTACTGTGCAAATGTAAGTAGTGTGTTGCCCTCAGTTCTGTGAGCCAATCTTAGCAAGTTAACTGAACTGAACTCAGGAAGGCAGTTTAGCAGTTGATAAGAAGTATAGTTTACAGCTGGGGTCATATGTCTGACATCAGAAGTAAGGCCTATCTAAAAACAGGGTTTTTCATCAAACCTTATTCCCACACTTGAGCCTCCTTTGAAACCCCACTTTACACTCCCTTTAAAAAATAAACTAAAAAAAAACTCTATTCCATAAAAGCCTCATGAAAATATTCTATGCTACAATTCCTACTTTATGATAAAGAGAAGGAAGTTCATTTAAGATAAAATCAATAAAAATGCAGTCTATATTTTATAGAAACAAAATTTCCACATTTCAAAACCAAATACAAATAAGCTGTGTCTAGCCCAGTACTCATTGTAGTTTCCCCTCTAATCAGAGCTTCACCAATGTGCTTGATAGGTGGTAGGAGACAGTTACTACATTTCACAGGACAAGGAAAAGTATGAATAAAACTCTCCACAATTACTCTGTAACACAGTAGCTGTCTAACCATGACTTTTTTCAGAAGATACAGCTACCCTGTTCAGGTGTATCCCCCAGCAGACCACAAGAACAAAGACAATGGGAATGTTTCAAGCCTATGAAACATCTGTCTGTTTTTTATTTAGATGATAAGCTAACCCTTGGTTAGGTACTGAATTTAGTATTGTCAATTATAGATGAGTATGTGTGTGCTATGCATGTGCATTTCATATTAACAATATATGCTATAATAACATATTTTGATGACACCTAGTGTAACTACTTAGAAACAATCCGTTTGAGCCCTGCCAGACATCTTCTATTTTCCCTTATTATAGGCAGATGAATTTTTTCAAAAGGAAAAATAATTCACTGGTAAAATATAAATGTTGAAAGAGTTTCCTGTAGATGATGTACCTCTCATATTGCTTCTAAAACATAAGGAAATATGATGGAGTCTATTACATGAATTTAAAACACCACTTCAGGATTAAACATCCATTATGTGTAGCAGTGAACCTTTGTTATTATTATTATGATTATTGCCATAACATATTACCAACTATTCAGTAAATTTTCTTACTTCAATAATTTTTATATACTCTTACCTAAAATATTCTCATTGAGTTGCTATTTTTGCATGATATTTTGATCCTTCTGCTTTAATTCATGATTATAGGTTCAAAAATGTGGTATTCATTTAAGTATATTGAATTTGCACATATCTACTATGATATACTCTTGTGATATTTATTTTTAAAAGTATTTTACTTTCTTCTTGGGGGGGGAGAGAGAGATAGAGAGAGATATAGAGAGAAGGCACTTGTGTACCATGGCCAACAGATGAAGGTCAAAGTACAGTTTTGAAAGTCAGTTCTTTTGTCCAGCATGTAGGATCCAGAAATTCAGTTCAGTCCCCGAGGACTGAATACAGATGCCTTATCCTCTGACCATTTCCATGAACCCTAGATTCTTTTATGCTGTTTCTAATTATCTGTTCATTGAATCACTCAGAATTTAATTTTATTGGGGAATCAAATAAAACACTTTGCTTTGTAATAGTTTAATATCATGTCTTTTTGGGGTCATTTTGCATTAACTAGATCCTTCAAAACGGTCAAAGTTCAATGGATATTATTCATGTAAGTTTTGATACAACTGGGTTTTCATCACATTTCAATCTTGTGTAATATTGTCTGATATATAAACACAAATATTGATATAGAGAGATGTTATTCTTACCTAAACTGGTAAGAAAAGTTTTCAATAAATATTTATTAAATGCTATTAAATAATTCCCTTGATTATATTGTACTCAAAATTATTTCAAATAAAATTCTTAAATTATTGACAGTCCTTAAAAATTGAGAGAAAATTACACTGAGTACCATGTATAAATCTGACAATTAGAATCACTGTCTGTGATAAAGTATAAATAAAAAATTATGGAAATTATGATTTCAATTAATAATTTGAATTTAAACATATAAAAATTAGAGGAAATGTTTTGAAGTGAAAACATAATTTAATACAAGATAACTTCACTTTAAAACCTTACTTAATTTTGATGATTAGCGTATATATTATGGTTTTAAAAGTTTTATTTATTTGTTGTGTGTGTGTGTGTGTGTGTGTGTGTGTGTGTGTTTGTGTGTGTATTAGAGGGCACTGTGTGGTCCTGTGGAGTATCAAGAGTATCTTTGGGAATCATCAGCATTGCTTGTATCTCCTTTTTGCTTAGGTCTGGGATTTTCCAGGCTCAGACCACCAGGGCTGGAAGTGTAAGCCCCTGCCTTCTCTGCCTGGTATTTTTAAGTAGGACTTAGGATAGGAATGAACACAGGACCTTGTGCTTGGAAGGCAGGGTCTTAACCCCAGAGCTATGTCTCTAGCCCCATATTTCATGATGTTTTAAACAAGAATAAAATAAAGTTATTTTGGTATCAAATACTATTAAATAATATTTAATGGTAACATATATTGTTAGAATTAATTTGGGATCTTTGGGATTATAACAGGAGATCAGAAAGTCTGAACAGATAATTATTAAAATTAGTGGGCCATGTAGACAATGAACTGATGTCTGCTTTGGCTATTTTTTTCAAATATCCATATATTTCTGAGTTCTTAATATATTCCTTATGTGCTATAATTAATCTATGTATAATTCTATAAACTATGTCACAATACTATTTTTTATTTCAATAAAAGAATATTTGTTTTTGTTTGTCTACACCATAAATAGATCTTCTAATCAATCAATACAGTATTGACAGACAAAATATTGACTTTTCTATTTAATTTTCCCCCGTTGAAAGAGTCCCTAAAAAATCTTTGCTATCCAAATATTATCATTTTATGTTTAAAAGCAAGAACCCTTTGGGAATAAATGTAATTTCTACTGCTTCTACAAGAAAATCTCACAATAAAAATAATACTTTAAAGAATCAAGAAAAGCTTGAAGATAATGTGATAATGTGCTGAGAAACATGCATAAATGATTACTCTTTTGCAATATGAAGAAACAAGTAAAAAATTCATGCTTTTACTAGGTGCGAATTCCCCCACTGGTGGAAGAGTTATGATTCTTTCTGTTGAATCTGTTTTATTCTGTTTGGTTCATTGGGAAAATTACCCAGTTACTCAGTTTGTCTTTTTCTTTTTTTAAGCATTATTTATTTAGTGTGTGTGTGTGTGTGTGTGTGTGTGTGTGTGTGTGTGTGTGTGCGCCAGAGGGCACTGTGTGGATGGGAATCATCCTGGATTGCTTCTACCTTCTTCTTGTTTCACTCTGGGATTTTCCAGACTCTGCCCTCCAGAGTCTAAAGTGCAGGCCCCACAATTTCTTCCTGGGGTTTTTATGTGGAACCTGGGATTCAAACTCAGGACCTTCTGCTTGCAAGACAGAGTCTTAACCCCTGAGTCATCTCTCCAACCTTAGATTTGTCAATTTCTAAGCAATCTGGTACATCTTGCTCAACTTTGAAAACTGAATATTGGGCAATGAATGATTGCAGATATTGTAGCACATACTAATAGAAAATAGACTAATTCTAAGTCACAATATCTTACTAAATATTGGGATCCTATTACTATATTTAAATATTAACTGAAGTAAAATTTTACAATAAGAGAACAGTCTAATATAACCATTTATCCTAATTTTGTGTGAGGCTAAAGATGGAATTAATATTAACTTAAACAGTAGAAGTCCATATCAGTACCTGAACTAAGGAGAAGCTCCCATAATAGAAAAATTTGCCAATAATAGAGTGCTACATTTTAGCGATTATCCTCAGATGACATTTTCTGCTCTTGTTTAGATAATTTTTTCACTGAAAATGTGCTCTTTGAATTTTACCAAGTATTTCTTTAGCTTTGATGGTGAGCATGCTCATGAATAATAAGTGTTCTCATATAAGTTGTTGACAGAATCTGAATTTCATCTGTTCAGAAAATCTGTCAATATATTCTGTTCACTTACAACATTTCCTAACTAGGAGTTCAAGAGCTTTTTTACACCAGAGCTTGAGATTCTCTAGCACAGTTACATATTACAATTATGTAGGGGTTTTCAAAACTCTGATATCTGAGAATGACCCTGGCCCATTTACTGTGAAAGTAAAACTTAGCTGGAGTAGTATTAAAACATATATAAGTGGTTTCAATGAATTGATGTTTATAAATATATTTCTATTTACTTTCTTTCTACAGGATTAACTTGAAGTAAATCAGTAAGATAGAAACACAGACTGCTATTATATGCACTGAAATCATTTTAAATACATGCATTTATGTTAATAAATCTTCCAATCAGGATATGACTGGTATCCCTGTAGGCTATGAACATATTTCAGTCACATCTTACGTATTGCAGAGATAATAATGCTGCAATAACAAAATCAGCAAGATGCCCAAATATAATATCATCAGACAATTTTAATAATTTCATTTTTACTAGTTGACAGAGTTACAGAAACTGAAAAGTAATTATAGCCAATATAGATGTCCCTTTCTATCAGATGCTATATGATATCTTATGACATATATTATGTTAGTTCTCAGCAAAGCTTTTTGGTGACAGTAAGTGAAAACTTAAAACTAAGTTGCTTTGTTCCATCCAAGGTTTTCTCAATGGGAGGACTTGGGTTTATGACTAGGGTGTTCCTGAAACTGAAACTAATTTCCTTAAGTCTTCCACCTTTCTCTGTCTGTGAACTAATATCAACATCCATATTACAACATTTATATTTAAACATGAATTAAAAATTCTCATTGTGCATATTACCCTTAAAATGTATAATTGAAAACAGTAGATGCCAGGTAATTAGAATCTATTCCCAGACCTTTAATGAATAGAAACCAAGACTGAAATTTTAACGTGCAACATGAATTGCCTGAAAATACCTATCTGATGCACTATGAAGTCAAGACTATAAAATGTGTCTCTTCACCATCCACCCAGGACTCTTTCTGTGCTCCTATTCCTTCTCTCCTCACTTCTAATGAATTAGAACTGCATTTCTTAACAGATTACACTGTTTAAAAAGTTACCTTGTAAAAGTGAAAGCATCAGTGGATATTAAGAGGAGTAAGTGCCAGACGTGCACTCAGAAACTATCACTTAAGGAATAGCAAAGTTATATAAATACTCTCATCCTAGCCACTCAGTAAGATAACAGGGAAATGTTTCAGTTCATATTATTATGGTTATTTTCATATCCACAAAGACATGAAGAGAACCAACTAGTGTTTTGTTATCCAATCTGACTATTCCATTTTATTTCAAGGTTCTGCACAATAAAATTGAACACCCAACGCTACCAACTGCTGTTCTCTCATCTTACCCTACTTTAGAGTGACATTGAGACCCAGACAACATGTAGCTTCTAGTTTAGCAGCTATAGAGTTAGGCCAAGGACAGCACACTTAAAATATACACCCAGGGAGGGCCGGTAGTGCACAAAATGAGGCCATGATTGTCAAATGGAAAAATGTAAGAAGTCAACCAGCCTATTCCATATCAGCGTTCACTGTAACCACTTTAAAGTTAACTCTAACAAAGAAAAATGTTAATAAGAGGCAAGCAGATGTTTGCAAAGCAAGAGAGGGATGGCATTCTGTTAGAAAGGGCACACCATGTGTAAAAGCGAGTAATTCAAGAAATACATCAGAGACTTAAGATCTGTCACAAAGACTCAATAATGGACACACAGTTGAAATGTGCATATAAAATATGTAAGAGAATCCTCAGTTGAATTTAAAATGAAAGCACTTAGTGCATGCAAGCTTTTAATAAATCCTACATGATGATGACACCCACTTTCTAATAATGTGGATGATGAGGGGGAAAAGGAACGCATGCATGCAATTTCATTTTATTAACTTGATGATATGTCTGAAAACAGATTTCTAGTGACTCAGGACAGAAGTTTCCTAGAACTTCGTTGGAATAACAAGTGTGCCACATGAATAGCTTTGTGCCGTTGAGCCATACTCTGTGATTAAGCCCTAAAGTGTGGTGTCTGTCAGTCTTCATAGTTCTTCTAAACAGTCAATTGAACCCTGGGCTTTAAGATCGTGTAGTCCTTTCTCATTTAGCCAAGCCTAGAATTGCTCTGCTTGCTTTTTAGCTCATTATTACAAGCAGAAATGCAATGACTAAGAATCCACAGAGTGATGGTCCTACGGGGTTGTGGCAGAAGTACAGTGACAGGCCCATCAAACGCAGTGGTTTCAAACACTTTCAGTGCATTAGGGACAAAATGAAAATGCTTTCAGCACTTGGTATTAAGTACATTAAACATTCTATTTATGAGGTCTCTTTGACTGTTTGATGAAGTAGTGGCAATCACTTTTCACTATGCCAAAGCCTTTCAGGTATTTAATAAATATTTCTTTCTCATGATCCATATAGATTTGGGGTTATTTACTCAAGTACATGAAGCATCACAAAGAAGTAATTTTTTTTTTGTTTCAAAGTCAGTGTCATTTTTCATAGGGAGTACATGCACTCCCTTCTTTCCTCGATCAAAATCCACATCTATGTATTTGTGGGTGAATGGTTTTGAAAACTCTTCTAGCAGGTTTTAACCAATAACAATCCAGGATGTCTAAGAATGACTGAGGGACAAAGACTGCATTCCCCTTATTTGGCTAACAGCAGGCAAGCTTCATAACCCATTGCTGGTTCTCTGACATTCAGGATTGCCTCCGTTTCATTCTCTACTACATAATTCATGAGATTAGCTGATTTAATGATAATGCTTTGGCTGGACTTCCCAATCCCGATACTCAGCTTTTGTTGCCAAGTATCTAAGCCTAAAACCCATATCCCCAGTCTTATGTTAAGAATCATTTCTTAGTTTATTTCCATCAGAGTTTGCTAAAGGGTTTACTGTGTTTCTCTTTTCCATTTTTTCCAGCTTCTCCTGTAATAATATACTAAATTTCCTTTATCTTTGTCAATCCAAATAGTGGATGATCACAATTAAAAACAATTTCCCCATCATTCCATTCAAGATTTTCCCAACGTCCTGTTTGATACAACATTGTTGTTATTTTTTTATTGCTGTTGGAATACTTCAGGCTGCCCTCTTACTAGCTCTGTGATGGAAGGCAAACGTGAATTTCCAGCTTGCCTGCCTCTATTTCACAGGGCTGAGATTACAGCCATTGTGCTTAATTTAAAGGGTGTTTATGTCATTTCTCTTACACATGCCTGGCTCTTGGTAGACACTGATGAAAACTAGATATAACCATACCTCTTATTCTAGATAATGACTATGATAATAAAGCATTTTGAAGTTACTTAGCTCTTTTAACAGAACAGATATCACAGAAGGTTCATTGCAATCATTAGGACTCCAGGAATCTGTTCTGTTAAAATAAGAAATTCAATTAACTAAAAACATTTCCATCTGAAAAGAGACCTTAGCATCCGATCGACTGTGCCGATTCAACATGAGGGTGGCAGCCATTCCAGATGGTAAAGACATATTTATAAAAAGTTTTACATAGTCAGAGAACTTCAGTGTGAGGAAGGACATTTCAGTTCATCTAACTTAAGCCAGTATTTAAATCAGTTCTGCTAAAAAAATGATCAGATCACAAATCCTATCAGCCACTTGCACAAACTTTGACCTTGCTTTCTGTAGAAAGGACCTTTGATTCAAAGTATAGGTACAATTTCTAAAATGTTTTCACTATATAATTCTGCTGATATGCATTTCCCCATATCATCATCTTATATAAAAGTGACTCATTTGCTTTTCATAGTACATCTTTCTAATATTTGAAAACTGTGACTTTGATCTTTTAGAGTCTTATCTTCTCTTAACTCAAAATTATCAATGTCTCCAATTAATTTGCCAGGTTTCATTTCCTCAACTTCCTGAATGTGGTTTCTACTTTCCCAAAAATTATTTTAAAGTTCCCAGATGGCATAGATGAGAAAATACTAAAAAAAAAAAAAAAAAAAAAAAAAACAGAGATTAACATGATCATATTTGGTGAAAAGATATATTTTGTTCCTCTTATGTTTCCATTATATTTTTACAGGATCAGGATGAATTGAGCCATTCTTATCTAGTAAACCCAAACTTTTGCTTCAATTCTGAAAATGGTCAACATTTCATACAAAGCAAAACATTTTGTCCTTGGTTGAAGAATGCTTCTCATGCCCTACTGACCGAGCTAGCAAGGTGTCCCTTCAGAAAATGCTTCTGATGCCCATTACCAATGTCTAACTGTATATGTGTTAGCTCACAGAAAAACCCATTATGCTATTTTTTTGTTTTTAAGATCTTAAAACAGGGCTTTATTTCTTTCATATCCTATCTGTCCCTTCACACTAGCCAAAGTTTTTTCCATTCTGAGCTAAATTAGCTATTCTAAGTTGTGCCAAGGAGGCTTACTGTAGCTATTTTGTGAAATTAGAACAAACAAGAAAAATTGTCACCACTTATAATACAGCACTAATTCATTTTTCATGCTTGCAAATTGTAATTATATGGTTTCTGTAATATAAAAGACATTGGTGTATACACTTAACACAAACATTTTGCAAATCTAAACTAATTGAAATACATGTTTAAAAAAGTAGAAGAGCTTTTAAATTACAAGTTACAAGAATTAGGAATTCAAGACAAGGTTTAAAAAATTTCTTTTCTGTTTACTTCAAGGGCAAAAATACCTTATAAAGAGAAAATTTATCTATTTCTTAGAAATGCAAGTTTATTTCTTTTTAGTATAAAGAAGATCATTGAATTTGATTATTCCATATATAATTATTACCATGTTAGGTGAGCAAGTTTGTATCAGAAAATATTGTACATTATAAAAGATAATATAGACTTCAGTGGCTAAATTCACACTCTTCCAAAATATATTTTGAGAGTCATCCACTTTAATTTACCAGGAAAATAATTATAGAACTGCTATATGGAATCTTATGGTAGATTTTAATTTTAAAATAGAGTAAGAATTTAAATCAGTGGCAAAAATAGATTTATCTCAATGATTATTAGATTGAGAGAAAGAGTTTGAAAGACTTGGACACTTACCACAGCCTCTTACCTCTTACTAGAGATTTTCAATTCCTATATAAATTTAGTTTTTGTAGGATAGTTCCTCTTATCATAATCTGAGCAGGAGAAAAATTGTCAACCCTAATGAATCCTAAACATATTTAAACAGTTGACTTAATTTATTATTATTTAATTAAATAAAGCCTTGATTTTTTTTAGATGATAGAACTCAAGTAAGGGAAACTTTGAGTTACATATGGCATTTCTTATCTTTTGTAAGTGGCATGTTATTCTGAGCATAGGAAATATACTAACCAGAAAAGTGAAGCTCTGTGTTTGATTGTACATGTTCTTGATATTTGGGACCTTCTACAAAACCTGGAACCCCCCAATTCACATTTTTTGACCTTGAAAAGCAGACAATATGATTAGAAGACAAAGAAACAAATTTTCTTTGTATTGTTTCAAGTTAATCTCCTAGGTATCTCACAGAAATGATTACTGCCTTCATTTTTCTCCATCCTTACCTACCTTTTGTTTTAGTATTTAAAAATGAGATCCAATTAAAACAAATGCTCAAGACACTTTGCAAAGAAAAAGAACGTAAAGAAAACTATGAATTTTGCCTGAAGGAGACAAGAGTGTGAATGTGTGGAAAGTTGTGGAGGGTATGTTCTGAAGAAGCTAACTTATGGCTGAGACATTTCTATGCATACAGGCACCAAGCACTCCTTGAGAGTACCACTGCCAGCATGGCTCTTCCTAACTTGATGCCTCATCAATAATAACATAACCATCCTAAGCATTAATCTTGAACATACTTGAATATACAGTTGAATGAACTATTGGAATCCATTTGAGCCTGACAAAAGTATTTTGATACATATCTACTATTCTAGTATGTTCTCAAATGCCAACTCTTCTTTATTTCAACTAAAATGCCTGTATGCATGTTATCTTAATATTTGTACACTTAATGAAACTTCAAGTTATCCCTATGTGGCAGGGAAGATACATTCCCCAGTTTTGTGGAGAACTCTGTTTCATGTACATAGTTTAATAGTCTTTGTATGTGTAGTAAAAATGTCACTAGTCATAGAGAAATCTGTGTCCTACTCCTACTCCTCCATCTACCTTTATGTCTCCTCTTATATTAGGACCTTCATTTAAATAGCCTTTTATCTTTGGTTAGAAGATGGCATCAGCACCCAATCAGGACACAGCCAATGGCAGTCCAGGAATAACAAAATTTAAAACAATTCAGAACACCAAAGACACAATAGTGTTCACTCAGAACCAGAACAGCCAAATCTCTCCCCATCCTAAGGCCCAGGGAACCTAGTGAAAGAGGGAGACACAAGATTGTAAGAGCCTAAAGATGGGGAGGACCACAGATAGGCAAGATACTCTACTCAAATCTGGACTGCAGCCCCCAAGATATTGCTACATTATGTTTGACCTTGCCTGACCTTCACTACACACACACACACACACACACACACACACACACACACACACACACACACACGTCAGTTAGTGACCTTACACTAACACCAAGGAGAACTTAAGCAAAGTTTTTAAATATCAGGGTAGCTTCTTTGACAGATTATCAACGTCATCATGCTATTGAATCCCAGAAGTCTGGCCAATCTCCATGTGAGCTTTGGAAAAGCTTATTGATGGTTTAAGAAGCATTTGAAACAGCCTGGAAGTATTTTTCACATCACCAGAGTAAATTCTGACAGTTCTTGTAGGCTCCTTCATGCCACATCTAAACTGACATGCAAAAGAAACATATCCTCGCCTTCTTGCTCATGTGCACCTGGAAATATGTCATTTGAATACTGCAAAGTGTACTGTCCTTTATTGTCAAACAGACCTTCTATATCAGAGTTGTGCTCTTCTAGAATTTGATAGAAGACTGACAAAGTGTAGTTATCAAATTTTGAATACCTCATTACTAAACTTTTAACAATATAGAATTAGATACACATATACTTTATGGCAGAATTTCTTCTAATTATATTGAAAAACTGCAATTAACTGTATTCTGGAAATTCTCTACTACTTACAGACCTTTCCTTTTATATCCAATAAATTGTAAATTTCTGGATCTTTCATATCCCTAACTCCACAAGTGAGAATTTGTTATATTATCATAGTCTTACTTCAGGGTACTGTGTGTAGTATGTGAAAATGTTCAACTGGAGAAAATGTTTAAACTGTTTGAAAATGAAAGCTGATTCATTTTCATATGTCATGAAGAAATCCTTTTATTTGTTATCGTTCATCTTGTTTCATAGCAAATTTGATGTTTAGTTTATAATCTAATTATTTTATTCTCCTTAGAGATATATTAAGATGATAACTGGAAAGATATATGAATGATAGACAAATAGATAATAGACATGACTAATACAGGCTAAAAAACATTCTAGCTCTTAGCTACATCATCTTCGACAGTTTCTGGAAAGATTTCTGGTTTATTTTACAGAATCTCTTATTTTCTATAGATCAGAAATACCCAGCAAGTGTCCTTCATGTTAGATATAAGTTTTCTTTCAATATCTATCTCAAAACTGCTAGGTGATTACTTCTATACTTAAGCAGCCTTTCCAGTTCTCTCAGTTACCTAAGTCCAATATTTTACTGGTCAGTGAACAATTCAGTAAACCACATCCCTGCATACTACACTGAGTATGGCCTAGAAAGTGCTCTATTGATTTATCTCTCTGAACAGTGAACACATTCCCAAGAGAGCCAATGAAGCAAGGCTATTCTAACCCAGGAGTCCAATAGGGAAATGAAGAGGTGAGAAGAATTCATTTGGAATGTAGTGCCTTAAGTCAGTTTCTTCAAACTAATAAGTACAAAATGTCTAAAACAAAAGTTAGCCTCATATACTCCAAATGCAAAATTCAGAATATTACACATATTATCAGTAGTTGATACTTTTAAAAATTAAATTATAAAACTGAAGTCTCTAAACAAATTTGTACTTAAAATGAAGAAGTATACATTACACTCTCAAATGATTTTCAAAGGAATCATCACTGGACATAGGCATATAAAAACCAAGACAAAATAGTCACTGAATCATAACTAACACAACTTCTTAACCAGAAAAGAAAATTTATATTCTTACACAAAAATGATTGGTCATGACTGCTTTTAGACTGCTTTGTGGTTTACCATATGAAGCATTTAGCTGAACAAAATTATAAAGGGAATATTTTAAAAGAAATTTGTTTTCATATTTTCAGAATTTATATTGGTCTTCCTTTACTAGGTATCAGAAGATTGGCTAACTAAAATTGTCCTGTGAACTAATTTCCTTTCTTCAAGATTGTACAGTAAATGATTTGCTGTTTAGGATCTAAGTGCTCCTCTGTGATCTAATGAAAAATAAAAGGCAATATAATGTTATTAACATATATTGTATTCAGGAAGTATGTGGAGGTTTTATATAAATAATTTATTAAACTTTAATAAGTGCCTTTGAAATAGTCTGAAATTGTGTGCAATTTTCATTTAAGGACAATGAATGAGAAGAATTTGAGAAAGATGGCATTCAAACTTATGAAATATCCAAGATTTAAATCCTAGAGCTTAAAGTTATGATACCTTGAGATATTTTGCTCTATACCATTGAAGATAGAATATAAATTAGTATTATAAGTGAACTGCAAAACATGAACTACTTGAACCCATTCCACATATAGAAACTGAAGGTAGTCTTCTCACTTTAAAATGAGCTTCTGTTTTTTAATAGAAGACACGCGGTAATACATGGTGGCAAGGTGGAAAAGCAAAACTGTTATGGAAACATATTCTCTAATTGCATTTTTTGAAATGCATGAGTACAGTGAAGAAAAGCTCATAATAAGTCACTGAAAATTGTGCTACTGAAAAACTTGCATGAGAATTTAATTATCTACCTAACTTTCACCATATCATTAGTGCTTAGGAACAACTGAGCAGCACATCATCCAGGTGTTAATATGTATTTTTAAAAGCTGTTTTCTCTGATCTAAATATAGATTCTATGCAGAATCTCAAAGAATAAATTCAGATCACAAGGATGCAAATAAATTACAGAAAATCTCTAAACATGCAACGTGTATGAGTTCTATTATCATTATCACATACACTCAGGTTCTTGAGAGAGTACTTTACACTCATTACATTACTTTTTCACCTACCTTCAGTGACTCAGAAAAGCTGATTTTTGTTCACTACCTCACTAAAACTTTTACCACTAAGACCCCAAGTGATATTTTTAATACTATCTTATATTCTCAGAACGTTTTAAAAATGTATACATTGAGTTTTAGGCATTTCAATGCTTATTATGGTATCTTATCCCACCTCTTTTCTTGAAAACCTCCTTCCTAACAAATTTCTCTCCTACCCCATAACTCTCTTTCTCTCTCTTCATCTCTCTCTCTCCCTCTCTCTCTCTCTTTCTCTCTTGTGTGTGTCATGCTTACTGAGATTAACAAGCATGTGTGATATGTGCTTGGATGACATCAATCAACATGGTGAAATCAATGAAAAAAAGTGTGTTCCTTCCTTCCAATCATCCTTATCCATCAGTGTACATGAAGGAAAGTGTAAGATCTCATGATTTTTCTTACTTCTGTGATTACATGTTGACAATCCCAGTGTGTGTAAATTTATGCAGGTAAATGCAGCTGCAATGAGGTGTTAGCTACAATGTATCTATCATGTCTATAAAATTATTTTTGGCAGTCTTCCTCCCCAACTGATTGCTTTTACATTACTTCAGCACCCTTCCAAAATACTCTCTGAGCCCTGGGAAGATATGTCCAATTGCATTTATGGTATGCTCCAGAGGAAGAATCATATGCCTGGTACTGTAAATTTGCCAAATAATCTTAATTCCAACTCAGTATGTACATATTACACTAATCAGCATGAGTCATGTACTACCTGGACTGTTGATCTTTCCTTCCACTAGAAATGATTTTCCATCTATTTAAGGTGGAATACCAGGGTTAATTCCAAAGCGTCTATAATTGAGAACCCCACCTAAGCTGTTAAAGGACCCTCTCTTTTTATTTTATTTTTCTAGTTTTACTAGCATATTGTGTACTCATCCTTTCTTTCCTCCAACTGCTCTCCCTTACATGCCTCTCCCCTCTCTTCATTAATCCATCCTACTTTCTCCCAGCTTCCTTCCTGTCTGCTTCTATGGATTCCAGGGTTCCCTCTGGTTTCTATATTCTTGTGGGGATTCAAGCCTCTCGTGGTGTACCAAATTGCCTCTCTGAGCTACATCATTGATAGGAACAGTTCCCTTCTTTCATCCAGCTTTAGTCCCCTCAAGGTTTCCATTGTATGTTCTTATCTCCATTGAGCTCCTCTAAAGTCTATGAGGGCATGTTGGTATGTCAGTGATTACGCAGGTCTGGTAAAGACCTTCACTTTAGCTGCCTAAAACTCTACTTTAAGCTGCCAGGAGAAACTTGTTAGACTCTGACTTAACCATACAACATAGCTTGTTCTGTAGGAACTGTCTGAGTACCAAAGCCACTTTCCCCTTCTCTCTGGGTTTGCGGAGGTAGTTACAAACAAAAACCTACCTAAAAAGTATTTCTACTTCCGTACTAGCTTATTTCCAGCTTACTCTGCTTTTCTGCAAGAGTATAAGAAACAACTCAGCCTGCCATTCTGGGGGGACAGGGACTATGGTCCCACTGATGAATGTTCTCTCTTTCTCATCTACTCCTGGTGCTGTTAATCCAGAGAAATTCTTGAAACACTTTCTTTCTCTACAAGACTACAAAAATTGCTTCAGCTTTCTCCATAATGGCCCTTAAGCAAGTTGCATTTGAACATACTTGGTTCTTAGCCATTTCTTTCTGATGTCTTCCTTAGCAATAGTCTTCAACTCCAGCACAGGATAATCATTATGAAATTGAATTTTTCATCACATTATAACCTACTCTTTGGAACATGTTTCTAGCTACTTCAAATTAATTCATTATCTGGTATGGAATCTTCGGAGCCCTCTCAACAGCGCTCTTTTCCTCATCACCATGTCACTGGCAACAAGTTCTCTCAATTGTTCATCCTAAATTTGTTTTGAGAAGTTTTAAGTTTGGCTTCACCATACTTACTACATTTGTCTAAATTTAGTTACTTGCACAGCGTGAGTATAGAACAGTTGGAGACTTTTTATCTAGCTCAAGTCTCACACTTCAAGGTATGCTCCATCATGATGGCAAATCCAAAGCACCAGGATGTTGAAACAGCTGTTCACATTGTACCTAAAATCATAAAACAGTATGCCACAAAGAGTGGACCTCATCTTGCATCACTTATTGGAGTCTAAATAATTCACCATAGTCATGGCTAGTGACAAACTTACCCTTACTGATGGTCCCATGTATGCCTGGAGGCTCATCTCCTTCATGATTCCATACACACTGTAACTGACACTAACTTTCACATAGGCACAGCATTATGCAATTCCTTCTTGGTTTTAGAACTTAGTGTGTTAAATCTAAGCTGACAAGTATGGGATTTCTTTCTTCAAAAAATTAAAATTATATATTTACCTAAAAGTCAAAAAGTATTGGCACAAAATTGTCCTCGAAATATGTGTATGATTTGTTCACATCACTGACAAATTTGAAATAAGATTTTATAATTCTTATTTTATTGAAATTAAACTTATATATCATAATATTGATAATTCAAAATGATAACCCTTGAGAAGTACAGATGAAAATAAAAGTTTGGAAAATTAAACATAGGAATTCCAGCTAGCGTATGGAAATATATCTTAAGTTCTTTAGCAAGTTACTCTGAGCTTCCTTTCTCTAATTTGTTAAGAGTAAAGTCAACCATAAAACCAACTGTGAACAAGAAATATGTAATTTGAATAAATGGTAATATGATTTCTGGGACACAGTATATTTTTAGAAAGTTTTCTGATTTCATGTATTTTGTCATAGTGATACCTGGTTCACAAATATTTTTTACTTAATTATATTGCCATAGCAGAAAGAACAATGTGAATATGTCTATGCATTTATTTTGAGAAAGATCATTGGCAAATGTATAAATTAGCCTTGGTTAGTACCTCACATGATTTGTCAAAAAGACCTACATCTTTTGCCTAGATTATTACAGCCATTATTAGGATTCATGTTGCAATTTCAATTAGAAACGTAGAACATAAAAACTTGGAAAGGAAGAAGGTGATTACATGTACAAGTTCTATGCCAAAAAGCTATTTACATTTATGTGTTCTGTACTAAACAGCTGGCAATCTTGATGACATGAGTATGATCAAAGAAGTCTGGGGAGGACTGTGTTCTACAAGAGGATGTGAATGTGCTAAAAGATAACATATGTGGATGAGAGCTGAGGGAGATTCTTGTATTCTATAACAGAATAGCTGCAGTGAGTCTGGTGACAGATACAAAGAAAGGGGAAGGAGCCAAGGAATATGAAGACTCATCATTATATGTTACTTATGGCCTAGGACCATGATTTAAAAAGGAAAAGCATCCAGAACATATTCCAGTTGTTAAAAATAAGAGTTCTAGGAAATGCCACTGAGTCCTTACACCTCATCAGAGAGGAGGGCCCAGAGGAAAGTTTCACATACAGGGATGCTCCAGGGATGGGGGGGGAGGAGGCACTGGAAGATAGAGAAGGAGGGGGGGAAAGGAAGGGAAAATGGGGGAGGGAGTGAAGAGAGGGAGGGGACCAGTGTACCTATTAAGTTTGTATGAGCGGAAATTAATTAATTAATTAATTAATTAAAACATAAAAAATCATTTATTTTATATTGCCATCAATCGACTCAATTGGTTTAAAGTATTCAAGGTAAATTGGCAGAACACATAGGTATTTTCATTTTTTATATCAGGCTAATTTATTGTGAATAAAGAACTATTTTTGAAATTTGAAAAACATTGTGTTTGTGATGTGTGATCAATGAAAAAGATGTACAACCCTAACCTTTTCTTAAATTAATGTTAACAACCATCTTTACATGACATTAATTAATATTTCAAAAACATTTTAGTACATTATCTTGTCCAAGAAAATTACAATAGATAAGTAAAATTGTAAAAGTTCTCTTAATATTTTATATTAAATGTAGTCATTTTAATTGTCACATAACATGACGATTTTAGCATGCTATTCTAAAATTATGGTTCCCCCACAAACTAATACATTGATTTAATTTATTTTTTAGAGATAAGGCAAATTTGCATTTTCTGCTAATTGAAGGTTGAAAAATATAATTATAACTGTTTGTTGGCAAAGGACTTGCTATTCTCTGTACATTAGAAGGCACAATCAACAAAAAAGACCCGTAACTATAATTGACCCCTTGGGTTTTTCTGCTGGTCATTTAATTCCCATTGCAGGATCTCCATGAATAAATGATTTTACCTTTTAAAAAGAAAAGAAAGTCATAATGGATTTGGGCATAAGGCAGCTAGGGAGAAGTAGTGTTTTATTTCACTGCATATTTGCATGGTTTTTGGAACATTGCCATATTTAAGGTCTTTTGACTATTTTAGACAAATCTCCACCATAGGCCCCTTGAACAAGCATATCTTATGACTGACAGTATAGTCAGCATCATTAAACTTTCTTAAAAATAATTAGACCTCACAGGAATGGGATTTCTGCACATTATTTGTTAGATTACCAGTATATAAAATATCACTTGTGATTAGCACATAAATGATACACTTTTAATTATCATAACCACCTGCCCTGGATCCTTCTATCCTCCACTTTTGAATCTTATGGGACACTCTTTCAACTGGAAAAGATACTATAAAATTTTATCAGATAGTATTTAGGATTGTTGCTAACTGAACCAGCACTAAAAATACTCAGGAAATGCATTTTGAAATTATGCAGTATGTAGTTTATTGAAATGATATGAATTAAATTACATGAATATTTTCCTGGTATAAAGAGAAGTATAAAACTAAAACTCTGTATCTTCAGGAAGTTTGATACTTATCAACATATCTCATCTCTAAAACATCTCTAAAATTGATGAAACTAGTCACCAATTTTTTTATTTAATCTGAGTTTTCATTTGTAGCAAAACTAACTTAAAGTATTTATATATCTCTGAATATATGTGTGTATATATATGTATATACACACTTATTTAATGACCAGTATACAACTCGACTCATAACCTATTTTGAATTACGATTGTTATAGAATGAAATAGAGAGAAATAAAATTTACTCTTTCGTGTGTGTGTGTGTATGTGCATACAAGTGAGCTCTTGCATTTGTGTGCCTGTAGAGGCCCAAGGATGACATGAGGAATCATCCTGGACTACTCTTTTTATTGCTTTGCCCAGGGATTCCCAGGTTCTGCCAGAATTGTAGACCACGCCCATCTCCACATTTTTATGTGTGATACAGGGATCTGAATTCAGGTCTTTCTGCTAATGAGGTTATAACCACTGAGTCGCCTCCCCAGTTTCCAAAATAAAATTACTAGTAAATTTTTCATGCCAGAATTATTGCCTACTCAGAACCCTCAATGGAGAATATCAAACATATATGTTAAAAGGAAAGAAAATAAAGTGAAAAATGCGAAAATAAGTTAGACTAAACCCTGAGCCCATAAGGAAGAATTTTGTGAATAGTATTTTCTATTACTGATATTAAATTCATTGACTATGATAACTAATACCTAACCAAAATTTGCTAAGTAAGAATTTCTATACATAGTTTCTAGAAAGAAACAAGATATTCCAAACTTAAATAATTCTCATTTCATGGTGATTACACATCCATTTATAGGATTTTTGACAGTCTATGAGGACAAGTATGATTTTTGAAGCTAGGAATGGGAGTAAATACTTTAAAGACACAGCGAGCAGCAATAGACATCGAAGAACTAAGTGGAAGCAATCCAGTTTCACAGTGAGAGATGTGAGGCTTTTACATATCCCATGCCAAGCAGGTCAGGAAGAAGCAAGATGGCATGTGAGAATGTGCCAAGCTCTGAGGAAAGTGACAACTGTAATGAATCAAGGGACATTCCTTGTATGGGTCTAGTTTTTTAAACATATTAGTTCTAGGAGTTAGTTTTCTTAAAAATATATATGTTAGGTTTATTTTTCTTATTCAAAGGTATTCACTGCCTTGCTCATCTTTCAAAAAATAAAGATATTAAAACTTTTTAAAAGTGGGATATTCTTAACATATATCTACCCAAGAATTTCAATGAATATTCTTGGCAAATGACTTTCCTGGAAACATCCCCATTTCGTCGGTGCCACTTTACTAAAGGTAAAAACAGCATGTAATATCTTCACCCTGAAGAGACTTGGCAGAAACTCTAAGAAAGAAAAATAACCTATATCCAGCCTACCATACTGTGTAAAAGGACACAGATTCAGAAACTGGACATAATAACCCCATTCTCCTAGAAATGTATCCTTTCATAATAGACAGAAGACAGATCCTTCCAATTGACCTAAAATTCTTTGTAAGAGGCATGTTCATCACTCAGTTCTCTAGCAGATCATTGCCAAGCATAAATGCTTGACTGCTTTTGGAATTACATCTATAGTCTCACATTGCCACTTACTTTAGGGATTCATTCTATGTACCAGTAGAGAGATACATCCATGTATTCAGCATGGTTCTGATGAGCTGCTATTGGTAAGAATATCACTGTCTCATTTTTATACAATGCAAAAAATCTTGGAATCTGTTTTTGCTGGGCTAGAATCATAGAAAACTTTTCAGAATTGTTTAAATGGGCAAAAGTTGATTTTTTTGTTGTTTTGAATATATACTTATTCATTAAATTGTTCTCTGACAATTCACATATGTACACAATGCATACTAACCGTTCTCTCCCTGGACCATTACCCACTCCATATTGCCATTATCTATCAATATACTTCCCTACATATCTCTTTCTCACATATATGGCTATTCATTTTATTTTGTAAGCTTTAAGTTTAACCAGGGCCATCTGTATGATCTATGATCTATATGATCATGGGTTTGAACTTACTCATTGGAATCTGTTGAATTCAGCAGTTGGTAAAGCTGGAGACAGTGTTTGACTTTCCACCAGAAACTATCAACAGCCAACAACAGTAAGGATTAGTACCCTATGATCCTCTCTGCCTTCCATGAGTGATGTTGATTCATGGTAGCAACAGTGTGTCAAGGCCACAGCATAGCATTTTTACCTTTCTTCTTGTTTTGGTGATGTAGTATTATTTGCTCCCCCATTAGAATTGGAGGGAGAATTGCAAGTTTCTTTTGAGGAACTGAACCTTCAACCTTCCTGATTTTCATCCTCTTGCACAGGATTGATTCTCTGCATTTATTGCCATTCATTGCAATAAGAAGTTTCTCTGATTAAGGCAGAGAAAACAATTCATCAAGGAACTAAAGAGGAGCAAGGTGATGAATAGATTAGAAACCTGCCCACACTGAAACTATAAAGAGTGGTGGAGGAAGAAAGGTTAGTGATCTCATAAATTACTTTTTTTTCATGGTGAGTGCATTTCTGTACAGTCCTATTAAGAAGACTGACTGCCTTAGGAACTTGGTTAGAGAGATGGTTCAGGGGTGAAAAGCTTTGCCTCACAAGCAAAAGACCTGAGTTCACACCCAAGGTCTCAGGTAATGATGTTGGGTCAAAATAGAAGTGGCCTGTGTTTCTGACTCTTGAAGGCAGAGCATGGGAAAACCCCAGAGTAAAACAATAAGGAGGCAGAACAATCCAAAGCAATTTCTAATATAAGCTTGGGTCTGCATAGGCACAAATGTCCTTTTCTACACTCTCTCTCTCTCTCTCTCTCTCTCTCTCTCTCTCTCTCCTAATAAATAGAAGGATAGATAGATAAATGATAAAAAATCCCAGGTAAATGACATGTCACAAAATTTAGAATAAAGTAGTCTTGTCATTTATGTCTATTTCAGGATACTTTTTTGTTGCTGAAACTTCAGTAACACTCATAAATAACTCTATTACACAAATAATGAGTTTAATGTATCATTTTTGTTATTTTATTACACTTTGCTTTATTCTAATGTCTTGTTTCACTCTTCACAAGAATAAGGGAAAACCTGGCTAGGTGAGGAAATTAGTAATAGCCTGAAATTACTTGAGTGATATCCATGTTCAAGAACAAGGAGGAGGGAACCCACTCATGAAGGAAGTTAATTTGGCTTTGAAGCTGTTGTAGCATTACAAAGTGGTATGACAAGGTTAAACCAGAAAGGGAATCCATAAGGGTAACTCAAAGAAAATGCTATATATTATTACCCATTGGAATTCCTAAAATGGGACAAAGACAAAAGTTATACAGCTGAGCCACTAGGATTCTAAACCATAACAATAGCTCATGGAAGGGATCCATGATGACCGTATTTGCAGGTAAAAAGATTGAGTTTATCCTGAGGTGAACAATTATTCCATCAAAGCATTTTTTGTACATTTTTTGTATCCCTGCAAGAAAGTATATTGGGATGTGTGGAAGATAGATATAATTTACCAGCTCAGATAGCATTAAGCATGCAAGTGAGGTAGATGGAAAGGTAATGGACACAGCCAATAGAGGGCCAATCAGCAATTTGCCCTGTTCCCATGAGAAAAATGGGTTGTATCTAAGGAGGAAAAAACATTTTTTCATGGAGAAAGACAATGAATTACAGTGAGATGGACAAAGTAGATTCTTCTTTCATGACACTGGAATCAACATTAGTTTTCTGACAAAACAATAGCTATTTTATTTCTGTTATTGATTTTTGATATTACTTTTTTTGTAAACCCCAAGGTGCAGACTCCCAAGAGTCTGCAAACAGAGAAGGACTTCAGAAAAATACCCAAATAAAAATTTTGTTTGTAGATAATATAAAATACTGTATATTAGATATTTGTGAATACTAGGTAAACAATAAAGTGAACACTTAAATTTTTTGAATGAAGGTCTTAAGTGTGGACATTGAAGATGTACTTTCCTAAGTCACAAGGCAGTTGAATGAAGATTCCAATGCTAGAGTTTGGATAACTCCCTAGGAATTTTTAGTTAGATAAATCCCCGTGGTACCATATATCATAAAAGTCACTGACAGTGGTTTGGAGTGCATGTCAGAATTGCATTGTGATGTCCTATCCCTATTGCTGAATATACTAGATAAGACTTGGCTGCAATTTATGGGAAAAATAATGTTGAGATAAAACTTCTACTACTGTCTGACTTTTATAACAACTAAAGATGCTATTCAAGATCCTGGATGAGACTTGTTATCAACAGGTATGTTTGTTTACAAACCCTGGTCGTTCTATTACTAACAGGAAAAAACATAATCTGCCTGTTGCTACAATAATCCCATGAGTATTATGAGTATAACCAATACTGTTCTGGTTGGAATTATGTTTGGGTTTATGAAGCATGGCAAAGCCCTGTGATGGTGAAGTCATAGGCTCCAGTATGCAGACTGCTATTATTGTTTTATTAAACAGATGTGATGTGCCCATCAAATTGCCTTGTAAACATAGGTATTCTCTGCTTATCAATTACTGTTTTGGCTGTGGAAGTTAACATATTCTTTTGCAGTGAGCAATGGGTACTGACCAGACTTATAAACAGTCAAAGTCTGAGAAAAAGTCACTGCTGTTGTGGTATAGTGGCACACTGATAAGACATACATGAAGAAAATATTCTGTTCTCTATGTCCCCTTTCCAACAGGGAACATTATAGAAGAATAGATAGTAGGATCCAGAAGAAGAGTTTGAGTTCTATGTAGCTATTTTCCTCCAATTTGATGCAATACCTTCCAGAGAGAGAGATGGAAGGCTCATTTAACTAATGCTTATAAAACTAATGAGGTTTGGGTAGCTCACCAAACTTACTAGACTCATGAAGTTCTGGTTATATAAGCAAAACAATAGCTGAGAAAAAGGAAATACATTCCCTGCTTCCTGTATTTTGGTATGATAATGCGAATGAGTACAGCTTTGGAGAGTTGTTACTCAAGCTTCACTTGGCTTTTGGGTAATGTAATTGCTTATTAGTCCCCATGTTCCTAGAAATAAGTCCAGTAAACTTTTTGGCTTGCAAGGCTGAATTTGTGTGAAATTATTCCTTTGGTCTATTGTCAATGCCTTATGCTATAGAGATAGATACACATTCCTCATTCTTCCTTTTGACTATTTACTCCATTCACTAGGAAAGAGATAGTATATGTGTTCATGTGGGGAGGAGCATTTGGCTGCATACTATGACCCAGCTAGGATGAAAATGAAACGTATATTTATATGTTATTTTTTGAAGACAATGCACTTATGAAATTTTGCAAGGGATAGATATGCAAAAATTATAAAATTCGGGCAGAAGAGATGGCTCACGGGTTAAGACTCTGCCTCAAGCAGAAGTTCCTGAGTTCAGATCCCAGTCCCATGTAAAAACGCCAGCCAAAATAGGTGGGAGTCTACTTCTGGGTCTGGTGGGAAGAGCTTGGGAAATCCCAGCCAAGCAAGAAAGAGGATGAAACAATCCAGGATGATTCCCGAAGTCACCCTTGGTCCTCCCCTGGGACTAACAGTGCACTATGACACACACGCATGCACGCACACACACATAAATAAAATATTTTTAAAAATTTATGAAACTCAAAGAAGATACTGTCATATATTGTAGTCCATATTAGACAATAAAATATAAGTGCAAAGACAAAAGATTGTAAAAAAATCCTCATAGTTCTATGAAAAGAACGTGAAGCTAACTTTTTATTCATTAAACATAGATTTCATTGCCACATTAAACATGAATTCCAAACTAACAATAACACATCTTTAAGTATAAACATTGCTTGCATGCTTAAGATAAATAATCTGTCTTGAAGCATTTGATCTTAAAATAGCAAGCTTGAATTCAATGGGTGCTCTCTCTTTCTGTTGCATGTGCTTTCCTCATTTGTACGCCACAGTTTTCTGAGAATGGATACATGAGAGTGTAAATAAAATAATGGAGAGTCACTAAATAAATTATTTTTGGTCTGATGAAGAAGAGTGGCCGAAGTGCAATGTAGTGTCATTTCATTCTGAAGGAATGCATATTGAAACTCAAAGCTCATTACCTTTCAGTATTGTACATGTGTGAAACAAATAATTTCTCCTTTGAGTCCTTCTTTATCCAGTGGCAACTGTCTGCTAAAAGCAGACAACAAGCAAAGTGATGACTGTCCCTTATTCTAAGACCTATTTTTTCTCCAAATTCTGACATTTCCTATCATTTCCACAATTAGCTTATGGACCTGGCTGAAAAGTCACTCACTGCCTGTCTGTCATGACATGAAAGTACAAAATAGTAAGACCATTTTCTTCCTGCCAAAGACGACAAACTTCCCCAAAGGATAATTTCTCTCTGGGGATAAAGCCACACTGGGCTGTGAGCGGATCTGTTTTAAGAGTCTTCTGAGCCCAAATGCCAATTATGCATGAAATTGAGCAGGGACTACTACAGATAACTAAATCCTCGTTCTCCGAGGTTCAAAACCAGAGCAACTGATACCTGGAAGACAAAACAAGACAAAGAAAACCACATAGGGTAAAGAAGGAGTAAGAATTAAAAGTAAAAAAAAATGACAAATAGTATATGAAATAGTATTGAAAAATAACTAATAGTATATGAAAATCTCATATTTTTCATTCTTGCCTGTTTTCATCCTTGACAAGTATATCCTCGCCCAGCTCTCTCCTTTTTCACCATTTATCTCTCCAATCAACTGTAAACTCATTGTGTGAATAAAAAATAATTTGAACCAATAAAAATATATAAACCTAAAATTGCATTCTGATAAAAATTTACAGATTCAAGAACAAGCAAAAAGATGAAACACAAAGCAGATTTAAGTTGCTAAGCAACTTGGCATTCACATGAAATCAGATATAGCAATTTGCTTTGGCAAGACTATGTAATAAGTTTAAAGAAACAAAACCAGTTATTAGTTTGAGCTACTAAGTAATTAAAGGAAGAAGAATTAAAAGATTGAACTGAATTAAGTCAGTGTTTAACATATAAGAATACAACCAATTTGTCTCAGAGGCCTGAGGGTCCATACTGATATTTAATTACAAGACAAAAGATAACTGTCAATTCGACAAAGGCAAAAATAGATTAAAACATGATACTATATTTAAGCTTGACTTTGTGCAATGAGTTTGGGATTCAAGCCAAACACTTGTAATACTATTTATTACATCATATTGTAAAATTATCATGCAAGAAAATCTCTCTGCACATTGATATATTGATCCTGATATATATACCTATATATGTATGTATTCAGATATATACAGCTCCTTTCTTCATCTGAAGTATGCCATTTCAACAGAGATTAAAGTGCTGACTCTAAGAAAAAAATGACTTCATGCTGAAAACCATAAAATATACACTTTTACCAAATGTTGGGATTTTCCTTTTACTGTGCCATTAGCTAACAGATCACAGTGCAAAGTAGCTGAACACCTGTAACAACCCTGGTAATGGATTCCCATCCTAATACCCCTAAGAAAAGGATTAAATCTATTGTTTGTTGGTTTGCAAATAACTTAATTGTCCTGCAACAATAAAATCTTCTTGGCTTTTCTTCATTCAAGAGAATATTTAGAAAAGAAAAATATGAATTATTCTCCATAAGTGATGCTCACTTTCGGACACTAAACTGCATTAATGAGGTTCCATTATCCCTTCAGTTGAAGGTAACAGTGGCCAGTGGAGATTGAACAAGGATAGGCTTGAGATAAAAACAAACAAATAAACAAGGGAGCAAAGGCAAGGAACAAATAAATTATGAAAGGATGCCAAGGAGTTGTTATTTAATTCTCTCTTCAGTTTATGAGCCTAAGATCTACATTGTCAAACACAAGTGCATTTAACAATTTCAGTTCCCCAAGATAAATGCAGTGTGAAAAGTGTGCAAAAGTAAAGTGTCATTTTACCTGCATAAAGATCACATTTTTTTCAAAGTATTTTCCTGAAATATCCCTTTATGCCTTTGTGCCTATTATCAACACACAGACTATTTAATACATATCTCATATTCATTACATGAAAACTCATGGAAGTGTCACTTTGAACTGAGAATCCTGGAGATACATTTGAATTGCTAAAGATTTAGACTAGGTTTTAATGAAAGTTACCTTAGTATTTTAGAAGTACATACTATTGTGAGACTTATTCCTCTCTCTCTCTCTCTCTCTCTCTCTCTCTCTCTCTCTCTCTCTCTCTCTCTCTCTCTCTCCCCCCCCAGTTAAGACTAGCTTCAAATGAAAGATTAACACTGGATTTCTTGAAGAAGCAGTGGATTTCTCTGATACCCTTAAATATAAAGCTTACACTTCTAATGGCTTTAATCATGTGCTACTTGCCTTTGTTTGCAATTTTCTTACACTATACATAGTACTTATTCAGGAAAGTATAGATTAAGTGTAAAGAAGGAAGAGGCAAAAACAAAAATTATACTGGTAAGTCACTAAAATATTAGTAATCATATTTATTTTTCTTTTAAACTATATTATGATCTTGCAAACATATAGAATTAATGAATTCCTTAGTAAAAATTGCAAATTGATTAATGAATCTATGGGAATAAATGATAGAACAGTGGTGCTTAAAATTCACTAATTATCTGTTTAGCTACAGGAATACCATTATTTTAAAAATCACAGAAAACTATTCTATTACTTGTCAATATATATTTTTCACTGTTAATTTTATTTTGAAAATACCCTAAAATTTAATCTTGAGATAACTTTTTTCTTCTTGAAATTTTCTGTCTTCATATGTACATACATGTTAATTAGAGAAAAAATATTAAATATAAAATGATGGAAAACATTTGGACATTTTTGAGGCAAACACCCCCATTCATTGTGGATTTATAAAAAGCATGTGAATAGAAATATTAGATATTTCTATTTGAATAGAAAAAGATCATGCATTGAAACATTGTATCCTTTTTATTTTTTTATTTTTATTATTATTTATAATATTTTTATTTATTTCTTCCACTTATACAAAGTTCATAAGTACCCCATTTCCCTCCTTCCCTCCACCCTTCCCTGGATCTCCTTGCTCTCTCCCCCTTTTCTCTTTCCTTTTCCCATTGGCAAAACTGGATGTCCACATGCTGAAGATTAAAACTCAACCCCTGTTTGTTATCATGTACAAGACTTAATTCCAAATGGATCAAGGACCTCTATATAAGGCCAGAGACTATAAAAAACCTTAGTTGAAAGGGCAGGGAATTCCCTCTAGCTGATTGGACTAGGCCAACAATTCCTAATTGGAAAGCCAATAGCACAGTCAATACAACCAACACTCAACAGATGGGATCTTATTAAATTAAAGAGCTTCTGTTCAGATAAAAAGATTGTAATCTGAGCACAAAGACAACCCACAGAATGGGAGAAAATGTTCACTAACCACATATCTAATAGAGCTCTATTATGCAGAGTGCACAAAGAACTTAGAAAACTAAACACCAAGGAAACAAATGGCCCAATTAAAAACTGGACCTTGGAACTTAAAAGAAACTTTACCTGGGAGAAATTGAAATGTCTAACAAATATCTTAAAAAATGTTCCTCATCCTTAGCCATCAGAGAAATGCAAATCAAAACCTCCCTGAGATATCATCTCGCCCCCGGTCAGGATGGCAAAAATCCACAATACAAACAACGCCAAATGCTGGAGGGGATGTGGAGAGAAGGGAATTCTTCTACATTGCTGGTGGGAATGCAGGCTTATACAACCACTCTGGCGATCAGTCTGGCAATTCTTAAAAAAGTTAAAGATTGAAATGCCATATGACCCTGCTATTCCACTTTTGGGAATAATCCCCCATACAGTGAAAATTCACCTTGAAATCACAAGCATGACCATGTTCATAGCAGCACTGTTTACAATAGCAAAGTCATGGAATCAACCCAAATGTCCAACAGTTGATGAGTGGAGAAGGAAAATGTGGTACATTTATACAAGGGAATACTACTCAGCCATCAAAAATGATGAATTAATGAAATTTGCTGGGAAATGGGTGGAATTAGAAAAAATTATATTGAGTGAAGTATCCCAGACACAGAAAATTAAGTGCCATGTGTACTCCCTAATAGGTGGATCCTAGTACCAAACCCACTTAGCGACATACTCAAAGATAAATCTCTGTAATACCTACAGTAATTGCAAAGATTATAAGCAGGGAGGGAAGGGGAAGGAGGGCTCTACCAGAAACAAGGAGAGAGGGGATCATGCTACAGCAGAGAAGATAGACCACTATCAAGGACTGCAAGTAAGTAATGAGACATCTGGTTGGGCTTGCAGACTTTCCTTACTGGTCACTTGCGTCTGATGGGGTATGATCTCACCAGAAAGGGAGGGGTTAGAGTCTGGCAGACAAAAGGTAATCATCCTGCAAATGGGACACTGACCCCTGCCACACAGCAGTCTCTTACTCTTATTCCATCTATCTTTGAATCTACTCTTATAATGAGACTCTATTTTAACAGCATTTTATCTCTGGCCAGGAGGTGTTATCCAATACCCATCAGGATGGAGCCAAGGGCGGTGCAGGCGCAGCAAAACTGAAAAAAGAAATCAACAAACCATAATTCAGAAAATCAGAGACTCTACATCAACCACCTGGAACCAGGCCATCCTAATCTCTCCCCATCCTAAAGCTCAGGGAAATTTGCAGAAGAGGGGGCGGTAAGATTGTAAGAGCCTAAAGATGGGGAGGAGCAACGACATGCAAGATACTCCATACAAGTTAGAGCTGAAGTAATCATAATAGAACTTTGCATGACCTGCGCAATTACCAACATATCATTGAACCCCCAAAGTCTAGCACGGATCTAAGATCCTTAGAGGCAAGGTATTAACTGCCACAATAGTGTTCCTATACTAAAGGGGAACACAAAGAAAGAGCTCTAGGCAATGCCACTGAGTCCTTATACCTCATCAGAGAGGAAGACCCAGAGGGAAATTTGACATGCACACTAAAGGATGCTCCAGGAATGGGGCGGGGGGAGCATTGTGTCCTTTTTAGTCTTTGTCCAAAGTCTGTTACTGAGAAAGGATCAAAATAAAATACAAAATAAACTGAAATTTAAAAAATCCATTCAATAATTTTTAATGTAGAAAGCTTCCCACTAGACTTAAAGTTTAAAATGTTCTGATCATTCCCTGTATATTGGGCAGACCTCTCATTGTCCTCATTATGAGGATATGATTATGAGATTTTTAAGGAACTTAATCAAAGTTTCACTTTGGTAAATGCCCTCTAAAATGACCTTGAGTTTAGGAATGTACAAATCCCATGGCAATGCTTCTATTCACTGAGGTGTGTCTTCTGATGCTATAGGAACACTTGGTGCATAACAGAGAATATTGTATATTCTTAAATGCTTTATGATATTTAAAAGTTATGTTTAATAATTCCTCAGTACCATATTACTCAATTATGCTTAGAGTTATCTAGAAGAGATCGTTAAATAAAGTCTCACTAAAGCACTAAACTACCTAAGTGTTACATACTCCCTACATTAAATGCTGTGGAGCCAGAGATATACATGGTTATCCCTTCTTGTGGTATGCATATGTACACTTCACTTTATAGGTAAAGAAGTTTCAGTAGTGTGCTGTTGATCTCTGGATTTGGAATTTTTCATTTTTGTGCTACCAACAAGCTTAATAATTTGTAAATAAGAAATTGACTTGAACTTTCATAATTTCAGAAGAACCAAAGCACATTATTTCAATAACTGAATACTAACAAATAATAAAGCATATAACTTTACAAGGCCTTGCTAATTTTTCTTTGCTTATTTTAAAGAATTTCTCTTCCTTATTTTCATCTCCTTAGCAACAGTATCTTTTTAACTATTGAAAATCTCAGTGAGTAAATATATACACTGAATACCTTTGTAATTAAGAAATGGGATGAAATGGATAAATAAAAAAATGAAGCAATAAAGAAGGCTGAAAATAAAGAGTGAAGAAAAGACTAGAGAAACAAAAGAAAAGGGATAAAAAAATCCCAGAATCACTTCTACATATGACAAGAATGTTGCTGATTTTTATTGAAGATATTAAGTTGTAAAACTCCAGTCTAGGATAGGCTCTAATCCTAGGCATACATGAAGCAATTTAATAAAATGAAAAGCATTTTTAAAAAGCCCTTCTTAATAATTGAGAAAGATCTGCTGACATTCTGTTCAATCAGACCAGATGATATTCCTTATGAAATGGGGATGGAGACGCCCATCCTCCATGCCACTACAGAAATCACTCCACAGAATAACAATGTTTCCTTTTGCCTCCTGCAGTACTTAAATAGGAATAAAATACATTCTTTTAAATAGCACCTGAGAACAGAAACAGAAAATCAAAAGTATCTTACAGTTGGTTCTTTCTCTAATACACAACTAGAGCTTTCGTGTTCAAAAGGGAATTTCATGAAACCTCGTATGTAATCAACATTTTTATAGACTGAATACACTGACATTCTACTGTTACATACATGCCCACTACATGAAAGAGTAATATGAATCAGAAGACCAGGAACAGCAAAAAAGAAAGGCAATGGACATCATTCATATATTACATGTAAATCTTCTAGTCTACAGTCAGCTCTCTGATGGCTGTAAAGTGCAATACCAGTTCCACACTGTGGTTTCACAAGTAACACCATTATAAATTGTATAATGAAGATGTAATTATTTTCAACTTTCATATATTAAGCTTTAATAAATTTTAAAATAATGTTGCAAAGATATTACTGAACTAACTGAGAAATTTAAGTGGCCACTAAGGTATTATGTTGTTTAAAATAGTTTGTTATATCCTTCATATGTAGAAACAGACCTTATTTAAGAATCTGAAATCATGCTTCCCCTCTTTATCAATGAAACAATTGCTTACAGTATATTTTCCTTTTTGCTTACTTTCAAACAACTTCTTAACAATGATGTCATTCACATGTCACTTTTTGTATTCTAATGTTCTTTTCAGTTTTAAGGAGTCACAGTCTTATTCAGTATTATTAACAGTGCTTTGAAAGCATACCAGGACAGACACATGAAAGAAAAAGACAAAATGAAACACAAAAGCAAGCATGATATCTTAACAATATAGAGAACTATAAAGCATTCTCATTTGACCCATATTTGCAGTTAAACATGAGTTTTAAATGCAGAAGGGTGACATATGGCCCTCAGAGTTAATGAAATGTATAAAACCTATGTCAGGGAGTGCTTAATACTATGCCTTGCATAAAGTGAAAAGAAATAAATAGTAGTTATTAGTCATTCTATAACTTTAGGCTGTTTAAACAATGGATATATATTGCCTTAAGAATAGCATTCATTTGAAAAGTGAATCACATAAATAAAATAACCAGACACATTAGAGTAAACAAGCATAGCATATTATAGATTATATATGCACAATGAATATGGACAATTACTCCTGGTTACACTGCAAAGGGACTCTATTAGCAGTTTTTATTATCTAGGGATATTTCTAATTCATACTCATTTGAGATATTTGTCCTTTTCATTCAGATGTATCTTCTTTCTCTTGTCTCCCACAAAAACATATTTGTGAAAGTTTAATTAGCCACAAAAACATTCCATTAAATTCCAAATCCTCATCGTCTCCCAACTCTTCTCTCTCCTTTCTTTCTCTACCATGTAAGTTTCTGTTTATAAATGACTTATCCCCTATCAGCTTATAGCCTTATATTGGACTATTTATATTATAATCACATACCATGAAATAAAGGTAAAATAACTATAATTAAAAAGAACCAGAAATTTTACATAAATATTTTCAGATTACAGAAGGGACAATGATTCTTCCAAATGTATTTCTACAAGTCTAACAATTTTATTAAGAGTACCAAAATGCTTGATGTTGGCATTGAGTTGTAATTTTCACTAAGAATTTGAAAGGAAATTGTGTGAACAAAAAGGAAATTCCTAAAAATTAAGTTCACATTCCCATTCAGTGAATGTACACCTCGGAAAAAAATTTCTGATCAGGGAATTGTGAAACGTGATGTGTTCTTAGGGAAAAAAACAATCTTAATTACTGGTAATACATGACTACCTGATTTTATATTTTGGCGAAAACATCATGACTTTGGTATCTCAAAAAATAGCATGTATAGCACAAAAACAACAGTGACATATTTTTTCATTTGCCTTAAATATAATAAAAACAAAACCAACATGCATGGTTTAAATAAATGAAATAGAAATTTATCTCAATTTTTTTTTGCTTCGTATACAAATTTCTTCTATAAAAACAATTATAGAGAAGGAGTATATACCAAAATACCCAAAGATAAGCATAACAAAATCAGGGCCACATTGATTAAGGAAAGAGATACTATCATTTTTCTCACTGTTGCTAACCCAAGGCTAACATGTAAGAGCTACTCATGTCCCAGCACAGGAGTCTATACGTTGCCTTTTCTGACAAAAGTCAGAAAAATCTATTCCCCAAATCAATGTGGATGATAATATTGTGACAAAATATATCTCTGTGCTCGATACACAAATGCAAACTCCTTCTTGGATAATTAAAAGAGGAGACATGTTAATATTTCTTTATAATTTGTAAATTATTGACAGGAGATATTAAAGAGAAAATGCATAGTAGAAGAAATAACTATGCTTAAATTCAAAGCAAAAGCAATTATAGTGTAGTGTAGATAAATTTTCCACACTTTTCTTTGAAAGTACACCCACTGGGCTAAAACACATTCTGCATTAGTGGTTACTTTGTTTCCTTTGATATTAGATGTCCTTACATAATAGTCACTTCCTTTGCATTTGTATTAAGAAGCATTGATCAAAGAAAGGTTGGTTTTCTAAAATAAAAATGTGGGCCTGTGCCAATTCATTCCCTCCAGTAGTATTTCCAACCCATGTTTACCTTGTGATTTTATTTCTATATCATCTCCAATTATGGAGCTCAGAGACACAACAGAAACTGGAACAGAAACTATTGCCTACAAGTGACTTTCATCGGAAAATAGTAAATTATATTTCAAACAAAATACCCATGAGAAACCTTGTATGATAAATAGACAAACATACATAATTTTTATATCATTAGGGAAGCCAGTTAGAAAGCATCCAAATGACAGTTAATAAAGCACACAGTGACTAAGTATCCAACATGGACAAAATGGGAGTTTCTAAGGGGTGATAGAAAGAGTTATACAAATCTCAACTCAAAATGCTGAGGAAGTAGAAGATTCTATGAGCCAAGATAGAAAGTCTGCCTAAGTAGAAAAGGCATGGACTATAAATGGAGTTGACTTCACTTGAGACTTTAAGAACATAAATAGATATGTGGGGAGAGCCAAATGGCTATGAATAAAATGGAAAGTCAGAGGAAGTCAAAGAAAATCGTATGGATAATGTTTTCTTTATTCTTTTAAGTAGACAGAATAGGAAAGTTGAATGTATAGAAAGAACAGATGATAGGCTAAATATTGAGGTAAACTAAAATGACTTGATAAACAACAGGAAAGGGAGTCAAGAATGAGCAACAACGAAGATGAACAAGCAACCAATGTGGTGGAATATCCACAGGTAAATGTGATAGTCTACAGGGCCTGCCATTTTTTCTAGCAGTGCTTTCTAAATGTTGTGATGATTCACTGCTTTGGAAAAGAGAGAGTTAAAAACAAGAGAACAAAGAAACAGAAATTCCTTGTGAGGTGGTAATGGAATTGTCCCACCATGCAGTCTAGGCATGTGACCATCCACAGAATAGGAAAATTTGAATTAGGAGGGTGATTGAGCAATAATAAGAATATAAATGTTCTAAGAACTGAAGCAAGAGAAGCAATGATCATGGACCCCAAGACATCTAATAAAAAGTCATGTGGAAATGGTGGTGTCCTGAGGTCCAGAGGTGCCAGCTGCTGAAGTTGATTATGCAGCAAGAGAAAAATCCAAACCTGTGAAAGGCAAAAATGTGAAATCTATTTTTTATTGAAATTCATTAACTGTCATGGTTTGAAATGTGACCCTCACAGACTCATGTGTATGGGAAGGTTATGGCACCTTTCAGAGGTAGAACCTTGCTAGAAGAGAAAGTCATAGGGAGTGGACCTTGAAGTCCTTAGCCTGTCTCCAGCTTCTGCCAGCTTGCCATACCTTTTCCACCATGACAGGACTTTATCTCCCCACTGGAACTGCAAACTGAATAAATCTTTTTCTCCCTTAGTTGTTTGACTCTGTGTGTTCTCTCATAGCATCAGATAAGAGTAACTAGTCCATTAGCTGATTTCAAGGCAGGATGAAGTTTGAAAATTAAAGGACTGACACTAAATCTCAGCATTACCACTTGTGTACAGTGTAAAACATCTGAAGGAACATGAGGAACCAGTGCCGCTTTGAAAATTGCTTAGGAGAACAAGAATGACTACTGTGAAAAATCATGTGGAAAACATTTGAGAGTGGCCAGATTTCTTTTTTTTTATATTTTTTATACATTTTTATTATTACTTCCACTCATACAAACTTAATAGGTACACCAGTTCCCTCCCTCCCTCCTCTTCCACCCGAACCCTCTGCTCCCCCTCTCCTCATCCTCCATCGTCCAGTGTCTCCCCCCCCCCAATTCCCAGAGAGTCCTTTCTTGTGCATGCCTGACTCTCCTCTGGGCCCTCCTCTCCGATGATGTACAAGGACCCAGTGGCATTTCCCTGAACCCTTTCCTGTGTTCCCCTTAAGCATAGGAACGCTGCTGTGGCTGCCAATCCCTTGCCTCCAAGAATCTTGGTGCCTTTAGCAGATGCTAGACTTTGTGAGGTCAATAGTGTGTTGGACATTGGGCAGGCCATGAAAAGTCCAATTATGATTGCTTCGGCCCTAATATTATGTGGAGTATCTTGCAAATCATTGCTCCTTCCATCCTTTTGCTCTTACACTCTTACTGCCCCCTCTTCTGCAAATGTCCCTGAGCTTCAGGATGGGGAGAGATTAGTTTGGTCTAGTTCTAGGTGGTTGATATAGAGTCTCTGAAGTTCTGGATTATGGTTTGTTGATTTTCTTTTGCAGTTTTGCTGCTCTTGCAATGCCCTTCACTCCATCCTGATGGGCATTGTATGCCACCCCCTGGCCAGAGGCAAAAAGCTGTTAAACTGGAGTCTTGTTATAAGAGCACATTCAAGGGTAGATGTAATAAAAGTAGGAAACTTCAGTGAGAGAGAGGTCAATCACCTATTTGCAAAATGGTTACTCTTTATCTGCCAGACTATATGCCTTCCCCTTCTGGTGAGATCATACCCCCTCAGTTGTAAATGATCAGGAATGAACGTCTGTGAACTTAACCAGGTGTCACATTACTTACTTGCAGTCCTTGATGGAGGCCTATTTTCTCTGCTGTAATATGGTCCCCTCTCTCCTTGTTTGTGGTGTGCCCTCCAACCCCATCTCTCCTGTTCATAATCCTTGCAATTACTATAGGTATTACATAGATTTACCTTTGAGTGTCTCAAGATGGGCTGGGTGGGTTTGGTACTAGGAGCCACCTATTATGGAGTACATACAGCGCTTAATTTTCTGGGTTTGGGATACTTCACTTGATGTAATTGTTTCTAATGACATCCATTTCCCAGCAAATTCCAGTAATTCATCATTTTTGATGCCTGAGTAGTACTCCATTGTATAGATGTACCACTTTTTCCTTATCCGAGAGTGACCAGATTTCTAAGAGCAGGGGACAAGTTTTAAGTGAGATGAGCAGATTGAGAATATTAAGATTTTAATTGAATATATTAATAATCTCTCACATCCAAGCCCTCCAAATTCTAGCAATGTACACATATACTACTTCCCAGATTTACTGGTAGAGAACCCACTGTTCATTGGTTTGAAAGGCCTGTCTCTTCTCATATATGCTTCTTCAAGATGAAATAAGCTCATCATGCAGCTCTTGAAGTTCTCTCAAATTTAGAAAAGTGAGTCAAGTTGAGACTAACACTTGGAATCAACTTGCATCAAATGGATAACAATTATAAGATAATGTTGTACAAACCACGGCACTGTGACTGAAGAGATTGTTCAATAGTTGAATCCATTGCTGGGCAATCAAAAGAACCTGAGTTCAGATCCCCGCAATATAAATATATTGTGTGGCAGTCTACCTGCAACTCTACCCTGAGTAGGTGGAACAAGGGAAACTCCAGAGCTAACTGGCCCTTACCTAGTGCTTTGGGTTTAAGCGGAGATCCAGACTTACAGCAGAAATATCAAGAATTAACAACAATCAGAACACACAAAACCAGTAAAGCTGTGCACTTAGGATTTTATTTGGATTAGCAAAATGCTGAATATGAATAATGCAGTAAATTAAGTCCCCAATAGCTCAAACTATTATATTTATTGCTCTGACATGTCTAGACCACTAGTGAATAGATAAACTTTTCAATGTCAAATTAATTTTGAATCAGAAAAAATGAAATGAAAAGCAAAATGCAATTTATATTCTATGTGGTTTAAAAAATGTAAAATAATATATTTTCTTCAAGCAAATATAGGATTGTGAAGTATAATTCTTTTTAAAAACTAAGCTAATACATACTCAAATTTTGTCTAAAAACTCATATGTAGTGAAGTCAATCAAGGTTATTTAAATAGCAAAATACATTTTATTTGCTATATTTCAGTAAAACTTCACAAGAATAAATTTAAATATCCAATTAATAAGCTACATATATTCTGTGGATGTGGATAATGAGTTTGGATTCTTTTCAAAAAGCTGATATGACAAATCATGACAGACTTGGAATAGAAATTAGTGATAGAAGGTCCATCATACATTGCTTCCTCATTTCTTGAGATTTCATATTATTCTTAGGAAAATTCAGACTATTTTCATGGTGAATGGAATCCTTAGTTCTTATATAACTAAATCTAGCAACCTATTTTGTATATTTGACACTGAATATTACTTGATTTCTTTCTATTTAATACCAAAATAATTGTTTGGCTTTTGCCTTCATTAGTAGAAGTACTGAAAAAGGTTTTAAGTTTTTGATATTCAGAGATTATAAAGTAAATCACACTTCTATTTAAGGCAACATATTAGTAGTCATATGATTAGGTAAATCATATACATTTTATGATCAACTGTTTTATCAGCTTTAAAATGAAAGTGATTATTTACATGTCAGGAAGCTTTCAGAAAATTAACAAAGATTGATGCATCAGAATATTTCCCTACAGGCTAACACCTGCCACACATTCATTGTTCATTATTTGTTATCGATTCTACCCCTGTTCAAGGTAGTTATTGAGAAATTTATAATTATATACATGTTATCCATGTAAACATCAAAAAGCTGACAACTGTTGTTCTAAGATTATGTCCTGTTTCATATGTGTGTCATGTATGTACCTGACACATGTTTTTGGCAAATTAAGAATATCTGGCTCAAATTATCACTTGGAAAGCCTGTTAAAAGGCAAGAGCTTTCTTATTACATACTAGGAATTCTAGTATAGTTTTCCACCTAGGCACTCTTTAACAAGCTCTATTACTTTAAGGGTATAATGGAAACATATTTTGGAATAGAAAACAGCATTCTGTGTGTTCATACATAAACAGACATTTTTATGAAATGAAGCTGTAGGGAGTTTATTTTATGGCTGTGATTTACATTAATGTGAAATCTGATGTGAACAAAAGGTCAGCAGACCTATATTCCAAGCTTCTTTCCAACTAACAGCCCTCAAAATTATTATGAAGCTTTTTATGCTCATATCTATAATATACCCAAAATTCCATTAAAGGATTAAGTAAATATTTTATATAAACCTCTTTATACAATATCTGGCTTAAGGTAAATTTCCTGAAAACATTAGACTGCTACTCTGATATTCTGAGTTTCAAATAAAAATAGATTGATCTTTATAAAAAATATCTACCCTTTTTATATTTAAAATTGTTAAAATTAAAATGCACCGTGAACTATTAAAGCATGACTATTATTAAAAAGACAATTACATATTTATAGCATAAAATGGTTCTATTGAAACTTGTATTGTTCTATCTACTTACCTTTTGAAAAGGAGCTCACAATAGAGTTATAAAAGTATCATATGAATAAATATCAAGACACTAAGTTGAAAAAGATGCACTGAGACAACGGTATCCTGAAAAAAATTATGGCTAAATCTCAATAATTACTTTAGACCATAATTTCAGTAGTAGTTTTATGAAAGAAAATGGCTTGCAAAAATATTTGCATAGGATATCTATGGCAATGTCTTTAAAATAAAGAAAAATATCTGCATTTTCAGGCATCATATTAAGACAGAGAAAAGTAGTTACATTCCCATCATGATTTCAAACAAACATAAAAAGCAACATGTTCCCAAAGAGTTGCTAGTTTTGACATTAAAGAAACTTAATGCTCTATTCCCCTTAGGCAACTCCTGTATTCAATTAAGGATGTTTCAAGAACTGTTACAATTTTTGGTACATTGCCTTTTGGGGTACACAGAGAAGGCATGCTTCACTGGTGAGCTTTGTTTTGCATTTCTCTTGAAATTCAATTTAGTATAATAAATCTTAAGAATTTCATAGCACATACATAAAAGAAAATTATCATTTTTAGTGAAAATGCAAACTATAAGTAGGATTTATCTAAATAGTTAATAGACTATCAAGTTGAATATAAAATAAAGTGTTGAAAATTTGCTTTTTCAGTGTCATTGAAAATCTTTAAGAAATTGGGTGACTTACATATTAATATATTTATAACTTAGCAAATGACTTACTATTAAATATTTTATAAATACATAATTTTTATATCTGAGTAGACCGATTTGTTATGTCCCATTCATAAAATGTATATTAACAAATTGCTAATTAATGAAGAATGAAGGAACTTTAATGGACTATGAAAACTTACTGGAAAGTAGTTAAACAACTTCCTATTAATTTACTACTCTTTTTCATCTGAAACAGAATAGAATGAGCATGCCCTGAAGCTTGTTTAGCTTTGTTTTGGAGAAATGTGTCCACAAAAGGAGAAACAAGACAAAAACAGAGGCTAGAGCTATGTAAGTTGAGCTATTTCAGGTTACTGTTAGGAACCGAATTTTTCTCACACATAAAGAAGAGTTTAGGTCAACGTTGCCAAAGCCTTCTTTCTCTCTGGACTTCTGGAAACAAATTTATTCTTAAGATGTGATGCAGAAAACATATTAATAATCATTAGCATTGATGATGACTTCATCTGTCATCCTTTTGTACACATTCAATGGAATAATTTCTGCATTGCTACAACACAGGGATTTATTGTTGAGGCTGCTGAATTTGTACATATATCAGTGCTTAATAAACATACAGTCTTGGGTGTATACTTTATTTAATGATGATTTCAATGTCAGTTCAAAGAAATCATATTCTTTCTGTCTCTAGAGTCAGTCGTTCTTTGACCATGATTAGATTTTAGGAAATGTCCATATTTAATAAAGTATAGCTGAATTAATAAACTATATCACATTAACCTAACACCTTGGTCTCTGAGCTTTATTCCCAGACTTTATGCTTTCCAGCTTATCAATGAACATTTATTTGATTTAACAAATTCATGTTTAAAGTAACATTTTTTTACTATAACTGCTTCAAAGTGTCCTCGAAAAACCTGACAGAAGCCTTAGGAACACAGTTGGAAGTTAGATAGCAAATAGCATCAACTAAAAATAATTTTCACTGACTCAAGTTGAGTATGAAAGAACCTTATTTCACTTGGATACAAATTACTTCATGACTTTATAGGTCACTGTATTTCTGCATCTTGAAAAGATAAAATGAGTAAGGATTGTTAAATTATGTAATTACTTTTCTTCAGTCTCATATGACAGAGAGTATGTTAGTTTTAATTAGTATTAAAACAACAGCTTAAATACTATTTTAAGGGAGAATGACATTTACCAAGATTTATATTTATTGAAAAAAAACTAAATGAATTCTTTTGCTAAGACATATTGGTATCTTAACATATTTACTGGATTTCATATTTACTGGATTTACTGTTAGTTACTCAACATTCAGGCAATATTTACGTTAATTTTTAGTGAGTCCACTATAAAACATATTGACCAATATTTTACTTTTGAGTTTAATCAGCAACCATATACATATCCATTCACAAATGCTTTCTTACATAAATATTTTGCTTCCGGGATTTAGATAGTTTTAATTGTTTTTAAATTAGTTACTGAATTTCAAGGACTAACAGTATATAATAGTAAGAGCAAAATGAAAAGAGAAAAAACTATAGCACAGTAATGAAATATTCTTCTTCAAAAATGACTACAAATACAAAGTAAATTAATATCCTGAAATAATTTTAGTATAAAATTTTGCTTATATATGTTTATGGGATATGAACATGAGGATATATTTCACTTTTGTTCACAATGTGAAATACAACACGACTGTACATCCATATCCATTGTCCAACACACAATGAGAACATTTTTTTAAATATGTAATTTCCATGCGGAGGTTCCTGCTTGCATGATAAACGATTAAGGAGAAAGACAACACCAGGAAAACTGGAATGTTGAGTTCAGCTTGCAGTAGAAAATATTTACATAACTTCAGCCATTTTAAGTCAGCCAAATTAAAGTTTCCTCTGTTTTCCACTAAGTCTATCAGTCAGGAAGTGCACTTAGATCCATCCCAAGCAATTAAGGGAAGCTGTACACAGAAAAACTAAGGTTTAGTTAGTGTTTAGACCCAGTTTTCAGCATTAATATTATCATTTACATTTTATCTTCTTATACGAGAAACTTTAAGGCATTTTCAGTTACTATATCCAAATATTCTGTATTAGTTAATGAAAACTCTAGATTTGTATTTTTTCACTAACTGAAATATTGGCATGTGTCATCACTAGTGAAAAATAAATATTTGCTACCACCTTACTAACCACACATAAAACCAAGCAAGGCAAGTGTATGAGTTATTTTTCTGGAGAAAACATCCAGAAATATTATTGTTTACATTATATAATAGGGACTCAAATACCAAATTTGTGTTTATAAGAACACTGAAAATATTTAGGCGCACAGAAAAATAGGAGTCAATGTAATGAAGAGAACCTAACTCTATTTTAAAGATGTGGTTTTTAAACAACAATTTTATGAAAATCAGAGACCAATAAAAATAGATCACTAAAAATAATTGAACTTTCTGAAATGTATTTCATTTAGAACAAATAATAATATAATAACAGTTAAAACATTACATGACACTACATGACATGACACTAATGAGTGTTTTAAGATCTACTTTATTTTTTTTAAATTTTTTTATTATTATTATTATTTATTCAACTGTGTGCATGTGCGTGTGTGCGTCTGTGTGTGCGTGTGTGTGTCTGTGTGTCTGTGTATGTGTAGAACCACGGACAAATTCGCGAACCACCATGGACGCCTCCACCTCCTTCTGCCTCGGGTTCACAGGCTCCGCCCTACCAGGACCAGAAGTGCAGGCTGTCCCTGCTTCCGCCTGGCGTCTATACGTGGGATCTGGGATCCGAACTCAGGACCTTCTGCCTGCAAGGCGGAGGCTTAACCCCTGAGCCACCTCTCCAGCCCCTACTTTATTATTTTAACAGATAGCTCAAGATCTTGGTTTGAATGAAATGGTGAAATAAGTTTTAAAATTTCAAGTCAGAGAAAGGGAAAGTGGCTGACATCTTTTTTCTTCTAAACTCAGGAGACTAGACGTCCAATGTACACAACTAGTAATAAGCCTACTGGGCAAATTGATGGGGAAGGCAGAAGAAAACATAAAACTGATGTCATCTCTTCAGTCCTATTTCAGAAGAGAGAAAAAAGAAAAATTGTCTGAGATATCGCAAATAAAAAGCATGCTTGATAAGATAGAAGACATATTAGGGAATGAAGTACCACAGAAGAAGGTAATAAATTCAGATGCCAGAGAGGAATTTTCCAGCTAAAGTAGGGCCCAGACAGAAAAGGAACAGCAACAATTATAGCAACAACGAAACTGAGTTAAATCATTGGTAAATCTTTTTCTGTAATACCTTATCTGAATCCATGTTAATGTACAACAGGTAGGCAATTCTCTTCCACCTCATGGTGCTTGATGAAAAATTCTCTTCAGTAGATAAACTCTCTTTGCCTGGATTATAAATTATTCTGAATGCTAAAAGGGACTAAAATGCTAATTTTAGAAGAAGTTAAAATGAAGCTACGACATCTATATTTAAATATATTTAGTTTCGAATAGCTTCTATGTGACATAATAAGATAATGACTTAAGTGTTTGAATCTTACCAAATATACTATATTAAAATATCCTGGGGGCTCAGGAGATGGTGTGATCGATAGACACGAGGACCTGAGATTGAATCTCATACCTACATAAAAAAGTAACCAAAAATCCTGAAGTAGCAGTGTCTGTAATTATAGCAATTGATAGAGAAATGCAATAGGATCCCTGCAGCCCACCAGCCAGCTAACTGTCTGTAATTCTTGCACTAGGAAAGTGGAGGTAAGAGTAAAGAGGGTCCAAGGAGCCCACTGGACAGTTGGTCTTGCTAAATTACAGCACTGTAGATTCAGTAAGGAAGCCTGTTTCTAAAAGAATATAAGGTAGAAAGTGATAAAAAAGAACATAACTTTCTGGATGCCACATTCACACACAGACATATGCACACACATACATACCATGTGCACACGCATATACTCTGTACACACACACAGTTGGACACACACAAGCACAGTGGGCATATACACTGTGTTCACACACAGTTGCATATCATGAAAGCATACACATGCAAACAACATATGGGCACATGTTTTTAAAAAGATAATGATAGGTGAACATATTTCCAGGTGTTTGTAAATTCATTTTTGTGCATGTGTGTGAATGTGTACATTTGTGTGCAGATGTGTAAACAAGAGGAAACTTTAGCGTGTAGCCTGTGGACATCAAGATGTGGTATTCTGAATCATACTCTATTGTTCTACCACCTCATTGTTTTGCTTTGGGTATTCTAGGTTCCACTCTCCAGGAAACCTTACAGTCTGCTGCCATTTCTACTTGTCATTTTGTAAAACTGTATTTTTTCTCCATTATTTGACTTGGTTTAATTGTGTAAACACAGATAAATATGAAATGGACTTTGCTTAATAGAATTGAAAAAGCAAAGATAAATATACTACACTAAGTTGAATATTATAAGATAAGAGTTAAAATTATGGTAACCTACTGAAAGGAATGGTATACTAGAGAAAAAAAAGACTTTGAAGGCTTCAGGAGTGTGTAGCTAAAATATCTTTTGAGCCAAGCATCTAGAAAAAGATGATATAAGAAGGCCATTTTTTTAAAGAATTAAAGTATTAAGCAATAATCCTGAACCACTTCTCAGAGAACAATTCTCTACCTCTTCTCTTGATGACGATTACTGGGAAAGTAAGAGAAATTAACTGAACATTTCTCAAGAATATACTAAAGAGACTCTATATCTTGAGATCATAGGCACACACCATATTCATGTGACAGGTGTAAACCAGTATTCCAGCAAGTTTAAGCTGTACACTTGATACGTGGGACTCTGGGCACACTTATGATGAGTTATTTAGTAAGGGCAGAACTGTGGATAATTGAGAATGTGAGAAATCACCTTGATTGCTTTGATTTAAATAGGAAGCCAGAACTTTTCATGGACAGCAGAATTCTTTGGGTAGGTAGATAAACTAGAGAGAGCTGTTGAGAATTTTGCCAAGATTGCTTGCTAGAAAGTTAAATAGGCAATATGTGACTTGGCCCGCTTCTATTCTGGATATTGGACATGGTGTGGCCAGTTTACCTGGATCCTGCTACTAGTTCTCCTTTCCTGATTGATTGTAACCGGCAATTGTGGGCCAATAAACTCATTTGTTTCCCTAAGCTGTTTGGAACAGTTATTTATTACAATACCAAGCTAATGAACTAGGACAATTAATGATAATAGTTTAGCTGAAGTCTGTGAGGAAGACAAGGCTACTCACAACACTTTTGTATAGGAAATGTTAGAGGCCCAATGCTAGGAAATGCCTAAAAGCAAACAGAAAAGTATGCCACATTTATAAAGTTGTTCCCATCATACAGCCTAGACTTCTTGTTTTTTAAATTTTTTAATGACATTTTTAGTTTCCGGTTCTTAGGGTGTTTTGGTCTTTTTTCATATGGTTTCCCTCTGTCAGTGGGATGGCAGAAATCCAATGATATTTAAAGTTGTAATACATAACAAAACCTACCCATTCCTTTGTGAAAAGCTGTGGGGAGAGAAATCTGCAGCTATACTGAGAAAGCAAGCCCTATTGACTAGCTCAAAAATTCCCAAATTATTTATTTATATATAATCATAATAGGTATTTCAGAAATATAGTTGATATTAAAAGTTTTTTCTTTAATAACTTGTTAAATGTAGAAAAGAAATAATTTAAGCTTCTTTCTAAAGTCAGGTTTGTTCTGTAACGTGTAAACATTTCAGAAATAGTGCTATCCTTGACAGATTCCAAGACATGTCCTCAGAATCACTTGTACCAGCTTGCTCATGTTTTCTATTGATCCATGAGAAGAGTTTCAAAGCTAAACTTGGCAATGCAGATAAGAAATGAAAGGCAAGATTATGAAAGGACAAAATTTGATCATTTTCATGATTTAAGTTACTTTGTTTCTAACCAAATAATAAAAATCAAACCCATGTAAGAGAAATACCCAAATGACATAAAATGTATCCAACAGTAATTCTAATATTTCCCTCTGCTATAAAGTACCCATAAAATGATATTTTATATGATAACTATAATGAAATGTATAGGTGTACACATACATATATCCTATTTGTAAACATTTTTATGGATTGTCAAATCCAATTGTACTGAGTGAAATAAATAAGAAATGATGTTTTCATTATGAAATATAATTTTCAAAACAGTATTATTTGAAAATACTTCATATTAACATCACTGTTTTTTTCTTTTTCCCTTTGTTTTTTGTGTTTATGCCTGTTTGTTTGTGGATGTGCATATGTTGTCATGCTTGGGCATGTGTATCTGTGTGGATGTATCTTCCTGTGGATATGCTAAGTCCCAGAATTGTTGTCAGATGGCTTCTTCAATTGTTCTTTACTTTATTTATTGAGGCAGGCTCTCTAAATACAACCCAGAACTCAATGATTTTGTGTTTCACCCAACCAGTTTGCTATAGTTACCCAGTGTCTTTACTTCCTAAGTATAATGAAGCATGAAAAATATAGAACTGAATCCTGGCGTTTAAAAATTAACATTTAGCAAAATTACATTCAGATAAATTTATTTAGACTTTTATTCATGCTTCATTTTTACAACATCCTGCCATCCAATCTTTCATATAGCTCCTCTCATCTTGTCTTGATTTGAAATTCTATTATTATCATGATAACTGAAATTAAAGAAAAATACAGAGGATATATTGAAACTCTCTATATGTCTTTAACTTTCAGGCTTATTTTGATGGCACAGAGAAAGAGAATATTAGATTATTTGAGGGGTTATTTAGATCTTGTCTTCCCAATACTTTATGCTCTAAATTCATTGCAGAAATATCTACTTTTTTGCTCCCTTGTAAGTTTTGTTTTATGTCAGTCAAGTTACAAGGTATTTCTTATACCACTCCAACCCACTATTTGATGTAAATCTTTTATTTTATCTAAGCTCATGGGAAGCTCATACAAATATATTATTCCTCTATCCTCCTGGTCCACTTGATCAGCCAAATGAATATCATGTATATTTCATATTTTATACATATTATTCTGTATTAAGTAAGCACTTATCATTTCTTTAATCTCCAACTCATTTACAATCATGTATTAATTCTTCAAGAAAGAATTTGATATAATTCTCCATTCTTTTATAACCATATCACTTTCTACTTTTCTAAGGAGGCCAGTTCTAATTTCGCCAAATATATTATGGACATCCCATTCTTACTTATTATGGACATCCCATTCTTACCAGATCCCTCCTCTCCATTTTGAACTTCATGTAGTTCATCCTTTGGAAACCTTAATCAGCCTCTAACACTTTGGTCTTTAATCAATAAATGTCTTTTGACCCCTCTCTCCATCTAAAGTCATTTGATGACTCACTTTCTTGAACCCACAAAACAATTTCTTTGTACTTTCTTTTTGATGCTATTTCAGTGGAATAAATAGTATCTTTGGTAATGTGTTTTTCTGGACCAGTCATTGTTTCCTGTGAGCAGCCCACATATTAATCATCTTTACATTCCTCAAGAACTGTCAATATTTTTACTTTCTAAGAAAACTATCTTTAGAGAATTGTACAAAACAAAGCCTAGTTTTTGAAACAATTAAATCACAGAAATACCTGAATATAACAGATTTGGTATGTATTGTTATTTGACTTGAATACACTAAAGCTTGACTTTAGTTCAAAATCAAAAGTAGATTTACTCTAAGGATGATTAGATGACAAATAAAAACAAAAAATAATATCAGATCTCCCTTTGTTCTGTGTCATATTCCACAATGATTCAAAGTGGGATGTTCTCTCTTGCTTTCTCTACCATGATAGCCTTAATTCTCTGACTCAGGCATTGCAGTCACAGCATCACAGAAATAGCTCATACAGAAAATTGGTTCAAGGGAGTGAGATGGTTCCTATGTAAGCACCATGCATTCCAGAGAACACTTAATCTGATTTTGAAGAATATCTAGAGTTTATAGATGTGTATTCTAACTCTAGTGTATTGTAAACAGAGGTTAGTAGATGGTTCCAGGTAGAACATGTAAGACCAAAACGTTAATGGAACAATAAATATGATGTCCAAAAGTTTACCTTGGAAATAGGACTTCTTGTCATGTTCTGGCAAAGAAATTTTACATCTGGTTAATACCCAGAAATATGTAGGAGGATGAGTGTAAACCTAAAACTATTTATACTTAGTTACAGGCAACATCATCATCAGTTTGTGACATAAGTATCACTAGCTGCTTTTAAACATGTTTATAGTAAAAGCCAGGAATAAAGTGTAGACATGAATAATTTGCAAAAGATACAATCTGTCCAGAAAATGAACAGAAAAGTGCAGACTATTAGAGCATGGATGTAGAAAGGATTAGCAATATTAAAAAAATAAACAGGGCTGGAGAGGTGGCTCAGGGGTTAAGCCTCTGCCTTGCAGGCGGAAGGTCCTGAGTTCGGATCCCAGATCCCACGTATAGACGCCAGGCGGAAGCGGGGGCAGCCTGCGCTTCTGGTCCTGGTAGGGCAGAGCCTGTGAATCCCGGGGCAGAAGGAGGCGGAGGCGTCCATGGTGGTTCACGAATTCGTCCGTGGTCCTACACATACACAGACACACACACACACACACACACATACACACACACACGCACATGCATACAGTTGACTAAATAGTAATAATAAAAAAATTAAAAAAAATTAAAAAAAAAACAAACCAAAGTCAAATGCTTTGGCTATTCATCAAAAATGATGAATTAATGAAATTTGCCAGGAAATGGATGGAATTAGAAACAATTATATTGAGTGAAGTATCCCAGACACAGAAAATTAAGCACCATATGTACTCCCTAATAGGTGGATCCTAGTACCAAACCCACTTAGTGACACACTCAAAGATAAATCTCTGTAATACCTACAGTAATACCAAAGATTATAAGCAGGGAGGGAAGGGGAAGGAGGGCCCCGCGAGAAACAAGGAGAGAGGGGATCATGCTACAGCAGAGAAAATAGACCACCATCATGGACTGTAACTAAATAATGAGGCATCTTGTTGGGCTTGCAGACTTTCCTTACTGGTCACTTGCATCAGATGAGGTATGATCTCACCAGAAAGGGAGGGCATAGAGTCTGGCAGGTAGAAAGTAAACATCCTGCAAATGGAGACTGAACCCCCCCCCCTACTCTTATTCCATCTACCTTTGAATCTACTCTTATAATGAGACTCTATTTTAACAGCATTTTATCTCTGGCCAGGAGGTGTTATCCAATACCCATCAGGATGGAGCCAAGGGTGGTGCAGGAGCAGCAAAACTGAAAAAAGAAATCAACAAACCATAATTCAGAAAATCAGAGACTCTACATCAACCACCTGGAACCAGGCCAGCCTGATCTCCCTATCCTGAAGCTCAGGGAAATTTGCAGAAGAGGGGGTGGTAAGATTGTGAGAGCCTTAAGATGGGGAGGAGCAATGATATGCATGATACTCCATGCAAGTTAGAGTCGGAATAATCATAATAGGCCTTTGTATGACCTGTGCAATTACCAACATATCATTGAACCCCCCAAAGTCTAGCATGGATCACAGGCACTAGGATCCTTAGAGGCAAGGGATTAACAGCCACAATAGTGTTCTTATACTAAAGGGGAACACAAAAAAGAGCTCTAGGCAATGCCACTGAGTCCTTACACCTCATCAGAGAGGAGGACCCAGAGGGAAGTTTGACATGCACACTGAAGGATGCTCCAGGAATGGGGGGGGGGAAGGGAGCACTGGGAGAAAGGGAGGGGGGAAAGGAAGGGGAAAAGGGGAGAGGGAGCAAAGGGATCCAGGGAGGGCTGGAGGGAGGGAGGGGAATGGGGTACTTATCAACTTTGTATGAGTGGAAGAAATAAATTTTTAAAAAAAATGCTTTGGCTATTGACCAAAGAAGGAGGTCTTGTGTCACTGAGACCCTTTTAAATTAGACATTTTAGAGGTGTTGGAGATAATATGACTATAGGATTTCTTAAATAAGACCATCAGCATTTTGTACTTTTAGATAATGTAAGGTTTACTTCATGAAGCTACACAAATATTTGCTTCAAACTGACACTTGTCACACTAATGGGACGTATAGTTGCGATTACATCAGGGAAAAGATACATCCTATTTGTGAGTGGAACTAGTACATAATCCAAGGTCCAAGCATAAAGGTTTTAGCATAAAGGAGAAAACGAGGAAGTCAGAATCTAACAGCATGCCCATTTCTCAGCTTTCTTGTGCATCATACCTGCCTGCCATGCTAAACTGAACTCTGCCAGTATGAACCAATTTAAACCTTTTCTCCTTTACAAAAAGAAAGAAGGAAGGAAAGAAAAATAGTTCAGTAAATATAGAGTTTTCATATTAGTTTTCATCTCTGCACAGATTCTAAACTTGGGTTAGCAATAAAAACTAAATTTTCCACATATCTGGTACTTAAGTAAAACACCATTAAATCTGTAGAAGATTAAAATTTTATATGCATTCATATATATACATACACACACCTGTAATAGAACTTAAAATTGCAAAACCCTAATCAAATATAAAACATGTAGAATATTAAATACCAAAGAACTTTACTATCAGTCTGAAATCTTTGTCCATTAGTTATGTAGAAAAGTGATTCTGTCATGTAAAAGAGAATTTGACATAAGATAAAAGATAAAAGGCAGCCAATGTTTTCTAGCCTTGATATCCCCTCCAAAATTGAATCAGAGCTATTTTAATCAGCAATTACATACCACATAAATTATGTGGTATGTCACTGCATAGATTAGACTTTTTAAGAATTAATGGCTTATTGTAGACACTTTTGAAATGTAAAGTATAAGCTTTAATTTATGCAATACATTACACAGCTTCCTTCCCCACCTTTCTTTTCCTTTCTTTTTGTAATTATTCACATTAAAAGGAAAATAGCTGCAACCTTTACAGTGACATAAATTTTCAGGCTAGAACCAAAAGAATATGAAACTTGTAAGAAGAAAACAGCCAACTGAGCAAGTAGAGACTGTCTTCTAGCATTTAAAAACAACTGAGGAGTCTCAAACTTTAATACAAATCCACATACAAAGTCATTGAGCAAAACTGCACCAGGCATCCCTTGTAAGACTGAAGAAAAATAACAATTGGGTTTGATGTCTAATTTTTATGTAAATTTTTATAGAACAGGCCACAGCATAGGATAGGTACATAGAATCTTTGCCATTAATGGATTCTTAATGAAATTAGTCATATATATCTTTTCTAAGGATATGAAAAATAATTGATTCTTTTATAAGAGTAATAGTGTAGTCTTAATTTGATTTAGTCTTACATGCCTTTAATTCCAGGACTCAGGAGGTAGACATAGAGGATCAGAATTTTAGAATTTTAAAAACTTTCTTGTCTACTTAACCTGTTCAAGACTAGACTGAGAGAGAGAGACAGAGACAGAGAGAAAGAGAGAGAAAAGAGAGAGAGAAGAGAGAGAAGAAGAAGAAGAAGAAGAAGAAGAAGAAGAAGAAGAAGAAGAAGAAGAAGAAGAAGAAGAAGAAAGAGAAGGAAAGAACAGAGGAAGGAAGGGAGACAAGAAGAAAAGAAAAAAGGGAGAGAAAAAGGAGGGGAGGGAGGAAGGATAAAGGAAAAAAGGTTATGGACTATAAAGTTTATTAATTATATTAATGAAATATTTTCAAAATTAATGTTATATGAGAAGAGTTGAGATTATAACTCTATCTATTAAAATATGAATTACATTTACATCCTATAAAAATGTGTTGTCTCTTGGCTTTTTTACATTTCCTTTAAAATGAAACAATTAAAGCAATTGATCTTTATTCTAGTATGTCTCAAAATAAGGATTCTAGAGAAGTGTCAAGGTCTAGGTGAAGATAAGAAATACAGAATTTCCAACAGTTCTTTGGTCATGACAGGAGAGAACTCTAGGTCACAAGAAAAGATAAAATATATCCTCCTTCTCATATCTCTTTCTAGTGTTTTTGAACTCAATGTCAGCATTTTGCTACAGGCCAAAGGGAAACCATGTGCTATTCTACACATTGCTACATTGTTTATTTCTTGTCTTTCCGCCTACAATTCAACAAATTATCAAGTGGAGCTTGATTATAAAATTTTAGAACTAATTTACCAATTAATACATTTAAAGCTACATTGAGATATATCCATCAATAAGTTAAAGCTCAACAAGTTTTCAGTAACTGAGTAGAAAAAGTTTTATTTTTTTACACCAGATTATTTATGAATAGCTTTAAAATATTTGTTCTTGCTAATAAAACATCAACAATAAACATAAAAATGTGTATGACACATCAAATGAATGGATATTGAACTTTTTTTGCTGGAGCACTGCAGAAAATTGAGTCCATCAGAAAAATTTTATTAATCTTATTTATTATTAAGCTATATCAGGTGTTTTATAATTTATACAGTATACAAACAAATTGTAACAACATTCACTATATACACCACAATTTTCGTTTTCAAATACGAACGTATTTAGTAAGATAAAGCAGGACTATATTGAGAGTGGGTCAGAGAGAGAGAGCCACCAAGCAAGAAGATGCACCATATGTGCATATTGAATTTGTGGAGATCACAGGATGTCATTTGGAAATCATTACTTCTTTATATATGTGGACTCTGGTGATTGAACTTGGTTGTCAGGTTTATAAGCAGGCACCTATATGTACTGAGCCATCTTGCCATGACACAGGTGAGAATTTTATACTACTTTTAGCTTCTTGTACATACATATAGACAATTGGATAGGTTGTTGTTATAAGCAATGTGAAGTATTTAAATTTCTCACAAGAGTTCATGCTACTTCTTTATTAAAATAATGCAATATGTCTTCTTGCCTGCTATTGACAATTTGCTGTAAACATAAATGTATGTTTAAACATTACATGTGTTATTTTTGATAGAAAATGAATATCTAAGGAAATTGAAAACCTAATAATTGAAGACCTAATAAATATTTCAGAAATAAATGCTATGTCTATTATGAAGAAAGGATTTATTTAACACTGAAAGTAGAAAGAAAAGAAAGAAAGAGAGAGAGAAAGGAAGGAAGGAAGGAAGGAAGGAAGGAAGGAAGGAAGGAAGGAAGGAAGGAAGGAAGGAAGGAAGGAAGGAAGGAAGGAAGGAAGGAAGGGAGGAAGGAAGTAAAGGAAGGAAGGAATATAAAAAAGAAAGAATAAATGAAGAAAAGAAAGTCCAGTAAAGAGAAAAAAGAAAGGAAAATAAAGAGAGAAAAGAAATAATGAAGGAAGAAGAAAAAAAGAAAGAAAACTTGCAAAGAATGGAAAAAGCAAGATTGACCTGAGATAAAATTCAAATAAATTTCAAAAAACAAACTGTAAATTTTTCAGAAATAAGTCCAAAGAACCTACGAAAATCTTTTCTTGAAATTTTCATAAGTTTCTTCATAATTTTATACATTTGGTTTTAATTTCATTACACATTGCTGAGACATCAAGAAAGAAAAACTTGACCTAGCACCTCAGGGGGAAAGGATTTAATTGGCTTCTGATTTCAGGTTGCAACCCATCACTGTAGAGAAGTTACAGTAGTAAGAGCCAGAAGTGTCAGTTACATCACATCCACAGCTAGAACACAGAGCTGGAATCAACTCATCCTGCTTTCTTGTTCATTCTCTCAGTCCTTATATAGCCTAGCCTACATATAATGAAAAAAAAAAAAGACAAATCTTCAAAAAATGCACAGAGCCCAAACTTAATTTAGAGAATGTCCAGAGACCTCCAATATGCCAATTAATACTAACCCCTTTCATATCTATGGTAACCCCTTTCATATGGTAACTCTCATGGAAAACAGTGCATAAAAAGTAACAGGTTTTTATGATTAAGCATTTTCAAACCTAAACAATATGCTATTGAACACCAGTTGTTAGAAGAAAAATAAGAGTTAATCAATATAGTTACATGTTATGATCAAGAAGAACTGAGACAAATCGTCATCAATATAAAAAACACTAAGAAAAGTGGAAAAATGAAGCACATAATTAAAATAATTACATGTGTGAATTTTTTTCTCTATTTTACCTTGATAGTAATGTAATAGCTCTCTAAAAATCTACCCATAACAATATTGAAGTAGCCAAACTGGGCAGGTATGTCTATCTGAATGTTTGCAGCCTTATCATTCAGCAAATATTTCTGCTACTAATATTAATCAAACTAGAAAACAAACCAGGCATGGTTTCCTATCTTTAATCTTGTGTGCTTTTTAAAATACCACAAAATATCTAAGCATATTCCGTATAAAGTTAGGCTGTCAGTCATTTTAAAGTTCTTTTTAAACTAAAATACTCATATGCTTAATTGAGATTCAAAATAAAACACTTCTGATGTTCTGTTTGTTTCTTGCCTCACCCGTCACTAGGAAAAAAGAAAGAAACTCTTTTGATGTGTTCCTTCAGCTTTTCAGACAATCTGACAGTGAATGTGATCTAAGGTTGTGTGTCTCAAACAGTCAATGTAGTTTCCAAAGTGTTTTCCCCACTGGGCACACACAAAATATGCCCTTTGATTCTAATCTTCAGCCTCCTTCTCAAAGACCTGTCTCTGTTCATAAGGCTTTGGGGCCCAGAGTCTGCTTTAAGTTTGTTTTTAAGCCAGAAGTATTCCTGAAAGCTGCTGGCATGCAGGTCTGCTGGCTGCTTCGATCACACTGCTCTCCAGCTATGCTGCATTGTTTGTGACTGGGTTTTCAGTGGAGTCTTAAAAGCATTTCTTTCCTTGAGACTGTTTGCAATTACTTCTCCTGCCCATATATCTATACGTACTCGTAGGAGAGCATTCTCTTTCCTATGTATTAATAGAACTGCAATTAGAATTAATATTAGACTCCTACTCAGTTAAAATCCCATAAGAAAAGGAGTTTAATGGTAAAGTCATAATTGAATTCCATTTTAAGTTGAGGAATTAAACTGTTCTTCACTAAATCACTCAGAGTGGGTAATTGAAAAATAAAGCATACAATTCCATTAAGAAAGACCAGAAAATAACCAATGTAGCCACATTCAGGGCAAATCCAAATCAGGTCAGTGAAAATCTGATGCACTTAAAAGACTACAACAAGCACAAAACCAATGACAAGATATCTGATGTAATAATCTACATCATTCTATCTAATCTTCATTATATCCTACTAGTTCAGCTTCTGAACTTGATATTGGAACAATCATAATTATGCAATTAGTTCATACAGAAGAATGCAAACATGCTCTTGCTGAAATTTTAAGTGATATTGAGTATTTTTTGTGACAAGTCATCATTTGTCCATTCTGAATTGAGAAATGTTTACTATATTCCCTTTACTCAAAATAGTTCTGTTCACTGTAGCCAATGTATGGACTAGCTAAAGTTCCCATCAATAACAGATGGATAGGAAAATAAAATACTATATGCTGCATAAAATACAGTACATAGAGTCAGATATGGTCTTTAAAATGATCATGAAGGCATAGGACCTTAAGAAGATTATATTCAGTGAAATGGACTTCGCACAGAATAACAAATACTGCATCTCATCATAAATGCATATAGTGAAGAAGGTGGCTTCTGTTGCTACAGGTGGATTGGAAAGGTGGAGTTGGGTGTTGGCCAGCTGTTATTTCATTCCAAATAGGTACAATGTGCCCTTCAAATGTGCCCAGTGACCCCTTTGAAATACCATAAGACCCAGTTATACCACTCCAGGCAATACCCAATGGGAGACTACACCTGGACACAGAGTCATGAGCACAGTCATGTTTATAGCAGCTATGTTCACAATAATGAAGAGATGGAACAAGCCTAGATGCCCAATAATTGAGGACAGTCAATGAAAATGTGGTACATATATATGTACAATGGAATACTTTTCTGTTGTCAGGAAAAATGAACTAATGAAATTTTACAGTAAATGGGTGGAACTGGAAGAAATTATACTGAGACACAGAAGGACAGATGCCATATGTTCTTCCTTATAAATGGATCTGAGCATTAAATCTTAAGTTTGGTGCAATCAAACAGACATGCTTGTAGCACTCACAAAACGCAAAGTAGCAAAAGCCAAGGGGTTGGAAGAAGACCTCAAAAGAATGGCAACAAAAGAACTTGTGAAGTTAAATAAGGCTTTTGTGTAAGAAAAGTCTTAAAAGGGAGGGAAGAATAAGACAGTAAAGAGACTCCACCTGCTTACTAGCTCCTAACCCTGTCATTCAATGAGAGGGAACACATGCCTGGTAATAGAAACCAAATTATACAACAATGGAAGAGGAGAAAAATGACACTAGACAAGATCAGATGTATCAATTCTAACTGAAAACAACTGATGTGGTAAATTACTACTTGAACACCTCTCAATATGTCTTTCAATGAGAGAAGATTTCAACACTCAAGCAAGATGACAATGGAAGAGCAGTGAAATAGTCAATAATAGTCCACCACTGTAGAATATTGGTGACCCTTAAATGCTCAGATGGAACCAGGATAACCAGATAGCTCCTAATCCTAAGGTTCAGGTAATCTTGCAGAAGAGGGCACCCCATAGGATTGAAAGAGCCTAAAGGTGAGAAGGATCACCACCAGGCAGGTCATTCCACTCAAGACAGGGCAGCTACATCCAGGAACTCACTGCAAAGAGACCCACCTTACCAGACCTTCACAATGGATGACCTATCAACTTTCCCCATGGACCAGCTAGGAAATTATGAGATATGGCTACAGGCAGTGGGAAACTTTGGTGAAAGGGAGCATCCCTATCTGTGGGTCTAACCAATGAAGATCTACTTAAACTGCCACGCAGGCCTTGAGCCCCTATTAGAGCAGACAATCAGAAGGGAATCCAGTGACTCCCATAAGTAGACAGTCACAAAGGTGGGAGGGAGAGAGATGGATTAGTGAAGGGAGAGGAGGGCAGGAGATGAAAGAAGGACAGAAGAAGAGCAAGAGGCAAGGGAGGGAGAAGAACGGGAAGGATAGAAGGGGAAGGGAGGGGAGTTTATGGGTCAACCACTCATTATGTTTGTATAAAAGAATTCTTAATTTAAAAAAATGTTCCCGATTTAGATGATTAGAAGATAACAGACAGATGATAGCATATGAGTGATTAACGTGGATCAAGACCTGCAGAAAAAAGACCATGCAAAAAAATTAGAATGAATAATCATGACTATGCAGTTTCATTTTGAGTTGACAAAATAGTCTACAGTTGATAGTGGTAGCGTTTGCATAGATACATGATCATACTGAAAATCATGAATGATACTACTTAAATGCAGGTCTGTATGAGTCATAAAATAAATTTCAATAAAATCATTTGAAGCAACAAAAATGTGGTTTTCCCTCTTAATATAAGAAATGAAATTATTATTGTATGTCTGTCAGGCTAATGTGATAATGTTAATGGATGATGCATTTTTAAATCCAAGAAGAAAATTAGTTGGAGGTAAAGCTATCTTTTTTGTGAATGAAGTGTAATGGATTATCACCAGACCGATCATTCCACACATCCATCTGACTCCTGCTATAATGTTAGAATTGACTAGTAGCCACATTAATCATAAAACCTAGAAGTATAAAATATTTTCTATATTAACCCTTAAGTAAGATTGCAAAGTACAATCCCAGAATCTTGCACTTATGCTCAAATGATCTTTTCCTCAATGGTATTGAAAATATCAGTCCAGACATGCATTGCTGAGATCATAGGTTTACTAGCAGCATAGAGTGTCTTTTTCATGCTACTATTGATAAAAAGTTTTTAAGTGTCTAGCCACAGTACTCAATTTCCATTTGTTCTTTGCAAATTTATTACACCAAAACATCAGTCTCTTCCATTTCTGATCATTAAACTTAGCAATCTTATAAATATTCCCCAATATTGTGGCCTGATAGGGCCTTTAAGAGAAAAATGCATTTTTGGTATATTCCTACTATTTAAAATCCATAAGCTCACCTCTATCTGTTGAGATAAATATCAAACTGCATTAGTAAATTTTCAAATAATTCTCATAGTATGAAAACAAATTTTCAGATCCACAGTTCCCTGCTTACATTTCCTCTTTTGGCTTCAGGGATTTCACATATTTTGGCCTTTTTGTCAACTTCGGTCTACTTAAAAGATCACTCATTCTAAGTACTAGCTCAGTTACTAAGCTAGAGAAACAGAATCTGTTGGCCCAAGCAGATCAGAATCTTCCATTATGTTTCATAAAATTTTTTCCTAGCCTTACCACAATTACCTCAGAATTAGTTATTTCATCTTCTGAATAATTCATTTAAGATAAACATTTTGATAAAATATGTTTAATTTTCTCTTTGATGTTTAGTTTTCAAGTGTTTAAGCTTTTTCTCACCAAACAAAAATGAAGGAAAAATTCTCAGTGATTATTGAATGAGTGAAAAAAAAGAGTAGGCTTTTAGAAGCACATAAAAGACTAATAAAAATTAATGCTTGAAAGGAGTAAATAAAATTCATCTTATTTCATTTTTTATTTTCATTAACTATTGCATTTTTCAGAATTAAACTCAGGGTTTGACACATATTGAGCAATTGTTTCACCAACTCAACTATGTCCCTAACTCAAAGTTAATATTTTTAAATCTTGACTCCATAACAGAAACACCTTTACTTCACTTTAAAAACCTGAATTCTAAATTCTTTAGGAAATTTATAGTGACGTTGAGTAGAAAAGAATCATCTGAAAAAAAGTTAGCTCATAATTATAACCAATCATTAATTAATTATGAAACCTATTGGAGTGCCACAGTACAATTGTGCTGAAACACAATTGATAACTGAATTGCTTTGTAAAATAATTGTAAGCACCCCTTTCCAAAAAAGTAGCTCACATGTAAGAACTACTATGGCTAGAGCTTTCTAATTTTACAACTTAGAAGTTATAATTACACTTTATACATTCAAATGATCTTATTGTGTTCTCTTTCCAGATGACAAAACAAACATGCACAGGTAAATTAAACCTTGCATTCAAGACCATAGGGCAAGTAATAAACATTTAAATACCTCAATCCCCCACCTTTCCATAGCAAGTGTTTGAAAGTAGGATTTTAGTTGCATTTTCTTGAAACAATCAACAAAATGAGATTTCCTGGTAGCTCTTCATTAATGCACAGTAAGAAAAGTGCACATTACAGGAGAAATTTATTTTAAAAAATTAAATAGCCACATTTGTAACAGACTGATAATAATAAAATCTGCTAACACTCACTACCTAACAGATTGCAACAAAAGACAGCTTCCAAAAATAGATTCCAATTCTGTCTGATCCTTATCTTTCACCAAATATGGCAAAATTTGACTCTGAGTTATTTAATATTTTTAATGCATTCAGTTACATTTCTAGGGTTTTTTCATAAAATTTCTAGCCCTCAATTGTGTAGTATCTTGTAAAATGAGCATCACATCTCTGAAAACTCCGGGTCAGAGCAATTCATTGTAACCTAATATATTATTTGGTTCTTTATAAAGAATAATCTATGGGGCTGGAAAGGTGGCTCAGGGGTTAAGTCTCTGCCTTGCAGGCGGAAGGTCCTGAGTTCAGAACCTAGACCCCAGTATAGACGCCGGGCGGAAGCGGGGGCGGCCTGCGCTTCTGGTCCTGGTAGGACAGAGCCTGTGAATCACCGGGCAGAGTAAACAAGGAGGAGGTGGAGGCGTCCATGGTGGTTCCCGAATTCGTCCATGGTTCTACACACACACATATACATACTCACACATACATACACGCGCACAATTGAATAAATTATAATAAAAAAGAATAATCTATATGGTTTTTGTTGGGTTTAAGAAATCTGCAATTTCATATTAAATAACTTAGAGTAAGTGAAAATTGGGGCTGGACTTAAGAGCACTGGTTTTATTTTGAGCACCTTTGCTTCTAATTCTTTAAAGATGTGGATAGAGCAACAGCTGGGTTGATGATAAAGGCAGTCAGAAGAAAGACAAGCAAAAGGACTTTTTTCAATATTCTTCATTACTCTGCAGACACTTATTGAATATAACTTGTTCTCTGGCCACTTATTAGAATTCTTAGTTGGTAAAATCATAAAAAAAAGACCAAGTGAGAAAGAGAAGAGTATTCTATAGTTTGCCCAAAGTCTGCAGTCCTAGAAACACAGGTTTATTAAGGTGTCTAGGAATTGGTTGCTTCATGAAACTTGCAGATGTATATAAATGTCTTTGCAATGAGTTTGCTCTTGATTGTGATAGATAGAAAGTGAAACTGACTCTAATTCCCATCTTTGTAACAATGACATTAACAAGATTAAGAGTGTAGGAAATTCTTCTTTGCTGTCACTCACCCACAGAAATGCATATAATGGCACACAGCAGGAGACACGACCTCCAGCAGCACCAACAGGCCTAACAGAAAGACATGGCAAAGATAGACAAGAGTCCCAGGGAAAGAATAGCAGGCGTGTCATAGAGACAGAGAAAATGGCTGTTGCAGTTTCTGTGCAATGTTGCCCATTAAATGCACAATCAAATGGCTTATGGAGGAAAAAAGGGTTTTATTCTGATTTATGGTTGTCTGGTTACAGTTTTCAATCCAGTTTGGCATGAGGGTTCACAGTAATGCCAGTTACACAGCCAACTATGCTGAAGAAAGCCAAACTTTCTTAGCTGAATCCCCCCATTTTATCTACCTGCCCGGAACATGGTCACTCCCACCATGGACTGGGTCTCCCTCATCAGTCACAAAATCTCTTGCAGGCTTGCTTTGGTCTTAACTACTATTTTTGTTACAGATGTGCCCAGAGCAGAAGTCTTCAATTTTCAGGTTGATATGCATCTAACTGTATCAAGTTTGCAGTACACGCTGACAGCAATATAATTAATATACAGGGTTATCAGGACAACAGTCCATATTAAGATGGTATAATGTTATCAATATAAAAATTAAATTACTTATCTGGTAATCAAATGTTTCAATTCATTTTTATATTTCAAATATGGGTGCATATAGGTGGAATTTGGAGTGTTTCACATATATAGTGCAGAGAGGTCTCATACATATTAATGCACTAAAGTCGTTTATTATTCCTTCATTGCATAAAACTATGATAATCACCTGCACCTGCTCATGGAAGGTATTAGCTGTCATGCCATTCATTCTATGGTGCTATGAATTTCATAGCTAAATATTTAAAACACATCTGTGAGCTAAACACTTTGCATTGCCTACAGAGATGCCAAAAAGACATTCAGAATTCCAAAGACCCTTTCCGGGTGAGCCAGAAAAACACTATCTTCAAGATTGTTAGACCTATATGTAATTATCATTTTGAGAAAATTAGATCATGTATTTAAGATCCTACATTAGTTTTATATCCATTGCAATAATACATACCTGACCCAAACAAAGAAGGGGAATAGATTTGAATAGAAATCACAATCTCAGATTACAGTTCATCACAGCAAGAAGTTCTTACCATTATTGGTATCCAATGAACTGGTCACATCATATCCACAAGAGTTGAATGCAAGGGCCAACACATGCCAATCTTGCTAGTTATTTCCACCTTTGTCCACTTGCCCAAAAATTATCTTACCAACTATGATTTGGGTCTTCACATTTAGTTTAAGCAACAAGAAATATCCTACAGGTTTGCATAGAACATTACTTTAACTGTAGCATTCCTCACAGGTGTGCTCATAGACCTAGCTCCTAGGTTTCCAACAGACAGGAACAGGTACTCTTATGTTGCTATGTTAAGAGTGAGTCAGAGAGACAGAGAAATATGAATAGAAAACCAGATATGAGACAAAAATTGAAATAAAATCGAGCTAACTAAAAAATTAGAATTATTAATTATAGTAATATAGGCTTTTTATAGAAGATAAAATTGTTATCAAAGAAAGTTTAGTCCCTTTAAATAAATTCACCTCTTTTTTATTAATATTTAGTCTTAATTACAAACATAATGGATAGTTGTCTTTGATCCTTTCCCTCTCCCTCCTTTCCCCTCCCCTCCTTTTCTCACTCTCCTGTCCTTCACCAATCCATCTCCATCCCACCACCACCCCTGTCTGTTTGCTTGTGTGGACCATAGCTTTCCTTTAGGCTGACTGTATTTGTATTGACTCAGATCTCTTGGGCAGATTAAGTGGCCTACCCTTGGTTAGACCAAGGGGTTGATAGGGTACTCTACTTCACCTGCCTAGAAATAGCCCCTAAGGTTCTACCTACATATAATTATTTCTCCTGAGATAATTGCTAATCTATGCGGAATGTCGATATGGCACTCATAGTGTAGGTCTAGTGAGGATAAGTCTCATTGTGGTAAGTTTCTAGATGCAGCAGCCCTATCTTTAGTGGAATGACTTGAATAGTCATGGACCCCCCCCCCCGCGCATTTTTCTCTTACAATCTTTTTTTAAAATTGTTTTATTTATTATTTACTCAATTGAACGTGTGTGTGTGTGTGTATGTGTGTGTGTGTGTAGAACCACGGTAAAATCGGGAAACACCATGGACGCCTCCACCTCCTCCTTGTTTACTCTGCCCCGGGATTCACAGGATCTGCCTTACCAGGACCAGAAACGCAGGCTGCCCCCGCGTCCGCCTGGTGTCTATACTTGGGGTCTAGGATCCGAACTCAGGACCTTCCGCTTGCAAGGCAGAGGCTTAACCCCTGAGCCACCTCTCCAGCACCTCTCTTACAATCTTACTGTCCATCTTCTTCTAGATTCCCTGAGCCTTAGGAAGGGGAGAAGTTTGGTTGACCTGATACTACCTGAGCACTTTAGCATTGCCAATATGTCTACACTCTGGTTGCTGCAGTCTTTTGACTATTCTTCCATTCCAATAGGCTGTGTCTTTCTTGGGTGTTCAGATCTGTTCTTTTGTTTATGGGTGTTGCAAAAGTGTCTGTTTCATTACATAAAACTGAATGTTCAATGTTAGTGTTCCATTTTATATATATATATATATATATATATATATATATATATATATATATATCATATTTTCATTACCCATTCTTCAACTGTTGGACATCTAGGTTGGTTCCTTTTTTATGTAAAGAGGGCTGTAGAACTGAACAGAAACTCCTTACAAAATAAAATTCAAATGTGTAACAAACATCGTAAAAATATTCTACCTCCTAGTCATTAGTGAAATGCAAATTACAAACATCCTGATATATCATCACACTCCAGTCAGAATCCAAGATCCAAAACACAAACAACAGCAAATGCTGATGTGGATGCAGGGAGAAGAGAACCTTCGCACACTGCTGGTGGGATTGTAAATTTATGCACCCCTTCAAAGGTCAGTTTGGAGGTTCCTAAATAGGTTAAAAATTGAAATTTCATACAATTGAGTTATACCACTCCCAAAAAATCTGCATCCTGGAACAGAGTCACATGTACAACCATGTTCATGAATTCACCTCTTAGAAGGAATGCAAAGAGAGAATCTGAACAGCCCACTTTGTAAAGTAAAATCCAAATAGTCCATTGTAAAGAGTTACTTTTTAATTCATCACCTTCTGTTAATTAAATTTTGAAACTCCAAGGACTTAGAAATATAGGCTAATAGATGGTAGTAATAAGAACATCTATGATATCTTTGAAGAAGAGGGAAAAAGCACCTTGCTATTCATGAAATGGAATACAGCCATGTAAAATTAGTCTTCCGTAAATTCAAACATCTATGAAATCATTATTTTGTCTATTGTAATATCACTAACAGCTATTCACAAATATAAAATTATGAATGTACACAAAGATTTCTATAAAAATATGTACAGTATGTATATAGGTAAAAATATAAGTTCATTCACATGTGCTATGTACACATATGTGTATGTGAGTTTGTGTTTAAAAAATCATTTAAACAAAGCAAGAGAAGGCAGTAGATTGATATGCAAAATTGTGAAGTAAAAATTATATTCAATTTTTTCAGAAAAATTTTATATTTGGTTTTTGAGCCTATACTCATTTTTCAATTTTCTTTATCATCTTTTTCAAGAATCATGTGGAACTATCAGTAAAAGATTACATTGTGGAGACATAACTTAGAAAAATATTAGCAACCTTTGAATTAGTGGTATTCTTTATACATCAACAAAGTAAAGGATATATGCTCTGTAGCTTTTAAAAGATAAAAGATAGAAGTACCTAAAATAAACTATATTCATACAAAGTATTCATCAGAAGTTTTCCAAAGTATGTTTCAATCAAAATAAATATTAGAACTTGAGTTTTATATCAATGGCTCACAGATATTTTAAAGAAAATTTGTGAACATTGTGGGATGCTGTCATTGGTATAGGTTTGAGCTTGAGAGTTGAGGATTCAAGTTGAGGGTACATTATTTGAGGTTAAGCCCAAAATGAACCTGTGGAGATTGTCTGTTGATAAGGAAGACCCAGGCCATGGTGTGTGGAAGTAGACCCTGGATATGTTAGTAACAGCCAGCGAGATGATTGAAGAAATTGGCATCCTTGTGTATACTTGGCCAGATGTGGTGATCTGGCAAATAAGGATCTTCTTTCTCTCAGGCATTATGTGGAGATAATGTGGCCAGTTCTCAGCCCTTTGGTGATAGTGTATGGTCTTCTGCCAACGAGACTAAGAACTGTAACCAAACTACTTTAACAGAATAAACTCCCTTGTTTCTTTAAGCAGTTTGGTGATAATTTATCAGGACCTATTCCAGTGAACTGCCTTCACAGACCCAAGAATCTCTTAGAGTTTTGAAATTTTATACCTTCTACAAATTAAGAAGAATCTTCATGCAGCCATCTTCAATTCAAACACATTTGGAAATCATTTTCATTTAAAATATGAGAGTCCATTCTGAATATTCCCAGATTCCCTGTTTGAAAATTTTCATGCTCTCTAAAATGTATTTGTAACATTAAAATTGAAGCTTGCCATTTTTTCAGTCATTTCTGACGATGGGAAAACCATAGTCATGCTTGCACACACACACACACACACACACACACACACACACACACACACACACGAACACATTCACACAGTGGAGTTGCTCAATGTACACATTCCCTGCCAAGGCTATTTGCTTTCTGTGTAGGTCCAATGCTACAAGTACTTGTTTATTTAGTCCTATGTTTCTTCTAATATCTTTACATTATGCAGATGAACAAAGCAGGGTGCCAAAATACAATCCAGTGTCCCCAAGTGCTGTACCAAGCCTCAGGGAGCAAATTCCCATGTCAGCTCTCTGTTCAGGCACCACTTTTATGCTGTTGGCATGGGGTCCAAGTGAATAAATCAGCAACAAATAATAAGTATTATGCCTCAAATAGAAAACTCATAAATCAAGGTTAAGTATTGATCGGATGACAAAAACATATGGTGTGACTAGTGGTCTACGGGTTTCTAGCCGTATATTCCTCACCGAGGGAAGATTGCATTCCGTAAGACAGTGTTCTGAAGATGGTGCAGAACAGCACTGCCTGTTTCCTCACATAAAGCTAATGTTGCTTGTTTCAGTCCCCCCCAAAGCTGTTTGCAATTAGGAAGTGAAAAGATCTGAGTTAAAATTAGCTTCACAAATGGAAACCTTACGGCTCAGTGTTCTTACAGTATTCTTTGTGAAGCACCGATAAAGCAGACATGTTTAGGGAGAGTGTTCTAGCCATGTGGGGGAAAATCTTGTCCTGTTCTAAAAATAAAAATGCACATCCTTTTCTGCTTCCTATATGCACAGCACTAGATCAAAACATCTGGAGGAAAATCTAGACACAATGCTGTAACAAATGTGTGTGCATGTATTTTTGTACAGTAAAAACTATAAGTAACCATCAGCCAGGTGGCTGGATATTAGTGCCAATCTGAGAGCAGCAAATCTGAGCCCCTGGATGCCTGCCCCAATCACACAGAAACACATGCCCTGCTCTGTGTCTGTTCTTGGAATCCTCCAAGCCAAACTTATATAAGGCATTTTCTCAGTCTGAGAAATCCGAAGGGTTGCTAAACGATTGTTAGCACTAGTTGCAATAGTCAAAATTTGCTGTAAATGTTTACAGTGCTGCAAGCTACTCAAGTCCACACTTTTGCTCGATTATAAACAACATAAAAAAATAAAATTTCGAGGTGGGGAGATGGTTCAGTCAATAAAGAGCGAGCTTCAGGAGCATGATCCCCAGCGTGAATGTAAAAGCCCGGTATACTGGCCCATGTCTGTAACCCCAGCAATGGGATGATCAGGCCTATATAGAGTCCTCAATGTTTGAACAGCTGTATCTAGCTGATACAGCGAGTTCTAGGTCAGTCACAAAAAATAACAGTGAGAGAGGAGGATGCCTGACCAATATTAAACTCTGTTCTTCACAGTCATGTGGATAAACAAATCAAATGGCAAATGCATGCATACATGACACAAAATATGTAAGTATGACAGAATAAAATTTGATATTTTGCATTTTGATCAACAGTTGCATTGTTAAGCAGTTTGTTTTATGGAATATATGTCAATGGTGCTCAAACATCATTCAGTTCTCCATTTCAAGAAGTAAAATGGGAACACAAGGACCTTATAATTAGATAGGAATTATTCAATTCAGAACATATATCTGGCGCATTAGCTTTTCTACACTTAAAATAAAAGTTTGAAATACACAGGCAAAATTATCTTTACATTTAAAAACTCACTGAAGTGGAAAGATGACATTAGGCTAGGAGACTGGCATGAATCGTTTCCACTTGATTATCTGAATATTATTGAAAAATCAATAAAATGTTATTGACACCCAGCCAAAGAGAGAAGTCATGGGAAAGGATGCAAAATGGTTTGGGGAGATTTCATTCTTGCTGCGATGGCACCACATTGCTTTTTCATATCAGAATCATGTGGAGAAGACAGGTCCCACATTCAAAAACACTGCACCTAACAAATCATGTAAGATGACTGCTTGCAATTTTACATGGGTAAAAATTAATTCCACTGTCAAATAACATGAGGTTCATCAGGACGACAAGCAAGCAAATGAGATTCTGAACAGTCAACAGCAGCTTCCTCTCCAAAATCTCCAGCCAGACCTCGGATGCAGGCATTTTTATCAGAGTTTGGAAAAGAAACAAGAGTTATTGATTTCATGATCAACCAATACAGCCCCTTTAGAGGTGCTAATGTTTCCTATGTCACAATATCCATTTGGAATATCTATTGATTTTGAAAATTCTTATATAAAAATAAGCTTGATAGTATCCCAAACTACAAAATGAGACAAAACTTGACATGGACTGTATCAATCTTTAGAGAATCATAAATAAGTGGATACAACCTAGGTATAGAAAAGCAAAAGAACACATGAAAAGATGTTTATTTAAATTATTATTACTGTATCTTCCTTCGTTCATAAGGAACACAGTATTTTTCTCAATAACCACAAAAATGGGGAAAACTGTTCATATTTAAATATTCTCTATGTTTTAAATACATTCTGAAAGGAAACAGACAATTCTTTGCAACTGAACTGAAACATAAATAAGTGGGTAAAGCAAGTAAAGAAAAATCGGATATGTGTTAATTCATTATTAAAGAGTTGTGAATCACTTAGTATCATTTGAGTTGTAAAAGAAGAATAAGTAAGATACAATTTAATACTCTAAATTCTCAAGAGGAAAAGTAGTAAAGGTTAGTACTATCTTTTAAGCCTTGCCCTTAGGACAAAGGCCTTGAGATTCACTTGAGAGGCATTTCCTAGATTAAGGGTTGCTTGTGGTCCCTCCCGTCAGAGATAACATTAACTGATGTCCATTGTGAGCGGGACAATCTCCTGAGCTGGGAGTCTGAGAGTGTAGGCATGTGTAGTTTTAATCCATTGCCACCTTTGCATGTCTGTCTCTGTGTGTATTTTTCTGTGTATTTTTCTGTGTATATCATCAGAAGGCACCCTGTGTACCTAGAGCAGCCCAGGTGACTTTAGAGATCAACCTGAAGGGCCAGACCTGTAAAGTGCTGTGCCATTCTCCTGGCATTTCTATGTGGGATCTAGGATCCCAACTCAGTTCCTTCTGCTTGGGAAGCAGAGGCATAAACCCTGAGCCATCTCTCCAGTCCCTCATTCCCTGTTTTGTGAGCAGATGGGGTCAATGCTACTGCCATTGTGATACTGCTGCACAGTGGACTGTGCTCTAGAATCATGAGCCGACACAAAGATTTCTTCCTTAATTTGCTTGGGTCAGGTGTTTTGCTACAGAGACTGGCAATGACAAAAACAGCACCTAAGTCTCAATTCCACACAAGATGTTAAAATCCATCCCAGGAGACAGAAAATATTTGAAGTTTTACAGAACAAATAACTGGCATACGGCATCTTCTAAATTCTGTGAAGATAAAGGGAATTGGTAAGTGTTGTTTCTTTGATTCTAGTACAGAATCCTACTGCATAGTTCTAAGACAGAGTCATGCTGTGATCCAAATGATGCTTAAGACATCTTCTCTCTTTGTCTGTAGGAAGTGCGGCAGCCCAGACACAGTTAATACTTTTTTTTTGGTGTATTATCTAAACATTTTCTTGAAGTTAATTGTTCTCCTCTCTTTCCTTCTCAGTTGTTTCAATGCTTTTATAGAAAATCCTTGAGCATCACAGGTTTATTGAAACTTACTGAGCGAACCTGACCCAAAGGACATGGCTAAAGTATTTTCAATGATTTTTTTGTAAGCTATCTCATTAATGTATAAGGCAGTGATGTAAGACAAACAGGATATATTATAAAACTGCTGTCAAAGAGGAAAGAAAGAGACCACCTATCTTTTATGTGAAAATAGTAAAGAGATGTGAATAAATTATACAAAGCATAACCTTAATTAATAAGGGAAATGAATAGTCCTGTTTTACATTGGAGCCACTGATGAAATTTAAAGGACTGGATTACTCAAAGCAATGTAAAATATCCAGAGAAAGCTGTCAGAAATAGTACTTTTAGTTTCACAATCAAATTAAAACTACAGCATAATTAATAAACTAGGATAAAGTAAAGTTCATTTCATTCATCACTACTTTTATGAGAAAGCAATTTCTATATCAGATTAACATTTTTTATGTAATTATGCTTTTTTATTTTACAATTTAACCCATTTTCATCTACTGCATATAATCTGCAGGTTTCATCTGAAATCCTGTCTCTAGGAAGTAAAACACACCACTATGTAATAAAGTAGAAAATTGTAAGTATCAAATAGTGCTTGGAACTGAGGGCCTTATCCTTTGGTCTGATCACATTTCTAGTAATTATCTATTAGACTATCACTTACATCACGGAAGACTTTCAATCTACACAAGTCCTCTTCTGAGAAACAATAGATGCTACAAAAATAAATATCCCTTGTTCAGTCCTAACACAGTTAGCAAATATGAAAAAGGCCATCATAGATTAAGCCATGATGACTAATTAGGCATTTGCTCCCAGTTCTGAATTTTCAGCCATATTGGAGAAGCTCAAAATAACCTAAGAGAGTGACCACTCAGAAGAAGTAAGCTTAAAACACTGTGTGGAATAAGAAGCCATGGGGTCTTTACATACTATAGAATCTACTGGAAATCCATACAACACTCTTCAGCTTGTTCATAGGCCTCATACTTAAGCAGGAGTATAATATTCAGTATTTGCAAGGCAGTATCACTGGCTCATTTCATAGAAGTAGCAGAGCCTAGGAAGACCGAACATCATCCCAAATACTTTTCCATTATTCAAATAATGTCTTCTGAAATGTATGTTTTCTTCATCCTTTTTATTATAGAAATTTAAATCGCCCAATCTCAATTACACAAATAATCAACTAATACACATATTTCAAAAGTCTACTAATCCTAGAAGTTAAAATCTGCCTAGAGTTATTTTATCTCAAAAATGATTGAGTTGAAGTAGATTGACTTTACAATTCCCCCTTATTGGCTTAAACAAATATCCCAGACATTCTCTGTTAAGATCAATTTTGAGTTTTGAATTCATACTGGCTTGAAACTAATGACAGATCTTTTACCATCTCCCAAAGTGTAATTAGCTAATGTACTATACCACCTCAGAGTTGTAAAAATCAGGCTGTGATATATGTATGCATGTGTAAGTATGCTTGGGTTTTTCTGCATTTCTGTATATAAGTGTAAATGCACATGTTCCTGTGGAGGTCAGAGGACAACTTTTGAGTGTAATTCAGAAATACTTTCTACCCATTTTGAGACAGAGTCTCCTAGAGATCACTAATTTTGCAAGACTGGTTGGTGAACAAGCTCTAAAGATCTCCCTGTTTGTAGCTCCACAGAACTAGAATTGCATGAACATACCACTACATGCCTAGGGATTAAGTTTGAGTCTCCACGTTTGTGAGGCATGCACTTGATCAACTGGATCATCCTCCTAGCCAAAAACATAGTTCAAATGCTTAAGAAGAAATATGTATTTGTGAGTATATTATGAATTGAAAATAGTTTTATATGTACACCCAAGGAATTTTATATTAAGACATTTTAGCATTTATTTCTGTATACATTTATTTCAGTAATATTAAGAAATAAAACAGAATGTAATATTTCAATGAAATTTGTATTGTTGCAATTGTGATGAAAGAAAAAGAAAGAAAGGAAGAAAGAAAGAGAAGAAAGAAAGAAAGAAAGAAAGAAAGAAAGAAAGAAAGAAAGAAAGAAAGAAAACAAAAAAGAAAGAACAAAAAGAAAAAGAGGAAGGAAGAATGGAGGGAAGGAGAGAGGGAGGGAGGGAAGGAGGGAGGGAGAGAGGGAAGGAGGGAGGGAGGGAAAGCAGTAATGACAAACACAAAATACTTGAAAGCAAGTACTGTAATTTTAAGTGTCCTGCTTATGGAGATTTCATCCACCTCCTACTTACCTAAAGACAGAAATCTTGATTGAAATTAAGCTTTCAGATGCGTAGCCTAATGAATAATTGTGTGTGAATCACTGCTGTCGCTATCATTTGCAAATATTGAGGTTTGCTTCAAATACAGCCTGCATGTATTTATTCAAAATATCAGTAAAAAACCATCATTAATTAAACTACTCTATCACAACACAAGTAATATTGACACTCGAAATAAGAGACCTTTGCAGATTGGTGAGGATATATTTATTAGGATGTATTTATACCAATCTTGGCAGACACTCTTCAAACTTAGAGTCAGAAGTGGGCAAGGGATGCCTGTGCCAAATTCCTTTGTGATATTTCAGAGTCTGATGCAGTGTGCATGACTAGCCAGAAGTGTTGAAAAGAGAAAGCCATTCTAATGTGAACACACACAAAAAAAATAGGCATCTGGAAAATTACCTGACAATTGAAACATCCTATTCACATTCCTGTTTTTTTCTGGATTCTCACAATGCCCAAAGGATGTTCAGCATGTCCAGACCATGACTAATTTGTAAGCTTTTGAACAAGCACAACAATTTCAAATGATAGGCATGATGTGGTTGGTGTATCATTAGTGAAATAAGATTCTATCAAAGGAAAAAGGTATTTTAAAAATGTGTCCAGAGGCAATGGCAGGAATCAAGGTTCAGAATGCATTCTTTATATTGTCCCTAAGGCTGCCAAACAGGGAGTGAGCTAAATAAGAGGGGAGAAATGGCTATTTGCTCATACAGAGTGCTTCTGCTAATGGATTTCAGATTTTTTTCCTTCTGGGATCTGGGCTTTCTGTATTTTCAGTGGAAAGCCCATACTGTAGCTTTCTCCTCGTGTTTCCACAATAGTATCCCATTGACCACCAGTGTGTGTCATGAGATCATAAACACCTCACTACCACACCAAAAACTTACAGTAGCTTGATATTAATGGGTACTGACACTTACTCAACCACAGTAGGCTGTTTCTTTTCCTCACTATGCTTATCTTCCTTGTGTAAATTTACTCTGAATATTGTTTGGGAATGAATATTCCTATACCCATGGACTGATCACAGTAATGGCTTCAAGAGAATTCCATCTGCAATCCCCTATGTTTACTGTAGAACATTAGGGACCTGTGCATTCTGATCTGTCTTTATGACAAGCTTACTTTCTTATAAAAATCTCTTCCCTTTCTCCCAGTCCTCCCCTCTCTCCTCTCTCTCTCTCCTCTCTTCTTTCTTCTCTCCTCTTTCTCTCTCTTCTCCTGCCTCTTTTCTGTCCTTTTCTTCCTCTCTCTCCTCACCTCTCCTTTCTCTCTCCTTTCTATTCTCCTCTCCTCTTTCTTTCCTCTCCTCTCTTCTCTCCTTTCTCTCTCTCCTCTATCCACTCTCCCCTCACCTCTCTCTCCTTGCCTTGTCTTGTCTCTTCTCTCCCTCCTCTTCTCTCTCCCTCTCTCTCCCTCTCTCTATATACAATCAACAGTGTCATCAATTTTGATTGATCAATTACTTAGTCAACTTTGGACTCTTTATCTTCCTTCCTCAGCCTTCTAAGTCCTAAGATTACAGGTTTGTGACTCATCTATCCAATTCTGTACCTCCAGAGGTTTGGTAAACAGACCCAAACCTAGAAATAGTGGTAGGTTTTTAATTAGCTTGAAATAATGATGCAACTACCTAGTTACAAAAGTAACAATTACTTTTTTATTAAATACCTTTATTTTACAGGAGTAGCCAATTTGTAAAACTCGCTAATAAACACTTAGAAAATTGAAATTATTCGCTTTACCTAGATGAGCAAAACATATAAGCATCATTAACACTATTTAACATCTAATTTAAATCTGAACTTTTAAAAAATCTTTTTGACATAATTAGCATTTTCTGGAGCCTATCCTTTTATTATGTCGTGTGAATAAAATCATTAAACCTATTTTAATAGATTTTATCTTAAGAGTATTGTTGGATTCATGAAATTGTGTAGCAGACAGTATACAGATTTTGCTATTTCCCTGAGACCCAGATGCATAGTCTCCCTATTCACAGCATTTCTCACCACAGCAACACATTTGGCAAAAATTAGTAAATCTAAATGGAAACATCAGAATCTCCTATTATACACAGTTCACATTCAGATTCACACTTAATAGGGTTCTACTGCTACAATTCCCACCAGGAAATTTCAATGTATATAATTGACAGTAGTTTTAGACACATGCATATACATGTATATATTGTTGGACATTAATATTACAGGTCATGAGGTTAAAAATATTTTATCTGCAAAATCTCTTGGAGATAAACAAGGTAGGCAAAAATATGTAATTTTGATCCATTTGATAGGATGATACTTAAGTAACTTTAGGTTTGGTTAGATTTGTATATTTATTATTTACCAAAATAAAGGTTAATTCAGAGAGCTGGAATTCATTTTTGCATGTATAATTTTTCATTATTTTTCCAAATACAGCAATCAAAATATCAAACTACTTCTGATGATACAATTAGTACTATGTATAGTGTTTCCGTATTTGTAATTTCACAGCAAAAAAAAAAAGTAGTATGAAGAATCAGAATATACGACTGGAAAGATGGCTCAAGGTTGAAGACTCTGCTTCACAAACAGAAAGTCCTGAGTTTGGATCACAAGTCCCATGAAAAAACTCCAGACAGAAACAGCGGTGGTCTGAACTTCTGATCCTGGAGGGAAGAGCCTGGGAAATCCCAGAGTGGAGCAAAAAATAAGGTAGAAGGAATCCAAGATGATTCCCGAAGATGATGCCCTCTGACACACACACACACACACACACATGCACGCACACATGTACGCACGCACACACACTCTCACACTCACACATACAAAATAAATAAATAATAAAAATTAAAATAAATACATAATAAGAATCAGGCATTTACTTAAAATGTTCCTATTAATGGACAGCAATGTGTCTTCAAATCCATACTCTCTCATGGTTTATTAAATATAATAAGATGATTAAGTATTAAATATGTACATATTTATTATGTTAGGTAGATTTTTAGATATCTATCAATACACTTAAGGATCTATTACACCATTTAGTTTTTTTTTTCCCCATAAGCCCCCTCAGACATTTTTTTCCATGTTTACAGCAAATTTATTTTATTTTCACACCTTAATCCCCAATTAGTCTATTTTGGTTCATTCCAAGTTTATTTCCTTATTTCACATAAACAAAATTCTTTCTTTTTATATTTATTATATTTTAATTTTTTTTTTGCAAAATGTTATATGGGCTATATGACTAATTATATGGGTTAGAAAATATAGTAATCACTTGATCTCTTGTGACACCCAAAGTGCTAAGTGAAAATTTATTTCTTTTAATTCTCCCATTAACACTATGAGTTTGATATATCTGCAAAATTCAATTTGAAAACTTTGAAGTTACAGAACTAAGATGATTGCAAAAAAAAAAAACTTACAGAGCAGGCAGTTCAAGTTATGAAAAATTTAATTGTAATGAAAATTTGAAAATTGACATCTAAGGAAGCTTTGATATTTACACAGAAGTTTAGCTAAATAACTGGAAAGGGGATGTGTGGGAGATTCAGTAAGAGGTTAGGTAAAGCAAAAATAGGCTAAAGGAAAATAGAAAGGGTGAGTGCAGGAAGGGAGGAGGTAGTTACCAGAATGCTTTGCACACGTGTATAAAATTATCAAAGAGATTAATGGGCAGGAAAAAATTCAACCGAAATGAAAAAGTCACATGAAAACCTACAATAAGAAAAAAATTTAATATATAAAATAATTTACTGGGAGAACTCTTGCATGGTAAATATTTCCTAGTTCTAGATGCCCAGGAATACTAAGAAAAAAAAATCCAAGTTTGAGTTATCCTCTTTAGGAGTTGTTGGTCAGAAATCCTAAAGACCCACAAAATAATACATGCTTTTGCCATTCCTCTTGTTCAACTACAAAAACTGGATGAAGAAACCCTGTGGCTGAAGATCCCATATATTTTTGTTGTAACTATAGGGAAATCAAGTTTAAACATGTGAAAACATATTCCACATTGGCTAGTTTTCAAAGTTCTGGAATGTATTATATAGGCTAATCCAGTTGTTAGCTCTGTGAGTGGTGTTACCATCCTGACAGATATCTCCACTTGTGCAATAGTGACTCAACTATAGTAGAGGTTTCCAACTACTCTCAGGCTTTGAGGCATGCTATAGAGGAGGAAATTGTTGCATTGTTTAAAAAAAAAAGCGCAGGTCATGCAAACTCCTATTATGATTGCTTAGGCCCTAACTTGTGTGGAGTATCTTGCATATCATTACTCTTCACATCCTTGTGCTCTTACAATCTTACCGCCCCCTCTTGCGCAAATTTCCCTGAGCTTCAGGATGGGGATAGATTAGGCTGGCCCAGTTCCAGGTGGTTGATGTAGAGTCTCTGATGTTATTGACCCCACAAAGTCTAGCATGGACTAAAGGCACTAGGATTCTTGGAGGCTAGGGACTGACAGTCACAGTAGTGTTTCTAAGCTTAAGGGGAACACTGGAAAGGGTTCTGGGAAATGCCCCTGGGTCCTTGCATCTCATCGGAGAGGAGGACCCAGAGGAGAGTTTGGCATGCACATTAAATGGGGAGGAGGAACTGGGGGATGGGGATGGAGAGGAGAGGGGAGGGGGGAGCAGTGGGGTGGGTGGAAGAAGGTGGAGGGATGGAGGGGACCGGTGTACCTGTTAAGTTTGTATGAGCGGAAATAATAATAATAATAAAAAGTTTAAAAAAAGGCATGCCTAAATAGGCAAGGCCATAGGCTATAGGTCTAAGCCATTCAACAGTCTTCAGCCCTGTGCCCACTTATGAAGAATCAGGCACAAAGCCCCAAACCCATGGGCCCACACAAAGTCCTGGTTAAATACAACAGGTCTCACAACAAAGGAAAACACAAAACAAATACAAGGAAAAAAATTTGACTGGTAAGAAGGGTACTGCCAGAGGGAGTGTGAGAGAAGAGATGATTGTGTGAAATCCTGATTAGAATGCTTTATATACACGTATGAAATTTCCAAAGGACAAATATAATTAATAAAAAGAAAAATATGAACATCAAAACCATAAAAAAGCAAATGGAATACATTAAAAACATTCACTCAATGTAATCACTAATAACTATTGAAAGATTGCCCATTATAAAAACACAAAAGTAGCAGCTAAACTGTTTTCTGAATATATTAATTTCACTTATTATCATTAGTGGCTTATCTATTTAAATGACTACAAAATTTCAAATGTTAACCTGATAAATCTGGGGTGAAACTAATGAAGTTTTAAGGTCAGCTGTAATGAAAGCATTCTCAAAGGGCAGAGAGAGAAATAAAAGCAAAGTGAAAGCTGCACGGGAAATTTTGACAATCTTGTTTCAAATGATTAAATATTAATGGTTTCTATGGATCAGCTATACAACACAGATATGATTAAATTTGAAATCCATAGAGAATTCAGAGTTGACATAATTCATTTACCAGTTTTTCATATGAAAATATGCCATGGGTCTCCCATCTTACAATAATCAGAGAAAATACCTGGAATTTGAGATCAGTTATGCTACCAAAGAGCATATGAGATGATTGATTCTTTCCTCTGTTCTCTTCTTTCTGCCTGTATTCCACAATTATGAATGGTCCTAAGACAAGTCAGATGTTCAAGATTCTCTATGGTACTCAGTAGCTTAAAAAAATAAGTACAAATTTCCTTATTTGATGCAATGTACAAATGTTTGGACAAGGCTCAGCTCACAAAAGAATTAAATGGTATCATTAAATGGTGTCATGAATTATATATTAGATTAGCTATATGATTTCAATAATGATTTAAAGAAATGTAGGAAAGAGTTGCTGAGTTGAAGATAAGGACATAACAAAATATCCAGAGCATACAAACATTAAAGAAAGATGTTCACATGGTCAATCAAATTACAAATGTGACAGTGAAGAATGGATAAAATGTATACATTAAAGAAAAGGCTAAAGAAAAGAGCATGGTGAATGAAGGTTACATAGCAAAGGTACAGAAGACAAACTCTATATTGATATTCATGCAACCCAATGTAAGAAAGCAAAATGACAAGAGACCTATATTTATTAGGCATTGAATCTTTTGGTGACAACTATTTACTGAATTTCTACTGTAGTTATGGAATGTGCCAAAAATCATGAGCAGAACACTTAATAAAAGTTTCCCTACCCTTACAATCACTTGTTCTTGATAATACAGAAAAAATATTTCCTTGGTAGGGACTTAGGGATGTAATACAGGGAACCATGGGCGACTACTTGATCTAAGACCAGTATCACTGCAGATGTTCTATAATAAAAGCAATGAAAGGTTTACTAAGATCAAAACGCTTCTAGAATCTAGAATGCAATGAAAATGCCCTTTGAAGGAGGGAACGCTGTTCTTTCTGTCTCCCAAAACTCCAAGCAAGCAGGAAACTCTACAATAGCCTTATGAATCCAAATCCTGCCTGGAGGGTAGTGGACAGTGGATGGTAGTTTGGAAGGAGATTGCTAACTAAACCTTTGTGTCCTCGTTTTGTTTTGTTTTGTTTTTTTCTCTCTGTCAAGTCTGTGGCTAGAGCTCCAAATTAGCACCCTTCCAAACCATCAATCTCCTCTTCCCACCCCAATGTAAAGGCTGTGTTCAGTGTGATTTGTGACAGCCAACGCACCCCCGCAAGGGGAGGCCTGAACTCATTTATCCTTATCAGTTCCACCAATTAGGAAAGCAGATGCATCCCAGAACAGTTGTGGTGCATTAGGAGATGACCAGGCACTCCATGGTCTAGGGAATCGCAATGACAGCTGGACTAGAGGTAAATTACACAGTTTGTTGGTGTACCTAAACGTAACAGATTATTTAGCTATAGAATACAAATAAATCGAAGGTTTAGTGTGTTTTTGTTTTTCTTTTTCACTATTTTGTTTTTTAATAAAATATTTTCTAGGAAAAACTAATTATAGAAAATGTATCATTTGGTGGGTACCATATCCATGTAAGTGATATGTTTAGATTCTTATGAAAGACAAATACAAGTGTCTGAGAAAATTCCATGAAAAGAATTGGCATCAAACTTTAAGTTTCCATCACAGCTAGTGAAGAAGATCCTTTAGAGTCAGCCATTTGCCTTGCACAACACACACAACATACATTGACAAACCCAAGGTCATTTAGTTGGATGAATTCCAAGTGAGTACGTACTAAACTCAAATGTTTAGTACATGCTAAGAAAAGATGCCACTCTAAAGAGGGTATTGGGAGGGTAGCCAGGTGATATGGCCAAAATACAGGAAGACAGCTTTACTCTCAGGAAAACAACTAGCTGAACTAAAACACAAGTGACTTAACATGAGCAAGAATTTCTCCATCTATAACTAATGGCTGATTTCGGAAGGCAGAAGCAATCACAGAGAACCAAAACGAGTCTTCACTTTAAGTGCTATACCATCACTACTCCATGAATTAATTGAAGAATTCCATTTCCTTTGATAATGGCAGGAAATGTACTGGGATACTGCCACTGTATTCAGGGAGATATGGTGTCTGCAAGTTAAATTCTGTTGGTAGATACATGAAATTACTGATAAGCAAATCAATGCCAAAACGAAAATTATAAAACAAAAATCTAATAATTTACCAAAATATGTGTCATATCCCATAAATTATGAATAAATACCTTGTTGCAAAATACTGAGCATCAAGCTCACTTCAAATGCACTGACTGTTGTTGCTTAGTAAATAATTCATCACTTTGCTACTATCCAGAGATTCCTTAATCTCTATGTTAAGTATCTCTTCTTTCTTGAACTCTCCTGCATTCTCTGAAATTAGGCAACATTCTCTGATGAAGTTCTCTGATGCTTTTAGAAATGCTTACTCAGCAGCCACTGAAAGAAGAGCTGTATCCCACTAATGGGGTCAGCTAAGCCAGGGGACACTTTAAAAATATGAAATCATAGTCTGAATTTAAAGTGGTCAATATGGGAAAGATCTTTTCTTTGGTTAGATTAGAATCTTTTAATTGCATTGAAGGTACTTCACTTACTGATGCATTAACTGAAGTATGGCCAATTTAGGCCCACTAGCAATTATCAGGTCTGCAATGCTACTAAAATAACCACTTTTATTAAAGAGTGAAAAATGGCATGAAATAGTTTGCTTTCAGTGACATTATGGCTCATTTCCTATACATTGGGGGCGGTGAAGAATATTTGACTGTTTCGTAAATGGGGGATTCATAATCACAGTATCAAAGAAATGGACATGGGGGGATGTGCATTTTCCTGCGCTAATCTTAATTATTATTAACGAGCCATCATTAAACATTTAAACATTAATCTCGGCAGTGATTCAAATCTTTATGAAAAAAGAACAAACTGATATTCTTTGCATTAATATCAGTTTAACTTAAATTTTAACATAACTTTTAATCTTTGTATTATCTAAATTGTGAGATAATTAAACATTCATAGTTACATTTCAAGTATTTGTAATATTATCTCAATACTGACATAAATATCCATAGCTATATTTTGTGTTTTTTTATTATTATTTATTCAATTGTGCATGTGTGTGTGTGTGTGTGTGCGTGTGCGTGTGTGTGTGTGTGTCTGTGTTTGTGTAGAACCACGGGCGAATTCGGGAACCACCATGGACGCCTCCACCTCCTTGTTAACTCTGCCCCGGGATTCACAAGCTCCGCCCTACCAAGACCAGAAACGCAGGCCGACCCCCGCTTCGGCCCAGCATCTATACGTGGGGTCTAGGATCCGAACTCAGGACCTTCCGCCTGCAAGGCAGAGGCTTAACCCCTGAGCCACCTCTCCAGCCCCCCATAGCTATATTTTAAAAGAGAACATATTATCACAGACATTCTTTCCTGATCTCACCAGAAGGGGAGGGCATATAGTCTAGCAGATAAAAAGTAATCATTTTGCAAATGGGTGATGGACCCCTCCTCACTGAGGTTTCCTACTTTTATTACATCTACCCTTGAATGTGCTATTATAACAATAGACACTCGGTTTAACAGCTTTTTGTCTCTGGCCAGGGGGTGACATACAGTGCCCAGCAGGATGGAGTGAAGGGCATTGCAGGAGCAACAAAACTGCAAAAGAAAATCAACAAACCACAATCCAGAACTTCAGAGACTCTATATCAATCACATAGAACTAGGCCAGCCTAATCTCTCCCCATCCTGGAGCTCAGGGACATTTGCGGAAGAGGGGGCAGTAAGATTGTAAGAGAAAAAGGATGGGAGGAACAACGATTTGCAAGATTCTCAACAATAGTTGGGGCCAAAGCAATCATAATGGGACTTTGCATGCCCTGCGCAATGTCCAGCGCACTGTTACCCTCATAAAGTCTAGCATCTGTTAAGGGCACCGAGATCCCTGGAGACAAGGGATTGACAGCCATAGTAGTGTTCCTATGCTTAAGGGGAACAAGAGAAAGGGCTTATGGAAATGCCACTGGGTCCTTATATGTCATCGGAGAGGAGGACCCAGTGGAGAGTCAGGCGTACACAATAAAGAACTCTCTAGGAATTGGGGGGGAGGCACTGGGGAATGGGGAGGGAGAGGAGGGGAGAGTAGGGGGTTCGGGGGGAGGAGGGGAGAGGGAGGGAACTGGTAAAAAAATTTTAAATGTATAATTACATTTTTAATAAAAAAAGAGAACATATTATCATCAAAATAGCTTTGATACTTATTGAATGAGTCTGATTAAGAACTTAAACACCTGCTGGCGTAAGTATACATGCTTCTTCAAATTTGTGAATTTGGAATACATAAATTACAATTATGACATTTGCAAGGCATTAAAAAATATTGCTGGCAATATATTAAAATAATACAATTCTATGCATACCTAGAACTATTAATATTTACAACTTAGATTTTCATTAAGTATGAAAGCTGTACAATTAAGTATACAATTGATCATTTTTAGCACAATAATTCTTCAGCTCAAAGAATGAACACTTTTAACAAGCACCACAAAATATTTCTTTGTTTTCACTGAAATTCCTTCATATGTGTCTCTAGAGAAATAAACTCACAGTCTTTACTTTGCATCAGATGTTATCATTTAAAGTTTCTAATCATAAAATCTTGGGTATCAAGTATAGCTTATATTCAATAATACCTCATTCAATATTACCTTATTATCTTTTCTTACCTAACAATGTATGGCACAAAAATCACATTTGGATACATGAGAATTTGGAAGTGAAATTTAAGTGGAAGTGGAGGTGGCTGGCATTTGGGGGCAGAAGGACAGTATTTTTTATGCTGAGTTTGATATGTTTTAATTAGGGTTGAGAAGAGCAATGCTGTAGAGAGTTTTTCAGAGAAAAGAAGCTTTATTTCATAAAAAAGCTAAATTGCTGGAGAGTTTGTGAAGGGTAGGAAACAAGGATACGGTGGTCATAGCTAATGAAATAATTGTACTGTGAACTTGTGGAGGTCCCAGATAAAGGTGTGGCAAGGGCAGCAAATACTTTCTTAGATATCAGGTGACTCTGACAGCAATGCAGATAGGGATTTCCAGAAACACAGAGGTCTAGGAGAGGGGTAGCACGCTGAGAAAGACTAGTAAATTCAGTTCCAGCTCATATTATGCTTTTTGAACACCTATCCATCTTTGGTAAAGAAGCAGCTAAAATGAAGGGTTGCATCATAAGAAACAGCTTAGACCTTAGTGTATGGCTTAATCCACACTACATTCACATCTCTTTTATGTGCCATGCTAAATGATAATATGCACTTTAAGGGTATCACTTTCTTCCCCAGTTGTAAATTATGTCAAGGAAATGACTCTACTAGATAAGCAGAGTGAACCATTAAGTGGAAGATGGGCAAACTCACTTTCCTCACAACGCATAGTGTGGCAGGTTCCAGATGGCATGCTGCAAGGATGTTGAGATACCATTTTCACAAATAAAGTGCAATACATCATAGCAATATGAAAAATACAATAATATCTTATAGATTTACATTAATGGAAATGATAATTTTCAAGTAGTTTATAAGAATCCAAAATCATTTTCTCATGATATAGGATATATTATGATATTTCCTGTCAAAAGTAAACTCTCATAAATTTTCATGATCTTATCTTTCAAGGAAAAATATGGATTAAAAATTGTGTTTCTCTTAACATACCAGCATAAGCTGTGTTCTGAGGTTATAAACTGGTAGCCTTTATGTATTAGAGTCTCAACTAAGCACAGGATATACTGAGATTACTGCAGTAAAGGAACTCCCTGCCTCTATATCCTGGAAATATCATATTCCGCCTATTTCCTGTGTGGGGTAAAATGTATTTCAATTCCCAATAAAATTTTCTTCAAAATAAAAGAACATAGAATAAATTATTACTTTATATTAAAAGCTAGAAATGATTTAAAATATTAGGGGTTTTTAAAATCTATCAAAATAATTTTCTGAAACCAGTAATTTTCAAGGCTCTATATCATCTTCTGGATGTTTTGGGATATTTTCCTGATTCATGCAGCAAAATAAAATTTGTATTATCTGAAACTCCACTTGTACACTGAATTTGCAAGAATGAAAAAGAAAACTTACGATGCAATGCAAGGCTGATGTTTGACAGAAAACTCCTCTGGCAGCTATGTCGCAGATGACAAGGTAAAAGGCAAAATAATATGGATTAAATGCCTTTACATCCTAGCAGGTGTCTAGTCATCAATAATATTCACTGAAGGCCATTGTGTGTAGAGCACTTCTCTTCATTTTCTAATTCCCTACGTGGCTCTAGGCAGAAAGAAAGGGGAGGCAGACAATGATTTCTGACACCTCTAAGAACTTTGCACAGAAAGGAAAAAAAATTCACTTCCTGTGCAAGTACCAGTATTATTTCATCTGCCTTCGCAATGTACCAACATTATTTCCTCAGTAGACTCTTCGAGATATCCACTTGCCTTCTCACAAAATTTGTTTCATTAAAAATCAGTATCTCTGCAATTTCAGACATGGTGAAAAGCTCCAAATAATGACAATAGAAGAGTAACTTCTGTATTTTCAAAGGAATATATAAAAAGATGTAGATATGAAATCTGAAGAGAAGAAACAAATAGTTTTTTGTTGAGATCTATTTTCCTCATGAGAATATTTGGTGCAAAATAAACTGATGAATGATATCTTGATATTAACTGCACTGATCTTTAGTTATACACCAAAATGATGAATAAAAATTCAAATATTTTAATATTAACACAGAACATCTCACAATGCAGCCATCCATTTCAAAAGGGACACAATAGAAAGTCACACTGACTAAAGCTACAGTATATTTAAAAATGTTATGTTATTAATTTTTCCTGTAACTGCCATTATGTATTACAGTACTTGACAAAAGTATTTTGAAGAACTAACCAACTAAAATATAAGGGAGAAAATTATATCTTGTATTTTCCTATGAAATGTTTTGTATCTTTAGACAACTATTTATAAAGTCCCAGGTCAGATTCTGAAAGCTAGAGGAGAATATAGTTCAGAATTTTTAACATACTTTTTTCAAATCTAATTTATGTATTTAGTGTGTGTGTGTGTGTGTGTGTGTGTGTGTGTGTGTGTGTGTGTGTGTGTTTCACAGGCTTCACCCATAGATGGTCAAAAACGCAGGCTGCTGCCTTTTCTGCCTGGCATTTTGTTTTAGCTGGGATCTGGGATCTGAACTCAAGCCCTTTTACTTACAAGGCAGAGTCTTAACCCTTGAGCCATCTCTCAAGCCCAGGATCAGAATTTAAAGCAGTGTTACAGAACCGCAGATTTGATGAAAAAGGATGAATGAGTTTTGTGGTTCATGCTTTGGAAGACCGAACTGGGAATTTTCAGAGCAATAGGGTTAATCCCACTATCATTATTGATATACTCTGGGTTTCATTAGAGACCATGTCATATAACGAATAATGATTTCCAATATCAGCTTCAAATCTCTATGCATGCATAGACACACATACATACACACTAATCCATAGATATATGAACATGCATAAACAGATGTAGAAATACATAGGTTTAGAACAGTGGCAGCTAACTGGGATAGTGCAATTGGGTCTGGCCATTTTATGCTTATGAGCATTTACCTGTTTGTTGGTAAAGATACCCAAGAGTTCAAAGATGCACTCATCAAAATAAAAACAAAATCATAATTTTTAAACAACAAAAATATCATACTTATGTAGAGTTCAATTGTATATAAAAAATAACCACTCCAAAATTGCTAATCCTTTTCTATATCTAAACACATTGATTTTACTTTTTATATAGTAAATGAACAATAAATATGCATATATTAAATAATAAAAATCTAAAAATGAAATTAGTTTAATTGTTTCAAATTCTTTTTTAGATTCATATCCAAACCCAGACCATATGAAGAAATAGCAATAACACATATTTATATCTCTGTAAATCACAATTTTAGGCTTCTGTTAATTCAGAAATGAAAAATGGGAATCCAATTTATGTGTGCATGAGAACCTGGAACTATTTCACCTATAAAAACAAACAGACAACTGATTAAAAACTCATAATCCTTTGAAACAGTGTCCTTCCAGTGTGATATTCAAGGGACCAGCAAGTTCAGTCTCTTCCTGCTCAGTCAAGTCTTGTGAGAAAACAGCAAATTTTCTGACTGTCTCTAAAATACATTGCTGCAAGTACCATGCTTTCAAGATAAGACTCGAATAGAGGATTTATTTGAATGTGAATTTTCTGTGAATCTCAACTAAAATAAAATAGGGTTGTATGGGAATACTTTTCCAAAATAGGATACACACTGATGTACCTACCATGCTCTAGCAAGTATTAGATACAGGATGGTGTGGGCTGCCTAGACAAAACTCAGTGAATCTAAAAGAACAGGAAAATAGGAAAGAGACTGATTGGAAGATTTGCAATGGGAAAAGGAAGGGGAGTGGGATTGGTTAAAAAGGTGTAAAAATAACACAAATTCATTATATTCATGTATAAAAATTCTAACACAAGAAAAAAATAACAATAGATAAAGACAATATCATCTAGTTCCCTGCTGGCTAATGTCTTGCATTTAAATATCATTGCACTTAAAGCTAGAAATGCAAGACTCCATAGTCCTTGGTATCAGGTTCTACCTCAGTATGCTTCTTGGCTGGGATGCTCATATTTGATGTCATCTATTTGTGAAACTCATCTACACAAAATTAAGGGACTCTTTCCAAGAATATACTTTATAGTTTCAGCAAACAATTAGACCTAATGCAGCAGTTCTTGACTTATTTATGTAGAAGAATGGACAGAAGAAAAGAAAAGCAAGAGAAAAAAGAGAAAGATAATTGGAAGTTTCTACCTTTAAATACAGACATGTCTCCAAGTTAACTTTATAGTCACAGGATGTCAAAAATGCAAGTCATTTTGCTTTTTCACCCAGTAAATATATATTTGCAAACAGCAATATATAACACTTTAGATCTTCTCTTCTGCCTTCTATGTCATTTCTTTATCACCCTATCCCTAAATAGACACTGAAATGAAAAACTAGAGTATCATATTTTAAAAACTCCTGAGGTTGTTTTTGACGATGTGCTGGTCTTTATCAGTAGGAAGTTTTTCTTGCAATCTAAAATACTTTTATAAAAACAGTATAGAAAGAAACCACTACCAAGCAATATGCTATCAAAATTCTGAAAAATTACAGCAAATTTTAGATTTAGGAATAGATTTTCATTTCTTCTTGCAGTATTGTTTTCAATTTGTCAAGCGTGAATTATTTTCTAAACATTGTAGAAAACAATTTATCTTGCTAACTACATACTTTGTAAGGTGAATTCAGATGAAATAGCTTTACCTCAGAAAGGTAAAATTACTTGCTCAATGATACACAGAAAAGGGAGATCAAAGGCCAGGCATGTTGGATTCCAAATTAGATCATAACTCCAAAACCTCAACATGCTCACCCAGTCTGTGGTTCTGTTTCTCTAACGGCAGAAAACAACCCAACATGAAAGGGGGATTTGCATCATTTATTATTATCATTATTATCATTTTTCCAGAAATCTCCTATTATTAATTAGAAAACGTGAAAGTGGAACCAGAAGAAAATCTTTGCAAAATGTGACTAAGTTGATTATTCAAAAATCTTTATCTGTTTATTTTTTGCTGTTCCTAATAAATTGATTTGAAATCCATTAAATAGGGCAAGTGAGGTGATCACCACCCTGAATTACATTTCCTAATTCTGTCCTCTCCGTGGCAATTGCAATATCCATAGCAAAGGCTGGGGGTGGGGGGAGAATGTTCCCTGCAGCTGCAGCTGACTTGCTGGCAGATTCTGGAAGCAACTGTGCTGGCAGCTTCGCCAGGCATCTGGGGCCGGCAGTGAATTAGTCTGAGGACTGACCTTCTGGATCGCCTACCAACACTCTGCATGTGCCCTGCTCCCTAATGAAGGGAGTTTAACTCTTTGTACAATTATGATTAGGGTTATTATGAAATTCTCCCTAAATGAATCAATAAAACCTTTATTTAATGACACACTTAGAAAGGAAATAATAAGCATTTAGCTTTCTTAAGAACAACTTCCATTTGGTAAAAGAGAAATTCTGGATGAATTACACATTGTGCAAAGAGTTTCGTGAGAGGCTATCTCATGAGCTGAAATCCTTTGGCTCTCATTTTATCTGGAAGAGGGCACACTTTTAAGGCATCCAATAAGATAAGATATCCATCTCTTTGACACCAAAAAGAACATCTAATTGCACTCCAGTGCTATATAGTCTAGTCTGTAAATAATTTGTTAATAGGACTCTAATGTGTTTTTGACATAGTTTAAGCATATTATCTTTGCTTTGAGCCATAATAAATTAAACTTTGTTCATGGAATTTTACTGTAAGATAATTTTCCTGGAATCACCTAGTTTCCATTCCCAAACCTAAAGGCTGATATTTCTCAGCAGTTGAGATGTTTATTAGAATGTTTAACCAAATTTACAAAAATATGTGTATATTTCTTTAAATATACATATGACTATTCAGTTTTTATAGAGAAAAATTGAAAGTCAAATGTGTAAAGTGTCTATGCATGTATACATAGGATTACAAAGACTATTAATATTCAAATAAATATGCCAACAAATCAATACATGCATTAATATATGCACATTTTAAAGTGTATGCAATGATGCATCAGTAGAATATATTAAATAATACATCTATATGTCATCATTTGTTATTGCATGTGTGTGAATGTGTGTGTGTGTGCATGTGCAAGCCCATTAGTGTGTGCACACACAGGCATATATACAAGGGACTGGAGTGTGTGTGCCTGTGGAAGCCTTATGATAACAAAATGTATCCTGGATTGCTCTACTTCCTTATTACTTTGCTCTGGGTCATTTCACGTTCTGCCATCTAGGGCTAGAAATGCAAGTCATCACCATTTTTGCACTTTTAGGTAGGATTTGGGGATTTGAACTCAGATCCTTTTGCTTAAATACTTAGCTTAAATACTGAGTCATATCTCTAGACCCATGTACCATCCATCATATAGCAAAAATTGAAATTTTTTACTTAATGGAAAAAACATAATCCTATCCTAACCTTTGCAAAGTGTATCCATATACTTTGATTGAGTTCCTGAAATGGAGTCAGTCATCAAGTTGAAAAGGGTGTTTGGAGAAAACAGAAACCCACAATCCCCAGTATCTGACCACCAAGTGCATCTGTAGAATGAAGACAGCCACTGGCAAAGTTGTAATGGCAATTCTCATTCTTGATGCCCTACACTTGCACTTTCTATACACAATGCTACCTTCAGAAATAAGATTTAAATATGTTTGAAATGAGATCACATTTAAACCAAACAGCTGTGGAGTTCATTTAAAACTTTCATTCAAATTTACTACAGCATGTTTCTTTTAAAGTGTTCCCCTTATACTCACTTACCAGCTTTGACTTTATTTTTTATTTTCACAAAGGTTTAGTCTTAAGTACGCGCACACACATTCAGTCTGAGCTGTCAACATGCTAAACATATAAACAGGAACAGGAAAAGTATTCTTTATGACATTTTTGTGAGTTTCCTTCACTCATTTTAAGTAAGCAATAGCATTACTCTGTTCTAAATTGTTGAATAAGCACAACTCCAAATATCCTAAAATAAAGAATGCATGAAATCAAATATGGCAAAACCACAGTATGTCTAAAGTGTAGTGAATCACAAGTAATGTTAATAGAGGGTTTTGAAATTTAAGTGTCAATCTGACTTCTGCTTACTACAGGCCATTGCTCAAAAGATAATGTTTTTCTTAAAAAAAAAAAAAGAAACAGGAAAAACACACAATCTTGCAACTGAAGCTTTCAAAATATAAAACTGATAGAAAATATCCTCTTAACTTCAAGGAAAATATTCTAAACTGTATAGTAAAATACAAACATAAATTATATATTCACAGAACTTATTAGGTAGTTGGGAAAACACAGAAAATCTACTCAAGAAGATAAATGTATGCCTCTGTGTCTATGTGTTGGTGCATGATTTTTTTTATTGTCTTGCTAATGTACTTATGTGAAGACTATTTTAAGACATGCTCACATGAAGTTCTTGAAATTCAGATTAGCACAGATACCTTTGCTGTTTCTCAGCATTTGTTACACATCCCAATTTGTTCAGTACAAATTTGAATAAGAAAGATTTTTTTAAAGTTCCTTCTCTATCAAGGCCCTTTATTTAAAATTCTGAATAAGAAAGGCTACTTCAAATTAGATCTTCCCAAATTTAGTTTCAAACAAGCAATGTTTTCTTTGAAATGTCTGAGAAGTGGTATATTAAGATTAAACATGGATATTGTTTGGTAAATTTTGTTTTCCTTGTTAGTCAGCAATTTAGAAATACCCTTTCATGAACTCAATCACTGCTTGACTTTTCCAACTGTGCTGTTCTGTTGGGTCAATTTTTGGGTTCACATAAACCTATCTGTGAAACTGATCACTTGAAACTTGCAAAGTGAGGTGAGAGAGTTTTCAGACAATGGTTTACGGAATAGGAGCAGATCCTGCTTATCTTCTGCTTACTATCACTCAGTGTATGTCAAAAGCCCAGGGTTTAAATTTGGAGACAATTGAGATCTTGATGCAAGCAAAGACAACTGAAGAAGATATACTAAAGAGGGTCTCCATTTTTTCATAAGTTGCATGTGAGACTAGATTAAGACCTGGTCAGATATTTCTCTGGTGGTTGTCAGGGCCCCATTTTCATCTATATGTAGCCAATTCCACTTCATGCTTGATAACCGCAATATTCATGGATAGCAGTTTTCTGGCAGTTCTAAGGATAGGGCTAGAACTGCATAAATGATACAAGTGGTGTCCCACTAAGCTATATCTCTGACTGTCATGGGCAGTGCACTGTCTCATTAGATTCCAGACACACAGAATCTAAAGTTCTACTCAAATTGCTCTCAATATCTGCAACTTTCAGTATACACTGTGTCCAACAGACACTGGTTTACTGATATTGGACATATCGGTAGTCCTCAGAGATTTTGTTTTCTATCAGCAGAGTAAAATATGTAAAAGGTCTAAAATATCTGTGACTACTCCATGTGTTGCGGCATCCAATTGCTATAATTTCTTTGTCTGTTTTCTTTAGTTATTCAGCTATGCCAATCTGATCTGCAAAGAAATCCAGAAGACACCTACTTATTGTTGATTTTGTATTTTGTTCTTTTTTATTCTATCTTTCAAGGTAAAAATATCTTTAGATCTATGTGAAACAAATCTTTCATCTTTGATAAAACCAGGAAAGATGAAAAGAAACTCTTAGAGAAGTTCCCAGAAGGCCTGGGAAATGTAAGACAACATACCAGAGACATCTACCTATTGACACTGATCACTAATTTCAATGCTTATGCTGTTCTTCCAACTCCTTATGAAAAAGTATTCAAAAGGCCATTCTTAAAGGTCTCCAAGAAATAAATAACAAACATAAGAAATGACAAAACATTCATGAAATGTTTTTTCAATATTTATTAGTATGTATAAATGTGTTTAATTTTTATTTATATATTTGTGTCTACAAAATGCATTTTGATCATACTCACTCCATTTACCTTCTACCACCTTCTTCAAAGCCCACTGATCCAGTCAGTCTGCCAGATATTCCTTGTAATAACTGCAAGCCTTTCATTCTATTTTTTTGGTATGAGATTTGGCCAAGAAACACATTAATGTAGCCTTGGACCAAGAAACATATTTATGTCTTCCCATAAAATGTACATCAAGATAACTAATTACACACTTACACGTAAGGATTTTATACTTTAACAAACCAAATGAAATTACAGAAACACTTTATGTTAGAAGTAACTTTCAATATGAGATGTGGAAACTTATTACTAAATGATAAAGTTGTAGGTTTAAACACAGGCTATGAAAATGTTTTCATTCCAATGCAAGTCTTATTAAGTTTTCACAATGTAAATATGGTAACTAATACATAATACATTTGACATTTTATAATCTTTAGAGATTAAAATCTCTGTAAAAAATGTTACCTACTGCAAAACAAATCAAAGCTTTTATAATTATATTTTGAGTATGCTTATAGAATACCTTCAAATTCCATTCATGATCTCTTCTTTTGTGGACTTTCTTGACTCTCTCATAGACACAGCATTTCAAAACTGCAAAGCATTTTTTAATAAAAATTATTACTTCCTCCAAAGTAATTCTGACTTTTTGGATTGAAATATTTCCCTTAGCAATAGATTGTCTCACATTTTACAGCTACACTAAGTATACAATAGGGAATATCCCCCCTTCTTAGGACAATGTACATTCCTAGAAAGTGAAGGTTTTTAAGAATTAATAATCCACCTCTAAAGTTCTCTGATCCAAATACTGGGTGATTTATTTCACTGAGAGAGGTCAGGCATAGACCCAGAATTTGAGCAAGACATTTAATTACATTTATCCATATTAATATGTCGTCTTCCACTGATAAAAGATTCTGAATATAAAACAAAACACAAAGATTTCTATTAACATTTGCTCTATTTTAAAAATATTGTATTTATTTATAGAGATTGGCAAAGAGGAGAAAGAAACAAAAGAAAAGAACTTATGTATGCCACAGAGTGGAGGTGGAGGTGAGAAGGCACTTTTAAAGTCAGTTCTCTCTTTCACCACATGGGTTTAAATTGAACTCTGGTCTCCAGGCTTGGGAGCAGGCCTTTTGTCCACTGAGGTCTCTCAACATGACCTATACTCAGTATCTTAGTAAGGTAAGTTTTAAAAAGGTTTTATGCTCTAAACAACATGAATTTTAATCAGAAATAAAATAAATTTTTATACTATAAAAGAATAGATGCTGGGATTGTAATACTATGAAGAGGTGCATTGTGTAGAACTTTAGGATTTTGCGAGTACTTATACACAGATTCTCTGTATTGAAAACATTATACGCTACAAGAGTATAGCAAAATCATTGAAATATGTCTTTTATGCTTCTTACATAGGGGAAGTGGCAATTCTCTGTATTATTCACATTCTGGAAATGTTGCCATATCTGAAAGAAAGTATAATTCATTAAAAGAAAATATGGGTACTGAAGATATGGCTATGAGATTAAATCTTTGCCTGGCAAGCAGAAGGTCTTGAATTTGAATCCTGGGTCCCACCTAAAAACCAAGCGGAAATCGCAGAGGCCTTCACTTCAGAGTCTAAAAGGGGATCCCAAGAAACTTCAGACCAAGGCAAAATGGAGGGAGAAGCAATCCAGGGTAATACTGAACTCACCTTGGGCCTCCACAGGCATAGTGTCCTCTGATACACACACAGACACAAGCACAGACACACACGCAAAAAAATAAGAAGAAAAAAAGAAAAAAGAAATTATGCCTCAGAGATGCTGGTATCTCAATATATGTGATAACAGAATACTTTCATTTGGTTGTTTGTATATTTAGTTCTAAAAAGAGTGTTTTGTTTTAGACTATTTATACCACCAGGCTAGTGAAGGCATAACTAGCTTTTTCTCTCCATTTTCTTGTATATGTGTGTGGGGTTACATGCTTGTGTGGGCAAACGTGTGTGTGGGTACACAAGTATATGAAGGCCCAAAAGGAACATCAGGAATCATCCTAGATTGCTCTTCTACCTTATTGTTTGAGGCTAGGCTTCTCATACAATCCAGAACTCATGGGCTTGCTCTGGGGGTCCACAAGCTATAGGCATGTCACCATAAAATCCACTCAGTATTTTACATGGGAATAAGGCCTCTGAATTCTGGTCCTTTTGTTTACTCTGCAAACAACCACTGAACGATCTACCCAAACTATGCAAGTTTCAATTATCTTAACGTGTCCAGAAACTTGTAAAGATGAGCACGCAGACTAATAAGGTTACTTTTCATGATAGGAAAGAAAGGAACCAAAGAGAATGCCTTCTCAAGAATCAAATTTCATTTAATATTTGTTTACATATTTAATACATTTTGTAATAATTCAGGTAATGGAAATGTTTTTCTAATTTCATGTATTGTGCCATTTCAAATTAAGTCAACTTTAATAGTATAAAAATTGTTAGCACTTTAAAGTCTGATTTAAATAATTCTAGGAGTTTTGAGAAATAAAAGCCAAGTGGCAAGGCATTAAAAAGATATAGCAACATAAAAACTGGAAGATTTCAGAATTTAATATATCTTAAATGTTAAAGGTATGAAGGAAGTAGTGAAACTATCTTGTTGATTAGGAAAAATATTAAATTATTAAGTCAAAAGATAGAAAAATCAAAATAACCTTGGTGAGTTAATAGACAGTAATGCCTATAGAAGACCAAATTATTATAGTTAACATATGTATCATATGAAAGGATTCAATGAACCTCATTCAGGACCAAAGAAGCCATGAAGTCACAAAGATGACAGAACAGCACCACCTAGTTCCCTCTATGAAAGTTCCCAGATAAGTGTGCATCTCTCATTTAGTCTGGGAATCTGAACACATTTTCAGACGACATCGTTTATTATGAAACAACAATCCAGCAAGTTATCACCTGCAACACAGCATTTACTAAAATTGTATTAATTTAAAAGTGTGTTGTAAAATACAAAATAAAGTAAAATTAAAGTTAATAGGTAAACTGAAGTTTATACCTAACAATGCATTTGATTGTTACGTATAATCCAAATGTAAAAGGGTCTAAGGATGTGCTAGACAAAGGTCATTATGATTCAAAAATATTTATCAAGAAAACGCAGCAGAGAGACTTTATCTATTACAACATACATACTACCTATCCCAGGTTTAGCATTAGCCAGTAAATAATATCTTCTGGAAATATGTCAAAATTCCTGTCTTGATGTTACTAATTACTAAAGAGAATGATACAATGTCATGGATATTTGCATCTGCTCATGTGATTTTATATTTTCATCTCTATGTTTTAAATAATAGTTTGAGTTCCATTTAAGCTTCAAGTTATGACAAGATATCCCCTGAATTCTCTAGTTTGGTTTCTCTGGTGGTTCCTATCACAATCATATTCAGAGCTGACTGAGCATGAAAAGAGGTTTCAGAGACAATATTTAATATGCTGTCTCCAGAAGTCCAATTTTAATATGCAGGTTTTAACCAGGTAGAGTGCACTGTCATATAACCAAGGGCTGTGGGTTTATATATATGTATACATGTGCCTCAGCACAAGAAGCATTTTTCCTAGATAGGACGTGTTAAACATGTTTTCCCTGAGGCTTCAGCAGCTCTTTAAATGACTGTCCCTGTAACATCCGAATTGCTCAAGCAGAACTCTAGAACAAAAAGAAAAAAACCCTAAATATTGTTGCTTGTTACACAGATCCTTCTCACAGACCTTTTGTCCACGGACCCCGGCGGCTGACCTGGTCATCTACTGTTCTGGCCCACTGCATCTTTATGAAATTAAATGAATCATCCTCTTGAACAAATCAGTTAGAATAGAGCATGCTTGAATATTTCTTGTTCACTTGTCAGCTTCTTTCAAGTAGCATTAATAAAAAAGGGGGGGCAGTGAGGAGGAAAGAAAGAAACTGGCATCCTACTGAGAATGTTTTCAGGATAAAGAACTAGAGAAAATGAGAGCCCTTTAATCCAACCTTAAATAAGAAATGTTAAAAGCCCAAAGAGTTTTGTAGTATTGTTAAGTCAGTGATTTCACATCCTCCTTGATATGTCCACCTTCAGTTGCTGTTCAGAATAAATTGCAATAGAAATAGAATTTTTTTCCTAATTCAGAAGAAAGAAAGTATTTCACATTTGGACTTTTCAGTATGTTTATTATACCTCAAGACTGCAGATTCCACAAAGGCAGAGACTGTTTCTGCTTTGTACAATCATTCACCCAGGATTCAATACTTAGCCAGTAAATCAATCATAGTTAAGAAATGCAAAGATTAAGAAGAGTAAAATGATTATAAGAAATTTGGACTCACACATTAAGTGCACAGAAAATGTGAAATTAAATTTCAAATTAAAAATTCTAGCCCATTCTACTTCTAATAACAAAAATGACTGATAGATCAAAACTTTCTTAATTTGGGGAGTTCATGTATTAATATACTAAGATTGTTTGATCCATATGCAGATTTGTTGGTATGATTAAGTTATATCAGTCATTAGTACAGAATGAAAAGGTCTGGGAATTTATATAGACACAACTACTGGAGTAAATATCAGCTAAATGCATAAAATGCATGACTGAGAAATGAAAAATAAGAATTTTTTTGCTAGTTATCTCTGAAATTCACACACTGGTGCTTACATGGACAGTGTAGCAAAGTATCTTCAGGAAGAAGGAAAAAGAAGCCACCAATTCCACAGCCCCAGTGTTCTGGGAGATCTTTCTGAACACAGCACCAATCAGCAGACAGCTCCATCCTTTCTGGGCACAGATTCACTGACTGAAGTCTCGAAGCAATTCCTTGCTTCAGGGCTCCTGTGCCCTCATTCTCACCATGGCTTCTTGCTGCAGGGCACTTCCAAAATTCAAAGTCTTCATCAGTACAATGATTGCTTTCTTCTCCAAAAGAAAGACTACTCACTATAAAATTGAGGACACCCACTAGGTCATGCTCACTGCCGCTTCCAAGGCCCCTCCATCTGCAATGCAGCTCACTCAGGAACCTGGCATTACTCAAGGGGACCCCTGCAGTACTACTGTCTCTCTCCTCTGACCACAAAGTGCTTCAACCAAGGAAAAACCAGGAAAGAGGTACTAGGAGAAAATGGTCTAAGATAGGAAAGCCTTATTAAATGAGCAAAGTGTTATCTCCTGGGTCTACCCATATTCAACTAACACACTGGATCACACACATTTATGCTGGCATATCATTTTGAGAAAATCTGTTCCGGCTTGTTCAGTGTCCCTGAACATATGACCAAAAAAGTTAAAATTCTGAACAAATCTGAACTTGACCTCTATAATGGTCTCTACAATCTATGAGATTCCTATATTACAATACTATCATGGTAGTTATTTCATGGACATGAAAGGAAATAAATAATTGAAACACCATAGCATTACAAGAGCTACATATCTCTGTTAAAATGAAACAGAGTAGGCTAATGGATAGGAAGCTATCTCCTGTAAATATTAATTGATTTTTTTTAAAAATATATATATTTGTGAGTTATGTTGAACTTTACTTTTATGCTAGTTAGGATCAATTCTTTCCATAAACAGTGTTCCTGGTAAAATATTTTGATGTATATCATGGATTTTTGTTATAATTTGGGAACAATAGGTAAGAATTTGGTTCTGAAATCCTTTGGTTTTTAAGTCATAGAAAAGGGTTTTCCTTTTTTTCTATTCACCTGAGTTTTGAGTGGATTATGACTAAAAGCAATGAGAAATAATTATAAAGTTTCCTCACATTTTCAATGTTTCAGTTACTAGGTGGTTTACATGCAAATTATTAAAATATGTCATATTTAAACACATTATAGAATGATCCTATGACAGTGACTATCACACAATAATATATTTAAGCGTGTCTTATAAATTCTTTGGGTAAAACAAAAAAAAATGGGTCCTGGGCAATTTTTTTATTTGTCTAGGCAATTTGCATGCTGGAATAGAAGCTATATTAGAAAATGAGACTTTTGACACATTTCCATTGAAATACAAAGGCCTTCAATATAAGTAGAATCTATGGATGAATATAATTCTTAACATAAATTCTACAAGGTAATAGTAACCCTTAATAAGTGGAGCTGGTTTAATCTACACTAAACACTTTGTTACTGGATATTCTCCATGACAATGAAGAGTGATTTTAGCACCAGGCCTCAGGAAATCCTAAGTTATAGTAGTTAATAATATCTTTTCAAACATCGATTGATGAAATGGTCAAAGCTCTAAAAGACATAAAGAAAACTGAATTTTAAATGTGAAGAAAAAGGAAATGACTTTTTACAAAATGCTACATTTCATTGGAATTTTGGACTTTTAGAAAAATAAACGTCTGAAGCACTTTATGAGTCACTACAAATTGTAGTTATTTTCTCCCTCTGGGCAGCTACATTTAAATCTTCTTCCAAAAGCATTTAATACTTACAGCCTACCTTCTTCTGTTTTACAAATGCTGAAAGAGAAATGAATCATAATACCTGAAACTAACATGGGCCTTCACTGCAGGAGGATGACTAAGCAGAAAAAGAAAAAAAGAAAAGAAGAAAAGAAAAAAGAAAGGAAAAGAAAAGAGAAAAGAGAAAAAGAAAAGAAAAGAAAAGAAAAGAAAAGAAAAGAAAAGAAAAGAAAAAAAAAGAAAAGAAAAGAAAAGAAAAAAAAAAAGAAAAGAAAAGAAAAGAAAAGGCTTTCAGGTAAACAGAAACTAAAATGCATATTCCAGGTAACTGAAAATGGATTCTAGACACCCAGCTGAGGGATTGACTAGAGAATGGCTGCTCTGGGGCTTGGTAAAACCACAACAGGTTGGGCAGTGTGGTCATAATCCCCTGAATCCTGAATCGAGGTCAATTTTAATTCCTCCTTGTTGATACACTTATCTGCAAATGACAGCTGTTCTGAATAGAACAACAAGAAATGTTCTACTTTTGAGAAAAGGCATCATCAGAAGTGTTTTTGGGAGTAGAATCCAAAATGTTTACTAACCAAAATGCGGGAGGTGCTTACCATCCTAGAGGAAATTAGGAAGATTCAAGGCTTTGGGAAGAACATTCCCAGTGTAAATCTGAACTGAGTGTCATGCTGAAAGCAATGAACCCTGAGATATGTAGAGTCCATGATTACTTAGGATCCTTTGTAGCTTTAACACCCATCTTTTGGGATCTCCATATATATTATAAATAAATGAGAAGTTGCTTCGAATATTCATTCTATTTGAAATGCTATATTGGCATTTTGGGAGCTATAATATAAATACTTGGATATCCGAATCAAATTAAAGAGTTATGCAAAGTTAAATGTACTGGATGAATTTAGCGAATTGAAAACTCTGAGAGAAAACACAGTGCAACCAGAGATATAATTGAAATGATATCTACCCTGTGTACTGGAGGCATAAGTCCACTGGAAGAAGCCTAAATACATGACCTTCAAAATGCTATAATACAAACTTGTGAAGGGGTTATACAGATCAGAGCAGAGATGAAATCAAATACTTAGCTCTCTCAAGAACTAGAAAGACATAAATGTTCACAACAATCAATAAAGGGCAAATGGCATTCTTTTGTTTACTAAAGCAAACATGCTCAGCAAGATCTATGGATCCTGTTGCAGTGTTTTGGAAGCTACTAATAGTTTTAAAAACATGCAGTTGTATAAAATGAACCAGATATTTACTTAAACAATTAAAATATCAATTTTACAAAATACTTCCATTGAAATAGTCAAGCATTAAGAAAAGTTGCCTGACAAGTTGAATCAATTTTTTCTTATGACATTCATAAAATACAGGAATTCAAATTATTGAAAGGGTTAAAATAAAAAGCAGTTTAAAAATCAAGGAGAGAATAAAGTGCAACATGTACTAAATACGCCAGTCTTATACTATTGCATTAATACATGTAGTCTCTTTTAAAAGATTTTTAAAAATCTATTTCTTTCTCTTTCTCCCTCTCTCTCTCATCAGAAATCCAAAGTTATTCACTTTGTATCCAAATATAAATCAGAAAATATAATGTCTCTGTCATTCAGCACAAGAAGAAGTTTGTAGGAAATTAATAATACCTAAAACATCGATAGCCTCAAATGATAATCGGCAAAACATCAACATGCTGCTCCAGCAAAATGTGTTCCTGGATTAGTTAGGGAACAGAACATTGACAGAGGAACAAACTCTGATTCTTCGTGTTGTTGCTGAGAGTAAAGGGAACAATTCGTCTTCAGAGAAAGGGATACACATTTTGACTCATTATTTTATTTTATTCCCAGACCAAAAAAATCTATTTATAAGTAACAGATACTGTATTATGTATCACAATGCTGGATTTAATTCTGTCTTGGCAGAGGAGCTCAAAGATCCAGAATGTGAGTAACTGCTTGCTGTACTGGAGTCATAGATATATAATTGCCCTCAGAAATATCTTCCTCTGAATACCACCTACACATTAATACATGGCAGAAAACTTACAGCCAGACCCCTGTTCTAGCCCACATGATCCCTGAAAAGACTTTGAAAGGAAGACACGTGCGTAAGTAAGGCGCACTGAATATGACAGTCCATGTAACAAACTAGAGCATTATGAGTCCTTAGGGAAACCACATTGAACTAATGCATTTGCTAAAGGAAGCTGCACACTAGTAAAAGAGGCTAAAAATGCTAATTAGATCTGACCAGAGAAAGCTATAGAAAAGTTGCTTCTTGAATTCCGAAGTTGAGCACAGAATGGGACATTTGTATATAGAAGACTGAAGAGGCTGAAAAGAGAGAGGTGGCTAGAGAAATAGCTCAAGGGTTAAGACTCTGCCTCAACAGCAGAGTTTGGATCCCAGGTCCCACATAAAATCGCTAGGCAGAAATGGCAGCAGCTTTTATTTTTGGCCCTAGTGGGCAGAGCCTGGGAACTCCCAGAGCAAAGCAAGAAGGAAGTAGAAGCAATCCAGGATGATTCCCTAAATCACCCTTGGTCCTCCAGCGAGACACACAGTGCCCTCTTATACACACAGACGAAATTTTAAAAATTAAGTTAAAAAAAAAAAAGAAGAGAGAGAGATAGAAAAAGAGCGTGACACAGAAACCCTTCAAGCGGTGATCTCATAATTTGTGAGAAAAATCAATGGAGTCAAATAAAAATATGAAAGTAGCAGGACTTCCACCTTTCTAAAAGGGTTAAGTAGGAGAACTGATTTCCTGTTAGAAAGGGATTATGTAACCACAGAGGGAAATACTCAGTCTAGCATATGCTAATTCAGTCAGCTTTGCCAGCAGTGCCCTGTGGTTTTGGCCGACTGGCTCACAGTCCTTTCCTCCTCTTTTTGCCATTATTTTTAATATTAGAGGAAGAAGTGGAATTCTGAAAAAAAAAGCAAGAATAACAATAACAGAAGCAACTAAATGCACATTCTACAGGGATGATCACTGCAGAACACAACTCTGTGGTTGCAACTAGTGGCTGCACTAGTCAGAAACTGTCTTTTAACAATCTGTTTGTTTGCCCTCCCCCACTTGTAAATTATTTTAATAGGTAATCTGTGTCTAGTAATCAGGGAAGGGGTGTACATCTCTGGAGTAAAAAAGAAACTGAACAACTTTGTACCTAGAGCCATAGGGAAGCAATAGAAATCTGAAGAAATATGCACTTTCCTTTGCTTTTCTCCATAAATATTCTAATTTGTAACCCATTATCATTCATTTCAACTTAACACATGCATGTGTTCAGATTGACAAGCAGAAGGCACAAGAGGAAGAACAATAAGTAGAAAGCTGAGGTGTCATGGAGATTCCCCATCACGGGAAGGACATGGGACATCCTAAAATAAAATTTGAAATTATGAAGAAAGTAAAAGCATATTTTACATACTGCATATTTCAGGCTTTGATATTTCAATAAGCAGTATGGAGACACCTGTGCTTTTAAATGCAAACATTTTTAACCCAGGAGCTAAAAATATTTCTTTGCAAGAACAAATTAATTGGCTTTCTAAATGACACAGAATCAATAAGACACTATACACTTAGCAGTCCGCAGCATACTCGTGTCAGGAATGCTGCTTTCTCACTCCGATCCTAAGAACAAACCCAGATAAGCAAGGTACTTGTTCTATAACTCTGTCATCATAACTACACAGAATCACTAGGGATTTAACTTGATCCCTAAAAAGTTTTTTTTTGCCTGTGATATAAAATTACTGCCATTATTTGATCACATTTTTGATCACATTAGCTTTAAGATTATATGTTCTTAAAAGCAAAGGGAGGATTATTTTTTCTAACCTACTTGCAATGACATCATCACCCCTGTCCTGAAAATAGCTTTTAACTTAACTATGACTAGACATGGCCTTTCTCTTCAGTATCGCCAAGACTGAAAGATAATTTAAATTTTTTAAGTGGAAACTATTTGCTGACTCAAAAGAATTATCCCCAATGTTGAATAATGATTGTCTTAATATTTACTTCAAAGGCTTCTAAAATGTACTGTGAATAATTAATGGCTAGTTCTGTCTACCTCACAACTTCAGCCTTTTCTAGTCAGGTAGCAGCGGTTTCTCTGATTTAGTTGCAGAGAAATGTTCAACTGTATTGAAATTGTACAAATTTTAAATTTTGGATCTATTTTTCAGCATAAAAGGCAAAAATATCTATTTTTTGGAAAAAAACATATTCAGAAATGTATTTTCTGACTTCTATTAAAATACAGAATAAAGACTACACACAAAACAAACTCACGTTATACACAGACACATACCAAAACAAATATACACATTTTCATTACTTACAAAATTAATGAAAATATCCTTCAATCTTGAAAATGTTATGCTTAAATGTGTATGCATGTACATGAAAAAGCGACTGAGGAATATTTCCTTTCTCAATAATTACTTCACAGATGTTGGCATTAATGTTTAGCTGATAACTAATTGAGTAGAATATTCACTTCCTTAATTTTTAAAGAGGCTACCTTCTTCTAAGAAGAAAGCAATTTTGCATCTCTTTAAGAAAAAACCCACTGAACACATTAAGAGGAACAAGTGGGTACATTTCTTGAATAAAAATCAATATGGGTGATATGTCAAGTATTCTGTTCTACAGCAAATGGAAGCTAGGCAACGTTACATCCGTCACTGTTATCTGGCAGTGTGTTCAACCTAACACTAGGTCCACAGCTCTTAATATTTTTGCAAGTCTATTTGAAGACATTTCCTAAGTCAGAAAAGAAAATTCTATGTGTGAGCTTATCAGAGTCAGCTTATTGACTCCAACATAACCTGAAGACAAACAAATTGTTACTGCCTATTTCTTCTGAAAACCCTGCTTTTTCATAGGATAAGAAATACTCTAATGAGACTGAAACAACTCCTTACTCAGTAAAGAGAACAGCTTTTCTTCAGATCAACAGAGCGTGGATATACATGTGCAAACCATAGCAATCCTTGTTTAACTGCTGTTCATCTTCTTTAAACTGACCCATGTTCCTTCCAGTTTATAAGCAAATCCAATTGTTCACAGTTCTTCAATGAAAATGTAGATAATTTGTTTTAATCTTTACACAAGACAATGATTCTCTTTTGTTTTGTTTTCAGCACTGGATTCTTTGCTGATTGCAAAGACTGGAGCGTATTTCATGAGGAATGCAAGCTAGGAAAGACTTCCTTACAGCATCCATGCCCCTGACTGCCTTGCTGTGTGTGCAGGCTGCTGCAGAGCACATGAGGCTAAGATGTTCTTTGCATCATCACCCAGCAGGGGCTTCCGCTGTAGTTCCAGGTTAACCCTCCTGTCTCCTGACACAAGAAACAGAGGTACAGACCACACTCTAACAGAATCCTTGACAGTTTCAAATACAGTGTTGGCTATGAACTTGTCCTTTAAGTATCTTTGGTTAAACCATGAAATTTAAATTATTTCTGCCATTTATGTCAAGGAATGCATTTAGAATTTAATGTACTTTAAACTATGAGGGATTTTTTATATTGGAAAATAAAATAGATGGGTGGGAAAACATGCTAAGAAATGACTATATTAAATTTGTTGAAACCTATCATATATAATCATTGTATAATGTATTTTCCTCTAACAGTAGTTTTAGAAATCGATATGAGTCTTCAAAATAGGAATAGTTTTACCATATATAGATAAGAAATTAGGATTGAGGATACATTTAGAAGAGATCAATTCTATCCTAATTGATTAGGATGCAAATATTGCTTAATGTCCTCTGATTTATTACTAAACAGTTTAGTTTATAAACTAAAACAGATGAGAATTTCACAGATGTTTAAGACCCACGTCTTGCCCTCAGGAAACTTACGTTTACTCTTATCATTGTGCATTAGAGTTACAAAAGCAAGTAAATCAGATCAATAACTGCCAATTCCACAACAATCTTTGGACATCATCCTGTGAGTTTTGCTGCCTTGGAATGTACACCTGTCTCCTAAGAACTCTCAGCCTCTATTTTATTGTACAAATGATGATTTCCCCAGGTGCTTCCTGGAGTGTATTATAATTCCAGCTTTTTCAGTACATATCATAGTACACAAAGCAGTATGATAAGCCAACAAGAACATGAACAAAACCCATACCTTGAGGGTAGAGCTCTGTGCTACACTATTGCTTTACCACTATTTCCCTCAAAATGCATAATTCAACTTTCTCAATTACAGGGTTAAAGGTATACTAGTGGCTTCTTGTTTTCCAAGCCACTGAAAAATGCATGCTTAGGACATCTTTCCAAGTTTTGATCCATTCTTTGCTTCAAGGAAAATGAAGCTGTCTCGCTGCTTAAATACAAAGCAAGTAGTTTTCTAGTTTTGGAGCTCCCCGTGATGGAGACAGGAAAGTGGTAATCTCAGAGGAGACTCAATTTTGACAGTTTATGTTTCCAGATTAATTCTTGCCGAAAGGAAAAAAGACAATGAAATGAGCTTCCATATCCTGATGCCAAATTAGTCCAGAAACTCTGTATGCTTGTGAGAATGATTTTTCTTAATTGCTAATGGCTCCTGGTATTTGACTATTTACATCATAGGGACAGGCTCTCACTGCTTTCCAAAATTTCTGTTAGGAAAAAAGGAGTAAGTGAACTAATTCTAAAGAACATCACTAAACCTAACAAATGAGCTTCAGAAGATTAAAGTGGTTCCAGGTGGAGGCAAAAAAAAAAAAAAAGTAGAAGAGACTTGATTTTGAAAGGCACTAGTGATATAACATATGTGCATATAATATAGTGTGCTTCCTAAAAATATTCGGATGAGATTCCTGACAAGGACAGAAGCAAAGATCTGGAAATCTTTCACATATACACACACACAGGCATGCACAAACACTGTTATATTTCAAATCTTATGTATAGCAACTAATTAAGCAGGATATGCAAAAATATTAAAGCCATCATGTATGTGATGCGAGTGCTTTCTTTATAAGACCAGCTGTGAAATAGAAATAAGGTTCTCTCCAAAGTTAGGTGTCTCTATGCATGGCTACTTTCTGTTACAATTTCCTTCCCTTTTTTTTTTTTTTTTGTTAACCTTTTCTCCCTTTCCAGGATTGTTTTCTAGGCTGCAGGGCTCTCTCCAGGTCTGCAGTGCCCCCTCAGGCATGGAAGAGGATGAGGCTTTAGCAAAGTTAAGCAACTGGACTGTATCTACTCTATGGCCAAGAGAAGAGTCACAGGTGGCAAGCTGTCTTGTTTCTCAATCAAAAACATAAGATTTCTCTAATGTGTTCCATGCTCTTCCTATGACACAGACAAATAAGAAAGTGACATTGTATTGCAACACTGAATCAAATTTTGTTTTCTGAGTAATGTTCATTTCCTGTTATATTTTTGATGGGAGCAAATTTTTATTTGCCAGAAACCTATGTTGATTTTCTACCTATCTATTTTGTAAAGAATTGCTGGGTATAAAAAGATACGTGTTATTCCAAAGACCCAGATAAGGATGCCCTCTGTCCATCTTCACTTTTTATCTTTGCCGTAAATCTGACAATTGGATTATTCTTCAGCATAGGAACAAAGCACAACATTGATTTTGCTTTCTAGAAAATTGTAAAAAAAAATGTTGAGAGTATAAAACAGAAACTTAGAGGAGACAGGTTCAGATGAGAGTTCTCTTAACTCACTGTGTAAAAGGGGGTTAATAGATAAGGACACATAAATTGACTGGTATTGAGTGACAGAACACCACTACAGCACTGATCAAGCTGAAAATAAAAAGCTGCTGACAGATTCCAATATTTGCCTAGTCATAAGTACTAATAGGCACAGCAGATTCCCACTAGATAGAATCAGTTGCTCAACAGATCACCAACCTCCCTCTCCTCTCCTGCACACCAGGGACGTGTGAAGTATTTAATCTGTGTCCAAGAAATAGAGACTGCATTCTAAAATCTACCCTGAGACCTCATCAGACAGTGGCGTGGTGGGTGAAACATAAATTAGAACCCCAAAGCCATGCCCACAGGCAAGAGGAAAAAAATGCACGCTCAAACAATTTGTTTGAAGAAGAAGTGACAACATCAACAAAGTATGAGGCATGTGTAGATGCAGTGTCTGAAAAATGTGAGGCAGCCATGAACGTAGGTAGACATCAAGCGTGCTTGTAAGAGGCCCTCTCCTTCTTCCTTGTCTTTAAATCCTCTTTTATCTGGATTTGTGTAAGCTGCCTATGAGTGAACACGTGTCACTGGACTGCTCTTCTTCCCTAGCTGCTGTCTAGGATGCTATTTATTTATTTATTTATTTATTTATTTATTATTTCCTTGAACCCGAGTCTGGTGTTGCTACTGGCTGCAGCAGAATATTTTTTCTGACACACACACACACACACACACACACACACACACACACACACCCCTTCCTTACCCACCTCACAGTCTCTTGTGAAAAGCAGTACTGTCTAAATCATTGGTTCACATACTCAATAAGAGAGGCCCATGCCCAAAGTGCCACTGATGGAATCTCATCTGGCTGAGTAAGAGTAAATCTTCCTCCAGGCAGACAGAAAGAGAGAGAGAGAGAGAGAGAGAGAGAGAGAGAGAGAGCAGTTATTTTGCAGTGCACTGAATAGACAATTCACAGGGAAATGTTGAAGGAAGAGCGAAGGCGACCCCCAAGAGCAGAGCATGGCCCACATGCTCTATAATAAATAATCTCCTCGTAACAACCCACAGCATGTCCAAAGACCTGCCAGGACTGGCACACGGAGGGCGGCAGGGAAAATGCATGCAGTGGTGTCAAATATTCATCGCAATCACCAAATTAACTGATTTCCCTCACATCACACTCTCCCAAACAGGCTAACGCTGGCGTGCGCACACGCACAGAAACGGCCACACACACACACACACACACACACATACACACACACACACCCCCCACAGAGCTATGCAATGCAAGTTACTGAGAGGTGAATTAGGGTCTCTGTGAAAATGTTTTCAGCATAGATTAGAAATTCAAGTAATGTGCCAGCCATACGCTTACTTGTAGGGAGGGGAGTCGTGGGGTGGGGGGGAGGTGGGATGAGGCCATGTGAACAGGGAGAATGCACTGTCTGCTTACTTGCAATTCGGGCACATGACATCTGAAATTTATAACTCATGGAAAATACACAAAATCATCATTGAATATTCCAAGAAATCTCTGTGCAAGATTAGTTCATGAACTCAGTAATATTCTGCCCTCGGCTTCTTTCACGCTCATACATATGCACAAATAGCATGCGGTTCCCAGTCTCTATTCTGTAGGACTGAGGACAGTAGGAAAGGGGATGCATTCCAAGAACTTGCCGAAAGACAGTTCATTGACCTCATTTATATCCTCCCAAGACAAACTGGGCTTGGCATACCAGAGGATCTACCTGGTCTTACTTCCACATTCCTTTTAACCAGGGACAAATAAACCTGACCAACTTATCCTTCCTACCAATAATTCTCACAGGATGACAAGGTTAGACGTGAGAAAAGACTGATCAAGAAAAGAGTTACCCAGTTGAATTAAAAAAAAAAAAAATCCAGTGACCAGCATTTCCCATCCATCCTCCTTACATCTCACAGTCAAGCCACATCCCTCTACTACCCTCTTCAAAGCAACAATCTTCAGCCTTTCAGACCCTGCCCACCCAGCCCTAGCGCCGCGCCTCTGCCTCCTCCACCACCCAAAAGTGTCCTCTGCCATTTGCTCCAACTCCATGCATTGTCATTTATTTCGTAATCTGCATCCTCTTGCCTTTCCAGACATCACGAGAGGGTCTGGGGCAAAGTGAACCAAGCCCGGCTCCCCAGCCTCCTGGCATCCAAGACAGTGATTTGCATAATAACTGTTTCCTATGGTTTCCCTCACTGCAGTACCAGGGTTCTTTTATTGCACGTGAAATGATAATATTAATTACGGAAAGAAGCGGCAGAGTGAGGATGGAATAGAAGGTAGAAATCTGAGCAAGAATCCTTACTTAGCACTGAAGTAACTGCTAGAGAGCACATATTTCTTCGCTTAAAAAAAAATGAAAACGACACAGACTGAATAATAAAAAGTCGATGTGCTGCTAAAGTGGGTTTAGGTCTTTTAATGTTTCCCGTCTCTCCCTCTTTTTCGTTTCTTGGTTCATTCATCTCTCTCTCTCTCTCTCTCTCTCTCTCTCTCTCTCTCTCTCTCTCTCTCTCTCTCTCTCTTTCTCTCTCTCTCTCTCTCTCTCTCGCAGACAGAGTCTCCCTTCTCTTCCTAGGTGAATGACACGTCTCACAACACATCCCCTCCCGGGGGTGTTATTGCAATGCACACTGTGCCGCCGCTGCTGTTCTGGCTGTCTCCGTAGCTCGCCCCCAGGCTCTCACACACTTTTTTAAAGACACACGACTATGACGACGGTGGGCCGGGGAATGGGAAAGGCGATCCGAAAGAGGGCAGGTTAAGAGATGGCCAGAGATGGAGAGGGTCGGTCGGTGGGTCTGGAGGGCGAAGTGGGAGGTGGCTGGGTGGGGGAATGGCATGTGGAGCCGGGCACAAGTTGGCGGCCGCGGGGCGCAGGCGGGGGATGCAGGCGGGGATGGAGCGCTAAGGAGGCAGCTCAGGTGAAGGGAGAGGCGAAAGGTGCCGGGCCGGGGCTGCCTGCTGCGAGCTGGGCAGAGCCCGCGGGAGCTTCCCGGGGCCAGAGCCAACTGCCTCGGCCCCCTGCCGCACCGGGGCGAAGGGGGAGGGAGTGGGCGCCGCCAGGGAGCGGGGTACGGCGAGGGGAGCGTGGAAATGCGGGGTGGAATGGGGAGGCTGGGGAATGGGCGTGAAGTTGATGCTCCCCGCGGCGGGGCGGGGATTACCTTGGAGCAGGAGCCCGCAGACGCTGTAGAAGCGGAGAACGGCGCTGCGCTTCCAAATCATGGTCCCTTCTCTACGGGGCTGGGGAGGGATCGAGGGGGCAAAGGGCGGCTGGAGCGCAGGGCACCCGAGCGCAGGGCTCGGCGGCTGGCGTGATCCTCCCGGCTCCCGCCGGACCCACGCGGGTCGCCGCTGCGGTGTTCGAACCCGCGGACGCGGCCAGCGGCGGCAGAAGCGGTGGCGGCAGCGGAGCAGCGGCAGGAAGGGGATCTGGGTGGGCGCAAGAGTTTCTTCTCCTCCTCTTCCTCCCGCGGCTGCGGCTGCTGCTGCCGGCGGCGGCGGTGGTGCAGCCGCGACACCGGGTCGGTGGTGCACGCGTGCTCGGGGCTCGCGGCAAGTCCCAGGCTGCCGGGGTGGCTGGTGCAGGGCGGCCGGGGGTCGGGGAAGGTGCGGGCGAGGGCGGCCCGAGCGGGGAGGTCACGGAGGGGCGGGCTGGGGGCACGGGGGCTGCCGGCAAGCAGCACCGCCGCTCGAGCGCGCGGGGGGTCTCGGAGTCCCGGGGAAAGAGGCGGCGGCAGCGGCGGCAGCGTTAGCGGCGGCGGCGGCTCCCGGATGCTCGGGATGCAGCAGCGGCGGCGGCGGCGGCGGCGGCGGAGGCGGCGGCAGCGGCGGCGGCGGCGGCGGCGGCAGCTCTAGCGAGCACCAGACACAAGGGCAAGCTCAGCGCGGCCGAGGCCCCGCCCCCACCCTGGCCAGGGATAGACACCGCCCCCCGACCAATGGGAAGACACCCACCTACCGGGCCTAACCAATGGGAGCAGAGGATGGGTGGAGACAAGCGCCGGGAAAAACAAACAGGCTTCTCAAGGACCCTTCGGGCAGGAAGAACCGAAGCCCCTGTTCACGCGCTCCCGGGTGGCCCCACCACCCCGGGGACGTCACCTCGTGACTTGGAAGGGGGACCCGGCCTCGCGGAGGGACGCGTGCAGCGCCCTGGGGAAGGGTGCACCAATCGCCACCGCGAGGGGGCGGGGTTAGCCGTGTCCCCAGCAGGTTCGTGGTGCCCGGGCTTGGGTCCTGGGTGCGAAGTTCTTGCGAGCATTTGGACTCCCAGAGCAGATGGCGGCTGCACCTGCCCACTCACCAGCTGCGGTAGCAATCTCTGACGCTCCAGAAGCAAAAGAGAAAGATTGGCGAGGGCGTGGGAGAGGCTAAGTATAGGAGCGAAACACCTACCTGCCTCCCAGAACTTGTGTGACAGGGAAAGTTGGGAGTGGAAGGAAAATGTTTTTGTTGTTCCTCAGATTTTTCACTTGGCGCCTGTCCACATCTCAGCGTGGGCACTGCAGAGGCTCCAGCACCAGACAGGCCTGGGTTCAAGTCCCATAGCAGTCACTTTTTTTTTGGCCATACTGTTTGGTGATTTCCTTGAAGCTTTTTCAGCTGCAGAACAGGAATTATAATAATGTTTAGCTTTATGAGAAGGCACGAGTGCTCATGAAGGGTTACATGTAGAGGGTGAGCACCCTAATTTCTAATTGAGACGAAAGGGAAATTTTACGAGTCAACAAAAGACTTGGAAAGAAAAGACAAGAGCAAATAAATGGCTATTCTTCATGGAGGCCAACAAAAGTGGTCAGAAGAAAAATATTCTGATACAAATGGGAAGAACTAGTACTGCCAACAAGCAGCCCAAAGGTATCTCAGAGAAATAAAACCAAGATATAAATTAATCATAAGTACTTTCTAAATGAGCTTCATGCCCAGGTTTTTACCTATGACCACGTTTTAATTGTTCCGAATTAGCAGATTAAAGATGAGTCCAGTAGTGTTAAATTGGTCACACCTTAAATAAACTCTGCTTTGTTGGAGACACCAGACAATAGAAGCCTAGAAGCAAAAAGACAGGCAGCGAAGATAAGAGGCAAGATCAATACGCGTGCCCTTCACCCTTGCCCATGTATGACTTACTGTGCCTTAACCTTTCACAGATCCAACGTTTGCCTTTTAACTACTGACCCATGCATTTCTCTCTCCCCCCTTTCTCTCCAAGTTCTCAAAGTTAAGCTAAAAGACGTCCATGATAATACTGCAAGAAGACTAAAAGAAGGGATTGATAGCAGCTTCTATTGCTAAAGGCGGTTGTCTATTGTGAGGTTGAGCCATTGGGAAAGTCAGTAAGGCCTGGTACGATGCCATCGTTTAAACTTCATTAAAGCTCTGGAGACATTGTTTGGAAGTGTTATTTTGCCACATGCCCACCAGAGTCAGAAGTGCAGGTCACTACCATTTCTGGGGTTTTTATGAAGAACCATGGGATCCGAACTCAGGACCTTCTACTTCTGAAACGGTCTCACATCCCTTCAGCCATTCTTCCAGCCCCCAATGGAATAAGTTTTAAGAAAAGATTAGTTTGATTATTAGATAAACGTTCATATGTTTGAGAGTCCTTTTACCTGATTGTAAGAGAATGTTTGCATTTATTTAATACAGTTTTTTTTATTCAGTGTGCGCATGTGTGTGTGTGTGTGTGTGTGTGTGTGTGTGTGTGTGTGTGTAACCACAGGCGAATTCTGGAACCACCACGGACCCCCTTCACAGGCTCGGCCCTATCGGGACCAGAAATGCAGGCCGCCCCCGCTTCCGCCCGGCGTCTATCCGTGGGGTTTAGGATCTGAACTCAGGACCTTCTGCCTGCAAGGCAGAGGCTTAACCCCTGAGCCACCTCTCCAGCCTTCATTTAATCCAGTTTTAAGATTAATGAAAAGACAAAACATGAGCATTAGGCATTGGTCAAGTAATGACATCCTAATAGTCAAAGAAAGAATAGGATACATTTGAAACTGGCATACACATGGATGCTATATTACTCAATTAATTTTAAAATATCAAATATCTCACAGCTGTTTATTTCAATATTTTAGTAAATTATGGCTTCTCAAATATTACAGTTCTTTGTTCAAATAAATTCATTTCTGAAGCTGACATCAATTCCTAGAATGCAATTAAATGTCTTTAAATATATTCATTTCATGCATTTAAGGCTATTATTATCTACACACATCATCAGTGTGACAGTAAATGTACAAATTAACTGACCTCTTTTGAATCACCAGACAATGAATTAATTTCATAAATTGCCAAAAGATGGCATCCATCCATGTGCCTCTAGATAAAATAATCTTAAATAGTAAAATAATTAAAAAGTATTCTTTTCTTTCTCTGTAACTAAATGCTATATTTTTTCAAGTGATGGCCAAAAATACTATAAATTTTAATTTAATGTTTGAAAATAAAAAACAAAGTGAAATAGGTGTTGAAAACCAAGCTATTCACTTAGTTCAGTTATGTTTCATGAAGAGAATACTTAATTTTGACCCTGTTTGTTAAAGCTATCACAGAATAACATGCAGATTCCTGCTTTCAGTTATAGTATGGACATTAAGGCAGATCCCTTAAAACAATATCACAGTGGAGTCACACATATAGTTTACAACTAAATATTCAGCAATGATGAAAATTGAACTTGTCATAATTAAAATGTTTATAATTTTTCTTTCTGGGAACAAAGTAAATTGTTCCCAAGTTTAATTGTAAAAGTTATTAATATGAAAATGGAAAAAACAATTAGTCCTCACTCTCTCCATTTTTGGAATTAGCTGAAATTTGACATAGATGCAACATTTATGTGTCTTTTGTAAGTCATCAAATATATGTGAAATATGTAAGCATTTAAAATATACAGCTATAGATTCTTGGGACTCAACATCTAAAAATCCATGCTAAATTGACTCTCATAGCAAATTGACTCATAGTAAATTGACCTAGAAAAAGAAATTTCATGGCTTGATGAAAATGTAGACCATTGTGAAAGAAAATTAGCTTATTGAGTAGTGGAAGCATTGATTGTTATTCTCCTTACTCACCAGAATTTCATGTATGATGTTCACAACCTATGTTGAAGAAATGTACAGAATGCATGGATATAATGCATAATTGATACAGTAAAGTATACAATTTAGTGAGAGCCCAGTATTATTAATATATGGTATTTGAGGCATAGGAAAGCTTTCAGCAGTATTGACATCTTTGCATTTTATTTAGCATTTTGCTAGGTTTACAAAGACACTACCTGTCTTTCACAGTTAGATACAGGCATCAGCTTATTGGTTGAGAGTTTGAACTCTGGGCCCATTCATAGTAAATTAATAGTTGAGGTAAGACCAGAGTGTTCCTGCAGGAGATTGTCTAGTAATCCCTGGGAAGGTGAATAGGATTGAGGGAGTTCTGTTAGGGAAATTGGCCTCCTCCTGAGTACTTGGCTAGATAAGTTGGTCTGTCAAGGAAGGATCATCCCTCTCAGCAGTCCTGTGGATTTCATGTGGCCAGTGTTGGTATGCGCTTTCCTGCCAAGCTAGACCGGGAAGGAACTGTAACTGAACTACCAAAAGCCAAAATATAAAACCTCAGTCCCTTATGCACTTTGGTCATGGATTTATCAGCAAGTGTCCAGTAACAGCAAGAATGTTCACTTTCAGAATTAAGACTGGGATCTCATCTCAACCCAAATGTTTTAATCACTCAAATTTTTAAATTATCTTGAAAATAGCAATAAAAGTGATGAAAATAAACATTTCTGGATTATCTTCTTTTAAATTATGGTATCACAAAAGGATCAAAAGAACAGTATAGCATTTCTCTCCAGTGATTGAAACAGAAGTATCTAAGTTATGTCTCCACTCACACTTTCTTAAGTGCATCAAAATAGACAATGGCTTTTTCTAAATTTTTCTCACCAAGCAAACAAAATATTTTTGTGTCTGTCAACTCTTTTATTATAGATCCTTCATTTAAATATCAAGACACCCCTCAAATTTTCTTTACATATATTTTAATTTTTAGTGGTACAAGGACGAAGTGAATTTATGTTATTTTAACTCCTTAATACCCAACCCTGTCTCCTCTCTTCTTCCTCTTACAACACATTTTCTCCCCTCCTATGTCTTTTCACTTGTGTGGCCCACATTATTTCATATATTTTGCCTTTGATGACATATTCCTCAATGATTCATATTCCAGCAAGTAGACCAGTGGATAAAACATTGAGGAAACCAAGTTTCTTTTCTTCCCCATCAGCATCAATCCTCATTAGTCTCACAGAGAGCTGTGGAGCTTCCTAAGATCATTCCTCTTTCATAGTGAAATGTTGATAGGATGGTTCCCATACAGTTCTTGTGAAGATATATGTATCTGTCATGAAATCATGATTACCAAAGCCCTGGCCTCTCACAGTCTTACTGCCTCCACTAATGGAACATTCCCTGGGCCTTGGTGTAGGGGTGAGTTGGATTAAATGTCTTCTTTATGCCTACCAATCAGCAGCCACTTACTTTCTCTATTAAGGACAGTTGTACTTTTCCATTGTAAGTGCCTTCTGGTATAGAATGAGGCTTTGAGTTTGAGTTCTGAATGCTCATCTAATCTATGGGTATAAATTGCAGATGTTTAAAAGGCAGTCTTCATAGTTAAACATTCATATACTTCACTTCCCCTGAGGCCTATGTCCTCCCATTTTATAAGTTCTTGTTCTAGTTTGCACTAATGGGAATGCATTCCTTTCTGACAAGCAGGCTTAAATCCAGTCCTTCTTATTTATGCCACTATTACACTGATGGTCACTTCTTGTTATGGCAATTGTTATTACAACTTGCAACTTTCGAAGACTAAAGAGACGATGATTTCTTTTTTGTCTCCCTTTAGTTTTCGTAGTATTCTCTGATGCTATCCAACAGGGTGGAAACTTCCAGACTGATGTTTTATCCATGTTCTGTGACCCTCTTGCGTTGTTTTTGCGTAATAGTGTTTTGATCTCAATTTCTGGAGGAAAACCAAGAGCAATGGCAAAAGCCTATTGTTGTGGGGAGGGGAGGACTTTGAAATCTCTCTGGCCAACAACTTATTAGAAAGTATTAAATACCTGTTGCTTCTAGTATTGTTTAATTGCTTCTGAGTTCTACTTGGAGCATAACATTGCACTTTTTGTTTTGTCCTATATTCCTCTCTCTGAGCTCCACTGTACAGGGACTTTCTATTCTAACTATTTTTAACTAAATTTTTTGATGAACTAATATCACAGGCTGTTTCTATCTGGTTGCATTCCACATTTTTAGGGTCTTTCTATTACTCCTTCAGTTGCTCCTATATTTCATCCTCTCATTCCCCCTATTTTTCTCCCCACAAACATTTAAGACACTTTAAGACAGTATGTGAACCAAGAATTACACAGCATATGACATGCAAAACAGAAACTTTACAAATGGCCACAGATAAATGGAAATTCCTGAATGGGGCTCTCAAATACTAAGTAGAATTGTATTTAGATGGCTTTGTCCAGGAAACTGAAAGGATCAGGCTAAATAATGTCTGTCCATTTAAGCCAGTTTCATAACTGACACATGATGTTTTTGAGTGTACTTTTCTTTACCAGAAATGTTCCTATTTGAGACTATCATTATGCTCTCCTTTGCCAAAAATTATGCTCAGATATGATTATTAGGCAGGAAATGGTGGTGCCCTTCTTCCTCCCTTTCCCTATCGCATCATTACATGTCAGAAACCTATGATTATTTTGTTTTGTACCCTCTATAAATTTTCTAAATCATTTTGTAGACTGTGTTATTTAGTTCTTCCCCCAACTAGAATGTAAAGGTGCAGAAAATTCAGAAAATCGGGTTTGTTTCCTAGATTGAAGCAATTAAAAAAGTCTGTACATAATTTTCCAGTACATTTTAGGTGAAGGGATCAGTGTATGTATTCAAATTATTTCTCATATAACTTGTATATGTTCAGATTCCCTTTTTCTTTATGTTTTTTCTATAATATAAATACCCCTAATAAATAATTCTAAGTATTATTAAGTGGAATTAATCAAACGAATCCTACACTTAAATATACTCCATATAGAGGCTTTTTACAGGAAGAATCTCTGTGGCCTAAAAATTTCACTAACTTTGTAGCAATAAATAAAATCCAGGAAAAATATGATGATAATTCAGCTCCTCATATGCAACCACTATTGATAATTTCCTAGCAGTTCATGATATTTTCAACAATAAAGAGCATGCAATTAACAGACGAGAATAACTGGTGCTGGGAAGATGACTGAGAGGATAAAGAACTGCCAAATAAGTCCAAGGACCAGGACTCAGAGCTCCAGAATCCATGTATAAACTGAGAGGTGTTATGTCTGCCTATAACTGCAGCACTGAGAAGGTTGACACCCAGGACTCCCAAGAATAATTAAACTAGCTGCTTGGTGAGCTCTTGGTTAAGTTCAATGTGTCTGGTTCAATAAGTAAAGTTGAGTGTGACAAAAGAATACATCCAATGTCAACTTTCAGTCTACATACTTACCTGCACACATTTGTATCCAGGCGTGTGGTATCATACATACAAAATGCATGTACCTAACATGAAGAAGAAAAAGAAAAAGACAATAATTATAGTTAGTTTTAAAATACACACACTTATAGTGGTCAATGACAATGTGTGGGGGTCAATCCTTTATTTCTCTGTTATTATATTCATATTTGTCTTACAATTTAATAAAACTTTATCAGATATATTATAGATTAATGTGTGAACAACCAAGACTACAGTAATGATATGAAAATCAACTAAAATCCCCATTTTTAACTAGATTCTCTAAATTAAAGGAGTTGTATTTGGAACTCACAAGGAATTGCAAGAGCAATCATTATTTGGTAAATAAAATTGTTGCTTTATAATTTTCTTTTAACAGACAATACAATTCAAATCTGTAGGTGATATTAAGTAAAATAAAAGGTAAAAATATACTACAGTTTACCTAGTGAGATAAAAATTACTAATTCTGCAGGTGAGATAAGAAAAGAAAGTATCTCTAAAATAATACCCAGTTATGGTATGGCTTTAAAAATATGACTTGTTCTGGAGAACTGTGCTACATCTAGATAGTCACTACCTACAAAATGACTATTTAAATTTCTATGTAAGTTAATTACGATGAAATTAATTGCAAACTATACACTTTAAGCGTATTAATAAAAATCTAAGTACCCAACAATTGCATGCATTTCATGACTATTGTTAAGGACGCATTGGTGCAGAATACTTACAACACTGCAGAACATTCTACTGTGCACCCATCTCTTCAGTATAGCATCAGCACTAGTCTTGTCCACAAGAATAGGCACAGTGATCCTGGCTTAACCAGAGCTTCAGTGAACTACAGTCCACTATATCTCAACAAATTCAATGGAACTTTTCAGATATAAATTATATATGACTTTAAATAAACACCAATACATTGGTGTGATTATTGTTCTTTCTGCTATTTATTGCTTTAATAACACAGTAGTGTCTTGTTTATAAACATTTTTATCATTGTATGGATATAGAGAGAAATGGCATATTGAGTCAGCATTATGATGAACTCTTATGGTCTTTCAACATATCTCTCATGGACATGGAGGTAAGAGTATATCTCCATAAATTCATATATTTGAAGAAACTGGATTGTTTGCATAAGCCACACAACTGTAAGATTTTTAGTCAGTACTGTAATGACCCTTGAAAATCAATGTTATAGTTCTAGTTTCTGATGGTTAATTTTATAAATGGACATCTCTGACTAAAGGATTCTCACCTCTCTGGTAAGCATTGCTTTTGTTTTGTCAAAAGGATATTTATGGAAGAAATTAGAACATAAATAAATAATCTCACACAGTCTCATATATTTCCATGTGCTGATGTTAATGTTTGGGATGGTAGGTCAGGGCAACTTTAGGAGCTCTTGCTGAGGAAGGAATAATGTCAGAGGGCTGAGTGGCCTTTGAGGTTAGTTCTTCTTGCCCTGCTATGCTAATAACCTGCTCTTAAGTCTGATGCTTGCTCTGGTTACCTCCATGAACAGTGATTTGAGTATGCAGTGACTTGAGATTCCTCCAGCTCTTTCTGCCTGTCATCCCTACTACTATGAGCCCAGCATAATGGATTATGGTCCCCCTCTGTTTTGGGAGGAAAGGAGACATTCTTTCAATTAATACTGCTCTGTATGAGAGCTTCAAGAAACTACTGTATGTACTTGACAATCTTTTTCATTTAAGAAATTTTAAGTAACCCTAGGTTTGAAGGTATATAAAAGAGTACTACAAATAAAAATTTACTGATAATTATAATAAGGGCATTTATTTAAAATGCTTCTTTAATAAATATATATAATTTTACTATTTGTTATATATTAAAGCCAAACTGAAAACTAATGAAGGATTAGCATTAGTTTGTATTTTACAAAAAGAATTAAAATCAATTAAATATTTGTTGTGATGAACATAGATCATCTTCGGTGCTTCTCAGAACTTACTTATATTTTGATTGCATAATCATTAGTGTTGAAACTGTTGGATAAATATATAATATATAATTTCTGAAGTGTGTTCATGGCCATTACAGAAATTTCTTAATATGTTAACCTAATCTCAGGCCAAAAATCATTTGAGGAATCTTTATGGATATCCAACAGACGTTGTGCCTCTTTCACAGTTTCATCCCTGAAGGATGAGCCTGAGAAATCTCACAACAAGTTGGCTATCAAAACTAACCCTATATAAACTCTTTGTTTAATTACGGGGCCTGTCTCAAAAGAATAAAGTAGAGGAAGAATGAAAAATGATTTCCATTTTAATTTAGGGACCTCCATATGCAGATACACACACAACACATACACATCCACACCAGTGTGGTTCCACACACGCAAACATACATACACGCCTTATAGACAAATTAAAAATGAAAAAGTATGAAATATAAGTTAACAACTAAAAGAGAATTTTGGAAATTCTAACTTTCTAAACATGATGCAATCCAAAGATATGTAATATCTTTGCCTATAAGCTAAAGAATAAAAATAAGAAAATATTGCCAGTCTTTTTTTTCTATAATTATATAGACATCATCTATGATGACATCTTTATAGGCGTATAAAGTTTTGGGTGTACCATAAAAACATAATTCAAAGCTTAAAATAGTGCTGAATCTGAGTTGCGGTGTTTCAGGCCACATTTTTTGCCATTGCAAGCTGTGAAAAAGTATAGAGTCAAGATTACATGGAATGCATGCAGATGCAAGGCTGCAGTTATGTCACGTGATATGACAAAGGTGTGCAATGCCAGAAACAGCTCAGAAACATTACATGTTTGAATTCAAATTAACTTTATATCATTACTTGTTCAGAAACTTTTACTATAAGCCAATTTTTATGACCTACCCATTGCTTTGTAACACCATATGGACTGGTTAAGAAGCTGGTCCTGATAAAAGTCTAATACTATGGCCAAGGTAAGTATGTAGCAATCTAAACATATTGGGTCTAACTGACATTAAAAAAAAGCCAAATTTGTTTAACAAAATGATGAAACATTATGATCTGACTTAATTGTAAGTTTAGAAATGAAAGATGAAACAAATAGAGTTCACTTAAGCTTGAGTACATCCCAGTTTGGTGCTTGACATAATCATTGTTTTCCTCTAAAAAACAAAGAGTTATAAGCACACATATCTTCCCTCATAATTATATTGAAAGGTCTAAAGAGCTATTTCTTCATTGTGTGATCAAAATTCTTTGATAATTTAGAAGCATCTCATATTCAATTCCATGACTATCCTTCAATTGCTCACTAGGTCAAATAGGCCAGTGGAATTGATAATGTGAATTTTAATTAGTTTATTAATTAAAACTGTAACAAGGAAACAAGCTGTATGAGAAAAATATGCTAGACAAACAAAAATTCAGATTCTTCCTATAACACATAATAAAATAATAGGATGTAATAAAGGGATATTGATCTCTACAACAGCGCCATCTTGTTACTCATGGTCCTTACAATGAAGTGGTAAATGAAATCTTTAACACTTCAGCTAACACAAAGGGATCTCAGTAAGCAATTGTAGAACAAACAAACACACTTCAATATTAAGTTCTTACTACAGGCAAAACTGTAAGAATGATTTTTCTCAAATTTGTATAAATGTGAAAGATTATATCTAAGTGTCATATGAACCCTTGCAATTAGCAACAGTTAAAACAATGATGAGTTTCAAACTCTTGTTTTCTATATTTTTTAAAATTTTAGAACCCCTAAAGTCATACCTGAGATTACTGCATGCATATTTTTAGTCTTTTCTGTGTATCACTATGCAAATGCCCTTATTAACTTTCATGTAATTTTCTGATGAAAACTTATTTAATTTATCAGTGCCATGTACAATATATTTTGGACTTCCAAGGTCATCGACAAAAATCAGTATTATAGTGGATATGCTTTTGATTGCTTCATCTAAATATTTATACACATAAACACATGTGTTAACCACAGAGATTTCTACCTGGAAGTATAACATTTGGTATTACGGAAAAGAGCTTGATATTGTTTTAAGAATTTTCACAATTTCAGGTTGGGTGAAACTAATTTGCAAGTACTCCAGGTTGTTGGAAATTGCTTGTAGAGAAAATACTCAGCTCAGGAGAGAAGAAAAAAATGTCATGTGCTTATGAAGCTGCATAATATACAGGATAGAATAAACAGGATTCTGAAACTTGCAAGAAAAAAAGGAGACATAGAAAGTAATCCAAGAAAAATTTATAACAAGTTTAAAAGTTTGAATAATGGTATGAATAGGTCCCAATCTGAGGACAAAATTACATGAATTTAACATATAATTTTATGTATGGCTTCCTTGTTAGCTTCTTCAAAAGTTCAAAGAAAAGGTGAAAATTTGGATGATGCTACCCCTACTAAGGACAAATATTTTGTGATCCAGGAAATGCTATGGAAGTGCTCAAATTTTGAATCTGCTTGTTTTATTCTGTATTGAGTGTGAATGGGGTAAATGCATAGATTTCACTAACCAATCATTTCCATAAAATAAAATGACACAATATATTAGAAGAGATACATGAAGTCAATGTTCAAAGCTAATGACTTGTCTAAGATCACAACACTTTCAAGCAGAAAGAAAATAATAGAATATTGTGCTTTTTTGTTCACAGACACATGGTAATGATGGCATTTCTATGGAATCATTTGCCTAGTATCTCTGTTCACTCAATGGATAATTTTAGCAAAGTTGTGAAATACATTTGTCTCAAAATGTCTCTATCATATTAAATAGACTAGAACTAGAAGGATGATGTGTAAATAAATCATCCTATTTAGATAATTTCTAAAACTACTTAATAAACAGTGTGTTGTAGTTCGCCTGCATGGTTGCTAATAAATGACCATCAAAGGGCTCTACAATTACTGATTACAGTTCTCGGTCCAGCTTGATGGGAGAGTGTACACAAACACCAGGGCCAAGGGGTCTGGCCACACCATGTCTACATAAAAGTTGAGAGAGGGACAATCCTTACTTGTCAAATCAGCATGTCTGGCCAAGTATACAGAAGGATGCCGACTCTCTCAACCAGTTCACTGTATTTTATTCACTTGTTCAGGGCCTAGTCATACCCATCATTGCCCCATCAACTAGACAAACTCCTTCAGGTTCTTTCACGGCTTAACTCAATTACTAATTCTCCACAAATGTGCCCAGAGCTCAAACCCTCAATTGTGAAGTTGACACATCTGTGCCCAACTGACACAGTTTTCTTTGACTGGCTGTCTTATCAAGTACCATCATAAGTGTGAAGTCATTCAGAGTTCAGCCATTTTGTTTTGAATCAGATTACTTTTTGTCTTACAGAGAAGAAGACAGAGACAATATTCATTGTGAGACTTTATATTATGCAGAATTTTATAACATCAAGCATTATACTCAACCCTAAAACTATGTACAATATATCAAAGAGCATTAACTATTTTATAAACAAGGAAGAATGTAAAAAACCTTGCAAATGCAGCAAGCAAAAGAATGATGTTTCTATGATATTTTACTTTTTAATAAACCTAAGTAATGAGAGATATGAGATTATTATTTCTACAAAATAGACATTGTTCATGAACACAGATAACCAAGATTAGAATGCTTACTGGTAAGAATATCAGCAACATAACCATATTCATATTCTTCAAATAGAAATAACAATGATGGTGATGATATACTACATCTGTGTGGAAGGAAATAAATGAATAGATTCTGGAACATAACAGTAAAACTATGTATCAGCATCCAGTTTAATATCTGGTTATTCATTCCACAAAGTGAAAAGCAGCACTATTTTTTTAAAGATTTCTTAGGTGTCTCTCAAGACAACCTAAGGAAAAGTTTCTACAGGTCTTTCCTGCTAAAGGTTTCTGTACTTAAAACATATTTACAGAAATGGCATTATCAAATATCATTTGAAAATGTCAATGCCTTTCCTTAGGCACACAGGCTTTCTATATTTTTCATTTTCCCACTTGTCCTCCTATTATTTCTATAGTCCACATTATCCTTCCAACTCATAAAACAGGTTCCATACTTTCATTATTGGTCTGCATTCCAAAAACCTTAGAGGGATTTGTATCCCTGTTCTACTTTGCATCACTTTAATAGAAAAGGAAACAATCATATTCCTTTATTATTTCACAGTAATAATAAACGCTTGGATTTGAAAGACTTATATTAGCAATTTGCAGCAAATCCCCACATTTTAAGTTTGTATTTCTAACTAACCTTTCATTGAAGATGATCACTTGTATTTTTTCAGCATGAACAAAACAGTGAGCCAGCATAACTGACTATGTAAAACCATCACTATAAGTTTATCTTTTTAAAATGGACTGGTGTTTTTCTCTGTCTGAATGGCTCTTGCTAAACCTGATCACATTATTCTTTAGATCTGTATCCTGAGATACAGTGATTTAAATGAGAGTGAATTTTGCTCTCAGCTACCATGTGTTCTGGAAGAAACAGCCTGTAGCTAAACTTACCTTTTCTGCTGGTTTACATATTGGAGGAATTGTAAAATTATAGTTCATGTTCAGCAACCTAAGTTTAATAATGGTTTGTACTGGAAGATTTACTTACATTTATGTACCTCGTAAATAAAACTTTTAGCCACCACTGAAATTCTTATAATTTTGATATACTACAAACAATAAGATATTCCAGACTAAAGTATGAACAAATCATTTGTAAGTCAAGAGACCTGCTAGGAGCCGCAGTTTCCATGGACACATCCACACTATCACACACATTTCCTTGAGGAACTAGCCCTGCCAAAGAGGAAGATGAAGTGGTGTGGAGACATGCTGCCAGATTCAATTAGATCTGAGATGTACCAGTTGCTTTTTCCTGTTGTTACTTTTTCTTGTTGCTGTGAGACAACATTGAGACTCAAACAACTTAAAGAGAGATTTGTTAGATGAATGGATTCAGAGGGGAGATACAGATCTTTATGGCAGAAAAGATATGGCTGGCTGGCAGAGACTGGAGGCAGCCTAAGTCACATCCATCATGGAGGCTCAGAGCTGCAAAACAGCTAACTCCAAGAGCAGACTTCTGCAGGAATCAGAATTGGGCTAATTGTTTTCAGGGCCTAGCCCCTGTCACATCCCTTCCTCCATCAGGTCTCCACCTCCTAAAGGTGTCATGATCTTCCCAAAAGACCAAAGATTCAAAAACATGAACTTGTGGTAGATAATTCACATTTCAAACCGTTACAAATGAACACAACTGTCAACAAAAAGTACTATCTCCTCTTTGTTTTTTTAAATTTTTTTTTGTTTTATATTCATTTGTGGTGCGTGTAGAACAACGGACGAATTGGGAACAACCATGGACCACCTCCACCTCCTCCTTGTTTACTCTGCCCCGGGATTCACAGGTTCCACCCTACCAGGACCAGAAATGCAGGCCGCCCCCGTTCCGGTTCCGGTTCCCGTTCCCGCCTGGCGTCTATATGTGGGATCTGGGATCTGAACTCAGGACCTTCTGCCTGCAAGGCAGAGGCTTAACCCCTGAGCTACTTTTCCAGCTCCAGTAACTCCTCTTTGTGAGCAAGGCACTTACTTACAACATAAAAAAGGAGGAGAACATTATATCAAGAATATGATTGCAGGATGGGAAGCAGACTTACAGAGTAAAGAGTGTGGCAAAACCATGAGGATTTGAGTGCAGATTCCTAGCAGCCACATACCTGCCTTGCAAGCCTATCCTGAAAGTCTACAGTATCAGAGAGAGAAATAGAGGGAAGAAAGGGAGAGAGACCATTTCAGGTATAAGGCAGAGATTGATATAGCAGAACATCTTGCCCTCTCATGTCTCTGTAGTACATATTTGCATATATAAAGCACACACATGAATACATTACACATACATGCACACATAACACGTACACCCACACACACACTGAAAAGAGTGTCAAATACATTTCCTCAGGAGTCACTTGAGACAGAGACCAAGCTTTTCATAAAGTGTAGGATTCTTCACAAATAAAGAAAAGTTTTGGAGAAAAAATCGTACTCTCTGAACTTTCTTTTTTGTTTTATGTTTGATTTTGAACTTGTGGCAGTGAGCTTTTGAGTTATGGAGCTTCACCATCATATTTGTAAGCAAACTAAGTTCAGGCTAATTCCTGTGGGAAGTTTTGCAGTCAGATCTTTTTCCACCTTCTCAATGCGGGCTCTCAATTCCAAACATAAAAATGTTTTATCCTCCTGGGAGCACTGCAAGATGCAGATAGCTTAAAGCACTGCATTAATTGCATCAACTCCTGGACTTCACTAAGTGTAAATATTAATCTTGGTGCCTGTTCTGCTTTTTGTGTCAAATACTATAGATTCAGGAAGTCTAAAAAAGCCCATTCAAACCTTATCAGGAAATGAAAGACAGCACACTCCAAGAACAAATTATATACAATCACTATAATAAAACAAAAGATGACAATGTTCTATTTTTTGGCCAAGTGTAAGAATATAGTGATGTTCATTGTGTAGGAAACATTATTTTGGACGCATTTATATTGGTGTTATAACTCAATTACAGAAGAGATATAAAAGGTTTCTCAAAAATGTCAAACATGAAGAGATGCCCCAATTCAAGTGAAATCCCCCAGCAATTGTAATTTTTCTAAGGAAAATTAAACACTTTCACAATTTCAGAAATTTAAAACCTGACATATTTTGAAGCTTAAAACATTGGGCATTAAAAGTTCTTTATATCTGCAATATTGTGTTTCCAATAAATAATGTAAATTTATCCATTTCAACTACATATTCTGGTCAGAATCACGAAGTTTGTTCTCAAATCCTGGGATTTTTTTTAACTCTTCATTAGCCATACCTACAACAGCTTCTCACAGGAACAAGAGTGGAGTTTTAGAGTTATATTGTTGTAAAACCATCTCTAATGTTACTCACTATGATATCTGTATTAGTGTTGGGAGTATATTTTTAAGGACACACCCCAATGAACATTAGTTAGAAGTTCTCTACCACATCTGTAACTGCTGATGCCTGGAAAAGTTTTGTTGTTGGAACTTGATTTTTCAGCTATATGGGACACTGTGGCTGATCAGTGTTAAAAAAAAGGAATGAAAAAGAGTTTAGTCAATTTTGCATTTCATCTCCTTGTAGGTATGTATGTCTCCAAGTTCTTCTAACCTCAAGTTAGCTGATTCCTATCTAGGGATTATGTAGTTCATGTTGCCATGTGAATGGTCACCACCTTCCTAAAGGCTGCATTTAGATGTTTCACTATTGGCTCTAGAGAAACCTTCTGGTGGAATGGTGAACTCTCCTTTTAGTCCTAACCCATACGACATTGGCTGTCAGAGGATCCCTTTTCCTGATAAAGGTTTACCCTACAAGTTGTATTGAACTAAAAGGAAACCCTTTACTTTGGAAGATGCACTTGATATTATTAATTTTTATTACAAAATTTTATGCTTTGGCAATGTCATGCACACATTACACTCTCCCATTACATTTCCCTCCCCCTTTCCTATCACCTTTCCCAACCCTGCCAGCCCAAATCCTTTCCTGAGGATCTTCAATGTATTCATGAATTCATGTTTTGTTTTGGGTCTCAATGAGTTGAATAGGTCTTTTGTTTTTTTGATTTTTTGTTTTGTTTTCTTTGAGCCATGTCCATTAGAATCTTGAGAAAGAACAAGACAAGTATCATAATTTTCCTGCTTATATATCACAAAGTTTGAGTATATCATTGTCCCTATATTTTCTAGACTTGTGGAGTAAATGTTTGGTTGTTGTTTTTAAATGTTATTTCATGATCTTCTTTCACTCTTTCATCTAGAAGAGTCAGCTGGAACCAGGAACCTACCCAGCCTTGCCTGCCCTCTTCTGTCTGTAACTCAGGACCCACAATCAGAATCCCTGCCACTGTTAGCACACATGTGACATAGCTGTGATTTTAAAGTAGCAAGTCTGTTCTGCCAAGCAGAGCCTGAATGGCCTGCGAAGACAGTCTTTTCTCAATAATTGTATGTTTGCCTCAGCTGTGCCTGCTTCCGACGGCCTCTGTGATCTGCCAGCATCTGCCACAGCATCTGCTAAGGCCCTGGCTGCCAGCACATACACTCTAAGTGTAGCCCAAGATCACAACGCAACAGCCTGCATCCTAAAGTCATCTGCATTTGGCTAAAGTCATCCATGCTCTTTGCTGAGGTCCGTGCAGCCCGTGCCTTTGCTGCTACTAATCCTGCCTATAGCTGTCATCTGCCAAGACAGCCTGCATGCTAAAGCCTCTTGCCCAGTGCACAGACGCTAAAAGCCAAGGGCATCCCTGTAAATACATGATAGTCCCAATGTAAGCTGCTGTACACATGGAGGTCAAACGCCCTCCAGCACAAAGCTCAAAACCATGTGTCCTTGTCCCAAAACAGCCCCTCCACTGCGTATTTACCTCAAAAGTGTCATCTTTTGTTTGCATCTATTCAGAATTCATTTGGATTGACTAAAACTCAGTATCAAGCTTTATCAGCTTTTGATTTTAAACAAATAGATAAATATTCACTTGGGAAAATAAATAGTACCTTTCATACTGAAATAAAATGCTCTTCTTTCAAGGAGTGAATTGGGAGGGAGGGAGGAATGGAGGAAGGGAGAGAGGAGGGATTGAGACAGAGAGAGAGACAAAGAGAGAATGAGAGAGAGAGAGAGAGAGAAATTAAAGGAGGTATAGCCAGCTACAGTTTAATGTAAAGGTAAATAGGATCTTGCAGTATCACACAACAAAATGAAAAAAAAAAGACTTAGAGATAGCAGAGCATGATCAAATTATTCTCCTAAACTCCAGTAGAGTGAATAAAATAAGAGAAAATGATGTCATTTTTTTTTCTGGTATGGAGACATTTTTCCTAGTCATAGTGTTTTGCCTTGTGTAGTACTTATTCATCCATGTCAGCTCCTGTCAGCTTTTTTAGGTTAAAAAAAGTACCTGAAATGTAATATTGTAATGGATTGGAACAAAGAAAAACACGGTTGTGTACAAATAACTTATTTTAGAAAATATAATGCACTGCAAAATGGCTTTTAATGATATTGAAGTAAACACAAATCTATTTCACATATTGTTGGGGAATGTACCACAGTTCTAGAAATTATTCATATTTGTGTCTCAGAGCTGCCTGTCTTCAAAGTAGAAAGTGATTTTGATAAAGTGGGCTTGGGAGGCAGTGGGAGGAGGTGGGACAGGGTTGAATTTATGGTCAGTCTTGAGACACCGCGAGCCCTGGAGCAGGGAATGACCAGGCAGAGAGGAGATGCAGATTTTCACAAGGAACCTAAGACTTTGTGAAATGCTACCTGGTTTCTTTCCCAGAGATTCCTTAATGTAGATATTTTCCTGTTGGTGTCACAGTGTGGATGCTATGTTCTTAATTTCTGTGATGCCCCTCCCCCCTAATTCATTGACTGAAGTCCACAATCTTACAGGAGTCTACTAGAAAATGGGTCATTTAAAGGAAACTAGGCTATGAAGGCAGAGCCTTTTCAAGATCCTTTTAGAAGACAGATGGACAAGGCATTTCACATTACTCCACTCTCCTTTTAACGTGACGTACCCTTTTATTCCAATACCACATCAAGGCAGTGTGGTTTGGATTATTTTCAATATGGAGGAAAGTTGAGATAAAGGGATTTCAGGCATATGAGGAGCTCCAGTCTAGCCCAGAAATGGGACAGTCATGAATATAACTCTTTCATTAAATTGTATTTTATAACATTATATTTTTGTAATGGATGCCCTAATAAAACATGAAAAGAATATTCTGGCAGACCACTGCAGAAGGATAATTTTAAAGTAGCCACTATAACAATTATATAACATCATAACCTTGCAACTATAAAAAATCATTTGATATTTTCAGATTAAACTCTATTTAAACTTTGTGTGATATTTTCAGAAAAAGAGGTATCTATTTTAAAAAATAAAGCCAGAAAATAAACACTTTGTCTCTTAGATTTTAAGTTTTTAAACTTTGACTTAAGCAAACATTGTATAGTGTCTTAATTGAAATAAATGTTAATGCAACTGCAATATGTTATTTAACAGCAAGTCCATTTTCATAAATTGGTAATATAGAACTTTCTAAAGAGAACAATATTATTCTCACTTCTGTCTTGTGAGTTAACATTTATAATATGTGCATAAATGAAATTAACCTATAGTATATCAGAGCTTATATCCTTCTGTGTATCTATGTTTAAAATTTTCCCCTATACCACTCGTGTATGCCCAATACACCACCTTATCAAGAAAAGCCTCCTCATTTAAACTACGATCACTTCTTTCGAAATAATATAAATTGTTTTGCTGAGTCTTGAGTTTATTTTACAATGTTTTCTTCGTAAAGTTCCAAAATGTGCATTGACATTTATTTCTATATAGCTTCCATTACGCTTATACTTTTGTTATAAGCTCTGGATTAGGCGAAAATGGTTTTCTTTAAATTGTTACTCTTGAAGATCATTATGCTCATTTCAAAGTTGTAACATTTCAGAGCAAATAGCTTTTAAAGAGCTTTATAATTTTGAAATTTGTTTTATCAGAAATTTCTCCAACTTTTATTTTCTAAATTATTCTCTTTGAAATTAAGGACTGAATAATTGCATCTCCATTTCTTTAAAATAGAACTTAACATTTCTTTAAAATAGAACTTAACACATCTACAACTTTTCAAATATTTTCTATATTCTTACTGTTTCATTAAAGTTACCTAAGCCTAAGCCTAGATTATTTTTTTCTTTCACTTTCTTCAACTATTCAAACAACAAATTATGTTTTTTAGAATTGATGCATCCTCTTCCTTTCATTATCCTTTACTTTGGAAACATAAAGAGTCATATACATGCATGTTTGTATTACTTGGCTGATAACTGGTTGGTGGGCCATCTCTGAACTTTATTGTTTTGATTAAAGATACTGTTTTCAAGCTTTCAAGTGCTTCATCCACTAGGAAGTTAGATTTTTATAATTTTCTCTTTAATCATTGTTCTGCTTTATTCCAAAGTTGTACACCTTATTACATTTTTCTGAGAAGGTGTATGTTAATGCCACACACATAACTTGATATGTATCTTAATAAATCCTGAGAAAACTCAATGTCTGTCTCATAAATCAATAGATCATAGTTCACATATTTTTATTGACAGTTGCTTCACAAGAAATACATTAGGAATTTTGGAGCAACTAAAGATAAGGTTAAATAAAGTAGCTGTCAATGAAACTTATTTGTATTTTTGTGCAAACGGATTGTGATTTTCAGTAAATAAATGTTACAGAATCAAAATATCTCCAAGTCCAAAATTTCATTTCTATTACTGGAAAAAGAAGACAAGTAAAAAACATTTTTTTACCTTTCTTTCCATTTTTTTCCTTTAATTGTCATTTTATAGCTCTCTTCAGCAGCTGCCCTCCATCCTTCCCTTTAGTGGCCACTTTTACAGATTATGGGGGACCAGGGAATAGCGTGGATGGCTGGGGAGGATTTGCTTAGCAGCCCCAAGATACTGACTGAGAACAAGTCACGATTACAAATTTCTCACAACAATTAGCGCCTGTGCCTGGGAGATGCACGGCTTGCGAGGAGTCTGGGCTCCTTTGTCATCCTTCTATTTGGTGGTGACCTTGCCCTGCAGGGGATGATATTCCTTCAGCCTGAGCGAGTTGATGCTGATGAAGCCCAAAACGTCGGTGAGTTTGTAATCGCCTTGCACGTTCATGCTCACCAGCTCCTCATTGCAGAGTGATAGCGGGGACTCCCGGCCGAGGATGTACACCTGGCCCTTGAAGACGAATACCTACCTGCACCTTCCCTTCCATGCGCTCCTGGGACTTGCCTATGCAGTGGCGGACAAGACTGTGCCAGAAACCTGTATACACGAGCTCGGCGAATTTGAGGCCCAAGCCCTGCTTGATCTTGCGCACTTCCCGATCCATGGTGAAAGGTCTCGATGTCTAAATGAGCGTAGAGGATGGTCACTGCTGGGGTCTCGCAGATACCTCGGGACTTCGTTCCAATAAAACGGTTCTCGACCCCGAGCTCCAAGGAGGTGCTGTGGGTGGTGCCGTCCTTGACGCTGGTCACTTTCATGGGGATCCCTTTTTTGAACTCTATCTCAAGGATATCTGGGTTGTTGGGGGCCTTGGCCGGGTCCTGGGTCTCTGTGTAGAGACCTGGAGGTGCTTGGCTCTTGGGGTTCTCCAGAATCCCAGGATCCCTCGTAGCTAGTGTGCATAAGGTTTTCATCCATACTTCAGGGGTTTTTGGGCGTGACCGGGATGGGAATTCCATGTTGCTTTGCATACTCCAGCAAGTCATTGCAACCCTTGAACTGGTTGTAAAACTCAGGCATCCTCCAGGAGGCAATGACCTTAATCTGGGGGGCTAGTGAGTAGCAGGTGAGCTCAAAGCAGATCTGGTCGTTGCCCTTTCCCGTGGCACCATGAGACACATATGTGGCCCCCTCGCGCTGGGCGATTTCCTCCTGTTTTCGGGCAATGTAGGGCCTGGCAAGGGAGGTGCCTAGCAGGTAGCGGTCTTCGTAGAGGGCGCTGGACTGCACCGCGGGCCAGATGAACTCTTCCAGCTCACATCTTCGATGAACACACCTTCTTGGCCCCCAGCTTCAGCACCTTCCTCCGGGTCTCCTCGAAGTCTTCCTTCTGGCTGCTGTTGGCCAGGTAATCAATGACGTCATAGCCTTGCTCCTTCAGCCACACGAGGATGCAGGAGGTATCAAGGCCCCCACTGTAGGCCAGAACCACAGAGTCCTTGCCCGACATCTTCTCTGGGATGGCAGGTGTGGCTTCCTGGCGTCTGGAGTTTGTCTTTCAGCTGGGTGAACCACTCAGGGACCAGGCAATGGCGGCAGGCGGCGGAGCAGTTTTTCTTTCCATTTTTATGTTTATGTATGTGGCATATGTGTGTGTATGTATGTATGTATGTATGTGGGTGTACTTGCACATATAATGATACCAGGAATCATCTTCCACTATTTTTATTTTAATGTGAATGCGTATGTGTAGTATGTGCATGTGTGAGAAAACCCGTGTGTGTGTGTGTGTATATGTGTGTATTTGTGCACATAAATGTGTGTGCTTATGGAGGTTCAAGGCTGATCTTAGGAATGATAATTCCTAATTTATGTTGATATCCTAGTTGATATTCCACCTTTTTGGTGAGATTACATATCTTATTAAAGCTGGATGTCTCCTACAGGGAGAACCTGGCTAATCAGTTTGCTCTGGCTATGCTGTCCAGGTTTGAATTACAGGTGGGATGCCACACTGCCCTGGAATTTTATGTGAGATCTGAGTATCCAAACTCTGTTCTTTTTACTTATGAGACAAACAAGTTAACCCCCTGAAACATCTCACTAACCAACATTGTTATTTAGAGGCCAGCTCTTTAATCAACTCAGGGATCTCAAACAATACTAGTATCTCTAGCCAGTTTGTATTTTGGATTCCCCATTACTGTGATCTTCCAGACTGTAATTACAGATGGGTAACTACACACCAGACATGCTAAGAGTAATCTACAAATTCAATTGCAGTTATCTTGAGAGGCAAATGTTTCAGACTTCAACCGCCGGACCATCTAAGTATACTCTAATTATTCTTTAAAACAAAACCAATGCCAACTTTGATTTAAATGCGTCTATAAAACTTCAGAAATTCTTACTTAAAAATGCATGCATGAAGTAACATCTTGAACTTTCAGGACATCATAAATTTAGCTCTGCAGAGTAAAATTCTTGATGCATCTACTTTCATTTTTATAATTCCTCTTACTTTCAGCAAATTTATGAAACTCATATGTTTCTTAATATTATTTTCACTTTCTTTTGCTAATTAAATTTTCAACCACATCTATCATCTTTATGTCTCAGAAAGTTTATTTTAAAGAAAGCTTATACTGCTTTCAAAGTGCGTTAAAAGGTCATGCCAGGTATGTGTTACAAGCCTCATCCTGTTCAAAAGTACCCTTTCCTCTCTACCAGTTTCATGATTACTGTAACCAACTTAATCTTCCCCTGAAGGTACTTTTAAATCATTTATGTTACACATGTCAGATATTCCTGAGGATCAGCTTTATATCTTCATCAATTAAAAAATACTGATTCTTTTTTAAAGACAAAACCAATCATCAATGATTTCATGGATGGGTCTCCCAGCAGTTTGAGAAGTGCATTTTGAACTTGTGTGACACTTCCAACTTGGAATTCAAGAAGTTTGTAAGTTTCCATATTTTTGAAATTGTGTAACTCTATGCTTGAAAATTTATGGTGCTATTTTCCTGTACATGGAGCAAATTAGAATTTGTATCAACCATTCTATCAAGGTCCCTTCAGATATTCCAGAACTCAATGATTAACTAAAGGAGTACAGATGTCATTTTGCTTAAAATTATGATTTGCTGTAATGAATGAATTAAAATAAAATCAATTAATGGGATTAAGTTTCAGAAATCTATATACTTATTTCCTAGAGTTCCCTACCAGTGAATTCATTCAGTAATTAGTTATATTCTCTGGCAACAATCACTTTGTCCATGAGAAAAATTAATCAGAATCTAGAAATCATTGTTTTTGTTGACAGTCCATTGTTGGATGTCTGAGTCATGGGACAACTGGAAGGAAGGAAGGAAGAAAGGAAGGAAGGAAGGAAGGAAGGAAGGAAGGGAGGAAGGAAGGAAGGGGAAGAAAATGTTTATTATATTTAATTTTTCTTGCTTAATATACTCTAGATAAATGGATGCAGCATGGTTTTTAGACCCAAGGCTCCATCAGTTAGAAGCCAAGTTTTCTTAACAGCTCCATTAACATACATGATAATTCATTGATTAAATTTCTTCATTTGAATATTGAGTTTTAGTATTTTCAGGAAATGAAACTTTGGTGAAAATTTTCAAATCTTTGAAGTTTTGTACATTCTTGTACATGACGAACAGTGGGCTGTGATCCCATTAGGCCGCTCTCTCTCCAAATGCTAAGTACTTACTAATTTACTTTTTTGTACATTTGTTTTTTTTGGATATTTTGTATAATAGAAATATATATCTTTTTTAGTTACCAGTTTGTTGTCATTGAAAGTTGAAGAATAAAAATTTTTGAGATTTATCTATGGAATAACATATTTTTCCAGGACATCATTAATTTTATGTGTGATTTAATACCCTTTATTTTGATATATTGAAGTTTGTTTTATCACTCAGCATTTGATGTGTCCTTGAGAATATTTTAGGTATATTTAATAAAAACAAATATTTTATGACATATGAGATGATTCAGTGCATAAAGGTAGCTGCATAAAATCCTAAATTCCATCTTCCTAGCCCAGATGATGGAAGATGAGTCTAGACTTCCTAAAGCTCTTCTCTGACTCCACACAAACACTGTGACTTTCGGCTTCTCTCTCTCTCTCTTTCTTTCTCCAGTAAATAAACAATATACTTGTTGGAGTTCGTCTGCAGAGTTGCTGATAAGTGACCATCAAACGGCTTAAGGGAACAAGGGATTTATTCTCTTACAATTACTGGTTACAGTTCTTAGTCCAGCTTGATGGGAGAGCATGCACCAACACCAAGGGAACTGGCCACACCATCTCTACACAACAGCTGATAGAGGGACAATCCTTACTTGCTGGACCAGCATGTCTGGCCAAGTGTACAGAAGGAGGTCAATTTCCTCAACTGACTTTCAGTGCTTTATTCATCTGTTCAGAGCCTAGTCCCACCCACCATAGGCTGGGCCTTCCCCATCAGCTAGACAATCTTCTGCAGGTTTGCTCTGGGCCTAACTCAACCACTAATTCTCTACAAATATGCCCTCAGCTATCAAGTTGATATCTGTGTCTAATTATGACAGTACTTAAACAAGATTTAACAAGGCTAACTATTTTATTGTCTTTCCACATTCTTTAAAATCTGCTGCACATGTTTTATTGTACTCTTCAAGGGTTTTTCTACCTCACTTATCTTCTTATTTACCTGTCAATATCAAAAACAAACATTGAAATCCCTAAACACTATTACTGAAGAGTTGCCTCCATTGTTTTCCCAACATTTTGTTCATGAGTTCAAGAGGTAGATATATGTTTGTTATTTATAAGGTGAGTCAGATTCAATGACATTAATAACTTTGGGTGATTTTTTTATTAGCCATATTTTTTGAAATCTTTTTTTTCTGATACTAATTCATTTCAATTTTAAAATGTTCCCATGTTTGTTCAAGTGTATCACTGTTTGTGTGATATACTTTTCCCATCAATTTACTCTGAATTGGTTGGGTTCTTTGAGACTATAATATGAGATTTTGTTGTTAAGTACAATCAGACAGTCTCAGACTTTCCAGTGACTTGTTTAAAAGTGACATATTAAACAGTACTAAAATATCTGAATTTATGTCTACTGCTAACTTTTGGTTTTCTATATTATTTTTAATTGCTCTATTCATTACCTTTTAAATTATTTTAGTGAAATTTCTGAATGTACTTAATGACTTTTTAAAATCATTTTTAGTTGTCCAAAATTGTTTCTATTTTAGCAGTCACTCTGGGGAATGCCATCTATTTCTTCATTTGTCAGAATCAGATCCAGATTTATATGAACTTAACTCCATCAGAGAAAGATATTTTGCTACTTTATGGCTCTATTCCTTTTCTGCCATTTTATGATATTATTGTCACACATATAACTGCTGTCAATTTTACAAATTCAACAATATATTACACAGGCATGCTTCAGAGATATTATGGGTTTGATTCCAGACTACAGCAGTAAAATATATACTGCAATGAAACAAGCCACACAATTCTTCTTTTTTTTTGACTTTTGAGTGCATATAAAATTATGGTTATACTGCAGCATACTGTTAACTATTCAGTACAGCACACTTTAATTAAAAATTCCTTCATTGTTCAAAAAACATTAAAAGGTAAGCTTTCCCTGGTTTGTAAAGATTTGCGTGAGGAAGCTTAACTCGGTGTTGATAACTACTAACTGAGAAGGGTTGATGGTAGCCAGAATGTTGTAGAGATTGTGACAATTTTATTTTTCTTTCTGATTTCTATGACTTATTTATTCCTTTAAAAAATTGAGATCTGGTTAACTATGTAGCCCATATTGACCTGCATTTCATCATCCTCCTGCCTGAGATTCTTAAGTATGGTGATTACAGGCTTGTGCCAACATACCTAGATAGCAATTTCTTAAAAGACAGAAGTGCAGTCTTTCTTCTTGAGAGGTTTCTCTGTAGTATGTGGCATTTTCTCAGGAGCATTTCACTTAACTATAGTAAGATTTGTTCAAAATTGGAGTCAATCTTCTCAGCTCCTGCTGCTGCTTTATCAACTAAGTTTACATAATTGTTTAACTTCTGTTTTCCTTTCAACATGATTCTCTAGAATTGGTTTCTACCTCTGGAAACTATTTTCTTTTCCTATCATAAGTAGTACCTCTCCATCTGTGGAAATTGCATCCTGTGGTCTGGTGAAATGTCTCATCAGGTAAAGCATTTGCCACGTAAGATTGAAGACCTGGGTTCCTATCCCCAGAAACCACATAAACTCCTGACCCAGAGCATGAGTGTTTGTAATGAGAAATGGGAGACACAAATGCTAGAAACTCCACAAGTTCAGTTAGCAGTCAGAGTAGTGTAAGCAGAAGTAGTGAAGAGATTTTATTTCAACCAGGTGAAAAGGTGAGGATCAGCATCCAAAGACGGTTTTCTACCTGCACTCCCATTCAGTGGCACATATTTGCGCTCACTCAAATGCACAAACACCAAACACATCACATACAAACACACATAAAGTAAAATGAGAGTTGAACAGGAGAATTCTATGATGTATTCATATTTTCAGATTCCAATTTTATTTCTCTTGCCATTTTTACCACACCAAGATTTAATTTCTCCAATGAAATCTTGAGCTCTATGTTATCTTATAGTATTAATATCAACTTCTTCCAAACTTTCTCTGATATTGACAGTTTTACCCTTTTTTGAACCATTCTTATAGAAAATTAAGAATAATCTTTCATAGAGCCTTTCTGTTGTTGTAATTTTTTGTTTGTTTTACTTTGGTAAAACATCTTTGGATGTTGATACTTTACCTTGTTGAGATCAAATCTCTTTACTTCTGTTGCCTACACTTATCTGACAGGTAACAAACAAAGATTTCTTTTGATCTGCCCAGAACTATGACCATCTAGCCATAGGCTTCTGAAATTTATTTATCAAATCAGAAGATTCAGTGTCATTCCTTGGTCAGTAGACTACAGAATAGATTTTACATCTGTAGGCAAGGGAGGAATTCTGACACAGTATCTCTTAGAGATCAGTGTATGATTAAAATATGATGAAAATATTTGAAAAATATTTTTATGAATGTTTAGCAATACTCAATAGTGAAGTTAACCTATTCAGCAAATCATTTTGCAAGAAGACTTTGTCACTTCCTGTCTATCATCCTTTATAGAATTAAAGTGTTTGGGGACAGCTGTGGATTAGACATTAGCTTAAGGGAATAGTGTGTATAGTTTGATCTCATGTCATAACTACTAGATATGCCTTGATATCAACAAGAGAAAATTTATGTGCACTGTACGTTAGTGTGTTTAGTTCTTTTAGTCTTTCCAATTTCCTTGAAGAATTTATCTTTGTATGCAAAACTTGGTGAACTGGGACAAAGAAGCTGCCTCTCATGGTTGTGTATTCCCCAACAAACTTAATAATTTAAAAAAATGTGAGAATTTTATGAACTCAGCATTCTCTTAAAATTTTAGGGGTCATTCTGTGGTTAATACTTAGATTGTAATAAATATGAGTTTCAGGAAAGTAGAAAAATTGAAGAGAAGAGCAAAGAGAAAGTCAGAGCATACAGAGTTTAAGTATATTACCATATATGGACATGGATTTTGTTTTCTGACAATACCGATAATCATAACATCAAATTCATCTGATTACATATGACCATAAAAGAGATATACTAAAAATAGAAAAGTTGAAATGTCTGAATATTTATAAAAAGTTCAAAGTAAAATAAAGAAGTTGGGGCTAGAGAGGTGGCTCAGGGGTTTGCCTTGCAGGCGGAAGGTCCTGAGTTCGGATTCTAGACCCCACATATAGACGCCAGGCAGAAGTGGGGGCAGCCTGCGTTTCCAGTCCTGGTAGGGCAGGAATCCAGGGCAGAGTAAACAAGGAGGAGGTGGAGGCATCCATGGTGGTTCCCGAATTCACCTGTGGTTCTACACACACAGGCACACACATGCACACACGAACAATTGAATAAAAAAATCAACAACAACAAAAAAGAAAATAGGGAAGAAAAGCTGAAAAGATGCAACTTTCTCTTGTTCTTCAGTCTACTAAACAAAACCACAGTAGTGTCTGCACTGTTTACAATAGCAAAGTCATGGAATCAACCCAAATGTCCAACAGTTGACGAGTGGATAAGGAAACTGTGGTACATCTATAAAATGGAGTACTACTCAGCCATCAAAAATGATGAATTACTGGAATTTGCCAGGAAATGGATGTCATTAGATACAATTATATTAAGGGAAGTATCCCAGACCCAGAAAATTAAGCACCATATGTACTCCCTAATAGGTGGCTCCTAGTACCAAACCCACCCAGCCCACCTTGAGACACTCAATGGTAAATCTCTGTAATACCTACAGTAATTGCAAGGATTATGAACAGGAGGGATGGGATAGGAGGGCCACACCAGAAACAAGGAGAGAGGAGACCATGTTACAGCAGAGAAAATGGCCTCCATCAAGGACTGCAAGTAAGTAATGAGACATCTGGTTAAGTTCACAGACTTTCATTTCTGATCATTTACAACTGAGGGGGTATGATCTCACCAGAAGGGGAGGGCATATAGTCTGGCAGATAAGAAGTAACCATTTTGCAAATGGGTGATTGACCCCCTTCCTCACTGTGGTTTCCTACTTTTATTACATCTACCTTTGAATGAGCTCTTATAACAAGACTCTAGTTTAACAACTTTTTGTCTCTGGCCAGGGGGTGACATACAATACCCATCAGGATGGAGTGAAGGGCATTACAGGAGAAGCAAAACTGCAAAAGAAAATCAACGAACCATAATCGAGAACTTCAGAGACACTATATCAACCACCTAGAACTAGGCCAGCCTAATCTCTCCCCATCCTAAAGCTCAGGGAAATTTGCAGAAGAGGGGGCGGTAAGATTGTAAGAGCACAAGGATGGGAAGAGTAATGATATGCAAGATACTTGTGTTATTATTTTTAATAATAGGGCCGAAGCAATCATAATGGACTTTGTATGCTCACCCCACAAAGTTTAGCATTTGCTAAAGGCACCAAGATCCTTGGAGGCAAGGGATTGACAGCCACAGTAGTGTTCCTATCCTTAAAGGAAACACAGGAAAGGGTTCAGGGAAATGCCACTGAGTCCTTGTCCGTCATCGGACAGGAGGGCCCAGAGGAGAGTCTGGCATGCACATTAATGGATTCTCTGGGGATTGGGGGAGAGGCACTGGGGGATGGGGAGGGAGGGATGAGGGGAGGGGGAGCAGAGGGGTCGGGGGGAGGAGGAAGGAGGGAGGGAACCGGTGTACCTAATAAGTTTGTATGAGCGGAAATAATAATAAAAATGTTAAAAAATAATAAAAAGTTCATGCATCTTTAAAAAAGTAGTGCCTGCAAAGTGCAATAAAGTGTGACTGATATTAATTCAATTGATGAATTAAAAACAGTTACTGAGTTGATACTTTCTCTCATGCCTGTTGGGCCTCCGCTCATACTGGCGAAAGATCCAAACATGCCATAAACCACATGTTACAATGCTTTGCTGTCCTCGGACTACCGGACCAGCTCAAGACTGATAATGGCCCTTGCTTTACTAGTAAATCCTTTACTGTGTTCCTTAATACATGGAACATTAGTCATTCTACCGGTATCCCATATAATCCTCAAGGACAGGCAATCATTGAACGCCATAATCATACTCTTAAAACACAATTACAAAAACAACAGGGGGAGTCTCTTCCACCACATGACCAACTGAAAAAGGCACTATTAACGCTGAATATTTTAAATTTGAGTAAGACCGGGTCGGAAACACCGTTCCAGAAACATTGGACATCAAAGATTTCATACAGTACCATCTTGGTGCGATGGAGAGACCCCCTCACCGGGGAATGGAGGGGCCCGGATCCTCTTATAACAGGAGGAAGAGGTTTTGGATGTGTTTTTCCCCACTCTGAGCAGAGACCTATCTGGGTCCCAGACAGGGACATTAAATACTTGCCCCCACCATTACAGACGGAAGGGGAAGATAATTATAACACCTCCCAGAGGGCTTGTCCCCCTGAGGATCATTCCTCCTCTTCTCTTTGTCTTCTCATAGAAAAACATGTTCCTGCTGATTCTTCTCTGCCTATGGGACATTCCCCGTCTAACGATAGGAGGATTTGGAAACCCGAACGACGCTCGGAGAATCCTCGAACAACGGATGGGTAAACCTTGTGACTGTAAAGGGGGGCGGTTTCCTACCGCCCCCAAGGGGATCCTCACTTCCACGGTAGACTGTGGAGACAAAATGGCTGGGAGCCTCACTTCTCAGAGTAGCATGGGCTTGGGAAAATCCTCATGGGTCTGTTGGAAAAACCCGACTGTCATACCACCGGTTAAGGGCCAACCAGATCCTTGCCCCACAGCGTGCAATATCACCTTTTCTGCGTTCATGCAGTCTGTTATCTAGTTGCCTCCCAATGCAAGATAGGGAATAAGACAGTTTGGGTGGCAACGAGGAGTAGTGTGGGGGGACCTCTTCAAGAAAGTACCTATATGACCCAAATGGCCCAATGCCCCCCACATATCCCGGCAGGAAGTGACAAGTGCTGGGACCTTACTCCTCCTTTGGGAGTATCTGACGGGGGAGGAGTACAAGACCAGTCGGCAAAAGTAGTATTAGAAGATAGACTTAAAGAGATAGAAAAGACTCTCCACCCTCGCCTTGTATACCATCCCTTAGTCTTCCCTGAAAGGAAAGGGGATCTCTTTCTTGATCCCCCCACAGAGACTCTTCTGAGACTTGCTTTTAATTTGTTAAACGCATCTGCCCCTGCTATAGCCGCTGATTGCTGGATTGGCCTTGCCAATACCTCTTAATGAAACCCTTCTTAATGATATCACAAAATGGTCTAATATGAGCCAAGATTGCATGAAAGTGTCTCCCCTTACAGTACAATTGATGCCAGTGCCCCCTATGGGCTCCAATGATACTTCCTTCTATCCTTTCTGCTTAGAAGCTCTTCCAGACCCTAAAAATAAGTCTAACATATCATTGGGGCGCGCCAGCTCTCCCGGGTGCTCTACCAACCAGACCCTTACCCAACCCACTTCTCCCATATGTGCCCCCTTGGGACATGTCTTCGTCTGCGGCTTTGGGAAAGCCTACCGTTCTCTCCCTGCTAATTGGACCGGACTATGTATCCTGGCGGTTGTGACCCCTGACATTGATTACATAAAGGGAGACGAACCTGTCCCAATACCAGCTTTTGATTCTATAGCCTCTCGACCCAGGAGGGCAGTACAGATGATCCCCATCTTAGTGACCCTAGGGATTACTGCAGGGGTAGCCACAGGTTCTGCTGGACTGGGAACTTCCCTTGGCCTTTACCACAAGCTGTCCCAAAAACTCATAAATGATGTACAGACGGTGTCTGAGACCGTCATAGAGCTCCAGGGTCAACTTGACTCCCTTGCAGAGGTGGTGTTACAAAATAGGCGAGGACTGGATTTATTAACTGCCAAGGAAGGAGGAATCTGCTTATTTTTACAGGAAAAGTGCTGTTATTATGCAAATAGATCGGGAATTGTCCGCGACAAGATAAAACATCTACAAGAAGATCTAGAACGGCGCAGAAAAGAGCTCCAAGATCATCCCTTCTGGTCGTCCTTCGGCGGCCTCCTTCCCTACCTGACACCCCTCCTTGGCCCCATAACAGCCTTATTTCTTCTAGCCATGATCGGACCCTGTATTATTAATAGTCTTACACGCTTTGTTAAGAAGCAGATTGAATCGGTACAGCTCCACCAGGTCCATATTAACTATCAAAGGCTCTTGGCCCAGGAATCAGAATTGCCATATCTACCCCTGGAACCATATGATGGTTCAATGTAAACTGCCCTGTTGGGGCTAAAAAAGAGGGCTGATGGCCAAAGACGGGCAACCGGGGACCTGCGAGGGGTTCACCTAAGACAGAACTCTTGACCTTGCTGTCAGGTATGTCCTACGATGGGTACGCCCCTTGCGGAGGAGTCCCCAGACCTAAGACAGGCACAGTCTCTCTTGGCCCCAGGGCTAACAGGACTGCGGGTGGCCCCTGAGTCCTCTACAAAAACAAAAGGGGGAAATGTGGGGAAAATCGACCTGGGCGTTAACCCAGAGGCCTACATGTATCTCTCGAGCCTGGCTAAAGTTTCAGGACCTGACTTTGAGTTTCGATTTCAGTAGTAGCTTCCTCATTAGTGGCGCAGTTTCTTAATCACTCCCCTCCTCCCTGCCACGCAGGCTGCTTGCATTGGACAAGGAGCCTCCTCACCACCCCCCATCACGCCCCAATTTCCACCCATTCCTAATATCTATATAAAGCCTGTAGGAGCAAATAAAGTTTGAGTTCCTGCTGAGCATCTGCTCTGACAGCACTCCCGGCTTGGTGTGGTTCTTTGGGGTCCAGGCCGCGACACTTACCCCCCGCTCAGCCCCAGGGGCATCCAGCTGGTTCTGGGTCCCTACTCTCACTGTCTGTTGGAGTGAACAACAAGAGATGAAATGTAAGTTTTGCTTTCACTCAATTTCTTATAAAGTTCTCTGTATTGTTTCTGTTGCACACTGCTTGTATAGACAATAGTTTGTATCTATTACTGTTACCCTTCTCTACTCTTGTAAATGATATTGCTTACTAAATATATTTTCCTGGTAAAGAGTAGGATAAGATATTAATCATTCATTTATATGATAAGATGCACATATTCAATATTGAATATCTCAGATCATGATCCCAATAGTTACAATGATAATCTCATTAAAATACAAGTGAAGATTTGAAATACTTTGTTTCAAAGAAATATTTAGGTCTAATAGTTATATAAAAAGATGTGCAACATAATTACTCGAACCATAATAAGAGATTTTCATCACTCCTATTAACATTTCTGTGCTTTAAAAAAATAATACAAGTAGACAGTGTATGAAGAAATTTGAACCATTGTGCACTGTGGATAAAACTGTGTAACATTATAGATGCCATGAGAAAAAATGAGTGAGAACCTTAAAATAGTTAAAAATGTTAAGCACCTTGTGACTCTCAGCAACCCTGTTGTCTGAAGTCAGGTCTGGGACGGATGTTTACAGGTTTTTGGTATCTTACTTACAGATTAGTGAGGAGGACTTATTTAAAGGAAACCAACAGTACAGGTCAACATACATTGCAACAACAAAAAAAAAGTGGACCCATGAGTAAGAAAGTACTTAAGGGTATTTATCATTGATTGGATCTTCCTTTGATGTGGCTAAAGAGAATGAAGTTTTTCTATTCCTAAGGGGAATAGAATGGCCAGATTTCTGTTTTCACTGGCAATTTAAGCTTTATAACCATTGGTCTAAGATACAGGTGTTCTCACACTACATTTGATTTTGATCATATGCATACTAAATTTTGCATTGGCATTGGTTAGGGTATTCTCTCTAAAGTACACTTTAAGGACACATTTCACCTCATTTGGCAAGCACTTAAAGTTAGTTTCAGACAAATTGGTCCTTTAAATTTGTTACACATTTTCTAAAATATGCTTGAAAAAGCACAGTTCAAGGAGATGGTCACTAGGAGGGGGAGAAACTACATTGTTGAGAGTAAAAGGTGAATTTGAATTGATGTAGGTGGTTTTTCTGTTTTTAATAAGTTGCCAGAAACACTAAAGAGGGATGTTTGTGTAGAGTATGTGGATGTAAGAGACATACTTGTGCAATTATCAATTCATTCTTCTAAGCTATTCCCTATGCTCTATGGCTTGTGAATATGTAACCAAAGAGAATTAAAATGACTATTTTGAAAACATACCTGTACATCCAAATCCATTACACATTATTTATAGTATTCAGGATGTTGAAGCATTGTATATTCTGGACATCAGTCCTGTGTTAGATATGTGGTTTGGAGATGTTCTTCTATTCCATGGGTTGTCTTTTTGCTTGACTGGCAATATCTTTTACCAAACAGAAACATTTTAATTTCATAAAATCCCACTTGTTGATTGTCATGACAATATCAAACAGGGATACCTTGATTTTTTCCTTTGCTGTTTATATTTCTTTTTCCTATGCAGTTAGGATTCTATACAGAAAATGTTGACTTAGGCCAATAAGTTCCAGTGCAGTCCCTACTCTTTTTCCTAGGAGTTTTAAAGTCTCTGGTCTACAACTGAGATCTTTTTTGCATTTGGAATTAATTTTCATGCAGGGTGACAGATAAGTGTCCAGATTTATTCTTCTGAGTGTAGATATCCAATTTTCCAGAACCATTTATTTAGTATGTTATCTTTCTCCCAATTCATTTGACATGCAAAAAATCAGTGGACTGTAGATAAATAAGCTTATATCTGGGACTTGTAAAACATTAATCTGTACCTCTGTTTTGGTGGTACCATGCTGTTTTAATTACTATGGTCCTGTAAAATAATACTTCCAGCAGAGATTTTATTACTCAGGATTGTTTTTGCTTTCCTGGGCCTTTTGTGATGAATTTTGAGACTATCTTACCTATTTCTGTGAAAAATTGCACTGGAATTTTAATTGCTTTTGTATTGAATCTGCATATTGATTTTAGGAAAACAGTCATTTTTAATGTTAATCTACCAATTCAGGAACATGGGCAGTCTTTCCACCTTCTTCCACCTTCTAGTATCTTCCGTAATCTCCTTCTTTAATGCCTTAAAGTTTAATTGTACAGATCTTTCATATTCTTGGTTAGATTTATTGTAAATTATTTCACTTTTTTCCAGCTATGATAAATGGAAGTCTTTCTCTCAGGACTTTCTCCCTTTGTTCATAGGAAAGTCACTGATTTAATTGAACATTGTAGCTTGCCACATTATTGAAACTATTTATTAGACTTAGAAGTTTCCTGGTTGAAGCTTTGGCATGTCTTAAATGTAGAATCATGACAATATCAAACAGGGATACCTTGATTTTTTCCTTTGCTGTTTATATTTCTTTTTCTTTCTCTTGTCTTATAGCTCTAGCTAACACTTCAAGTGCATTATTAAACAGAACCAGTAAGATTGTACAGATATGACTGGTTCCTGATCTAAATGAAACTCTTCAAGCATTTCACCATTTAGGATGAGCTTTGCCATAGTTTTCTTGTATACTGCCTTTATTAAGTTAAGATATGCTCCATCCATCTGTATTGTCACCAAGGGCTTTAATCATTTAAATCATTTAAAAAGAATGTTGAACTTTTTTTTTTCCACTCATACAAAGTTGTTAAGTACCCCATTCCCTTCCCTCCCTCCACCCCTCTGTCGATCCCCTTGCTCCCTTCCCTTGCTCCCTTCCCCCTTGTCCCCGTCCTTTCCCTCCCTTTCTCCCAATGCCACACCCCCAGGTAGTTGATGCAGAGTCTCTTTGTCAAAAGCTTTTTCTGTGTCTATTAAGGGAATCATGTGATTTTTATCTTTTGCATTTGCCATATGATAAATTGCACTTACTTACATGTATTGAAGCCACCTTATGTTTCTGGAATTAAACCCAACCTGGTCATAGCAAACGATTTTTTTAACATGGCTTCGAATTGTTCTAATCAGTTTGCTATTGTTTTATTGAGAATCTCTGCATCTGTGAGATTGGCCTACAGTTTTCTTTGTTTTTTATTATTATTAGGTTTTGGCATAAGTGTAATATTAGCTTCATAGAAATAGTTTGGAAGTGTTCCTTCTGTATTTTCTGGAATAATTTGAGTAGTAGAATTAGTTCTTAAAACATCTGGAAGAAATTTGTACTAAATATATCTGGTCCTGGACTTTCTTTGGACAGGAGATTTGTAATTGTTGATTTAATTTTGTCACTTTTTAATATTTATATTGCCAGATCTGTTTGATCAATTCTTTGTATTATTTTCTTTGTATTAATTTCAAATATTTCCTCACTAATCTTACTAATTTCTGCCTGTCTACTTCTTTAGGGATTGGATTGTTCTTTTTTCTTTAAGGTTTAAGTTGCATTGTTAGGTTATTTGTGATGTTTCAATTTTTTTTGAGGATTAAGGCAGAGTTTATTAGAGGACAAAGAGAATGGAACCCAAGGAATACAGACATGGATCATGAAGAGCAAGGGTGTTCTGGAAAACTCATGGGCTCCAGGCCTGGAATTCATGAGGGGCAAGGAGCTGAGAAAAAACTCATGAGGGGCAGGTGACCATGATGTTTCAATTTTTTTTTATATAATTTTCCTCTTAGGACTGCCTTCAATATGTCCCACAAATTTAAGTAAGTTGTGCTTTTGTTATCATGAATTTTCACAAATTTTTGCATTTCCATTTTTCCTTCTGCTCTTCCATTCCATGTTTAGGATCACGTTATTTAGTTCTAAGAGTTTTTGTTCTTTCTGCTGTTTACCTTACCATGTATGTTTAGCTTTATTTGATAGTGATCTGATAGCATAAAAGAAGTAAGTTAAATTTTCCTGTATTAATGGAGGTTTGCTTTGTGGCCTAGTATGTGGTCTATTTTGAAGAAAGTTCCCATGACTGCTGATAAAAATGTATACTCTTTGGTGTTAGGATAGAAGGGTGGTAGATGGCATGCCCACTTGGTTTATGGCTAGAGGACTAATATCCAGAGTATACAAAGAGGTCAAGAAATTAAAATATCTAAGAAATAAACAAACCATTTAAAATGGGACTTAGAATTAAAAAGAAACTTTTCACAAGATGAAATTCAAATATCTAAAAATTATCTTAAAAAATGTTATACTTCCTCCCTTTACCCCACCCCGCTCCGCTGGTCAGGACACCCGCACGGTCCAGCCGGGCCTCACCCAGCGACCTAGGCAAGCTCCACCTGTGCCCGCCCACCAGAACCCCAGGTCAGCCCAAAGGGACCCGGCTTCGACTCCCACCATCCAGCCGGAGCCGCGCACAGGGCCGAGGGACGAGGAGGACCTCCCCCTGCGCACAGGCCCCGTCCCAGCTGCCCTATGGGTTAAATAGCTCCACGCCGATGCCCCCATCCTCCCGTCCCCACTCCGCTCCACCAGTCGGGACTCGCGCGCGCGGTCCAGCCTGGCCTCATCCGCGACCTAGGTAAGCTCCGTCCCTGCCCACCCCCAGAAACCCAGGCCAAATAATTCAGTTTAGTGAAATTGAAAGATCTTAAGAGTTAAAACGACAATGCCAAAGTCAAAGTGCAAATCCATGAGAAGCAACACTCAAGTAAACAAATTTCCCACTGAAGAAATTAATCCCATAATGTTAGATTCCAACCAGAACAAACCCACGGAAAAAGGCCAAGAAAGCCTGACCCAGCATAACGACTTTCAAAATATGATCATTACCATGCTCAATACTATGAAAGAGGAAATCCGGGAGGAATTACATAATCGAATCAATCACTTTGAAGAGGAAACCAACAGACATTTGGAGGAGTTGAGAAAAACAGTGCAAGAAACAAAAACTGGCATAGAGCAGTTAAAACAGACTCAAGCAGAGTTTAAAATTGAGCTACAAGACAAGTTATCTTCAACCCAGAACTCCACAGAGTCTTATCAACAGAACTAAAGAAGCAGAAAACAGAATTTCAGACCTTGAAGATAAAGTGGGAGTACTAACCAGCTCAATGGAAGAGGTGGTTAAAGCCAAAAAGATACTTGAGAAAAATATCCAAGACATATGGGAAACCCTGAAGAAGCCTAACATGCGTATTCATGGAATACCAGAGCAAGAATCTCAAAATACCAACCCTGAGGAAATTTTTCAAACGATCATCAAGGAAAACTTTCCTCATCTAAAAAAAGAGAGGCCCATCCATATACAAGAGGCATTCTGCACCCCAAACAGATACGACCAAAACAGAAGCTCCCCACGGCAAATAATAGTTAAAACACTCCACATTCAAGATAAAGAACTGGTGCTGAGAGCTTCAAGGGAGAAAAAACAAGTCACTTTTAAATGTAAACCTATTAAAATAATAAATGACTTCTCAGTCGAAACAGTAAAAGCAAGAAGAGATTGGAGAGTCATACTTCAAGCATTGAATGAGCAAAAATGTCAACCCAGGCTGATGTACCCTGCAAAACTATCAGTCATGATTGAGGGAGAAAGAAAAACTTTCCAGCACAAAGACAACTTGAAGGGACACATGTCCACCAAACCAGGCCTTCAAAAAATGCTAGAAATGATACTCAAGCTTGAAGAAAAAAACAGGCATATCCAGGAGAATAGAGGGAGGTATAACGAAGCAATATACTTACAAAAACTACTAAACATAATAAATGTCTGGAATTAAATAGAGTTTCTCCATTATAACACTAAATATTAATGGAATTAACTCACCGATCAAGAGACACAGATTACATATTTGGATTAAAAGGCACAATCCATCAATCTGCTGCCTGCAGGAAACCCATCTCACCACAAAAGATAGGCACACTCTAAAAATAAAAGGCTGGTCAACAATTCTACAAGCTAATGGAAGCAGAAAACAGGCAGGGGTAGCCATTATGCTATCAGACAAAGTGGACTTCAAACCAAAGAAAATTATAAGAGACACGGATGGATACTACATTTTAGTCACAGGTACAATTCACCAGGAAGACTTCACAATACTGAACATACATGCACCCAATACGGGCCTCTCCACATTCATTAAGAAAACCCTACAGCATCTAAAGCAATAAATCAACCCCCAAACGATAATTCTTGGGGACTTCAACACCGCCCTCTCAACATGGGATAGATCAACAGGTCAAAAGCTTAACAGAGACACTTTGGAATTTAATTAAACCCTGAAAGAAATGGACCTTACAGATCTCTATCGAACTTTTCACCCACATGCCAAAGAATACACATTTTTCTCAGCAGCACACGGAACTTTTTCCAAAATAGATCACATATTGGGCCACAAAACGAATCTACACATGTACAAAAAAGTTGAAATTCTAACCTATGCCCTATCAGACCACCACGGCCTAAAGCTGGACATCCACAACACATCAAACAAGAAAAAATACACTAACTCCTGGAAACTTAACAATATGATGCTGAATGAGAACTGGATTCAGGAAGAAATTAAAAAGGAAATTCAAGATTTCCTGAAAGTGAATGATAACGAAAATACAACTTACCAAAATCTCTGGGACACAATGAAAGCTGTTCTAAGAGGTAAGTTCATAGCTCTTAATGCCTACATCAAAAAAATGGAAACATCAGAAATAACTTAACAATGCAGCTTAAAGCTTTAGAGAAACTAGAGCAATCTGATCCCAAAAGTAGTAGAAGAGAGGAGATTAGCAAAATAAGGGGAGAAATATCTGAAATCGAGATTAAGAAAACGATAGAAAAAATCAACCAGTCAAAAAGCTGGTTCTTTGAAAAAATCAATAAGATTGATACACCCCTAGCTAAATTAACCAAAAGCAGGAGAGAGAAAACCGAAATTAACAAAATCAGAAATGAACATGGAGTTATCACTACTGATACCCAAGAAATCCAGAGAATTATAACATCAGATTTCAAAAACTTATACTCTGTGAAGTTTGACAACACAAAAGAGATGGATGAATTTCTACGTAAACACAACTTACCTATATTGAATCAGGAACTTGTGAATTATTTATTTATTTATTTATTTATTTATTTTTTTTTTGGCATCTTTTTTTTTTTTTTTTTTATTAAAAATTTAATTATACATTTTAAAATTTTTTACCAGTTCCCTCCCTCCCCCCTCCCCTTCCCCCAGTGTCTCCCCCCCAATTCCCAGAGAGTCCTTTATTGTGTGCGCCTAACTCTCCACTGGGTCCTCCTCTCCGATGACATATAAGGACCCAGTGGCATTTCCATAAGCCCTTTCTCTTGTTCCCCTTAATCATAAGATTACTACTATGGCTGTCAATCCCTTGCCTCCAGGGGTCTCGGTGCCCTTAACAGATGCTAGACTTTATGAGGGCAACAGTGCGCTGGACATTGCGCAGGGCATGCAAAGTTCCATTATGATTGCTTTGGCCCCAACTATTGTTGAGAATCTTGCAAATCGTTGCTCCTCCCATCCTTTTGCTCTTACAATCTTACCGCCCCCTCTTCCGCAAATGTCCCTGAGCTCCAGGATGGGGAGAGATTAGGCTGTCCTAGTTCTATGTGATTGATATAGAGTCTCTGAAGTTCTGGATTGTGGTTTGTTGATTTTCTTTTGCAGTTTTTCTGCTCCTGCAATTCCCTTCACTCCATTCTGCTGGGCACTGTATGTCACCCCCTGGCCAGAGACAAAAAGCTGTTAAACTGGAGTCTTGTTGTAATAGCACATTCAAGGGTAGATGTAATAAGAGTAGGAAACCTCACTGAGGGCGGGGTCCATTACCCATTTGCACAATGATTACTTTTTATCTGCTAGACTATATGCCCTCCCCTTCTGGTGAGATCAGGAAAGAACGTCTGTGAACTTAACCAGGTTTCTCATTACTTACTTGCAGACCTTGATGGAGGCCTATTTTCTCTGCTGTAACATGGTCTCCTCTCTCCTTGTTTCTGGTGTGGCCCTCCTAACCCATCTCTCTTGTTCATAATCCTTGCAATTACTGTGTTACATAGGTTTACTTTTGAGTGTCCCAATGTGGGCTGGGCGAGTTTGGTACTAGGAGCCACCTATTAGGGAGTACATACGGCGCTTAATTTTCTGGGTTTGGGATACTTCACTTAATATAATTCTTTCTAATGACATCCATTTCCCAGCAAATTCCAGTAATTCATCATTTTTGATGGCTGAGTAGTACTCCATTGTATAGATGTACCACAGTTTCCTTATCCACTCGTCAACTGTTGGACATTTAGGTTGATTCCATGACTTTGCTATTGTAAACAGTGCTGCTATGAACATGGTCGAGCTTGTGCTATCGAGGCGAACCTCTGCTGCTTGGGGGGTTATTCCCAAAAGTGGGATAGCAGGGTCATACGGCATTTCAATCTTTAATTTCTTTAAGAATCTCCAGACGGCTCGCCAGAGTGGCTGTATGAGCCTGCATTCCCACCAACAATGTAGGAGAGTTCCCCTCTCCCCACATCCTCTCCAGCATTTGTCGTTGTTTGTACTGTGGATTTTTGCCATCCTGACCGGGGTGAGATGATATCTCAGGGAAGTTTTGATTTGCATTTCCCTGATGGCGAAGGAAGTGGAGCATTTTTTAAGATAATTGTTAGACATTTTAATTTCATCCCTGGTAAAGTTTCTTTGAAGTTCCAGGGCCCATTTTTTAATTGGGCCAGTGTTTTCCTTGGAGTTTAATTTTCTAAGTTCTTTGTGCACTCTGGACAGTAGAGCTCTGTCAGATATGTGGTTAGTGAAGATTTTCTCCCATTCTGTGGGTTGCCTTTGAGCTCGTGCGACAATCTCTTTATCTGAACAGAAGCTCTTTAATTTCACAAGATCCCAACTGTTGAGAGTTGGTAGCAGTGACTGTGCCATTGGATGTCTGTTTAGGAAGTGTTGGCCTAGCCCAATCAGCTCGAGGGAGTTCCCTATCCTTTCAACTATGGCTTTTAAAGTCTCTGGCCTGATATCAAGGTCCTTGATCCATTTGGAATTAAGTCTTGTACATGGTGACAAGTACGGGTCCAGCTTTAATCTTCTGCATGTGGAGATCCAGTTTTGCCAACACCATTTGTTGAAGATGCTGTTCTTTTTCCATTGGATTCTTTGGGCCCCTTTGTCAAAGACCAAGTGGCTGTAACTTTGTGGGCTTATATCTGGGTCTTCAATCCTTATCCATTGATCTGTGTGTCTATTTTGGAGCCAGTACCAGGCTGTCTTTATAACTATGGATTTGTAGTATAGACTTAGGTTTGGTATGGTAATACCTCCAGCTGTGTTTTTGTTACTCAGGATTGTTTTTGCTATCCTGGGTCTTTTGTGCCTCCATATGAACTTTGAGATTGTTTGGTCAACTTCTTTGAAGAATTGCTTTGGGATTTTGATTGGTATAGCATTGAATCTGTATATTGCCTTTGGTAGGATGGTCATTTTTACAATGTTGATTCTGCCAATCCAGGAACAAGGGAGGTCTTTCCACCTTCTGGTGTCTTCTGCAATTTCTTTCTTTAGGGTTTTAAAGTTTTCATTGTAAAGGTCTTTTACCTCCTTAGTTAGGTTTATACCAAGGTATTTCATTTTTTTAGGGGTTATAGTAAATGGCATGGTTTCTCTCAAGGCTTTTTCACTTCTTTCATTCTGGGCATATAGGAAGGCCTCTGATTTTTGCACATTTATTTTGTATCCTGCCACCCTGCTGAACTTCTCAATTAGTTCCAGGAGCTTCCTGGTGGAGTTTTTGGGATCACTCAGGTATAAGATCATGTCATCTGCAAATAGAGATAGCTTGACTTCTTCCTTGCCAATTTGAATCCCTCTTATGTCCCTTTCTTGTCTTATGGCTTCGGCTAAGACTTCAAGTACAATATTGAATAGAAGTGGTGAGAGTGGACAGCCTTGTCTTGTTCCTGATCGAAGTGGGAATGCTTCCAATTGTTCCCCATTGAGCATAATCCTTGCTGTGGGCTTGTTGTATACAGCTTTTATTATATTGATAAAAGTTCCTTCCATTCCTACTGTCTCTAGCGTTTTGATCATAAAAGGCTGTTGGATCTTGTCAAAAGCTTTTTCTGCATCTATCGAGAGTATCATGTGGTCTTGGACTTTGGACTGGTTTACATGATGAATTACATTTATTGATTTGCGTATGTTGAACCAACCTTGTGTGCCGGGGATGAAGCCTACTTGGTCCCCATGAATGATCTTTTTAATATGTTTTTGAATCCGATTTGCTAAGACTTTGTTGAGAATCTTTGCATCTGTGTTCATCAGGGAGATCGGCCTATAGTTTTCTTTTTTAAGTGAATCTTTATTAGGTTTTGGGATTAAAACGATATTAGCTTCATAGAAGGAATTTGGTAGTGTTCCTTCCTTTGCTATTTGGTGGAACAGTTTAAGGAGTATTGGTGTTATTAACTCCTTAAATGTCTTGTAGAACTCTGTGCTGAATCCATCTGGTCCAGGACATTTTTTGGTGGGAAGATTCGAGATTACTTCCTCAATTTCCTTATATGTTATAGGACTATTTAAGTAATTCACAACTTCCTGATTCAATTTAGGTAAGTTGTGTTTACTTAGAAATTCATCCATCTCTTTTGTGTTGTCAAACTTCACAGAGTATAAGTTTTTGAAATATGATGTTATAATTCTCTGGATTTCTTGGGTATCCGTAGTGATAACTCCATGTTCATTTCTAATTTTGTTAATTTGGGTTTTCTCTCTCTTGCTTTTGGTTAGTTTAGCTAGGGGTGTATCAATCTTGTTGATTTTTTCAAAGAACCAGCTTTTCGATTTGTTGATTTTTTCTATCGTTTTCTTAGTCTCGATTTCAGATATTTCTCCCCTTATTTTGCTAATCTCTTCTCTTCTACTGCTTTTGGGATCAGATTGCTCTAGTTTCTCTAAAGCTTTAAGCTGCATTGTTAAGTTGTTTATTTCTGATGTTTCCATTTTTTTGATGTGGGCATTAAGAGCTATGAACTTACCTCTTAGAACAGCTTTCATTGTGTCCCAGAGATTTTGGTAAGTTGTATTTTCGTTATCATTCACTTTCAGGAAATCTTGAATTTCCTTTTTAATTTCTTCCTGAATCCAGTTCTCATTCAGCATCATAGTGTTAAGTTTCCAGGAGTTAGTGTATTTTCTCTTGTTTGATGTGTTGTGGATGTCCAGCTTTAGGCCGTGGTGGTCTGATAGGGCACAGGTTAGAATTTCAACTTTCTTGTACATGTGTAGATTCATTTTGTGGCCCAATATGTGATCTATTTTGGAGAAAGTTCCGTGTGCTGCTGAGAAAAATGTGTATTCTTTGGTGCGTGGGTGAAAAGTTCGATAGAGATCTGTGAGGTCCATTTCTTTCAGGGTTTGATTAAGTTCCAAAGTGTCTCTGTTAAGCTTTTGACCTGTTGATCTATCCCATGTAGAGAGGGCGGTGTTGAAGTCCCCAAGAATTATCGTTTGGGGGTTGATTTCTTGCTTTAGACGCTGTAGGGTTTTCTTAATGAATGTGGAGGGGCCCGTATTGGGTGCATATATGTTCAGTATTGTGAAGTCTTCCTGGTGAATTGTACCTCTGACTAAAATGTAGTATCCATCCGTGTCTCTTATAATTTTTTTTGGTTTGAAATCCACTTTGTCTGATAGCATAATGGCTACCCCTGCCTGTTTTCTGCTTCCATTTGCTTGTAGAATTGTTGACCAGCCTTTTATTTTTAGAGCGTGCCTATCTTTTGTGGTGAGATGGGTTTCCTGCAGGCAGCAGATTGATGGATTGTGATTTTTAATCCAAGTTTGTAATCTGTGTCTCTTGATCGGTGAATTAAGTCCATTAACATTTAGTGTTATAATGGAGAAACTATTGTTAATTCCAGACATTTATTATGTTTAGTAGCTTTTATAAGTATATTGCTTCGCTTTTAATGGTGTTATATTTGCCTTCTGTTCTCCTGGATATGCCTGTTTTTTTCTTCACGCTTGAGTATCATTTCTAGCAGTTTTTGAAGGCCTGGTTTGGTGGCCATGTATCCCTTAAAGTTGTCTTTGTGCTGGAAAATTTTTCTTTCTCCCTCGATCATGACTGATAGTTTTGCAGGGTAAATCAGCCTGGGTTGACATTTTTGCTCATTCAATACTTGAAGTATGTCTCTCCAAGCTCTTCTTGCTTTTACTGTTTCGACTGAGAAGTCATTTGTTATTTTAATAGGTTTGCCTTTAAAAGTGACTTGTTTTTTCTCCCTTGAAGCTCTCAGCACCAGTTCTTTATCTTGAATGTGGAGTGTTTTAACTATTATTTGCCGCGGTGTGCTTCTAGTTTGGTCGTATCTGTTTGGGGTGCGGAATGCCTCTTGTATATGAATGGGCCTCTCTTTCTTTAGATGAGGAAAGTTTTCCTTGATGATCGTTTGAAAAATTTCCTCAGGGGTGGTATTTTGAGATTCTTGCTCCGGTATTCCATGAATACGCATGTTAGGCTTCTTCAGGGTGTCCCATATCTCTTGGATATTTCTCTCAAGTATCTTTTTGGCTTTAACAACCTCTTCCATTGAGCTGGCTAGTACTCCCACTTTATCTTCAAGGTCTGAAATTCTGTTTTCTGCTTCATTAGTTCTGTTGATAAGACTCTCTGTGGCGTTCTGGGTTGAAGATAACTTGTCTTTTAGCTCAGTTTTAAACTCTGCTTGAGTTTGTTTTAACTGTTCTATGCCGCTTTTTGTTTCTTGCACTGTTTTTCTCAACTCCTCCAGATGTCTGTTGTGTTCCTCTTCAAAGCGATTGATTCGATTATGTAATTCCTCCCGGATTTCCTCTTTCATAGTATTGAACATGGTAATGATCATATTTTGAAAGTCGTTATCCTGGGTCAGGCTTTCTTGGCCTTTTTCCGCGGGTTTGTTCTTTTTGGAGTCTAACATTATGGGATTAATTTCTTCAGTGGGAGATTTGTTTACTTGAGTGTTGCTTCTCATGGATTTGCACTTTGACTTTGGCATTGTCATTTTAACTCTTAAGATCTCTCAATTTCACTAAACTGAATTATTTGGCCTGGGGTACTGGTGGGCGGGGCCTGAACGGGGACTTACCTAGGGAGCGGGGTGAGGCCCGGGTGGACCGCGTGCGTGTCCCGACTGGCGGAGCGGGGTGGGGCGAAAAGGGAGGATGGGCGCAGGGGGAGGTGCTCCTCGTTCCCTGGGCCCCCGCGCGGCTCCGGCTGGATGGCGGGAGTCGGAGCCGGGTCCCCGTGGGCTGACCTGGGGTCCTAGAGCGCGCGTTGAGGCCCGGCTGGATCTCGCCTACGCGTCCCGGACCGGCGGAGCGGGGGGTGGGGCGAAAGAGGGAGGCTGCGCGCGTCGGCGTGGAGCTATTTAACCCGAGGGCAGCTGGGGCGGGGCCCGGGCGCAGGGGGAGGTGCTCCTCGTTCCCTGGGCCCCCGCGCGGCTCCGGCTGGATGGCGGGAGTCGGAGCCGGGTCCCCGTGGGCTGACCTGGGGTCCTAGAGCGCGCGTTGAGGCCCGGCTGGATCTCGCCTACGCGTCCGGACCGGCGGAGCGGGGGGTGGGGCGAAAGAGGGAGGCTGCGCGCGTCGGCGTGGAGCTATTTAACCCGAGGGCAGCTGGGGCGGGGCCCGGGCGCAGGGGGAGGTGCTCCTCGTTCCCTGGGCCCCCGCGCGGCTCCGGCTGGATGGCGGGAGTCGGAGCCGGGTCCCCGTGGGCTGACCTGGGGTCCTAGAGCGCGCGTTGAGGCCCGGCTGGATCTCGCCTACGCGTCCCGACTGGCGGAGCGGGGGGTGGGGCGAAAGAGGGAGGCTGCGCGCGTCGTGGAGCTATTTAACAACCGAGGGCAGCTGGGGCGGGGCCCGGGCGCAGGGGGAGGTGCTCCTCGTTCCCTGGGCCCCCGCGCGGCTCCGGCTGGATGGCGGGAGTCGGAGCCGGGTCCCGTGGGCTGACCTGGGGTCCTAGAGCGCGCGTTGAGGCCCGGCTGGATCTCGCTACGCGTCCCGACCGGCGGAGCGGGGGGGGGGGGTGGGGGGGTGGGGGTGGGGGGTGGGGCGAAAGAGGGAGGCTGCGCGCGTCGGCGTGGAGCTATTTAACCCGAGGGCAGCTGGGGCGGGGCCCGGGCGCAGGGGGAGGTGCTCCTCGTTCCCTGGGCCCCCGCGCGGCTCCGGCTGGATGGCGGGAGTCGGAGCCGGGTCCCCGTGGGCTGACCTGGGGTCCTAGAGCGCGCGTTGAGGCCCGGCTGGATCTCGCCTACGCGTCCGGACCGGCGGAGCCACTTGTGAATTATTTAAATAGTCCTATAACATATAAGGAAATTGAGGAAGTAATCTCGAATCTTCCCACCAAAAAATGTTCTGGACCAGATGGATTCAGCACAGAGTTCTACCAGACATTTAAGCAGTTAATAATACCAATACTCCTTAAACTGTTCCATCAAATAGCAAAGGAAGGAACACTACCAAATTCCTTCTATGAAGTTAATATCGTTTTAATCCCAAAACCTAATAAAGACTCACTTAAAAAAGAAAACTATAGGCCAATCTCTCTGATGAACACAGATGCAAAGATTCTCAACAAAGTCTTAGCAAATCGGATTCAAAAACATATTAAAAAGATTATTCACAGGGACCAAGTAGGCTTCATACCGGCACACAAGGTTGGTTCAACATACGCAAATCAATAAATGTAATTCATCATGTAAACCAGTCCAAAGTCCAAGACCGCATGATACTCTCCATAGATGCAGAAAAAGCTTTTGACAAGATCCAACAGCCTTTTATGACCAAAACGCTAGAGACTATAGGAATGGAAGGAACCTTTATCAATATAATAAAAGCTGTATACAACAAGCCCACAGCAAGGACTATGCTCAATGGGGAACAATTGGAAGCATTCCCACTTCGATCAGGAACTAGACAAGGCTGTCCACTCTCACCACTTCTATTCAATATTGTACTTGAAGTCTTAGCTGAAGCCATAAGACAAGAAAGGGACATAAGAGGGATTCAAATTGGCAAGGAAGAAGTCAAACTATCCCTATTTGCAGATGACATGATCTTATACTTGAGTGATCCCAAAAACTCCACCAGGAAGCTCCTGGAACTAATTGAGAAGTTCAGCAGGGTGGCAGGATACAAAATAAATGTGCAAAAATCAGAGGCCTTCCTATATGCCCAGAATGAAAGAAGTGAAAAAGCCTTGAGAGAAATCATCCCATTCACTATAGCCCCTAAAAAAATGAAATACCTTGGTATAAACCTAACCAAGGAGGTAAAAGACCTTTACAATGAAACCTTTAAAACCCTAAAGAAAGAAATTGGAGAAGGCATCAGAAGGTGGAAAGACCTCCCATGTTCCTGGATTGGCAGAATCAACATTGTAAAAATGACCATCCGACCAAAGGCAATATACAGATTCAATGCTATACCAATTAAAATCCCAAAGCAATTCTTCAAAGAAGTTGACCAAACAATCTCAAAATTCATATGGAGGCACAAAAGACCCAGGATAGCAAAGACAATCCTGAGTAACAAAAACACTGCTGGAGGTATTACCATACCGAACCTTAGTCTATATTACAAATCCATACTTATAAAAACAGCCTGGTACTGGCTCCAAAATAGACACACAGATCAATGGATAAGGATTGAAGACCCAGATATAAGCCCACAAAATTACAGCCATTTGGTCTTTGACAAAGGGGCCAAAAGAATCCAATAGAAAAAGAACAGTATCTTCAACAAATGGTGTTGGCAAAACTGGATCTCCACATGCAGAAGATTAAAGCTGGATCCATACTTGTCACCATGTACAAGACTTAATACCAAATGGATCAAGGACCTTTTTATAAGGCCAGAGACTATAAAAACCATAGTTGAAAGGATAGGGAACTCCCTGGAGCTGATTGGGCTAGGCCAACATTTCCTAAACAGACATCCAATGGCACAGTCACTGTTACCAACTCTCAACAGTTGGGATCTTGTGAAATTAAAGAGCTTCTGTTCAGATAAAGAGATTGTAACACGAGCTCAAAGGCAACCCACAGAATGGGAGAAAATCTTCTCTAACCACATATCTGATAGAGCTCTGCTGTCCAGAGTGCACAAAGAAATTAGAAAATTAAACATCAAGGAAATCAATGGCCCAATTAAAAAATGGGCCCTGGAACTTAAAAGAAATTTTACCAGAGATGAAATTAAAATGTCTAACAAATATCTTAAAAAATGCTCCACTTCTTTAGCCATCAGGGAAATGCAAATCAAAACTTCCCTGAGATATCATCTCACCTCGGTCAAGATGGCAAAAATCCACAACACAAATAACAACAAATGCTGGAGAGGATGTGGAGGGAGGGGAACACTTCTGCATTGCTGGTGGGAGTGCAGGCTCATACAGCCACTCTGGCGAGCTGTCTGGATATTCTTAAAGAAATTAAAGATTGGAATGCCATATGACCCTGCGATTCCACTTTTGGGTATAACCCCCCATACAGCAGAGGTTCACCTCGATAGCACAAGCACGACCATGTTCATAGCAGCACTATTTACAATATCAAAGAAATGGGATCAACCCAAATGTCCAACAGTTGAGGAGTGGATAAGGGAACTGTGGTACATGTATATAATGGAGTACTATTCAGCCATCAAAAATGATGAATTACTGCAATTTGCTGGGGATGTCATTAGAAACAATTATATTAAGTGAAGTATCCCAGACCCAGAAAATTAAGCACCGTATGTACTCCCTAATAGGTGGCTCCTAGTACCAAACCCACCCATCCCATCTTGAGACACTTATAGGTAAATCTATGTATTACCTACAGTAGTTGCAAGGATTATGAACAGGAGGGATGGGGTAGGATGGCCACACCAGAAACAAGGAGAGAAGTGACCATGTTACAGTAGAGAAAATAGGCCTCCATCAAGGACTGCAAGAAAGTAATGTGACACCTAGTTAAGTTCACAATTCGTTCCTGATCATTTACAACTAAGGGGGTATGAACTCACCAGAAGAGGAGGGCATATAGTCTGGCAGATAAGAAGTAACCATTTTGCAAATGGGTGATTGACCCCTCCCATTGCCTAATGCCATATGACCCTGCGATTCCACTTTTGGGTATAAGTATTACATCTACCCTTGAATGTGCTCTTATAATATGACTCCAGTTTAACAGCTTTCTGTCTCTGGCCAAGGGATGACATACAGTGCCCATCACGATGGAGTGAAGGGCATTACAGGAGCAACAAAACTGCAAAAGAAAATCAACAAACCACTATCCAGAACTTCAGAGATTCTATATCAACGACCTAGAACTAGGCCAGACTAATCTCTCCCCATCCTGAAGCTCAGGGACATTTGCAGAAGAGGGGGCGGTAAGAGTGTAAGAGCAAAAGGATGGGAGGAGCAATGATTTGCAAGATACTCCACACAAGTTAGGGCCCTAGCAATCATAATTGGACATTGCATGCCCGGCGCAATGTCCAACACACTATTTACCTCACAAAGTCTAGCATCTGCTAAAGGCACCAAGATCCTTGGGGGCAAGGGATTGACAGCCACAGTAGTGTTCCTATGCTTAAGGGGAACACAGGAAAGGGTTCAGGGAAATGCCACTGGGTCCTTGTATGTCATCGGAGAGGAGGGCCCAGAGGAGAGTCAGGCATGCACAAGAAAGGGCTCTGGGAATTGGGGCGGGAGGCATGGGGGGATGAGACAGGAGGGGTGAGGGAAAGGGGAGCAGGGGGTTCGGGGGGAGGAGGAGGGAGGGAGGGAACTGATGTACCTATTAAGTTTGTATGAGCTGAAATAATAATAAAAATGTATTATAAAAATATTACACTTCCTTAGACATTGAGAAAATATAAAATAACACCCATAGATATCATCTCACTCCAGTCAGAATGCCTAAAATCCAAAACACAAATAATAACAACTTTTGGAGAAGATGTACAGATGAGGAATCCCTCATTCATTGCTGTTGGGAATGCAACCATATACAACCCCTTTGGAGATCAGTACAGAGGTTCCTTAAAATAGTTAAAAATAGAAATACCATACAACCCAACTATACCATTCCTGATAATAGTCCTAAAGAAAGCTATATCTTACTATAGAGACACATATTCATCCTTGTTTGTTGAAGTTCTCATTTTCATAACAAAAAATGGAATCAGCTTAGATGTGCAATAGTAGAAGAACAGATGATGAAAATGTTGTGCGCATACACAATGGAATGCTATTTAGCTGTGAAAAATGAAATAATGAATTTCATCAGTAAATTAATGGTGTTAGAAGAAAGTGTACTGTGCAAAGTATCCCAAACGCAGAAACCCTCCATATGGTTTCCCTTATAAGTGGATCCTAGCATTAAACTCCAAAAATATAGTCAAAGGGAAAGTTCTTTAACACCCACAAATTGCATAGGAACTTAAATCTGGTGGGGAAGGAAGAAGTCAAGAGAAAAGAACATAAGCAAATAGATGAATAAAGCTATTTTGGAAGAAACATCTTAAAGGGAAGGGACATCAGAAAGTAGGACTTAATAAAAGGGTAGGGGAGAAGAAAAAGGCAATTTACCCAGGGGGAAAATATAAATCAAAGGCCTTACTCAGGTTTGAATGCTTCAAACTACAACAACTCTGGTAAGAAAACTAGTAGGAGCAACAGCAGTATTTAAGACCCATGGGTAACTAATTACTCTTTGAATAGGTTCTAGCTCCCACCCCCTTAATTTTAGGGAACAAATGCCTGACACTATAAACCTATGCAAATAACATTATAAAGGAAGAAAATAGACCTAGATAGGAACAGATGTCTCAGTGTTAACTTAAAAACTTAATAGTAGATTACCATCTAAACATTTATTAGCCCTTAGGTAAGAAAACATCCAGTGTTCAACCAAGATGCACCCTATTTCAATGGAAGACTAATAAGACAGAAAAATATAACTAGCCACAGTACAGAATATCAGAGGCTCTGGAATGCTCAGCCCAAATCAGTTGATTACAATATTTTCCTACCGTAAGACTCAAGGAACCTTGGGAAAGAGTGGGAAAGAGAGGGGAAGAGATCCTAAAGGTGGGGAAGTGTACTGCTGGCCAAGACACTCAAGCCATGACAGAGTTGTTGTTCCCAGGAGTTCACTGAAATGAGATCTTCTATCACCAGATCTACACAATGATACATATATCAACATCCCCCAAGGACTAGCAAGGATCTCAAAAGAAAAAAATGGCATTTGGAGAGAGTCTCTTGGGCAGGTGCTGGAAAAAGGAAGAAGAACCTCCCCACTTGTGATTTTCCCTACTCATTGGCCAGCTTGAAAATTACTTCCCTTTGTATCCTATCCAACTTCACAGGAAATGGTCCCAACTGTAAGCAGGGTCACAACAACTATGAAATTAGATAGTCTCCTATAAGCATGTCTTAATTAGACAATTCTTCATAGGTCTGCCCAAAAGTTTAACTTTGCAACTTCAAATGGACAGCTGTCATTCTAGGTAAGTGCTCAACTGCTTAGGTACAATCATAATTTGAGTTTATTTATTTAGATATCTCAAGTAGGTGGAATTATGTAATATCTGTTCTTTAGTGATGAATTTCACCCATCATATAATAGGCTCCATTCATTTATCTTGTTAAATATAATAGGATTTTCTTTCATAATAAAATTCCATTTCTGAAAATATAATTTTTGTTTATCCATCAATTTGTTCCTTTATTGATTCAATAACTTTTTATCAGTATTTTTTTGGAAATTTTCGATATGCAAACAAAATGAGTTTTTGTTTATATATAAGCTGAACCCTACCCTCCTATCTGTTCCTTCCTCATCTCCTCCCCTCATCAATCCTTCCTTGTTCCTCCAATCCTCCTATCATTCTGCTTGTGATATCACAGGGCTTCCCTTTGGGTGACTGTTTTAATAAGGAACCAGATCTCTGTAGTAGTATATGTGGCTTTTCAGTGGGCAAACTTAGAAGCAAAGGAGAAGCAAGTGGTTTGGGTCTCAATATCCGAATCAAGAGCATCCTTGTGAGCAATGGAAGGTTCCTGGTAGCTGTCTTCTGAAATTTTGTACAATCCACCAATAATGTCACTCTAGAAAACAATAATTTCACATTTAAGAGATATTATAGATTAAATTTTTAAGATATTTAACTTCTTAGCTAAATTTTATGTATATATTTTTACTATTGCTATAATAATATTGTACAAGAGATTTCTTTTTTTAAACAAAATTTTGATGCAATGCTGTAACGTCACAATAGTTTTTTTTAACACATTTATTATTATTATTTCTGCACATACAAACTTAATAGGTACACTGGTTCCCTCCATCTCTCCTCCTCCCCCAGACCCCCCTGCTCCCTCTCCCCTCACCCCTCCCCCTCCCTTCCCATACTTCAGTTCCTCCCCCCAAACTCCAGAGAATCCTTTAATATGCATGCCAGACTCTCCTCTGTGCCCTCCTCTCCGATGATGTACAAGGACCCAGTGGCATTTCCCTGAACCCTTTCCTGTGTTCCACTTAAGCATAGGAACACTACTATGGCTGTCAATTCCTTGCCTCCAAGGATCTTGGTGCCTTTAGCAAATGCTAGACTTTGTGGGGTCAATAGTGTGTGGGACATTGCGCAGGGCATGCACACTCCAATTATGATTGCTTCGGCCCTAACTTGTGTGACCCTGCTATTCCACTTTTGGGAATAACCTCCCATACAGTAAAAATTCACCTCAATAGCAGAAGCATAACCATGTTCATAGCAGCACTGTTTACAATAGCAAAGTCATGGAATCAACCCAAATGTCCAACAACAGTTGACGAGTGGATAAGGAAACTGTGGTATATCTAAACAATGGAGTACTACTCAGCCATCAAAAATGATGAATTACTGGAATTTGCTGGGAAATGGATGTCATTAGAAACAATTATATTAAGTGAAATATCCCAGACCCAGAAAATTAAGCACCGTATGTACTCCCTAATAAGTAGCTCCTAGTACCAAACCCACCCAGCCCACTCAAAGATAAATCTGTATAATACCTACAGTAATTGCAAGGATTATGAACAGGAGGGATGGGGTAGGAGGGCTACACCAGAAACAAGGAGAGAGGAGACCATGTTACAGCAGAGAAAATAGGCCTCCATCAAGGACTGCAAATAAGTAATGAGATATCTGGTTAAGTTCACAGACTTTCGTTCCTGATCATTTACAACTGAGGGGGTATGATCTCACCAGAAGGGGAGGGCATATAGTCTGGCAGATAAGAAGTAACCATTTTGCAAATGGGTGATTGACCCCTCCCTCACTGTGGTTTCCTACTTTTATTATATCTACCTTTGAATATACTCTTATAGCAAGACTCTAGTTTAACAGCTTTTTGTCTCTGGCCAGAGAGTGACATACAATACCCATCAGGATGGAGTGAAGGGCATTGCAGGAGCAGCAACTGCAGAAGAAAATCAATGTACAAGAGATTTCTAAAACATGCCATCTTGAATTCCTGAAAATTTACACCATTGGACAGCAATATCAAGGTAAATACAACTTGGTTGTCTATTGCATTGAACATAATTATTTAAGGATATTTTTCATGTACATATAGGATTAAAAAAAATCTTGTCATTGCTAGATGTATTAATTTCATATTCCATTGTTGTAATAAACATGTGACCAGACAGGTCAAGGAAACAAGAATTTTATTCATGGTCGTGATTACAGGTTATGATTTGTCATAGTGACAGAAGAGTTACCTGTAGAAGCCAAGAGAGATGAACATTCTTATGTACAGCAAGAACAAGAACAAATGGGGCAAGGACCAATGCTGTTTCCAAGACATGACATTAATAATTTGACTCGCACATCATTCTGCTATAAAAGTACTTCATAAACTCAAAGCAAAGGGGTCAATAGTTCATGGATAAACATCTTCAAACCTGTGAGCCAAAGCAAACATTTTGTCTATACCAGCTTATTTATCTCACGAATTAGGTATTGTTGCAGTTACTGTATATGTTAACAATAAAATTATGACCCAGCAGCTTAGGGGAATGTGGGGGATTTAATTTGACTTAAGATTGTCTTATTATAGTTCCCTGTACAGCTGGATAGAAGAGCTCATACTAACTCCAGTAGCTAAGGGAGTTTCCACACCATATTCATTGCTGACAAAAGGACAAGTCTCACTCACAAGACAATCTGTCTGTCCAAGTATGCCAAAGGATGCCAGTTTTCTTAACCAGTTCCTTCCATCTTATCTACCTCCCCAGGGACTAGTGACACTCTTCATGGGTGAGTCTTTTCCATCAATTAGACAGTCTTCTCCAGGCTTGTTTGGAATTCATTCAACTACAAATTCTTTACAAATGTGCCCAGTACTTGGAGCATCAACTAAGTTCATACCTGGGATAATGGTAGAAACCAAACACAGGAAATTGTGACAAGATTGCAGGGCTGTGATTGTGACCAAACCTGGTGATATGATTTGGAAAAACTTTTGACTTGGTTTGCAAGAGAAATTTAGGAGAATTCTGAGAAAAGATTCAAGAAAACAAACAAAAAATGCTTTTAGTGGAATTTACCATGTAATTCTGGCAAATGTTTAGAGTACTACTATATTAATTAAGGAAAACTGAGTTAAATCTGGGCTACTAGTAGAGAAACTAGAAGTTATTTATTACACTTTTTAAAGAAATTACATGTTTTTTAATCTAGGCTTTGGATCTTGATTGGAGAATGAGATGAAGTGTGGTGGGTCCATTTATCTGGTGAAAACCTCAAGGTGACACACACCAGTATAGGCATTGCTGGCTGTTTTTAAACAAATCAACTGTGAAAATTTGAAGAAAGAAGAAAAGAGACAATTTTGGGTTAAATGATACAGGTTGGTCAGGAAAGCAAGAGTATATATGTATGCGTAAAATTATGGCCCAGGGGAATGGAACTAACAAACTGGCTACTTTTTACCAGGACTGTATGCTTGAAGGGAAATTCAGAAAACAGAAGCAAAGCCACAATAATCATAGACACTGACAATTGCAAAAAACAATCTTGTTTTAAAGACTTTCTAAGACAGATACTTTTGAGTCCCTACTGCCTTCACTTTCATGGAGAGGTTTCTGTGGCTATTTCAAGCAAAGTCGCCTACAGCTGTTTTTTGGGATAGAACTTACTGTTGTTCACATTCAAGTAGTTTTAGGGATCCTAGTTAAGGAGTCTTCAAAGGAAAGACTGGGACTCCAGGGAGTTAGGATAGGAGCTGAGTTCATGAAATCAGCTGTCCTCTTAGCAATGTGTGGAACTAAGAGAGTGAAAGCAAAAGTGGAGTTTCCATGAATTCAGGAGTGCTAGGGACATGGAAGTTGTACTCAGATAAACTCTAGACAGTGTGAAAAGCTTGCCCTAAAGAGAGACTTTGTTTGGTACAGCCCTAGTTGAGAGAGGGATGCAGTTGCCCAAGACTTTTAGGAACTCACTCTGTTTTCCCTAAATGTAAAAGCAGAATCAAAATATTTAATGTTGCAATGTTGTTTTATTGACATTTCTTTGCCACAGTCATTATTTTTAATTTTTCCATTCCTCTGTTTTGGAACAAGAGAGTTCAAAACCATATATATTTTTTCTATAAATAATGTAAGTTTGTTTTTGACTTCCATAGAGGATGATAGTGGAGTGTGCATTGAGCCTTGGAGGCTTTTAATTTGGAATTTTGAATAATGATGGAAAATTTGAGAAATTAGAACTCTTGAGGATAGGACAAATGCAATTTGCATTGTGCAATGTGTGTAAGCTTTCTTAATGCACAGGTAAAGGAATGCTATAGTTTGGGCCCAAAACACATTCCAAAGTTTCATGTTAGTTTCCAAAAATGGTGCTTTGGGATGCTATGGAAATATTAAGAAGTGGGCATACTGGACGGTTGTCATGGCTAGTGTTGATTGTTATTTTTCTAAGATCTGGAATCTTCTTTGGAACCATACTTTCAGTTATAACGTGAGTAATTATTTAGATTAGATCAATCTCTGAGCATGCCTCTCAGGAATTAGTTTGAATAAGTTAATTTTGGCTCAAAGACATAGCATAAATGAAGGTGCAACATTGCTTGTGCTGGAATTTTGAACTTCATGATAAGAAGGAAGCTAGAGGAGCAAGAGCATTCATGGTTTTCTTGACTGTGGACACAATGACCAGTATGCTTCTTATTCATGACATATGCATTCCCTGCCATACTGGGATAAATCTTTCCTTCCTTAAATTGTTACAGCTATAGAGTATGTTATCACAGCAATAAGGGAAGTAACAAAAACAGTGGGTCATTTTTCCTTAGAGGCACACCCTCAGAGAGGAGCCCATTGCTTTCTCCCTCTGATGTGTCACCTATCAGGATGTGAATGGCTTAACTATGCTTTCAAGCCATCTGTTTGGAGTAACAAGACTCATCAGCCATGGATGGAAAGTTGCAAAAACATGAGTCAAAATTAATAATATTCTATTATAACTGATTCATCATAGGTAATTTAGAAATAATAGAAAGCTGATTGACATCACATTCTTAAAATAATATGGAAATTCAAAATAAATGAAACAATGAAAATGAAGCCAATATAAAAGAATTATTTTTAAAGTTTATAAAAATTACAATGTCAATGAAATCTTATATCTAGCATAAAAATCCTGGGGTCCATAGATACATACAGGCAGGAGGTAAGGGATTAAGGAAGGGAAGGGAAGGATGACATTCTTTTGGGTGTATACTGTGCATGTGTGTGAGAAGGCATTAGTAGTGGCATATTCAGTTTAGTTCATAGCTCTTTATATCCAAAGGAGCCACATTTGGACAAATGAGCAATTCTTGACACCACCCAAGGTTTTATCATGTTCTGGTTATTTCCAATTACCTGAGCCTAGATTTACCCTCTGTGACAGATGATCTTCATTTTCAACTTGATTGGATTTTTGTTTCATGATAACAAAGCTCTGAAAAAGTTTATGAGAAAGATTAAAAATTAGGATAACTAAGGTGAAAAAACCCACTTTAGGTTTGAATAGCAGACTTCAATATGTTAGGTTTCTGAGCTTGATTAAAAAAAGAAAAAAAAAGTAAAGCGAAGCTAATCAGCATGTTTGCTTTCAGCCTCCTAACAATGGATGTGACGGCTACTTCCTGATCTTCCTGCCATAGCTTCTCTCCCTTGAGAGACAGCAAACTCTATATCTCTACTCCCAAATAAGTAATTGTTTCCCTAAGTTGCTTTTAACAGGTGTCATAGTTAGGCACAGGTGTCAATTTGACAGATGAGAATTTGAGTTCTGGGCACATTTATAGAGAATTAGTGGTTGAGTTAGGCCCAAAGTAGACCTGTAGGGGATTGTCTAGCTGATGGGCCTAGTCCATGGTAGGGGATTAGACCCTGGAATAAAATACAGACAGCTGGTTGAGAGACTTGGCATCCTTGTGTACACTTGGCCAGTTATACTCATCTGCCAAGTAAGGATCGTCCCTCTCTCAGCCATTATGTAGAGATGGTGTGGCCAGGTCCTTTGCCCCTGGTGTTGGTGCATGCTTTCCTGTCAAGCTAGACTATGAACTGTAATCAGCAATCATAAGAGAAAATAAACCCCTAAACCCCTTGTTTCCTTAAGCCATTTTGATGGTGATTTATCAGCAACCATGCATGTGCAACAATAGCTATTTTCCCCTAGCAGTGAGAATTGTAGCAAGCATATCCTCCTTTGTTCTCCACCCTGTTCTGTGCCAGCAAGTGAAGTATGCAGATGTTACAGTATTATGCTTGTGCAGCCTTGTCCCCATTACTTACGGCATCTACTTCGTAATGTTCCTGGCATCACCAGAATTATTTTTTGAAAGAGCCCAATAGTGGAAAGAAATGCAAAGGCAAGAGTCATTGTTCTGCTTGAAATGAATTGCCAGTCACTTACCTCAAAGCTGAATGTGAGCTTTGGAATTATGCAACAGTTTATATGTGGGAACACAAGGGTACCTGTGACCCTAAAATCTCAACAGGAATCAATCACACAAATCTCTCCTTATCCTAAGGCTCAGGGAATTTTACCCTAGAGCTTGCATTAAGAGCTAAAGATGGGAAATCCACTGCCTGCCAGATATTCCACTCAAGGCAGGACTGCTGCATTCAGGATCTCACTGCATTGAGACTTAGCCTCACCACCCACACAATGACTCACATATTAACATTTCTCCATAAACTAGCAAAGAACTCAAAAAGAAAAAAAATTTATTCAGGGGGAACCTTAGAGACTAGGGCAAGACAGGTAAAGGAGAGTGCCTTTATCAGTGGGTCTACCCAAGGAAGAGCCACTTCATCTGCCACAGAAGGCTGAGCCCCTAAGAGAACAGACAACTGGAAGGATACCCTGGGACTCACACAAGGAGACAGGCAAAAGGGTGGGAGGGAGAGGTAATGGATTGTTCGTTAAAGGAGGGGAGGGTGACTCATTAAGGGAGAAGGAGGGAAGAGGTGAGAGGAACACCTACTCATTGTGTTTGTAAAGCTAGAAAATTGTGAAAAAAGTAAAAATTCTACTCCACTAAAGTTATGCCATTGATTCCTATTGACTGTATACTAACTGTAAAATAATAATTTTGATTATCATTTCTCTCATTAACTTCTTCAAAATTTGTATTATTTTTATAATATATTCTCAACATCTGTATATTTTATCTATTTATATATTTTATTAAATTACTACTGTTTATATAAGTTGTTTTATGGCATGAATCATAACATTTAAATGAGGATATAGTATTTTATATATAGTATTATTTTGTCTATACAAAGTGCATGCTACTAAATTCAGAACTTTTTCATTGCTAGTTTAGAGTAACATAAAACTCTTCAAACATTATGAGTAGTTTGAAGCTTGGTACAGGAAATTAAATGCTTACAGATTTCTTTAAAGGACTGTAGACTAAAGGTCAGGAGAAGCACAAATAGATCTGAGGTTTGTTGCTAGCTTTGGGGGAATTATGCAGTTGCTATTTCTAACCCAGCTCAACAAGCACAGGAAGTTACCGCTGATGGTCACTGCAGTGTGAAAGTGAGTGATTCTTGGGGAAAATAGTCAGTGAATACTAAAATAGCTCCTATCTAACATGTCTATACACCTTCATGCCCATTGCAGGAGCGGGGAAATGATAGAGCTTTCTTTCTTCCTTCCAGCATTAACAAGGCTCATGTTATTACCTTCTACATAAACTTCATCATTAGAAATCTATCCCTTAGATATCAACTTCAGAGCTGAGGTGGGTAAAGAGGAGACAATAGGCATGTTTCTGGGCAGTTGTGACGGTCCTGCACTGTTCTTGCCTTGATTTCTTAGCATTGATAAGTAGCCTGCTCCTGCTTATTTCCCAGAAAGCTGTGACATGAGCTTACTACAATTTATTGTTCCTGGGTACACTTGTATCATCAACTTCTCTTTCCTCTCCAACACAATTCAGTAAACCCTGTTTCAACTCCTGTTTCAACATTTTTAGTTTCCACATATACTTGCAGTCCCAGAGTATCTTTAAATTTATGGCTGGATACTTTATTTAATATAATAGTTTCCAGGCATCAGTATGTTGTCAGACATTATATAAAGTCTGTATGAAGGGTGGAAAGTATTCCATTGTTTATATGTACAGTATTTTTCATTCTTTTCTTCAATGATGGACACAACTATGTCATGCTTTATGAATATTTCATTGAAAATGAGACTACATGTGTCTTTTGGGCATACTGATTTCAATTACTTTTGATAAAGAATTAAGACTTCGTGTTACAAAGTATTCTTTTTAGTTTCTTGAGTAACATCAGTAATATTGGTGAATGCAGATATATAACATAAATTTCCACTTACAGTACATTAGGATTTTTTTGAACATGTGAACATTTGATATGCCTCACTTTAAAAATAATAAATATTGATATATTTGTGAATCAATACACAGTTATTTTGCACATTACTATATAATCACCATCAGGCAGTTTAAGAAAAAAAAGGATTTTAACTTTCTCTTACAATTCTTATTACAGTTTCTTGTCCAGCATGGCAGAAGAGCCCATAAAAACACTAGGATGGAGAGAACTGCCTGCGTCATATTCATGTTATACCTGAGAGAGACAATTCTTACTTGCCAGACTAGCATGTCTAGACAATTTCTTCAACCAACTCTACTTTGTTCACCCTTCCAGGGCCTAATTCCACCCAACCTGGGGTTATTCTTCCCCATCAACTAGTCAAGCTCCCACAGTTTTGCTCTGGGTTTAACTCTACTAAATCTCTACAAATGTGCCCAGAGCTCAAACCCTGTACTGTCAAGTCAAACCTGTATTTTACTGTGACAATATGTAAAATAAACTATATAAAACTAGATCATAAACAGGAGCTGGAGAGGTGGCTCAGGTGTTAAGCCTCTGCCTTGGAGACAGAAGGTCCTGAGTTCGGATCCTAGACCCCACATATAGATGCTGGGTGAAAGCAGGGGCGGCCTGCGTTTCTGGCCCTGGTAGGGCGAAGCCTGTGAATCCAGGGGCAGAGTAAATGAGGTGGAGGAGGTCCATGGTGGGTCCCGAATTTGTCTGTGTTTCTACACACACACATACATACACACACGCACAAAGACGCACACATGCACAATTGAATAAATAATAAAAAAATAAAAATAGACCATAAACCATATAAAATCCCTTTGTCCCCTCAGGTAGTATAGAAGTGTTATCTCACAACAGCAGAAAGAAAATTACCTATGATAGTATCTTTACTGTATTTGTGGTTCCTTGATGTATCTGAACTGCCTTGCTTAATAAAATCTCATTCATTTGTCTTTATTTTTAATTCCTGTGATTTTGTGGTCATTTTCAAGAAATCTTTGCATGTACTAATATGAAGAAGTATTTTCCTTATGTTTCCTTTAAAAAGTTTTACAGATTCAAGTCTTATTTTTAAATCAAATCCATGCTAGCTTATTTCAATATGTGACAGGAGTTAGTGTGCAGTTTCATTCTTCTGCATGTGGACATCTACTTTTCCAATTAAAATTTATTAAAGGGACTGTCCTTTCTACATTGTGTTGTGAACATCTTTATTGAAGACCACTTAACTTTATTATTTTTTAATTATTATTATTTCCGCACATACAAACTTAGCAGGTACACTGGTCCTCTCCCTCCCTCCACCTTCCCCTGACCCCCCTGCTCCCCCTCTCCTTCCCCCTCCCTCACTATCCCCCAGTTCCCTCCTCCAATCCTCGCAGCATCCTTTACTGTGCATGGCAAACTCTCCTCTGGGTCCTCCTCTCCGATGAGGTGCAAGGACCCAGGGGCATTTCCCAGAGCCCTTTTCTGTGTTCTCCTTAAGCTTAGGAACACTACTGTGACTGTTAATCCCTAGTTTCCAAGGATCCTAGTGCCTTTAGTCCATGTTAGACTTTGTGGGGTCAATAATGCGTTGGACATAGCGCAGGTCATGCAAAGTCCTATTATGATTGCTGCGGCCCTAACTTGTGTGGACTATCTTGCATATCATTACTCTTCCCATCCTTGTGCTCTTACAGTCTTACCGCCCCCTCTTCCGCAAATTTCCCTGAGCTTCAGGATGGGGAGAGATTAGGCTGGCCCAGTTCCAGGTGGTTGATATAGAGAAGACCACTTGACTTCAAATGGTTGTATTTAGGGTGCCCTTGCCCTTCATGGTACTCCACCTCTGGAGTTCGTGGGTTCTTTTCCAGCTCCTTGCCCTTCATGGAATCTGTGTTAAGAGTCCATGAGTTTCCAGGGGTCTCTTGCCCCTCACAGATTCACATCCATGATTCTGTTCCTTCTCTTCTGTAATAAACTCTGCCTTAATCCTTAAAGAATGATTGTGTTATTCCTTTTCTCTGTACTCTACATAAATGGTTAATACATTTGTTTCTGTAGAGATAAAATTGTGTTTGGATAAAACTTGCAATTGATTTTCAAAGGCTGTACTACTTTGAACATAGCTGATGTCTTTTGTAATTCATATTGTTTTCACATACAATCTTGTATTTTAACAAGATTACCTTGGTTATTAACAAGTATAGTTTCTTAACAATTTCTATTAAAAGTCACATTAGTGTTTTTATTAAACTGAATTTAAGTGATAGATCATTTTGATAGGTCAGAAATTTTGTGGATGCTTTTATTCTACTTAATGGAAGGTACATCTGTTTATTATATTTCACTTGATTTCAACTCCCTTAATCAATGTTTTACAGGCTTCTGTGTAAAACTGTTTTACTTCCTTACTAATTTTACTTCTAAGCCTTTTAGTTTTTGTATTTTTATAACTTTCCTGGGGTTAACTATTTACTTTCTTTTCCAAGAAGTTTATTCTACATGTGAACATTCTTTAATATTGTTCTCTTCACTTTAACAATCTTGCTTAAAAGTTATATCAGATTTTACATGGAAATTTTTGAGATGTAGTAGAAACCAGAGATGATTTGCTTCTTCATTTTGCAAATTTAGTACTTTTTCTGCTCTGGTTAGATCTCCCATTGTTATACTGAACAGAAACTGTCAAAGAAAGAATTATTGTCTTGTTCTTGGATTTAAAAAAAGTTTCATAATTTTTATCTTCAAGTTCCACATTTATCATTGACTTTTCATATTGATTTCATTGGACTCATTAATGTATTTGCAGCTATTCATCTTCCTTAATTTTTTGGACTAGTTTGAGAAGACATGATTTTAGCTTGTTATTAAATGTTGAAGGAGGGCTATAGAGATGATTCCCAAGGAGAGAGTCATGAGTTCAGATCCCACATACCACATAAAAATATCAGGTGGAAAATGCTGAAACCTGCACTTCCAATGCTGATAGACAGAGTCTGGGAAATGCCAAAGTGAAGCAAGAAGGATGTAGAAGTAATCCAGGATGATTCCTGAAGTTACCCTTGGTCCTTCACAGGGACACACAGTATTCTCTGATAAACGCACACAATCTTAACATATGATTGCTAGAAAACTACTTATTACTGGAAATAATTATTAATTATTGATTATTAGATTGTTCATAATCCATGCGGCCTTTTATTCTTCTCTTCCTATTACTAAACTTACTGACCCATGATGTTCTCTTATGATCCTTCATATTTTTGTCATTATAACATCTTTGTATTCATGCCTGATATTATTTGCACTGACTCTTAAATTTTCTTTGTTTTCAAAAAACTATTTTTATTGAATTTTTCCCATTTTTAAATGAGTAAATTTATTATTAAAAATCTTATACATATACTGAAAATTTCTATTACCACATCCTACACTGTATTTTATCTTACTTCAGCCTTCCAGCTTTCCAGTGCTATCTTATTTCCATTCTTCCATCATCATCTTACTTTCAACTTTACAGCTTTATTGGGCTCTGTTGCCTTACAAATTTATTTTGCATTTTTATTTTTTGTTTTGCTTTGCTTCTTTTTTTGTTCCACTGAGTTTGAACAGGATAATTTGGTACTTGGTGAGCTGATAAGAGGTAACACAATTGAATACCATGTTTGTAGACCTAGATTCTATTAATACTATAATGTTTAACTTGATAAGTTTTACTGGTAAGGTCCCATTTATGACTAGTTGCTTTATGTAGTCTTATGTAGACCGTCAGTCTTATGTAAACCAAGTGCCAATAAACACTAACTTTTTGAGTTCACATTTGAAATGACTGCCTCTTGCTCAGAATATTTCATTTTACAACTCCTCTATATTTCAGTTTTTACATTTTTTCACTTTCACACTGTTTCTGGAGTTCTAAAGTCTTGTGTGGGACTGAGTGCTGAATTGTCTTTTATGCACAACATTTTGTAGAGCAAGGCAAGGTTCCTCTCATTAAAGCTCAAAAAGGTCATATTCTTGTTTTATAAAGGTAAGACTAATGAAGTTAAGACTAATGAAATTACTCATTATATACAGAACCTCTGACTTCCACATGTGAATAAGGCACATGGGCACATGTGAACCTCCTTCTTTAAATAAAATAGCATTTAGAGTCAGTTTGATTCTATGTTGGTGATAATTTAAGTGGGAAAAATGAAATAATGTTAGTTTAATGAAAATTCTACTGGTGTATATTCACAATGAGGGCTAAAAACAAATCTGTAAGTAATAGTATTTGTATTTGAGAAATGAAATTTTTGGTGATGAGTGGGTAATGAAGTGAATCTCATCATTGCACATGAAAGCTCTGAAGTTCCTTGTGTTAGCTTCACATGATTTTCTTTTCTTCAGTTTCTAGTTTTAATTTACTTAAAATATTCTATCCTTCTTATTTGCTGTCATCTTTTGTTTGTTTACAATGCCACTTTTCTCCCTTAATTAGCAAAAGTCAGTTTTGCTAGGTATAATATTTTTTCATTGGCAATTTCTTTTTCTTTCCTTTTTAATTTATTTTTTATTATTTATCCAATTGTGCATGTATGCGTGTGTGCACTTGTGTGTATGCATGTATGTGTGTGTGTGTGTGTAGAACCACGGACGAATTCGGGAACTACCATGGAATGGACTGCCTCCACCTCCTCCTTGTTTACTCTGTCCGGGATTCATAGGCTCCGCCCTACCAGGACCAGAAACGCAGGCCGCCCCGCTTCTGCCTGGTGTCTATACGTGGGGTCTAGGATCCGAACTCAGGCCCCTCCGTCTGCAAGGCAGAGGCCTAACCCCTGAGCCACCTCTTCAGAAATTGGACTTTCATGTTAGTATCTTTAAACATATTACTTTTGTAACCAAGCTATGTGTTTTAAAATTGTATGGTTTACATATTTTTGCTTTTGATTCTCATAGTAAAATTTGCTGAAATTAGAACTTAATACCTAATAATGTGACTGAATATTGTGCTGATTTTAAATATTTCACTAAGATAAACTAGCTTATAATATTAAATTTATGCTCTCACAAATCAACATAATACAAAGAATTCAAATCTTTGAATTTTATTCTTATTTTAAACATGCCTATCTAATCTCCATCTGTATATCCATTGCAGTCCACATGTTATCAGCATTATTTTACTATGAACCAACACCAGAATAAGGTGTTTCTTTCTTTATAATATTTTATAATAGGCTTTCTTTATAGTATTCTAATTTTCTCTGTTTGTGTCTCCAAACTTTTTCAGTATATTCTATAATGTATTAATAGGATTTTAAATTTCTTGTTATGTCGCTGAAATGACCTGCTCCTGATACCAAAATCTTTATTACATTGAGTTTTTCATAGAAAAATATGTATTAAATAATATACATGTATAATTTTATTTATTTCAATATTTCTCTATACAGTGCCTGTATATATAGGAAAATATGTATAAACAATATACATATTATGATTTTATGTCTTTCAGTATTTATATAGTGCATGTACACATATCAATCTAAAAATTCAAACACACGAGTCATTGTTTATCAATAATTTATATACACATATGAAAAATTTATGAATAGTATCATTAGATTATATATAATAATATGAGAATTAATTAAGTAATCTTCAATGATCAGTCTAAATAGTAATAGTCATCTCCTTCAGGCTGCAAAAAAGCATATACTAGTTCATGCAGGACAGTGGGGAATAAATGATGCCATCTCAGAATATGGTTGTTGACTTTAATTTCCCTTAGGAAAATCTAAGTTCTTGTGCAGATATTCCAGAAAATAAAGTCTGACATCAGCAGGCTATAACAAGAATGAAAATACACAAACAAACAGAACGTATAGCTGCAAAGTGGAAACAAACGCGTCATTTAAGAGCTGAGCATGTACACGAGTGATATTTCCTCATCTTTTCCTGTAATACTAGTGTAATGGGCTATGCTATCAGCATTTATGACAGGACTTTTCCTTATAATTTATGATAATATTTGAGTTTCATAGACTTTATTGTATGGTCATTTTACTAATTTTAAATTTGTTTCATTTTATTGAAATTGATAATCTAGCTCTATCATTATCTACTACCTAACAGAGCAATTCAGAAAATTTTTCCCAAACATCTAATATTTCATATTTGCATTTGATATAGTCATATTTTTTTACCAATATAGTCCATTTTGGCCATTACATTATGGACATATGTTGTCAGGCTCATTACATGTCAAGGAAAGATGCTCAGGAATTCAAGAATGTCCACCATTACATATTTTGTATGAGATGTTTACATGTGATCCCATCTCAACAAACAAATAGGAGACAGATAAGAGAATCTACTGACTGACCAAAATAATCCTCTCAAACTCTGTTAAAAGGAGACAGATAAGAGAATCTACTGACTGACCAAAATAATCCTCTCAAACTCTGTTAAAAGTTGAGTACAACTACAGAGACTTCTAACACATTTGTTCGTGTGTTGGTTCTCTCAGATTAGGAAATAATTTGCAGTGAGTTTTCTCAATGTCCAGTTCTCAAAAACTATCATTGTGCCCATCTCAAAGTATTTCTCTTGGGTAGAAAGATGTCTAAGTTATCAAAACTGTAAATTGTAGGTAATGGAAACAAAATGTGGTTGAGGGGTTTTTCAAGACTTGCAATGAAAGGATTCATTCTCACTTTCAACTGTCAATTCCTAAACCCATTTTCTATGGAAGAGAAAGTACCATTTCTAGTCTTCAGGACATGATCTAAAAATTTTAAATCTTTTCTCTATGTCATCAAGTCTCATTATAATAAATGCCACAAGTGATTATTATATAAATCAGTCTTCCATATTGTTGGAACAACTACCTCTGATCATAGGATACAGAATAATATGAATTTCCTACTTATTAACATTTTCTTATGTCTTTTGCTGTACAGCAGAAAAATGTGCTCAATGACAATATTGTGTGGATTATCATCATAGTAAAATATATTTTAATCAATAGATAAAATGAAGGCTTCATATCATATGGAAAGCATAATAATGCTTTTCCAGAATAGGTAGGGCTATGAGTAGAATCACATGGTTGTAGTAAAGACATGATTAAAACAAAAATTCATAGAATTGTGACCTTGACTTTTTGCTGTCCTTCCTTTCAGGGACACCTATCATATGTGGGTTCTCTGTGTGATTGTCATGCATATTTAGTCATTACATAATGGATTGCTTTTGCAGAGTAGAAGTTTCTGTGTTTAAAGCTACATGATTTCTCTGCCATTATTCATTCTCTCCTAATGAGGTCATCAAATAAATGTTAGTAGGTCAGCTAAAGAGAATGATTGCCATTCATAGGATTACACATGTCTTTATTTCTCCTCTTTGTTAATCTCTTCCAATGTAGTATGCTGTGGAGGATGTTTACATAATTACCAGTACATCACATTCTTTACCAATTCGTAGATGTCTTAGGATACCAAATATCCTCCCAGTGTTTTCATGGTACTACTAAGGTCATGGTTATCTGGATAAATTATTACCATACCTGGTTGCTTTTGTGAATGAATTGATGAACATCTGAACCTCTAGTCAATCCTGTCTAGAAGCAAAATGAGTGTACAAGTAGCATTCTTGAAGGCCTCTCCCCATGGAAATTTTCCTCCACTCTTATGCTCAATCATATAGTGGCTAAATTTATATGTCCTTTTTCACTGGGATGGAATGTTGTAAGATACTTAAATAAATATTATTTATGTTGTGTTGATAAAGGTTTTTTGCAAGCTTTCTAGCAATATCAGACCTATAGACTATAGCTCTGGGTTTGAATAGAGAACCTGCCTCTAAAGAATAGGTGAGAAAGCAATGGAGTATGAATCCTTATATCCTCCTTTAGCCCCACCAGAATGTACACAAGAATGCTTTTGCACACTGGAACACACCAATGTAAAGAAATGTCAACACATGCGTATTTGTATCCTCCACATGCATACATATACACCTGAAAATGGAGGGAAAAAAACTCACAGCATTAGATTTTAGATGTGCATCAACAAGTCTAGAAATCAATTCATTTAAAAAATGCAGTATATCTCATTGAAAGTTTGCTCTGTATCATATGGGATTTTTTTCTGGAGCATTTTACTTACACTAGAAGATCTTTCAATGATGGAGACAGTCTTCTCAGTATCTATTGCTGATCTATCAACCAAGTTTATATAATAGTTTAACCTCATTATATTTTCAGACAGACAGACAGATACACACACACATACACACACAAAGAGAGAGAAAGAGAGGAAGGGAGGGAGGGAGGGAGAGAGATTGTGTTTTCTTTTACTCAGACTTCAAACTCATGACATAATGAACACTATGTATTCATCATGGCCTCATTTCAAAGTTGTTACCCTGGAGTTAATTTTAATGTATGGATTATGTGAGAACACAATCATAGTGACTTCTATAATTACCAGAGCCAATTATTTTCTGACCTTTTTTTATATTTTTCTTAGTTTTATATGCTTGAAATGAGCACCTGGGACAAAGAATTAGAGGAACAAAGAGATTTTTATTGGTTCATGATCATGAGTTATAGTATAAAATGTAGGAGATTTACCAGCAGGATCCAAAGCAGCTTGCAACTCTATGTCCATGACAAGAACAGAATGTAAGAACTAATACGTATCAGCTTGCTGACAGCTTTTCCAAATGTTGGCCCTCTCTTTCTCTTGGTATTTATTTGTCTACCTTGGAAAAGGTCCCACCCACTGAGTCTGGGGCTTCCCACATCAATTATTCACTTGAGACCATCCCCTATAAGATTTTCCCGAGGCCTGCCTTAACTAAATAGTTATGCCTGGAGACTTATCTCCCAAATGTCAAGTTGGAACTGAAACTGTCACACTAGTCCAAATTTTAATCAAGTTATCTAAGAGTACTTTGAAGGAAAAGTGAAAAATCAGCCTATTATAGTGGAATCTGAAATATGTAATCTGCTTATGTAACTTATTTGTAAGACAAGGACTCCTGGAAAACTGCGAATCTGCTGACATTTAACAATAATTATGCTATACAGGTCAGATCTCATATGGCTACTATATAAAGCTTCTCTTTCCATTTGTACTCTGGGTACCCTAACTAGTTAGGTATCCCTATCAAAAACAAGAGTTGATATTCACAGAAAAACTTTTTTTATCACACCCTAGAAGTTTTTCTGTTTCTATTTTACTGTATAATGTTTTAAAACATTCATGAAGAATTACTATTTGTATATATTCTGCATGTACTCCTAGATTTATTGGATCATAAGGCCAACTGGATATGTTCTATTATAGACTAAAACTTTTGAACTTACAGAACTTTTATTAAAAAGTCATATCAATATACTTTTCTGTTTGTTAATTCCCAATATGGCAAACCAAGATTTTTTAGTGAGTAGATATATTATCTTTCTCTCCCTCCCTCCCTCCCTCTTTCCTTCCTTCCCTCCTTCCCTTTCTTCCTTCCTTCCATCCTTCCTTCCTTCCCTTCATTTCTTTCCCAAACAATATGTAAGAATTTCATATAATTATGATTTATCTATTTCAGTTCTAGCAACTTTGTGATCATTTTATTCATAGCAGTGGTTTTCATTATGAAAATAACTTTTACTAATTCAAAAATGCTACAAATTTCAATGTATTTAGAATTCAATGAAGAAATAGTTTCTACAGAGTTAAGCATGTGCATTAACACAAAGAACAATGTAGGCAAAAGAAGGAGCAAGACTTGCTTGGGTATGAATTTCTGATGAAAGTCAGCACAGCAACTCTTCTTGATGTTAAAGAATCAAGTAAATTCTGTGGCTAGGTTTGGGTTTCTCTCCTCTGGAGTAATGATGTGCATGACATACAGGAAGTCATTATTCATCAGTTATCATCAGCTCGTATATATTTCCAAAAAAATTTTAAAAATTTTTATTTATTATTTATTCAATTGTGAATGTATGCATGTGTGTGTGTGTGTGTAGAACCACTGACGAATTCGGGAACCACCATGGACCCCTCCACCTCCTCTTTGTTTACTCTGCCCTGGGATTCACAGGCTCCGCCCTACCAGGACCAGAAAAGCAGGCCGCCCTGCGTCTATACGTGGGGTCTAGGATCCGAACTCAGGACTTTCTGCCTGCAAGGCAGAAGCTTAACCCCTGAGCCACCTCTCCAGCCTCCCCAAAATTTCTTTTTAAAGAGTGTATGTTTTTATGAAAGAAATTAAAATCTAAACTAATTTCATCATCACAAAAGTTTTTCATGCTAATCCATTCTACCATCTCCCAGCAAATTTGATTCATGTGTGGATGAACAATTAGATATATTCTACCTCTGAAATGTTAGAATAGAATATATTTTTTATTTTTTAGTTTGTTTTAATTTTCAAAAGAATTCTTAATACTTATTGACATAATAACTTAATGATGTTAATATTAACTTTCCAGAGGTATCACTAAAAATATTAGTTGTATACAACATCTCTATGTCTTTTAATTTCAGCATTTATACATAGAAATACACCAAGAAATATGAATTGATTTAATAAAGGACTAACTTTTAGGTTAAGGTTTTTTTTTTTTTTATTTCAGCTCATACAAACTTATTAGGTACACCAGTTCCCTCCCTCCCTCCTCCTCCCCCCGTACCCCCTGCTCCCCCTCCCCACCCCTCTCCCTCCCCATCCCCCAGTGCCTCCCACCCCAATTCCCAGAGAGTCCTTTCTTGTGCATGACTGATTTTCCTCTGGGCCCTCCTCTCCGATGACGTACAAGGACCCAGTGGCCTTTGCCGAACCCTTTTCCGTGTTCCCCTTAGGTATAGGAACACTGCTGTGGCTGCCAATTCTTTGCCTCCAAGGATCTTGGTGCCTTTAGCAGATGCTAGACTTTGTGAGGTCAACAGTGTGTTGGACAATGCGCAGGGCATGCAAAGTCCAATTATGATTGCTTCAGCCCTAACTAGTATAGAGTATCTTACATATCATTGCTCCTCCCATCCTTATGCTCTTACACTCTTACCGCCCCCTCTTCCGCAAATTTCCCTGAGCTTCAAGATGGGGAGAGACTAAGCTGGCCTAGTTCTAGGTGGTTGATATAGAGTCTCTGAAGTTCTGGATTGTGGTTTGTTGATTTTCTTTTGCAGTTTTGCTGCTCCTGCAATGCCCTTCACTCCATCCTGGTGGGCATTGTATGTTACCCCCTGGCCAGAGACAAAAAGCTGTTAGAGTCTTGTGATAAAAGCACATTCAAAGGTAGATGTAATAAAAGTGGGAAACCACAGTGAGGGAGGGGTCTATCACCCATTTGCAAAATTGTTACTTTTTATCTGCCAGACTATATGCCCTCCTCTTCTGGTGAGATCACTCCCCCTCGGTAGTAAATGATCAGGAACAAAAGTCTGTGAACTTAATCAGATGTCTCATTACTTATTTGGGTCCTTGGTGGAGGCCTATTTTCCCTGCTGTAACATGGTCCCTTCTCCCCTTCTTTCTGGTGTGGCCCTCCTACCCCATCCCTCCTGTTCATAATCCTTGGAATTCCTGTCTCTAGGTGGGCTGGGTGGGTTTGGTACTAGGAGCCACCTATTAGGGAGTACATACGGCGCTTAATTTTCTGGGTCTGGGATACTTCACTTAATACAATTGTTTCTAATGACATCCATTTCCCGGCAAATTCCAGTAATTCATCATTTTTGATGGCTGAGTAGTACTCCATTGTATAGATGTACCACTGTTTCTTTATCCACTCGTCAACTGTTGGACATCTGGGCTGATTCCATGTCTTTGCTATTGTAAACAGTGCTGCTATGAACATGGTCGTGCTTGTGCTATCGAGGCGAACCTCTGCTGTATGGGGGGTTATTCCCAAAAGTGGAATAGCAGGGTCATATGGCATTTCAATCTTTAATTTCTTTAAGAATCTCCAGACGGCTCGCCAGAGTGGCTGTATGAGCCTGCATTCCCACCAGCAATGTAGGAGAGTTCCCCTCTCTCCACATCCTCTCCAGCATTTGTCGTTGTTAGTATTGTGGATTTTTGCCATCCTGACCGGGTGAGATGATATCTCAGGGAAGTTTTGATTTGCATTTCCCTGATGGCTAAAGAAGTGGAGCATTTTTTCAGATATTTGTTAGACATTTTAATTTCATCCCTGGTAAAGTTTCTTTTAAGTTCCAGGGCCCATTTTTTAATTGGGCCATTGGTTTCCTTGGTGTTTAGTTTTCTAAGTTCTTTGTGCACTCTGGACAGTAGAGCTCTATCAGATATGTGGTTAGTGAAGATTTTCTCCCATTCTGTGGGTTGCCTTTGAGCTTGTGTTACAATCTCTTTATCTGAACAGAAGCTCTTTAATTTCACAAGATCCCAACTGTTGAGAGTTGGTAGCAGTGACTGTGCCATTTAGGAACTGTTGGCCTAGCCCAATCAGCTCGAGGGAGTTCCCTATCCTTTCAACTGGTTTTTATAGTCTCTGGCCTGATATCAAGGTCCTTGATCCATTTGGAATTAAGTCTTGTACATGGTGACAAGTACGGGTCCAGCTTTAATCTTCTGCATGTGGAGATCCAGTTTTGCCAGCACCATTTGTTGAAGATGCTGTTCTTTTTCCATTGGATTCTTTGGGCCCCTTTGTCAAATACCAAATGGCTGTAACTTTGTGGGCTTATATCTGGGTCTTCAATCCTTATCCATTGATCTGTGTGTCTATTTTGGAACCAATACCAGGCTGTCTTTACAACTATGGATTTGTAGTATAGACTAAGGTTTGGTATGGTTATACCTCCAGCTCTGTTTTTGTTACTCAGGATTGTTTTTGCTATCCTGGGTCTTTTGTGCCTCCATATGAACTTTGAGATTGTTTGGTCAACTTCTTTGAAGAATTGCTTTGGGATTTTGATTGGTATAGCATTGAATCTGTATATTGCCTTTGGTAGGATGGTCATTTTCACGATGTTGATTCTGCCAATCCAGGAACAAGGGAGGTCTTTCCACCTTCTGGTGTCTTCTGCTATTTCTTTCTTTAGGGTTTTAAAGTTTTCATTGTAAAGGTCTTTTACCTCCTTAGTTAGGTTTATAACAAGGTATTTCATTTTTTTAGGGGCTATAACAAATGGTATTGTTTCTCTCAAGGCTTTTTCACTTCTTTCATTCTGGGCATATAGGAAGGCCTCTGATTTTTGCACATTTATTTTGTATCCTGCCACCCTGCTGAACTTCTCAATTAGTTCCAGGAGCTTCCTGGTGGAGTTTTTGGGATCCCTCAGGTATAAGATCATGTCATCTGCAAATAGGGATAGCTTGACTTCTTCCTTGCCGATTTGAATCCCTCTTATGTCCCTTTCTTGTCTTATGGCTTCAGCTAAGACTTCAAGTACAATATTGAATACAAGTGGTGAGAGTGGACAGCCTTGTCTACTTCCTGATTGAAGTGGGAATGCTTCCAATTGTTCCCCATTTAGCATAATCCTTGCTGTGGGCTTGTTGTATATAGCTTTTATTATATTGATAAAGGTTCCTTCCATTCCTACTGTCTCTAGCATTTTGATCATAAAAGGCTGTTGGATCTTGTCAAAAGCTTTTTCTGCATCTATCGAGAGTATCATGTGGTCTTGGACTTTGGACTGGTTTACATGATGAATTACATTTATTGATTTGCGTATGTTGAACCAACCTTGTGTGCCGGGGATGAAGCCTACTTGGTCCCCATGAATGATCTTTTTAATATGTTTTTGAATCCGATTTGCTAAGACTTTGTTGAGAATCTTTGCGTCTGTGTTCATCAGGGAGATCGGCCTATAGTTTTCTTTTTTAAGCGAATCTTTATTAGGTTTTGGGATTAAAATGATATTAGCTTCATAGAAGGAATTTGGTAGTGTTCCTTCCTTTGCTATTTGATGGAACAGTTTAAGGAGTATTGGTGTTATTAACTCCTTAAATGTCTGGTAGAACTCTGTGCTGAATCCATCTGGTCCAGGACATTTTTTGGTGGGAAGATTCGAGATTACTTCCTCAATTTCCTTATATGGTATAGGACTATTTAAATAATTCACAACTTCCTGATTGAATTTAGGTAAGTTGTGTTTACTTAGAAATTCATCCATCTCTTGTGTGTTGTCAAACTTCACAGAGTATAAGTTTTTGAAATATGATGTTATAATTCTCTGGATTTCTTGGGTATCAGTAGTGATAACTCCAGGTTCATTGCTAATTTTGTTAATTTGGGTTTTCTCTCTCTTGCTTTTGGTTAAGATCGCTAGGGGTGTATCAATCTTATTGATTTTTTCAAAGAACCAGCTTTTTGACTGGTTGATTTTTTCTATCGTTTTCTTAATCTCGATTTCAGATATTTCTCCCCTTATTTTGCTAATCTCCTCTCTTCTACTACTTTTGGGATCAGATTGCTCTAGCTTCTCTAAAGCTTTAAGCTGCATTGTTAAGTTGTTTATTTTTGACGTTTCCATTTTTTTGACGTAGGCATTAAGAGCTATGAACTTACCTCTTAGAACAGCTTTCATTGTGTCCCAGAGATTTTGGTAAGTTGTATTTTCGTTATCATTCACTTTCAGGAAATCTTGAATTTCCTTTTTAATTTCTTCCTGAATCCATGTCTCATTCAGCATCATAGTGTTAAGTTTCCAGGAGTTAGTGTATTTTCTCTTGTTTGATGTGTTGTGGATGTCCAGCTTTAGGCCGTGATGGTCTGATAGGGCAGAGGTTAGAATTTCAACTTTCTTGTATATGTGTAGATTCATTTTGTGGCCCAATATGTGATCTATTTTGGAGAAAGTTCCGTGTGCTGCTGAGAAAAATGTGTATTCTTTGGTGTGTGGGTGAAAAGTTCGATAGAGATCTGTAAGGTCCATTTCTTTCAGGGTTTGATTAAGTTCCAAAGTGTCTCTGTTAAGCTTTTGACCTGTTGATCTATACCATGTTGACAGGGCGGTTTTGAAGTCCCCAAGAATTATCGTTTGGGGATTGATTTCTTGCTTTAGACGCTGTAGGGTTTTCTTAATGAATGTGGAGGGGCCCGTATTGGGTGCATATATGTTCAGGATTGTGAGGTCTTCCTGGTGAATTGTGCCTGTGACTAAAATGTAGTATCCATCCGTGTCTCTTATAATTTTCTTTGGTTTGAAATCCACTTTGTCTGATAGCATAATGGCTACCCCTGCCTGTTTTCTGCTTCCATTAGCTTGTAGAATTGCTGACCAGCCTTTTATTTTTAGAGCGTGCCTATCTTTTGTGGTGAGATGGGTTTCCTGCAGGCAGCAGATTGATGGATTGTGATTTTTAATCCATGTTTGTAATCTGTGTCTCTTGATCGGTGAATTAATTCCATTAACATTTAGTGTTATAATGGAGAAACTATTGTTAATTCCAGACATTTATTATGTTTAGTAGCTTTTATAAGTATATTGCTTCTTTTTTAATGATGTTATACTTGCCTTCTGTTCTCCTGGATATGCCTGTTGTTTTCTTCACGCTTGAGTATCATTTCTAGCATTTTTTGAAGGCCTGGTTTGGTGGCCATGTATCCCTTCAAGTTGTCTTTGTGCTGGAAAATTTTTCTTTCTCCCTCGATCATGACTGATAGTTTTGCAGGGTAAATCAGCCTGGGTTGACATTTTTGCTGATTCAATACTTGAAGTATGTCTCTCCAAGCTCTTCTTGCTTTTACTGTTTCGACTGAGAAGTCATTTGTTATTTTAATAGGTTTACCTTTAAAAGTGACTTGTTTTTTCTCCCTTGAAGCTCTCAGCACCAGTTCTTTATCTTGAATGTGGAGTGTTTTAACTATTATTTGCCGCGGCGTGCTTCTATTTTGGTCGTATCTGTTTGGGGTGCGGAATGCCTCTTATATATGGATGGGCCTCTCTTTTTTTAGATGAGGAAAGTTTTCCTTGATGATCGTTTGAAAAATTTCCTCAGGGGTGGTATTTTGAGATTCTTGCTCTGGTATTCCATGAATACGCATGTTAGGCTTCTTCAGGGTGTCCCATATCTCTTGGATATTTCTCTCAAGTATCTTTTTGGCTTTAACAACCTCTTCCATTGAGCTGGTTAGTACTCCCACTTTATCTTCAAGGTCTGAAATTCTGTTTTCTGCTTCGTTATTTCTGCTGATAAGACTCTCTGTGGAGTTCTGGGTTGAAGATAACTTGTCTTTTAGCTCAGTTTTAAACTCTGCTTGAGTTTGTTTTAACTGCTCTATGCCACTTTTTGTTTCTTGCACTGTTTTTCTCAACTCCTCCAGATGTCTGTTGTGTTCCTCTTCAAAGCGATTGATTCGATTATTTAATTCCTCCCTGATTTCCTCTTTCATAGTATTGAACATGGTAATGATCATATTTTGAAAGTCTTTATCCTGGGTGGGGCTTTCTTGGCCTTTTTCCTTGGGTTTGTTCTTGTTGGAGTCTAACATTATGGGATTAATTTCTTCAGTGGGAAATTTGTTTACTTGATTGTTGCTTCTCATGGATTTGCACTTTGACTTTGGCATTGTCATTTTAACTCTTAAGATCTCTCAATTTCACTAAACTGAATTATTTGGCCTGTGGTCCTGGTGGGCGGGGCGGGCGGAGACTTACCTAGGTTGTGGGGTGAGGCCCGGCTGGACTGCGCGCGCGTGTCCGGACAGGCGGAGCGGGTTAGGGTGCAAAAGGGGGGATGGGGGCAAAGGCGTGGAGCTATTTAACCCGAGGGCAGCTGGGGCGGGGCCCGGGTGCTAGGGTTTTGATATACAAAAAGCACAGTAAGTCTGTTAATACATTTCATTCCCAAGTTTGAGAAAGTTTATCTTCATTTCATAGAATTGAATTTATTCATTCTCTGAAGTATATTTATAATTTAACAGCAGATTGATATATTGAGTCCTCAACCTCAGATTCTGACTTATGCAAAGCATCAATATCTTTTTTTTTTTAAATTTTTGTTGCTCTTATTGTTACAAATGCCTTCTCCTTCAGTTTTGGGCCTAAGGTCAGGAATGCTGAAATCTGACTCCATACTTCAGGCAGTAATAAGAAAGATGATGTGGATTTCATAAGTACAATGATTTTGTGTGAGAGAATTACAGGGCTTTTTAACCAAAAGTAAGTAGCTTTTTCTGATACACATAAAGAATTAAAACAAGTACTGAAGCATAGTCACTTAATATACCCAGAGTCATGAAATCCTTCCAAATCTCCCCAGAACTACCCCTTTACTGTTGCCATTTTGGATTATTATAAGAGATGGAAGCAAGGTAATTTTTGCAGATTTGTTACATGCAATAAACCTTTAGTTTTATTTTAGTCATACAGGTATATGACAGAAAACATGAGTTCATAGCACTGAGTACTTCAGGGATAATCTTGTTATTTTATTGTTCTGTTGACTTAACTGCAATCAAAAAATCAAGCTATTTATAGCCAATATACATCTAAATTCATAGATATTGAATATCTTGAAGATTGTTTTCCACAGACTGCATTTTAGGTGACTAAAATCTGATACAAGGTTCAGTTTAAATTCATACAGACAAGTGCTCTATACTCCACCATGTATGAAAGCCTTTTTAATCACATCAAAAGTCAAAGAATCTAATAATAAAAAACATTAAGCACACATAAATACATACTACATCAATTTATATAACATTTTTAATACTGAATATTTTTTCAAAGGAACTGCATTAGTTTCAGCCACTTGAAATTGAAATCATAATGCAATATATTTAATGTGCACAACTCAAAGAATCATAAGTTCATGCAAATGAGAAGCAGATAGATAGAACTTACTAAGAGTTGACTATGTTTATGAAGAAGATACGCATCTTTAAGTAATGGAAATTAAATAAGAGATGAAGGAAAACTTACTGTGGAAAAACACACTGACTGTGTCAGGAAAATTGTGATCTGAGGCACTTGTGAGTTTCAGTGAAAGAAGTTTTTAGTTTGATTTTTCAATGTTTCATCATTAATTTGTTCTTATTTATAAATTATTGTAAAAATATTTTTGGTACTATGTATTTCTGCTTCCCAGATGATAAACATTATTTTATGAAAGTAAATATTTCTTTCTGTTTAGATGATAATATTTAAAACAATATGGAATTAATGTAAGAAGTGAAAGCCACAATAGCAAAAAATGGCATCAGCCAACATCCCTATCGACAGAAGAATGGATAATGAAAATATGGTATATCTGCACAATGGAATGTTACTCAGCCATCAAATAGGGTGAGATTATGGAATGTTGTGGTAAATGGATGGAACTGGAATGTTCAATATTGAGTGAGATATCTAAGACACAGAAAGTCAAGCACCACACATCTTCTCTTATATGTGGACATTGGAACTGATATTCTTGTCAATGTATTTGGATTGGAATCACTGTAAGATCCAGAAAATTTGAAAAAAGCCAACGAGGTGGGAAGAGCGGAAGGAATTGTTAGGGTGAAACCTTTTAAAGGGGAGATTTCAAAGACAAGGACAAGTAGGGTAAGGGAGGGAATAATTAGGAAAAATGCACAGCAGGGAATAAGGGGATGGGAGACAGGAGGGACTTATAGAAAAAAAAAACTAACATTATGAGAAGTAACCCCAAAGTAACTCCAATGCTAGTAACATGTAAAAAAAATCCTTTAAAGAAAAGAACAAGAATGCAAAGGAGAACAGAGGAAAACATATCCCCCTCCAAAAAACAAAAAGAAAGAAAAAAGAAAGCACTGAACTGATGAACTGATCCACTTAGAACCCAGTGGAAAAAAATATACTAGAAATAATAGGAATGTGGCACTTTCTGATAAAATGTTGTTAGAGAAATCTTAAAGCCCTCCAAATATTATAGACTTGCTATTGCTCTTAGTTGCTCTCCCAAAACTGTAAGACCCTATTATTGAAGATACAACATGAATGGATCTCAGGACATGGGCAAAATATGTATCAACTGGAACTGGTCATAAGATTTCTTCCTTGCTGGATAGTTTACACAGTACTAAGGAATACTGTAGAAGCTATTGAGGGAGAGAGAAATAATCACAAGCCCCATCAAAGCAAAAGATCTATAATATGCAATAAAAATCACCCTGACAACAGGTGACCACCAGTGTAATAGTGGCATGAGTATCAAGGAAACAAGCAACAATTTTCTGATTTAATTGAAGACCAGCTTATCAGAATGGTACACATTCATGTTACTGTAAACTAGAACAAGGACCAAAAAAATGGGGAAGAAAATATATCAATAGGGAAAACAGCCAATGAACCTATAAGTAATAAAACAGTATATCAAACTGCTCTGTAAATTCCTGGTATTATACCCATATATTGGAAGAACATTTAACATTCAGTCTAGAAGTCTTCTTCCACAACAGATGTAGAGGATCTCAATACCCTAGCAGGATGCAGCATAGGGAAATAGAAAAACAGTGAAGTTGACAGCAATGGCCAATCATAATGCAGAGTACCAGTGACTCAGTAAGGGTCAGCCTACCTAGAATCAGGCCAACCTAATCTTTCCCTATTTTAAGGTCTTGGGAACCTTGTAGAAGAGAGGGTTGTGGTGAGATTGTTAGAACCTAAAAATGGGAATGCTCACTGTTGGACAAAACATTCTACTCAAGGCAGGACTGCTGCATCTAGGAACTCACTACAGTGAGAGTTGTTCTTCCCAGACCTGCATAATGACTGATATACCAACATGCCTCATAAACTACTAGCAACTCAAGAAATATAAAAATATGCAGTGAAAACTTTGGAGACTGAAGCTGGATGAGTGAAGAAAAATTCTTTAATAGTGTAGTGGCCCAAAAACAGGCAACTTGATATGCTACAGAGAGCTGAACCCCCACAAGAGTTGACAAGCCAGAGTAGTCTTGGTTTCCATAGAAGCATACAGGTAGAAGGAGGAGAGGGAGTGGGAGGGATTAATAAAGGGAAAGGAGAGAATGGGAGGGAGAGGCGATATGAAGGGAAGCAGGAATGAGTACTCAATATGCCAATAAAACCAGAAAATTTAAAAAAATTAAAAAAGAAATGAAAACCATGTGGTACAGTATTATCTTCAATAGGGTATTACCACTCTCAACCAGGCGCATGGAAATTTTCAGCTAAGGGCTGCAAAACAAAATTCACTTACAGTATTTATTGGTTTATTTATGAATGAAATCATTCGTTTCTTTACAACAGAGGAGAGAGGACATGATAATAATAGAAGAATTTCATGTTACATAACATATTTTATGTTCATTTTCTTCATTTTAAATTATATATTTCATATAGAAGTACCTAGGTTGATTTAGTTAAAAAAGTGCATGTTGGAAATTTATGTGTAGAAAATAAACCTTAAGAACCAGCCCAAACTAGAATGCTATATTACACTATCGATGGAACAGAAGCTGACTTAAGACATTGAACACTTTAGCATAAGCAGAATATTTCAAAAATATCTACAGATTTCTTAGAGATATCATGGGATTTTTTAAACAAGATATGCTAACTTATTACCAATCAGAAGTATGACAAACTTCCTAGAAATAATTCATAAATTTCAGCCTCCAAATTTATTAGATCTTTTTATTATAGATCATGCAGGATTAACTTGGAATAAGTATGGGTTACATGATGTCATGCTACATTTTTCAGTTTGTGTGTGTGTATGTGTGTGTGCATTTGTACAAGTGAACACGTGTGTGTACCTGTGGAGGCCCAAGAGTGACATTGGAAATCACCCTGTGTAAGAGGAACAAACAATGATTGCACCACAGAAGCTTCCATCCCCCATACAGAGAGGCTCCTTGGACTCCTCCCTCCTGCTAAGCATACAAATCTCATGAGACTACACCTTCTCCATAGCAAAGACAGTTCGTGCTGTTAAAACTGCCTGGCTGAGAGGACCAACCTGGATATGACAACTAAGCAAAGGCTCACACTGGGACTTATGGGATGTTGGGTGGAGTATATAAGTAGTCTGATACTTATAATATATGAGCCTGCAAACCTGACAACCTATGAGCCTGAGAGCCTATTTTGCCGCTCACCTGACTCCCGGAGTCTACGCTGTTGACTCCGCACCAGCTTATCCCTGTCCCCAAGGGTCTCCATGGGTCCCCGTTACACTGTTATACTGTCACATCTGGTGCCCCAACGTGGGGCTTCCAAGGCAGCCCTTTCCTCCTCGCAGCACCAGTGTGGAGTACTGTGCCCCCTTCGGCAGTCATTTGGTAACTGGCCCCTTTGTGTTTTTATCTTCACGAAAGGTGAGTGTGAAGGTCCCTTTCCCTTTCTCTGTGTTTGTCTTTTCAATGAAAGGGAGGTATATAGTGTCTCCACATTCTCTGGAGACACTGTGTGGGGGATACAGCTGTAGCCTAGGAACCACAGAAGTTCCCCACTATACATTCCTTGTCTTCTCTGTTCCTCTTTAGTCTTGTCTCTGTTCTTAAAAAAAAAAAAAAAAAAAAAAAAAAAAACCGCAGATAGAATCCTCATTCAGCACCCAGGGGAAAAAGACATTACTTTATGTCCTCCCCAACCCTGGCTCAGTGCAGCTGGGTGAACTCTTTGGGCTCTTAAAGATTTTTACTAAATGCCAATTAGAACCTGATAGTCAGTGTGCGGTACAAGCTGACTGGACCCTTTCATTTCGTTGCTCAAGGACTGCATGAGCCCCTTACATGTCACCATGCAGTTGCTCTGGGATGTATTGAAACACAGGGCTTACCCTTGGTATATTTCACATATAAGGTCACACATAAAACTTCCTGGAACCCTGGCTAAGGAAGCAATTTAACAGATACTATGATCATGACTGTGGACTTCTAACTTCTTGAACAAGCTAGGGCATTACACTAACAATTTCATCTTACACCTTGGAGCTTACACAAGCTTATTCCAGAGCTTACAATGTCACAATGTAAATATTAATCAGGTCCTGCGCAACCTGTGTCCCCTTGGCTCCACTTGGCCCTCTCAATAAGGGAGGGGTAAATTCCAGAGGTCTCTTGCCTAATGCAATTTGGCAAATGGATGTTACCCACTACTTCCCTTTTGGGAACCTAAAATATGTTCATGTCATAGTGGACACTTGTTCCTCTTTTGTGTATGTAATAGCCCTTACAGGAGAAAAGACAGCCCAAGCTATCAAAGCTCTAAAATCTGCCATGTTGTTTATGGATGTACCTTGAACACTAATGACTGACAATGGACCTGCATATGCTTCCCAACAATTTGACTCCTTTATAGCCTCATGGAAAAGTAATCACACCTTTGGCATTACCTATAACCCACAGGGACAAGCCACTGTGGAAAGATCCAACAGAACCTTGAAGGGCCTTTTGACAAAGGTCACATCACCTGAATCCAAATGTGACCCACACTTGGCTCTGACAGAGGCCCTGTTTCACCTTAACTTCCTCGCTTTTTTTTTTATTATTTGTTCAATTGTGCGTGTATGTGTGTGTGCACATGTGTGTATGTATGTGTGTGTATGTATGTGTGTGTATGTAAATGTGTGTGTAGAACCACGGACAAATTCCAGAACCACCATGGACCATCTCCACCTCCTTTTTATTTACTCTGCCCCGGGATTAACAGGCTCTGCCGTACCAGAACCAGAAATGCAGGCCGCCCCTGCTTCCGCCCGGCATCTATACGTGGGGTATAGGATCTGAACTCAGGAACTTCCATCTGCAAGGCAGAGGCTTAACCCCTGAACCACCTCTCCAGCCCCAACTTCCTTGCTTTTGGTGATTCAGAACAAAGCCCTGCTTATAAACACTGGGCTTTCCTGCCTCGCAATATCCCCTGCCTCTTGTCTGATGGAGGGACCCTGTCACATTGCTATGGCAGGGACCTGCTCCCTTATTAACCAGGGTCAAGGATATGCTTGTGTCTTCCCTCAGGATTCCACTTCACCAATATGGATGCCAGCTGGAGATGTAAGGCCGGCAACAGAGAGTGTGAAACCTTCCTGGGAACCAGATTCATAAAATGAGTAAATCTGTGGCCACTAAAATATTTTTTTCATTTCTGTTGCGCACTGATTTTTTTTTTCATTTCTGTTGCATGATGACTTTTTTTTTTCCATTTCTGTTGTGTGCTAATTTTTTTTTTGGCATGCCATTTTTAAATACATGCAAATCATTTTTGATAACATCTAAGGCCTTAGCTACTTATGTTCTATATCGGTCACAATTGTTTTTCTATTAGATTGTAAGTTTTCTTTCATTGTTTTCTCACTTGATTTTAATTTTTAATGGATTGTAACTTACGTTATTATAGAAGGAACTGTTCTTTTATCAATTATATTACTTAAGTAGTTCCTTCAGCATATGTCTCAGCAGTGCTCCATCAATAAAACCATGTTACAGGTGCTTAAGGCTCTTTTATATACAAGCCATGGTACTCCTATAGACGTGGTTTGTGCTTGGATTGCAGACATTTGTGAAGCCTTGGTCTAGTCTGCTATCCATATATTCTGACATGCCTTCCAGAGGTGAGGTCCTTTGAGAGCCGGTAGCCAATGATGGGTAAGATCCTGTGAGACAGGATGACCTAAGATAGGCATGTTCCTTAATGCTGGATGCCCTCTGAGATGGGGTCAACAAGGTCAGAGCAAAGAATTCTGGCTCCCGCTGCCGTCAAGAATAAATAAAAAGCATGGATATGTAGGAGGAATGGACAATGATTATGCCACAGAGGCTTCCATTCTCCATACAGAGAGGCTCCTTGGACTCCTCCCTCCTGCTAAGCATATCTCGTGAGACTACAAATATCAAGAGACTATGCCTTCTCCAGAACAAAGACAGTTGGTGTTGTTAAACCGCTTGACTGAGAGGACCAATCCAGATATGACGACTCAGCAAAGGCTCACGCTGGGACTTATGGGATGTTGGGTGGGGTATATATGCAGCCTGATACTTATAATATATAAGCCTGCAAGCCTGAAAGCCTATGAGCCTGAGAGTCTACTTTGCACTTGCCTAACTCCCGGAGTCTGTGCTGTTGACTCCGCACCAGCTTAGCCCCGCCCCAAAGGGTCTCCATGGGTCCCAGTTACACTGTTACACTGTTACAACCCTGGATTGCTCTACTTACTTATTGATTTGCTCTGGAGTTTTCTAGACTCTGGCTTTCAGGGCCAGAATTACAGGCCTCAGACCTACACCATAATCCGCACCCCATCCTACCTCTGGAATTTTTATGTGTGATCTGGGAATCCAATTCAAGGATTTCTTGTGAAGGAGTGGATTTTACCTCTGAACTAACACTAATACCATATTATTACATGAAGCACTTGCTTTAGAAATCAAAACTGAGGCCCATAGTATTGGGGTAGCTACAAGACATGTTTGTCCATAATCAGTAGGAAGCCATATCATGAGGCCTAAAATGCAATGACACAATTTAAAGTGCCATTACATATCTTTTAAGGCATGTAAACACATGTAACTTGAATCTTTTCTTTTCTTCAGAAAAGATTTGATACTTTGTTTCCATTATTGTTATCATTTTGCATTTTTATCCATACAACAAATGTCAAGTAACATTGACATATATTCTACCCTACATCCTTAAAATAAAACAGTATTACAGTAGTTTCACATGTATTCATTGGAGAGGAACTCAGTACATGCTAACAAGATTTAAAAAGTTTTAAATCCTCTTTTAAAGAATTACTCTATTAGCTTGAAACCTATGTATGAAAGATGCATGTGTGTGCATGTATGAGCATATATGTGATTTTTTAAAAAGATATTGAAGATAGATTAAGTAATTCATAATTTCTCAAGCCCAGAAAGACAAATACTAAACACGTTTTCTGTCATGTACATGGACTAACATTAAGCCTTCAGATTTATGCAGTTAAGCAGCCTCTAGTCCAGAAGATTTGCCTAGCAATAGTAGATAGCAGGGAATAATGACGACAGAATGCTTAGCTCCAGAAGGAACAACCAACCATTTCCAATCAAGAATCAGGGAGTTAAAAAAAATAAATTTTTAAAGATATTTGTTAAACATTTCAATTTTGTCCCTAGAAAAGTTTCTTTTGAGTTCCAAAACCGATTTTTTAATTGGACCATTTTTCTCCTTCTGTTTAGTTTTTCTAAGTTCATTGTGCACCCTGGATAATAAAGCTCTATCAGATATGTGGTTAGTGAAAATTTTTGCCCATTCTGGTGTTGCCCTTTTTGCTCTTTTTACAATCTCTTTATCTCAACAGAAGCTCCTTAATTTCATGAGATCCTGTTTGTTGGGTGTTGCTTCTAGCACCTGTGCTACTGGATTTGGGTTTAGGAACTGTTGGCCTAGCCCAATCAGCTCCAGGGAGTTCCTTACCCCTTCAACTAACATTTGTATACCCCTACTCCACCACCCGGGATGTGCGTGGTCCAGCTGGGACTCACCATCACCTAGGTAAGCTCCATCCCTACCCACCCCCGGAACTCCAGGCCAAATAATTCAGTTCAGTGAAAAACGCACAGAATTTGAAAGAAGATCTTAAGAGTTAAAACGACAATGCCCAAGTCAAAGTGCAAATCCATGAGAAACAACACTCATGTAAACAAATCTCCCACTGAAGGAATTAATCCCATAATGTTAGACTCCAACCAGAACAAACCCATGGAAAATGGCCAAGAAAGCCTGACCCAGGATAACGACTTTCAAAACATGATCATTATTATGTTCAATACTATGAAAGAGGAAATCCGGGAGGAATTAAATAACCGAATCAATTGCTTTGAAGTGGAACACAACAGATACTTGGAGGAGTTGAGAAAAACAGTGCAAGAAACAAAAACAGGCATAGAGCAGTTAAAACAGACTCAAGCAGAGTTTAAAACTGAGCTACAAGACAAGTTATCTTCAACCCAGAACTCCACAGAGAGTCTTATCAGCAGAAATAACGAAGCAGAAAGCAGAATTTCAGACCTTGAAAATAAAGTGGGAGTATTAACCAGCTCAATGGAAGAGGTTGTTAAAGCCAAAAAGACACTTGAGAGAAATATTCAGGAGATATGGGACACCCTGAAGAAGCCTATCATGCATATTCATGGAATTCCAGAGCAAGAATATCAAAATACCACACCTGAGGAAATCTTTCAAAGGATCATCAAGGAAAACTTTCTTCATCTAAAAAAAGAGGCCCATACATATACAAGAGGCATTCTGCACCTGAAACAGATATGACCAAAATAGAAGGTCACCACAGCAAATAATAGTCAAAACACTCCAAATTCAAGATAAAGAACTGGTGCTGAGAGCTTCAAGGGAGAAAAAACAAGTCACTTTTAAAGGTAAACCTATTAAAATAACAAACGACTTCTCAGTCGAAACAGTAGAAGCAAGAAGAGCTTGGAGAGACATACTTCAAGTATTGAATGAGCAAAAATGTCAACCCAGTCTAATGTACCCCGCAAAACTATCCGTCATGATTAAGGGAGAAAGAAAAATCTTCCAGCACAAAGACAACTTGAAGGGATAGATGTGCACCAAACCAGGCCTTCAAAAAATGCTAGAAATGATACTCAAGCTTGAAGAAAAAAACAGGCATATCCAGGAGAATAGAGGGAGGTATAACACCATTAAAAACGAAGCAATATACTTACAAAAACTACTAAACATAATAAATGTCTGGAATTAAATAGAGTTTCTCCATTATAACACTAAACATTAATGGAATTAACTCACCGATCAAGAGACACAGATTACATATTTGGATTAAAAGGCAGAATCCATCAATCTGCTGCCTGCAGGAAACCCATCTCACCAAAAAAGATAGGCACATCCTAAAAATAAAAGGCTGGTCAATAATTCTACAAGCTAATGGAAGCAGAAAACAGGCAGGGGTAGCCATTATATTATCGGACAAAGTGGACTTCAAACCAAAGAAAATCATAAGAGACACGGATGGATAGTACATTTTAGTCACAGGTACAATTCACCAGGAAGACTTCACAATACTGAACATATATGCACCGAATATGGCCCCTCCCACATTCATTAAGCAAACCCTACAATGTCTAAAGTGAGAAATCAATCCAAAAACGATAATTCTTGGGGATTTCAATACCGCCCTATCAACATGGGATAGATCTACAGGTAAAAAACTTAACAGAGACAGTTTGGAGCTTAACCAAACCCTTACTGTAATGGACCTTACAGATCTCTATCGTACTTTTCATCCACGCACCAAAGAATACATATTTTTCTCAGCAGCACACGGAACTTTCTCCAAAATAGATTACATATTGGGCCACAAAATGAATCTCCACATATAAACGAACATTGAAATTCTGGCCTGCACCTTATCAGACTACCACGACTCAAAGCTTGACATCCACAACACAACAGCAACAAAAAATACAATAACTCCTGGAAACTTAACACTATGATGCTGAATGAGAACTGGATTCAGGAAGAAATTAAAAAGGAAATTCAAGATTTCCTGAAAGTGAATGATAATGAAAATACAACTTACCAAAATCTCTGGGACACAATGAAAGCTGTCCTCAGAGGTAAGTTCATAGCTCTTAATGCCTACATGAAAAAAATGGAAACATCAGACATAAATAAATTAACAATGCAGCTAAAAGCGTTAGAGACACTAGAGCAATCTGATCCCAAAAGTAGTAGAAGGGAGGAGATTAGCAAAATAAGGGGAGAAATATCTGAAATCGACATTAGGAAAACGATAGAGAAAATCAACTAGTCAAAAAGCTGGTTCTTTGAAAAAATCAATAAGATTGATACACCCCTAGCTAAATTAACCAAAAGCAAGAGAGAGAAAACCCAAATTAACAAAACTAAAAATGAAAATGGAGTTATCACTACGGATACCGAAGAAATCCAGAGAATTATAATGTCATATTTCAAAAACTTATACTCTGTGAAATTTGACAACACAAAAGAGATGGATGAATTCCTAAGTAAACACAACTTACCTAAATTGAATCAGGAAGTTGTGAATTATTTAAATAGTCCTATAACATATGAAGAAATTGAGAAAGCAATCTCAAATCTTCCCACCAAAAAAAGTTCTGGACCAGATGGATTCAGTACAGACTTCTACCAGATATTTAAGGAGCTAATAACACCAATACTCCTTAAACTGTTCCACCAAATAGCAAAGGAAGGAATACTACCAACTTCCTTCTATGAAGCTAATATCGTCTTAATCCCAAAAAAGAAAACTACAGGCCAAACTCTCTGATGAACATAGATGCAAAGATTGTCAATAAAGTCTTAGCATTGGATTCAAAACCATATCAAAAAGATCATTCACGGGGATGAAGTAGGCTTTATCCCAGGCACACAAGGTTGGTTCAACATATGCAAATCAATAAATGTAATTCACCATATAAACTAGTCCAACATTCAAGAACACATGATACTCTCGATAGATGCAGAAAAAGTTTTTGACAAGATCCAACAGCCCTTTATGATCAAAACCCTAGAGAAGGTAGGAATGAAAGGAACCTTTATCAATATAATAAAAGCTGTATACAACAAGCCCACAGCAAGGATTATACTCAACGGGGAAAAACTTGAAGCATTCCCACTTCGATCAGGAAGTAGACAAGGCTGTCCACTCTCACCACTTCTATTCAATATTGTACTTGAAGTCTTAGCTGAAGCCATAAGACAAGAAAGGGACATAAAAGGGATTCAAATCGGCAAGGAAGAAGTTGATTTATCTCTATTTGCAGATGACATGATCCTGTACCTGAGTGATTCCAAAAACTCCACCAGGAAACTCCTGGAACTAATACAGAAATTCAGCAGGGTGGCAGGATAGAAATTAAATGTACAAAAATCAGTGGCCTTCCTATATGCCCAGAATGAAAGAAGGGAGAAAGCCCTGAGAGAAACAATCCCATTTGCTATAGTCCCTAAAAATATGAAGCACCTTGGTGTAAACCTAACCAAGGAAGTAAGAGACCTTTACAATGAAAACTTTAAAACCCTATAGAAAGAAATTGCAGAAGACACCAGAAGGTGGAAAGACCTCCAATTTTCCTGGATTGGCAGAATCAGCATCATAAAAATGACCATCCTACTAAAGGCAATATACAAATTCGATGCTATACTAATTAAAATCCAAAAGGAATTCTTCAAAGAAGTTGACCAAACAATCTCAAAATTCATATGGAGGCACAAAAGACCCAGCAAAGACAATCCTGAGTAACAAAACACGGCTGGAGGTATCACCATACTAAACCTTAGTCTATACTACAAATCCATAGTTATAAAAACAGCCTGGTACTGGCTCCAAAAAAGACACACAGATCAATGGATAAGGGTTGAAGACCCAGATATAAGCCCACAAAATTACAGCCATTCGGTCTTTGACAAAGGGGCCCAAAAAATCCAATGGAAAAAGAACAGTATCTTCAACACATCATGCTGGCAAAACTGGATCTCCACATGCAGAAGATTAAAACTGGACCCGTACTTGTCACCATGAATTGCCAGAGACTATAAAAACCATTGGTGAAAGGGTTGGGAACTCCCTCGAGCTGATCAGGCTTGGACAACAGTTCCTAAACAGACATCTAATGGCACAGTCACTACTACCAATTCTCAACAGTTGGGATTTGGTGAAATTAAAGAGCATCTGTTCAGATAAAGAGATTGTAACATGAGCTCAAAGGCAACTCACAGAATGGGAAACAATCTTCATTAACCACATATCTGATAGAGGTCTATTATCCAGAGTGGACAAAGAACTTAGAAAACTAAACACCAAGGAAACTAATGGCCCAATTAAAAAATTGGCTCTGGAGCTTAAAAGAAACTTTACCAGGGATGAAATTAAAATGTCCAGCAAATATCTTAAAAAGTGTTCCACTTCCTTAGCCATCAGGGAAATGCAAATTAAAACTTCCCTGAGATATCACCTCACCCCGGTCAGAATGGCAAAAATCCACATTACAAACAACAACAAATGCTGGAGAGGATGTGGAGAGAAGGGAACTCTCCTACATTGCTGGTGGGAATGCAGGCTCATACAGCCACTTTGGTGAGCCATCTGGAGATTCTTAAAGAAATTAAAGATTGAAATGCCATATGACCCTGCGATTCCACTTTTGGGAATAACCCCCCATGCAGCAGAGGTTTACCTTGATAGCACAAGTGTGACCATGTTCAAGGCAGCACTGTTTACAATAGCAAACAAAACCAACGTCATGGAATCAACCCAAATGTCCAACAGTTGACGAGTGGATAAGGAAACTGTGGTACATCTATACAATGGAGTACTACTCAGCCATCAAAAATGATGAATTACTGGAATTTGCCAGGAAATGGATGTCATTAGATACAATTATATTAAGGGAAGTATCCCAGACCCAGAAAATTAAGCACCGTATGTACTCCCTAATAGGTGGCTCCTAGTACCAAACCCACCCAGCCCACCTTAAGACACTCAATGGTAAATCTCTGTAATACCTACAGTAATTGCAAGGATTATGAACAGGAGGGATGGGGTAGGAGGGCCACACCAGAAATGAGGAGAGAGGAGACCATGTTACAGCAGAGAAAAAAGACCTCCATCAAGGACTGCAAGTAAGTAATGAGACATCTGGTTAAGTTCACAGACTTTTGTTCCTGATCATTTACAACTGAGGGGGTATGATCACACCAGAAGGGGGGGGCATATAGTCTGGCAGATAAGAAGTAACCATTTTGCAAATGGGTGATTGACACCTCCCTCACTGTGGTTTCCTACTTTTATTACATCTACCTTTGAATATACTCATAACAAGACTCTAGTTTAACAGCTTTTTGTCTCTGGCCAGGGGGTGACATACAGTGCCCAGCAGGATGGAGTGAAGGGCATTGCAGGAGCAGCAAAACTGCAAAAGAAAATCAACAAACCACAATCCAGAACTTCAGAGACTCTATATCAACCACCTAGAACTAGGCCAGACTAATCTCTCCCCATCCTGAAGCTCAGGGACGTTTGCAGAAGAGGGGGCGGTAAGAGTGTAAGAGCAAAAGGATGGGAGGAGCAATGATTTGCAAGATACTCCACACAAGTTAGGGTGGAAGCAATCATAATTGGACTTTGCATGCCCAGCGCAATGTCCAACACACTATTGACCTCACAAAGTCTAGCATCTGCTAAAGGCACCAAGATCCTTGGAGGCAAGGAATTGACAGCCACAGCAGTGTTCCTATGCTTAAGGGGAACACGGGAAACGGTTCAGGGAAATGCCACTGGGTCCTTGTACGTCATCAGAGAGGAGGGCCCAGAGGAGAGTCAGGCATGCACAAGAAAGGACTCTCTGGTAATTGGTGCGGGGGGCACTGGGGGATGGGGAGGGAGAGATGAGGGGAGGGGGAGCAGAGGGTTTGGGGGGAGAAGGAGGGAGGGAGGGAACTGGTGTACCTATTAAGTTTGTATGAGCTGAAATAATAATAAAAATGTATTAAATAAAAAAAAAAAGATTGTAAGAGCACAAAGATGGGAGGAGCAATGTTATGCAAGATACTCCACATAAGTTAGGTCCGAAGCAATCATAATTGGACTTTGCATGCCCTGTGCAATGTCCCACACACTGTTGACCCCACAAAGTCTAGCATTTGCTAACGGCTCCAATATCCTTGGAGGCTAGGAATTGGCAGCCATAGTAGTGTTCCTATGCTTAAGGGGAACACAGGAAAAGGTTCAGGGAAATGCCACTCGGTCCTTGTAGGTCATCGGAGAGGAGGGCCCAGAGGAGAGTCTGGCATGCACATTAAAGGATTCTCCGGGGATTGGGGGGGAGGTATTGGGGGATGAGGAGGGAGGCATGAGGGGAGGGGGAGGAGGGGGATCAGGGGAGGAGAAGGGTGGGAGGGAACTTGTATACCTATTAAGTTTGTATGAGAGGAAATAATAATAAAAAATGTTAAAGAAAAAAATAGAATTTAAAGTTGTATAATAAAATAAATAAATAAATAAACAACATAAAGTAAAAGTATACATAGTTATATTGATGATAATTTTCCTAGAATTTAAATTTATATTTTTATCAAAAGTCCACATTAATTGGTGTCAATGACTTGTTGTATCAGAAGAAAAACTAATCCCACAAAGTGAAAATGTCAAGATCCCAGCCATTCATTTCATCTTGATTACTTATCAACACTCCATTTCCAGACATTATCAAAATGTGTGTGGGGGCTTCAGCTTATCAATAAGGAATAAGGGCCAACAACATTCTGATAATAATAAAATTCTATTTCCAGAATCACAAAAAAACCACTTGATGTATTCAAAGGTAAATCTCTGTATCACTATAATTGCAAAGGATTATAAAAAGGAGGGAAAGGAAAGGAGAACCTCAAATGAAAGAAGATAGGGGATGACTCTTCAGTAGAGAAAATAGGCCACAATCAAGTATTTCATGTAAGTAGCAAGACATCTGGTGCAGCTTACTCTCACTTCTATTCCTGGTCACTTGGGACTGAACAGGTTTGTTCTCACCATCCGGGAGACTGTAGGGACTGGCAGATAGTTGGTAACCATCCAGCAAATGGGACACTGACCCCCACAAACACACTGTTGTGTACTGACTCTTTTTTTCCATCTATCTTTGAGTCTACTCTTATATTAAGCTCTTCATTTATGCTGCCTTTATCTTTGGTTAGGAGGTGACTTTTGATAATAATCAGGATGCACCCAAACCAGTGCAGGAAAAGCAAAATTGAAAACAACAAAAAACTATAATTCAGAACACCAAAGACCCTACATTAATCACCAGGAACCAGACCAGACAAATATCTCTCTATCCTAAAACTCAGGAAGCTTGCTAAGAGGGGCGGCAATATTGCAAGAACCTAAAGATGGGAAGGACCAACTATATACAAGATACTCCACAAAAGTTAGGGCTTCAGCAGCTAGAATTGTAGGTTGCCTGAGCTACACAATAGCTGACATATCAAAGACTCCCCAAAGTCTAGCATGGATCCTGGGGGAGAAGGCTCCAGGCAGTAGGATCTTTAAAGGCAAGGGATTCACAGTTATAACAGAGTTCCCATGCTAACAGGGAGCCCAAGAAGGAACTCCAGGCTATGCCCCCAGTCCTGAACCCTCACTAGGGTGAAGGACACAGAGGGAAGTTGGGCATCCACACAAAAGGATGCTCCAAGGGATGGAAGGGAGGAAGGGAGAGGCACTGGGAGAAGAGGAGGAAAGGAGAGGGTGAAAGGAGTGGGGAAAGGGGGAGAATGTAAAGGGAGCCGACTGGGGAAGGGAGGGGGAAGGAGAGGACAGGGGTACCTACTGAGCTTGTATGATTAGGAAAAAAAATAAAACGTAGGAGGAAAAAAAGAAATCATGTTACTAAAAGTAGTATCATAATATGAAGGGGTGCTGAAAACTCCAAATTTTGGTCTTTACCTGAGAAACACACACTGAATTTTTTATACTTATCAATTTATTTAATTCTAGAAGAGTTCAGTTCCTGACATTTTGTGTGCATGAGTGTATGCGTGTGCACATGAGTGTGTGTGGGCGTGTTTCATTTTTTTGTGTTCCAGAGAGCACTTGAACGTGTGTGTCTGGAGACCCAAAGGTGACATAGGAAATTATTCATTTTCTGTTCTCCCTTATTTTTTTGCTCTGGGATTTCCCATACTATGGCCTGGAAGAGAGCTAGAAGTGCAGGAGGCTGACGTAATTCCTGTGAGGTGTTTTTATATGTGGTATGTGGTCTAAACTCAGATAAGGTTTGATTGAGAATCAAATCCTTTCACCCCTGAGCCATCTTTCCAGCATACATATTGTATCTTTAAAACATTTTATGCTTACTCAGAAATTCAATTTAATTTAAGTGGATTCATAATTTAAAAAAATTGTTATTATTACCTGGAGTAGAAGATTATGTCTTCATCTTCCTAATTTATATACAAATCTTGTATGTAGTAACTCCCCAAGATAACTTCATGTATACTGATTTATTTTGATAATTCACAACTTCATTATCCTTCTCTTTTAGGACAAAATATACATTTCTGCTGCCAGTAATCATTAATTACAGTAAATATATGACTAACCTACATACTTCCACCCTTTTCTTTACTTGAAAACTAATCTTTTCGTGTGCCCATCTCAAGAATTCAGTTTGTATTAACTCTATTAGAATTGTGAGCATCTCTTTACTTATGAAATGCTTGGAACAACCTCCTTGCAAGCTGCTCCCAGTTTGGGTAGTTGACACCTGAGAAACAAGCTTCTCTTCTGCTCAGAAATGTATACCTATATCATGTGCTCAACCAGATAGTTCCAGTCTGTCTCTACTGTCACGGAGAGTTTTGATTTATGTCGCTCACTATGAGGATTCAGAGAATAAGTCAATGCCAGTTCTTGTGTACTCTCTGGTACCAATGTAATAGTTTGTCTCCTACTGTCATTTCCATTTTACCTGACATTCTGAAATGAGAAAAAAATACTGTTCACACACATCAGATGTGCATGCACACACACAAGCAATATGTATCAACAAGGAATGAAAGTAAAGGGGAAAGGTAAAAACACAGAAAAGAGTAAAAATAAAGAGCAACCCTGAATATATTTCTCTGTGTAAGGCTAACTTTATGAATTTTTCTTCTCCACAATTCTCTTGAGTCATATTCACAATATCTACTCCTTTTGTGGAACATATGTAAATATTTTCTGAAATATAATCAAACATATAATGAAAAGAAATAACATCTGAGTTACAATGGTGTTTTTCAATAAGTGGTTAAAAGAAACCAATGAAATATAATTAGCTTCACACACACACACAAATGCACCTCACAGCAAAGATTCAGTAAGATAATACCTCTTTAATGTGGCTTGATACATGTTAAAGCCACATGTATAAGCAAATACAATTTTATTGAAAAATAGCACTTTAAATATGGAAGAATTGTGATGGTATAAAAAATAAACAGATGTTTAAAACTAAGTGATCACAGTTCCCTTTAGAGTTTCATTTTGTGGTAATACATTTTGGTGGTTAAATATATGAACATGGTTCCATTGTTTACAAATTTTACATATATCATATGAAATATTAATGTAGAAAAATGTCTCTTTCTAAATTTAATTTTTTGTGTATACATGTATGTGGGGGAGTGTGTATAAGAAGGCACTTCAGTGCTGTGCATGTGGAGACCCAAGGGTGACACCTCAATTCTTCCTGGTTTATGCTTACATTTTATTCCATCTGGGCTTTCCTAGTCTCCCAATTCCAGAGCTGGAACTACTTGCTGCCTCCATGTTCATATTCTCCTGGTATTTTTACATAGGATCTGATGATCCTAACTCAGGTTCCTTTTCATGGGAGGCAAAGTTCTTAACCACTGAGCCATCTTGCCAGCCTCTTATTTTTAAATAAGTATCAATATGCTATTCCATAATATTTTTTCCTGAATTGTTTTAAAGACTTTATGTGTGCCTGTACTTCATAAGTCTTTAAGAAAAATACTGTCAACACACATATGTCAAATGATAAAAACAATAATGATTGTAAGAGATAGCTACATCTTGAATTATCTAATTTAAATAATTTCCTTCTTAGTATTCACAATATGGAAATATAAATGCAAAATAAATGCTTATGTGATACTGTGAATTACTTAAACCAATAGTATGTATATTTTTCATGCTACAGAATTTTAAAAAATTTTCATATACATATATAGTGAATTTTTGTTTATCCTGAATTTTGTTTTAGCCCTGTTTGCTTTCCATTCCCATCCCACTAATTCTCCTTTCTTAACAGTTTCCCTCCCTCTCTCCCATCCTCTTGCTTGTGAGATTTGTGGAAACTAATCTAGGATGTGGTCATTGACATGCTCCTAGGGTATGATCGGTCTGCCAGCAGACTAACTGCCAAGCTAATAATCTCTCCCTTGCATGATTTGCACCAGTCCACACAGTCTCTCAAGATGGCACTGTATCTCTTGAAATCCTCGGTTTTTTGTGGTGAGATTTTGGTAGCTTGTCTGCTCTGGAGACCTAATTGAGGTAAATATCACTGTATTGAAATCTTGGTCATAGCAGTCGTGACGTGAATGGAGTCTTCTGTTGGGAGTACTTCTCCCCACCCTCAAGCTCTTACATTTTTGCTACCTCCCCTCTTTCACAAAGTTCCATGACTTATGTCATCCCTCCAATTTTGAGCTTGGCAATGTAACTTAACCAGTGTAAATCAGTGTGATTTACTATCATCTTATCAGCTGCATTGTCGACTGGTCACTATATGCCTACATGAATAGGACAACTGGAAATATCTTTGGTTTTATTTCTTAAGTTGAAATGTCATAGTCAAAAGTTCTACACAGACATATGCCCCAGCATCTACCACTTACATGGATTATATATTAAGATATGGAAACTTTTCAAGTCTTCTATGTTAGATAGGAAAAAAATGTTGATAAATTTATGAAGTTTGGTAGAATCTAAAACAACTAATGTTTTCATTTGAGATTTAATATTGTACTCAATATACTTTTAAAGCTAATGAACAATGACAAAATCATTTCTTGGGTGAAAAGCAGCACTGGGAGTTTTGGAACTTTTTTAGAGGATTAAGGCAGAGTTTATTGGAGAGAAAGAACATAACTCACGACATGAATCTGTGAGGGGCAAGAGAGCCCTGGAGAACTCAGGGACTCCATGCATGGAATGCATGAAAGTTGAGAGAAAAGTCAGGTAGGAAGTCATGGACTCCGGATGTGGAGTCCCATGAAGGGCAAGGGACTTTTAATTAATTTCCTTCCATGACAGTTTTCTCCACCTATGTAAGGAAAATTATAACAACACTTGTATTTTATGGGCTTGTTTTGATAATTAAATTTGTTAAGGGGTCTATTGCAGTGACCTGAACACAAAATTAGTTTTATTGATTTGGGAGTCAAAATTTAAAATAACAAGTTTTATTAGATATGAGCTAATTGTCTACATAATAATTTATGCTTTTAGCTTAATGTGAAGTGTATTTCCATTACAAAGTACTGATGAAACTTGAGAAGCACAAGGCTTGGCTAGTGAGATGGATCAGCAGTTAACTTGCTTGCTTTACAAGCAAAAAGAGCCAGATTCCATGTAAAATGCTAGGCACACATAGACCTGGCTAACCTCATTCCAACATGCTCCCAGGTTGACCCTTTCAAAGCTCAACTTTCAGGTTGTCTTTGAAATATGATTTAGTTAAGGCATGCTTCTCCATCAGTTTCTCATATGGATATGGTGTGGCCAGTTTCCCCTTGGTGCCTGATGCTGGTATAATTCACCTGCTATAATAGACTATACCTAAAAATGTAAGCCAATAAAACCCATAGTTTCCCTAAATAGTTTGGAATATGCATCGTTTATAGCAATGAAGTTATGAACAAATCATGCAGGCCTTTTCTTCCCAAAAGAAGGGTCTTCATTTCCATCTCAAACACAAGTAAATATCAAGTCTAGCCTTAGAGAGACCACGGGCATGTTGTCAGCTTTCAAAATTTCAGCTCTTTCTACCCGGTTAAGCCCCTCCTTCAATCACAACTCACTATTAACTGAATGCCCAGGATTCTGACAAAATGTTATCTGCGAGAGCTAGAGAAACAAGTCTGACTTCTTGTTTGTGAGATAGAAATCCAAGGATTTAGATATAAATTCCAAAATATTTTATGGTAATACATTCTAGTAGAAACATGATGCTTTTATTGACCTCATATAAAAAAGAGTTGAAGATGAGCAAAGAAAAAATTAGAAAAAAAAAGAATTAACTGACATGGAGTGATATGGAGTGATTAATTTCACTAAAAAATTAACTCAATGGAGTTACAAAGCAAAAATGAATGAATTTTAAGTTGTCAATAACTTAAAAAGTTTAGAGACCCTCTAGAGAAGTCAAAAATGTGTCATGTATGAACAGAAGAATCTTCTGAAAATATGCATGAAATGTCAAAATTTAATATAGATGACACTAATATGAAATTTGAATTAAAATGCAGAGTTTTCATAACTAAATTTACTTTTATGTTTTAAACAGCTACTAATCCTGGCACAGACAACTTAATCTAGGTCTGTTCAATTCGTATCAATTTAATTACTTATGTTAGCTAAATTCAACATTCACAAATCATTTCTAGTCCAATTTGCAAACACGGTCTAATCTTTCTTTGCTTTAACTGCTACTTGAGGTCTCTCGTGAGAGCAAATATTAGAGTAATATTGCCGATGTCGCAAGGCACTTCAAAACAAGAGGAACCCTTGAGCTTACCAAAAATCACACAACCCAGTGAAAAAGTGAAAAGGATCTAAAAGCTTCTACTGTTCATAGACACGTGCTCATGAGTAACTGGATGAATGAAGATCAGTAGAGGCATGGTAGGGCAGGAACTGAGCAGCTATTACCCTTGCTTTCGGCATAAAGAAATGCTAGAAAATACAGCATTATCACAAGTAGCACTGAGTGCTATGCATGCAAGAGAACACATTAGGAGGTCTTCAGCAGCTGATGCCCAGAGCTTACAGAATTGAACTCGTCTGTCTGATTCCTCGTTTCTAGCATTTTCTAACCAGGTGATCTGACTCCATGTCCATCCTTTTTGACACCAAAGAGTGTAGCTTACAAGGTTCCAGGGAATCAATGTTTCTATTAGAAAATATTAGCAGACTGGGCTAGAATTAACAGGTGAATCTTGAATTTGCTAAAATATGTAATTGGATCAATGAAATTTGTATGATATACCTTGATTTTAGCTTAGACATATTATAGATGCAGAGGAATAAAATTACCACTTGTAAAATCAATTTTTCTCCTTATAGTCTAGATCTCAAGTTAGCATCATTTAGAGAAAAATTATTGCTTTCAACCATTTTCAAGCACACAATATTAAATAGACTACTGAGAAAATTGATGCATTTTTGAAGTCGTAACATGCATCTGTCTCCCGTTAGTGACTTCATCACACAGACATGCTTAATAAATCTGAAAATCCAATAGATACCATCAAAATACATTTTCATATTGTAGCTGAACTAATATTAGCAATTTGGGTTTCCTAATAAAAACAGACTTAGTTTATGGTGCAATAATTTGAGAACAAGAGTATTTTTAATATTAATATGTGGGCCAGTGAGATGGCTTAGTGAGTTAAATCATTTACACAGAAATCTGGAGAACTGAGTTCAATTCCTGGAGTCCATATGGTGGAAGGAAATAACTGACTTTTGAAAGCTATGGCATATGCACACATACCATCTCTCTTTTTCTATTGTTTTGTTTCTCTTTCTTCTTCCTCCTACGTCTTCCTCTTCTTTTTCTACTTCTTTCTCTCTCAAATAAATAAATAGAATAATATAAAAATATTTTCACATTGGATTCCAAAACTCATTTTCAGTGTTCTATTTTAATTTCCATTTAATCAAGGAATATGTTTCTCAAACTTATTTTCAAACTATTTTGACTATTTTAAACTTATTATTTATTGACTGTGTGTGTGTGTGTGTGTTCGTGTGTGTGTGTGTGTGTGTGTGTGTGTGTATCAGAGAGCACTGTGCATCCCTGTGGAGGCACAAGGGTGACTTTGGAAATCATAATGGATTACTTCTACATTTTTTTTTTTTGCTTTGCTCTGGGATTTTCCATACCCCACTCACCCCTCTATTTCTGCCTGCTGTTATTTATGTGGGTGGGTCCTGGTATCTAAACTCAGGATCTTCTGTTTGGAAGGCAGAGTCTTAACCCCTGAGCCATCTCTCCAGCCCCAATTTGACTATTTTAATTAAGGCTCTATATATTACTTTCAGAAATGCTACATACTTATAGTAGATGACCAGCGACTCATTGTGTATGCCTGTGTATGTGTGTGTGTGTATGTGTGTGTCTGTGCATTTGTGTGTATATTGAGGGTAAGTGGGGGTAAGTGATGGTATCATTGTGGGATCAAGTTAAGGTCAGGTGTTGACATCTAGAGTGCTTCTTAATTGCCTTTATATCTTGCTGTTTATGAAATAATCTCTCACAAAACCTGGAGTTCACCATTTTGACTAGACTGGTCATCTCTGAGTCTCTTGTCTCTCCTCCTCAGGGCTGGGTTAACATGTGTACCATCATGGTTGACTTACATGGGTGCTGTGGATCTGAACTCAGATTCTCATGTTTGTGTAGGTGGCAATTTATTTACTGAGATCTTGTCAGTGTTCAAATTTAAGATTTCTGTTTCTGGAAACAGCATCATTCAGACAAAGGATATTTAAGGTTTCTTATAATTAATAAAACATGTCTATGATTTGTGCATAATGCACATAATGCATTGTGAATTCACAAATACTTAGAATTTATACATTGATATATCACCATCAAACTTTGGCCAGATGTGTTTGTATTTACAATATCATTTCCCCCTACACTGAACTGCCATTTAAGCATTAGTATGAAATGGCTGTTACTTATTCTTGCTTGCCACTGAGGGGTTCATTTAGTACCCACTATAATTTGATATTAAATAGAATCAGTACAAAGATTAACTAATATCATCCAAAGTAGAAGGAAATGACAAACTTTCTTTTATCATCATCTGAGAATCACACACTCTACATTCCCAGACATTTAAGGGATCTTAAATTTTTTTATTTCGTTATTTCGCATGAGTACAGGCCTCTCTCTCTCTCTCTCTCTCTCTCTGTTTGTGTGTGTGTGTTCGTGTGCGTGTGTGAGAAGATACTATATATCCCTGTGGAGGCAAAGGGTGACTTTGGATACCATTCTGGATTGCTTCTACCTCCTTTGTGCTTTGCTCTTTTGTTTCCTACAACTCTGCCTTCCAAAGCTGGAAGTGCAGACCGCTGCCATTTCTGTCCTCTGCTTGGGAGGCAGAATCTTAATCCTTGAGCCATCTCTCAGCATCCAGATGCTTGAGTTTTAAAAATCCCAAAGCAAGAATCTGTGAAATGACCCAGCAGATAAAGTTGCTTGTGTGGAAACCTGGAGACCCAAGTTCTGTTGGCAGAGTCCATATGATAGAATGGGAGAACTTATTTCTGAAAACCGACTTTTGACTTTCACATGTGTAGAATAGTTTTCTTTTTCTCTATTTCCTCTATCCTCTCTCACCCTTTTCTCTCTGTTTCAACATGAATGTGAAAAAGATCCCAAAGCAGGCATTATTTTGAAATCCTATGGCATAAGTGTAACTGAATTAATAAAAGCCTAAGAATTGGAGAGTTGTTCAAATAGCTTATGTGTTTTACATGTGCTTTCAAAATATTACTATTTTGTGAAACTTTAGAGTATCTGCACAGACTTGCTCATATCTTTTATATTGATACTTGCATAGCTTAGGGAACATTGGCTCATTTTAATTAAAGTAATTTTTATTTGAAAGCAAACTTTTAATTGCTACAAATGTAATGAAACCAACAAAAACAATTTTAAAAATGCAGGTTTATTTTTTATTAGGTACATTTTCCTTCTGGAACTTTTGCTTTCTTTTGGTTAAGAAAAATATTGTTTAGCTAACATTTGAAAACATTAGAGACCTAATAACTACAGACTGTACATTTAATTGACTTCAAAAGAAATAGTGAAAGTAATATCTCTTGATGAGTTACAGTTTTAATGTTGCAACTTTGTATCATTATGTAACATGTTGTTTTTATTGCTTGAAATAATATTGTATCTATGGAAAATGTATTGTTTGCACAAATTGGAAAACTTTAAATACCTAAAAATTCTGCAACATGACACAATAAAGATACATTGTGGGAGCATCACAAATCAGATGACTTGCAATTAAGTTTAATTTGTGTATTGGTAACTACATTCTTTCTACCAAATTTCATGCAATTTTATCTGTACACAAGAAATCCCTGTAGCTGGTGAAATCTCTGTGCAGATAAAGAGGTTTGTCACCAAACTTGATAACCTAAGTTTGATTCCTTAAAAAAAACATACTGGAAGGAAAGAATTGACTTTACTTGCTCATCTCTGGTCTTAGAGATATACTGTGGCATGTGAACAAAAAATAAAGGAAACAATGGCTGCATGATCAAAAGAGAGGCACGCTGCACAATGGTTTACATAATTTGGAAAAAATTACACCTTGAGGCAGTTGAGCTATCGCAAAACTGAAATTGTTTTAGTCAAAACAAGAAATTAGAGACAATGAAAGCAATGAATATCTAAGTGTTCTATGCATTTGTCAAGTATTTGGAAGGCACAGCATTTTTCATGCATTGTACTATGGAAATTTTGGACACTGTGCAGATGTCACAAGGAATGTGTCAGTGTGACTTCAGTCATCATTTACTTCTTTGTACTTGTATATAATTATTTTGTTCTGTTAGAGTTTAAACTCAGTGTTTTGTATGTGCACAAAGCTACATAATAGAAGCATTTTTACTTTTCAAAATTTTAAATTTTCCCTGGTTAATTCATGCTTATTGATTTAAAAATATACTTACCCAAGAGAATAAGCCTGAAAAAAACTTGATATTAGTTAAAGTTAATAAATGAACACCATGATTATAGTTTTTAATTATTAAATATTAACTCCTTAAACAACAATTTCTAGAATCACGGATGATGCTTCTTTGTGTAATGGTGCTTGCTGCCAAATGCGAAGATCTGAATTCACTAACCAGAATCCTTATGAAGCTAGAAGAACATGGCTAACTCTCAAAAGTTGTTCTTGTAGCTCTACATGCATAGCATAGTGCACATATGCCACACAGGTAAACACATACACACACACACACACACACACACACACACACACACACACACAGTCACACTATCCCACATACAAAATAAATAATAAACAAATAATAAATGTTGAAACCATCCTTAAAAAGTAAAACATTCCATTAATTTTTTATGAATTTATGAACCTTTTGTGTGACAAAATAATATACAATTGCTCTATATTTAAAGAATATTAACAATTGCTATCATGTGTACCATTAAGCAATTCTTATACAATCCCCACTCCTGGGAAATTTATTTAGACAAAATTTAATTGTGTTCTGTGTAGCTTGTTGTATTTGCATGACCTTAGAATAATTTCAAACTGTATTGTTTTTAAATATCAAATCATCTAATAGTATTGCCATTCTGTATAGCATTTTTGTTTTGTTAGCTTATCTTCTCTTTTGTTAATCACATTCTGCAAAGTTCATTCAAAGGTGCATGGGATATAATTCTCCTTTTCCCAGTTGATGTGACTTCACAATATTTAAAACCTGAAAACAAATAGATGTGTTTATTTAGAAAATATGGCTTTGTAGGTTTTTTAAATGAACTTTGGTTATCTTCTACTATAATATGACTCCTTTGTTTTAACTAGTAACTGAAACAGGTTTGAATTCTATACTATTCAAGTTTGGGACACATATACTATAGATTTAAATCCATTTTTTGCTCTTGTAAGGTCATTTAACTTAATCATTTCTTGTTTAGCTTCAGTTTTAGACTCTGTTTAATTACAAGTGCATGTATATCAACAAGTGAAAGTTTTATGTGATGGTATTTCCTAAATTCATGAAAGTTTAATGCCTATAAGAACAAATTAAAGAGGTTCAGTCATTTCTCTTCATCCCCATGTAAAATAACTTAGTGCATTCAGCAAAGTGGGTGATTCTCTGTAATTACTTTCAACTTATCACGTTGACCCACCTAAGTAACTACTTTTACACAGGATTAATTGATAGGTGGATGGTGGATGGATGGATGGATGGATGGATGGATGGATGGATGGATGGATGATTAAACTAAGTGATTGACTTATAATTGTTTTGTGAACAGACTCTTATATAACCTAGACTGGCCTTGATCTTACTTAGTAACCAGGGCTGATCTTTTATTCCTGCTTCCACTATTGGTACTTTTTAGATCTTAGGTACATAACTGCCTTTTAATGAAATGGGGTCTTTTCATAGTAACAAGAGATATAAATAATTTATATTCAACAGGAAAGAAGAGAAAGTGATAAGATTTTGAAATTTTATTCTGTAATCTTTTTATTTTGCACATTTTTAAAAAAACTTACAAACCTTAGATCCCTCCAGGAAGGAGAACAGAAGGGCACTTGTGCATATGAGTGCCTTATTTTAAGCAAGTAGGAGAGGACAGAGAACTTTTCATATTTTAGCTGATTCTAAACTTTTATAGACCAAAATAATATTTACTTTAAGATGAAATAGTTTGGAATGACATTTTCTCCATCCATTTGCATACCTATAGTGTGGTGCTACTGATTCAGGGAGGCCCTAGCCCAGGCTCCCAAATCCAGGAGATCTGGTTGCAGACAAGCCTGAACAAGGAACAGGCAGAGGGATGGACAACCAATGGGCAGAGGGGTGAACAATCACTGGGAAGGAGGGAAGAACAACAAATGGAAAGCGGCCATCTAACCTGGACACCTAGTAAACAGCTACATGATTGGTTGCTGCTTCCCCCCTCCCCGGAGCAGAGGGGTGATCACATCTGATTGGACCCTTGACCCTATATAAATTTTTTTAAATTATTCAATTGTGTGTGTGTGTGTATGTATGTGTGTGTGTGTGTGTGTGTGTGTGTGTAGAACACCAGCAAGTTTGGGAACCACCATGGACTGCCTCCATCTCCTCCTGTTTACTCTGCCTCGGGATTCACAGGCTCTGCCCTAACAGGACCAGAAACGCAGTCCTCACCCACTCGCCTCGATCCCAAGAGGCCCCACCGTTTCCCCCCTTCCCCCCTCCTTGTTTCCCTTCATCTCCCTTCCGTCACCATTGGACAGGTGGGGGATTTGGCAACACTATAGGAAATGATTATGGTATACATTTCATAATGCATATTCTTAGACAACTGGAGTGCTTTGCAGATACTGAATGTTTAATATGTACTAAACAATTAATTCTGTCTCTAGTCTCATCATGTAGGAGAGAACATTCATCAATTATATTAGAATTGAATTTAGATGAACAAGAACGAGCCTGATGTGGCTTAACTATTGACTGGAGTGTTGTTCCAAAGTTTGTGTTGAAATGTATGTTCCACTGTAGTGTTTACAAAGAATGACACAGAGAAATTATAGTGTTACTAACTGAGTGATGGGATATGATTAAGATTAGGTAAACATACTGTTTCATTCACTGCTCATGACCGCATGTTGATGCTTTTGCAAGAGCATGGAGACAGCATAGAAGAGGACCAACCGCAAATGTCTCAATCACTTTCTGGTAACCTGAACTGCTTTGGTTACTTTGTCACTAAACAATGAAAGCTATAGCACTTCTAGGTTTGTGAGCCAGTGAATTTCATTTGTCGTAATATCCTGCCTAGTGTAGTGGTTAGTCTTAACTATTGCTGTGAGAGAGCATCTAAAGTCAATCAACTTAAGGGAGAAAGGGAGACATCACTGCAGACATCTTGGAAGCTGAGAGGAGCAAGATTGCTTGCTGCAAAGGCAGACTTCACCTAGAGGTAGGATGAGACTAATTCACCTCAAGGCCCACCCCTTGTGACTGCCTTCCTCCAGCAAGGCACCACCTCTCAAGGTGCCATAGACTTGCCAAAAACGTGAGACTATGGGGGACACATTTCAAACCATGACACCTGGCACAAAAAGATCAATTAATATTAATTGATCAGAAATTAATTAGAAATTCATCAGAAATTATTAATATCTATTAATACACACAACTTGACGTGTCCTTTGACAGTAGAGAGGTTGAGTTTAAACCCAAGACTTAATCATCTACTGTCTTGATATGTAGCTTCTCTCTGTCTTCATAAAATCAATAGTTATAGTCATAGATCACAAAATGATTTTGAGTAATAAAGATGGTATAAATAGGTCTTCTTAAAGAATAAATATATACTAATATTTACTGTTGCTGAAAAAATGAGTAGCACCATGTAAAACTTTAAGATATGCTTGCAAGAGGATTACTCAAAAGTTAGCAGAGCAAAAAGTACTATAATATATCAAAATGAAGAATGCTTTATTATTTTATTCCTCATAGTTTCCTAAGCAGGAGATGGTGAAGTTTGTAAAAAGAAAAAGCCAGATATTTATCCTTGGATATAGAGTTATCATATATTTTCATTAAATGAAAGACTTTAAAATGGAGAAAAATATATACATTCAGTCTTTTTTGAAATGTGTGCTTTTTCTGAAAATAAATATTTGTTCATATGTGGGTAACTTGGAGATGTGTAAATAATTGATAGTAACATTTATTTATTGAGGTCCTAAATACTTAGAGTATAAAGAAACAAATATAAATACTTTTCGCTCAGACATATAAAGTCTATATATTATTAAATGCTTTCATTAGCTCCATAAAATGTTGCATAATATACTCTTATACTTAACAGCATAAATATTTATCATTTACAGAATTTCCAGTACTTGTGTCTTTATTAAGCATAGCTGGTTCAGTTTGGGTCATACAGTGCTTAAATTCACACATCAGGCTGATTTCCATATGTTCTTCTCTGGTATTTGGCCTTTATAAGATATTCTCTGCTCATTGTGACACTAGTAAATAGGGAAATGAATACTTCTCTATACATACATGGTTCAAACGTGGTGGGTTTGTATAGGAAAATCATCCATTAGCCAACGTGTATGATATTATTACATTTAAAAGAGTAAAATATGAATACAATGTAATTACTGTTGTACTGAATAATGTTACATGGGTAAATGCAACAACAATGGAGGTATACTCCTACCCCATTCAGGTACAGAAGAGAAAGTGAATTAGCTTAGAAATGATCAACTGTGATGTCTGCTATTCAAGCATATGGGAGAAGTAAATAAACAAAGAAAAGTGAAAGCATGTATGGAGCTATAGGATGATCACCAGAAAGGGAAGGGGCAGAACTTTGAAAGGGCTGCAGAGTTGCAGTGTGGATTTCTAGAAATAACTTCAAAGATACCAAGTGGCGACCCCTTCATGAATATTGTCAAAGTAGTTAGAAGAGTTTAAAGTGATATAGAAAGTATTTAACTTCAAAGATCTACATTTTCCTCTACTGAAGAGATTTACTCATCTTGAACATGACACATGACAAAGAGTGATTTTTAACATAATTTGTTAAAGATACTATTTACTATAAAATTATTTTTGGCCAGATTTTTATTTGACTTCTTATTTTATTTCATGCACCTAACACTAGACAGTGTGCTGTTGCTAAAATTTGCTATTGTCTGCTTCTCCCCTGTTTGAAATTAAAGAGAAAGCAAGAACAATAGAGACACCCAAATGTCTTTGGGCAAATCTATGTTATTTTTCTTCCATTGATTATTATTTGTCTTCGTTGGATTAAGGAAATGATGGATTCATTTAAAACATAACCTAATTTTTAGTATATTTATTTATTGAAATAATAATAAATAAGCATTTTATCAATACCATTGTTGTGTCTTTGATTCAATCTTGGGAACTTATTTTTCTTGCCAACATTTGGAAAATATTTTCTCCAGAACTCTATTATACAGCAAGGAAATATTCTCTCAGTGAGTGGCCCTATCAAAACACACACACAGAGAACAAAATACATGTGGCTGGTCCTCTCTCCATTTTGAGCAAGTCATTAACATTATTCTTATTGCAACTTCTTCTAAATGATGGCAAGTATGGTAACATTTCTATAAATATATCTACACAGAATGCAGTGCATTCTGATGCTCATATTATCATTAGAAATGTTCAGTTTATCACAGCAGATGACCACATTTAAGTAGTTTAATATTTAGTAGAATCATTAAATACAGGGGAAAGACTAAGTCATGTTATTTTTGGTGAAGAACAGATATATTCTTCCAAATCTGCTGCCCATATGGACTTGTGTAAGGTATTGAAAGAATAAGAGAACTAAAGATCTGTTACAGTGAAAGAATAGACATCCATTATTCAGAAATCTACTTGACCACACAAACCTGGAGACCTCATGAACAATAAGAGACACTTTTGATTCTGAATGCAATTGATGTAGTTTTGTCCCCCAGGAGATCCGTTTACCCCTGTGTCAGTAGACAAGGGAAAGAGAGGAACGGGTGGCAGAAGCTTAGAAGATTGATGTGTCAAATAAAATTTTCAACAGAATCAAAGGGAAAAAGAAAGACTTTATTTAAGATTATTGTGATGGAGACAAGAAACTTACTGCAGATCTACTAGTATTAAATGTTTCTGATGTAAAATGTCCTTTTCCATTCCCAAGATCTTGTCAGACCAAAGGAACAATATTAGTATCTTCACAGGCTAGGAAAGGCATATTGGCATAACTCTTCCACAGTTGAAACTGACCAAACCAGTGTCATGTACACCAAGTCAATGACGTCTTTTTTATACTGGTCCTTCAAGAGTAACAGTTGATGTCAATGTGCATTTGTTTAGCTCACAAAACTCCTTTTCTTACCATAAGCAATGCAGAGCAGATCACAGCCTGTGGAGAAGGAAGTATTGTCTGTCACATAGGTCACAATTATGTGATAATTATTTATAAAGCTTACGCACCATTGGCAGGTATTTTCTTCTGTCTCCAGAGATATCCCTCACTGCCCTGGGACATCAGCCAAAGAAGGTGTTAGTTAATTTAATCAGGCTACTGTGATTTTTAATTGCCCCTTATTTCCTATTTGATGTTGAAATAAGGAAGTATGGACAGGATATTTCATAATTATTGTATCTCAAAAGCATGTGCCCCAGTTACTCCAGAAAGGACTCAAAGAATCTGAGAGGATTTGCATCTCAAAGAAGTCAAGGTAAATAAGCATGGTTTGGCAAGAAAATCCTCTAAAAAAGACAGGAAGTTTTACTATGCTAAAGTATAGGCAAGCTAAGGACAACACAAAGATTTATTTACTCAGATTATTAGGATTGAACTTGTCAAGTAGCTCCCTGGTAGCCTGCTTCTCTATCAAGTGCACAACACTGGCTTTGATCACTGGATCATCGCTCCTCCATTGCTAATAAAGTGGTTTGATGGTTAAAATGGTAAGATGAAAAAAAAGGAAGATAAGAATCAGAGAGAAGAAGGCCAATTCAGTTTTAAAGATTCATTTTGTAAAATAATGAAAAATTTAATTTGCTTAGTTTACACATGATCCATTGGAAAATACAAGAGAACATTGACCCTCTTGGCCTATGTCTGTTATCTTAGCTCTTGGGAGGTAGAAGTAGGTGGATCAAGAGTTATAGGTAACTTTCGTTTGCTCAGCCTCAGCTGTATGAAAACCCATGCCACACAGACAGACAGAAACACACACCATGTCACACAGACAGAAACACACACACATGTACACACACAGACACACATACATGAGAAAGAGAGAGAGAAAGAGAGAATAAACAAGGTAAAAATAAAATAGGATAAACAAATGATTCTTCTGGATGTTTTGAATTTTTATTTACTCAGAAATATTGCTACACATATATATACCAAAAGCTTATAACAGCATAAACTTGCTAAAGAAGTGTTACAAATTTTACAGAAGTGAGAATAGCATGAGTGTGAGTAGAATTCATAAATACATAATTATAATTTAGCAACAAAAGAGCTGGATTATTCAAAAAGAATCAAATATCTTCCTTTTAATATATACAATTAAATATTAAGCATGAAAAATTAATATGATTCACTTCTTTATTTAAAAATCATATGCATAAACCTGATCTATGCATTTCTTAGATATTCTGGACTCAAACAGAAATATTGCAGTATCTCTGCACAATCTACATAACTGGCAAATAGACACAATTACAAGAGAAAGAAGCAAATATTATTATAATGGTAAATAACATAAAGTAGTAACACATGAAAGGAGAGATCAGCGCTACATGTCAGAAAAAGCTTCAAAGCCAGTAAAAGATTTAAAGGAGAATGAAAGTGCTATTGTAGCACTATGTTGACAAGCTAGCTGGTATGAATGCAACAATGTACAAATAATGAGGCAGGAGAGAGTTTGAAGGAAACTTTAAAAGACAGATTTAATATTTTTTTCACCAATTCATTGACCAAATAGTAATCTAAAAGAATGTTTTAAAGCACAAATGCCATCATCTCATTGCTCCAGCCTTACACATTTGATGGCTTTAAATTCAACTCTTACTTTTTTGCTGTAGAAAACTTCTGAGTTCAACCTCTTACGACAGTTCTTGGTTTTATTTGGATCCCTCTTTTGTCTCTGATCTTTACAGATCATGGGTTTCTTTGCTCCTAAATGTTCAAGTTGAATTGCATGCTTTCATTTGATTCCAGAATATGCCAGATTTATCCTTTTTCTCATTATTATGAAATTAGATTTTCCTGAAATTTCATACCACAAGATGAATGCCACTATCTACAAAAAGTACCTCAGAACACCCTAAGTAAACAGATAGTTAATGTCATCAGTTTCCATATAAGTACCTTTCTTCTTAGTCTGTGATTTGTGATTATCGTAAGCATTTCATGCAGGTGCAATTTCTTTTCTCTGGAAAATCAGTAATATTAAATATTTAATTTAATATCCTGCTACTTTGTCTTATCAGACTTGCCTAATGACTGACATGCCAACCTGCCCCCATAGTCTACAGAGCAACTCATGAGAGATAAGAATATGTAGTGGAAATCTTGGGGACTATAGTTGGATGAGTGAAGAGAAGTGCTCCTATTAGTGGGGTGTCCAAAGAGTGGCAACTTTGTATGTCACAAAAGGCCTGAACCCCTACAAGAATAGACAAGCCAGAAAGAACACTGAGGTCCATAGAAGCAGACAAGCAGGATGGTGGGAGGGAGTGAGATGAGCTGATGAAGGGAAGGGAGAGGGGATAGAGCAAAGCAGGGATGAGTACTCAATATTCTCATAAAATTAGAAAAATACAATAATAATTAAAAATTTAAAGAATGGACTTTATAGTTGACAGAGAACAAATATGAAATAGAATATTGTACATCATACAACAAAACAATACTTGTTTTGCATTTTCAAGAAATAAAATAAAAATGAGAGCCCAGAACCAGTGAGATGGCTTAACATGTGAAGTGCCATTCAAGTAGAATCTGTCTACTTGAATTCAATGCCAGAGCCCCCCCGCCAACATGGAAGAAAATAAGTGACCTTCACAAATGTTCTCTGCATTCTTACTGTGAAATGCCAGCTTACACTTTTCTTCTCACAATAAAATAAACAAATAAAAGACATAAAAACCATCATGGTGATAATGTCATAGGGAAATATGGAAAGATTCTAAGGAAATTTTGTTTTACTGCTACTGTTAATATAGTATTGTATGGTTACTTAAAGTTGTCCTTCTGCCTATTGCACAATGGAAAAAATAAATGTCAATATTGGGAGGATAGATAACTGTACATTTTTCCCTATGGAAATGTCATAGGAACTGAGAAGCATATATAAGGAAATGTAGTCTTTCTGAAGTTGTTAATTCTGATGTTAGATATTTAAATATTTTACATATTTACACATTTACTTTTATTTATATATTTACATACATTTACTTTATATATTTACATTTAAGGCAAACAAAAATTAGTTCAAGCAAATAAGTTTTATGTTCATAAGAGCAGAACAAATGACATATTCAAGATTTGCAAGACCTTAAAGAGTATTATCTATAAAGATTCCAAGGAAATTTTGTTTTACTGCTACTGTTAATATAGTAATGTGTGATTGCTTGAAGTTGCCCTTCTGCCTATTGCACGATGGAAAAAAATGTCAATATTGGGAGAATAGATAACTGTACATTTTTAAAACTCAATACAAAAAAGTTTAATACTAAATTTGATGCTGAATTACTTATCTCATGGCTCTGAATGAGCACCTATCAAGAGCTATTTAAGAGAAGAGAGATATTTTGGATTACAGCATCATGGGACACTGTCCATCACAGATGAAGGCACAACATGTGGGAAGCTTGTGGCAGGACTTGTTCATATTGTGTCTATTGGGAGGGATAATCATCAGAAGAAGAGATACAACCTTTGAGGACCATCTATTCCCAGAGACCTCCTTCTAAAATGAGGTCACAGTCCCAAAGGTTCTCCCATCTTCCTAAGCACTACAAGTTGCTAGGTATCAAGAGTTCAAACACAGGAGTAAGCAGAACACAGTTCCGTCTCAAAGCATACACTTGTTAAGTGTAAGCTTTATGTTCATGTTTGTGCACACACACGTTTGTTAATGTGTATGTGTATGTTAAGGTGTGTCTGCATGTGCTTGAGTGTGTGTTGCTTTTATAATGTTTTCTGAGAATTCTTCTTTGAAGAGTACTAAAAACAATGATCACTCAGTGGTTCAGAGAGCTAGTAAAACATACATCAGAAATTTCTAATCATCACTCAGAGGTACTATTGCTACAGAGGAAACATACTGCTTTGAGTTGAGAATAGAAATTTTAAAAGATGGCATAAAGTAGCTTGAGATGCTCAAAATCAAGGAATAAATCAAGAAGTAATGCATTCATATAAAATAGAAATAGCTGACAAATGAAAGATAACTCCATTGTCAAAGGTGAGATAATATAAGAGCAAAATGGTAAATGAAATTATATTCAAATATATTCCTGATCTGTGTAGTTAAAGTTACCCTCTGAATTGCAAGAATGTAAAAGAGAAAAATCACCTTTTATGCTGAAGTTACCAAGTATTTCAATAACATACATACCCAGAAAACTAGGAAGGAAGGAGAAAAGTGATATATTTTTTTTGCTCTAAGACACACATTTAAAATGCATTGGATAATAGAATAAACTTGATTTCTAATAAAAATGGCTTTTTGCAATCACTTATTTAGCTTTTGTTGTAGATATTTGTTTTTATTTGTTTGAGAATAGATCTCATGTAGCACATGCTGACCCCAATCTCTCAGTGCAGCTGATTATGGCCTTGAACTCCTGATCTTCTGCTTTTACCTCTAAGTGATCATATTACATGGATGCAGTATCAATCAAAATGTTTTTTTTTCTTATGTGTGGATTTTGGTTAATACATTCTAAAAGATGGAATAAAATAAGTGGCCTTATTCAATCATGAATGTAATGATTGGTTAGATGAATAACATTATTTAAAATCTTTGGTAGTTTAGTGGGGAATGTTCATTCTCCTCCACAGCAGTTTATTGGTTTCAGTACTTAAATTAACAAATACTGAACAAAACAACCTGTATTTTCAGAGGAGAAAACAAGTTGTTCACTCCATGAACTAACTGATGCAGCACTAATAACAGTACATTTATGGATCAGTTGTCTCTGGATGCAATTCATCATAAATCCAGCAAAACACTTTTCCAGAATGTTGAATACTAATATGATCTTGTTTTACATCTTGCTTTAAAGTACAGAAAATCCAGAAGTTATAGCAAAAAAATTAAATTGTATTAGAAGGAAAGGGCTGGGGTCTTTTTATGTGACTTGATCTAGTTTTATCAATGAGTCAGTCGTAGGAAAAAATAAATGCTTCTTTATTGACACAGTCTTAAGGAAATAATAACCATATAGAGTATGTTCACTTTCTATGATATCTCATTTGAGCACTATGAACAATGAAATATTTTTCATGATTCTGAAATATGGAATGTTTATTATGTGCTGTTAACCACTTCTATGCATTTGGAACATGTCATAATATTTATTTGATAATCAATCCACTGCCATTTAGAATGTGTCCCAATTCCCTGATCCTGCAAATGTCTGTGATGATTTTGATCATTAGAACACAACAATATGGACATTTTATGGCTTCTGGAGGTACATGATCAAAAGTTATTTGTTCTGCACTAAGGGACAACAGGTGGAAAGGAAAGGGAGGGAGAAGAAAGGGAGTACCTATTGAGCATGTATAACTAGGCAAAAATGTAATAATAAAAAAGATAGTTATTTTTTCTGAACATAGTAATTCTGGATTGTTCTTTCAAAAGACTTCACTCTTTTTATAGTCAATACAGCTACCTGGGATCACTGTGCAAGAGAGATTGGAAACAGAATTTCCAGTCTACTCTCCAAGGGACTCTGCCAGAGAAACAGATACATACATCAATGGCCACAGATTCTCAAAACTGGCTTATTAATGATTACTACCAAGTAACCACATAGAGTATCAAGTTTTATTACTGTGTGACCATGATTCTTGAAGTAGAAATCTCTGTGTGTAATAGTATGGCTATTTCATAAATCATATTATATATTATGATTATTTTACCTTTATACAGATGACTAGAGCAATAATTAATCCACTGCTGT